>HG995288.1:20000000-21321176 GCA_905332915.2 Hecatera dysodea | reverse complement strand
TGGTCACATTAGCCAGTCTAGACATACATCTCAGTTGAGGCGAAAATATTTTGTTTGTGCGAGGTTGTTTTTTTTTTTTTATTGTAAACACAACATGTATTTTTATTGAACACTTCCTATTTTATTCACAAAGATTTTTTTTAAACAATATTTACAGTCACGAAACTAGAAAGAAACTGAAGTAGGTAGATGAAATTAAAATACTGAAGGCGGGCAGCCATATCGCGTGTTTACGTACCGCGCGGCTTTAGATATTATTCCGAGGACAGGGTTCAGTCACAATACTGGTAGATATCTATACCGTGGAATAGTCATTCGCTCGTTTTGCCTCTAAATCCACCTAAAATGTGACGTTTCCTCTCTACTGCTTACATGTTTAGGGTCCATAATTATTGTTTCTTTTTTGCAAGCTTTAGACGATGACAGTATTATGTAGTCTAATTTTTATGGAAACTATTTTGTTTTTTTTTTATATGTGAACTATGGCTCCCCCTTTTTTTTAACTCAACGCTTTTAACCACATACATTGATATCGGTTAAGCAGTTAAGAAGTTATGGTGGAATAAAGAAACTCACAAACATGTATGTATCATGTATGTATATACATACATGAACCCTAAAAACATAACACGCCTTTTTTTTGGGCAGTCGTGTAAAAAATATCTGTAATTTACTTACATTTTGACAGATTGCGACGTAGTAGATGCGAATCCGGACATCTCAACGGCGTATAGGGTATTTTACTGTAAAATTCTAATTTGTCAGTCAGATAGATTTCCAAAAAATATTGGAAAAATGAAGACGATACACTGCCATGAAAACTCGCACGACGTCACTACGTGCTACAACTTTTTACTAGCGTCATGACGTCACCAGCCCCTACTCTAAAACTTTGATGCGCTCTATCTTTTTTTTACGATAAAAAAATCATCAAAAATACACGTCCAATATTTTTTGAAAATCCAACGGACGGACTATATAGAATGATGAGTTTTATATATTGTAAAATACCTAATTTATCACGCGCTTCTTTGTAGGTCCCTTTAGGAGGTATTCCGTGAAGCACACCCAGACTTGACATGGAATACTTTAGGTGTGCTTCGTTTGGGTGTGCTTCATGGAATACCTCCTCTTTAGCCTTCTGTCCTTTCGCTTACCTGTGTCATATGGCCGCATGCTCCGGTACGGCCTCAAGCCATAATTATCACTGCACATCACATTTTTTTTAGTATTCACCGTCAAATACTAACTGTGAGCGGTGTTATTTTACAGATATTACATGTGTTATTACTGTATGGTATATTATTACTCGTGACATGTGTCGTTAGGGCCAATTATTGTGATTTAAGTGAGGCACGCAAATGTGATGTGAGTGGTATTGGTGATTGGAGCATATTTTTCTTTAATGAGTTGAGGAAAATGTCAAGTTGATTTATTAGTGTTTTAATATGGGCCAGTTTTACATGGTCGCCGTGCGAGTCTGTTGGATGCGAGAAGAACAGCGGGTCGATTCTTTAAAATTTAGGTACCGTAAATACTTCGATGAAGTGACTAGTTAATTGAATACCAATCTATACTCTACGATTATATGCTAATCTTACTATTATTATAAACGCGAAAGTTTGTATGTATGGATGTTTGTTACTCTTCCACGCAAAAACGATTGAATGGATCTTGATGAAATTTGGCACAGATATTGATCGTAGTCTGGAATAACACATAGGATACTTTTTATCCCGGGATTATGTTCCCTTGGGATAATTACCGACATAAACGCGGGCGAAGACGCGGGCAGCAGCTAGTAATATATAAATCTAAAGAGTTTGTTTATTTGCTTGAACGTGCTAATCTAAGGAATTGATCCGATTTGAAAAATTATTTCAGTGTTAGATAGCCCATTTATCGAGGAAGGTTATATATTGTCACGCTAAGACCAATAGGAGCGGAGCACCAATCAAGAATGTGTTAAAATCGGGGGGTAAGTAACTATTCCACGGTAATACTTGAATGGGGGCCATTCATTATCATATGAACCCCCAACCAACCCAAATTATTAAATTATTAATTAAACAAAGTATTGCGCCTGGCTGAGTTAGAACCCGCGTTAGAATTCGTAAGTCGGGGCCGTTACCACTCGGCCACCACTGCTCCAATAATAATTAGAATGGGTGATTTCAAATACGGTGCAACAAGGCCAATCAAATTTTTCTGACTTCGATCCTAACTTAGTTTTGTTTCTAAGAAAACATGCTCCGATTACGAGATACTTTAGTAAACACAGATATCGGAAACATTAACTTTTATCGGCTTAGGAAAACCAGTCCACTCTGTAGCTTGAAAATGATCCCTTGGCGTTCTAGACATTACTTTTGGACTCGCGAACATAAAGATAGGGTCAGAGTGATCAATACAGTATTAAAGTAACATAAGTACACAAGCTAATTATAATTCTCGTTGCAGATAGCAATTAACTTGCTTAACTTGATGCCCCATTCCATTTTAATGTCTAACGGTGCATCTGCGAGTTGACTTTGGCCTCTTGTATGCGTTCAAAAGTCCGGGTTCCGAGATAATGATCTCGGAACCCGGACTTTTGGCATACATTATAATGATACGTATGCCAAAGACAACATTGCCTATGTGTATTATGATCGAAGCCTATCACACAAGTGTGTTTTCATGTCATGAACTTTCATAAAAAAAAATATATATATGTTATCTAATAGAAGACTATTAGAGGCAAATCTATACTAATATTATAAAGCTGAACAGTTTGTTTGTTTGAACGCGCTAATCTCAGGAACTACTGGTTCGAATTGAAAAATTCTTTTTGGGTTGAATAGACCATTTATCGAGAAAGGCTTTAGGCTATATATCATCACGCTTAAGCCAATAGGAGCGGAGCAGCGATAAAGAATGTTTTGAAATCGGGGATTCCACGGGGACGAAGTCGCGGGCAGCAGCTAGTAATTGATAACAGCTGATATACACACGTGTAGGTCGCAAATGAACCTTAGAGAGCTCCCCCTGGCAAATTAAGTCAACAATAGATCCTTGATTCACTTGATATGAAAGAGACAAACAAGACGGCAGCTGACGAACAAAAGAAGCGACCTAGCTCGTGAAAGAGTTGCGAATTAAACTTAGCGCTCCTGAGGCAGCAAGCCTACCAGTCAAGCTAGGGTTGCAGAATCTGCCAGAGTTATGGAATTTCTTCGAAAGAGTCACCGCGGCACTGGAACGCAAAGGGCATTTGACGAAGCGCGGATGGGTAGGCAGCAAGTCTGACTCCCCCTTCCGCTCTGCCTGGAGTAGAAGGAACGAAACCAGAAGGGGAAATCATCAAATGACTCCCATTTGATGGTTACCCATCCTTAAAAACAAAGGCTGTGTCAGCCATGTAGTTCGCCGTATTAGGGTCTCATTTCAGCTAGTCTAGCAATTTGAGTTATTTATGCGGCCTACCCAAATGTCCTTACTTTGGTATTGTTCGTCAAATCATTAAGCTCCTTAAAGTTCTAAGTTTGAGCTACATGGTAACTGACAAATGCTTGCACTATTTGGACAGGACCACTCAAATCTGTGTGGCACTTTCCTCAATAGGCCATCTCCAAACCTACATGGTTCTCATATGATTTGACCAGTACGGATTGTATGGACTTTACAAGAGACATTGATCTCTGAGTTTGTTTCGGTGTTTCTTCTCAGGGTAGTCCGCTAGGAAACACCGGCCTCATCTAACTTAAAATTACCAAAAAATATTGGACGCGCAAAAGTGTTATGTTTAACCTTCTTACAAAACAAATATCATTTATCATTCACCACGTGACTTTACGATATCGTTTGTCAGTCTCATACATTTTTATTAAATTATTTGTCAATCGCTATCGAGGCCTTACCTCTCAAAATCACTCAAATGTATAAATAGTTTAATAATAATTTATTTCGGAAAGTAAACGATTAATACCTGCAAAAGTATAAACTGTAGCGCAGCTAACAACGCCCTTCTCCAGTTACAGTGTGGAATGATGTTGTTGTGAAAAATTACTTGACACACATAGGTTGTACATATGTGTGCCAAACATCGAAGTAGTTTTCAACCAAACACTGCCATGACATAACGCCACACAAGTCACAAGCCACCATTGCCTCACCAGCCAGTTCCGCTAACATATTTACATAATACAGCTCGCTCTTAAGATGGCCACGAATTAGCATTCATACTGGTTTTAATTCACATTTCCATACTAGACGAGTGTGTTGTGTTGGACACGTTTAGTGTTAGATCTTGTTATTAGAACTGGATTCAATGTGAGTGCTATAATAAGTGGAAAAAGTGGACTTGGTGGTTGAGGATTGCTAAGGTTTTGGGTGTGGGAAATTAATATTGTAGGCGGTTAAAGAAAGTGATACCCAGCGTAGCAGTGTGTTAGTGGTAGTGTGGGGAAGTGGTAAGGAAGTGATACTCTCATTTGTGTGTCGAGTCAGGTGAGTTAGCACGGGATCTATTTATGAAATTCTTTGACTTGTTAAGCTACTCATTACCAGATCACAAAAACAAAGTATTTCGTCGTTGCGCATGCAAAAGTCGCTATGTGTTATTTAGTTATGTTCGGCTTTTTATGCAATTTTAGTCGTTTTTCCAATACCCACATATACTGTATGATATAGCTATATGATAAATGCAATATTTAAAGTGCTACGAATGTAGTTATGTGACGTTCATACATCGAAAGATCCATAAAAACACGCTAAGTGTTATAATTCACATAGCTAAAATATAAGTGTATGTAAACAATACAGAGACTTTATAAATAAGAGTGTATGTGTACACTAATGATCGCTAGAACTTGCAGAACAATATAAGCATAATCAGCATGTTTACGTTCCCACTGCTGGGACGCAGGCCTCCTCTCTAGGAGAGGGAATGGGCCATAATCCACCACGCGGGTGCGGGTTGGTGCAGAACAGTCCTGAGATAATAAGGATGCTATCAATACGATTAGCATACAGTGGGTAGTCGTTAGGTATTATTAGCATATAGAAGTAGGTAACCATTGTAAACAGAGAATGTAATGTTTTCTTCCGCTCTGGGCGGAGGGGAAGGCAGTGTCAGACTCTTACTGACTAAAACCGTTCTAGTGCCCTTTGCATTTCAGGGCCACGGATGTTTATCCCCCTACAAAGATATTATTAGATACCCAACTTAATCTGTCTGCCTTTTCTCAAGTATATAAGGTAAGCAAGGCACGGAGGGGTCTCGGCATTATATGTGTTATGTGCACATCAATAAAAGGCCGAGATCTGATAACGACTCGGTTGCCGTTCCGCCAGGCGTTTCCTCCGCCAGTTGCTATTCCTCTGCAGCGAGATCGTCTTGATCAGTGTCAGGCTGCTGCCGCACCTTAGGCTCTGCTACTGCTTCGTTACAATATGGATGTTGACCCATCCACGGAAAGACCTTGCCAGGTGCAGCTTAAACTTAAGCATCTATTTTTGTTGCGGAATTTGGTTGAAAGAGTCACCGCGGCCCTGGAACGCAAAGGGCACAATAAGGATCACGGGTGGGTTTTAGTCAGTGAGAGTCTGACACACCCTTCCGCTCCGCCCAGAGCGGGAGAAGTCATTTGATGATTTCCCATCCAAAAAAAAAGCATCTATTTGTGCGACTTTTATGATGCACCAAATTCTAAAACAACATCTTACGTACGCATATTTCATCTATACTAATATTATAAAGAGTTAACGTTTGTGAGGTTGTGAGTTTGTGACGTTGTAAGGGGTAATCTCTGGATCTACTGAACCGATTTTCAAAATTATTTCACTACTAGAAAGCTACGTTATTGTGGAGTGTCATAGGCTTTTTATTCCTGTATTGCCACGGGAACGGGAACAACGCGGGTGAAGCCGCGGGGCGCTGCTAGTCTCTTATAATATACATGTGTTGAAGTAGAAATAAAAATAGGTACATACTCGTATTACATAAACACACATTAAAAGTCTACTTGACCAGCTTTTCACACATTTTTTGCCTAACTATAAATACTAAACGCCGTAAATTCACCGTAGCCAATCCTTATCATTACTAATATTACAAACGCAATAGTTTGTATGTATGGATGTTTGTTACCCTTTCACGCCAAAACTACTGAATGGATCTTGATGAGATTTAGCACAGAGGTAGATTATAGTCTGGAATAACACATGGGAGACTAGGGATACTTTTGTTTGCTGGGAGTATGTACTTTAGGGATAATTTTCGACATTAACGCGGGATACTTTTTGTCCTGGGGATATATTATGTTCCCTAGAGATAAGTTTCGACATTTACGCGGGTGCAGCCGCGGGCGGCAGCTACTACTATAGATAATATTTCTTTCTGTAACCGCGTCGTAAAACCGTGTCTAACGGATAGCGGAGTCCAAACAATTAGCGAGCGGCCAAAGTTTCTTGCACCTATTATCTTTTAGTGACTTGTTTTAGGGTTCCGTGGTGAAAAGCGCCATAAAATCTGTAACCATAGATTTGTACTATGGAACAGAGATTTTTATCCGAGGTTTTCTTTCTGCATAGTTTAATTATGCCGATAATAGGTAACCTGTAAAGTCTTTTGACATGATTCAATTTTATATTATCTTCGTTGTAAACTACACTTTAATTTACATCTGTTTTTCTTCATAATGCGAAACACGCACGGTACGTAGAAATAACAAAATAAAAATACAGTCAGCTTGAGAACCTCCGCCTTTTTTGAAGTCGGTTAAAAAAGATAGGTATGCCAAAAACTAAGTGTGTGTCTCACGGCTGCACTAAAAGGGAAATAACTAAGGTTTAGTCAATTTCAGTACACTTGTATAGCGTTTCCCATTCTACACGTTTTGACTGACCCGAAAAGCCACTTGACTTGAACCTTGTTCGCATTTCAAAGATTTAGTTGTAAGAACTCGTGAATCACGTAAACAATGAATCACTGTTGTGTGTGTACTACTCACTAACTCATACCTGTATCAATGCTTTACGACGATGACGTGACTCAAAATGTTAAAGATTACATAAACATAATCAGCCTTTTAACGTTCCCACTGCTGGGACACAGGCCTCCTCTCCAGGAGAGGGAATGGGCCGTAATCCACCACGCGGGCCCAGTGCGGGTTGGTGAATGTCACATGTCTTCGAATTTTTGGTTCTAGGACATGCCGGTTTCCTCACGATGTTTTCCTTCGTTAAAGATTATTTTGAATAAAAAAGGAGCCTAAATATTTTTGTAAAGAACCCATTAACTTGAAAAAAGATCACGCTCCACTTTTTTTTATTTCGTGCCCGGTCAGAATCAATATTTGCCTTCGATCCGTTGACTCTACAATTTCGTATGAACGGAAGTATAAAAAAACCGATAAAAAACTGTAATTTTCTATGTTCTCAAGAATCACACGCGAGTTTGGACGTACATATGTATGTCGAATTGTGTGCGCTTGCGCAAGGCGCTCGTTGATGTCTTTTGTATAAAAGATTTGTTTGACCAAAATGGTTTTTGTAAATATTGGTATTTTAGATTCTTCTGAATTCCATCAATTATTCCATGAAGTTGTTGTTGTTGTGATGTTGTTGTTGTTAAAGTTGTTGTTGTTAAAGTTGTTGTTGTTGTTGTTTGTTGTTGTTGTTGTTGTTGTTTCATGGAATAATTTATTTTAGTCGTGTTTTGAGTTCAAGGACTTATCGACTTAGTTCCGAAACTTATTTAATTTAATTTGTTTTGGGAATCCATGGAAGTTATTTTGTTGGTCAACTTAATATAATCCGCTAATTGCTTTTAAATGTTATGAGGATAGTTGTGTTCTATTTCGCTTTTTGGAGTTCACCTACATAAGTTTTGAGTAGAAAAATATGATCCATCTTTTCGTTTAAATTATGAGTCGATCGCGATTGTAGTAAATTATTTTCTCTTCTATCTTTTTATTATAATTTTATATCTTACTAGCTTCTACCCGCGACTTCGTCCGCGTGGAATAGAGATACTAACCCCTCGATTTTGAAACTTTGTTCTTTTTTCTCCTCATGGTCTTAGCGTGATGATATACAGCCTACAGCCTTCCTCGATAAATGGGCTATCTAATACTGACATATTTTTTCAATCGGACCAGTAGTTCCTGAGATTAGCGCGTTCAAGCAAACAAACAAACTCTTCAGCGTTATATATTTGTATAGATATGATGTTGTGTTAGTCATATTATGTTATATCTTACAACTATTTTCATTACGTAGCTCTGTTAAATAACGCTGTTATTAGCCAGGTGGCTAGAACGTCAGTTTACCTTCGACTACAAGTATACCTAGATGTTATTATGATAACCTCAGCGTAATTGAAAGTGGAGATATATTGTGAAGATATTGCGTAATTGTTTAATGAGGATTCTAGAAAGGTTATGTACTGAATCAGCAAAGGACTGTTCTTTGTTTCGAGTTCCTGTAGCCTGTGCAGCCTGGAGGATATTCATTTCAAGGAATAAACAATGATCCTAAGGAAACTTTCATAGAAATTAATGCCTTACGCCATTCCAGCTCTTACACTGTTAGTTTAGAAGGTCTATAATAGTTATATCTGTGGATATAGGATCTATTATGTAACCCTTTTCTTTTTTGGATGGTAAATCATCAAATGACTTCTCCCGCTCTGGGCAGAGCGGAAGGGAGTGTCAGACTCTTACTGACTAAAACCCACCCGTGATCTCTTGTGCCCTTTGCGTTCCAGGGCCGCGGTGACTCTTTCGAACAAATTCCGCATCCCTAGCATACAATGACTGTTCGCTCCTACTCCCTATCCAGACAGTTTCTTTTTTTTTCGGGTTGGGAAGTCATGAAATAACTTCTCCTGCTCTGGGCGGAGCGGAAGGGAGTGTCAGACTCTTACTGACTAAAACCCACCCGTGATCCTTCTGGTGTCCGTGTGTGTCAGTATCCTTTGCGTCCCAAGGCCGCGGTGACTCTTTCGAACAAATTCTGCAACCATAGAACTAGTCCAGACCTTGAACTAAACTTTGGAAAGGTATTATGGCTTAAAATGTTATACTTAAACCAGTAATCTAGCAATGTACTACTTATATAAATAAAAAGCAGTAAATGTTTTTAACTTGAATAGCATTCAGTTTATCTTACAATGACCAATAATGTATTGCCACTCAAACAAAAGACTCGCCTCCATGTTGAAATGAAAGCCCAATCAATACGCTATGATTCTCTTGAAGCTACCCACGCTGCGTCTGCGCACTTGACTCGAAGGCTGTTCTAACAAGGCCGTGTATCGCACCCATGTGTCGGGTTTGGGTGCGCTTTCAGTGTTGAGTGTCTAATTTTCAGTAAGTTATTTGAAACTGAAAATAGAGGTTATAGTTTTGAAGAAAAATTGTTATTACGCAAAGTGTCTTCGTTTCTGCAAAAATAATCTTTTGGGTTACATTTCAGATATTTACTAAGATAATACCTTAATACATTAGCTTTCTTTAATTGGTTTTGTCTTCAGCTGGTGTGTCCGAGACATTTATTAAAAAAAACATATATCCGGGATGAAAAGTATCCTATGTTTTATTCCAGACTATAATCTATTTCTGTGCCTTTCATCAAGATCCATTCAGTAGTTTTTGCGTGAAAGAGTAACAAACATCCAAATATACAAACTTGCGTTTATAATATTACTAACAGCGTCCCGCGGTTTCAGCCGCATAAGTTTTGATCCCGTGGGAATATCGGGGTAAAAAATATCCTATATGTTAATCCTGGTTATAAACCATCTGTGTGCCAAATTTCATCCAAATCCGTTCAGTAGTTTTTGCGTGAAAGAGTAACAAACGTCCATCCATACTTACAAACTTTCGCGTTTGTAATATTAGTAGGAGTAAGGATTTGGACTGAATATAATCTATGAGACGACAGTTCTATCATGCTTGATACCACCCACTGGCATGAGAAGGTTACATCAAGGTCCCTCACATGTCTTGCGCACGAGTTGATCACAATTACATTGTAATCAAATGCGTTATTGAAATGTAATTAATTTCTAGCGTTGTCATTATTTTATTATTACTAAGGGTCTTTTGACCTTTGAAAACAACCTTATAGGTTGTTTTCTGTGATGGAAAAATGTGGCTTGTATCTATGGGTTATTTTAAAGTACATAATTAATTTTTGGTTCGATGCTGTTGAGTCACTTTACATTGTTTGTGTTGCTGGAATTTAAAAAGGCTGGTCTATATCAAAGGCGGCCTGGATTTTTTTTAAATTGTAGGTCGCGGGTTCAAACCCAGCCAGGTGCATTACTTTGTGTAGTTAATTCCATTACCACTGCTCTCAAAACGGTGAAGGAAAACATCGTGAGGAAACCAGCATGTCCTAGAATCAAAAATTCGAAGACACGACGTGACATTCACCTACCCGCACTGGGCCCGCGTGGTGGAATACGGCCCATTCCCTCTCCTAGAGAGCAGGCCTGTGTCCCAGCAGTGGGAACATGAAAAGGCCGATTACGCTTATGCTTTATGCTGGTTTTCGTAACACAGAAAGCCTTGTAAAGTGTAAGGCTTTATGCGACATAACCAAATCCCTAGATTGTTACTGCACCAGATAACAAATACCCGTTGCCGCAAAAGCACTTCATTCGTTCATCTGTATGGCCTAGCCTATTATGACTATAGTTAATTTTTTTTTTTGGAATGGACTACTCGCAGTTCAGCACACTAAGGCTGGTTACTGCTTAACCGAACAATCCTGTGGTGGCCTCAAATGAATTTAAGGCCCCCAGCCAGGGCTACTATAGTTAATTTTATCCTCATGTTTATATACAAGAGAACTAGCTTACTGCTATGTCATTCGTGTCATCACATAAGCAATGATTTCATACATAAGCCATCTCGTCTTGAAATAACTCTTTCAACGTAATATGTAATTATGGCATGTTCTAAGAACATCATTAATGCTGCCAAAATCTTTGTACACGGTAATTCTATCCATTTAGAAACATAATTAAATTATTAGAACTCATATTATTACTTTTTTATTTTATTTTAGATTATCTATACTCTATACTTACTCTATACAAATCTTTCCTCTTTATAATATAAAGAGGAAAGATTTGTATTTTTGTACTAGCTGTCCCCACAACTTCGTTTGTGTCACATTTTTCATGACTGCTCCGCTCCTATTGGTCTTAGCGTGATGATATATAGCCTATAACCTTCCTTGCTAAATGGGCTATCTAACACTGAAAGATTTTTTCAAATTGGACCAGTAGTTCCTGAGATTAGCGCGTTCAAACAAACAAACAAACAAACAAACTCTTCAGCTTTATAATATTATAGTATAGATGTAACGAATAAACTCAAAACCTATGGACCGATTTCAAAAAAATCTTTCAACATTATAATGATACATTATCCCTGAGTAGGTAACACGTCATGCAATATTAAAATAAATAAATATTCTCCCGTGCGAACTGGGACGGGCTGCTAGTAAGCCATATAAATATGACCTATCTACCTTTGAATACCTAGGTACAGACATAAGACATAAGCTCAAATAAGGCTACTGAAAATCATCGCAAATAATGCTAACTGCTTACATTTTTCTGTGAACCACGTACACATTTAACATATTAAGCTTCTCAGATAATATTTTCCTATAGTTAACTCAAACGTCTACAAGGCAAACGTAAATAAAGATGAATATTAAAACCCACAACACCAAGGTCAGAGTCGAACCCACGGACCGTGCAAGCAAACACACATCCTCCGGAAACTGAGTCATTGGTGACGTCAGATGCTTAAATACTATTTTAAGAAAATTAAGGTACTGGGCATTTGGAATATAAAAAAGCTATAATATACGGTTGGGGGAGTTAATAGCAGTCTAAGAATGGACACTGGTATTAATGTGATATGTAAGTATACTAAGTATACGAAATCGGTACATTCGTTTTTGAGTTTATTTTTACAAACATACGAAAATACAAATATTGCCTCTTTAGAATATTGGTGTAGATAAAACTGTCAGCTCTCTCAGACATTGTATTTTTTTTAAAACCCAAAGTTATTGATTAACTGCTGAACATAAAACTTAGCAACAAACGAGATTTACTTGTTTTCTATAGTCAATTTTTTGTTCCTCTCGTTATCAATTTTTCATTGCATATCGGCCGGAAAAAATCGGCCCTTACTATGAAATATTTAACATCACGATATTAAATTTTTCATATTAAGGGCCGAATTTTAATAGTCACGAAGAAAAAAATGGCGGTTTGACAGATTTTTTAAACAACACATGTCAAACAGCCATATTTACTCTTTGGCTATTGAGCAATTAGCGTTTAGAGATGTATTTCACAAGGTTCATTTTACGCTGATCAAAAGAGCCATTTCTCAAGGAGATCTACTACTTAAACTACTTATTTTGAGACCATTCAACATTGCTTCCGAACCCCACAAGCAATGCCAGCGTTTGAATGGCCGCAAACTCTAAAAAATCCTTGTTTTGTATGCACTATACACAAAGCTGAAGTAGCTTGTTTGCTCAGGCGACGCCGAGCTGATCTGTGGCGTGCATTTCAAGTAGGACGATATAAACTGCGCTGACGCAGCTTTACGTGTCAGAGTATGTTAGAAAGATTGAGCTAGAAACAATAACAACATTTTTGGGAGTTGAAGAAACACTACACTCGCGAGCAATAAACTGGAATCACTTCATCGCGCGTTGCTCAAAACATTTTTTTACAATTTCTCTGCAATGAACTAACAACTACCTATGAAATATGTAAAAACAAAAGACGTCGATTTTTTTTAAATAAGACACTTTATTGGTTTGGTACTCCTGAAACCCTGTAATTAGTGGGCATTTATGAAAATTACAATTTTTAGCGGCACTGGGAACACAGAAATTAAAAGATAATGGAAACCACACTTACAGAAGCTGCTAAAGTTGTCATCCTAATTCAGTAAGGGTTGTTTCAGCGTACTATCGTTTGACAGCTTCATCTGAGCCAATCCTGTGTCTCGATGTTATACAAGTTGTTCAGGGCGGCTGGAAACGTAGTCCGGAGACTGGGATCTGGACGATGCACTTTACTTTGATGATGCAGTGAGAAGTGATATCAGTTTATTGCTCGCGTGTGTATATATAGGTTGAGCTAAACAGTCTTTTTGCTTTTCCTAACACATTATGTGACAGTTGTATTTTATACAGAGGAAATTTTCAACGCATTTAAAGAAAAAATATATGGCGCATACATGGATTCAGCAAAACACAGGATTTTTGTTATTAGAAATTAGGAATATTAGTTGTTCAGGCAGTTTCTTTTCTAGCTCATTACACAAGGAAGGAAGCATGCGGGACTGTCTTTATGTAAAACTTAGACGGTGCTGGCTCTGAGCTTAAATTAATAATGACTTTTATATAGATTTATTTGACTACACATAATGCATATTATTTAGCAAAGAAAATAAAATACAGTTTCATCAAAAAACCGTTGACCATTTTGTCGGCGATTTTTCCCATTAGTGTTTAAATTTAGCGTTCTTTTTATGAGCTATTAAATATGTTTTTTTTAAAACCAATGTTTGCTTACTCGTAGTTTTCTTAATATTTTAAAACAAGCCAAACTAGTCTTCCTACTAGATATATTTTCGACAAAAACTAAAATATCTTGTTTGTTTTATCTCATTAAAACTTAGAATACCTAAGGTCAGACACTTTTTATATGAGACAAATTAATAGCATAGGTGTCACGTTGGAATAAAATAAGTAACGAAACATTTGACATTTCGCATAAGTGATGATGATGAACTATACATAAAATTAAAATTACAATAATTATATTGTGTATTTTTTCTATGGGCCTTAGTTGCCTGAAAATAAAGTATAAAATAAAATAAAATCGTCTACAGTTAAACTGTCTAAAGTTTTTATTTTATTTTAGACAGTTGTTTTTGACTGATGTATTATTTTAACATTTTCTCGATGTACTGAACGATTCTGGTGATAATCTCATTCCAAAGATCAGCATAATATAATATCCTCCACTGTTGGGATTCCATCGTTGAAGGTGAGGCTCGTGCTGACCATGACCCATGGATATTATCTGGGTTTTATATCACTCTTACCAAACTATTTCAAAGTAAAATACGTATTACCGAGCAGTGCCGTAAATAGCCTTTTCTGTGCCCTGTGCGAGCTTCTATAACTCACCCTATTTCAAGTTTACTAGTGAAGTGAACAATTTGAAGACACGAACCGCACAAGAATTTTGCTTTACTTTTTTATTTTAAGGACGGAGGTAGTTTGTATTTTAAATAATTCCTTATTTAGCACAGATTATTTAATAGTTTATTCTTAGTGTTCCTCGTTTTCTTTTTTTATGTACCTCTGCTCATTTTGAATGTTCTTATTTACTTGTTTCTTTTTTTTCTGTTTTTATATTTTTGCTTTTGTGATGTGTCATCTTGTATTGTACTAAATAAATGTTTTATCTATCTATCTATCTATCTAGTGCAAATGCGTTACCCACCCTGATGGTTTGAGATATATTTTTTGGACCACTTTGGTACCCGCCCGCCGCTTAGCTTAGTCTTCATCCGATCGGCCGGCCGCTTGACTCCGATAAACACTAAGCACAAATACGCTTGTGCGCTGCCAAAAAATTGAGCGCGTTCATTTGTCTAATTGAACAGCAGTGCGATTCTGTAATCATCTTACGGTGAAAACTTACGTGAAGTGAGCGTGGATTGAGCTGTCATTCCACCCGATACTGGGGATTAACACTATTGACAGCTGACTCTAAGCTTACTTCACCCAACTTTTCACGGTGAGATTTTTACAGAATCAATCAGCAGACGTTTTTGATGATACTGGCATGTAGGTACGTATGTGTTGGAATCGAGCAGTAGGGGCGCTGCGGGCATGTAATGACTTTGCATACTATTATATAAATTCAAGTTCTTAAAACGCAACAGAAAGATGTGTTGCTGGGGAGTTTTTTGCGCCACTTCTTCTTCCCAGCTAAAACACTAGTAAGTGGTGAGGGGTGGGCGTTTTCGGGGACTGACTTTATGTAAAATTTGACGTTCAAAAAGTGCTGTCTAGTTTGAATAAATGACTTTTGATTTTGATTTATCAGGAGTAAAACGATAAAATAATAGTCCTGCCTAGTCTGGCCATTCTTCTGCCCTATTTACGGCACTGTTACCGAGTTTTCAAGCATTGCTCAAAACCATATCACCTCACGTAATAGCAGTCCAGCAACGTCGACACATGGCATTAGAAATTTGTACAGCCAATGCAGCCGTCTGCATTTTAAACAGGAGTCACTCATACAGTCACACACATGTCATTTACCAATAATTCCAAAAACTTCCAACTGTAATACAAAGCCTGCACATAACTGCGCGCCATCACGCGCGCGCATGTCGGTTGCGCCGGCGCAGTTCCTAGAAATTTAAGGCTCCTTTACACTGGGTCGACAACCGACTTTGACGTACCGGAGGTGACGTGGTGGGAGCGTTGCGTAGCGTGGTACACACCAATCGATCGAATTAGTCTAATGAATTAGGAAACGTCGATTGACATTGATGGCACTGACATTATACGATGAGTTCAGTAAGACTGCTTATCCCTTTTTGTTTTGTGAAAGGCCAGTTATAAATTTCGTGTGCTATGGAAGCTGAAGTTAGTTAAGGTTGTTTGTCGATGAGAATGATTACGATAGTTTTTTTTGTTGTAAAATTTGCTCTATATATTGAACTAATTTTGTGATTTACATTATGTTAAAAGTGCATAGAAAAGAAAATATCAATAAAGAGAAAAAGTTACAAAAAAAACCTCTCGGACAAATTTCTCAATAAAATTGATGTGTAATAAACTGACAGCGGTTGCGTTAATACTAATTTCGACTCTGTTCGGGGGCTGGACAAGATTTCATTGAAAATTGCCTATCTTTAATGGCAATAATGACGTTATTTTTTAGATTCCAATTTTTCCATCTGGGGGGATATCATGGGGGAATTCCAGACTTCTTCTTTTTAGATTCCAATTTTTCCATCTGGGGGGATATCATGGGGGAATTCCAGACTTCTTCTTTTTAGATTCCAATTTTACCCCATAAGGGGGATTGTCAGGGGGGAATTCCAGACTTTTTTTATAAACCCCACTTATCCCCTATTCAGGAAGGATTTGTGGAATAACCAAAAATTAATTGCTGAACAATAAATTACGAACCGTGTTTCATTACTACAAATTGTCAAAGATAACGCTAGATGCCGATTCAGTACAGCTTTATGTCATTACTAGCTGCTGCCCGCGGCTTCACCCGCGTGAATGTTGGGAATCATCCCAAGGGAACATAATCCCGGGATAAAAAGTATCCTATGTTACTTCTAGTACCTCCCAGAATGTGTGTACAAAGTTTCATGACGATTCGTCAAGTAGTTTTTGCGTGAAAGCGTAACAAACATCCACGCTTTCACATTTATAATATTAGTAAGGATTGCTGTTTTTGATATTAAGAATATCAATAAACGTAGGTCACTGACCACTGTTGCAATCATCTGGTGTCTCCCATAGATCTTACCAGGTCGTTGGACGATTTCCTGTACCCTCCTGTCGTCCTATCGGCCTAGTATGAACAGGCTTTTATGCACCTGCATGGTTACAAGCGACGAGTTCCTCAAATTGCGTTACGTCGTAACGCTAATAGATGATGTGACGAGTGTGACGGCTCTGTGTCGAGTGTCGACGTGGGAATCATTTATTGTAGCTGATGATGGCCGTGGACTGTGTACACAATGGTTGGTCAACTCAAGGGTCGGCAAGTCAACACGTCCCCTGAGGATGCCTCGTGGAGAGGCGAAACACGTGGTTGGGTTTTGCATTGCCTTCCTGCATGTGCATATTATCTTTGCTTTTGCCTTGTAGTCTTGCATGTGCATAATATAGCGGGCGGGAGGGAGGTGCATACCTGCAACCCACACGTATTCGCGGAAATTAAAACTAGATTATATTATTTTCATTTTCAAATTTAAAATGAATTTCCGCAAAGTAATGCCGGACTCAATCAATTTTTTTTTTGTGGTTTCTGTTTGATGGGATCAACGAACTTGACGTTTGGTGATGGGACTAATCCCTAGATGTATTTCGAAATTGTAGTGTGTTTAACAAAATAACTATATTTAGTAAAAGATTTGTCAGTTTTGCGGGATGATGGTGAGATGGTGTTTTGTATCAGATATCGATTCTTTAAGTTAGTCAAAGTTTTTCGTTGCAAAACAATGATGTATGTATTCGCTATCTTAATCAAGTCCATTTAAATACGTACCTTTTTTTCTCGTTGGGAAATTATCCAATGACTTCTCCTGCTCTGGGCGGAGCGGAAGGGAGTTTCAGACTCTTACTGACTAAAACCCATCCGTGCTCCTCCTAGTGCCCTTTGCGTTCCAGGGCCGCGGTGACTCTTTCGAACAAATTCCGCAACCCTAGCAGGCACTATTAAATACCTACCGAAGGCCCAGGTTTCTGAACCCTTAAAAGCATCAATGTCGGCTCCTCAAGCAATAAACATTAAATCCTTTTAACAAAGGCTGTACAATTAAAAGCTTTTCGTAGTTCCACAGTATTGTGTTAATGGCTGAAAAAAATACAAAATGGCTATCTAAGGCTTCGCGCACACTTCTCTACACAAAACCGATCACCCCACACAAAAAGCGATCTGAAATCAGAGGGAAAATTCGCGTTTTTTAAGGAACCACCTTTAATATTCCATAATTATTCCAAATGTTTGACATTGTTGCCGAAATGATATTGCGAGTGGAATGGAACGATTTTAAATACGAAAACGAAATTGGTCTTCTGACTATTGCGTTATGAAAACCACTCGTTTTTTTTCCGTGACTTCGTACCCTTGGCTTAGCCCAAACTATGCATTTTCTGGGAACAAAAAACCTAGGGGACTCAGCGATAGAGTAGCTGTGTTTAGTGCAAGAAATTTTCGAAGTCAGATCATCATCATCTATGTTGGGGTCGGCTTCCAGTCAAATCGAATTCAGCCGAATACCAGTACTTTACGTGGAGCGGCTGCCTATCAGACCTCCATAACTCATTAGCTGGGTAAAACGGTGATTGACAAGACTGTAGTTAGATTTACTAGCGTCTGACAATCCGTAACGACAACCAAAATGACAGCCGAGACAAACGGCTTAACGTGCTTTTCGAGGCACGGAGGAAACTCGGTAAGTTAAGATGGTCACCCATCCACAGACCAACATTGGCAAGCATTGCTTATCCTTGGAGATCGTCCCGTGCGGCTGTTATTGTTTTAGCCGAGCTCATAGAATTTTTTCGAAAATCGAATCGGATTAGGACCTCTAAAGACCTACAAAGAATTTTTTTTTCATTCGTACCTATTGGTTTATTTTGACAAAGGTGCCACAAAACAGTCTCACATACAAGTATAGAGAAAACTCTTTTGTCAAGTTTCATTACAATCGAAAGCCTCAAGTTCGCTTAGGTGGTCTTAAAATGTTAATAAGCCATACTTAAGACCCCTTCGACGTATTTAGTGTTTACGATCATATTCCCCTTTGTTTTTATGGACAAACGTGTTCATGAATTTAGATGGACCCGACCCGACAGAGGATTTTGAATTTGTAATTAGAAGTTTTTTCTTTTTTTTTGTCGACTGGGTGGACAGTTATTGAGGAGATCTTTTAAGGATTTAAAAAGATTTTAGACATAATGTTTTGAGTTTTTGTAGTGGCCAGTAGTAAAGTTGGTCTGGAAGGTAGATTGGTGATGCTGGTGATTCGAAATTTTAAAAGTAGAACCAATGGAAATTCAAGCTAATTGGCGATGTTTCTTTTACGTTTTAACTCATTTTGATTTTCGTGGTAATTTTTTATCTTTCCTGGGTACCAAAAATTTCTTTTGTATTATTTGTCGAATCGTTCTTTTAAGTTTGAAGTTAAGCTACACGATACGATAAGTAGGTAATCCACTCGCTTTCCTCAATACTTCACAAAAGACCATCTCAGACATGATTTGAATGGTTCTCATATGAATGGACCACCTTATTTATTTTATGGATTTTAAAGGAGACTTTGACCTCTGAGTTGATTTTGACCTCGGTGTTTGTTCATAGTGTAGTTAACTGTAGTTAGTTAATTAACACCGGCTTTATTTAGAAAGAAAGAAAGAAAATAAATTTATTTGGCACATACAGAATTACATATAAAACTAAGTGTCCTTTTATGTGTATATTACACATAACAGGACAATTAAACTTTTTTTTTACTTACAATTTACGTTAATTTGACAAAAAAAATTGATAATTGAAAAGAGTTACTTTTTAACCTATTCAAAAAATCGAGTAGGTACCTTGTTAATTAATTAACCTTAGTAAACTACCAATTTGGATCGTTAACTTTTCTTCAAGTAATCGTTCACAAAATAAATTCGCCATCAGCCGCAAACAACCATTCAAAATCTCGTTATAGTTAAAAAGTGTTTTGTTAAAACTTAAAACAGTTTGTTATGTTATTTCTCAAGAATTTAACTGTACAGTTGTAATGGTGGTTCACATGATATCAACACAAAACGGTGTGTCGACGACATGATGGGCTTGAGTTGAATTTTATTGGACCAGTTATGATGAACATTCTAGATAGTGGAGAGTATTTCGCTTAGAATGAAAGAGTTCCGTGTTTTCTTTACTTTTGTTTTATTGTATCCCATCGGTTCTGTTGTGGAGGGCAGATTTTGTTGTTCGGGGTTTTTTTCTGTCGTAAAGCAACGCTTGCTGGGGCTGGTCCGTGGATGGGTAACCGTCTTAAATAACGTTATTTCTCTGGTACTCGAAAAGCATGTTAAGCCCTTGGACTCATGTCTGTTATTTGTAGATCTGTGAGGTCATACAGGCTGCTAAGGTTGCGGAATATGTTCAAAAGAGTCACCGCAGCCCTGGAACGCAAAGGGCAGGAGGATAATGGATGGGTTTTAGTCAGTAAAAGTCTGACAGTCCCTTGCGCTCCACCCAGAGCGAAAGAAGTCATTTAATTATTCTTTTTGTGACTAAACGGTTGGCGCATTTAATGATTCCACAATCTTAAAAAAAGTATGCTGCGGTTTTATGACTCAAGTTGTTGAGTTGCAAAGATTACCGCAGAATAACAACCTAATAAAATCAAAGAATCCCAACAATTCTCACAATTTATTAATAACTATTAATCACATAATGACAAATGTACATGACTAACCTATAGCAGGCATATCGACACCACGACGATTGTCTGTACATCGCATACAAGGAATAGTAATGTCACCTGCGTCTGAGTCAGACTGACGCAAAAGAATGTTGCGTTTGCGCAGATTTGATCGATACTTGGCATGGAGTCACTATCTTTTCATTGTATGGTCAATATTATGAATCTTGGTGGAGAATTTTGAAGTTACAAGAATTGAATACAAATAAAAGTATTGGAAGGGAGACGTTACGAGTTACTGTCGTGGGATTAGGTACTTGATAATTTTTAGAAGGACGTTAATTTCACCTAGGTCAATAATCTGTGAACTGATTTATGTAAGGATGTCCACGACCTTCAAATCATAAAGCATATCAATACTTGCAACACAATAAAAAACAAATGTCACGATTTTGACAGTTGCATGAAATTCCCGGTCGCCGCCATCTGTTTTTTTACAACCTGCTAGTGATGCTCCGTTTTTTATTCATCTTACAAACCGTAACTAATGCCGTTACATAAAAAAAAATAACAATCGTAATTCTCAATCGGTTAATCCACATTTCTAGCAAGCGGTTAGCAAAAAGTTCAACCGTTATCAAAACAATGGTCGGGCTGTCAGTGGGGTCTTATTGCCACCGTTACAACTAACCCTTTGTATGCAGATGTGATGACAGGGGTACAATGGTACCGATTAAATTAATCTTTTTTCAAACGCCTACTGGTGTTTTGGAGAATGTTGAACAACTTTTTTTCGGGAAGGAAAAAGTTTGACATGTGTTTGTGAACTTTTTTCTTTTTGTAGTGTGTGCTTTTTATTGTGTTATTGATACTGGCCTGATACCGATATACATACGAAACTATGGCTAAATGTTTGACACTGAAAAGAAAACAAAGGTGAATCATGTTTTAGTATTTTATTTTACCTAAATATCGGTGAAATAAAATGCTGTTGAAATAAAATGCTGTTGAAATAAACACTTTATCCAATAATGACTTCGCTAACTTCACTTTCGAACTATTTTTTAAGGTATAATTATATACCTATACCTATGTTTGTTGTAGTTATATTTTCTTTACTCAGGCAACGCCATTATAACCTTGAGTTTTCAACTTCCGTATCCCACTGTATAAATAAAAATAATCTATTTCTTTGTTGCAGTAACAAGCCGACAATGTGACGGGTCGCGGCAGTTTCCCGCCGAAACGTGATCGTCCACCATCTTGATTTTATCATAAACAAGTGTTGCCAGGTAGGATATTTTTTTCCATTATTGTATTTTTTTTTTTCGAATAATCTAAAGATATTTATCTCTATCTTTAATTAGAGGAATTAAAAGGATTAAAAAAGAACAGCGTTACTGCCAAATAGAATTTTATTTTTCCAGGTACAGCACAATTATCTCTCTGCAAAATACTCAGACGAGACTGCCAATAATAGCGGTCTTATTAAAAAAATAAAAATAAGACCAAACATTTTTCCTAAGTCTATAAAAGGCAGATAAATCGTTGAGAATCTCGCAAATGTTGCCATTTCCTTTAATTACGAACATAATGCGGTCAGCACTTGGTACAGTCAATACGTGAGGATTCGCAGTTTCTCCTACAAATTGCATGACTCGGGCGGCTATTAAATTTATTGGACAGATACAGCTATGTTTTTATAGCTTAACAGCTAAGGAAATGACTGTATTCAATGCAATAAGAGGTAGAGAAAACCTCTTTAGCGTTTTTGTTCGGTAAGACGCAGATGCCTGATTTTAATTTCCAGGATGGTAATAGATTGGCACTTATGGACGTAGGTATAGAATAATTAAAGAATTTGCCAGAATTTATTGATGTTGAAATAATGCTTAGATTTTTTTGAAACGATTCTTCTTTATATCTATTTACATCTTACCAATGAAACAATTTGTATATGGTTTGCATGACATATTCCAGATCTTTAATGAAAACGAAACGCCGAAACAAACACATTTTTTTTTTATAACTTCCGACCCATAACTTTAATACTACCAACCTAACAAAAATAAGTCGTGTGCAATTTAAAATATATGTCCCTCGTCTTAGGATTTACTGTGACAAGGCAACAAGTAACAATGGAGTGTCTTCCTAGACTCCAGCTTTTGTACTTGGTTCAGCTACTATGGTTGAGGAAAATAATGAATGGACGACGCAAATAGAAATTGCGAATGTATTTAAATTTTCACCAATAATAACTGTTGGTTGGTTTCCGGTACAGGCAACTGAGAGGGCCAAGACAGAATTATATAATACTAGTGAAAATGACTGTTGAAATCCCAAATGTTTGGGATTGACTACATATTTCGGTAGCACATTTCAATCAGGATAAGATTCGTCAACGCGTCCTTTTCCCGCCGAAACGTTATCATCCGCCATCTTGATTTTATCGTAAACAAGTGTTGCAAGGTAGGATATTTTTTCCTTAATAGTATTTTCAAATGTTTGGGATTCACTAAATCATATTTCTGTATTAAATTTCAATCCTAACCATTTCAGACTTTTTTTGCCATTCGTTTTCGCAGAGACGCTGGTCTTAGCACACCTGTAACCCAAGGCCTTGCTAAGCTTGTTGTCAGATAATTTTAAAACAAAAACATTGTGTTCCTCACAGCTGCGCCAAATGGGTCCAGTTCAACGAAATGCCAATGAATAGAAGAATGGGAGCTGTTTCAAAGTACAGTGGATATCTACTTATTCTTAAACAACATGTCAGTATCGCCCTTTACTCGACACAATAAGATTTATTGCACTGATGTGTATCTAGCTGAATTTTAACAAGCACTTGTTTCAAATAGTAGATAAGGAACGAAGCTTAACACCTTGTACTTAATTAGTGATTCTGTGGTGTCTATTTTTATGAAAGAGATCGATATCGCTCTTGTGTACCACCTTCTTTTTTTTTTTGGATGGGAAATCATCAAATGACTTCTCCCGCTCTGGGCAGAGCGGAAGGGAGTGTCAGACTCTTACTGACTAAAACCCATCCGTGATCCTTCTTGTGCCCTTTGCGTTCCAGGGCCGCGGTGACTCTTTCGAACAAAATATGTATCCCCTGGATTATAAATCTACTAGTGGAATTAGGAGTTATACAGAGCGTCACAGAATAAACGCAATACCTCGTATGGGGTCATTGTACTCATCATTATGAACAACTTTTACTATGAGACTAATACTGAAATTGCGAAAAAAATCGACTGTTCCATACATTTATTTATTTTATTATTTATACACACATACAATAAGTAAGAGACAACATTTCAACTCGACGACTGCCCCATACATTTACGAGCATGTGCGGTTAACTCGACAAAATGAACTGAACAGCTGATTTCAGGTTAGGTCCCATTGTAAAAGTTGTTCGTAATGATCAGTACAATGAGAATGAGTGTGAGGGAAGGTAGTGAGAATGATGAGAGGTATTGCGTTTTTTCTGTTACAAGTTGTAGCGTTAAAATTTATAATGCTAAACGTTTTGCCCAAATCTGCTTGATAAAATCATCGCCATCAGTCGTATCAGTGTTTAGTATTGCCACTTCTGAGTTCCGAGCTTCTTCTCTGGAAAAAAAACTAGAGGCAATTACCTACTTCACTGGTCCAGTGTGGACTGCAGCACATCTCACATGTCTTCGA
The DNA here is from genome assembly GCA_905332915.2 of Hecatera dysodea. NCBI lineage: Eukaryota > Metazoa > Arthropoda > Insecta > Lepidoptera > Noctuidae > Hecatera > Hecatera dysodea. Next base: position 21,297,258 of record HG995288.1, on the reverse strand, counting down.
AATTTTGGTGTCTCCAATATGGGCCATTCGAATACACAAAGCACTAGATTTTCCGCGCAGTTTCGAACTTGTTCGCCAACTGGCGAGCGTGAAACTCGTGCGCACGAGTTGGCACCGTCCTATTTTAACTATTTTTTTTATCTTCAACTCGCTTGCACAAGAAAGTACAATCAAATATTGAGCCTAAAATTAGATAGTAAATTCCGAGATACGTTAAAACATTGATAAATTATTTATATAAAGTATGTATCGCAAAAATAATAATTAAAAACAACAAACTTTCCTCTTTATTATATTGGTATTATATAGATTAGTTTATACCAATATCGACCATCGCTAAGGGACTATCTAAAACTCGCTTGTCTATCGCTTACATTCTCGCTTGCTGTTTCATAGTATCGCTTTCATCTGTTCCCAACAATATACTAGACGTTCCCTTTCACACATCGTTTCGTGTTTGTCTTCTACCTTTCCTGCATTGTGCTACATATCTGAAATCTGCTCGTTAGCTGCGACACCTCAATAGGCAAGCCTTGAAGATGTGCGTAAGATTGTGCCGCACTATACACTCGGATCACTGTAAAAGGATCGCCCTTTCTTGGTAAACAAAGTGCTCGGTACTATCGGGAATTGAATTGTTGGTGTTGTAGGAAAGACACCGTATTGGTGTGTTTCGCTCATTAGTGTTAGTTGCAAGTTTGGGAAACGTTGGCGGAACAATTATTGTTAGTTAATTCCTAATAAAGGTACCGGGAAATGTCAGTTCAAGTGGTAGTCTAAAACGGTGAATCTGGCGATTTCAATAGGACAATCGAAGTTGACTTGCAGAAAGATGACTTTTTTTTTTGACGTGACCACTCGCAGTTCAACAGGAGGAGTCCTCTGTAATAAATCTTTGATTTTTATACAACCGTAGAGCCGTGGATGGGTGACCATTCATAAAATACCAAACCTCCTTCGTGCCTCGGAAAGCACACCATAATTTATCCTCATATTCCCACGGGAACCGGAACTACGCGGGTGGAACCGCGAGGCGCTGCTAGTTACTCTATGATGCTATTGCGTTAGTTGACACTTCTTGACAAGACACATGAAGTACAGGATTCATGTTTTCCTAACTGTATCTAAATATATCAACACCTACCTTTAGCTTAAATAGTAGTAAAGACATTTTGTTTCGAAAAACTCGTAAAATCTTCTTATTAAATCCTGTCGACCCAAAATGATTTTCGTCAAAAAGGCAAAAGCAAAAATATGAATGATTGTTCGGCGCTTACTCTTGTACCCTAATTGATTTCGGAGCCGAAAACGATGCAATAAATAACGTTTTTTGTAACTAAAGGCGTGTTTTGCGTACAGACGGTTCGGGATGGTTAAGGTTGGTTTGCACGGCTTGCATCGGCACAATTTTCAAATGGAATCATATTTGAATATGGAATTTTAATATATTCTGTAATTTTAACATAGAAGATTCGATTTTCGAAATATTTCCTTTTTTATTATAATTCCTTATAGTGCAGAAACTATAGGTGGCAGCACAGACGGGTCAATGTCAGTAAATTTTACTTATGTTTCAAACTTGCAACGCTAGATGGCACAGTCTACTTCGTGCATGTTCCCTAAACAGAGGGTGCAGCAAATATAGGTGGCAGCACAGGTCCAATATTTACAACGTAAAAGTTCCCGATTTGCGATACTAGATGGCATAGTCTACGCTGTGCATGTTCCCTATAGGCTCGTGTTTGAATTGTAAGACCTGTTCGGTACAAGTACCTATTTAACTGAAGCATGATTTCCTATGGGGCAATTTGGTTTTATTATATCTACCAATAAATCCATACGTTTCGGTGGCTTCAATTTTGTAGTCCATTTAAAGGTTTACTCCAAAACTATAAAATATAATAATTTATATAGAATTTAAAATAGTATTCATAAAGAGATTTACTAGTTCAAATTCTCTTGGGCACATTTCCAGCTATATTTTAGTTTGTTGTAGGTTTATTTTATTTTGTAATATGAATCGTTTATTAAATTCTCTTTTGACACTCATGAAAAGATTAATAATATCTTCCACATTAAAAAAAGTTTACATTGAAGTTCAAGAGTACGCGTAAGTGTCAACAGCCCCTTACAAGTAGTAAGTGGAAGTAAAGTGGAGGACACACATGTCGCATACAAATTATATTCATACGAGATGCGAAATTAATATTCATCATTATAATAACAGCCATTTTAGTAACAAGAATCACTTTTGTTTTTTCGCAAATAAATCTTGAAGAGCCGAAAATAACTGATTTATGGCTTGAACTGATTTAAGAACTTGTTGGGTTACAATCTGCTGCGGAAAATAGCTTTCCAGTGACTGATGATGGTTAAGAATGGTTTTAGGCTATTTAACCTTAATCACCGTACTACCGGGAAGACGGATTGGCGTTTGCTGGATTTTTTGACACAAATTTGGCACGATGTGACTCAGGTGTAATCAAGACTTATCAACATTTAGAAATCTCGACCGATACCGATGGCATATAGCCTAACGTATCTAAACATTTAGAAATCTCGACCGATACCGATGGCATATAGCCTAACGTATCTAAGTAACCTTCCACATTAAACTCTCTAAATTATCATTAAAAGCGTTCGCTGTCACCAGCCATGAAAAAGGACTTTGGCTAAAATTGTCCTTTTTGACCTCACGACTCTGTATTTTCTTCTTTTCAAAGCATTCACATTGTACAATAGAATTTATTGATTGTTATGTAATTTTATTTGTTGATTTTAATTTAATTGTTTTGAATTTAATTTAACTTTTTATTTCAATCCTTTGGCTGTGTGTATTGTAATGTTGTAATGTATTTGTCTGTCTGTAAGTGCTTGATATGGTGTTTATATTAGTAATTTGTGGATAGTTGTGATGAAATGGGTGTAATTTACCTGAATAAATGAAGTTATTATTTACTAGCAGCGCCTTGCTGTTTCAACCGTGTAGTTCCCGTTCCCGTGGGAATACGAGGATAAAATATAGCCTATGTTCCTTAGGGTGAATGTAGCTTTCTAATGGTGAAAGATTTTTTGAAATCAGTCCAGTAGTTTTTGAGTTTATTCGTTACATACAAAAATACAAATCTTTCCTCTTTATAATATTAGTATAGATTATTGCAATAAATGTACAAAGATAACTTTACGATACATTTTTAGATTGCTAAAGAAAATACCTTAGCTTGGCACCCTTATTTAATTTGAGCAAGATGACACCTATACCTACGAGTATACGAACAAATTGCGTGCTCAACCGTTTAAAAGACGGACAGTAAAAGTAAAACTCCTTGATGCAATCTCCATCAAAACTTGTACTTACACACAAGGGTCCTTTTTGCTCCAGCTTCCAAATTGGGTCCACTAATGAAGTGAAAGAACTCGACGGGACAAGGGAACTCCCGATGGCCTTGTGTGCCAAATATAGACATGGAGTCAAAATGTATGACGGCTTTTTGTTTCAACCTGATTTCTTTTAGTGCAAGTAGATTTTGATCAGAGTTATTTGGGTGTGTTTTGTGGGGAAATAAACATTTTATTTTATTTTACTTTATTGTATGGGACAATCAACAGCTACAATACACATATTAACAACAAAAAAAAAGAAAAAAAATGACGATTCTAACAATCGTTTACATTATTGCAGCCCACTACATTATCCACATATTTACTAAAAAGAATATCGGCAATAAATGCCGCTGGATGAACAAATACATATCAAAAAGATTATTTTTTTAACATTTGTTAAAATATGAATAAAAAGAACATAAATAAAATTATCAAAACAGCGAAAAATGCATTAAATTATATATTAAATTAAATTTAATTGAATTATACATTATCCAGATTGAATTATACATTAAATTAAATTATTAAATAAATTATAGTATTGGGACTCATCAACTATACTATCTATTAATTAATTGTTAGGTAACTCTTAATAATGAAAGTGTCTCACTGTACAACTTCACTCATCAAATATGTTCTTTAAGTGTGTCATTCATACATGTTAGATACTATCTTTGTTCTGTAGATTGTGTTTTGCGAAATGGTTGTCGTGTCATTTGTGTGGTCATTGTTTTCTCATTTACTCATATACTCATACCGTCAGACCCGGAACAACTATATGTAGCATAATAAGCATAATCAGCCGTTTATTGTTCCCACTACTGGGACACAAGTCTCCTCTCTAGGAGAGGGAATGTGCCGTAATCCACCACGCGGGCCCAGTGCGGGTTGGTGAATGTCACACGTCTTCGAATGTTTGGTTCTAGGACATGCCGGTTTCCTCACGATGTTTTCCTTCACCGTTTTGAGAGCAGTGGTAATGAAATTAATTACACAAAGTAATGCGCCTGGCTGGGTTTGAACCCGAGACCTGCAATTAATTGCAATGTAAGTCGGGGCTGTTACCACTCGGACACCACTGCTCTACTATCTGTAGGCCATACGAATATTTTTTCCGTGCATTAATCGAATCGGCGACAAGCAGTGCAGCAGCCAATTGTTCAACCACTGCGCCAACCGTTTCTTCTTAATTTGCACTCTAACACTTGTGAGAACGTCAGAATAATTTTTTCAATAATAATTAATCTGATGACTATGTAGGTCATTCCGTTTTCACTTTATTTACTCTTTACAATGTTTTATAGTGAATTGATTTATGATTTCCATGTTGGATACATTTTTGTCCCTCTGTGTCATGTATATGACATTGCATATATGATATATTGTATAAATTCAAGTTCTTAAAACGTAACAGATAGATGTGTTGCTGGGGAGTTTGTTGCGTCACTTCTTCTCAGTTTCTACAACACTAGGAAGTGGTGACGGGCGTGCGTTTTGGGGGACCGTCTGTATGTAAAATTTGACGTTCAAAAAGTGCTGGCTCTCAGTTTAGTTTGAATAAATGACATTTATCTTACATGATAAATGTAAAATCTGTACCAGTCAGACAAAGTAAAACGAGGTCATTTTTTTTTGGCAGCACCCACATACACCACAGCATACGTCATTGCAAATACTGATAAAAAACATGAGTAGCTATTACATACTCACAAACAACTCGACTCTCACTTATCAAGTTTAACGAAATCAATGTCTATAATTATGCAATAACTTCAATACTGTTCGAGACCGCTTGTTACTCGTTATCTTTCATCTATAAGGCTTCGACTAGGGTGAGGAACTACAGTGCCTGCTGGGGTTGCGGAATTTGTTCGAAAGAATCACCGCGGCCCTGGGACGCAAAGGGCACAAGAATGATCACGGGTGGGTTTTAGTCAGTAAGAGTCTGACGCTCCCTTCCGCTCCGCCCAGAACGGGAGAAGTCATTTGATGATTTCCCATCCAAAAAGAAAAGGCCACACGTCTCTAGACCATGTGTTTCCTCAGGGCAAATCAATAGACGATCGTTACCTATTCCGCTACAACAACTCGCTACCCGTTGTGGCCACCATACCGCGCCCGCTTCCGCTCTAGTCATCGCATATTCTTTGTGGACCAGGCCTAAAATTTGCATTAAACAAATCTATATCTTTTAAAATTACGACCGATGTCGAAACACAAGACCTTGTGAATGCAGCTATTAATGTAGACAATTAATTAAGTACAGATGGGAAGATAGAGGGTGTTTCCTTTACACTTCCGGACACGATTTTTTTCACGGTTTTTGGATGTTTTGTTGTTAAGGTTGATCATTGATATCATTCGGGTTGTTTTTTTATTAGCATCTTCATGGTTGTTGTTTTCCGGTACTTTGCCTTGCTTGTATTAAGAGCGTGTACGCCGTATGGCATTTCATACAAATTTTCAAGTCACTATTTTGCGAAATGACTGAACCGATTTTAATGAAACTTCACTCATATAAGCAGAATACTTAGGTCCAAAAAGTTAGTTAAAACATTTTCGAAATGTTTTATTTAAAAAAAGATATCTTGAAATTTATGTTTGAATGAAAAATTTAAAATGGGTCTAAATTAACTGTAACACTATTTATCGAAAATATTTAAACTAACTTTTTAGACCTATGTATCCTGCTTATGTATGTAAAGTTTCATTAAAATCGGTTTAGTAATTTTGGAAAATAAGGACTTTGAAATTTGTATGAAATGCCGTGCGGCGTATACGCTCTTAAAACGACTATTTATCATGATGAGAATGGTACCTATGTTATGTTATATCTATAAGCAAAGTTATGGTCGGTGTATAAGAGCCCTTTAGATGATGATCCGGGAGCATTTTCATTTATTTATTGCAAGCAGCGACCAGAAATCATGAAGAAATTTAAACTGTTGTCTGAAAATAAACTTATACTTATCATATTCAAAATATGTAGCATAACCAGTCTTTGTAAACAAAAGTAAAGACTCTTAACAGCAAATAACAAAACATATTTTTAATCTTTTGCGGACATTTTGACCCTTGCGGACCACCGGTTGGGAACTACTGGTTAAAATATTCCACTGTTGTATCTATATTCCATTAAGATCTTAGAATTCAACAAAACTTGCAAATAACAGAGTTAATTATTTCAGATTTATAGCAACTTAAACAATGTTACCTATAACTTCATACAAGCACAATATTGAAATAGTAAGAACTAATAAACAGTTTATTTTTAACTAGCGAGCCGTCCCGGCTTCGCAAGGGTGCAATGCTGAAAAAATGTGTTTATTTACAACATCACATTACAAACCTTTTAAAATTATCAGTGTTTCTATACTATATTATGCATATAATACACACATAAACCTTCCTCTTAAATCACTCTATTTATTAAAAAAAAAACCGCATCAATTTTGATGCCGTTGCGCAGTTTTAGAGATCTAAGCATACATAGGGACAGACAGACAGCGGGAAGTGACTTTGTTTTATATGGCATGTATTTAATGCAGCAACTAAGTAAAATGAATATAGGTTTTAAAAAGTAATAGAGTGGGTACCATATATAATGGGTTGGCAGCTAATAAGGAGTACCGTAATAAGTAAAAGGTAGCATATTAATATATCAGTTATAAGCTCCGTTTTAATTTAAACTAGCATCAATTTTTTCTTTTGGGAACTGAATTAATATCTAAGCGAAAACTTAATAATGAAAATAAAATACAAAATGGGCATTCATAAATAATACAAATCAGATTCTATTTAACATTGTTTGTATGAAGAATAAATATAAACTAACTTATATTATACATATATTGTGTGACTTTTAATAGCTTTAAATAAACTCTAAAATGACATGAAGAAAAAATATTTTGCGGCTTTTATTTTTCAAAATTATCTTAAAAACAATGAAAACTCAACGAATACATAATTATGTAAGATGAATCATTTTCCCTAAATGTTCCTTTGTTTCCTGATATCCTTTGTGTCAAACATTTGTAAGTAAGGATTCACGTGTACCAGCAGATCATAAACATGTCAAAGCATTTCTGGGGCTGGAGTGAAGACTTACAAAGTACCAGGATATCAGAACCATAATTATTTAACATCAAGCTATCACCCTTAGGAGACGAAAGAAAGAACACTGAGCCATAAAGAATAAATGGCGCAGGCAGGTGAAACCGCGGGTTACAGCTAAGAAGTATGTTTAGCTTTAAGTTTTCTATTTTAAAAAATATTTCACCAATAGAAAGCTACATTTCACCTGCGACTTTCTTTTATATAATATAGAACTTCATTCATACCCCTAAATATTATTTTTATTTTATATGACAAAACAACGTTTGCTGGGTCAGCTAGGCAGTGCACCCGCACGCACCCCGCCACCCCGCACTACACTCGTATCCAACCATCGCACCTTCCGCCGTTTTTATGAAATTATGATAAAAAAATATTAATAATTAACTCTTATTCCTTTTTATTGTAATCGTTTTAGCATTTAGAGCTGCCAGCAAAGCGAAGCCTGAAAGTGGGTTTTTAGACGGTATGAAATAGTTGGTAATATATTATCTTTGCCACCCTACTAACATTATTATTTTTTTTTTTTTTTTTTTTTTTTTTTGAATGGACCACTCGCAGTTCAGCACACTAAGGCTGGTTACTGCTCAAACGGACAATCCTGTGGTGGCCTCAAATGAATTTAAGGCCCCCAGCCAGGGCTTAAAACTACTTACAAACTAAATGACCGCTCGCTAAGGGCATCCCCTGTGGGACACGGGCCTCGGCTTAGCGGGGTCATTGAGGGAGGGCAGCAAGGGACAGGCTGGGTCAGATTGATATTATTTAGGGGATTTAACGCTAATGGCTCAGCAGCGCGGGCTGGCTCGTTAGGCAAAAGTCGGGGAGGGTTTTGACGGGAGCGTCGCGATGGACCTCGTCGGCGAGGTCGGTATACGGAACGCGGTCTGTGTTTGTTTTTCTTAAGAGTGCTGGTTTCCCTACTACTCTCTTGGGTCAGGGTGATGGGGTCATCGGGCTCAACAAGGGTATGCCGCGGTCGGCGGATCTTGCTGATCTGGGAGGGCGTGTATCGGGTGGCCGATACGATAAGGGGGTTCTGGTGCTTTTCAGCGGACTCTATGAAACGCTTTGAAAAACGCTTCATGAACTGTTTGATGGTGGGGATACGGAGGTCGACATGGAGACGCTCATTTCTAACGTACCACGGGGCTCCCGTAGCCTTTCGGAGAAACCGGTTTTGGATAACCTGCAACCTATGGATCTGGCGGGGCTTAGCGTGTGCGAAGGCTACACACGCATAAGTCATTATCGGGCGTATGCACGTGGTGAAAATGCGTAGTTTGCATTTCAGGGATAGCTTGCTGCGAGCGTTCAGCATGTAATGAAGCCTACCAAGAGCGAAAGCGGCACGATTGCGCACCGTCTTTATGTGCTCTCTGAAAGTAAGCTTTCGATCGAGGATCACACCTAGATATTTAGCTTGCTCTACCCAGGGGATCGGCTTGCCAAATAACGTGATCGGACTGGGACGGGGGGGGAAGAGACGGGTTTGGGGCTTGTAGAACAAGATCGCCTGACTCTTCTCTGGGTTGACTTCCACTCTCCATTTCCGGAACCAAGCGCCTAGTGCGTTTGCGGATCTCTGGAGGTGGCCGGCTATTGCCTTCTCGCTATTGCCGGAGCAATATATCGCCGTGTCGTCAGCAAACAGAGCTAGCTGTGTCTTTGAGCTAGTGGGAATATCGCTAGTAAATAGCGAGAACACTAGGGGGGAGAGGACACCGCCTTGGGGTACTCCGGCGCGAATGGGGTGAGGGGACGAAAGTGCACCTTCGATTCGGTACTGAAAGGTACGGTTCGACAAATAGTCTCGTAAGATGAGCACGAGTCGGTCCGGCACACCGAGCTGGTATAGCTTGTATATCAGCCCGTTGTGCCAGACCTTGTCGAAAGCTTTCGCTATATCGAAGAACAGGGCTCCCGTAACGAGACCGCGCTGGTATTTGGCGCTGATATGTTCAACGATACGGTAGACCTGTTGTACGCAAGAGTGGTTTGATCTAAAACCAAACTGCTCATTGGGGAGGAGGCTCTTAGCTTCGACGAAGTCCTTGAGACGCTTATGAATAAGCCTCTCGTAGACCTTACCTAGGACTTTGAGCAGACTGATGGGACGATAGCTGGACGGGGAGGACTTGGGTTTTCCAGGTTTTGGGATACCGATGACGGTAGCCTCTTTCCACGTCTGTGGGAACATGTTGTTGGACAGAGCGCCATTGAAGATGGCGGTCATCAACATGATCAGAGTAGCCGGGAAGAGACGAACCACTTTATTGGTGATACCATCGGAGCCCGGGGCTTTCCTGAGTTTGAGACGCCCGATGATCTCCTTCACCTCATCGGGAGTGACGGGGGGGAGGGGATCATCAGGGTCCTCTACTGGTGGGAGGGAGGCTCTACGTTCGACTTCGGCATTCACCATATCGAGATGAGCCTTGTCTACTGGTTGAGAGCTGGGAGAGCATTGGGACTCTAGACTGTCGGCCAGGCATTCGGCTTTGTCCTCGTCGTCGAAGGCGACGGTGTTGTCGGGACACGTGAGCGGAGGCATCGAGGCAACCTCAGAGGCGCGTAGTTTCCTCTGAAGTTCCCAGAATGCCTGATGGGTATTTTCGAGGTCGCCCAACATCTTATCCCAGCGACTTTCACGCAGTTCAGCGATGCTGTTACTTACTTTACGCTGTAAGTAGCGCATGTGAACCTTGTTGGCTTCGCAGGGAAAGGCGCTGTATGCACGGACTGCCGCGTTCTTTTCAGTCACGAGCTCACGCACCTCGTCCGGGAGTTTCCAGTGGTGATCGCTCACCACCGGAGACTCCTTAGAACATTCGTTCAGGACGGATTGCACGTGATCCGTGAGTGAATTGATCGCGGTTGTCGTGTCTGCGACAGACTCGATTAGGTCGGGGATTTGGTCTAGATGAGGCGACGTGGTGACCTTCAGCTTTTCGCTTACTTGACGCCAGTCAGTGGTCATTCTGGTGGGAGGGGATTGGGTGGGGTCCATCGACCCTGATCTAGGAGCGAGCTCTAGGATCACGGGTCTATGGTCCGAGTTTAACTCGTCATGCGTCTCCACAGAATGTAACCGAAGGTTGACATTTTTGAGGAGGGCGATGTCGAGTACATCGGGGGAGTGGGAGGATGCGTGCGGGTAGTGGGTGGGATGCATCGGAGCGATGACATCGAAGTTCAGGACGCTGCACAGCTCGTACACGACCTTGCCTCTCGGGTTGGTCGTGTGACTGTTCCAGGAAGGATGTTTGGCGTTGAGGTCCCCCGCCAGAATGACGGAGTCGCTCAAGTCAAGAAGTTTGGTCAGATCATCTTTTAGAGCGGGAGTGTCCACGGAGGCGTTGGGTGGGACATAGGCTGAGATGATCGTGATGGGTTGATGGCCTGTCATGCCTAGCCGACAGACTGAGACCTCAAACTTATCGAGGGAGGGAGGATCCATGGGGATGCAGTATAGGGACGCTTTATAGTAGATAAGAGTACCTCCTAAGTGGCAACGGGTCCTATCATTGCGAACCAAACGATAGTTTGCAATTTTAGGGTCCCGATGCTGTGGCTTCAGGAAGGTCTCTTGCACCAGAAGTATGTCTAGGTGATGGTCGCGGAGGAATAAGGCGATCTCATCACGTTGGCTTCTAAGGCCGTTGGCATTGAATAGCCCTATCCGGAGGGCTTTCGGTTTGAACCTACACGTTACCCTGAACTTATCCATTATGGGTGAGATTAGTGTAAGTTTGGACGTGGTGAACTACGTCACCGTACTCGCGGAAAACTGCAGAGTGGTCGCCTCTGCAGTTTTGAAGCGCCGCAGCCATAGCCAGGGCGCGTGGAGAATAAAAGGCTTGGTACGTGACCAGAATAATGTTCTGGGACACGTCACCAGCTGGAGTAGGGAGAGGGGAGGGTGTGGGAGCTTGCACTGGGGCAGGAGCAGGGGCGGAGGCCCGGGTTGCCTCTGACAAGGGGAAGCGTGGGAGCGCTACGTCCAAGAGGGCCGGGATGGCCTCGGTGGGCTGAGCGGTAAGGGCGGCCTTGGGGGCCGCTGTGGTTGAGGGGGCATGAGCGCTGGGCCTCAAGGCCGGAAAGTGGGCCTGGTGATTGAGAGCGTTCCAGGGGCTGGGACGCTGTGGGCTTAGGGCCACGGTAGACTTTTCTACCAACTGGGGGCATTCCCTCTGCTGGCGATCGCTTGCGCGCTTGGCTAGCTTGGGGGCGGTCGACTTGGGCGCTTTCGAGCAGCCACGGTAGTTGGCCGGGTGGCCAGACTTGCCGCATAGGACGCAGCTGGGCGGCTCGGCGCATTGGGATGGGTCTTTGGGGCGGGGGCAGTCAATGGTGCCATGGTCACCCAGGCACTTGACACAACGGGGTTTGCCGAAGCAGTTCCGTTGTGAGTGGCCATAGAGTTGGCAATTGTGGCATTGGCCAATGATGCCACTCCTGCGGGGCTTCTCTATTGCTAGGCCGGAGAGGCCGCAGATCTTTGAGACCTGGAAGATGGGATGGTGCCCGTCTGTTGGATCACAGACGACCAGAATCATATTGTATGATTCCCCACCTCGGCGGTGCATGCGGTGCACCTCCGCTACAGGGATACCTTGCGACTGAAGGTCGCTCAGTATCTCTTCTGTGGGGATCTCCCGCGGGACGTTTTTCACGACCACGCGTGTCTGACGCGCCTCGGGAAGGGAGAAGGAATGGAACGGGATGTTCCGGCCTGAGAGGAGTTTGTGCAACTCCCTGTAGTCCTTTGCGGTCGGGACTGAGACTTTAATGCCCAGCTGGACAGCTCGGGCATTGGTGTAGTTTATTTGCCTCTCCTTGCAGGCAGAGGACACCTCCGTCCATTTTGCCTTGTCGTGGATGAACACGGGTGGCGGAGGGCGGGGTTTGGGGGCAGCAGCCACGACGACCATCGGGCTGGCGGATCGGCTGGCCTGCTGGGAGTTACCAGCTGGTGAAGTGGGGCGGGATTGGGGGGCTGAAGACGGGGGGGAGGGATGAGCGGGGGCGGCCTTTTTGGGGGCCTGCTCAGCGGGTGAGCTCTTCTTCTTCCTCTTTCCTCCAGTGACGACTTGAAAGTCGTCTTCGGAGGAGGAGGTCTCAGCGGAGGAGTCAGAGGGCTCCGATGGGGTGGCGGAGCATGGCACTGTAGTGTCCATGTCCTCTGGGGTGTCATTGGCGGCATGGGGCTTTGCTGAGTCTATTGTCTGTGAGACAATAGATTTTCGGGCGGCGGGTGTTACCGAATTCCCGGTAACGATTTTGGTGGCGGCGTTGCTGTCTTTTGTCTTAGAGACAAAAGCCAGTTTTGCGGCGGTGGCGGCGTCTATTGTCTTTGTATTGACAATAGCGGCCGACGGGGTTTTGATCGTGGGTACCTGCTTTGGTACCCAGTTTTTGGTGGCTTGCTTATCAACAAGCGGCGGGGACAAAGGGCTTTCGAGGGCAAAACTGAAGTCAGCGATTGCCTCTACGGCCGTGGGAGTCTGTTGCTGCAAAGCAGCGAGCTTGCTGCCATATTTGGCAGCAAAGTCGGGGTCATTTTGCGCAATGTCCCAGAAGAACGCTAGATAAACAGCGTCCGACATGGTGGGGGGGGGGGGTCGGGGGATCTAGTTCCTAACTTGCATCCGGGAGCAACGTTTTCGTAACTCCCCGAGCTTCCTACTTCCTAACTCCCCGGGTGGGATATCCCGGGGATGTGTACCCTCCCTGTCGGGTGTAGACAGGGAGGTGAGTGCCTATTTTTGTGTGCCCTAAGCTTGTAAACCCACTGCCGATCTTATTGTGCAGTGGGGCCCTAGGGTCAGAAGACCGGTCCGGTGTGAAGGGGTTGAGACACCCAACCACACCGGGTGAATGCTGGAAGAGAGCGGGGTTAGACAGATGGCAGCGACTAGGGAAGCCCCCAAGGCCGCGTACCAAAGCCCTTCCGATTTGACTTAGCCCTGAAGGGGCTTAGGCCGGTGTATCGGGTCAACACCCCTTGGCTTTGTTGGCACCGTGAGGTATCCCACCAAGGACCACGAAACTGTGGATTTTCCCTGAAGGGGCACTACGTTTCACGACTATCCAAAACAGAAACAAGAAGTCGTCCACTGCCTTGAAAAAGGCGGCTTCGGATCAAAGTTGTAGTCGGCGACCACGGGTGACGTCACGACTGGAGCGTGACGAAACGAACACATACGACACTGAGCACGATTACGGGAGAGCAGCGGAGAGCGGCACGTCCGTCGCGGGCGGGCGTTGGGAGCGGAATCTAACATTATTAGTCGCCAAGTCATTATATATAGCTCCTCGCCTAATATTTCAATTGACTGGTATAGTTTATTTGCTACCTAAACGCAGCTGCTACTTTTTAGTTTTTATAAAAACCCTTAAGTTTGAACCTTACATAATATAATAGTCCCGAAAATATTTAATCGCTGGCAAGTTATTTTATTTGTTGCAAACATTTAGTCGACTTTTAAGTTATTAGTCACTCGGAAAATAATAAGCTGTTTTATATTATGTAGTGATTCCATCTAAATTGATTTAATTACCAGTTAGAAATACGGATCCAAGCGATAAAACCTTATATTTTATTGGGCCAATTAAATTTAAAAACATTATAATTGACAAGCAGTAAAACGGACTTACAAACATTAATAATAATTGGCGGCCGAATGTGGGGCGCTGCGCTAGCGCAAGGGCATCGCGAGTTTGCGCAGATGTTCGGCTAAGTTCGGCAATCATCGGCTACGTTCGGCTCCTGTAACAGCCACATTGTTCACAAATTGTATAAATGACATGAAAATAGTTCGATGGACTATGAAAATGTCAATATTGTTTCTGCTTTAATTTATTTTTACTTTTTTAATTATGCAGATGTTCGAATAGGCTTGTAACAATATTGTGTGTCTGGGTTAGTGTTCTATTTATGTTTTTAAATAAATATTATTTCTGTAGAATGAATGTAAGTTTGAGTTTTATGTTCAGTGCAGGATTCTCACGAAACAAAAGGCAATTCTTTGTGTAGAATTTATTGTGAATCTCAAATGAAGGATGTACAAGTAGATACCTTTATCTTATGGATTCCAATGGCAGCAAGCCAATGGCATTACTAGCTATTTAAAGGCACACTTAGAATAACATCAGTTAAACATATTACATACAGAATTTAATCGATAAAGTTAAATTGCAAATGTCTTAATTATGCGAAAACGCGCGATACTTATTGTAGAAAATGGATATATGTATGTATTCATAATCCAGACGCAAACTCGATAGCTACAATTTGATTGGTCTACTTGTATCTAAATCATTGAGGTTATTGCTTAAAAGTACTGTCAGCATAATTTGTTTAAAATAATTTCATTTTGTGAAAAATGAATAATATTATGATTAATTGATAATCACTTGTCACATACTATATGCCTTACTAATAGATTAGGAATACATATCGAAATTAAATTAAAAAATATGTAAAATAAACTATTTTCCTTGACAATTCTATTAACTCTAAAATCGGTCGGAAGTTGCCTCGATTTTTGTTCTGTTGTATAACTTCCGTATACAATGCAGTGAAATAGTATAATTGAGTAGTTTTAAAGTATCTTGTGTGTGGGTATTCTATGGAGGTTAACGATTGTGTAAAAGTAAAAAGTTGAAATATTTACCACGTGACATTTCTCTTGCGCATGTCAATACCATAGATTAAGGACTTTTTGACAAACGTTGTTGATGCTATAATGTCATTTTGACAAGGATCTTTTGACTGCACTATAAATTTTATTCACTTCAAAACATACTTTAAAGTTCATAAGCTAACCAAAGGTGGCCAAATTCATATTCACCATATGCCAGCCCTTCTACCATACATACATATGTGCGTACATACAAAATGTTATTTTTCAATCATCATCTGCCTAGCCTTTTCCCAACTATATTGGGGTCGGCTCCCAGACAAGCCGGATACAGCTGAATACTAGTATTTTACGTGGAGCGGCTGTCTACCAGACCTCCACAACCCATTAACTGGGGAACACGGTACTTCTTCGCAAGCCTGGTGTCAGATTTCCTGGCTTCTGACAATCCGTAACGACTGCCAAAGATCTACAAATGACAACCGGGACCAACGGCTCAGAGGCACGGAGAAGTCTCGTTAAGTTAAGAACCACAGACCAACCTCGACAAGCGTTGCTTAACCTCTGAGGTCGACATGTGCGGCTTTTATAATTTAGCCACGAGCTGTTGTTTTTTTCAATACTTAAAAAATAATTTAGTTAAATCTTTTCTGTGGACCTTATTACAAGCTACATTTGCAATAGTTAGTTACCTTGACATGCCACTTAGACTTGTTTACGTTGCATACCGGCCATTTATCTTATTACTAGCTGACCCGTGCTACTTCGTCTACTGCGTCACATAAGAGATAAAAAAAAATCTACAACATTTTTCATTGCTGCTCCGCTGCTTTTGGTCGTAGCATGATGTTTATATAGGCTGCATCGATAAATTGGCTAACAAAAACTAAAATAATTTTTCAATTCGAAACAGCATTTTCTCAGATCAGCGCGTTTAACCAAACGAACAAACCCTTCAGCTTTATATGTATGTACATATTATATGAGTTCAGCGATCTGTCCCACTCTGTCCCGCTGCCATCTTGCGTGCGATGCAATATGATCTAGGTCTCTCTGATCTGATAATAATCGAGCTTCAATTTATTATTTTGATAAACGACATGAACTGAATCGGAAGATTGGTGTTCTTCAGTAACTAATTTGTGAGGATACGTTATGTGTTTTCTAGATATTTAATGTTATCAGTTTTTCTATTTCTGTATTTGCATAATTTTATTTTGTTTGATGAAATAGTTACTTAAGTTCGCTTTTACACAGCAATTGACGGACGGGATGGATGGACATGGACAACGGAGGCTTTCTAAATAGGCTTCTATAGGCTGCCTTTTGTTTACGGAACCCTAAAAATATCGTGTGAAAATAACGTCATTACAAAATTTGCTAATGTTACTTAATTATTATATGACAAGAGACTCTAGGTAACTGTCAATCTGACAGTGGTGGCGAATATCAAAACGTTAAAAATGTTGTCGAAATGTCACATGACCAATCCCCGATTATTTTGGAATCTCGGCAGTAAGATTCATTTATAGAACTGCACTGTCTAGTGTTTTCGTTTTTTTTTCTGGATGGGAAATCATCAAATGACTTCTCCCATTCTGGGCGGGGCGGAAGGGAGTGTCAGACTCTTACTGATTAAAACCCACCCGTGATCCTTCTAGCGCTCTTTGCGTTCCAGGGCAGCGGTAACACTTTCGAACAAATTCCGCAACAATGTCCAGTGCCTAAGGCTTACAATTTTGACGAAGATGAACTTCACGTTACATAACAACTAACATTAATCCATAAAAATCAATCAAGCCGTTCTCATGACCTGCATCACAGATAAGTAGCCAACGCATCATTACCCACACAAATTGGACACAAACATACAGTCGTATCTCAATCATTACATAAGAAGCACATACACTAACAAACAAAGAGTATATTCTTGCAAAAAGTGAAAGTTGTTGCAGCCAAAAAAGAATGGTAGAGGCCTTTCATCACCACCAAGTTAATACCCACCTTATTACTGAATACTAGGTATGAGTTTCGATCGGTAACTGATGATATTTAACAGGTAATGTTAGGTAAGGCACTTGTCTTCGACTTATTTGTCTGTCAACCAGTTTTAAAGTCTGTGAAGGTCTTAAATTGTCGGGTCATATAAAGGTAGGGTTGCCATCCGTCCGGGTTTCCCCGGATTTGTCCTAGTTTGGAGGGCGTCCGGGGAGCGTCCGGGCGGGGTTTTCAAAGGTGTCCTGGTATTACCCGAACATTTTTTCTGTCTAGGAATCCTCCATTGATTGAAAATTTGGAAGATAAGCAACAAATTAAAACAATAGTTAGTTATGTAATAATTCATTCGTAATCGTAAGCGGGATACGATCTACTTGTAAATCAGCAAAATTGCTGGCGCTATTGTTTATATTGAAAACACGCTGTAATAGATTATTAAAAAAATAAAAGTTTATCCTTTTTTATATATTTATAAGGCTTTTTTTTTCGGGTCTGTTCGGGGAAAAAAATCAATTTCACTCAATTGTCCGGGGTTTTAAAGATTTTGTCCGGCGTCGGCAATTTCGATGATGGCAACCCTATATAAAGGTGGGTTTGGTCAAAATATTTAAAAAAGGAGAGCCTTTTCCCTTTTCGGTTTCCGGGATTTTAAGTGGGTAATTTGCAGTATGTCTTCCCATTCTTCGTCGATGAATCGGGCAGGTTAGATGGAATATGCCGTGGGTTCTCAACCTCCTTCAAAAAAAGCAAGAGGTTCTCAATTCGAGTGTATTGTTTTTTGTGTTTGTTACGTCATAACTTTGTACTGGGTGTACTGATTTTGATCCTTTTTATATTCGAAAGCTGGTGCTTGTCGTGTGGCTCCAATTTGATTGAGATCTTACGACTAGTATTTGAGTTATCCCTAATAATGCGTGGCTTAGTTTACATTGATGACGTTTTCATACCCTCTTGTCGATGTAAACTGAAAAAATAAAATTGTGTACGATGGTTTGTAAGAGCATCTTAGTATTTCAACGTGGTCCCTATCTAGTTTGGTGAAGAACAGAGATGATAGGAAACGGAATTCTTCAATAAATGGTAGCAAATCTTTAGGGATTGAAGAAGAAAGAAGAAGAATAAAAATGTTTATTTAGGTCTAGCTGCTGCCCGCGACTTCGTCCCCGTGGAATCCCCGATTTTAAAACATTCTTTATCGCTGCTCCGCTCCTATTGGCTTAAGCGTGATGATATATAGCCTAAAGACTTCCTCGATAAATGGTCTATTCAACCCAAAAATAATTTTTCAATTCGAACCAGTAGTTCCTGAGATTAGCGCGTTCAAACAAACAAACAAACTCTTCAGCTTTATAATATTAGTATAGATTGCTGAAATCGCATGTTTGTTTATTGTTTACAGCAATGTAATTGGTAAGTTTATGTGGAGAGGGGGGGGGGGGGGGAGGGGATGTACCACTAATAAGTGAAAAATAAAAAATATACTTTTTACGTTATTTTGTACTCAAGTTACGTTGTTTTGTTTTTGTGTTGAAGTCGGTTGTATTTTTTTTTCTGAATGATCATTTCTGCTCTCGGAACGTTCCTCTCATTTTTCAGTTGAGTAATATGAAAGCATGTATCGGTAGTTGATCTCGTCTTTCTTTCTTTTAACAGTGGTCAACCACGCCAGTAAACTTAACACGCTGTCCACTTTATATTAATATTGTCAATGACACTGACCACAACAAACAGCAATAAAACATTTTATGACGAGATTTTTTATATCCTCAAAAAAGTTAAGTCATCGACGGCTTCTCTGCATTCAAAACTAAACTTCTTCGTCTACAAAATAGAGTGCAATCTCGTCTGTTACACGAAAATAATAATATACAATGACATACGTAATAGACAAATTCAAATCCGGTTTTTTTAATCTGTACTAATATTAAAAAGGTGAAGAGTTTGGTTGTTTGTTTGGTTGGTTGAATGCGATAATCTCGGGAACTACTGGTTCGAATTGAAAAAATCTTATAGTTTTGGATAGCCCATTTATCGGGGAAGGTTATATTGGCTATATATCATAAACCAGCGCTGGGTGTCTGACGCCCAGCAAATGCTGAGGTGGTAACCCTTTCGGTGCATTCTGTACTTTTTTTGTGTTTGTAACCGTTGTGCTGTGTCTGTCCTGAATAAAAGTTTTTCTATTCTATTCTATTCTATTCAATAGGAGCGGAGCATCAATAAACCATGTTGCAAAGATGGAGATCTTTTTTCATTTCTTTAGTGACGCAGATTGCAGACGAAGTTGCGCGTGTTAGCTAGTATTACATACTTGAGATTTATTCGTAGTTAAGTTAGTCCCACGGTTAGGACAGTTAATTTCTCGAAGCTTTGAATTTAAATTGGAATTCTGCTGAGTTTTAATTGCTTTCCAACGCTGAGTTAGTTATGGGATTTAAGTTTTGATAGAGCCATTGCGTTCGAAAACATCGTCGTGTTTTTTTTTCCATTTTTAAATTATGGCTTCTTCCATACTAATGTTATAAAGACGTAACGTTTGTGAGTTTGTGACGTTGTAAGGGGTAATCTCTGGATCTAGTGTACCGATTTTCAAAATTGTTTCACCAAGTGAAAGCTACGTTATGGAGTACTCGTATTAAGGGAAGCTACGATTTTGTTTTGCTTTTTTTAAGGTGTTATAATCATTATTCATTGAGTAAATATTTTGAAAATAGCATAAGGCCATTAAGCTATGTGTCATTTATCCAAACAACTTGGGATAATACAAATACAAATAGCTATTTTATTTGGGCTTTGTAGTGGGCGGATCGGAATACAACCTAGCATAGCATATTGCAATAATACAAGTTTATTTACACATTGGTTCTGTTTAGCTCCAAGTGATTAATTATTAAAGCGATTCGTTATCTCCTAGACACAATGCTGGGACGCCTACGGTGGCATCTGTATGCAAATGTTGAAACGGTTATTAAGTGCCTTTAAAGACAAACAAAAGCATATCAGAATGCTTGCTTGATATTTAAATAAATCCTTGTGGAAAAGAAGTAGTTATAAACCGGAAAACCGTATTATTCAAGTGACATTTGTCACCATATTTTTATAGCTTAACTTGGTGTTGTTCGCCACTTCTTATTTTTGTCGGGTTTATTTTTTCGGAAAAAAAAAATTAATTATAAATAAATATAAATGTTGCCCTTATTACTTCATAAAACATCAGCTATTAGGTACTGAAAGTCCCGTCAAAATAGGTCCAGTGATTACGGAGATTCACCGGATCAAGCAAACAGCCATAGGGGAAGCCCGGGCAAGACGCATATGTTAAAGGACAATGTGAATAAAACCGCAATCTGATAATCAATAGAAATGTTTGTACTTTTAATTTGTACCATGTCTAATCATCTTTAGAAAATAATCACAAAAACTTAAAATAATTAACAATTTCTATATTAATTATGAGCATTAACAAAAAGTATCAATTATTCGTTTTGCCCGGAGGGGTCGGGTAAAACGGATACGCTCCAAGGGCAAAAAGGATAATGTTGAATTAGTTAAGATCAGTCTTCGCATTCATCAAAGAAGTAACTGCCAACTCCTACATAAGAAGTGCAGTCTTCAGGCGCCCAACTTCTGCATTGATTACACTGAATCTGGTTTTTGTTCTGTAGTTTGACTGAGGGTCTTTTAGTTTTAGTCTTGCTGGGGCCTGCTAACTCTAAAATCTTGGTATTCTTAATCTTTGCCTTCTGAAATTTTAATGCTTGCTCAGCTTTGACGGGAGTAGATGCCAACACTTCTGATTTCTGCCTCTTGTGTTTGCGACCTGTTTTAGGAGCAGCCATAGTTGGAATAGGTCTAATTTGAAATGGCGTAAGGCTCGCTGCAGGTACTGGAGGATTTTCTTCTAGTAAATGAGCTGATCTTTCTTCCAATATATTATTAGGCAAAGGTCTAGCAGAACTTACAGTCTCTATCTCTGAAATGACTGACTGAGTAGAAGATTCAAGTACTGCCTCCTTTGCGGTTATTGTTGTTGCTAGAGAATCATTTAACCGCAGATGGGTACAGTAGACGTCGTACCATTAAAAGGATCTCTGCCCACTATCGACGGTGCATCATTTACAGGACCTTCAGTCATAGTAGAGGGTGGTTCAGGAAAAGGATGGTCGGTCATCGTTGATGGAGCATAATCTTTGTCTCCAAAAACATTTGGATCATAAGGCCAAATTCCCGGTTTTCTAAACCCATTAACTGCATTCTGGACTGAAGCACTTTTGGCGTACGCTCCCCCAAATAGTTTAATTGAATTTAAAATACCCTACCTATATTTAAAGTTGTCAAACTACTGTTAAAATATTTCTTAGTTATGAAGAATATAATGGAATAACTAAACGGGCAAAACGGATAGGTATCCGTTTTGCCCATATCCATTTTGCCCAACACTCTCATATTAGAAATAAGTGAAGATTTGAAAATATTTTAGAAGGTAAACAAAAAGTAACGATCACAAATAATACTTAAATAAACGTGCAATTGGATAAATAAAACATTTCATAGATAACTAATGAATAATACAAAAAGTTAATGTACAAACCTTCACAAAAATCGTAACAAAACAGCTATATTTCGTTTTTTTTTCTGTTAACAACAAATGCACTCGCGTATTGTTTTGGCTGAACTGTCATTGCGTTGCCGGTCGCACGTGACACGACTAGAAAATTTGTCAAAGCACCATCTATTATAGATTTATGGAAAAAACAGTTATTCTTCTTACCCGCCCTATGCTTCTTGCCCGGGCTTCCCCTACATACGCTTTAAAAAATGATTTTGTAATTTTTTTTACACGACTGCCTAAAAATGGAGTGTTATGTTTTCAGGGTTCATATATGTATCTATCTTGTTTTTAATTTTTTAGTTCAGTTTTGGGCGTGTTTTTTAAATTATTTATTTGTTAAGTAGGTATTGCATTAACTTTAGTATTATTTTCGTATTACAAACAGGAAATTAGATTTTATTTATTTGTTTTAAGTCTTGATTATTCCCTATGTAATGTTTTCTTCATCTATATTTTCTGTAACTTAAATGGTGTACATAATAAAGAGTATTCTATTCTATTCTATTCTATTATTCGTCGACAGCTGAACCAATTAGAATGAAACTTGGAAAACGGGAAGTCTTTGATATTGTTAAGGTTTTTTTTTTTCATACCAGGACCACCAAAATTCTCTTAGATTACTGACTTTAGCGTGGGCAGAACTGCAGGCAGAACTTAATTACTTAATTTTCTTTAGAAAATACACCAAATCGTCCAGTTAAAGTCACAGGTTCGTTTTCATAGCTTATTTTAAGTTATTCCTCTCAAATTCTCGCTTTGTACTAAGAAAACATGATGTCCTTTTATGCACAGTCAATTTTCCTCGTAGAGAATCTACTAAATCAATCTAGTATCTACCTACCAAATTAAAAATCTTGTTACAAAAAACCCGAGCCATGACTAATTTAAGCACAACTTGTCATTCATCATCGTCAGACTTATTTCTGAGAACGAAATAATACGTAATATTCATAAGATCAGAGAGCGGAGAGCAGTGGTGGCCGAGTGGTAACGGCCCCCGACTTACAAATTGTAAGTCGCGGGTTCAAACCCAGTCAAGCGCATTACTTTGTGTAATTCATTTCATCACCACTGCTCTCAAAGCGGTGAAGGAAAACATCGTGAGGAAACCGGCATGTCCTAGAACTAAAAATTCGAAGACATGTGACATTCACCAACCCGCACTGGGCCCGCGTGGTGGATTACGGCCCGTTCCCTCTCCTAGAGAGGAGGCCTGTGTCCCAGCAGTAGGAACGTTAAAAGGCTGATTATCTTTATCTTATCTTCTATTCATAAGATCTGCCACGATGATGGATATGCCTATGACACTTGTGGGCCCGTCTGTCTGCTATTTTTATGATTTCGTCATTCCAACGCGATCCCATTGTCATTTTGCTAAAAGTTCGTAATCTGCTAAATTCATAATAGTCGATCATTGGTCGGCCAAAGGTCTCGTAATACTTTTTGATAACCGAGATATTAAAAGAAATGACTGCACAACGACGTACTGCGTCGTGGTTTCGGCAGTCGTAACGTACTGTCAGATGCCAGAAAATCTGACACCAGTCCTACCAAAAAGTACCGTGTTAGTTAACGGGTTTGACTGGAAGCCGACCCCAAAATGGTTGGGAAAGGCTTCTGCGAAACAGTTATCTCGCAGAAGGAGGCTGCGGAAAGGGAAAGAGAGATCTCGACCTCTGACCCCGCCCGCAGCAGGCGCACCGGGCGTCGGAGGAGGGCGTATACTGCCCTCTTCCGGCCCCCCTAACTGGGTCCAGGGGCGGCGGACTTGGGGACGTCTGTCGCCCCCCATTCATCCGGACCCGAGGTGGCGGCGCGAGGTGTTCCCGTGCGCCCCTCTCTGAAGTCACGGAGGGTGTTTAACACCTCACTCCCTCCGTGGACGCGAGGTGGCCCGCAGAGGCGGGCCGGCACCAGCCGGGGATTACGGATGTGGTATACGTTCCCGCGATCCCCGGCGTAGGTGAGAGATGGAACACCGGGGTGGTTTTAGTCAGTAAGAGTCTGACAGACCCCTCCGCCCGCCCCAGGGTGGAGGACATCCATGAGGATTTCCCCCCGTAAAAAAAAAAGGCTAGGCAGATGATAACTTAAATCTATGGAGCTAGTAGGTGGTAAATTTTGACGCTCTAAAAGCCTTGTGGTCTATGGCTAATGAGGGTTCTCTGAAATGACGTGCACCAGATAGCAGCACTGAGGCGTCGGGTCCAGACATCTGTCAAAATGCCACTGTTTTCCGACACAAGTTAAGTAGACGTCAACGTGTACTTTCAAAGCAAAGGCCCTTTCGCCATGTGGCGCCAAATGGTGGAGTACATTTTCAAAATGAGTTTATAAGCTCAAAAGCCTATATTCCATCTTAATAATAATCATGATACTTCTAGAAACCTATGAAGAATCCTTTTAAGGCACAAGATATGATCTTCCCTATCTGCCGGAAATATAGAAAAACGGGACTCAGTTCGTCGTAGAAGTCAGGCATAACCAATAGACATACATATTAAAGCCGTCGGCTGTACCGTAACGTGCGCCGGAGTGGCTCCGTGAGAGACTACAAGGACTATACTGCGTGCACAATTTTGTTTCCAAGTGTGTAAACAAACATGTCCTTTGGGAAAAGCAACTTTAATACCCAGGTATAAGGTTCCGTTTGCACCACAGCTTCAATTTTCTTTAATGACCGTTCCAATAATACTAGTCATTCTAAAATCAAATTAATTTACACCTACATAAAGTTGATATTCCTTTATGTGCAAATAACATCAATCGGAAATAAGGATTTGAATAGACGTTACAGGTATACGGCAGGGCTATTCAACTGCTAATTGAATCATTCATTCACCGGTCTTACGTTCAATTGAATGGAAACGCCAATTATGTACAGACGGGTATGGAATTAGCGGGGTTTGGCTAAGTATATGGCTACAAAAAATGTTAATGTTCTTGTATCTCTTTATTGGTGGTGGATGTGAAGAAATATATGGACGGAATTTGCTATGTGATATGTGGGTTGATTCCCATGGGAAAATGATCGATATGACTCAATCTGTCTTGGCTATTGGTACATAAAGGGACTCCAAAACTTTTATACTATCGACGCATGTGTGCATGGCTTTCTTGCGCAGACAAACTCCTAAAGAAGTTTCTGAAAGTCTGTATCCAAATCAAGTCTGTGTTTCCTGATAGATAACTACAACCTGGGAGTCTTTAAGTCAAGAGTGAATAGGTTACTTCTAGACAAGCGTGATTCTTCTTCGACCACATCATCGCTTACCATCAGGCCCCCTAGCCAAGTTACAAACGTTTCGTGTCGAATTCTGTTCTCCAATCGGTAACGCCTCGGTGTCAGCAACTGTAGAAAACGATAAGTTGGTAGCCATGTTGTCGCGCCTGATTCGGCCGCTCGTTCTATAATGTCTTTAGAAAAACGACTTATTCTTCTACCATTATGCCCATCTCAATGTTCTCATTACTCGCCCATCATTAGTTAAATCTATACTAATATTATAAAGCTGAAGAGTTTGTTTGTTTGTTTGAACGCGCTAATCTCAAGAACTACTGGTTCGAATTGAAAAATTCTTTTTGGGTTGAATAGACCATTTATCGAGGAAGGCTTTAGGCTACATATCATCACGCTTAAGCCAATAGGAGCGGTGCAGCGATAAAGAATGTTTTAAAATCGGGGATTCCACGGGGACGAAGTCGCGGGCAGCAGCTAGTAATAAATATAGGTATACTCTTCAAAATTAAACGCATGTGAAGCGACGCGATTGTCCGTTGAATACTCATAAATAAATCATCAGTACTAATATAATAAAGCTGAGGTGTTTGCTTGTTTGGTTGAACGCGCTAATCTCAGGAACTACTGGCTCGAATTGAAAAATCTTCTAGTTTTGCATAGCCAAACGCGCGATTTGGATGCCAAACGCGCGTTATCTTACTTCTTGCTGACTCGCGCATTGAGGCTCTGCTCCAATTGTTCGTATCGTGATGATATATAGCCTATTAGCCTTCCTCGATAAATGGGTTAACTAACACTGAAAGAATTTTCAATCAAATCGGACCAGTAGTTCCTGAGATTCACGCGTTTAAGCAAACAAACAAACTCTTCAGCTTTGTATATTAGTATAGATTTAGTTTTTACTTAGATGCTACGAGTCGGTATTTAGATGATAGTCCGCCAATCAATTCCTTCACAATACACATACGTCCATAAATTCCCTTGCTAAAAAAATATGGATGTCTGTCTGAAATAAAGATATTATTATTATGAAGTAAATTGTTTGTTCACCTCGCTGTCTTGAGATTATCACCGTAATTAATTATGATGATTAAACATTGTAATATTGAAACCAGTTTCCTTTAATAATTATAATTTCAAAACAGTTATTTCATGCTAATATTCTTATCTAGAAATAAAGATGGCTGATTCTAACGGTCATGCCACAGATAAAACAGAATAATATCTGTATTTATTTTTATTGATTGTATTTTGTGCTTTTAAGTCTGTGTAAAATAAATGTGTTTTCTTTCTTTCCCTATCTTTTTAAGCTTTAAGCTAAAACTTAAGAAATACCTTTATTTAAATTCTCAAAACATAACGCATGATTTGTGCTTCATAAAAACGTTAAAACATACAAGTTTTAAAGTATAATTCTGCAGAAACCAGTCCGCTGCGCTCAGTTTTATTTCCTTCATAAATTCGGTAGTTAATGTATTTGTGAAATGATTATTTGGAGAGGGGAGTCGTGATGTGAATGATATCAGGATAAGGGTGGTAGCTGAGAAGCGAGGAGCGATTTTCGTAAATCGCTCATTGGCCTATTTTAACAAAGGTGCTACAAGGGCCCTGTTTAATAAAGCTGACAATTCGAGATATATGTCAAAAAATGACAAAATTGTAGAATTGTCGCACTTAAGTTGTTTAATAAAAGTCAAAAATATACAGGTGAAATCTTGACATATTTGCCATGTGAAAACGCGTTTAATAAAACTCGACATATATGTCGAGTTCTATTTATTATTAAAAATGTCTCATTTTTTGACATACTCGTATATGTCGAATTATTTTATATATATTTATTAAACAGGGCCCTGATGTCGTTTTTAAATTCTAGATTTGCACAGCTGCTTCTCCCGAAAGTAGAAAATTATACCCAGAGATTAAACTTTGAAAAAGATCTTATGTCCTATTCAAAGACTTGACAAGTTTTATTCAAAATCCGTTCAGCCGTTCTGGCGGTATTGAGGTACAAACATTCATCCATCCAAACTTTTGAACTGTATGAGTAGTAAGATGAGATTATTTGTCTTAATAACTAATCGATTTTATCTAATTGATGAACAATAAAAGCTTTTCTACCACACCCACAGGAAATAAAAAGTTGCGGTATTCTATAACAAAACTTAATTCATTTAGTAGAATATAAATGGCTTCCGTTGATCCCAAAAAGGTATTTTATTTCGCAACTACATTTTGTAACTGTTTTAATTAAGATAAAAATCTTGTCGTCCTAAATCACAGCTTACAATCTACACATTTAAATTAAAAAGTTAATCTTACAGTTGGTAGGTTATTACTTAGTTTTTACAAGCTTTTATTTAACTTGCTATGTATGTATGTTTGTTCGGGTGAAATCTTGCAACTCAATTTTGAAGCAGATATCTTCATCCAATTGAGCTGAAATTTTGTTTACAAGTTCAATTTGGATGACAATGTACGGTTAACATCGTGACATCATTCCAAATCCAACATCCATATCCAAGATGAGGGACTGGTTATTTTTAATGCACTTCTACAATGTATCAATTAAAGGTTTAATTCGAAAATAACTAAAAATTCAAGAAAACCTTTTTGTAAACAGGATTTTATTTGAATGCGCTAAAACGAAATCATTACATAATTTATTTGATATAAAAGCTTGTCGCGAGATTTACTTGTTTGGATAAATAAGTAAATTTAATAATAAGATGTGATTGTTAACTATTAAAATTTTCAAACTAATTTTTATATATGTATGAAAGATGCGAGTATGAGTTTAATGTACGTAGATGCTGGTTTTTTTTAATACCAAATAGATAGTTAGATAAATAATTGACAGCGTTGGATAGCCTCTCACGAGGCGGGTGAAATAATATTTATAATTGATTTTTTTCTGGTAGTTATAAGTACTAATACTAGTTTCTTGGTTTTCTTGTATAACTAACAACCAATGAACGGAATCGGTTTCTGAAATATAAGATCTTTATTTTTTATTTGAAATAACAGGTTTTGGCCGCTGTCAGCATAGAAGACGGGGAGGAACTGAAGTTTTACCTATGACAAGCAATAAATTAATCTGAATCTGAATCCCGTTAGGGCCAGTGCCTGCCAGCGTTGTTCGAAAGAGTTACCGCAGCCCTGGAACGTAAAGGGCGTTAGGAGGAACACGGATGAGTTTTATTCAGTTAGAGTCTGACATTCCTTTCCGCTCTGCTCAGAGCGGGAGAAGTCATTTGATGATTTCCCATCCCAAAGGAAACAGCTGAAAACGATAAAAATGAGATGGTTGATGTTGTGAGGCAGAGTGGATGTTTTTGGGCTTAATTGATGATTAAGTCTGTGATGGGATTATCAAAACTGTTTATGAAAATTGGGCACAATGGAAACACTTTTGTTTTCCCAAAAGAAAGCAAAGTTGTAATTTCAATACATCACATAATTTTAGCAGAAGATCGTCAAAAGTCTGCTTCAAAATCGCGTCTGCAATCCGCTAGTCACTGTAGTCTCACCCTTACCACAAAAAGGCTCTCAATAATGACGGTGTTGGATTCAAAGCCCTATATTTGGAGGCTGGGGGCGTCAAACCGAGACGCCATTGCATTAAGTTCGCTGAGAAAATATTAGTCTCTTCGTAACACGCGAATTTTTGAGAATTAAATGTATATATGGTCGATTTCATCTTGTTTTGGAATTGGTAGTCGGCTTTTTTGAGTTCTCTTATTTGTTATCAAATCGAAATCAGTTTCATTTTAAATTTGTTCGTTCTGGTGGTAAATTGTCACGTATACCATTCTAAGGGGAATATTGTTAGAAAGCTTGGCATTTTTTCAAGTCCTGATGGGACCTACCTATCAACATTTATTATGATTAGTTATAGACAGGTGATTGAAGGCAAACGCCTGCAAACAAAAGACCCACTCCTAGTATTGAATTAATTTTATTGTATTTTATTTAAGTTGATTTTATTGTTTTGTTAAATAGTATCTTTTGTTTGAATTTAATTGTATTGTATTTTATATTACCTGCTGTATTTTACCACCGAGCAAAAATATTGACAATGCTATGTACGCCGTTGTTGTCATGTACAGATGACCACTTATGACATATGTTTTTTTTTTTAAATGTTGTATGTATGTGATGTGGTAGTACTAAATAAATAAATAAGTATCTTTTTTAACGATGGAACTCTTACTGAAGCCGATCCGTGTTCTTCAATGCCCTTTGCGTTCCAGGGCCGCGGGGACTCTTTCGATAAATTCCGCAACCACTTAAGTAATTTCCAGAATTCATTAGTTTTTGATTAGATACCAACAGAAAAACCTAAACTGTTACAAGTTTTTGTGTGTTTATATGATTAGCTTTTATTTATTAACATAAACACGTTGTAGCATTCTCGTAAAATTGATTATTTCACATAAAGGTTGGCTACTTCATGAAATGGCCACGTGAAATTATAACTTGACAAAACCCTGCTTCGCGGGGCACCTATTTTTCTGCAGGGATTATTAATGATAAATGATAATTATTTATTTTGTAAGTAGGTTAAACATAACACCATTAAACGTTCAATATGTTTTGGTCATTTTAAGCTAGATGAGGCCGGTGTTTCCTAGCCGACTACCCTGAGAAGAAACACCGAAACAAACTCAGAGGTCAAAGTTTATTTTAAAGTCCATACAATCCATACTGGTCAAGTCATATGAGAACCATGTAGGTTTATGTCTGAGGTGGCCTTTTGAGGAATATGCCACACAGATTTTGGACACCAGACAGTGCAAGCATTTGTTAAGAAGTTAATTTAACTTAAAGGAACTTAACATGAGTGCTCGCTTACTTTAGCTCCCGTCATCCCCTTCAAAACTCATCTATCCATGTCAGAGAGATCCCAAATACCTCAAACCTAACGTAACCAAACAGTGGATACATTATGAAATGGCCAATTCCACGGTACGCCTACGACATCACCAATACCTAACAATTCAACTGCGACAAAAGATACAAGTATTACCACGACCTTGTTCGGTGAAAGGTTATGCGCGCGCGCAGTCGGAATATATCCTTGTCCGGATTGACAGACACAAAATATGTTAATGGCGTCTTAATGCCAACACGATCGTTTTTTATTGTGGGTGACTTATTGTGGAATTAAGGATGGTGTATGAGTTTTATTATAGGATTATTATTATGAAGCGGTGCCTGTGATAGAGGCTAAGCTTTAAGGTTGGGAAATCGTCAAATTACTTCTTCTGATCTAGGCGAAGCGAAATGGAGTTTCTGACTCTTACTGGCCGCGGTGACTCTTTCGAACAGCCCTGGCAGGCACTGACCAAGGCTTGCAATTACTGGACAGGTCAACTCAAATCTGTGTGGTTCGTTACAACCTACTTACAAAATAAATATCATCATCATCATCATCATCATCTGCCTAGCCTTTTCCCAACTATATCGGGGTCAGCTTCCAGTCATACCGGATTCAGCTGAATACCAGTATTTAACGTGGAGCGGCTGCCTACCAGACCTCCACAACCCAATAACTGGGGAACACGGTACTTCTTGGCAAGACTGGTGTCAGATTATCTGGCTTCTGACAATCCGTAATATTTATCATTTATCACTGGTCCTGGTTACTTGGTTGTTATCGGACGGCACAACCAACGCTCACCGCCCGCAGGCCCACTACGGTGGTCAGCTCCACCATGACGTCTTAAATCCAACATGATTCCTCTGCCAGAGAGAGACGGAGTAACACAAGACGAATAGCACTATCCCTTTCCCTCACACACATCATGATGGATTTAAGACGTCATGGTAGGGCTGCAGGAATAGGTACATTTATGATTTGGCTGAGGTATCGAAGTTTGGTAAAATACTGGACAGTAGTGGTACATAGGCGGACTAAATGCAACAAGGCAGAATTTTAGCTAACCTTTGGATTGAAATGCCTACACTGTGGTAGGTGAACAACAATAAATATATAAAAATGAAATTAGTATCGTAAATACACTTCAACAGCTTACGAACAGATCTTTAAAAACACATTAACTTTATGTGAAATTGCTAGGTTCTGCAGAAGTGTTGATAACAAGGAACGCCCACAGTTCTTCAGGGTCAGGGTAACTGGCATATTACTGGTTGTTAACGAGAAAAGGTTTTTAAAAGCATACCTATTATGAGAGGATCAGTAGTGCTAATGAGTGACAATCTCACCGTGATATATGCATTTTTTTACTGCTGTAGTCTTAAAAAATATAAAGCTTCGCACTCGCGAGATTGAAAGTATGTTCTATCTCATTCTACCAGCTGTTACTTGATACACAATACTAGATACTTTCCATTCTATCTGTACTGATGCAAAAGAAAAGAACGAGAAAAGATTTTAAAGAGGAAAGATTGTTTTGTTTGTTTGTACTATAAGCTCCGAAATGACTGGACCGATTTTAACCATTATTTCACCTATAGAAATCTACATCATCAGCGAGTAACATCCATTTTTCATTATTCCCGTATTCCGAAGGGAACGGGAACTACGCGGCTGAAACCGCGTGGCACTGCTAGTGTTATAATAACGTAGAAAATGCAACAAAAACCCGATCTAATTATTATACACACTCGAGAAAAGAAGAAAATTGCCGACGAGTTTCTCAAAGTGAAAACAGTTCGTACGTTGTGCTGTTGTTATACAGGTAGAAAACTTGGACCTAGAAAATCTTCCTGAGTGAAATGCAGTGGTTTTTCTGTGATAGTAAACTACTTTCTTCGTTTGAACATAATAGTTATCGATTTATGGAAAATGTGCGGGCTTTTTAGCGTAACTCGGCGCATTCGCGGATGGATTTTGTTTTTAAATATTGAGAATGTTTCCTCAAAAAATTATAATAACCCATATATGATATATTAGTAGGTATATTCAGATATCTGTAGTAAAAGTATCAGTTAATAGATACTTAGAACTAGGAAAACTATCACAAAGAAATTAAAAAATCGTACAAAAAGATGTGATCCTTAGCACGACATTTCTTTCCTGGACGTGGGGCTATTTTGTTTGGACCGAAATCTTTCATTTTGGCACAATTTAACGGTGTCAAACTGTGACCTGAATTCAAGATTAAAACTAGAAAGTAACAAAGAACGATGCGGTGCCATAATGTCATGATGAAATTCTTTCCATTTCAATTATATTGATCCCAACATAACTTCGCCAGGGAGACACTTTTCTTCAAAACATTTCCTGCTTATATTCAAACAGCTTGTAGGCCATTGGTCACGCTCTACAAATTCCACCACATCATTGAATACATTACACTCCTCATTACCCTCCTTACAACTTTCAATACTCTCCTAACAATTGATTTCTTTCTATTCCAGCCAAAAGATGGCGCTGTTGTGGTGTGTGGTGGCGTGCGCGCTCGCCGCGGCGCAGGCGCAGTCGAACTACGGCTCTCAAGCGAACAATATCGAATACCAGGGAGAAGGCCTCCCGGAACAAACTGTGCTGGATGGGAAGGTCAGTATTCAATGCATTCATAGACCACTGCTAGGTGTAATCATTCTAGAACACAGTGGAGCATACGGTCGGAGCTTCTCTGCTTGGGCGGTGCAAGACAGTCCTGGTTCATCCATGGCCCGGAGCGAAGAGGCATGGGAAGCGGTCACCTCCTTCTGCGTAGCAGTAATGCTAGCGAAGGTGGAGGCAGTTCGCGTGCGGGAGAGGGGTACCTCACGCCCCAGCCGCTGTAACAGAAGATGACACCCCGGGCGGCGAGAGTCGCAGGGCGATTCCCGGCCAATGAAGGCGTGGGCCTCCGCGTAACGTAATAGTAGAGCTTCTCCGACATTTTGTCGATAGTGATTCGAACTTGATCAGTAAATGTCAAGCTGCATTCATATGCTTGTGAGATTTGTCTATAATTTTAGCGGAGTAAAAGGTCGTTGTAATATTGTCCACTAATCTATAAGCCTCATGTAATTCATATCGGAAGTAAGCCCATCGCCGTTGCCAAGACAGTGAAATCAAAATCTTAGTTCCATCAAATCATGTCGCTTTTCGTAATAACATAGCGGTCGAACAATCGCAACAAATGTACGTACGTGATGGTTATTGTAACCCGCAGTACAAAGTGGGTCTAACCGCAGTGTACCGCTTTTACAGCGAGTCTGTTAACTTATTACTCATCTCCTACGTTCGAAGTAGGGATGTTACCGAGATAATTTTATCCGAACGGAAGTCGGACAGTAGATAATTATGTCGGATTCGGATCCGGCGGATCACCTCCAGTGGTAGAAGAAAGATGTGTTAAAGGCAGACCTAATAAAAAAAATAAAAAAACTGTCAGGGTTGCGGATTTGTTCGAAGTTATCGCGGCCCTAGGAAATCACGGGTTGGTTTTAGTCAGTAAGAGTCTGACACTCCCTTGCGCTTTGCCTCAGATTTTGAGGCATTTGATGATTAGTCAGTCATTACTCATTCGACTATTTTGTTTTAAGAGGCCTTTTTAATGAAACTAAAAAAAGGCGAAATAAAATAGTAGAAACATTATTTATTTAACCATTAAATTTAAATAAAACATAATATAACATAGGCGTTGAAAATAAAAAACAAACATATATTCAGTAAGTAAATTAAATCAAATAAATTAACTGACAAAAGTAAGGAATTATGCTTTGATCTCCTATTAAAAACTGTTGAAGTCGGAACCAGATTTCTAAGAGGTTCGTGACATCCCTAGCTAGGAGCATCGTACGCGCAGAAAATGTAACAGGAATAGTGTTACGATACAATGTTGTGTGTTCGTTTGTTTACAATATGTTTTACGTAATATTGTTAGGATTGAATGGGTGTTTGTGGTTTTGTAGCGGGAAATCTCTTTTTTTAAACTAGATATACAACATTATGTTATAGGCAAATGTATGTCTACGTTTCCACATGAGCTAATATTTGATACTTACAGTATTTTTAAGAGTGAATAACAATTAGTATTTGAGTACATACAATCTTCTTTTTCAATAGATTATGACGTATTGTTGATTGAAGTGTCGAAGTGTACATTTATCGTTTTGTCTCAATTCGGTTTCCTTTTTAACAATTGCACCGAGTATTTTTCTTACCAAACCCGAATTACTCAAATCCAAGACTCCCATTTAAAAACATAACATACCTAACGAAATATTTAGAAATGGGACATGGCTTCTATCTAAACTTACGCGGAGAAGAAGAATTAGCAACTTTTATGCACACAAGTTTGAAATTAAGATCAAAACATTATGCATTTTCAACTGAGATATTAATAAGGTTGGTATACATAAAATAAAAAAAACAACACCAATGATAAATGAGACATAAGAACATCCAACTTCGGTATCTCAAAAGCTTTTACAAGAACAACATTCAAAACAAAAACTGCACTCAGATTGGCTCAGGTATTTCGGAGAAAAATGACACCGAACTACGAAACCATTACCCATGTCAGAAGTATACAAAACGTCCATTATGTTCTCTGTGACGTTGAAAAATACAACATCATCATGTTTCGCACAAAAACACTTATTTATTTTAAATTACAAATCATTTTAAATTACTGGCTATAATTTACAGAATCGTCTCAATATTAATTTACATTTAATCGCGGCGCGGTGTGTCAGATATTGTATTCAAGTTTTTCTGGCATTGAAATCTTTGAAACTGCGCATAATAGCATTGCAAAAGTAGATATTCTTACTTTTGAATTGGTGGAAAACGAGGTTTATATTTTTTACTGCAAGTGAGTTCGAAGTCAAGATGAAAAATAAGTCAAGTCAGCAGGATATCTGTCAAAATCATTTGTTTGGTTGATGATAAAACAAGGTATATTGATACCTAAATATACTACAGGATGTCTTTATATATAGTATATGTACAACGTTCAGAGCTTTTTGTCACTAGACAATAATTTAAATTACATGCTGTAAAGTGATATATTGATGTATATTAGTTGCACAATGTATTTAAGGAATGCTGTATTACTTAAAACCGCTTCGTAAATGAAGCCATTATTTATCGTAAAAAGTAAAGGGTAAAAAATGGTTATTGTGGGGTATCCCTAAGATATAAGATATTCTGTCTATAGCATTTGTTACTTTATTTTTCTAGTAGTTTTATTTTATTTTATTTTTTGTTTGTTTTGTGCGAGACCCAAACAAACTTTTTCTTTCTTTCTTTCTTTATATAGACATACACCATCCCGGACTTTTTTGTAG
This sequence comes from Hecatera dysodea, assembly GCA_905332915.2. Classification (NCBI taxonomy): domain Eukaryota; kingdom Metazoa; phylum Arthropoda; class Insecta; order Lepidoptera; family Noctuidae; genus Hecatera; species Hecatera dysodea. The sequence continues at coordinate 21,262,010 of HG995288.1, read as the reverse complement.
ACCTTTTCACGGTGTACAATACCGTAGATTATTATGATCGATCTCGTAGGGTTCAGCCAGCGTTTGCAATGTAAGCGCAAAAAATGTGTTTATTTATATACGACATCATAAATTGAAAACTTCTAAAATTATCAGTGTTTCTCTACTATATTATGCATACCTTCCTCTTGAGCCAGTCTATTTATAAAAAAAAAACGGCGTCAAAATCCGTGTCCGCGTAGTTTTAAAGATCTAAGCATATGTACATAGGGAGGGACTGACAGACAGCGGAATGCGACTTTGTTTTATACTATGTAGTGATTAAATCTTTCTCTATACTCTATAAATAGTACTCTTAATGGTACGCATTGCAATATTATACACGATTTCTCAACTCGACGCATAGCAGATGTTGTTCGAACTTTGCCAGTTCGGGGCGACCTTGACTCAGTTACCATATTTTGTATGCGCTCAATGCTTGCCCTTCTTTTGTCCCGGAGATGTTTAAGAAATCTGCGGTCAACGGATCCATTATTAAGTTCAGTATAACTGGACTTTTGGTAGAGTAAAAGAGTCTCAAGTAATCTTACAGGTATTTACATCCTAGTTATTATCTATACTTATAATAAATCTGTAGAGAGGTCAATTCTGTACAAGGAATATATTTTCAAAATAACTATCAGGGGGTGATTAGTGATCGATACTGGTGCCAAAAATGCAATCAGTAAAATTTTTGTCTGTCTGTCTGTCTTTCTGTCTGTCTGTCTGTCTGTCTGTCTGTCTGTCTGTATGTTCTTTATAGAAACAAAAACTACTCGACCGATTTTAACGAAACTTGGTGCAATTATTCTTCATACTCCTGGGCAGGTTATAGTATACCTTTCATCACGCTACAATCAATAGGAGCAGAGTAGTGAAGGAAAATGTTGGGAAAACGGAAGAAGTTACTCCATTTTTTAAGCTTCCGTCGCGTGTGTAGCCTTAATGGTTAAAGTTACATATGTACGGGGCGGACGTGATCGACTGGACTGTAGGGTGGCCAGGGTAGGTTATCCTATTCTTCGAAAGTGGACTGTATGGTGACAACCCACCTAGGTATAAATGATCCAGACGCGTTGACGCTCCGTCTATAAGCTACGGGCCATGAGGATGCAACCCTTAGCTGAATACTTGCTATACTTGCTGTTATTGACACAGTATATAGGGGTAGGTATAGAGGGCTTACCAATAAAGTCACAATAAAACACTATTTAACTTGTTCACTATGCACTTAGCGATTTGAAGGGTGAAATTCGCGACTATATGATTCTACATTTAGTTATAAATCCGAAATATCTTGCAAATGACTACAAATTTAACAAACTTCCTATTTTACTATTGTACGGCGTAACTGTACCGTATCGACACCCAAAAAATCACCGTGTGTGATGAAGTTTATTAACACTAATTTTCACTATGTCTATCCTAGAATTTAGGCTATATCTAGGCTTAGGTCTATGTGAGTAGGGGTTGTCGTACCTTCACGGATAGCCCTCGGTAGGCTCCATACAGCGGAGACGAATTCACCCCTTCATCCCCCTCCATGTAGGGGTGGGATGCCGAAAACTATACAAAACTATTGTAGGCGCGAAGCTATTACCTACTTGGGGTGAATTTACCGTAAAACTATGCTAGGAGGGCTATACAGCTATATGTATCTCTATAGATACGACAACCCTCTACAAAACTACATATGTTTCAACCCTGTCACTTAAGGGGTTGCAACTCTATAAGCGTATATATTTCAGGGGGATAAAAATAAACAGTTTTATTCAAACCTAAATTGCGGCTTTATGCCTGCATACACTATAAACATCTATATATCCCCTGAAAGGATTTTTCAAGGCGGTTCTATTTCAGACATTTAGAAGTCTAGAATCTAGACTTGTATTTTCGGGAAAGGAAGAGGGTAGATGCAAAGTGTTTTATTTTGTGCATACCTTCACTAGGGCTATTCATCAAAAACTGTTTGACCAATCACGTACCAGCACCCTCCTGCTCTGTGATTGGTCAGTGTCGCTTTTAGTTATGCGACTACCTTTGACCTGAATATTTCGGGTCTCAATTACCAAGCCCTTTCTATTTACCTATGTATGTCTGTCTGTGTGTGTATATACCTCGATTACCTTATATACCACCGATTACCTTTTATATACCTTTATATACCTTGATTACCTTCATATACCTTCGATTACCAGGGTTACCATGTGTTTACTGTTATGTGTAAGGGACAGGATACCCTACCTAACTATATTCTATTTACTTGGAAGAAATAAAGGCTCCAAGGGCTTATATACTGCCTCTTGAGAGCAAACAACTGTAACGAATGTGTTTTATTTCAATAACAAACTATGTATCAACTATAGCTACCTATAACTATCTATACTATGCAGCTTTATCTGTTACAGCATTCTATGTGCTAACTAACTACCTATAACTACCTATACTATGTAGTCGCGGTTTTATTTATTTGCAACATTCTATGTACTACTATAGCTACCTATAACTACCTATACTATGTAGCTAAGACGCATCGTCGCGAACATCTCTCCCGCCGTGCAGTGCAGCGATGACTCGGTGCGATGACGTCGCGGCGCTGCAGAAAGCCGGTGAGCGACGCCTGTAGCCACGTCGCCCGCTGCGCGGCGCCGGTGCTCGATGCCGGTGCTCGATGCAGCTGTGCAGTCGCCGGTCTGCCGCTTCCCTGCTGTGGGTCGCCTGCAGTCGCAAGGCTGTTGCGTAGGCTCTCGCAAATGTGCGAGCTGTGGGCCGGATGGCCCGCTGTCTGTGCGAGCTGCGAGTGCGCGCAGCGTCGCTTGCTGCGGTGGCAAGCTGTGTAGGCAGCATTGCCTGCTGTATCGCCTGCTCAAAGCAAGGCGGTGGCGGGCCGAATATGCCCGCAATGGGGCTGGCTGCGCCCGTGGGCAGCATCGCCCGCTATGTTGGCGAGCTGCGTGAGCAGCATCGCCCGCTACTGCTCGCTTGATGCGAGCCGAATGCGGACCGAGTATGTCCACGGTGGTGAGCTGCGCCAGTGGGCAGCATCACTCGCTATGTTGGCGAGCTGTGGGAGCATCGCTGGCTACTGCTCGCTTGATGCGAGCCGAATGCGGACCGAATATGTCCGCGGTGAGGTGAGCTGCGCCTTGCGGGTAGCATCACTCGTCTATGGGTTGGCGAGCTGTGAGAGCATCGCCGGCTACTGCTCGCTTGATGCGAGCCGAATGCGGACCGAATATGTCCGCGGTGGGGCGAGCCGCGCCTTGCGGGCAGCGTCACCCATCTATCGGTTGGCGTGCTGTGAGAGCAGCATCGCCTGCTGTGTCGCCTGCACAAAGCAAGGCGGCGGCGGGCCGGATACGCCCGCAGTGGGGCGAGCTGCGCCTTGCGGGCAGCGTCGCCCAGCTATCGGTTGGCGAGCTGTGTGAGCAGCATCGCCTGCTACTGCTCGCTTGATGCGAGCCGAATGCGGACCGAATATGTCCGCGGTGGGGTGAGCTGCGCCTTGCGGGCAGCGTCACCCATCTATGGTTGGCGAGCTGTGAGAGCAGCATCGCCTGCTGTGTCGCCTGCACAAAGCAAGGCGGCGGCGGGCCGGATACGCCCGCAGTGGGGCGAGCTGCGCCTTGCGGGCAGCGTCGCCCATCTATCGGTTGGCGAGCTGTGAGAGCAGCATCGCCTGCTACTGCTCGCTTGATGCGAGCCGAATGCGGACCGAATATGTCCACGGTGGGGTGAGCTGCGCCTGTGGGCAGCGTCACCCGCTATGTTGGCGAGCTGTGGGAGCAGCGTCGCCGTCTATTGCCCGCAAAATGCGAGCCGATTGCGGACCGAATGTGTCCGCGGGGGGCGAGCTGCGCCTGTGGGCAGCGTCACCCGCTATGTTGGCGAGCTGTGGGAGCAGCGTCGCCGTCTATTGCCCGCAAAATGCGAGCCGATTGCGGACCGAATATGTCCGCGGGAGGTGAGCTGCGCCGGTGGGCAGCATCACTCTCTCTCTGTCCGCTGAAAGTAAGGTGGTAGCGGGCCGGATACGCCCGCACGGGGGGGCGAGCTGCGCGTGTTGGCAGCGTCACCCATCTATCTGTTGGTTGGCGAGCTGTGGGAGCAGCATCGCCTGCTGTTGTCTTACTTTGGTAGTGGGACAAGTTTCTTCACTGGACGCTTTAAGGTGCCGCCGGATGTGCGCACCTCAGCTGTCCGGACCTCTCCATCAGCGCCCGGGAAAACTGCGATTATGCGGCCTCGCGGCCACGTGTTGCGAGGCAGCTGGCCGTCTGCGATGAGTACGGGATCACCCACCTGCAGATTAGGGCCACGGCTATGGGGCTCCCGCCGGTGTTGGAGCTCGGGTAGGTACTCACGTACCCAGCGGCGCCAGAACTGGTCGGCGAGTGCTTGTGAGCGCCGCCAGTGGCGCTTGCTGTCGATGTCGTGCTCTGTGAACACGCCAGGCGTCGGCAGCCGGGCTGAACCACCCAGGAGGAAGTGGTTCGGCGTGATGGACTCGTCATCGTCACTGTGAACTGAAACATGGGTTAGTGGTCGACTGTTGACCGTATATTCGGCCTCACACAACAGTGTGTGTAACACCTCTTCATGTGGGTGTTTTTCGTGAAGTATAGTCTGTAATGCTGTCTTCACACATCGGACTAGGCGCTCCCATGCGCCACCCATAAAAGGCGCTGACGGAGTGATGAAGCGCCATACTATTCCTCGGCGACTTGCCTCTTCTTTGAAGGCGTCTCGGAGCTCTTTGTCGGCACCGTGCATGTTGGTGCCGTTGTCTGAATGTATTTCTGTTGGACATCCTCTGCGTGCAGCGAAGCGGCGCAGTGCTAGTATCGCGGAGTCTGCGCTGAGGCTTGCGGCGATTTCCAGGTGTACCGCTCTGGTGGTCAGGCACGTAAATAGAGCCACGTACCTCTTCTGATGCTGGCGACCGACTGTAACGGATAGCGGACCGAAATAGTCGAGTCCAGTGAATGTGAACGGCCTCTGATGATGAGCTAGACGCGTTCTGGGGTGGTCGCCTGTAGCTGGTACTGGAGCGCACGCCTTCCTAATGCGACACGGTAAACAACGTGTCACTACCATCTTCGTTGTGGGTCTCATTCTGACGACCCAGTAATGCTGTCGGACTTCATTGATGGTCATCTCAGTTCCACTGTGTTGTAAGCTGCGGTGTGTCCAGTCTATGTAGAGCTGAGTTATACGATGGTCGCCATGTAATATGGGTGGGCGCTTGACGTCTTCTGTTATTTTGTCGATTCTATCTATACGACTTCTGAGGCGTATGACGTCATCCTTCAATTCTATTTGCAACGGTCGTAGGGCGCTGTCCTTGTCTATTTCTTCGTTTTCTCGCAAACTTGTCAACTCGCGGGAAAACATCTGTTGCTGTACAGCTTGCACGAGTAACCTCTCCGCTTGTTGGAGGTATTCGGCTTCTATTATAAAACTATATTTTGACGTCACTGGGGACGTCACTGATGCTGTAGGAGGGGGCACTGCCGTCTTTGTACGTTTCCTCCAATCCGGATCCGCTTCTATATTTTTCCTCGTTCTTTTATAGAACGTATTTTCTTTGGGCGGCCGACATTTGGCGACGAAGCGTAGTACTGTCGCCGTCGCTCTCAACAGTCGTTCCCATTTTGAAAATCTTGCTGGATCGGGTATGACTTCTGTGAGTCTTCTATCTATATTTTCTATAGCGACTAAGGTTCGCTCCTCACCCGTCTGTTCCTCTAGTGGAGGCTTTTCTATTGGCCATGTTGTCGACTCTTCATACAGGAAGCTGGGGCCACAAAACCACTCGTGTCTCGAATCAAAGTGCTGTGGTACGTCACGAGTGGCTGCGTCTGCTATATTTTTCTTAGTGGGCACCCATCGCCAGTCTTCGACTCTACTATGCTCTTCTATGGCAGCTATGCGGTGCGCGACGAACGGTTTGTAAACTCGAGCTCCTCTTCTGATCCAGGTCAGCACGGTTTTGCTGTCTGACCAGTACGTCACGGAGGCCGGCTTGACTCCGTGTTCTCGGATGACAGCTGCAGCGACGCGGGTCCCCATCACCGCGGCCTGCAGCTCGAGTCGGGGTATCGATTGGAGCTTGAGTGGCGCCACCTTTGCCTTGGCCATGACGAGGCTCACGTGAGTCTTGCCATCTTCTGTAGAGATACGCCAGTACACCGCTGCGGCGTACGAAGTTTCGCTCGCGTCCGTGAAAACGTGGACTTGCGTTTCTATGGCGTCGCTATATCCTGGGTAACATCTTGGTACTGTGACTTGTGCAAGGTTCTGTAGATGTTGAACCCAACTTCTCCATGCTGTGGCCAAGTCTGTGTCGAACGGCTGGTCCCAGTCGACTCCTCTTCTCCATGCTTCTTGGAGTATTTGTTTGGCGCGAATCGTTACGGGTGAGGCTAGGCCGAGTGGGTCGTATAGTGACATCACTATTTTCAGCGCCTCTCTCTTTGTGGGCACCTCCTTCTGTAATACGCCACTCGGTAATCGGGCTAGGCTCAGATTGAAACCCAGCGTATCTGCTCTTGGTCTGCATATTAGGCCAAGAATTTTCTCTGTATGGTCGCCGATGTCGACGACTTCTGTCTCTATAAGCGACGGTTCTATTTTCTGTATGACGTCGATGTCATTCGATACCCATTTCTTAATTTCGAAACGAGCCTGTTGGTGTATCTTCTTCACCGCTGTTGCTATGTGTGTCGCTTCTTCAACTGTTCTATAGCTATCCAGATAATCGTCCATATAATGGTTCTTCACTATTGCTTCTACTGCTTCTGGATGCTGTTCTATGTGCCGGTTCGCGTTCCAATTCTTCGCGAATATGGCCGTGCACGGTGAGCTTGCCGCGCCGAATATGATTGACGTCATTCGATACTCGTCGGGGGCTCCTTCTCTTCTATTGCCTCTCCACAAATATCGGAGGGCGTCTCTATCTTCAGGTCGTACTTTGACCTGCATGAACATTTCGGTAATGTCACCTGAAATGGCTATCGGATATCTACGAAACCTCATCATGACGCCGGGCAGCGACTGTAACAGGTCCGGTCCTGTGAGTAGGAAGTCGTTCAGCGACATTCCATTCGATTTAGCTGCGGCGTCGTGTACTATTCGAAACTTCTCCGGCTTCATGGGATTGAAGACGTCGAAATGAGGCAGATACCAGGTTCTTCCTGGCGTGGTCTGTTTGGGCGCTTTTTCTGCGTACCCTTTTGAAAGGAGCGAGTCCATCTGTTCTATATATTTATTTCGAAGACTCGGATCTTTGTCGAGCTTCTTTTCTATAGAGATCAGCCGCTTGTGTGCTGTCCCATAACTATCGGGCATTTCAAAGTTGTTATTTTTCCATAACATAGCTGTTTCTATATGCCCATCTGTCAACTGTTTGGTATGTCTTTTCAAGATGTCTTCAGCCTGCTTCTCTGGATCAGAATCTGGACGCCGAGGATTAACTATTAGGGACTCGAGTGCGAAAAATTCACGAAGTTGCTCGTTCAGTCTGTCGTCTCTATTTTCTCTATCTTCTCTGCATGCGCTGACGTAATGCACCTGCTGACCGAGTATTCTAGTGTGCGCGCCATGTAGCGTCCATCCAAGCGTTGTAAGTGACGCTATTGGCTGGTGCCTGGGGCCTCTTCTGACTTCACTGGCAAGGAGAAGGTGCCAGTTGTCTTGGCCAATCAAAATCTTGGGCGCGCCAACATCATAGACTAGCTGCTCTTTCAAGTCGATGAGATGTTTGCAATGTGTGACATCTTCTTCACGGACTGTCTGTGACGCGAGATTAAGCTTCGGTATGGTGCGCGCTCTGAACGGCACCCTATTTCTATGCTGACTCGCGAGTGTCACTGTGACTCTTTTCGAACAAGGAGTGTCGATCATGGTGTCACCGATCGCACCAATCTTCAGTGGGTCGATCTTGCCCTCGGCTCCGACTTGGTCGGCGATGTCTTCATCGATCAACGATACGGTCGATCCATCGTCGAGTAGGGCGAACGTAGATGCCTCTCCCGCCGGTCCAATGACCCGGACCGGGATGATTTTTAAATAGGCGTGATTCGACGATGATCTTGAGCTGGCGACTGTCTCCTTGGGCTCCTTTTTGACTTCGGTCTGTCTGGGCTTTTCGGCTGCCACCGCAGCAGGCTTCTTGTCGTAATGAAGTAGCCGACTGTGCGTGGCTGTACACCCCTTGACGTCACACTTCTTCGCGTTGCATTTATGCCGCTCTCTTCTTGGCTTCAGGCAACGGAAGCACAGGTTTAGATTCTTCGCAATTTCCCATCTCTTGTTACTATTGCTATTCTTGAACTTCGAGCAATCGCGTTCTATATGGCCATCCTTCTCACACAGTCGGCACTTGCTTGCTGACTTCTCTGTTGTTGTGTGAGTCCTCTGCTGCGGTGTGCGTCGGTTGGATGAGCCCTCTGTCTTGATGTTTTCAGCAGGAGCGAAAGCGCTGCAGTATCGAGCTTGTTCGGTAATGAATTCGCTAAACAGCGACAAGTCTGGCAAGGACTGGTACTTTTCTGTATATATACGGTACCACTGTACACGTATCGAGTTCGGTAGCTTCTCTGTCAAGGTTCGCATGAGCTCGGCGTTGATCAGGTAATGATCCTTCTTCAATGCTCGCAGCGTTACTATAGCGCACCTCACGTGGCTTGCGAATGAGCAAATATCCTTTGGATTTTCACTGCATCGTGTCAGTCCTCGCAATCTATCTGTTTCGGCCTGTGCTATCGAATCTGGTCGGCCGAATTGCAGCTCGAGTTCCCTCATGATGTCATCTGGTCTTGCATGGCCGATGAGTTCTGAACTAACTGTTTCTAAAGCGCGTCCATGCAGGCTTCTTCTAAGTCTTGCTGTATTCTCGACATCGTTGAAATATTTTCGAGTTGTTTCATAAATGGCTCGAAATGACAACCATTCTGTATGCGCACCACTGAAGTTCGGTAAAGTCATAATGACCTTCGACGCCGAGGAGGAATTCTGTGACTGCTGTTCTGTTTTCTTGTCAACTAAAGATGCTATAGCAGCCGTAAGGTCCGTAACGAATGGACGTAAATTATCCTCGCTCCTATCGTCTTCTATTTTCTTCATAGGTGGTGGCTCTATCTGTTTAGCACTATCTGGATCTATGTGCGTTCGACGAGAGTCCACTATTGGTTCGAAGTCCACAGGGGGGGGCGGTTGCTGTCGACTATCACGGATGTCCCCCTCGGCGGCGTTGGTCTCTCTCTGATCAGGAACAGGTTCAGGCGCCTCTTCCAGCCAGGAACGCACGTACTCTTCATTTGAGTTTCTATCGTCCAAATATTCTTCGTCCGACTCTTGTTCGGCTCTCTGAAGTGCTAACTGGGCAAGCTCCAACTTAATCTTTAATAAGTCTTCACGAGCCTTCTGTAATTTTCTATATGACCGCGGTGACCTGTCAATGGTCGACGGCGGACGTCTATGTTCTATACGGGCGTCACCCCGGGTAGTCATTGGCAAGACTCGGCTATCTCTTCTATTTGACGGCTTCATTGTACTATCTGAAGTCGTCTCAAAGCGGGTTCCCTTCCTTGAGGTCGATGGCATCTGTTTCTGTACTGTTGTCGGCAATGGTGCAGGTACTCGTTCTATTGCTGAAGCTTCTATCTGTTCTATTCGTTCAGCGGCAGCAGGCGGAGACACGTCTTCACTGCGCTGCTGCATCGATCGCGCCGTCCCAGACGATGAAGGCGAACGCGGCGGCACCTGATGATGGATAGCAGGAACCCTCTCGGCTGGTTCCTGTATCGGAACTGTCCACGCCTCGGATGATTTGCCATGCGACCTCGTGATCGGCATTGTTGAAGTCTTCAATGAATCTTCAAAACTATTCGGTAGTCCACTGGTAAGCCTCAGGTGAAACTTCAATCCAAGTTTCCGAAAAAAAAAAAATTTTTTCAAAAAATTTTCAAAATTCTTCAAAGTCCCCAATCTTCAAAAAATATTCTAAGTTCGGATTGACTGAAACTTTTCTAAGTCCCAGACTGTTCAAAATCTTCTATGTGTGAAGTCGATCGAAATTCTCTAAGTCCAAAATTCTTCAAAAATATTCTATGTCCCGCTTGATCAAAACTTTTCTAAGTGTCAGGTTGTTGAAAATTTTCCAAGTTCAAAATTCTTCAAAAATTTTCCAAGTCCCGGATTGTTGAAAATTTTCTAAGTTCAAAATTCTTCAAAAAATTTTCCAAGTTCAAAATCTTCAAAAATATTCTAAGTGTCGGAACCCCTCAAAATTTTCAAAGTGTGAAGTCGTTCGAAATTTTCTAAGTTCAGCTTGATTAAATTTCTTCTATGTTGTTGCTTCACTATTTTTCAACATCAATCTGCCTAGGGGTAGTTTTCTTGAAGGGATGATTTCTTCAAGGTCCGACTTCTATTTAGCTTCTAGGGACACCCTTCGTGTCTTGAAATGTTGAAGGGTAGTTTTTTCTTCAAGGAGGTGCGACTTCACAATAGGGGTTGCGCCTTCAGGGTAGCTGCGTGGTTCGGTAAATCCAACTTCCAAATAGCTGGATCAGGCTATCTTCAAAATATCCGGCTCGAAGGACCAGAAAATGTACGGGGCGGACGTGATCGACTGGACTGTAGGGTGGCCAGGGTAGGTTATCCTATTCTTCGAAAGTGGACTGTATGGTGACAACCCACCTAGGTATAAATGATCCAGACGCGTTGACGCTCCGTCTATAAGCTACGGGCCATGAGGATGCAACCCTTAGCTGAATACTTGCTATACTTGCTGTTATTGACACAGTATATAGGGGTAGGTATAGAGGGCTTACCAATAAAGTCACAATAAAACACTATTTAACTTGTTCACTATGCACTTAGCGATTTGAAGGGTGAAATTCGCGACTATATGATTCTACATTTAGTTATAAATCCGAAATATCTTGCAAATGACTACAAATTTAACAAACTTCCTATTTTACTATTGTACGGCGTAACTGTACCGTATCGACACCCAAAAAATCACCGTGTGTGATGAAGTTTATTAACACTAATTTTCACTATGTCTATCCTAGAATTTAGGCTATATCTAGGCTTAGGTCTATGTGAGTAGGGGTTGTCGTACCTTCATGGATAGCCCTCGGTAGGCTCCATACAGCGGAGACGAATTCACCCCTTCATCCCCCTCCATGTAGGGGTGGGATGCCGAAAACTATACAAAACTATTGTAGGCGCGAAGCTATTACCTACTTGGGGTGAATTTACCGTAAAACTATGCTAGGAGGGCTATACAGCTATATGTATCTCTATAGATACGACAACCCTCTACAAAACTACATATGTTTCAACCCTGTCACTTAAGGGGTTGCAACTCTATAAGCGTATATATTTCAGGGGGATAAAAATAAACAGTTTTATTCAAACCTAAATTGCGGCTTTATGCCTGCATACACTATAAACATCTATATATCCCCTGAAAGGATTTTTCAAGGCGGTTCTATTTCAGACATTTAGAAGTCTAGAATCTAGACTTGTATTTTCGGGAAAGGAAGAGGGTAGATGCAAAGTGTTTTATTTTGTGCATACCTTCACTAGGGCTATTCATCAAAAACTGTTTGACCAATCACGTACCAGCACCCTCCTGCTCTGTGATTGGTCAGTGTCGCTTTTAGTTATGCGACTACCTTTGACCTGAATATTTCGGGTCTCAATTACCAAGCCCTTTCTATTTACCTATGTATGTCTGTCTGTGTGTGTATATACCTCGATTACCTTATATACCACCGATTACCTTTTATATACCTTTATATACCTTGATTACCTTCATATACCTTCGATTACCAGGGTTACCATGTGTTTACTGTTATGTGTAAGGGACAGGATACCCTACCTAACTATATTCTATTTACTTGGAAGAAATAAAGGCTCCAAGGGCTTATATACTGCCTCTTGAGAGCAAACAACTGTAACGAATGTGTTTTATTTCAATAACAAACTATGTATCAACTATAGCTACCTATAACTATCTATACTATGCAGCTTTATCTGTTACAGCATTCTATGTGCTAACTAACTACCTATAACTACCTATACTATGTAGTCGCGGTTTTATTTATTTGCAACATTCTATGTACTACTATAGCTACCTATAACTACCTATACTATGTAGCTAAGACGCATCGTCGCGAACAACATAGAAATCATGTATTACGGAAATGTTCTACATAAAATTATCTAAAAAATATCTCGAAACAGCATGTCTATCTTTTGTCAATTTTAAACCGATCGGGCTGAGTTTCAAAATCGGGGGTAAAGTAACTATTCCACGCGGACGAAGTCGCTGGCAGAAGCTAGTTATACATATGTCCAAAGATTGAGTCGAATGTTTGTCTAGACTTAGACAGTACTCTAAAACTAATAAAGCTTGTCATAAATTGAAGTTTTCGTGCTCGAGAGATGAGCAAGCAAATGCGTAAACGCGCTAGCTCAACTAAAACTTTCTCGAGCACGAAAACTTCAATTTATAACGTCAATTAGACAAGCTTTCGTTGACGTTTTCCTGCTGGAGTTTGAGTTGAATTTGCAAAATGGGCCTTAGTTTAAACTACGAAGAGGTCAAATTCATAATCCTGGCACGAACATTTAAAATTGTGGTCACTGTGGTCTAGTTCATGCGAGTAAAGCCATGGGAAAACTTAGTGTCGGACAAACTGAGATCGGAACACTGACCGATTCCTGAAGGTTTTGATGCCATTATCAGTAAGTTTTTATATCGTATAGACACGAAACTGTTATAAGAAAACTGATTTTGTAATGATACAAAACTTTTTTTATGGATGGGATATCATCAAATGTTTCTTCCGCTCTGGGCTGAGTGGAGGGGAGTGTCAGACTCTTACTGACTAAAACCCACCCGCGTTCCTCGTAATGTCCTTGGCGTTCCAAGGCCTTCGACCAAATTTCGCAAAGGATACAACACATGGAAAATAAAAGATGAGACTTTCAAAATATATCCATGTGTATAAAAAAATAAAAAAGCATCCTACTTTCGATTTCATGCTGCGATCGTGTGTGAATTGACCTTTAAAATAAACTGTGCCAGTTCTGAGTTTGATAGACTTTTTATTTTACGATTTTATTCGATCAAATCAAATCGAACATGGCGGAAATAGATTTTTTAATCAATATCAATTTTATGTGGTCGAATATTTCGTATTGTTATGAGTTTTTGTCGTAGTTTTTTGTTCGTTTATAATTTTTCGGTTCTAATCGGGTGTAGAAACTAGTTTAAGCTTCTGAATTATGTAGTAAGAAGCAAAAACAAGAAGCAAAATATTATTATTTATTATTATTGTTTCGACTACTACTTTTATAACATGAACAAGTTGTGGGTATACGATGAGATTTCAGTAAAAACTTTCATGTAGGTAGGTACTTTTTATGAATCCGCTGTAGATGATAAACTTCCTAAAATCTTCCTTATTGCTCATCGGGACCTAGCTGTACGTTGTCGGTCAGTGAATGAACCAATTTCAAATTTTCCTTTAAAATCTTCAGGCTCCTGTGAATACTGACTTAATAAACCACAAGGTTCTAAATTGGCTTTTTTAACCGACTTCTAAAAAAGGAGGAGGTTCTCAATTCGGATGTTTGTATGTTTTTTTTTTATTTTTATTGTTTGTTCGCGCATAACTCCGTCGCTTGTCAACCGATTTGAAAAAATCTTTTTTTGTTGGACAGGGTATACTTCCCAAATGGTCCCATGATGAAATCAACCAAGCGGTTTTCGAAAAATCAACAAAAATCTAAAAAAAAATATCTACATTGTCTACATTGACGACCTCTTAGTTTACTCTGCAAAGGAGCAGTATGTTTTTTTTTACACCAATGTGATTGGTTCGTTTAGGTGGGGGAGGGGAGGGGGTGTAGGTACCACTAAAAAGTGAAAAATAAAAAAAACTTTTTACAAAAAATAAAACCGACTTCTAAACAAAAAAACCAAAAAGTATAAAATAACTTTAATTTCGGAAGTCGGTGTGTTCAACAACAAAAAAGCAACCAAAACACCGAGTTCCAAAATTAAAGTTATTTTATACTTTTTGGTTTTTTTGTTTAGAAGTCGGTTTTATTTTTTGTAAAAAGTTTTTTTTTATCTTAACCAAATTCAGCTTCGATAATCTATACTAATATTACAAAGCTGAAGAGTTTGTTTGTTTGTTTGTTTGAACGCGCTAATCTCAGGAACTACTGGTCCGATTTGGAAAAATCTTTCAGTGTTAGATAGCCCATTTATCGAGGAAGGCTATAGGCTATATATCATCACGCTAAGACCAATAGGAGCGGAGCAGTCGTGAAAAATGTGACACAAACGAAGTTGTGCGGACAGCTAGTAGTTAAATATTATCAGAGTACTAGCTGCTGCCCGCGACTTCGTCCCCGTGGAATCCCCGATTTTAAAACATTATTTATCGCTGCTCCGCTCCTATTGGCCTAGCGTGATGATATATAGCCTAAAGCCTTCCTCGATAAATGGTCTATTCAACTCAGAAAGAATTTTTCAATTCGAACCAGTAGTTCCTGAGATTAGCGCGTTCAAACAAACAAACAAACAAACAAACTCTTCAGCTTTATAATATTAGTATAGATATACTTATTTTAAAATAACTGCAATGATTCTAAAGCGCACAGTCAAACGCCGTACAAGACGAAACATTGTTATAGGGTGATTATAGACCGATACAGCCGGCGGCCGGCCATTGTAGCCAACAGCGTCAGTGTCAACATAGCTTAACAGCCGTCCGAGAGACGAGATATTGTTATTGGGCCGCGAAGGAAACATATACCTTGCAGATAGGTACGCTTGTCTGTTGTGGTGATAGCCTGAATGCTGGGAGCGGTTCCATTGTTATACGGGAAAGTGGTCTGAAGACTTAAAACATAAGCGCCTGGTCCTTTTTTAATGTGTGGCAATTTTATATGGATGTCGTTCGCCCCCTGGGTTGACGCAAGAGTCTGTCAAACTCTTACTGATTAAAACCACACGGTTTTCTACAGCTACCTTTGGCCGGGATGTTTGAGTATTTGCGCATTTACATAATCATGCTCCTCTGACCAGGTAATGATAACGTACTGCCTCATCATTCGATAGCTATTCGATGAGCGTGTCTGCACACGGCGATTTTTCGCGGTGATTTGACGAGTGACAGTAGCAAAACGTCAAATCGCGACCTTTTACTCGGTCGTGTGTCCTATGCATTATGACGAGGATTTATATTGATGTCTTTCTCTCTTTGAATTTTTGGTAATTGGTTGAATTTTTAAGATATATGTATCTTCACTTAAAACAATTTCAAGAATTTAGCTGTCAAAATTAAAATAATTAAAAAATCTGGGTCCTGCTCATGGGGATAGAAACTCGGAAAACTTTAATTCAATGCAAAGTCAAATTTCTTTTGGGAGTGAAATATTATAGCCCTGGTCAGTCAGAAAACAAAGGCTTCAATTTCACCTTTGAAAATTTTGTTCGTTTAAGATAGTTTTTTCTCTGCCGTAAGATATTTCTCGTGCCGTATCTTCCCCTACAATGAAAACAAACCCCGATAGTAACTGCCCGAGGGCAATAATTAGCAGTAAAGATTTATAGCAACGTTTGGCATGCAACTAACTAAATATAGAATTGTTGCTGCAATCATCTGGCCAGCGGATGCTACGCTGGTCCCTGGCTTATTGTATGAGATTCCTGATTAACTTTGATGTAGTGTTTTTGGGTAGTGGATTGGATGGACAAGCTTTTAGATCATTCTAACATTAGTAAGATGACGCCAGTTGTAGGCAAGTTACGTAACACAATCAAAATATCACTACACTACATAGTATAAAACAAAGTCGCTATCGGCCGTCTGTCCCTATGTATGCTTAGATCTTTAAAACTACGCAACGGATTTCGATGCGGTTTTTTTTAAAAGATAGACTGATTCTTATGGAAGGTTTATATGTATAATACATGCATATTATAGTAGAGGAAACATTAGTCTACATTGCACCCGTGCGAAGCCGGGGCGGGTCGCTAGTATAAAATAAAATATAAATAAAAGCGTGTTAAAATCTATCGTTACTGAGTGACTGACAGATAACGCACAGCCGAAACTAGTCGTCGGTCGTAGAAAGCTAAAATTTGTTATGTAGCTTCCTTGGAGAGTGTAGTGGAGCACTAAGAGAGGAATTCCTGAAATTCCTACGAGAACGGGAAGTTGCGGGATATCCGCGGACGAAGTTGCTGGAAAAAGTTTTTAAATTATATTTTTTATAACATAATATGTTGGTCAAATGTGGGGTCCTGGGTTCGATTCCCAAGACGGGCAAAAAGTGTTATTGAGTTTTCGATTTGGAATTTTTGGTGATGTGATAGCCCTTATGAAAGTGATCTGAGTGGGCGTGCATCTGTGCACCAAAATGTCTCTCGCGCCAATGGCTGGTCTCCATTGAATTTGGCCGAAATCGGTCTGGAGACTACGATAATAATATTACAAACTACCAGTTACTTTCCGATTTCTAAGTGACTTATACATAATATGTACTTGCCAAGAAGGTGAGCGGTGGTATAATCGTGTTGTTCCAATTCCGTAACAGTTTGTCTGTCTCTTTCTAAATCGCACTACCTTTTCATTTTGACAATTCAACAACATTCATCGCCTTATCAACGTTGCTCAGCAGACGAATTTTCAAACAAATGGAGTACTTAATGGAATTGAAAATTCGTTCAAAATCCTTAGAATTGTGTGATACGCGTTATGGGTGCGGGGTAGGTTTTTTTCAGTATACCTGGATTAGGTAGGAAACATATTTTTCTGCCTGATCATCCTATGTTTTAAGTATAGGTTTTATATCAATTTTACTAATTAAGTTTATAATTTAAGCTCCTTGTAATACTAGATATCAAAATATTGATCACTGTTGTCTGAAAAAGTAAAAAAATAATTTAATTTAATTTTGAGCGTTCTCTATACTAATATTATAAAAAAATGATTGTTTGTGTTTTTTTTTTGCATTGAATAGTCTCCGCAACTACTGAACCGATTTGAACAATTATTTCACTGTTGGGAAGCTACACTATACCCGGGTGACATAGGCTATATTTTATCCCCGTGTTCCCACGGGAACGGGAACTACGGGGTGAAACCGCAGTGTCAAAAAAAAAATCAAAGTATTTATTTGCTAGAATATGGTGTATAAGGTGTTATAGTAATTTTGTTTCAGCATATCCTGCCGTAACCTGGCTTGCAAATGTCTTTACAATCAGTGATGTCAAATATTATTTTTCTAAATTACAAATAGTGTTGCTAGTATCTTCTAAAATGTTCATGTTTGTTGCAGGTCACAAAGCTGGATGACTTGAGTCCAGTCATATTCTTGAACAGAACAAAAGCTGCCCTTAACTGTGCCGCTGGTTCTATGCAGGTGTGTACTTATTTTTGTTTGAAAGTCTTAGGCCCGGTTTCTCAAACGATAATATCGTTCGAGAAACCGGGCCTAAGACTTTGTGACTTAAGGTGGTGGGATAGAAACCGAGGTTAAGTCTCTGTTCGAAATCTTGTCCTCCAACTCGAAATAATCACAGTTAAAGCTTGTTATTATATTGTAATGAAGAGTTTTTTCATTGCTATGGTGACTCAATCGAAAGGAGGTCGATCAAGCTTTGAATGTGTGTGCTGCTGCCCTACCATGACGTCTTAAATCCACCGTGATTCCTGTGTCAGAGAGAGACGGAGTTACACAACACGAATAGCACTATCCCTTTCCCTCACACACATCATGATGGATTTAAGACGTCATGGTAGGGCTGCTGAAGTATTTAATAGGAGGATAAATAATATTAGGATAAATAAAGGATAAATAATAATAAATAATATTTTTGCCGGTTTTCGACTTTTCCATCATCATCACCGATTATGGCTTGAACTCAGAACGACTGCTTTCAGAGAACAGTCACCTTATGCGACTCCAATATCGAACGTTTTGAGTCACTTAAAAAAACCGTAATCAAATTACCGTAGAACCAGTGAACGCAAATAAAACATGGAAGCATTCCTAACTCAAAAAAATGACCCAAAGCTCATTGCGCCGCGGTAGGCGGGGCTTACCGATTGCGCCGCTCACGTGTTTAGTTACACGGCCTATTCGTTACATGGTAATTTAAACTCAAATACTTGGGAAATAAGGACCAATTTTAACTGTGCATCGTATTAGCAATAATGTTGTTGGTGTGATTCGGCGAATTAGTGACGAGGTTTCGATGTGTTGCTTGGATTTTTGGGTCACGATTCGCGCTTAGATCCCTTGAAGTAATGCTTCCATGTTTTATTTGCGTTCACTGCGTAGAACACATATCTCTTGATGCAGTTAACTTGCATTCAGTGTGACAACAATATAAGCCTCTAATACGTTTGTAAATAGAACAAGTACAAACGTTCCGTTAAATATCAGTAACCGTTCTTCGGGTGCTGTCGTTCGGTATCTACGGAACGAATCTTTATCGGTATAACAATATACCGATAAAGATTCGTTAGATATGTAGCGGAGATAATAATATGTGAAATCTATACTAATATTATAAAGCTGAAGAGTTTGTTTGTTTGTTTGTTTGTTTGAACGCGCTAATCTCAGGAACTACTGGTTCGAATTGAAAAATTCTTTTTGGGTTGAATAGACCATTTATCGAGGAAGGCTTTAGGCTATATATCATCACGCTTAAGCCAATAAGAGCGGAGCAGCGATAAAGATTCTTATAAAATCGGGGATTCCACGGGGACGAAGTCGCGGGCAGCAGCTAGTTCCTTATATAGCGAGTTCTTGTTAGCGGGTGGTTATCTAGGAATCAGTTTCATTCGATTTTATTGCATTCTATTTGATTTAAAACTTGAATCAATGCATGATGCAAATACAGAAATGGTTAATATTTGCCCAATATGTTTTTATAGGGAAATTGTGTTTTGCTTAGGTTATTCAAAGTAAGCAAAGATATGACGGTAGATAATTGAAGGTGGGCATTGAAGTAGAATTGGTGTAGGGATATTACACATAACACAACTTGTAAAATAATTAAAGGAAAACCTTAACACACAATAAAAACCCCCGTTTTCCTCATCTCCTATTGATAACATTAGTTGCGTTTCTGTTTTTTCATAATTATATTCCTTTAAGCGTAAAATCCGTAAACACTACTTTAAAACCAGTCATTCTTATTTTGGTCTTCGTCATAATTATTATGAGTTCTTTTTTACATAAAAAAATATTATAAAACGTCATATTTATTAGTTTATTATTGTAATATAATAATATATGTATTTTATTAGTATTAAGTACCTATATGTATATTATTTGTAATTTCTTTTGCAAAAAAAAATATATGTTGTACACCTACCACAGTGTTTTTTTTTTAATCCAAGGTTTGACTGGTAGAGAATGCCTTATTGCATTAAGTCAGCCCATGTATCACTATTGTACATAAAGTTTAAATAAATAAATACATATTGCATCTACCACATTATTATTCCCTGCATCACCCAAAGGTTGACTGGTAGAAAATGCCTATGCCATTAATTAGTCCGCCTCTGTACATTTGTGTTTGTAAAGTATTAAATAAATAAAAACTTGTAGCATTAGACCAAGCCCAAACTCCCAAGAAAGACCAAGAGTTGTTCACAGACGAATGTATCTAAAAGAGAGCAGTGGTGGCCGAGTGGTAACGGCCCCGACGTTCAAACCCAGCCAGGCGCATTACTTTGTGTAATCAATTTCATCACCACTGCTCTCAAAACGGTGAAGGAAAACATCGTGAGGAAACCGACATGTCCAAAACCAAAAGTTCGAAGACATGTGACATTCACCAACCCGCACGGGTCCGCGTGGTGGATGACGGCCCATTCCCTCTCCTAGAGAGGAGGCCCGTGTCCCAGCAGTGGGACCATTAAAAGGCTGATTATGAATGTATCTATTGTTTTTGGCGATTTCGAGGTTGACTTTATATTAACCACTAGCTGCTGCCCGCGACTTCGTCCCCGTGGAATGCCCGATTTTAAAACATTCTTTATCGCTGCTCCGCTCCTATTGGCTTAAGCGTGATGTTATATAGCCTAAAGCCTTCCTCGATAAATGTTCTATTCAACCCAAAAAGAATTTTTCAATTCGAACCAGTAGTTCCTGAGATTAGCGCGTTCAAACAAACAAACTCTTCAGCTTTATAATATTAGTATAGATTCAATGCTTCATAATTCCCTTAAACATTTCAGATCGAGTTGAAATTCAACGAGAAGTTCTACGGCATAGCGTACGCGGACTTCGACCGGCACTCCGCCTGCCAGGTGGTCGGCAAGGGAGCCCTGTCCTATAAGCTGGAACTGCCGCTGAAGGGATGCGGCACCAAGCAGGTGAGCTGGAGGGCCATTTCAGTGTCATCAGCGTCAGTTTTGACGACACTGACAATTGTTGTTATTGTTGGCGCAGTGGTTGAGCGTTCGGCTGTTGCGCTGCGAGCAGTGGTGGCCGAGTGGTAACGACCCCGACTTACGAATTGTAGGTCGCGGGTTCAAACCCAGCCTAGCGGATTACTTTGTGTAATTTCTTTCATCACCACTGCTCTCAAAACGGTGAAGGAAAACATCGTGAGGAAACCGGCATGTCCTAGAACCAATAATTCAAAGACATGTGACATTCACCAACCCGCACTGGGCCCGCGTGGTGGATTATGGCCCATTCCCTCTCCTAGAGAGGAGGCCTGTGTCCCAGCAGTGGGAACGTTAAAAGGTTGATTATGCTGCGTGTCGCGGGTTCGATCCCCGCACGGAACAAATGTTTGTATGGCCTACAGATAGCTGTTCCGAGTCTGGGTGTCTTGTGTATGTGAGTATCCATGTTTGTGAACGCACCCACGATACAGGAGTAAATCCTAGTGTGGGGCAACGTTTTAATGTAAAAAAAAAATCTTATTCTTTATTTTAGACAAGACATACACAAATACAATAGGACCGCTGATGTACAACTGCGACTTTAATAATAAAGCAAATGTTTTCTTTTAGTTAACCTTAGTGCGATACTGATATTTACAAAGTTGCACAGTTGCAGAACAGTTCAGATTTTTTTTTGTAAGAGTTAAAATGGATATATGTTAAGTGACGAGAAAAATAGTGGTTATAAATAGACCAGTTGATTAATTGAGAATTGAGCATTATTGTAACCATGAATTAGTGCAATACCTTGCCATTTCAATGTTATTTTACAACGTTATATGGCACCTTTTTATGATATAAATATTTCTATTTCCACCAGGATCCTCTCCGAGTGTTCACGAACAACATAGTGGTCCGCTTCCACCCGGGCTTGGAGATGGACGGAGACGAAGTCATCACCATAGTGTGCCGGTACCCGCCGCCCATCGTGCCCAAACCGGTCTTCAACCCCCTCATTTTTACGTAAGTATTATTACATAGAATAATAATATAATCATAAATTATCATAATAGAATAGAATAGAATTTCTCTCTTTATTATATACACCATGTAAGTTACAGAAAATATAGATGAAGAAAACATTACATAGGGTGACACAATGGGCGGCCTTATCATTTATTAATTTGCAAACTGGGTAAAAATATACATTGACGTTTTGTTTTTAAATCAATAATAAAGTTCTCCATGTTTAACCATGACATGGCATATGCAAATAATGAAGGTAGGAACAGGATATAAAATTAGATATGTTAGCCTTGTCAGTTACAGCACAGTAAAAATATGGAACAGTATGGAAACTAAGCCCATTTGTTGAAATAATTACCTACGCTCCAGTAGAGAGTTAGGGTTGTCACTTTTAATGTTTGCATTATGTGTTTTATTGGAACGAAGTTCTTTAACACGACTTGCGGTAGGAGTTGACTGAGAGAAATAGTCACGCGAAAATGCGTTAGTGCATGTTATTCCATGCGACTTTCTTCTTTGGTCAAAATGTAAATAATGACATTGTAAAAAAAAAAATGCAAACTGAATATTGTTTATCATTTCTATGCCATTTTATTCCATTTCAATTATAAATAATATCTGCCCTAAAATTTTGATGAAGGATTTCTGTATGTTGAAAAATTATTGTTACTTATTTTGTGAAGTAAGTACGTTTCTATGTGTATGTTTCGAAGGCTAAATTTCCTTTGACTAGACTAGAATATAATGTTGTCGTGAAATTATGGTCATTTATTTTTTCATACTCATAAGGATTAATTTATTCCATATGTTATATAAATTATAATACAATATAAATTGAAATTAGAAAAATCTTCGGTATAAGGATTTAATACTAGTATTAAAAATCTGTGCTTGGGTACACAGTTTTTGCAAACCTGAGAGGTCCATCTATAGCCATTATAATAGCGTAGGTATTATCTATGAACACGGCACCCGCCACTGAGCGCACCGCGAAAGTCCCTTAGGGGCCTCGTAGATGTGCGCGTCTGTGTGAGTGTGCCGTTTCGACCGTTTGTTCGTAGTTTCTGTACTGTTCCATATTTCTACTGTGGTTACAGTTATGAAATTGTTATGGTAATATTAAAATGTCAAAATTAGATTAAAAAAAGAAATCAATACAAAATTATATAAATGTCAAAATGATATAAAAATATCAATAAAAAACTAAAGGTCAAAGTATAATATAAAACTAATAAAAGTATGAAACAAATTCTAAAGTTAATTTCTAAATATAAATCTATATTAGGCTAGCTATGTACATCGAAAAAGAATTATGTCATTTGTGAAGGATTTCCACTGAGATCCAAATCCAACCGTTTCCTAGAAATACGGGAATTGGCCTTCTAATGAAAAAGTATAATACGTAGCAGTAATAAAGCAATGATCAAAAGTCACCTTTCAAAACATAAACACATCATCACATCTGTTGGTGAGTTTTGCGAAACTATGAGCCCGCGCTCATAGTTTCGCAAAACTCACCAACAGATGTCACTGTGCCGTGACGTCACGTTTCTGAATCGCGGTGTTAAGATTCTCCGCCGTCGAATGACCCTCGCGCGCTACCGTAGTGAACTCATACTTACCTGGCATAGGGGACACCGTGATTACGAAGGCGGTTCCCCCAGGGCGAGGCCTTTCCATTGCACTGCGGTTAGGTTGACCCCTGCGATTATCCCTAATGTGGATAACTCGGATGCGTAATTTTTGGTAGTGGGGACTGCGTTCGCGCCGTCCCCCTCAGAACTTTCTTAATGAATTATTGAAGACTTGCCCTCAGTAGTGTTTGTTGGTCTTCATCCTGGTCTTATAGTTTGGTTGTTATAGTTATGATAATGATATTTAATATGAGCTTGTTTTCTATTAACGGTAAATAGCGGAACCTCTCATTATGGAAATAATGACAATTTAGTCATAGTATAAAGAGGGGAAGTAGATTATCTCCGGCCTAATTCGCGATATAATTGCCTACTGTCTTAGGGTTGTCACTTTAACACATCTCTGTATAACTAATTCAGTGATCATTAGTCAATAAAGTTCAACAATGGTTATATTTTACAACTGTAAGTACTTACCTACTTAGTTACTATACCTACAATACTGAGAAATCGGCATAACTAAACGTAAACAAAGCAATAGCGGCAAATCAATTGATAGATCAAAAGTACCTACCTAATATATTCTAGTAGGAAATTAGGCCTACCTACCTACTTTCTCTGTGTGATAGAAAACTAATAAAAATAAGTAAGTAGGTATCTCATCATCAAGTAAAAATTATATGCTAGAATAAGTGACTAGCTTACCTTTCCTGTTCATTAGGTAATCTGAACAGAGATAATTCTGGAATCGATGAATTATTGAGACACCCAAACACACAGCAATACGTTCTCCTGCGACTGTCAGACATTTTTTATTTATTTAGCGGTGACGCGCGAACCTCGTGCAGTGTTAGCCCCGACTGGCGCACTGAGAAACGGGTCGAGACTTGTTAAAGTGTGCGTGCGTCGACGCATAGATACTATGGCGCACACATACAAGCCGCGCGCGGTGCGTTTGTATGAAGATAAACTACTTCCCTGTTTATACTATGATTTAGTTGTGACGACCACTAAAAAGCCAAAAAAAAACCTTTACTTTAAAGTTATTTTAAACTTTGTAGTGTCTTTATTTGGAAGTCTAAAAAAAAAATATCTTGTTCACTGAACGACTTCACTCTGACGACCTCTTGAGTGTTATTGTTATGTTGATAGTTAAGTCAAGTTATCAAATTATGATTATTTTTATGTTGTATGTATTTATTTAGGTACTGTAACGGGTTTCTAAGAAAAAAATATGTATATTGTATGTACACACAATATGCTTAAAATAGAAAATCAAAAAGAGCACAATGGTACTGCTGATTTCAATAGAAATTTCTTCCAGCAGACCTGCGACAGAAGAGTGGGATAAGAAAAGTAGACACAGTGTGTAAAGAGACAGAGAAGGAAACTTAAAATAGACTATACTAATTTAACTAATACTTAATATATTTTATTATGTTGTGTGTTTATACTTTACTTAAATTGGAGTTATGTTGTGATTTGAGTAGATATACCTACATATATGCACTTGATTCTCATATAGCATCATATCGTATTAGGGCAACCTGTAAATATATAAATAGTTGATAGGAAATTGCTCCTGTTTTAGAGGAAATATTAAGGAAAGGAATTATTTAACGGAGCCGGTAAAGTCCCCGTAAACAGAGCTTTACTGAAAAATATTTAGTAAACAATAATAAATTCTCTCCTATATTTGTAGGGTTTAAGGGAACCTAACATGAATGGCATGAAGGAACTAAGTTATAGTTCACTCCGCAAAATGGCTGGGCAAGTCACTAAATTATATTGAACCAATTAATTTGCTGCGCTGTTCAATTAAATACTGTGATGTCACTTAGACCGCTGATGAGACGCGTTTAATGAAAAACTAGCCCACTAATTAAGGGACTCATTAAGCTAGTTGGCTGCGACATATATATAATAAGACATTGTGTTGGATGTTAATTTATAGTAACCCAAATACGTACCCTACATACATGTAATCTTCAAATTCAACTAGAGCGACACACTAATATTATACGAACATAATTGAATCCAAAGCACATGTTCATTTCCAACTTGATTCATGACCTGCCTGTTATGAAAGCCAAAACCACATTTTTTTTATTTTAACAGGCCCCCCGAAGCCGGTCCCCTTCCTGCAAAGGCTCCCCTTGCAGGCACCCACATCCTGATGATAATCTGTGCGATCCTGTTCCTCACGATGCTACTCTTGGGTCTCGGAGTCTCCTACCTTTGCCTCAGGAGACGCGCCCTGCCCGCACCGAGGAGGTTCATCGATGACTCCTCAGCTTCTATTGTTAGCAGGGAGAGTATACAAGGTAAGGAGTTCTGCAGAATCATTTATGTGTGTAATCTGTAATTATCTTACTACCGATTTATACAAAAATTTGGCAAACTATACTGTTACATGCTTTAACTCGTGTTCACTGCTGTGTCTGATAATATCAGTCATTATTAAAGTAAGCCATATATTCAGACTGATTTGAAAAACTTAAAGCTAAAAGTATTTCAGAAACTGGATGTAACTCATAAATGACAATCTGCATAGAAATAAAAAAAAAAAAACAAACGACTTTTTAAAACATAACTTTATTTTTCTGCACTTCATGTGCAAACTAATAACTACGATTAACCTAATTTAATTCGTCTCAATTTTCTTTACGCAGAAGTCAAAATCCCTCGAGCTCATCCAGTCTACCCAGCTGCCGCCGAAGTGGCCAGTGTGGCTTCCGACACGATTCCTTCCGATTATCCTTCGGAGACGCCGAGCGAAGCCGAACAGGCACATAGCAATGCCGCCTTTATGATGGACGAGTCTTATCATAGCGAAGGTATGTTGAATTATGGTTTTAGCAAGTGCTGTGCGAAATAATATTGGCATTGCTTGTTGAGTCCCACCTGGGCGCCATTAGGATAGTTATTGGTGCCCAAATGGGACCCAAGTGCCTCCGTGAATAATTCAATCGTTGTATATGTGAACGGAAAATTGTCAACTGAACAGGACATGACGGCACGGTTGTGAATGGTTGAGCGATTGACTGCTGCGTTGCGTATCGTGGGTTCAATTACCACACGCACCAATTATTTGTATGGCCTACAGATAGTTCTTCCGGGTCTGGTTGTTTGTTTATGTGACTTTGTATGTTTGTAACGCACCCATGATGCATGCAGAAGAAATTGTTAGTGGGAATACGTATAAAAAAGACAACTGTGTAATAGCTGTATAACTATTCAAAATGTAAGCTTGTAATATTTTTAACCCAGCATTAATTGCTAACAGGCTACGGTTCCACTCGCGAAGCTATGACTAGCAACGCCCGTCTGGTATCAGGCGCGGCGCCAGCCTTTGATGTGCGCGTGAGAGTGCAGCGTCCAGTCGTGCCGCCCTCACCACCCTCCACCATCACTCTCACTGAGACCGACGGAGGAAGCATCAGGTGAAATACTTTTACTAAACCCGTAATAAATATGGTTTTGTTACTAGAGACTCAGTAGTGGGTCAACTGGCTTTGCACACACTATTACATTCACAGAGACCATAGATATAATAAACAAGGAGATATGCCCTGTAGCCGAAAATGTATCGGAACCTGTGTCTCCTGTTTTGCCCTACCACCCGGCAACTACTACGAATGCAGTTCAGTAAAAGCAATAGATACGCAGTCGCGCACACACCCGCATTTTTGAAATCGGACTGTACTACACAATCAATTATAAACCTTATCCTAATAAACACAGCGTATATTTACAGTACACTGTGCAACTTATTCACACAAAAACAACGCTGGGTATCGTTGTGCTGTGCAAAAGCAATTTATTTTACATATACGCTAGTGATTGACTTATCGATTCTGGCATTTATTACACACGCCATGCTGCCCATGTATAACAAATAAATAGCATGAGTATGTTGACTATTTTAAGCAAAGGTCACTAATATATTATCTTAAACATGCCGATTACTATAATGCATTCGAAACTTTATCGAAAGTAAAGTACAATTACCATAAAAAGTAAGGAAGTAGCACGAGGATAAGGCATACATACGATAATTCAAAGCCAAAAACACTTGAACGATTATTTACCAAAAATTTATTGCAATCTAAGAAAGTTTGGTAAACTTTTGTAATATTTCATTCAACAATCGACATTGTTGTCGACAGTGTATCTGCACAATTACATCACTAACTCGCGGCAAGAAGCAGCGGCCGTACTATGCGATACATCGGCTTGCTAAAGTATCGTTTTGTGATTTTTACATTGCTCATCCAGTCACTTAACGACAAACTTAGGTAGTGGTTAAGGAGCAGTGTATTCATTGTAATGTGTTATTGTCGCTGTGACATTTGAAAACAAAAATAACATAGTATAAGCAAGAAATATTTTACGATTTGTTGTTTTTCATGATTTTAAAGACAAATATAGTAAAATACTTGTATTTTGATATGGTAAGTGATTCCATAATTAACAAAGTTTTGGTTTATGCTTCGGTTTTTACAAGAAAACACTGAACAACACGGCATTCTTATATCTTATCACGCTCACGGTCGTAAGCGCACTAGTTCGCGGATTCGACCATTGCGTAAGACATGCTCGCCCAGAGCATGTCGCGAGGACACCGACACGCCCCCTTGCCACTTCTCCTGTATTTTATATTTCTATGACAGAGACCGATGAAGGAAGTATCCGGTGAGATTCATTTACTTTTCCAAACATTTATGGTATACTTTACTCGCGTTGGGCGTCACTACTAGTAATGGCGCCCAACTGGGTCATATGGGACTACCCGTAACCTTTACTGCAATCTCAGAGATTTTTTCTGTGATTGTATTGTAAGTAGTAAATTGAGCATAGGTAAAAAAACGAATCAATATTTCACTTAAAGTACAAAAACAGTGGTTTATATCTTGCCGTCACGCGTCAGTTGAATATTTTAATCTTTTTCCACATAACGAATTAAATCAACATTTCGTATCACCCTCCACAGGCAAACGATGATCTCGGAAGAGCATGAACGTCAAGAATCAGTCCGCACAGTATCTCCCGTGGCGCTCCCCCTCCCCGCGCGCGCCTCTCAGCTGCCGCCCCCGGAGAGACCTCCAAGACCGCCGGCAGTCTACTCACAGGTGTCCAGGGATAAACAGGTACGGGATAAGGGTTGATGGAGTCTTTGGACCAAGCACTAAATATGTCAGGTTTTTCAAAAGTATTGCTTTTGGTACTCGATTAATAAAATTGAAAGATGATTAGAATGAGAGACAATTTACGAAGATTGGCATTTGACTAGTTGGTACAACGTTTATTTTTTACGGTTAATATTTGATTTGGTAAAATGATACTTCTTTTGGTAATTCTTTATAATACTTACTGGAAATCTAATTTAAGTATTTGTCAAATTGTAACCTATCACATGCACAAATCTCACTGATTGCACAAATTAAAATCACATTTTTTTTTCAAACAAAACCGTCATTTATTTAAATGCACGTACTGTTCATTACACCTTTTCATAATATCATGTGGATGCAAAAACTGTAACACATTTATTAAATCCATACACCACGCCACAAGAAACTCATTCAATAAACACATACACATGAACATTATTAGCAGTATTCATGAAAAGTTCCTAAACATTGCTTACTTTATAGTTTACTGATTTTTTATTTAAATTTTGAATTTAGAATGCCTTAAATAGTAAACTAAGCATATGTATAGTTTTTTTATGAATAATTCTGAATAATCACAGTCATCATCATCTGTCTAGCCTTTTCCCAACTATATTGGGGTCGGCTTCCAGTCATACTGAATTCAGTTGAATACCAGTATTTAACGTGGAGCGGCTGTCTACCAGACCTCCACAACCCGATAACTGGGGAACACGGTACTTCTTCGCAAGACTGGTGTCAGATTATGATCTGAATATTCACAGTAATACACACAATAATAATAATTCCATCATCACCCGTGTGACTAACCAGGAGTGGTCGAGACGGCCGCGCTCCATCGTATCGCTCAACACTGAGATGACTGACACGCACTCCGTCACCGAGGTCACCGACCGCTCGCACGCGAGGATGTTCCATATCAAGGTAAACCTACTAATTGATCACTTTACTAATTTTATATATACAAGAATGAAAGAAAGCAAGAAAGAAAAATATTTATTTAGGACTCGCACAACACAAAACAAAGAAAAATAAAATAAAAGTATTATTAATTTTAAACTATGCGAGGCCAAAAAAGGTCTCAATCTCAGCATATGCTGCGATATTTAAAAAAAAATAGTGAATACCACAGCGCTGGTGTTCTGATAGGGCCTGTGATGCCACGGATACACTCACGGAACACATACAGAACTGTACATGCACAATTTTTAGATGCAGTAATTCTTCTTCTTTTCGAGTCGGTGGATAACTCTTTAGATTTTTTGGGCCCAGTAGGTGGCTATGTTAATTGCAGCGTCGGTGGCATTAATTAAATCCCCCAAAGTACAGGTACATGGGCACTTGGGGCACTCCAACGTGTGGCTCATGTTCTGAACAGGAGCGCCGCACTCACACTGAGTATCCAATGGGTCTATGAAACCTCATTTCGCCAGGTTGTGTTTGCAGCGGCCTACCTGGGTGCGCAAACGACTCAGTGCCTTCTATATAGGCCACTATAGATCACGCCTAGGTGGCAGATGTTCCTGGGGTTGCAAGTAGTCGGGTGGCGGTGGATAATGAGATGCAGTAGTAATAATCTTTAATAGGGAACGTGTACGGCGTAGACTATGCCATCTAGTGTTGCAAATCTAAAACTTTTACATTGTAAACATTTGATCTGTGCTGCCACCTATACTTCCTGCACTGTCCGTTTAGGAGTGCACAAAGTAGACTGTGCCATCTAGCGCTGCAAATTTAAAACTTATAAGCAAAATATACTTGACATTGACGCATCTGTGCTGCCATTAGTTTCTGCACGTTCCTTATAATGCCCAAATATTGAGACCGATTACGTGGAATACCATTCACATATTTTTTGAACGTTTTGACAATCTCCTTCGCTATGCTGCCACTATTAGAATTTAACTTGAGCTTGTCACTTGTCTTGTAATGGAATTGTAAGATTTCAGACTTTTCTGATTTGACGTCCTATAAATACTTTTTTGTGTCCAACTCATTTCCCATAATGTTTTAGTTGTAGTAAGACATTGATTACTACGAAAAGACGTAGTAAAAGAATTTTTTAGGAACATATTTAAATATTTCCTTTTGTACAGAAACCTCCTCCGCCACCTCCTGTGATGAGGGAACGTCTGGAGACGGAAGAACAGGAGATGCTGATGGAGAGTCTGGAACCCATACCAGAGACACCCATCATGCCCGCCAGGTAAGATATTCCATTTTAAATGTCATATTTATTTTCCAATAAAAAAATATTAAACATTGTGGCGACCAAAAATGCAACTTAAGAACCAGTTGATGTTCATTGGCCAGCTCATCAGAAGTTTCATGATATGGGTATTGTATTACTACAAACAAACATTTGGGGAACAATTGTAGGAGTATAGAATATCTTAAATATTTTCTGTTAGCACGAGATATTAAAAAAAAACCTTTTATTTCATGCAGCACATATTATGTATAATATTTGCAGGGAACAATTAAATTTAGGTAGGTACCAGAGTTGGGCATTATTCGAATAACTTGTTATCTGGATAATTATTCGAATAAAATTTGATTCGCAATATAATTATTCGCGAATAATTCATTCACGAATAAATTATTCGTAAATAAATTTCCTACGAATAAATTATTTGTGATTTTATTCGTTATTCGTAACACTGGACTCTACGGATGACACCTGGGTTACCAAGGCTGCTCACTTTTTGTCCTATTCTTTAAGAAAGATAAAGCGATAAGACGATTTATTGCCAATCGTATCGTAATCGTATATCGTCGTTTACTTGCATTACACCGCATGAACAAAGAAGAATCAAAACATTATTTAAACATGAAACAGCAAAAGAAGTGTCCAAGAATCTTTCGTATTCTGAAAATAGAGTTGCTGCTGATCCAGAAAACTCATTTTTTGATTTCAATCAGACTCGGGAAGCGAAACTGACATACAAAAGCAATCACCGAAAACCAGGACTTATGTAATAGTATCTCAATATTTTACAGAAGAAGATCGTACTTTCAATGTTTTAGATCGCTATCCTGAAATAAAAACTTTATTTAAAAATACAATACACCATTGCCTTCATCTGCATCAGTAGAACGCGTTTTTTCTTACGCCACTATGATAACCTGCCAAAGTCAAGCAGATTGTCTGACAACATATTTGAAGAAAGACTAGTGATGAAAACGAATATTAAGAAATATTCATAACTGTAAATACATGATAATTGAAAGCAAATAAATATTTGATTTGAATGCCATTATTCCTTGTTTTATTTTTATTCATTAACCGACTAACGAATAAAATAATTTATTCGTCATTCGAATAATTTTCCTTTGAATAAAAGAAATTATTTATTATTCGTGAATAACGAAATAGCAATTTATTCATTTGTTATTCGTCATTCGAATAAATTTTGCCAAACTCTGGTAGGTACATAGACTAGAATGCTTTAATTTACTTAATAATTAAATAATTTACTCAATCACAAGATATAACCCTCATTATTTATTTATCTTTCTAATTTATTAAATACATTTTAAATATTTATTAAGAAATATAACTTTACAAAATACAAAAAATAGTAGCCCACCGGTATCGGGAACAAGTTCCAAACTACTGTCGGTCAGGGTTCCAAAGAGAGAAACCTCTTAACAATGCGAGCCGTATCCAGAGGCAATGCTTTCTGAATCAAGCCCTTGATCCAGCTGCCTAACGAGAGCCACCTGAGGTGTTGGTCGAGGCTGGTGCTTATTAAACCATTAGCTGCCACGACTCAGTACAATGAACGCCGTAACCCTCATTTATTATCACAAAATCTTCTTCAAAAAATTCAAAAATCAAAATTCAAAAGTCATTTATTCAAACTAGGCTGAAAGACAGCACTTTTTGAACGTCAAATTTTACATAAAGACAGTCCCCCAAAACGCCCACCCGTCACCACTTCCTAGTGTTTTAGCTGGGAAGAAGAAGTGGCGCAACAAACTCCCCAGCAACACATCTGTCTATTGCGTTTTAAGAACTTGAATTTATACAATAGTATGCAAAGTCATTGATACATGACAAAGGTAGAAAAAAAAAATATAATTATCCAACATGGAAATCATAAATCAATTCACTGTAAAACATTATAAAGAGTAGATTGAGTCAATAAAGTAAAAACAGATTGACCTACATAGTCATCAAAAATATAATATATATAAATATAAAAAAAAAACTTCAGAAAACCCGAGATCACGTCACACGTAGTAGACGACGTGTTCTTGCGCACCATCACAGAGAAAAAAACCATCGAGGACATAGAGCGGCACAAGCGGCTGGTGACGCAGTACAAACAGGTGCCGCCCGCCGCGCCGCAGTTCGACGTCACCATCCGCAACCACACCGTGCCCGAGGCGCAGTGGGAGAACTTCTCCGACATCAGCTCGGCTTCGGGGATGACGCTCACGCCCAAGATGGAGAGGGTCCCGTTGTCCTTGCCGCCGCAGAAGTATATTGGTAAGATTTAAAATGGATTGAGTCAGGCGTTACTTTGCGGAAATCCATTTTAAGTTTGAAAATGAAAATAATATAACTAGTTTTAATTTCCGCGAAAATTAGTGGGTTGCAGGTATGCACCTCCCTCCCGCATCTTGCATGTGCATAATATAGCGGGCGGGAGGGAGGTGCATACCTGCAACCCACTAATTTTCGCGGAAATTAAAACTAGATATATTATTTTCATTTTCAAACTTGGTAAGATTTCTTGATTGCTAACCGTGCCTTGTGGTTTTACCCGCCGTTTCCCGTTTTGTTTTTTGCTCAGCTCCTAATGCTCATTGCGTAATTTTTCTTTCATACAAATCTTGTTCTGACTATAACTAACATAGCAAAGAAATAATAAAAGATATAAAATCTGATTTAGAGCAGTCATTCTTTCATTTTCATTGAGATCTGACGACTAATATTTGAGTTATCCCTAATGATAAGGTGAAAAAAAAAATACAACCGCCTTCTAAACAAAAACCGTAAAAAATAACTTTCATTTAGTGTTCAAAAAACTAAGGAACAACCAAAAACACCGAGTTCTGAAAAATAAGTTATTTTTTTATGTTTTTTGTTTAGAAGTCGGTTGTTTTTGGTGAATCATTTTTATTTATTAGATATAGATAGTTGGAATAATATGGGAAAAGATCTTATTTTCAAAATTGCAGACTCCGTAACATTGTAATAAATCCTTATTAGATTACAATTTCTCAAAATATTATGAAATATCGTTTCGTATAGAATAAATCCCATGCAATTTCATCAATAGTTTCGTTTCATTATATAATATAGATAGCAGCGCCGCGCGGTTTCACCCGCATAGTTCCCGTTCCCACGGGAATATGGGAATAAAATATAGCCTATGTCACCCGGGGATAGCGTAGCTTCCCAAAAGTGAAAGAATTATCCAAATCGGTTCAGTGGTTGCGGAGCCTATTCAATACAAACAAACAATCAAATCTTTCCTATTTATAATATTAGTATAGATAAGTAATTTAAAGACACACACACAAACATAAATACGCCACACACACAATAAATTAATAATGTTGTAAAATGTACTTACATTAGCACCGCACCGCACTTGTAATGGCAGCTCGACTACGGTGGTGACGGAAGTAACTGGTGCTTATAGCACAGGAGTCCTCCTAGTTTAAGCCCAGTTGCACTTGTGTTGTATCTTGCCACTAAGTAAAAAGTCTAATAGGTACAATAATTGTAGATAGGTTTAAGTCTTGAACAAATAAATATTGTTTATTATTTATTTCTATATCTCCAGATAAAGGCGGCCCCGACCTGTTCTCGCCGGAACTGATCAAACAGACGGGCCAGACCTACCAGTCTCCATCATCAGACCTGCCTCTACTCCCGGAGCTGCCTCCCGCGCGCAACCCGCTGTTCAGGGACGAGGATGACGAGGACGTCCCGGAGCCCGTACCAGCGCCGCCTGTGCCTGTCAACTGGAGTGTGCTCACCAGGGTGCTGAAGACCGAAGCTCAGGATGAGGTGGGATTTTGTAACTTTGAGTCTCATAATCATTTCAGCATAAACACGACAGTTGCTGGACATAGACCTCCGTCAAGATCACTCATGTAGAACAGTTTTTAACGTTCCATTCAAAAGTAATTTCTGTGAATATAATCAAACATAATAAGAATTCAAAATAAGATTAGATTTAGATCATTTCTCGATATATTATGAAAAATCATTTTGTGTACAATAAATCCCATCCAAATTCAATATTTTGCAATATATCCGTGTCTTATTAATAAAAATAGTTAGCAATTTCACGCAATCTTACGGTTTCTGCTTTTGTATCCTTATTACCTTTCAGGCATTCCATCTTTTCAATTCTACCTTAATATCGAAAACACAAAAAACCTTATCCTTTGATTCGCAGGTCCTAGCGGAGACCGAGCGCTCGTACCGTTTAACGCGCGAGGAGCGTCTCCGCTGGCGCGAGCTGATCACGCACGAGAGCTCCCTGCGCCGCGAGCTGGCGCGCTCCAGCACGCGCGAGGAGTTCTCTCGGGTGGCGCACGACCACCGCTTCGCGCCGCTCTATGCGCCGCCCAAGTGGGAGGTCATCATACGCATACTGGCGCCGCCTCCCGACAAACCCAAGGTAAAACTAGACGGATTACGTGGAAGACACGGTGGAGCGTACGGTGGAGGTCTACCCTGCTTGGGCGTAGCACCGCCGTGTCCTCGTCGAGGCGATAGGGGGTGGTACCCTCTCGCTTCCGCCCCTGGTTCAATCCATTGTCTGGAGCGAGGGGGCATGGGAGGCAGTCACCTTCTTGCTAGCAAAGGAGGAAAAAGACCGCGTGAGTGAGAGCTAAACCTCACTGCAACAGAAGTAGTCGTCCCAGCGTCGGAAGTTACAGTGATTCCCGGCCACCGTAGATGTAGGCCTACGGATGGCAAGCGATGGGTGGCTCGCTTCTTTGATAGCAACCAGGCCCGGGTCTCAGGCGCGTTGGGTTCCACACTCGCCTCAAAAAGATATCAGCATAAAACATGGGGCTCGCTAGGTCTAGTGCCTACCGGGTACGGTATTTTTTTTTAAAGAGTCACCGCGTCCCTGGAACGCTAAAAGGGGAACATGGATGGATTTTAGAGTCTGAAGTTATAGCAAGATATCTATTTCTGGTGCAAAGCAGCGTAGATTTACCGGTACACTTACAAGTATAATAGACATTTTAGCTTCTTCCATGGGATGGGATCGCATTTGCAATACCTATGGTATTGCCAAGTCTAGTATTGCAAATGTCGAACTGCGGTGACCGATTAACATCTGGTGGACCAGGCTTTTGGCAATTCAATAACATAAAAAGCATCTGTACCCACGTGATTACACACTCACAATGTAAAGTTCATAAGGTACCCTGATTAAAATTTTAATGCAGTGCAGTTGACTGTTGTTGACGTTAAGAGATGAAGATTCTTGATGATTGTCTGCAGTGTCACATTGAATTTGGGAGATTCAAAATATATTTTGAACAATTTATTTTTTTTCAGAACCGCTACCGCAAGAAGACAGAATGGGACTCCCGTTCCCGACGCAGCTCTTTACCGACCCTCTACGAGTACGACAGCGACGCCACCTCCCTGAGGGACCCGCAGCGCTCCCGCAGGTCCTCCTACCGCAGCGACCATGTTGATATGAGGTAACATCTTGTATAGCTCGTTACTTTGATGACTGTTATTGCAGACATCAAAGTAACAAGTTCCTACACCACATGTCCAAACTTTTTTCTGTTTAAAAAGGCTAAAGCAAATTGATGACTCCGTCATTTATCAAATCATCTTTCTGTTTTAAAGTCAACTGAAATACCCTCTTGATGGTCTTCATCGTACGTATGTATATTCAGATTCAAACTTAGATCTCTAAACTGATTCATTACTCTCGTGTTCCAGATCAATGTCGGAGATGATGGTGGACTACGCTCGCGAGCAGGCCGACACGCACTCGGAGGTGTCTGGCGGCACGCAGCTGGGCCGCTACTACGATGACGACAGTGACTCCGAACATCCCTTCCACCAGAACCAGTGAGTGCCAATGCCTTTCTAATACTAGTTCACGCCAATGTTTTAATATTCAAAACGAGGGCGGATTCTGACACGACTAAATAGTTGTGTCTTGCTTGAAGTTCGTTAGCTAATGCACTACTTGATGTTCTCTTTGGTTAAAATATAAGAAGATGTGCTTTTGGACTTGAGTTAATACAATTATCAAGAAATTGGATCCTACAAAAAGTTCCTGGAAACCTGCTAGGATCGGTGTTGTGTAGTCAAAAACGAAAGAAAATACAGGATATTTAATTGAAAGAGCCCGTTAGAACGGATTTTAGTCCTGATTGTTTTCATTATGTACTTATACGTGTTTTTTTTATTTACGAATTATGAATAGTAAGCTGAAGAATTATAAAAAGCTGACAAATGTACATTAGGGATTTCGTTCTACCAGGTCACTGGTGTACAATTATTGAATGTACATAAGGTGTTACTAAAAATCGTACATAGTTAAAAAATAATTTTAAAATATTTATGAGGGTGAATCAAAAAGATCTCAGAAGTTGTTCTATAATATTTCGTTATCTGATCAGGTCCTGGTCCCGGCACTCGCTGCACCGCTCGGTGAGCCAGCCGTCGCTGGCTCGCTCGGCGGGAGAAGTAGTGGAACAGTGGACCGCTCCCGAAGGTGACGTCACTCCCACGCCTGGACGCAGGGTTAGAGGTAACTGTTAACTTCTATTCAACCATAGATTTGGTCCTGAAAGCTTGAATTTCGGGTGATTAAGTCGGGACGAGAGACCTTTGAAGTTTTTCACTAAGTCAGTATTAGTAGATGATTGCTGTTTGGATGCACCGTTTGATAATAACAGGCTATCATATACTACTACTTACATGGCATTATTTCTCTCACGTAAAATTCCAAGTGGCATAGCAGTGGCATCTGCTTTTTTAATTTTACTGTCAAGTCAAGACAATTTTATTTTTTCTATTTTATCTATTATTGTATCTGATTTTAATTGCTGACATTTTAAATTTTAATATTTTATCAATTATTGTAATAATTTGCACGCCGTAAGGTAAAATGTAGCTGATCTCATATAATTATGTCCATCTTATACTGTACCTACATTTGGAGCTAATAAAATTCTGATTCTGATTCCACCGTGACGTTTGAGTCAGAGTTCATTCAATAATATTATGCATTTAAATATAAATCAAATCAACCTCTTACAGGTCCCCAAGGATTAACCACGTTTACATCATCTGAAGTACGAACCTTCCAAGCGTCCCGAGAGTGGCGCGAATAGACAACATCGATAGCGCGATGCAGAATATTGTACGTCATGATGCGAGTAATAGATGGCGTTGTAAGCAATTTTGTAAATTGAAAAATATTGCAGGAATTGATTGTAATTAGCAATAACAAAATATGTGCAGGTTTTGTGTTATGCTCAAAGTTACTCAAGTGATAATTTTCACTGCCTTTTTATTGAATTTTCTTACATTCCTTGATGTTTTAGTGTAATACGATTCCGTCCATTCGTGACTAAATACCTGTTTGAGTGACATAATATTTATAATTGAATTTATTTTATATAAAATTTATTGCATGGCATTATTTTAAGGGAAAATATTTTTTTAAGTATACAATTGTATATTTCCGGTATCAAGTATAGATTAATACATTGCGAGTGTATATTTTTTACGTGATGTTTTTTCATGTTTTTCTTTTACATTTGGCATGATACTTTTGTATTTTGTTTCAAATTAGCTCTATTCGTACTTAATAGTCGTAGTAAGAAGAGTTTCCGTACGTAGGTACATTGTATACAAATAATACCATTATTTTAAATAACAATTTTAAAAAGGTCGACTAGTTTATCATAAGTTTCAATAAAATAAAGTTTATAGAATATATTTTAACTAACATTGTGCCAAAATGAATGAATAACGCTTCCTAACAATCTGAATTCATTAATATTCTTTTAAATGTCTATAGTTTTATGTACATTTGAATATTTTTTAATAACGTTTTGCTTGACTTTAGTAATCTCGGTAAAGGTTATTGAAGTGTTTGTGACTTTTCTTTTTTTTTGCCAACACTAATCTTAGGTGTATATAAGTAAATGTAGGTCAATGAAGAGTTTATACCTAGCAATTGAGGCAAGACGGGCTATTTTTCTGGATTAGGAAACAAATCTTTCAATGGAATACTTTTTAGCACTTTTTCTTTTCTGTCAGAATAATGAAGATAATAGGATATCATCTATGTAGGTTATCATAATGTGTTTTCTTGAGCCTATTACTTTTATTCAAGAAGTATTTCTTGCCTTGATTGCTATGTGAGTGTGGGATCTAAAGGGCAATGGGATAGTGCAAATTGTGCTCAATTAGCGGTTGTAATATGTTATTACCGGAAATATTTTTTTAAATAATCATTTGATTGAAGTTCGGAACCAAGTCTAGCGACAAAAATTGTGTTTTTAGGATAATTTCAACTGCAATGCAATTTAATTTGCTTTTTTTTGTTTCAACTCAATAGAAAGAAACTAAATCTAGGTTCCAACTTTATGTTGCCAGTTAAAAAACAAAACTGAGGAAAACCATTTGGTGCTAAGACATTAAACTATCTAATATTTTTTGTATCAATTGAATTTGTTTAGATGTAAATTTTGTATTTACATTGTGATTTGATGTATTTTAATATTAAATATACGTACCTTAACAATTTATATAGCTGTTTTCAATTTTAATTCCCCTCTCAAGCCATGAAGAAGGAAAGAACGGTGAGTTCAACTCATCTCATCGATTTTAATTCAAATTATTTTTTTTCTTTAGGGTTATTTCATTTATTTTTATTTTCAATTTACGAATGGTTGTATCTTTCTATTTATAAATATGATTTCCGGCCTTAAAATAATGTCGTCTTTGTAGCGCCGCGCGTTATATCAATCTAATTTATTTTTAAAGTTTTAGACGTTTTATGAAGCGTTCCCGTCATAAAATTATTATTTGTTTGTTCAATTTTCCTAATAAGAATGTTTTCAATCGTCAATTTCCGATGTTGTTTGGTATTCTTTGGAGTAATGAGTAAAATTGAGCTCGGATATAAAAATAATGAACAAAGAAGCCTTTATTCGGCAGCAACTCGAGATGCTAACGTAAGTATATAAAATAAACCAATCGCGTGCAACAACAAACATCACAACAAAATAACATTGTCAGAAATTGAATTAATAATTTTATTTTGATCAATCGATAAAAATAAAATAATACAAATGAAAAACTTCAAAACGCTAAACATTTTGTTACAAGGAGTTTAAAATTAATAAATTCGACGATCATGACATTGTTATCTACAAAAATTCAGTATTTAAATACATAGGTAATAATATTAATTTTAAAATTCCCCTACGTAATTCGTCATTTAGGAACTTAATCAAGCAATGTTTTTGCACAAATTCCCTAATAATTTATATTTCAGATTAACAATATGTTTCATATCTACAAAATGTGGCACACAAGTGCGAAAGTTATTTAGAATTTTATAAAATTAAACGTTTTTGAGGACCGTTTATCATAAAAGACATTTAAATAGTTTAAACAAACATTGATTCACCAAGTATTTCACTATTCACATAGGCAAAGGCAGAAAATCTGACAATATAACTACTTATCAAACAACACAAGGCTTTTTACTTCATGAACTGAATCCACATTGTAAAGAAATCTTGTATGGAATAGAGAAATCAAAATTAGTAGGTACAAGTAGGTATGTTTGCCAAAAATACTGAACCATATTTCGCATCCAATGTTAATAAGTCCGTAGGTCACATATATGATTCATCCAAAATTGTGCGACTTATTATTATCAAATCAAGCGTAACACACACGAACGACAATTC
Source organism: Hecatera dysodea (assembly GCA_905332915.2). NCBI lineage: Eukaryota > Metazoa > Arthropoda > Insecta > Lepidoptera > Noctuidae > Hecatera > Hecatera dysodea. The sequence continues at coordinate 21,221,762 of HG995288.1, read as the reverse complement.
GACGTAGAATACAAAGATGAGACAAAATATATTACAATAGTTACGAAAAAAACATCAGATTTAACAATTTACAAGACAGTTAAAACAGTTCGTAATCTATCACATATTTTACATCCTCTATCAAGCTCTGTTACAAATAATTCTATTTGTACAACTATGACAACTAAACAGCTCTTTTATTTACAGTCAACAATTAGGCCTATTTCAGTGTTATGTACTATTAACACAATGATTCTAAGATATGAAGTATTGACAGGTCCCTTTCGTCAGTATTTGGCATATATCTGTTATCGTTTGGCAAACCATTGACTTCATCGTTCTCTAATGTTAACACTTTCATAAGCACTCCGTAGTTTTAATCTTATTTCTGGTCCAAATTTCGAACGTCTAGTGTTAGAGTCTCTAATCATGAATCATCTACTTCTATATTGTGAAGTTCTACACGTGAACACTTTGTATCATCGTTTTTAGTTTATTTATCAAGTCTATATTTGACTGACAGATCCGAGTGATTGACGTCTTCTAGTCACTTGTTTCCAGAATCTTTTCTCGAAATGTTTCTCCTGTAAGAATATTGCATTATTTACGGTCTGCTACTTTTGTATTCGCTACACGATTTATAGTTTTATATTTAATTAAAAATACAGGGTTATCAGGTTTTCATTTTATGAAATAATAACCTTAAAGGTTAACTAAGCGTTATATTTACAAATCTTAAATAACCCTGTATATTCTACTTTAGCTTGCTACTTTAGATTGCACAGTGGAAACTAGAGGATTTAATCCGCGTGAAATGTCTCTTTACAAACCCATAATATATTAAAGACATTGTAAGACTAATAAATATGCAAAATATATTAGCAAAAACGAAGAAATGGACGGCTTTAATAGCGAATAAACAAAATGAAGGATTGTGTAAAATAAAGGAAGGATCAGCTAAGCTGCAGGATGAAGAATGAAAAGCTTAATGATATTTTATTAAAAATATATTTTCGAGAACACTCGTTCCAATTAAAATGGACAGATCAGTTCAACAGACAACAAAAACAAATTTAGCATATATTGAAAGCTGGATTTAAACTTTAATTCTAAGTGTTAAGCAAAGACCAAATTGACATGAGCTTAGTGCCAATACAATCACAATCATAACAATATACCAAACGGTAATTAATCTTAAGACATAGGTAAAGGTTAAAAACATGGAATATTTTCACTAAAAAAGGTTGTAGTACTAATTTAACAATAATATTTTCGAATTTTAAAGATTTTTGAAAAGAAAGGCAATTTTATTGGCCAATTTTTACTGAAACTTTATTAACATTATCACTCACTACTGTTTCGTATATTAATCGTTCTTTAAGTTTTTCACTTACATTCACGAATCTTAAAGTGTCCTTTAAAATTTTATAAAACACGATTATACCATTATTGAATCGTTTTGAACAGTTCGAATTATGTTTCCCATTACAAACTACCTTACATGATATTATTTAATTTTTCTATTTTATTTAAGTACTAGGACGAAATCTTTTAAACATTAATTTTGGATCTAAAATTAAGGCAGGTTTTTTTAATCGTCCCATTGACACTTCTGAACATTTATACTTATTCTTATTGAACCCCGCAGCAATATTGAATTACTTTAAGTTTTCACATCTTATTTAACAAACGTGTACAGACTACATAGGAAGTTTCTTCATAACACTAATATAAATCGACACCCTCACTTGAAATACCTGTTTTCATTAAAAAGTATCAACCACTTTTAAAAATAGCTTTTAAAAATCAACCACCCCGTACAAGCTAGAAAGACAGGCACAGGCGACCACGAATGCTGAGAGTAAGGATGGAGGAACCAATGAAAAAACTTCCCGGTGTTGTTTAAATCCAGCTGATTGGCACAGATAAGCCGGCGCGTGCGCTGTGCTCACACATAGCCATTGACAAAGCATATCTTGTAATAGCCGTTGTTGCTCACGGATGTGCGGCGCGGCGAGAACGGCGCCGCCGGGAACGGCTCGCGGCGGGGGCTATCGGACGACGCGCGCCGCCGCAGGAAACCCATTCTGCAAACATGCCCATCCAGATCCTCAGGTACAGACATAGTAAAGCAACATACCCAGCGACTTTGTAGTTGTGCTCACACTTGGAGGTCTTTCGGCTGATAAGATGATGAAGAACATAGGTGGACCTAGAATAGAGCCTTGTTCAACGTAGTATCTCTCATTCAACGGCTGTTTCAGTTTTTGTTTTGTATTAACGAAATAGCATTATTTTATAATAGGAGATGCTAGTAGCTAAATAGTAACAGTCGCACGAGTCGATCTTCAAGGTTAAGCAACGCTTGCCGAGGTCGATCTGTAGATGGGATCTCCTCTGTACCTCGGAAAGCACGCTAAGCCGTTGGTCCTGACTGTCATTTGTAGATTTTTGGCAGCCGTTACGGCTTCTAACGATCCAGAAAATCAGACACTAGTCTTATCAAGAAGTACCGTGTTACCCAATTAATGGGTTGTGGAGGTCTGATAGGCAGACGCTCCACATACAATACTGGTATTCAGCTGAATCCGGTCTGATTGGTAGACCGAAATAAGTAATTTGATAATATCCCATTCCTAAAAAATCCCTTTAGCTGACCCCAATAATATATGGGAAAAGGCTGAACAAATGATGAAAGCTGGGCAGATCATCAATAACTGAAAAACTGCACTGCTTCACCAAAATCTATCAGTGCATACTAATTTCTATCAGTGAAAATAAAGAAGTTACAAGAGTATCTACTAACATCTTCCCGTTCTGGCATAGAGAGCGCGTCCGCGAACGCATCGTCTGAACTTCCGCTCGTGCCAGTTGCTCCATCTCCATAGGTTTCTCGCTTTCTGGAACTGAAATAATTCTTACGTTAATTTGGTCGCTGCTTAATTTTACTGCCAATTAAGCATTATGACCGAATTATCGTCGGCTGATCACTGTGCATGAGACATGACGGACATAATTCCATCCAGTCCAGTTGCATCCCGCCCTAATTTTGGGGTTAGGATCAGATTTTCGGCAATACATTCGTGTGTTATTTTATGATGTATTTCATAGTGCAAATAATTTATTGTTTTTTTTTTATGTGGTCGAGTAACTATCTAGATTATTATATGTGGATCTCTATTGATTCCCTTACAATTAAGATTGTTCGTATAAAATTATATAAATACGACAGGTTTAAAATGTCTCCGTACATACCCTTCCAAGCATATACAGAATTGCGCGAAGTAGTATGCGGGACGGTGCGGCGCGGGTGCGCGCGGCACAGCGTCACTGCGTCGGCGCTCGCCACGCGCCGCAGCAGTGAGCGTTGGCACGCCGCGCGAAACGACCAGGGGTCGGACCCGCCAGCCTGCAAGTGTCCCAATCACAAAGTCAAAGTCAAACACTCAGTCACTATTAAGTCGCCTACGAAGCAGCCCAAACAGTTTCCTGAGGGAGCTGCCCGAGTTGCGGAATTTGTTCGAAAGAGTCACCGCGGCCCTGGAACGCAAAGGGCACTAGAAGGATCACGGGTGGGTTTTAGTCAGTAAGAGTCTGACACTCCCTTCCGCTCCGCCCAGAGCGCTAGATGTCATTTGATGATTTCCCATCCAAAAAAAAAGGGTGCTGTCCGAGCGTTGGGACCTGTTCCTGATGCAGACGTGGATGCAGCTTCATGTTAGCGCTTCTCCTCTTATTTGACTTGATTGGATATTGTTATTAATTATTTAATTTAATATAGATGACATTGCTAATTGATAGGGTAAAGTAATTTAATTTATTGCTGAATATTTAAATGTAATGTAATGTTTTTATTCAATTTATATTTAATGTATGGACTATGTCTGAAATAAATCAATTATTATTATTAATAAAGTCAAGTCAGTCCTTCCTTCTTCATGGTAACATATGAAGGGCCCACTGCAATAATGATGAAAGTCCATTTTTGTAAAATTTCTTAATAAGCACGTCTTTCAGCCACTGGATATTTGTATTATAGTTGGTTATCTCATTATTAACAAACTTAGCAATATTACTAACAATCCCGATACTTTCCCCATCCAAAAAAAAGCCACAGTTGACCATCGTTTATCAAACTTACCTAACTTTTAGTTCCTCTGTATTGTACTGATGCTTGTTAAAGTTTATGTAAATATTCATACACACCCAGGGCACCTCCTGATCGGCCAGCATGTCCTTCCCCTGGTCCAGCGCCAGTCTCATCTCCGCTCGAGGACTGAGTCGCTCCGGCGTCGGTGGTCTCTGTTCCTCCTGTTGTAAGGTAGCCTCCGGTGCTGGTACTGGCTCCGAGGCTGAAACGGCTGATTACAATTTGGGTGTTACTTTTTTTTCTGCCATTTGCATTTCCCTGAAGTTCAAAAAGTATCACAAGGGAACAAACTCCAGGGGTAAAAAGGTTAGGTATCTTATGTCCTATCCTAGCATAATCCGTTCAGCCGTCAAGAGGTAAAGAGGTGACAAAAAGACAGACCGATATACTTATAAGTTTTTAATCTGGGGCACCGTAGTGCCCTCGCCAAGACGAGCCAAGCTAAGCGCAAGGGCACTACCTACCTTGTCTCGAAACGCTTCGTCGTTTTTTTGAACTCTCATAACTTTTATACGATATAAACTTGTGGCTTGGCCGTTTTATTTCACACCCAATGAACGAATGCCTATGACATCTTCGTGATGGTAGCAAAACGGCCAAGCCACACGTTTTGACTACACTTAGCTTATAGATTTAGAGCGTGCAGTCTTTAGAGCTTGGCTTTATACGAGATCTGATAACTTTTTCACAGGGTAAGCTGCGTAGATTCGTCTTGGCAACATTTTTACTTGAAAATGTTTTTGGTGGGATATTATGGTCAGGATGTGTTGAGCGCTCCTTCGGTTCTTGTACTTGTCTTTGTGTTTCTTACAGCTGTGCATTTTATATCAGAGGCTATTTGGTACTATTCTATTTTTTGCTATGCTGGACGGTTATGACAAAACCACAGCGTTCTTGTTGCATTTTCATAGTAGTAGGTACTTACATTATTTTTATCACAACACATAATTATAAATTAATTGCTGTAAGTAAAAATCTGTTAGGTCTTTAGTAAATTGATATTGACTGATTCAGGGATCGAAGGATCAATCAGTATCGTCACTCGTAGAGGCGAGTGTTATCCATCATGTGCTAACTTTATACTGTTGATCTTGATTTGTTAATTATGAAACACTAGTTTTTACGTAACTTCGCTCGCGTTGTATAGATTTTTCTCCTTGTACCCTCATCTACGTATATAAATGGACCAAAATTCATAACACCAAAATAACTCACTTTCGCATACATACAATTAGTTAGGATAGTGATAGATGTGTGTTTTACCTTGTGCGGGTGGGCTGAGTGTCGTAGGGTTGTGTATAGTGGTGCGCTCGAGTGTGGAGGGCGTGCTGGCCGAGCTGGCTGAGCCCCGACGACCAGCTCCAGCAGCGGCACGCACCTCCGCAAACTCTTTTGAAACTGTGACAACAACATAATAATAAAGAATAATCAGCCTTTTAATGTTCCCACTGCTGGGACACAGGCCTCCTCTGTAGGAGAGGGAATGGGCCGTAATCCACCACGCGGGCCCAGTGCGGGTTGGTGAATGTCACATGTCTTCGAATTTTGGCGGTTTCCTCACGATGTTTTCCTTCACCTTTTTGAGAGCAGTGGTGATGAAATTAACTATACAAAGAAATGGACCTGGCTGGATTTGAACCCGCGACCTACAATTTATAACTCGGGACCGTCACTCGGCCACCAGTGCTCATAATAATTAGAATGATTGTGAATTTGTCACATAGCCCAAACTCTGCCAGACAAACTTTTGGATGAACTGAACAAAGACTTCAATTAATTCCTAAACGATGAAAATACAGCTATATGTAGCTTCATCGTAATAGACATGAAATTCTTCACTCAGCAGCGTAAAAATTGTGAATCACACATTCTGTACAGGCCTTTTGAATAAACTACTAATAAATTGAGTTTATCATCTGCCTAGCCTTTTCCCAACCATATTGGTGTCGGCTTCCAGTATTTTAAGTGGAGTGGCTGCCTACCCGACCTCCAAAACCCAATAACTAGGGAACACGGTACTTCTTGGCAAGACTAGCGTCAGATTTTCTGGCTTCTGACTATGCGTAACGACTGCCAAAGATCTACAAATGATAGCCGGGACCAACGGCTTAACGTGTTTTCCGAGGCACGGAGGAAACTCGGTATGTTAAAATGGTCACCCATCCACAGACCAACCTAGGCAAGCGTTGCTTAACCTGAAAGATCGACCCGTGTGGCTGTTATAATATAGCCACGAGCTCCTCACTAATAAATTGAGTTAATTATTCAAAATTCGCCTCCGGGCTTAAGTAAATAACGCAAATAAATCATTTGAAAAAACTGATATTTATTATAGCATTGTCATTGACTGTGTATGTGTGGCACTGTTTTTCTAAATAACAAGCCGTTGTACAACGACGAGTTTGCCTTTTAGACACCAAAATCTGTTCTGTTCTTGCAGCTGATAATTAGTTTGAAGGGGCTTATGTTGTTCATAGTAGTGTAATAGACAAACCAGATAGTAAGGGCGTCGAGGGCGCCTCGTTGGTGGGTGTCCGGTCGGGGCTCAGCTCGCACCCGGCGCCACCATCTCCCCCCCCTCCAGCATCCTGGTCGACGTGCACACACCCGTCCTCTGCTTCTGCAACACCATCACTTTTCAACCCTCAGGAAACCAACACGCCATCGTGAGCAGTCGATAACAGTTCAGTGTCTTTTGTATGTGGCTTGTATAGAATAGATGTAACGAATAGATTGATATCGTATATAAATAATATTATAAATATGAATATATTAGGTATAAGTGGAGTGCTCTAGCTACATATTTATACCGTGCCAGTATAGGGGTACATAAACAACGTTACCTGTTTACCAGAAATTAATATTCAACTTTAAGCTCAAGTGTGGAATTACTAAGAAGCTAAGCTTAAAATTAAAACAGTTATTATTTCTGGCTAAGTGTGTACAAATAATGATTTCCATATAACATAATACTCATGCACCGTGCTGACTTTATTAATAAAATGTCGGCATTATTATTGTTTTTGTGTTGATTTACGACGAGACTGTTGTCATCTCTCACCTTTCATCATATGTCAAGTTGTCCATTTCTCTGTCAAAATGTATTTTCTCTGTTAGTAATGTTTATGGGTGCTTGACGTAGTGTTGTGTGCAAATGTTGGAGTTGATGCCGAACTGCGCGTAATATTTATTTTCATTCTAAATTCATCATCTTTAAGCATTCACAGTTTATGTATATTGCGTATACTAGATGGCCAAGAAAGTTTTCGATAGTTACGAAAAAATAATATATTCAATGCCCAGAAAGATAAATTAGCTAAGATTGCTTCGAACAGCAATAAGATAGATGTAAGTATGCAAGCTAAAAAGTAAACAATGAACCCTCCTAGCACCACACAACGGCCTCTACCATCGTTCACAAAACATTCGCGCACATGATCCTCTACACACTTACCGAAGAACGTAAAACGTCGTCCATATAGACTTGCGAACTCACCTTGATCTGAAGCAGAGGGCGGCGGGTGCGGCACGTCGCAACAGTCGTCAGCATCGAGGCCACGCTCGCTGTCCTGCGCCAAGCGCCGCACCAGCGGACCAGTCACAATGTGAGATACAACCTAGCTACGGGACTTTAATTCCATTTGCCAATAGCCCGGATCCAAGACCAGGACGAACAATTTTGAAATATAATTCAAATTTTTAAAAATTTTGAATTTGGTTCTGATCTTATCGCGATTGTAAAGGTTGTTCAAAGTGATTCATTCAAATGTCAACATTAAACATTTACGATACTTAGAATTTACTCTTACTGAAATATATCATGCAACAAGCATGCTGTCTCCAATAACATTATTTTGTATGGTTATTGGCATGCTATGGGTTACAACGATACTCCTACACAACTATTATAATATTCGCTATCTGCCAAATTTGACATGTTAAGGATTATGTAGGGACTATGTAGCTACTAAATAGTATTATATCAGAGGATACTAAACAAAATACGTTCAGGCAGTATAAGTAACGTCAATTTTGACAGACTAATTAGGTATATTATTACACATAATACATTCGAATTAAACAGATGCCATGTTGGGTCATAAATTACATATAACATTAAGTATATATTAATTATTACATAATAATAATAAAATTTGTAGGTTACAAGGCAAGGTGTTTGCACCAAACTTCGACTCTGGAAAATTGTATGATATTATTACAGAGTATTATAGTGCGCTTAATTTTAATTTTGTGATTTATTTAAAGTTGATCGTGAAGGATTACTATTTTAAATACTTAGGACTTAGGAACTTTGGTGCAACTATTGGTAATTTTTTTATTTTATCAGCGTAAATATTCACCTGGTCGTCAGAGTTGGTGGGAGTAGGCTTGTTGTCTTCGCTGCCGCTGTCAGAGCATTCTTCTTCCATGAGAGGTTCTAATCTTCTTCTAAACACATCCCTATATTCAAGATTGTCATTAGTTATGTCGTTCTTTAATTTTGTATGATTATGCCGATTAGTTTGTGATTCAATTTTAAAATAAGTTTATCTAGATATTTTATTATTAATAAAAAAAGTGTTACAAACGGCCAACTTTGGAGTGTCAATAGATAAAAAATCTATTTAAGCATCTGAGAGTAAGTCATGTACAAGTTGCTGCTCTAAACATGTGCTTAAGCAAAGATTTTTTACTTATCAGTGAAGCTTCACTTAAAGATCTACTAAAAATGTGAGTGAATTTTGTATATAAGCATGCATATTTACAGTATAGGATAGGTAATTTACCTTGGAAGAAGCGGCCTAAGTGTTGTTGGTCCGGTAATAGTCGGAGCCATGAGGAGTTCGTCCATCATCAGCTCCGTGTCATCATCACCAGCGTACGATGATGATGACTTCGTAGGGGACTGAAATAGTGAAGGATTTTCCATTCAAAAGGAACAAACCTAGTGGACATTCTGATTTAGCATGCCAAAACAGAATGTCTTCTAGGTCTAGGTTGAAAGCGATGTTAAAAGAGATGAAGGTGCACATAGATTTAGAACCATGAGTTGTTGAGGTTTTATAGTAGAATATTATGAAATAAGGTAACCATTGGAACCAACTCCATTTGAAAGATTTCGTTTAAAATACCCTACAATATTGTCTTGTAAATGTTTACCGATAGTGTTCCATGTTCAGAATCAGGAAGGTTATCTGACAGGTCTCCAGAAGAAGGGGTTCCCCAAGCTTCTTCCCCGCTTGCCCCACTTCCTTCTCCAGTCTCTCCAGTACCTTCTTCAGTACCAATTGTAGACTTCCAGTCACTGACTCCAAGGCATCTGGTAAAATCCGAACTTTAAAGATGATTAAAAACAAAGGAGGTCGATTAAGAAAGAAAACCTACATAATTTATATAATTAATAAATTAAAAATGTGAAGTTTAGCAAAACTAGAGAAATCCATATACGTTTCACTATTACTCTGCTGTAGACGATATTGATAAGAGCATAAATACACAAAATATAACTACGGTAACGTTAAACAATTCTACCAATTAAATACTATGTAAGTATGTATTGTAAATAATTTGCTGTATCTGTATAAACCTAATTTCTAATTATTTAAAATCTAAAATATATCGTCCTAATAATACATGATTTTGCCAGCTTTTGCAGTTTAGTTTGTTTATAAATATGAGAAACTGTATTTTTGCACACAACGCTAGCTCCAAAATGCTATATGTAATACACAAGTTTTCTAGTAAAAAGACTAATATTTCTAAATTAACAATTCTTACAAAGTTAGCGAAAAATTCGATTACTACTTCGTATTAGACTAAATCTATTTTCAAAGTTTTATGTTATAATTTAGCTCTAGAAGTTCTTCATTACAATCTACAGTTTTCACCCACACATACTCATCGTTCCGTCATGATTTTCCTTTGAGTCGTTTTCCACCTATTTTGGGAAAAATATTATTAAACACATCTTAATACAACATAGAATGTCACCTTGAGCGGTCTTTTTAATAACGACATGGGCTTGCCTGGGTCTATTGATAAATAATGTAGTTTTATTAAGCCATATTATCATTTCTTCATCATCAGATTCCACAATGAGTAATCTATACTAATATTACAAAAAGGAAAAAAAAATGTTCGCACGGAATAAGGTCCGACATTATTAGACGAGAGGGAGAGATTTTAACCAAGAGGAAAGTCTTTTTTTGTTTGTAGGTACCGAATAAGCTTCGAGACTACGGGACCGATTTTAACCATTTTTTCATTAATGGAAAGCGACATTACCAGTAATATGTTTTATCCCCGTATTCCCAGGAGAACGGGAACTACTCGGGTGAACCCGCGGGGCGCTGCTAGTCATTATATAAAAGAGGACAATGTTTTTGTAGCTGTCATGTTGTCTCAAATGCTTCGTAACTTGAATTCGCTGAACTCTGCGTCTTCTCTATTTAGATTGCCACTGATTTTTGAAGTACAATGATACATTATAATATATTATGGAGCATCATCTGTTTTTGAGAGATTCATTTGATTTCAAGTTCATATATTTACTGCTGGATAGAAAATGATCGTTAAATATTCATACCTTTCTAAGAACGAGGGTTGTTTGTGCGCTATGGCTGTGCTGGGTACGCTCTCAGTATAACTGAAGATATTCATCTTTTCAACGACGAAGGAGCCAGCTCTTGCCGCATAGCCCATGATACCACCAGCGGCACCGCTCACTGAAAGCAACATTCGTATGTACTGACCATCCATTTATAAAGTCTTCATTATAAGGCTTCATGTGGATTTACCTGGATTATTGTACGCTTTCGAGGTCTCTGGCTCTTGTGCTGTCAGTCTTACGTTGCCATCGTCAGTCTCATCGGACGGTAATCTCTCCAGGCTTGACATTGTGCCATATCTTAAACAACATTAGTAGTCTTTACAACAATACCAACTAGTTGTTAAAAACAAATGTATAATTTTTATTAACACACCTTTTGAGCGTCACATAAGGCAGGTCATCTGGAACATCGGGGGAATCTGGGGACTCATCTACAAGGTCATCCTGTAATATAAGAGTTGAGACATAATCATCAGAATCTATGAGTAACTAACCAACTCCTTGAAAGTGAACTCACAGTCTTATTAGTGGAATTAAAGTCGGGCGTTGGTGGAACAACAGCTATGTTAGGAACTGGAGACTCTGACTTGACCGAGCCAAGACTACCTGGTCTAGAACAAGGGTTGTTCAAACTTGTTGCTGAACCTCTCTTGAAAGGTTCTACTCTCATCAAATGCGCTGCAGGATTGATGGCTGATAGACCCATCAACATTAGGGGTCCTAATTCTAAGTCTTCATCAGAACCAGCGTCTGTTGCATTCGCATTGACATCATCCAGTCTTTCAGTCTTCTTATTTATATCCCCGTTCATTTTATTGACTGCCGAAATGCCCATTCTTGGGGAGCGTCTTAGACCTCTTTCTATTTTAAAGTCATGCTCATCATCGTGTATCGAATCATCTTCTAGGAATACCGACGATGTCTTTAAACAAGAACCAACGTTTTCCCTCTTAGTTACAATATTCATGCCTAAGACTTTGTTTAGCACGTTTTCTGCTTTCTGTCTAGTTATTTGTTCTTTTCTTGCAGAAGCCGGCGATGGGTAATTGGACGTGAATGTTTTACTTTTTGTTAAAGTTATGCTCTCGGCGCATTTAACCTCGTTCAAGTATTTTTCTTGAGCAATGACGCATTGGACCTGATTGGCGATGTTCGAATTGGACATCCTTAAATCGTTAGAACTAGAATTAAATACCATAGAACTACAGGTTGTGTGGCTAGTTGACAATGGACTGTTTCGACTACTAGATGATGGGCTTGGCGATCTTATCGAGTTATCTTTTCTTAATTCTAACTGGCTCTTTGTATGAACCGAGTGTACACTTCTGCTTAAAATTGGCGAGTCAGTTTTTAGTTCGTAGGAAGTTGACTTGAGCATTCTCTGACTTTGTTCTATTGAATCTATAACTTTCTTCGCTGCTCTTGGCCCGTCTTCTGGACGTAGCTTGATAGCATTTTTACGCTCTAAGTGTGAAAAGTTTCTTGGCTTACGATTACCACAGTGCGCACTACACGGGCTTGTGGAACTTTTGTTAGAGTTGGAGTTTTGGGGCGATGCCTCAGGTTTTGGTTTGGTGGGTATTACTGGTGGTTCCTTTTGGGAAACAAGGGGGCTATTTGGTTTGGACAAACACTTTTTGTGGCACTGTCTGCAGACGGGTATCGTGTCTACTACCACCGGGCTTGTCCTTACCGTTATCTGAAATGTGACATGTGTGTTAATAAATTGACATCACGACATTTCAATCTGATTTAGGAAATACATACCTGACTTCCCGAATTGCTGCTTTTTGATGGGCTTCGGTCATTTTCCTTCTTATCACAGGGTGATGTTCCTTTAGCTTCATGACTTGAAACGAGATCTGCCACCTCTAGGAGGTTAAGTTCTTTTGATCTTTTTCTAAGTTCTTCTACGCTCCACATCTAGAAGAATCCAAATGCCATTGGTTTTTTGCTATGCCATAGTGTGAAACAGAAACAGGTGGCCATGCTGATGGTCATCGCTGTTTATTGATATGTATCTGCAATACCAGGAGTGCCACAGGTGCTTTGCCTACCTTTCTTTTTTGATATATTTATTTAATACCTGTCTCCCAATTTTTCAAAATGGCCGGTATTATTATGTACCTTTATCTCTATCATGACTTACCTCCATGTCAGGTTCAGGTGGGTCAAGCTCCTCTGCTTCAGGCAGTTGCGTCATCCACCTTTGTAGATGAAGGGTTGAGCCTCTGCTTCGAGTACTTCTGGCTCCTTCAGTGGCACTCCCCCCTCCTCCAGTGTGTGTCTCCCCTGAACTGCGTCGCGTCTAGAATATTTTGAAACTATTCTAGTGCAGGCATTTAAGATTTTCGTTTTATCTATCTATTTTTTTATTTTTTTTATATATTTCTTTCTTATTACGATGCTTATAAATTTTATGAATGCCTTGTTCCATAGTTTTGTAACATAATTGAATTCAGGTATTGTGGATATTTGGTATCAATAGTTATAAAATAATCTTCATACTTACCATTAAAACTAAAAACTGTAGTTTCTAAAAGAAAGATATTTTCACTTTTTAGGATATTCCGTGATTTGTAGTTCTAGGTTTATGATATAGTAGCCTATTTTCCTTTAAGTAAAATTGTGTTTGTGTTTGTGTGTGTGCGTTTTTTTTAATTTGTTCGTTTGTTTTCGTATTTTTATTAGCAAAGGTTTACGTATGTAGTACTTATAGGTCGCGTTTAGCTTAGTTTACTTCGTTCTGTGAGTTTCATAATCATTATTAGCATCATAAAACAAAACAAATTATTTTTTCTTCATAGTCCTAAACTTAATCTCACTTCTAACTAATGTTATGTCAAACTGAACAAATTACATTCAACTTGTTTTTATTAATATTTTATGTTTGCTATTTTTTTATTCATTTCTTTGTTTTTACTATCACATATTGAAAATTATATTTAACTGAAATTGTTGGCAAATACGTTAGTTTGTCTGTTTTAGGCTACTTAATATAACAAGGTACAGAGAAAAATGGTAGATCAGTCAATTAAACATATTTAAATATTCGTTAGCGTCGCAAAATTCTGGGCCCCTAACCAATATCAAATAAAAAGATGTATATTTCGCCATTGACAAAATCACTTTATTTACGGATAATAAGAAATATTCTGCTCCGATCTAAACATAAACATCCAAATATTTATATTATTTAATCCATTAATATGTCTTGAAGAAACCGGAACTATAAGTAAAATGCTTTCTCAAAATTATAATTTATCCCTCACTCTATCATTAGACTATATTAAAAATTTACACACAGCCAAAGACATCGAAAATTATCGGATTCTAACTACGTAGATTTGTAAAAAAAATCATTTATACACATACAAAAATTTTCCCGGGAAACGTTTAGGTTATGTGAACATTTTGCGATGCTAGCGACATTTATATACGATCTTCTAAATCGTCATTTACAATAACATCTGCTGTTACATGAATAAAATACTCTATGTGTTCATTTATTACACTAATAAATAAAAAAGCATCAAATAAATTAGTCACATTTAACATCGACTACCATTTTTCTTTGTAAATATATTTATATCTAATGGCGATGAACAGTTCAACATAAGAAGCATTGTTCAAATCAAAATGCTCTAAGTGTGCAATGATGGCAACTACATGATTGATTTCGCGAAGCAGATCGCCAAATATCCACATGACCTGTACAATTAACTCTATGTACAGATGTACAATGTCCAGTGTCTGTACATTTACAACATCAACATTTATTAGCTAGTTGTTCCATTACAGTTGGAGGAATCAAGAAATAGAGTGCGCCGTTCAAAGAAGTACCAAAATAATGAAGCCTTTTGAATTTCTTAAGAAAAGGACGGAAGACTTAAGCAAACAGGTATTCAAAAAAGTGTAATGTATTGTACACGAACCTCCACTGTTGGTACCCTATAGTTACATTTGACACTGATTTTCTATTTGGTAAATATTGGCATACACATTTTCGATTACACTAAAGCGATTTGTAAAATACCCAATCGTGAATTCAGTTCTGTGATAAGTAAATTTTCATTAATACCCGGTCGCATATCATAAGTGGGGCATCAGACTTACAAATTATTTCTCTAATATAATCAAAATACCGAGATTTCTTTAAAACTGCTAATGTTCGAAAATATGTCTCTCAAAATTTTGTTACCACAACCTTAATCTCGACTATAAGCGATTTTTATAACAATCCAACAAACTCGCCAGTCTACGCGGCGGAAGCTTTCTCCTCCCTCTCCTAAACACCGGCTAAACATGACTACTAGAACACACCGTTGAAGGTTCAGTTCAGAACCTTATCTCCAGTTTTTACGATTCCGGGGATAGCAGGAGTCTGCTAGCTCCGGATCGGACGCCGCGGATCAAAGCTCCAGGTAGGCCGGCGGCGTCGGCCGCTCCGGCAGCGCCATCCGCTGCAGAAGGGGATCGTCCGGCAGGAAGATGCGCTCCTCCACGTCATGCTTAAACGAGGGGTCCACATCCAAGTCTGCTAGAGCTAGATCAGCTTCGAAGGATTCCCATCTGCAGGGTGAGCTTTCTGAATAATCTTCGCCACCGTCTGGCGTTAGCTGAGCACTGGGTGACGTGTGGGGCTCATCGATCTTTTCAATGCTTGACGACGAGACAAAATGTGAGGAGAACGTTTGCGACTCTGCGGGGGAGAGATTCGCGGATGGCGTTTCAGGGGTAGGGGCTGTTCTCCAAACAGTACTCAGGGGGCCTCTGACTGGTTGAGGAGTGGGAGTGTCTGAGCTCGTTCTGACGTCAAAACTGACTCTGACTTCCTTTTCTGGCCGTTCTTCGACGAGCATGTTAAGATGCGACCGGTAGGAGCTGGCCGGTAAGAGGGCCAGGCTGGAGTGCCGTTGGATGCTGGACGCGGATACCTGGCGTTGCTGCGAGTCCAGCGTGGCGAGGGAGAACGTCAGCTGGGGGTCCGGGGAGTCCAGCGGCGAGCCAAGCGGCGTGCCTGACATCGTGTGAGCTCGGTAACTGGAAAAACGATACCAACATTAGTATTGTATTATTTTCAATTAATTCAAAACCTGTTTATCCTACGAACTTGTTAAACAATTCAATACAAAACACCTTCTTTTGTGATCAGACAATGAATTATATAATTTCCTCATTTTCTTTAACTTCAGAATTCGACGCTCAAGTTGACTGATGTTGGCATTTGCCTAATTTATGCATAATTATGACACTTGTCTACAGAATTTGAGCCTTGAATATAAACATTCCGATATCAGTATTTTATGACATAAATACGCCTACTACAAGGTAGAATAGGGATGTTTCCTGAGTAAAAAAAATATGATTCTAATTATTCCGTCAATTAGTTTATCGAAAAATATTGGACGTCACACGAGTATTCAACGCACTGTATCGTCTTTGTATTTTGTTTACGTGAAAAAAGAAAAAAATACTTGTCAAATATTTTTAGGAAATCTACCTGACGGACTAATTAGATTTTTTAGTCAACTACCCTATTATCTGCCAGTAACATAGACTCACATTTGCCTCTGCAGCAAGCTCTGCCAAACTGCCTTGAGGTCTATAGAGGGAGCTCGCAGCACGACGGTCCTCGTTCGAGCAGGAGTACGCGGCGAACACGACACCAATGGAGATTCGCCTCCTGCCCGGCCCAGGATCAGGCGGAATTCTGTCGCTGGAAAACGAGAGTAATTTCATAATCAGCCTTTTAACGTTTCCACTGCTGGGACACAGGCCTCCTCTCTAGGAGAGGGAATAGGCCGTAATCCACCACGCGGGCCCAGTGCGGGTTGGTGAATGTCACATGTCTTCGAATTTTTGGTTCTAGGACATGCCGGTTTCCTCACGATGTTTTCCTTCACCGTTCTGAGAGCAGTGGTGAAGAAATGAATTACATAAAGTAATGCGCCTGGCTGGTTTTGAACCCGCGACCTACGATTCGTAAGTCGGGGCCGTTACCACTCGGCCACCACTGCTTTTCAAGAGCTGCTCAAGACTGCTCTTCGAGAGTAATTTGTTAGTCTCAAATACAAAACTATGTATCATTTTTTTTAAATGGCTTCAAAGTAAGCCCCTTAAGTAACCCAAATTATTTAAGGATTAATTGAACAGTGTCATAGCATTATAAAACCCACATGGACCGAGTCAGTGAGTGCACTTCGTGTTGGAGATCTTTTCCATATAAAACAAGCTCATTCTTTTCAAAGACGGCAAAAAATGGCTGATGGAGGTTTTTCAGGTTTATAGAAACATGCTGATAGAGGTGAGAGATTTATAAACATAAATTCTACCATGACTTTATCACTGGTTGACACGAACATCACTCAATCAATCATCATCTGCCTAGCCTTTTCCCAACTATATTGAGGTCGGCTCCCAGACAAGCCGGATTTAGCTGAATACCAGTATTTTACGTGAAGCGGTTGTCTACCAGACCTCCACATCCCATTACCTGGGGAACACGGTACTTCTCGGCAAGACTGGTGTCAGATTTTCTGGCTTCTGGCAATCCTTAACGACTGCCAAAGATCTCCAAATGACAGCCGGGACCAACGGCTTAACGTGCTTTCCGAGGCACGGAGAAGTCTCGTTATGTTAAGATGGTCACCCATCCACAGACCAACCTCGGCAAGCGTTGCTTAACCTCGAAGATCGACCCGTGCAGCTGTTATAATTTAGCCACGAGCAATAAGATCACCACCAACCTTTCTTCCGAACATTGAACTGTGCCTCAGACACAGTGCCCAGTGCTACAGGCTCCTCAGTCACGAACAGCACCCGGTCCCTGGACACGGTGGCGAAGAGGAGCAGGTCACTGAACAGGAGCGCCCAGTACGGCCGTATTGCTCGGCCTTCCACCCTCGAGAGCTCGCCGCCGAAGATCCATTGACGACCTGCCGTGCTTAGCACGAATGGCTGAAAGAAATCCGTATTTTGAAACGTCTAGTTAGGATCTTTCAGTATCTCTAGTACTACGATTAGCAGCTGGGGGCAGTTAGGGTTGCCAAATTTTTCGAAAAAGTTACTCCACCCCTGAAACGCGTAACTCTTTTGAAGGTTTTTAGTCAGTAAGAGTCTGTCACTCCCTTCCGCTCCGCCCAGAGTGGAAGAAGTCATTTGATGATTTAACATTCAACAAAAAAAGAAAATACAGGATGGAGAGATTTCGAAATGAACATCCAATTATGTTAACATCTCACGTGATCCTTCTAGTGCCATTTGCGTTCCAGGGCCGCGGTGACGCTTTCGAACAAATTCCGCAACCCTTTTTTTACGGGGGAAAATACTCATGGATTGTTACTGACTAAAACCACCCCGGTGTTCCAACTCTCACCTACGCCGGGGATCGCGGGAACGTATGCGACATCCGTAATCCCCGGCTGGTGCCAGCTCGCCTCTGCGGGCCACCTCGAGTCAGCGGAGGGAGTGAGGTGTTTGACTCCCTCCGCGACGTCAGAGAGGGGCGCACGGGAACGCCACGCGCCGCCACCTCGGGTCCGGACGAACTCTCTCCACTTTAAGTTCACCCGAGATTTGGTAGAACAGTCCGGCTGTTCGTTTCCTACGATATTTACCTTACACCTAGTGAAGACGAGTCGACTCTCCAAGTCGGCGACGGACAGCAGTGGCTTGCCGTCACCTGCGAGTCCCATCAGACCTGAACCAGCTGTTACGTCTTGGTAACCACTCTGTAAAGGAGCATAACAGCATGCTTTTATTACACTACTGCCCAAAAAAGGAGTGTTATGTTTTTAGGGTTCATGTATGTAAGTTTCTTTATTCCACCATAACTTCTTATCGGCTTAACCGATATCAATTTATGTGATATCGTAAGAAGCGTTGAGTTGTGAAAAAAAAAAATCAGCTGTCCCCTGCATTTTGATTAGTTATATGAACATAAATGTAATTAACAGCTGATTTTCTTTCGCGATTTCATGGTTGGTCCCATAGTAAAAGTTGTTCATAATGATGCGTACCTATAATGATCTCTTAAGAGGTTGTTGGTGTTTTACAAATAACCCTGTATAATCAATCGAGATATTTTCACTTCGCTAACCTGTAACTGCTCCACAATAACTTGCAGCTGTTTCTTCTCCAGCTGGTCGTACGGGCCGGCTCCGTTGGCCGCCGCAGCCGCCCTCATCAGTCGCAGCAGCTCCCGAAACTGCTCCAGCGGCTTGTGGACCAGCGACGTGATGTCAGGTCTTCTCCGGGGTATCGGTGGACTTGTGCAGAAGCGGGAGAATGCTCCGCTGGGGTCTTTTGATTTTTTTACCTGGTAATGGATCAGATGTTTTGTTGCTTTGAAGGTTGAAATTGGCTTCCATACTTTTAAGAATGGTTCTTAGATTAACTGGTAGATTTTCTTGGTTATCTAGTACTTTTTAGTGTGAGTTCTGTTGGTTTTTTATTTGTTTAAATTTTTCATAAAAAAAAAAATCTTGTGCTTATTAATTTCACCGGAATATTGCAATCTCCGTAAGATCGTAATCAATCTTTGATTATAATTTCTTGATATATTATGAAATAATCGTTTTTATAGAATAATAGGGTAGTTGACTAAAAAAATCTAATTAGTCCGTCAGATAGATTTCCAAAAAATATTGGACACGTATTTTTTCTTTTTTCACGTAAACAAAAAATGAAGCCGATACAGAGCGTTGAAAACTCGTGTGACGTCACTACTCGCTACAATTTTTAGCGAGCCGTAACGTCACAAGCCCCCACTCCTGATCTTTGATGCTTTGTATCTTCGTCAGTTTTTATAGATTTGATAAAGGAAAAAATACGTGTCCAATATTTTTCTATAGTCTAACTGACGGACTAAACATAAACATATATTTTTTATTCAGGAAACATCCCTATTCCCATCCAAATTCAATAGTACCTAAACTTATTCAGAAAAAAAAAATGTTTACAATTTCACGCGATATTTTACAATCTTACTGCGTTTGCAGTTTGCTTGCTTCGCTGTCAATCCCCCAATTAGGTTTCGGATAACGGATTCACGACTAAGAGTTAGTGGAACTTACCAAAACACAGTCAGCTCTCTTAAGTCCAAGGCAGTATTTCTTATAAAGGCTAAGGAACACAGGGGTCTTCTGCAGATAGATGGCCACTACCGTCGACGTCTGGATCTCACCATCGTCCTGCACCACTTGATCCAAGATGTCTTCTGATAATCGGAAGATCTGGAAGTGTGTGCTTTGTTACTACAGCTATATTGCCTACATTGTCATGACGGTTCGCTGGCTTTGGATATGTACCATAATGGTCTTCTTTCTTTGGGTTCTATTCAGAACAGTGGCCGTACTACGAAGTGCCACTGCTATCATGATTCGTGTGAGGGAAAGAGATATTGCTATTTGTCTTGTGTAACTCCGTCTCTCTCTGACACAGAAATCATGATGGATTTAAGACATCATAATAGGGCTGCAGGTCTAAGTTAACATCGGTGATATTTTTTTTTGTGGAAGTGTTACTTCGTATTATAATGTTCTTGTCTTGTCTACATCGCTATTTGGATTTTAATCTGGCAATATTCTTTTTTCATTTCATTTTCATTTTTCATTTATGTCTAAATATCTTTAATTTAGAAGTGCATTCAACTATGTTACTGTCTTCTGGCTATTTCTTTATTTCTCCATAGAATAATTTTATTTGGCTTCTCCATTTAAAAAAGATTTAGATGTACCTATAGTAGTTACAATAATATAATGGTTGTTTCAATATTAACGTGAGTCTTCCGAGCGAGAAAAAGGGATGGAGCTATATAGGGTGTATAACTCTATCCCTCTTTCTCGCTCGAAAGACTCACGTTTTAACACCTCATGGTACGCCCGCTGTTAGTCGTATTACTTAACAATGTGTTGAATGATTTAATGAGACTTAATAGAAAGTGCTGACTCATACCAGTTAAGTCACAAAGGTTTCAGTCAAGGCCAAACCTATTAAAATTTTGGTATTACGTATTTATTATTCATTCATTCGACTATTTTTTTACCATCGTCGGTTTTCTTCAGAGGCTAAGTTTAAAGATTCAAGTTTCAAAGCAGTTATTTCAAATAAACCATTTACAAGCACTTCTGAATTATCAAGGTCAGTCAGTCAAAAACAATAAGCAATAGGGACGGACTAATTAGATTTTACTGTAAAAATCTAATTAGTCCGTCTGATAGATTTACAAAAAATATTGGACACGTATTTTTTCTTTTTTTACGTAAACAAGAAATGAAGACGATACAGTGGTTGAAAACTCACGTGACGTCACGTCGCTGGTTAAAATTGTAGCAACGTAGTGACGTCACGTGAGTTTTCAACGCACTGTATCGTCTTCAGTTTTTGTTTATGTAAAAAAAGAAAAAATACGTGTCCAATATTTTTTGTAAATCTATCAGACGGACTAATTAGATTTTTACAGTAAAACACCCTATTTGCACGTTCGAAAGCGAAGATCACTATGGAGAAGAACGTGCAAGAAACTCTACGGACACTTTTTTAAATCATGTTCTGTATTACCTGACGTGTATTAGATATAATATATGTATAAGAGTTTCATGCACGTTCTTCTCCAAATCTACGCTTTGGAACATGCAACTACCTTCATCTCTTTGATTGACTGATTTTGACAAATCAAAAGTGCCTGTAAATGTGTTAAATTGAAAATACTTTGAGTTTAGAATGTCTAGGGACAAGCTATCCAATATCCGGTATTAATATAACTATTTTGTTCAGCTAATTGCTGCTAGTTCTTTCAGACCATCCAAATGTTGCTGTGGTAAATATTACTGTCAGTGATTAGAACGCCTTTGTACAAATATATAGAGCTAGAAGTTTCTGGGACTGGTCATCTCTCAACTGTCATGGTTTATTTTAATTATTTGTTCTTTAAATTGTTTTACTTCGGACGCTTTTACATCGTTCTTACATATATGAATAATTTTAACAAAAACTATGTAACAAGTTATTAATAATATTGATTTTAAAGAGTGTCCGTGGAGTTTCTTGTACGATCTACTCCATAGAGATAGGCTTTGGCTGACCGAATTTGACAATTCAAAAGTGCCTGTAAATGGTTTAATTGAAACAGATGCTTTGAGTTTGAATCGATATGAAGTAAATGAAGTTTGTGTAAAGCCAGTGGCCGTACTACGAAGTGCCAATTCTATCATGATTCAGTGTGAGGGAAAGGGATAGTGCTATTCGTCTTGTGTGACTCCGTCTCTCTCTGACACAGGAATCATGATGGATTTAAGACGTCATGGTAGGGCTGCTGGTGTAACTATTTTTGGTGTACCAAAAAATATGTTCTACTTATTGACTTACCTCTTCGATATTTTGGAACAACAACTGGTGATCATTGGGAGCGATAAGGTCAGCCCTCTCGTTCAGGGGTGACACAAATCTGACGAGGCCGAACTGTAGACATGTGCCGTAGTGCTGTTCTCTTGCGACCACGGCCAGGAGCGCGCGCTTCCTGCCATCAGTTGCCAGCCCTGGCGTCTGGAGGTGGTTCAAGGACTAGGTTAACAGAGCGTAAGTAGAAGTGCTTTGAGTATTTGTTAAATAGGAACTTCCAGAGATATTATTGACTCAATCTATTCTTTACAATGTTTTGTAGTGAATTGATTTATGATTTTCATGTTGGATAATTATAATTTTTTTCTACCGCTTTCATGTATCAATGACTTTGCATACTATTGTATAAATTCAAGTTCTTAAAACGCAATAGACAGGTGTGTTGCTGGGGAGTTTGTTGTGCCACTTCTTCTTCCCAGCTAAAACACTAGGAACTGGGTCACCACTTCCTAGTGTTTGGTGGGCGTTTTGGGGGACTGTCTTTATGTAAAATTTGACGTTCAAAAAGTGCAGTCTATCAGCCTAGTTTGAATAAATGACTTTTGAATATGAAGTATAAATTTACCAGCAATTGCGATTTTCGAAATCTATACTAATATTGTTTGTTTCTTTGTAACGAATAAGCTCCTGTTTCTCGTACTCCCGAAACTACTGGACCGATATTAACAATTATTTCACGAATGGAAAGTCAGCAAGTAACATAGGCTATATTTTGATCCCCGTATTCCCACGGGAACGGGAACTTGTAATTGTATATAACAGTTTTTGTCAATCTCATAAACTTTTGACGTTTTGACAATAGCTTTCGTCACGATACCCCCGACAGAATGTCATTTGATCTCAGGTGGTCAGAAAGAGATGCATTGGCTTGTACAAATGTTATATGTCTCTTTTGCCTGTTAGTTAAGAGCATCTGGAGGCGTTTTAACGTTGTTGTGAAATTCGTTCGAAAGAGTCACCGCGGCCTTGGAACGCAAAGGGCATTAGGAGGAACACCGGATGGGTTTTAGTCAGTAAGAGTCTGACACTCCCTTCGCTCCATAATGGATTTCCAATCCATAAAAACGCGTTTTAACGTCTGTGTCTAAGGCTTTCGAGTTAGTTGTATTACTTTTAAGATTCGAGATATTATTTTTGTTTTTCATGTAAATTGAGATTAGGATGCTTATAAATCACATTTACTTCTTCTCTCTTCACATTTTACATGCCTTTCTTTAAATGATATTTATTTTGTATGTACATAGGTTGTAAATAACACTTTTACACGTCAAGCTTTTTTGGTCGTTCTAAGCTACTTGAGGCCGGTGTTTCCATCAGACTTTTATCTGACATTGTGGTTTATATACGTAGCCTCTTATAATAGGGTAGTTGACTAAAAAAATCAAATTAGTCCTTCAGATATATTTACAAAAAATAGTGGACACGTATTTTTTCTTTTTTCACGTTAACAAGATACGAAGACGCTACAGTGCGTTCAAAACTCGTGCGACGTCACTTCGTGCTACGACTTTTACTACGCCGCGCCGTGACGTTACAAGCCCCCACTCATGATATTTGAAGCTTTTATATTCGTCAATTGTTATAGATTTGATAAAGCAAAAAATACGTGTCTAATATTTTTCGATAATCTAACTGACGGATTAAATATAATCATATTTTTATTCCTCAGAAAACATCTCTATTGTCTTTGTTTAAAGTTAAATAATAATTAAAAGGTAACAACTTTTCATGTACATACGTCAGCTGCAAAAATAGGTATATATATGCAAAAATAGTATATCAGTGAATTTGTGGTTTAGCGAGTTTTAATGGAATTTTTATTTTAAAATTCCATTAAAACTCTCCAAGTTTTAATGGAATTTTTGTTCTTTATCTCAATCGCGTAGTTCCCGTTCCTATGTGAATACGGGATTAAATATAGCCTATGTTAATTGCCGATAATGTAGCTTTCCATTGGTGAAAAAATGGTAAAAATCGGTCCAGTAGTTTTGGAGTTTATTCGGTACAAATAACAAAATCTTTCCTTTTTGTATATTATAGTATATATAGGCATCTCAAATGGGCATTAGATCGCCTTTGCCAAAGGATAGTTAAAAAAACAATTATCAACTTATCATGAACCGTGATTGTTAGACAGAAATTTTCACAGATGTATTTCTGTTGCTGCAATAACAAAAGATAATTTAAAAAAGAATTAAATAAATATTTAAGAGCCTATAATTAAGGGCTTACATATTTATTTAATTCTGTTATTTTTTCCATACAGCAAACGTGTTTTTGTGATATGTGAATGATACGGAACCCGTCTTGCATGTACCCGACTCGCACTTGGCCGTTTTTTTTTAATAGCGCAAAAGTGACTGTTTTACACCAGAGGTGCGTAACTGCTAGTGTTGCCAGGTGTCCCAATTTGCGCGGGACGTCCCGATTTTCAGGGGTCTGGGGACGCGTCCCGACTTGTACCTGATCGGGATGCTAAATGTCCAGATTAAATAAAAAAAAGTGAAGTGCGTCAATTACATTTAAAGTACTATTTTAGTTTATAATTTCTACTAGTCTAGCAAGACTGATCACTTGCTATGTAAGATTAAATAGACTTAAAACCCCTTGTGTTATTTTTGTTTTCTGTCCCGATCTGCAACCCTAAATCCCGATTTTTTTGACCTCATGTACCGATTTACAACAAATCGGACCTGGCAACACTAGTAACTGCGTACATATGTATGTAGAATGTGACAGCACGCTGTTGCTAGACGTTATAGAGAATCTTAGTAACCGTAAAGTCGCGTAACGTTGGCCCAAAATTGTGACCAATAAGAACACAGAAAATACAGTGTGCTGTGTTCCTATTGGTTAACGAGCTAGGGCCAAAGTTACCCTCCAAGGGTCATAGGAACGTTGCGGAATTTATTCGCACAGCAACAAATGGCACTAGAAGGATCACGAGTGGGTTTTAGGCCTTAAGAGTCTGACACTCCCTTCCGCTCCGCCCAGAGCGGGAGAAGTCATTTGATGATTTCCCATCCAAAAAAAAAAGGTCCAAAGTAACGCGACTTTACTGTATTTTGTCGATGATGATTACACACTCGTGATGAGTACTTACCTATGTGAAATGATCGTCGAAAATAATGCAGAAATAAGGAAATAAAAAACAAAATAAAAAATATAAAAATAAAAGCAATAAATTTATTTGCACTTAAAATTATAGAACATAAATTAATAAAAAACGAAATAAAAACAACAGGAACCAAATTTTTGCATCCAATACACGAATATAATAAATTAAAATTAGAATACAAAATTAAAAAAAAAATACAAAAGAGAAAATTATACAAAACACGCCTATGATATTATGAAGTTACAACACGCACGAATTAAGACAAAGGAAATAAATAAAAAAAAAACATTAACAAAATAAATATTAACAAAAACAGGTAGACAAGCTTAAACGTAACGATTCCCCATTCAATTATTTATACTTACAAACTAAAATTTGACATAAACGACAATCTACGAGCTAAACGTGTAAACTGCAGATTTTTAAGGAATAAATTAAATTACAATAAAATTTCGACATATAAATATTTACGTTAGCGTCTAAATAAATAATTTCATCAGTAATTCCTAATGGGTTATAAACATTATCGATCAAAAACCGGCAGTACACATAGTTTCTAAAATAAACAAGTAAATTCTAGCGGTTACAAACTAAAATAATGGAATGTATCATGAAGTATTTACAACAAAAAAAAAGGAAATTAATATTGATAACAAAATGTCATACACACTACTGTACATACTACAGATTTACTCCACACTTCAAGAAAAGACACGGTCAAAACTAGCACCAAATTCATAAATTTTTTGTCCCTCAATACCAAAATAATAAATTCGAAAAATGTTTTCTAATGGCCGGCCCAAGAGACGTAAACTTGTTGCAGAAATGTAATGACACGCAATTCTTAACAACTTCGGAATCCAATTTTTTGTAACTCGAAATTATTATTAATGAAACTTTTTTGTTTTGTGCTTTGTTGTAATTATTTTATATCTTAATGTATTGATTATTCTTTTTTATAATAATCGCGTGAATGTTGAAAATTATCTCTAGGGAACTTATTCCCGGAACAAAAAGTATCCTATGTCAAATTCCAGACTATAATCTAACTCTGTGCCAAATTTCATTATGATCGAATCAGTTGTTTTTGCGTGAAAGAGTAACAAACATACATACAAACTTTCGCGTTTGTAGTATTATTAAGGGTGAATGAAAATGTACTGTATCAAAAATCACACCAATAAAAGAATTCGAATTAAAAAAAGAAAAACAATTGAATTTGGAACTCGAACGCGATGAGATAGGTGATAGATGAAAAATCTGTCAAATTGTCTTTGGTTCACTTAATCATTCTAGGCTCACTTACTTTGTAACAAGACTGTCTCCTACGGGCATTCCTGTTGGCAATAACGATGAAATTCCAAAGAAACTATGCTCCGTTATTTAGTTAAATCTAGAGCTTTAGAATGTGCGTTGTATGTCAGTGAATGAATGAATTTTAGATTTTCATTAAAGTAGATGATCAATCGTAAAAATACATAAGAGTCAAGTTTACATCAAACGGACAGGCCAGAAAGATGACTAGTTTCCAAAACGATACCGATGATGAGGTGTCAAACGATGATTCCGTTACCGACCTCTTTGGAGAACGTGACTTGCGGCAGGTGCAGCTTGCGGCGGTCCAGCGACTGGCTGGTGGAGGAGCAGGCCGTGGGCGGGCGCGCCGCCGCCGCGGGGGACGCCAGCGCGGCGGCGCGCGGGGAGCGCGGCGCGGGAGGCGGCGTCGACTCCGCCGTGGGGATGCTCACTTGCGTCAGCCTCGGTCGGATCCCCACACCGTTCGGTGGCACTCTTCTGAATGTTTCTATGTTCAGCATCTGACCTGATGATCTGGAAAGAAAGAAGATGTGTTGAAATGGTAATTTAAAGAGGACCATTTAAAGAGGACCATTTGAAGAGGACCATTTGAAGAGGAAAATTTAAAGAGGATCATGTAAAGAGGACCATGTAAAGAGGACCATTTGAAGAGGACCATTTAAAGAGGACCATTTAAATAGGACCATTTAAAGAGGACCATTTAAAGAGGAACATGTAAAAGGGACCATATAAATTGCAATCCCCAAACAGGCAACTTCTTGCTGTACACATAATTCGTAATGATAAAGAATTTGAATTTGAGAATTGTCATAATATAAGTATGTCGTTACACAGAAATGTTAAAGTTTGAACCTAAATTCGGACATATATTGCGATAAGAGAGGAATGACATAAAAATACGGGAAAAAAACCGTGAGGCTACTGATCAAACAATTTCAAACCGTGAGACATCTCATTTGGCAATTCGTAATAGGCTGTTGAGATTGTGTAGATTGCGAACCGCTTTCTCGCATGCAGAGAAATGAGTATGTTTTGGATTATGTTTATCAGATTCAAGGTCATACTTCTTAATACTTCCAATAATCCCGGGTTGGAGCCGCTAGGTTCAGTGCCTGATAGTGTTACGAATTTCGAATTTGTTCGAAAGAGTTACCGTGGTCCTAGAAATCCTGGAACGCAAAGGAAAGGAGGAACACGGATGGGTTTTAGTCAGTAAGAGTCTGACACTCCCTTCTGCTCCGCCCAGAGCGGAAAATGTCATTTGTCGGTTTCCCATCCATATTATAATTTAAAGGTCTACTCACTTGACAAGAGTTCGGACCTCCTCCTCAGTAGACGTCACCACGTTCTTGTTGCCCACGAACACGAGGTAGTCACCAGCCCTGAGCCCCGCGCGCTCAGCTGATCCTCCTGCCGCCACCCTTTCGACCCTCGGCGGCCTGGTCCACACCACTGTGAAGCCGAAGCCACCGGCAGTGCCGCGGATGAGTCTGGAAATAATAAGGGCGAATTAGTGTGACGACACGGTTGGCGCAGTGGTTGAGCGTTCAGCTGCTGCGCTACGTGTCACGGGTTCGATCCCCGCACGGAACAAATGTTTCTATGAGCTACAGATAAATTATTGTTCCGGGTCTGGGTGTATGTGAGTTTTCATGTTTGTGAACGCACCCACGATACAGCAGTAAATCCTAGTGTGGGGCAACGTTTTTTTAAAGAAACAATTTTATAAGCCACTAGCTGACCAGCGCAACTTCATTTGTGTCATATTTTCTGTCTGCTCCGCTACTACTGGTCTTAGCGTGATGATATATATCCTATAGTCTTACTCAATAGATGGGCTATCAGACACTGAAAGAATTTAATTTAAATCGGACCAGTAGTTCCTGAGATTAGCGCGTTCAAACAAACAAACTTTTTAGCTTTATACATATATTTGTATAGATTAGAAAATTTGTCTCGTATGTATGTATATTTTATTAGTCTATACTAATATTATACAGAGGAAAGATTTTTGTTTGTTTATACTGAATGAGCTCTGAAACTACTTGACCGATTTCAACCATTTTTTTTTACTACAGAAAGCTACATTATCAGCAAGTAAAATAGGCATTTTATCCCGTATTCCCAAGGGAACGGGATAAACGCGGGTGAAACCGCGGGGCAATGGTAGTAGTTTAATAAAATATTAAGGATTCTAAAAAGGTTTAATCCAAAAGTAACACTTGAACATCGTGTTTTACTGAGCAGAGTAAACACGATTTTCAAGTGTTACAGTTAGATGAATTCACGGTAGCTGACATCAAAGGACGAACTGAAATATACGTTTTAAATGCTTATTTTGTAAAGAGTTTTGATCAAATCTATTGTAAATTTATTTGAGTGAATTCATATGAATTCATTTGTTAAGACTTGGATATTTGTTAAAATTAAATTTGAATGAACTTTTTTGAATCGCTATTTATGTACAGATACAGTTTGAGTTCCGACAGTCTAATGTCACTAACATTCCTTTTCTACCTTAAATTCATGTAGTTTTCTTAATTTGTATTAAAAAAAATTCCATAGATCGTACTCACTTTCTTGTGGTCGTAAACGGAGTCCTTCCGTTCCTGGGAGCTCTCCTGGGTGCGTTGGGGTCTTCAGGAGGGTCCAGCTCCAAGTACCGGAGGAACAGGTGCTCATCAGCCTCCCTCTGTAG
This sequence comes from Hecatera dysodea, assembly GCA_905332915.2. Classification (NCBI taxonomy): domain Eukaryota; kingdom Metazoa; phylum Arthropoda; class Insecta; order Lepidoptera; family Noctuidae; genus Hecatera; species Hecatera dysodea. Next base: position 21,192,487 of record HG995288.1, on the reverse strand, counting down.
GGCTGCAGCCACTGCTTGCGCCTGGCTCGCTGTGGTTGATGCTGGGCCGTTCGCAGACACCCCTGTAGATTAACATGATGTTGAAGACTTGATTGATACATGGAAATTAGGCACTTAGAATATGAATAGATAGATAGATATAGTGTTCCTAACTGAACGTCGTATGAAAGAAATCCAACTGGAATCAGCTCTTTCAATTAGAAAATCTTCAGGCCAACAGAAACTGTACTTAGGTACAATAGACTTTCAAAATGAAGACAGTGAGAAAGTGAGCAAAATGTTCACTAACAAAAGAGAAAAGATGATTTTTTAAACTTTAAGTGACCTAAGCCTGACTACAGCCTTAGAAATAGTGCCAATATAATATCTACATAAAAAAGCTTACCTTTTTCATTATGGTTTTCTTTAGTGCCATCATTAGTGCTAGTTTCAATGTTGTCGGTAGCCATTTTCCGTGGATCCCCTTCAGTCACGCGGTCCTCTTTAACGAATCTGTCATTTGCGTGCGCTTGCGCCGCGTTCTGGCCGCGTCCAGAGCCTTGTTGCAGGAAGTACGTTCCGGATATGTCGCTGTTAATAGCATCTTTTAGTGGGAACGAGACACATCCTAAAAACTCGCTCCGCCTGTAACAATGGAGAAAGAATTAACAAATGACTGTACAGTCCCATCATGGCTAAGAACTCCTCCAAATACGAGACTGATTCCTAAATTTGAACTCTAAAATCGAGTATGAAAGTTGAATGTACCGCGTCTGCACTATTTCGCTCGTTAAAGGTCAGTAGATCGTCTGTGAGATGGGAATAATATGTAAATGCACGCAATGGGGTGATGTCGTTATGTATAATAATGGCGAGTCCGCGCCGGATCCACATGGACAAAAGGATCCACATTGAAAATAAATTCTAAAAGAACATACAGAATCTGGTCATGATGAAAGTTTATATCAATTGGATAAAAATAGACGTTCATGTAAAGATAGCGATATAAATAAAGGGTTACTAGGAATAATAAATACGCATGAGGAAATCACAACATCTTTTAGGAACAATACCTACGGCGACAGTAAAATTATACAAGTAGCTGTATTTATTACAAAAAGGATATATCATTTAAAGCAGGGTTTACAAATACGAAAAACATTCGCTGGTTCAACGAATACGTTGTTTATTAATATAATATTAAAAGCCGGGGAGTGAGGGCTGTAATATATATGAGTCATCAGTAAGCCGTCCTTAATGCAGCGTGCCAGGGGGAGGTCGCGAGTCATGGCATACATATGTACATAGTGGGTATTACGTAAGGAGTCATCGATATAGCTTGCCTGTTACGCACAGTTTCAGGAATGGGAAGGCTTTTATGTTTTTCCAGTCTTTCTGATGTAGTTTCGGATATATTTCAAAATTTATCTGTTTTCATTTCAGTATCATCCACTTATTCCGTGTTACCAGCTTTGGAATTCAGATCATCTCTTTCAAGTTCATCGTTATCTCAACTGTTATTTACTTTTCTCTAATTGTTTCGTTCACTTTGTTCGTTTTTTCAATAAATTCCAACTTCATAACGATCCTGTCTAATTACAGCGCATTCTTCACAACTATTTCCAGTGTAATCAACTCGGGCACGAATGTTGTTTTTATGGATATCGTAGTTAGATCTGTGCTTACAAACAGCTGTGCAGTGGCATGCACTCTAACAGAAATAGCTTCGCGTGCTCTATTAACATGCACGTAAGGGGAAAGTTCGCTTGACCTTGCAGGTTCATCTGATAAATTGTTCCTACCTAGTCTGGCTTTAAGTGGCGTGAGGGTTTCTTTAGTTAAAACGTAGGTGAGCTTAGAACCCGCTGCTATAAGTTTTTGTTTGATAGAGTTGGACATTGGTTGTGATATAGAATGACGATAATGAATAGAACGTGGAAAATGTTATTAAAACTGAGACTATTCTTTGATCAAAGAAAACTGTACTTTAAAATCAGAAGCCAGGAATGTTAAGTTAGGTACCTATAAATTATATAAATGGCAATATTGGCTTTCACATAACCAACCCATAATCAAGTAACCACACGTTATTAGCGATTGATTACGAAACTGCTTCGTAAGGCCATATAGTTTTGTTTCCGTCAAATCATTGACCGGGACTTGCCTCCTTATAAGTATGTGATACTTAATCGTCAACCGCTGGTCAATTCAGATCATTATGTCCAATAAAGTCTTAATGTTATCATGTCGATAACGAACCGGTAGCGAATTGGAACAAACTACTAAGTATCCCGCTTTGTGGTATTTATCTTAGATTCCCCGTTAGGTGGTACTGATGTAAAATTTGTGACCGATGTTACATCTCTGGCTTCTTCTACTCCTTTGGAAATAAATAAATATGTTACAGATAGACGATGCATAAGGCTCTTCTGATCCATCTTCATTATCATCAATATGAAACAGTAGCGTAACGATATCAGAAAGAGTTTAGCTTGATTAGTGAAATACAAACAAAACATTAATTTATTCAACAGTATCGCAACAAAGATAACTTTCATAGTAAATTGGCAATACGCAAAACTTTGTATTCTCGAGTTTGTTTCGTTGTTTCTTAGGGTAGTCGGCTAGGAAACACCGGCTTCATCTAGCTTAAAATGACCAGAAATATTTGACGTGTAAAAGTGTTATGTTTAACCCACTTACAAAATAAATATCATTTATCATAACTTTTCATGAAGCAAAGTCAAAAATGTAAAATTTCCCGAATAAAACCGATCGGACCTCAATTACGCTGGTTATTAATCGAAGCAATTTCAACTCGAGATTTGAACACCTCCGTGTTACCTGGCAGTCTGGCAGGGTAGCTGGAAATTTAAATTGATTACGAATATTAATTGGGGACCGAAAGCCTCTCGAAATTTTGCAGCGGATTTTTGCTGTCGAACATTTTCAAGTCTCTCTGCAGGTATATCGGAAATTCAAAGTTTCATCTCGAATATTGATAGCTGTATGGATTCAGAAATGTATTTATTGATTGTGGAAAATGAATGATACATTTTGGTACTATATTGTCTTCATTAACGAAATCATCATGAAATTGTTTTTATAGTTCTTGCACGTTATTTATTTCTTTTCTCTTGGGTTCAATAACATTTCTAATCAACATAGCACTATCGATTTTCATATGAAATTCAAAGTTTCATCTCGAATATTGATAGCCGTATGGATTCAGAAATGTATTTATTGATTGTGGAAAATGAATGATACATTTTTGGTACTATATTGTCTTCATTATCGAAATCATCATGAAATTGTTTTTATAGTTCTTGCACGTTATTTATTTCTTTTCTCTTGGGTTCAATAACATTTCTAATCAACATAGCACTATCGATTTTCATACGAATGCATATATTACGTCTAGACATGGTGTCGTTGAATTGTTTATACCGGAGGCAAATTACGTCCAGTTGCCTGTATTATACCGTTTGTGATGTCATTGGCTTTCCATCATTACCATACATCTTTTATGAGAAGCAATCTTCCAAAGCAATTGGTCTGTTATTTGAATCAACCACAAGGAAATCCACGTTTGTTTGTACATTATCGTCAAATACAGTCGCTGATCGATTTTGAGGCAATAAACTTACAATGTCTTCTCTCTCTTGCTCATCTACACTCATTTCTTCTTTATAGTCTTGGTTCGTTATCATATCTTCGCTTACAACATTTACGCACAACATAAATCTATGGGGTTCGTGCAGGGTCTGCCCCTAATCACATAAGCCTCTAAGCATGCAAGGGGCTGTTCCAAAGCCTTTCCTCCCATCCTGTGCATTACATTGGAGTGCATCCATGCGTACTATAGAGTGACGGGGACACCAAACTTACGGGGATAGCTGTCACTCTTCCGATATCGTGCCGATGGTGGTTTCCGTCATTCTGTCCAAGATATCGGCTGGTAGACTGTTCTTTCTGGTTCTTTGCTCTGGCGGGTCCCATTCTGGGAGGCTGTTCTTTCTGCTGAGCTGCATGTGGCGATGAGCGTGCTGGTGCGAGCAGTGCTGCCGAGGTGGCGGGTCCTCGCGGGTCCGGGTCTGACTCAGCCCGGCAACCGTTTGGGATACGAACGACATCTTTTTTTGAGATTTGACTGTAAAATATATGGTTTTATAGTGTGGACAGTAGGGAGGGAGATAGCTGTTTGAACGTTTATTGTTTCAGGGTTTAAAAAGCGAGGTTAAAATAAATGGTTTCTTGTAACGCGCGGCGGTTTTTATATACTTCTTTAAAAGGCAAATCGAAGATACATCAGGTTCTATTTGATTTACATATTACTACTGCCAATTAAACGGGCCATACAGCAACTAATGATTAGTAGAACATCCAATTAGTTTTAATTAACATGAAACTAGCTTATCTAATCCAGGCTAATTGAACCAATTACACCTTGTAATTTGCATATACCTACATACATACATACATATGTTGTCATACATCCATATGTTTACGATATAAGCTTGAGATTAACAATTTACGAACTAACATTACGTTAGTTTGGTAATCAAAAGGTTAAAAGAGTAATTAAGCAAAAAAATCTCACGCGACTGAATTCAGAAAAACCTACAACTTTAAACAACGATTAAGTACGTTGGAGTTTTTTTTAATAATGTTTTATTTCACATACCCGTATTACAACGTCCGTATACTAATGATTTTTTTAAAGATGTTACTACCTATGTACTTTATAAGTAATCATCCGTTAGAAAACCGGACTGGGTCTTATGTAACTAAACAAATCTAAAAGATTATTCCCTAGGAAAAAAAGTGTTTACTACAATGTCTCTTACACCCTAAATGGGACATAAAGTGTTTACAAAAAAAGTAAGGCATTTTCGTGGACGAATTTTATGTAAATATGTATAAGAGTTTTATTTACAACAACTATTGTAAAAGACACAGAAACCAGTCGATAAGATTAGGTAGAACATTACTAGTTCATTTTAAAACTGGAATATAACTTAGTTTTCATTTACAAGTTGAGAATTGTAGATCCGCATCTATCGAGCCAGACCTTTTTCCAACATGAGGTTTTAGTCGAAAACTGATTGCCTGTAGGTTCTATCCGAAAGGTTATTCCGTTGGGAGTCGACCACAAATAAATAACTACTTCAATTCCTCTTTATGTGGCCTGAAACTGCCCTTTGTCTCCACTGAAGGTTGGGAACGGAAAAAAAGTACAAATTGTCGCTCATCACGCGAACAACGAACACCCTACGTTAATGAATTGGCAATTTATACAAATTACTCTATTGTTTTTTGTTCGTTCGTGAGGAGAATTTGAGAATATGGGATTCTAAAAGCAATTTGGTACATGTTTTATAGGTTTTTTTCCTTTATTATTATTTAGTTGATGGGTTTTTTTTTTCGATTTTGCAGCCAGTGTTTTGATTTGAGTGTTTGAGGCAAATTAAAACTCATTTCAACTTTGCTTTTAAAAGTTATCAATAAACAAACTTAGGTGCCTTTAGATAGTGTTGACTAAGTTTTGATATGACCTAAAGTAACAAAATGTTACATACATATTATGTAGTTTCTGCCACTAAAGTTACTACTACTATTTTAGACTAATTTTCAGCGGTTTCAGCGGTTGCTATGACTGTATTTCGTACTACACGTTTGCTTTTCACAAGTTATTAAGCCGTTAATACTCGTAAACATATTACGTAACAAAGGTATTGTATTATCACAACTTCCAGCGTCGAAATTCAGTCCATTTTCCTCTGAAATAAATTTCCCTAATGGTGTCGTAACAAACGCAAAATAAGGACTCTGTGTACCAACATAACAAACAACGTTTCCGTAGTTGTTTTGAAGATATTATTTTTGAAACTAACAACTGCACAGCGTTCAGTTTAATGAAGCTACAGTTTCCAATGTTTGGAGTATTTTAAAACAATGTATTTATGTTTTCAGAGTGATTTTTTGACTTGTTTTGTATGTCGGAAAATCTTAGGTAGCTTTCTGCAATTTTTAGTGATTTGGTTTGATTTGAATTTAGAATGAGACTGGTACAAGAATGCTAGATAATATAGAATTGGTGAAGGTGCGTTGTTTTACTGCGTTTTTGCTATCATGCTGGTTTTCAATATGACTTTTTGTCATAATTTGCTAGCCTGTTAGTTTCTGATTGGTTATTTGAAGCTCCAAGTGTTATACATAGGCATTGGGTAACAGGATTAAGTTGTGTTTCTGCCGAGTAGAGAGCCATACGGAATAAAAACAAAAACTTATACAACCATATTATTATTATAATCCTTATCAACATGTAATTTTGTCATTTTGTCAACCGACTTCCAAAATAGGAAGAGTTCTCAATACAACTATGTTTCTTTTTAATCACTTTTATTTTTATGGGTCATTGTACTCATCATTACATTAAAAAAATCGTTCACATGCATTTTGATGAGTTATACGAACGTAAATGTAAGGAACAGCTGATTTTTTTTCACGATTTCTGGTTTGGTCCCATAGTAAAAGTTATTTATAATGATGAGTACAATGACCTCTTAAGAGGTTGTTGGTGTTTTTCAAATAACCCTGTATAAGTTATACAACAAAAACCTTCGCAAAAACGACCTAGAAAAAAAAAACAACTTAAAGTGAAACCTAGATACATATATTCTCACTATATAATATGTATAGTTGGGAGCAATAAACTCATACATCATCTTATTTACTTATATGCAAGGGTGCCTGGCTAAAGGGCTGTGGGTTTGGCAGCCTGCCAGCGCTCGTTTGGACTTCAGCTACCCTGGATTATGGGGATGTTTTGCTTAGTTGCTGTGGGGGTGCAGAGAGCACGGGTTTGTTGAAGTGGATGGTTTAGTTTGGGAGTGGTTTTTGATTAAAGAATGCTGCAGAACGAAAATATTTTTTTTACAGTTAAATTTTGGGAAATGAGCTCAAATTTTTGTTTGAGCCATATTTATACTAATAATATTATAAAGAGGATTTTTTTTTATTTGTACCGAATAAGCTTTGGACCGATTTTAGCTATGTTTTCACCAATGCAAAGTTACATTATCAGTGAGTAACATAAGCTATATTTTAGTTCCGTTGTCCCACGGGAACGGGAACTACGCGGGTAAAACCGCGGTTCGCTGCTAGTATTATATAAAATTATCATTTCACGTTATGCAGTAGACACAGTGACAACATGTACGAGACAAAATGTCAAAATATGCGAGATTGATCCGCGCTAACGAAATGTCACGTCTATCCCTGAAATTTTGACGTTTCTACAGTAAAATTATTATCAGTAGCACTTATAGAATGACACGTCGTCTATAAACAACTTGAGATACCTAGTAGTTAGTTGCTTGGTGTTATTCTGTGGAATCCTCATTTAGAATTAATAGACAAGAATAAAATATAATTTAGTTTTCATCAAGTCTCCATAACAAAAATTCTGTTAGTAAAACTTACGATTATGTTAGTAAGCACTGACACTATATACAATGAAAATCAAAACACAAACAAATAAACGTGGATCACCGCATCGACCACCCAGTAATTACACAACAGCGACTCACATAAACACATTCCAGGCGACTTGCAATCACGCTTAGGATACTGTTGGTACTGATTAATTATACAGGGTTATTTGAAAAACACCAACAACCTCTTAAGAGGTCATTGTACTCATAATTATGAACAAATTTTACTATGGGACCAAACCTGAAATCGCGAAAAAAAATCAGCTGTAGTTCATGATGATGAGTACAATGACCTCATAAGAGGTTTTGGTATTTTTCAAATAACCCTGTATATTCAAGAATTAATAAAAAATACAAATAATTTATCTACTTTGTCTTTTGACTACCCAGTTCGTTCTTCAGTTTTCAATTAAAACTTAACCTGTCTACTACAAAGTATTACTAACCAACTAACTATATTCGGTAACCTTTCCTATTAATAACGAGTGGTTATTAAGTATTTGACGAGCACCATTAACCTTTGGCTTACGAACGGTAAACAGAACGGCGCGTAGGGGTGGCGCCCTGTGAATGTCGTTCTTACTTATGGTGGATTGTAGGTTATATGTACTTACTTATAGTGGAAAACACAGAGTATCGAAATGACTATGCGGCCACTGCTTATTATTTAGATTATTTATCACTAGCAGCACCTCAAGGTTTTAAATGCGTTGTTCCCGTTCCTGTGGGAATACGGGATATATGCCTATGATACTCACGAATAATGTGGCTTACTATTGGTAAAAGAATTTTGAAAATCGGTTCAGCAGATCCAGAGATTATCCCCTACAAACCTTACAAACTTTACCTCTTTAAAATATTAATTTTGTTTTAATTCGATTTTGCACTAACATTTATTACCAATACGTGCATAGAGTTTTGACGTTATAATACTACAGATAAGTTGGACTTGTCTTTCTAAGTACTAACGTTAAAGCTTTATAACTTCGTCGCTGATGAACATATTTAAAAAATTCTTACATAATTGTTTACTAGACTTAATAAGTATTTTATAAGGTAAATAAAAAAAATAATATGCTTATACAACCGATATTAGTGGAAATGTAGTCGCTAGTGACTGCCGGGCGCGTGGCGTTCCTTGCTCTGTGACGGAAAAGTATGGCGTAGTGGAGGCAAATATAGGCTCAGTAGTTAGGTACGGTAGGAAATTTGACATAATTGTTACGGGGAATAGGATGGGCTAAGTGGTAGGTAGCCTGACAGGTCACTGGTGACGGTAGAGCTATTAAATATAGGTATAGGTTGTGACATGTTGTCTAAACTGGTACAAAAAAAATAGTACGTACATTACGATACAACTGAGCTAAGTTGCTCATTATACACGAGGCTGTGGGTTGCAGCCCGAGCCGTTGGTAAAGGCATAAAATAATCAAACCAGACGAGTGTAGTGAGCAAGTTGCACTTTTTCGACACACTTGCGAGGAAAAACAACAATCATTTACGATAAAGCAACATATGCGATACAAACGAAAATGAAAATTATGGAAAATGGCGCGCGAGTATTTCTTTTTGCACGCGCCTTGTGTTAGGCTATTAATTACATATAGCCATACAGCCTTCTTCATAATTATAACTTAAGTGATGCAAATAATTTATAAAAAATTATTGTGAATTTACGCAAAATGAATGTGTTCCCAAAACGTTTTGTGCGTGTGGGTGGGTGGACAACCACGTAACGTTGACGCATTGCTGTACGTCTTGTGGTCCGGTGATGAAACGGGCTTGTTGGAATTAAACTATGCAATTCCATTTAACTATTTCTAGCTTTTGCATCAGAAAGTGATTATCAAAAAAATTAAATTATTAGCTTAAGGCTCATCAAAAAATAACCTTACGTAGCTTTATAAAATGTAGACTACACTTTATAAAATCAGTGCGACCTCGTGACGTGAATGCTCGGAACAGCAAAACATTTAAACAGATAAGTGGCTCAACATAAGGACTAATTGCCACTTTACTGCAGATAAAAGCCACACATTGCATACTAAACTACACAGATGCTGCTGGCAACTTGCAATAAGCCACGAGACAGAAAAAAAAGTTGGAAAACAAGCCTGCATTCTGTTTTCATTTGTTTGAACACATACGATCTCCCACAGAAATCCTTAGGGACACCGACTAAAAAGTTTCCATCTATGTGCACAAGACTTTTTGGAAATACTTTCATTGTGCGTATAGCTAAGCAATGGAATTCTTGATAGCACAACCATCTTGAAGACAAGAGAAAATATGTATGTATGTTACTTCTAGACAAAACTGTAGACCACAGCATTTATTTCCATCAGATGAGATTCTGAATTGTGACAAACGCGAAAAACAAACAAACTGTCTGCGTCTGTGTTTCCGAACGCATTCAACCCTAATATCTTCTAAGTTAGAGTGAACAGGCTTCTTCTGGGTAAGCGCATTCCATCGTAGACTTTGTCTCTATCACCTGTGGCCTAGACTAGAGTCAAGAGCAAATCCATTTCACAATAAAAAAAACAAGTATTCTGCCATTTTTGGTTTCTGGTTTTATAGAAAAAAGGAGTTTGATTAACTAACCACAATTCTCTTTTTATTTGTATTAACTCTCATGATTCCTCATTCAAATCCCTTTGAGTAAAATCCAATCAAACAGGAGCTGCATTAGCTTAGTGGCAAACACACATAAAAAATAATTTGCTCGTGGCAAAGGCATGGACGCAAGCAGCCGGGGAATGTCAGCCCTGCCCCTGTTTGCCATTGAACGAAATGAGGTTTAGGGGTGTCGATAAAGAAAAAATACAGGATAAGTTTTGGCGCCAAAATTATTTTGTGACAGTGACTTCTTTTGCGAGGTCTGTATTATCTGTGGTAAAATGTTGACAGTAATGGTTTTTGCGCGTAGAACTATGTAGTAGGTACCAGGTCGGTTGCGCAAAAGTAGAAAGTTGAATAATTTTACAGCGGTGTAAAATTCGAATGAACTTTTCCCGAATGAACAAATAAATTCGGGGATTTTCCGCTTCATTTGCTCTTTGTATTTGCATCGAATCTTCGCACGAATAAACTCTCTTTTCGTTGCGAAATCGTGTATTTGAGTAAACAAGAGAAAATAACAACAGGAGGAACATTAATTGCGATCGTAAAATAAACAAAAGTATACAAAATATTCGATGTTTACCTACTGTTACAATTTTATTTTCTTTGAGTTTTCCTTTCAGGGAAAGTCAAAGATCAGAACGGAAAAGTTTCTTTTGTTTAGCTGTGAAGATTTTTTTAATTATTTATTTCTAACTCCTCTAGACTCGCTAAGAATGAGTCTTTTATTAGATATATTTTTTAGCTGACGAACTTATTTTGAGGTTTATGGTGGATAAGTTTCTGCTAGGGTTGCGGAATTTGTTTGAAAGAGTCATTGTGGCTCTGGAACGCAAAGGGCATTTGGAGGAACGCGAATGGGTTTTAGTCAAGTCAAGTAAGAGTCTGACAGTCCCTTCCGCTCCGCCCAGAGCGGGAGAAGTCATCTGATGATTTTCCATCCATAAGTAAAGTGTAGATAAGTTTGCTGTTAAAAATAGGTATTGAAATTTAAACATGAGATCCTAGCTCTCATTTAGGATGTGAAAAGCAATATTTAATATGCTACGCTCAACGTATTTTATTAATCACATCAGTAAGTTAGGTACATATTTAAAAATTAATGTTATCTGAAATCAACCGAACACAAAGTAAAATAAAAAATGCGTAACAAAAAAAAGAAAAATGTTTATTTAGGACTCGCACAAAACAAAAAATAAAATAATTAAGAGCTTAATTTGAAACTGTGAGGCCAAATGTTGTGAAATTAAAAAAAAATACCACAGCGCTGGTGTTCCCATAGGACCTGTTATGCCACGGATACACTCACGGAACACATACCTACTAAAAAGAAATATATAAATACAAATAAAATAATGCATATAAATAAAACAAATAAAAAGGTTCTTCTAATAATTAAAGTGGTAGATATTACAGTCTATGGTATTAATCACACCATAAGGTAGATTAATTTTTGAACAGGGTAAATAAAACTATGATTACCGTATAACCCTATCATGTTGGACACGAAGGGGTTTCGACAAGGCATTAGTTGAAAGTTGGATACTCTAAAAACTTTCCTAATGGCATAGGGGAATCCATTTCGTTGCTTTTCCAGTTTTCATTGTAAAATTGGGTCTTGAGGAAGTCGGTTTTGGTAAGGTTTAGTTAATTAATATAATTGCTTCTATGTGAGGAAGACAATTATGAAAAAATAGAACGAAAATGAGTGACGTAGATTTACGTTTAACTCTTTGTCAAACCCGTAGTTTCATCTATTTGACTGACAAAACTTGACAATTCAAAAGTGCCTGTAAATGGTCTATTTGAAATAAGGGACATCGATTTTTGATTTTGACACTTCATCAAAAATGTGAGGAAGATATTTGACGGATTTTTAATATTACGGACATTGCCCCTTTAGTAAAATCCAATAATTAAAGTCTTCAATTACATTATGTGTTTGTGTTCGACAAATTCAATATTATAAGTACAGTACGTGTTTTTACACTAACTCCGACATGAAGTTATAAAGTAATACTGCCATGACCTGTGAGTTCAAATTCCAACAAACACAGCAATGTTTCTGTCTGCAGAAATAGGTCAACTTCATAATGAACACATTATTTAAAACAGGACACGGAAAGCTTTTTAAATGAAAAAAAAAAATCTTATGCTCTAGTAAAGGCTTACTTATTCATAAAAATATCTAACCAGTTAGTTTAAAAATTTTAATAAAGAATCAATCTGCTGAACATTTTTATGGTTAAAAAGATTTTTTTTTTAATTTTTAAACACCGGTTTTTTGAAGTGTAAAAATAAAAATGAACCCATTGAATTTTTTTTCTCAACTGGAGTGTAAATAAAAGCACCAACCGAGCAATTACACTGGCGTCCTAAATAAACGGCACATTACGGCCGGGAGCTAATCCAAGATTTACCGAGCGGTCTTTTACGATGGTCCGAAGTGTTTATGGTTTCAAACAACGCATAACGCCCCCGTGAGATCAGCTTGTTACTCATTGATAATATTACGTGTTTTACGGTTTTCTGTAACGATCGGTTACTGTATTAAAGTGTTCTGTGGCTTAAAAGCTAGGAATATGTTTGGTTTACTCTGAGTTTATTTCGGAGTGTGCTCAGTTAGGAAACCCCGGCTTCATTCAGTTTTAATTTGAAACCTATATTAAGAGAAGTAAGTATAATATCAGTAATTTGTCATTAATCAAATACTGGTAAAATAATCGTTCGAACTGCTAGAAATCTAAGGTTTTTAGGTAACAGAACTTTTATTTACAAACTGTTATTTCTTATATTTGTAATGCGTTTTGGTATTAACATTATTTTCAAAAGGCGGGTAATATTTTTCAGAGTATGTACATATGTATCTTTTTTTGTTTATTTCTTCGTAAATACAAACCTAACAATGGAAGCAGTTTTATAAGAAAGGTTACCAACTCGCCACAATCATAATAGAAAGCAGACCTAAAATGGAAAAGAATTTCAATGGACATAGACATTTTCTGTCCAAAAATAGTTGAAAACAACAGATACGATATGGTGCATGATCCATTTGTTTTCCCTTTCAAAGCATTCAGGGCGAGAATTTTCCAATACAGCGCCGTTATAATAAGGATACAGCGTCAGGAAAAAACGACAATAGTTCAGACTTTCCGAGTATTCCGAGTATTTCCGACTTTCCGAGTACTTTTCAATAAAACGTAGAACAATGGCGTTCTGGCTTCCATTTTAAAACAATGCACAATCGTCAGGTCTAGAGATCAATAGTGCTAGAAAATAGGACGGTGGAAAAGGCATTAAATAGTAGAAAGGTAGGTTATATAGGTATTATGAAAGTGTATTTGTGTTGTACATATGGTGAAGAATAGTATAGAAAAACTTTTATTCAGAACAGACACAGCACAACGGTTACAAACACAAAATACAGGAGAAGAAAAGTACAGAATGCGCCGAGCGTGTCCGAACCGAAAGGGTTACCAACTCAGCATTTGCTGGGCGTCAGACACCCAGCGCTGGTTTTCAGTTGGCACCCCGCAGTGACGCACGGACGAGGGTAAATAAAATATATACTTGAACTAAATTATGATGTTTATGTACTGAATTTGATTAAACAAACTAAGAACTATAAGAAACGGATCGTAGACTACCAGTAAGGAGCTCTGGGTGACTCGTTGTCCGATAACAACCAAGCTCGAGTCGACGGCGCGTCGTGGGACGAGGCCCCATAGAGTCAGTGCCTGCTAAGGTTGCGGACTTTGTTCGAGAGAGACACCGCGGCCCTGGAACGCAATGGGCACTAGGAGGAACACGGGTGGGTTTTAGTCAGTAAGAGTCTGACACCCTTCCGCTCCGCCCAGAGCGGAAGATGTCATTTTTATGATTTCCCATCCAGAAAAAAAAGGCTACAAGGAACATTTTTATACTTGTCACGCAAACATACCTGACCTGATCTGACTGAACAAAACACCATAATGCGGATATATAGGGTAGGTATTTGTAACTGAAAATGCAATTGAAACAGTAATAATTCGAAAACAGATGACACAAGATGCAAGCGGAAATACGAAACCCAGATTTATAGACAGAGGACACTTAAAAAAAAAACTAAATAAATCTCGCAATTGAAGCATAAAATAATGAAGCCGTGAAATCAGCACAAGTGACCCGACCCTTTCAAAATGTACACTGAATACTTCTCTCATTTCCCGACATTACAAAAATAGAAATAATTATCTAGGGTGGTGTTCACTAGTGCATACCTTCAGACTATGTATGTATGTTTGCATGAGAGTTATCCATACGTTTTTTAGGTTTCTCATTCCACCCCTTAGAGCTTCGTGATAGGTCAATCTACACAATGAAAGAAATAATAAAATTTATATAGAACCGCCACACGTACTTTTAACGTACGAGTGGCGGATCATTTGAATCTATATTATACTAGCAGCACCCCGCGGTATCACCCGTGTTTATAGTCATATATTATCATACGTTTCGAACCCGTGGGATTATCTGGGTAAAAATTATCATCTGTGTGCCGAATTTCATCCAAATCCGCTCAGTAGATTTGCGTGTAAGAGTAACAACCATCCATCCATACTTACAAACATTCGCGTTTATAATATTTGTAGGATATAAATATCATCGAAATAAAGTAAAAAAACACAGTCAACAGAAATAATTGCATGAAGCAAATTATAATTAAAATAAAAACAAAGTTAGGGAGATATTTTGTGTATAAATGTGCTTGTGTGCGGCTGAAAAATATGGCGAGGTTTTTCGTTATTTGGCCTTTGATAACGGCCTTAATAAAAGTTTTAATGTATAGGTAAGGTTTCCATCACTTAATATCGAGTACTTCTTCGTGTGGAATGAGTAATAAACGTTTGAACGACGGCCATATTTATTTGCTCGTAGTTTATATCGTGGGGTATTATTAAGGTAGAATTTGTGTTTTCCCCTTTCGTATTTAATCATATTATGTTATACAGTATAATGTGTGGTGTGGTTTTTTAAACTAAGGTTTTCCGTAACCTAAAAACCAATTTAGTCCCCAAGTTATCATGGGTGCCTAAAACTTTGCAAATTCGCTCAAATTCATAAAGAAACCATTTGAAGGAACGCAGTCAATTACTAGCCACCCTGTATATTTAGATATCCATCATCTTTGAGGCCAAAAAAGGGACTACCCAATACTAAAATTAAACTTACCTTTAACAATACCCGAAAGGCGAGCTATTTCTAAATAGATTATTTATATGGGTATTGCATCTAGCTGAGGACTGATAGAAATCGATAAAATAAACGACGGAAGAAAATAAGGAGGTAGAAAACAACAATATTATCTCTCAACACATTGTCCCAACAGGATAGATTGAAATGCAAGGGTACCAACATTCTATGCATACAAAATGTCACATCTACACATTCGCACTTCGAATAGCTTATAGCCACATGTATAACTTCTACAATCACTGTAAAAATAACTACACTTTTTGCACTAAAAAGTTATAATTTCGGCTTATTCCGCATTCGCCCCACTTTTGGAAAAAAATAACTGGGTCGAATGCGGAACAAATCATTATTTCGATTGTCTGTATCTATCACAAGAGCTGAAATACAAAAACCAATATTCAATTTACATTGTTGGTACTCATTAGCGTATATTTCCATGTATAATTGTATAACTTTTTACTGTGTTTCTTTAACCACAGAAACTGAAGCGCAAATATGCCAACATTAAACAAAAACAAAAAGTACCATCCCACATGTTGGCACTACCGTAAAGCTACATGTATAATTGTATAACTTCCCTACATGGTTTTAAGGTCGCATTAGTGACAGGTCATCGCGCAGAGCTCGGTTCTAACCTAATTTGTATCACACTTTCACTGGGGTTAAGCAGATTACTCGCTGCTCATCGATATGTACGGATTTGAAAGGAGGGTTTAAAGGGAGGAAATGTTTTCATATTAGATGAGCATATTTAATGTGGAATGACGTATTAGATGTGGTTTTAAGATCTGAATTAAATCCTCGTGCTATATCATACAAGACAAAATCATACTGAACGTATTTTGTCCGCCTTGGTTTCTTTGGGGCTAGCATAATCAGCCTTTAAAATGTTCCCACTGCTGGGACACAAGCCTTCTCATTTCTTCCAGGTTCTTTGGGGATAGGCTTCTTTGGGGATAGGCTTCTTTAGGGTTATGTAAGAAAAAACTGTTTTTGATGATTATTTAGGTAGGTACAGAACGATAAGTACTGGAACCATTTGCAAATAATCAAATTAAATGTAACCACATTTAAAATTAATCTAGCTTGTATAATATCTCTTTAAAGTGAACTA
Organism: Hecatera dysodea; assembly: GCA_905332915.2. NCBI lineage: Eukaryota > Metazoa > Arthropoda > Insecta > Lepidoptera > Noctuidae > Hecatera > Hecatera dysodea. Next base: position 21,176,041 of record HG995288.1, on the reverse strand, counting down.
CCATGTCCAGCTGTTCACTGCACTGTCCTAAAAATAAACGCAAAAAACTAGCCAAAAATTAAACTAATTATACATCAAATAACTCTCTTTTTCAACACATTTTCCCTTTCAATATGGGCAGTACTCCAAGTTATTCAGTGAGTGCGTCACTATTTTATACACTTGCATAAGTTTAGCAGGGCGCTCGTGATCCATCATTATCTGCTATTGGCTTTATGCCAGCTTGGACTGTGGTCATTTTAAGGTTTTTTAGTGACCACGCCGCATATCGTGATACGTAGCATGGTTGTTACAAGCGCGTGTAGACAGTGGACCGATAGAAAATGTAACTAAGAATCATATGTATTGTATGACTTTCAGGAATAGTCTGAAGCGTGGAGTGTGGAGAGAACCAGCCACGGATAGATTCTCAGTACTGCCCGGATTGTGGAATTTGTTCAAAAGAGTCACCGCGGCCCTGGAACTCGATGGGCATTTGAAGGAACACGGGTGGGTCGCGGGTGGGTGGTCAGTAAGATTCTGATACTCCCTTCCGCTCCGCCCAGAGTGGAAGAAGTCACATCTTGTGTATATTTATGGACGATCAAGTTCAATATGATCGCCATATAATTAGATACTTGAAAGAAGAAGTATAACTACTATAAATGTCTGCCCAACCACTTCAGAGTAACCCGGCGTAACTTACTCAGGTTACTCTGAAGGGGTTATATTAGTTAATTTTTAGTCAAAAAGGTAATCCTAAATAATCTGGCATATTAACTGTTTATCCCACAAAAAGCACTCCCATGAACTAGGAAAACGTATACCTAGATAAAGAAAAGGAATAAAAAAACTGCCTCTCAAAGCCAAATTCAAATGAAAAATGAATGTGGCTGAAACACGTATGCCGTAGACGACCAAACCCTCTCAAATACTAAGATATTTATTTTTATTTCTGTCAGTACTCCGCTAGATAAACTCGTACGTTATTAATTTGAAATATATCCTTGGGATTAAAATCAATATGCCTAGTCTTTTCAGCATAACAGGATATAGCTGAATACCAGTATTTTATGTGTAGTCGGTACCTATTTTACCTCCACAACCCAGTAACTCGGTAATACGATACACCTAGGCAAGACTGGTGTCACATTTTTCTGGTTGCTGAATACCCCGAGGGAAGACTGGGGTCACATTTTTCTGGTTGCTGACTACCCCGGGGCAAGGCTGGTGTCACATTTTTTTGGTTTCTCACTACCCCTATGCATTATGGTGTCATATTTTCTAGTTTCTGACTACGCCTGTCTAAGATGTTCAAATGTCAGCTGGGACCAAATACAGCAGCCCTATTATGACGTCTTAAATCCATCATGATTTCTGTGTCAGAGAGAGACGGAGTTACACAAGATGACAAGACGAATAGCACTATCATTTTCCCTCACACGAATCATGATAGCATTGGCACTTCGTAATACGGCCTCCGGTCAACTTGCTTTCAGAGTCATGGAGGAGTTTCGGTATGCCATAGACGGCACCCATCCACGTATCGACCTCGGCAAGCGTAGGTGAACCCATGCAGTTATTATTGGTCACAAGCTATTATCCTATATATATCCTCACGAATAATAACCTACTTAGTTTTCCATTCTCATAAAGTTCTATCATTTTAAAATGACCTCGCTATTGTCTTCAATATGGATTGACGTCCATAATTACATTAATAAATGACCTTTATTTCGTACATGGAGAACGAATATTAGATTAAGGATCGATAGAACTTTGTTCTTTGACTCGGTTCCGTTAATTTTCGTTCGTTTATTAATAATGGTGGCATTTAGACAAGGAGCTCTTACTGAAATGTCAGGTTTATTAATAAGTAGCTTGGTTGTCGAAATAATGAAATGATATTAGGCACTTTATATTCTACGTATGTACATATATGTGTTCTATTTAGTCATCATGTTTTTGGGAAAAAAATCAAGGCTTATTTATTTTTATTTTATTTTACAGTTTTAGGAAAACTTACAGCTAACAATTTCTTACGCTTGTGAGTAACAAAATAAGGCAAATTAAAAGTTTTCACAGATAGAAGAGAGCATAAGAACAAAAACAGAAATATTTGAGGCGGTAGAAAAGTAAAAATTGGTTTGAAACAGCATAAATTTATTATTATTATTATATATATTTATTTTTCTATTTGATAAAGCCGTTGGCTGGCTGAAATTTGACAGTTACTACGGACAATTTAATAAAAAAAATGACAAAAAACAAAAGCCAGTGTTACTAAACATTATAATGCTACCCAGATATAAGATAGGCCAGTACTCCATGTTACGATACAGGAAATTAGCTGCATCTACTGAAACTGAAAGTCGATCCTAACATTTATAAGCTAGTCTGAAAATATTTGAAAAAGTGCTGAAAAACACAAACGACATATTGTATACTTTCTGTATCTAACAAACAACATTGCTGCTTTACTGAAAAACAGTCTAAAGATAGCGCTTTTCTAGTAAAACTCATTTACGTGGAATTTTAAAATTTCAGTTCAAGTTTCAGCCTTAGACCGCCCCTATAAGACACCTTCGCGTTATTGGATCGATGTTCAAGCCATGCTTTACAGTATTTACTTATTCAAACTACATGAATAAGAAATAATAAATAGAGGTCATTTGAAGTCGGCCAGTTTGTTTCTTAAGATTTCCCACGAGGAAATTTCGTGTTTTTTTCATACACGGTAGCACGGTACCTGTACTTGAATTTTGAATGTAATATTTTAAAGTTGGTGCTCCTGTGTCTTGGTCACAGTATATTCAAGAAAATGGGTCAGAATCCTATTATTAATATTATAAACGCGAAAGTTTGTAAGTATGGATGTTTGTTACTGTTTCTCGCAAAAACTACTGAACGAATTTGAATGAAATTTGGCGCACAGATGTTTGATAACCAGGATTAACATGAAGGATAATATTGTGACCCCGATATTCCCACGGGATCGAAACGTAAGCGGGTGAAACCGCGGGCGCTGCTAGTAAGGTATATAATTAATCTTATGGACTTTATCCGGCCTAGTGTAATGTTTGTAACTCAAAGTTTGGCTAGTAAAGAATGCTTTAAGTCGGCCTAGGTATGTAAGTAATGTTTAGCTTTCATTTGTTTTGTTTGTTGTTATGTTGTCACTACTGTCAAAGTCGGTGTCAGATGTCACGCCATAGACAGAAGTTTAAATGTGTTCTGTTTTGTCTGTGGTGTGACCAGAGACTCGTGGTAGTCGTGCCCGGTCCTGACATTGTTTTTAGATTTAAATGAAACGTTTATTTTCTGTTTGTTTTAAGTTTGTTTATTTCATTTTTTTGTTTGTGCGTCATCTATGGCGGAATAAACGAGTTTTCTTTCTTCTTTTCTTTTTCTTTCTTAGCGGGCTTTTATACAAATGCTAAAACGACTATTTTTATTTAATTATACCACTGTTGCCTTAACATTTTGACAATTTCAAGAAATTGAAATCTTGATTGGTGACTCCAGTTTCCGATGAGTTCCTTACACGTGTTTAAGAATAAAAGGATTTTTAGCGATAAAGTGCCATCTCCAAGATGGGATGCTTCAAGCTTTTCCAGTAACAAAATAGGGAAGATGCAAATACAGACTTCATGAAAATTTTGCTATAGAAATGATAAAATAGTACAAAAGAAGGGCCACTACAATCTTTTTATTTTAGTTAATAATAATTATTAACAACTATTACGAAATAATATAACATGAAACGGAACGTACAACAATCAGCGTCTAGTGACGTCACTGGTGTTATGACAACGAAAAGATGAACTTAAATCTTTTATACATGACACTTCATGACCTCTGACAGACAAGACAACGTGCTTTTTCGCGAAAAAAAAAGAACTGACAGTTTAAAACCACAATTTTGGAAATACGTTTAAGCGTATTTTTTTTTTATTTATGTATGGTCTATTTTACACGGAATTCTTTTAAATGAAAGCAAGATGAATATATTGCAAGTTCCCTGGTGCATCAATTCTATGTAGGCAAAATCCCTTGGTTGGAGTATTTTTTTATATTTAGTGCTGTAATTTTAACCCAAAATGCGTATTGTATGCATAATTCAAGAGCTTCCGTGTGTGGATATCCTCGGATAAGGAAAAAGTCAGTTATTGGGGCGCAGCGCTTTTCCTGTATAAAACCAAACATGGGCCGTTTGGTTTTATACAGGAAAAGTCACGTGCATAATTTAATTATACACTTGGCTGAAATTGTATAAAATGTAAAATGAAGAAACTGTTATTGAAGAAGAATAATGACCGTGATCATAGCTGTTAGAGTTTTGTAGTTTCTGCCTAACCCCCAGGGGAAAAAGAAATGAGTTGATGGACGTGTTATTAAGAATTTATACTTAGTTGTGAATTTTGGAGGCTTGCTATATTAAGAAGGTCATATAATATTTAAAAAATAAAACACCAAGTCGTTGCCAAGCGTGGCAATTAAAATAAGTTTTTCTTTGGGAGAGCCAGTGCAAGAATTGGAATTGATCATCTGGTGGTGGCCCAAAACCATGAACAGAAAACCATACACTACTAAAATAACTTTCTCGTGCCGAGTTTTTTGTTCCCACCGAACCTCCCCTACAAGAATTAATCGAATAGGACTTTATAATTTTCTCTAATACCATTAAGTAAGATTTATAGTTTTAAATAAATTGTTAGTAATTGCTCACAGTTGTGTGCTTAAGCTCAATAAATGAGCTTTTAAGCTGATAAGCTGAAAGTGGGTCAGGAGGTACGAGGTCCAAGTGTTCACAAATGGTTAGAACTTAGTTTTTTTCTAACTTAACGCTTTTATATTGGGGCTCGTTGAGTTTGAAGGTTTTGGAAAGAATTGTCATTAAAAATGATCAGTCAATCAATCTATTCAGCATTTCTCCAACAATATTGGGTTTGGCTTCCAATCTACCCGGATACAGCTGAATACTAGTAAAGATAATACTGATACCCTTGGAAAGACTGGTGTCAGATTTCTTGGCTTCTGACTAGGTACCCGTAATGATTGTCAAAGCTACAAATCATGATCATAATCAGCCTTTTAACGTTCCAACTGGGACACAGGCCTCCTCTCTAGGAGAGGGAATGGGCCGTAATCCACCACGCGGGCCCAGTGCGGGTTGGTGAATGTCACATGTCTTCGAATTTTTGGTTCTAGGACATGCCGGTTTCCTCACGATGTTTTCCTTCACCGTTTAGAGAGCAGTAATGAATTACACAAAGTAATGCCGCCTGGCTGGGTTTGAACCCGCGACCTACGATTCGTAAGTCGGGGCCGTTACCACTTGGCCACCACTGCTCTCAAAGCTACAAATGATAGCTGGGAATAACAGCTTAACTTGATTTCCAAGGCACGGGGGAATCTCGGTATGCTAATATGGTCACCCACTCACTTAATACCTTTAACGCTATGAAGCCTTTAAAAAAATGTATAACAAGTAATTAAAATTCCGCGAAAATATGTTCAGGATACTTTTAAAGACTCGTAGCACAAACTGTCAGCTTTAATAATGTTCCCAGAAACTGTCTAAGGAAACGACCAAGACAAGATGAATAGAGACAGGATAATTTTCTGAGAAAATTGCTTATGGAAAATGAAAAGTTATAAGGCAAAGCGTTTCTGGCTGGTATTTTATATACGTACATATATTAAGTGGAGAAATTATGTATATATTACTTCATTTAAGAGAGGATTCCTACCCACAGTAGAGTATCTGCTTAGCCTCACCATCTGATGATGAAGCAGATTGCTCTAAGCATTCGCTCACTGCCCACCAACTCAGTAACTGAGTAACAGGATTCTCCTTGTCGAGTCTGGTAACAGATTCTTTGGCGTTTGATTAACCGGAACGACTCAATGAACTTCAAATGACAGCCGGTAGCTACAGCTTAACGTGCTTTCCGAGACACGGAAAATTCTCGGTAAGCAATAGATGGTCACTCATTTACGGATTGGACTCGGCAAGCGTGGGCATCCTCGTAGATCGACCGTTTGGAAATCATCAAATAACTTCTTCCGTTCGGGGCGGAGCGGAAAGCCCATCCGTGTTCCTCATTATGCCCTTTACGTTCCAGGGCCGCGGTGAGTCTTTCGAAACTTGGCTACCCTGGCAGGAAGATCGACCCTTGCGGATGCTATTATATAGCCACGAGCCTCTTATTCACCTATCATCGACTGAAGAAGTAGCCCTTTCTCAATCACATGTCAAGAGAATCTTGATCTCCCTTTCTGATTAATAAACCGCGTTAACAACAAGACCAACAAATATGGCGACTAAAGCTTCGTCGTTCATGAATAGATTTAAACTTCAGGAGGTAAATGCAGGTAAACGTTTTGTGGCTAGAATCGCCTGACCAAGCTCTGGTTGATGGTTTTTTAATTATAATCCCACGTCCATCCCCAATCACCGATGAGAGACAATGCTTACCTAGAAGTGACCTATTCACTCTTGATTTAAGATATCCAAGTTGTAGCAGGAAACGTAGACTCCGGCAGGGAATTCTACTGATGATATTTCATAATTCTGAGCTATGTCCGTTTTAGATTTAAATCATGTTCATAAAAAGAACTTGTAGCTACTCTTTGTCAAAGCGGCAGAAATAAAAATCTTTTTTTCAAAAATACATATTCTTCACTAGTAAAACTTAAATTAAGAGGTCAACGAGTTCATATTTTATTCGTTGACCTATGTATGTATTGTAGTAAACCACTCCTACACAGGTGTACCCGTTTAATAGGTACCTACGGGAATTTAGGTTAACTGGCTTGCTAAGGAATTTTAAAATTGGTTCATGAACACGACGACAGATTTTGAAGAAAAAAAATGTTTGTTTGAATATAGGGCCAAACTAGGTTACCAAAATGCAGATATTTACCAAAAAAAAAGAACTATTCAGACACTTTTAATTTAAAAAGTAATTGACTTTTAAATTTAAAAATAGAATTCCAAGTTATCCGAGTAGGGTAAGCAAGCATAACACAAAAAAAAAAAACAAATGAGTTAGAAGATTTTTAAACATGGAACTAAAAGTAAATTAAGGACCAAGAACTGTGATGGGGTGACTAAGAACTCCTTCAACATTTTATTGTGTTAGTGGGCTATCTCACTTCTCATGTCCCACAGACATAACGATGTAAACCAAAGGTACCCCTATACGACCACTCAGAAGGGGATGCCAGCACAGAGGGGATGAATATCATTATAATTATAATGAGTTCCTTAATATCTAATGATGTCACGAACGAAATTACGTAAATATGAGTCGTAATTTTAATGTTGTATTTCGATCATTTCGGGAAATAATATCACAAAGGATGTTTTGCGCGTTGTTGAGTATTTTTGTGGGTTTAAGGAATAAATCATTTACAATTTTGTCGAATGATTAATATTCCGGATGGAAATATTAAGTAGTCGATATTTGTTGCCCGTTCGTAAAAGCCTTTTAAATGAGATTGCTAGATTTTTAAATTTGCTACATAAAATACCATAAATAATGCAGGATGAGGCTCGACTAAAATCAACAAAAAATGAAACAATAATAAAAAATATGGGTATGGAGGTTCAGTGACAAATAAATCCGATATCAGATCCAGGAAAAACTAAAAAAAAATAACCTTACCCTTCAAAAATTCAATCCACTCTATTAAAAATAAGACCACCACAATCACTTCACAGCACGGCACTTTAAAAATCTATGCGTATTTTTAAAGGGGTAGACGCGGCAAAAACGGTACCGCTGCCCGTCTAGAGTCGGCAACGCAACTGCCCGGGTCTGCGTCGTTCGGCAATCGATCGTTGTGCGCATGTCCAGTCGAGCCAGCGTCACTTCAACTCCCCAATATCTTATGTATGAAAGTGCTACACAGGAGGAAAAAGTGAATAAAGCACTCCTACTTTAAACATGCGCTGTGCAATACGATTCTATAATTTTCACTTATTTTTTTTAAACAAAATGGCGGCTCACCATGGAGCAATAGAACAAAACTCGAAATTTGAATGTCGACATTCGAAATTCATTTATTCATGTCACGCGTCGACTCGACTTGACAAAGTGTTCGCTTTTCAGCTATTTTTTTCGTAACAATCGCATTGATATCGGTTTCTGCTTTTATATGGATTTCGGTGAAACGAAAAATACATGTGGCTATGGCCGGGAAAATATTTTTTCTATTAGATTTATTCTGCAAAAATTATAACATTAATTAAAGTTTAGCCTGTATTAGTTTTAATGAACGGTTGTGTTTTCTCATCTCTCAGCCTCAATTCACTTGAAACACAGCCTCTAATAAAATAAGTTTTAATAACCTGTTTCATGTCTTAAAGTTTTAACTTTAACTAAGTTACTTAATTACAATGAGTTAGAAACTAATCGGTTTTAAATAAATTGTGACCTTTTAACTTTGATTAAGGCAAAGGTAGGCAATGAAATTCGTTTTGAAGCTTATAAAAATTTCTAGGCCTTTTTCAAGACCTAAAGATCTTAAACGTTATAATATGCCGTATATGGACAGCTCTCAAAGCCTTTTACTACGAATGGTCTCGGGGGATACAGCGATAACCACTAAGCCAGATATGTGGGTCGGTAGTCGTAGTCATGTGTGGTACTGGCATAAAAAATGTTCTTCTTAAGAGCATATTTCAATATTTAGAATAGAATAGAATAGAAAAACTTTTATTCAGGACAGACACAGCACAACGGTTACAAACACAAATTACAGGAGAAGAAAAGTACAGAATGCGCCGAGCGAGCCCGAACCGAAAGGGTTACCACCTCAGCATTTGCTGGGCGTCAGACACCCAAATGTCATAAAGGGGTAAATCTTAAAGAACACTACAAATTTTGGCTGGGATAAATCTTAGCCCATTGTTTTGCTAGGGGATCTCCAATTGCCTGCCATTCATCGCGATCCTTGCCTGCTCACCTTGTTGATACCAGCTGATCTCGGGCCATCAAACCTGACGGCACGTCCTACCCAACGTTTGCAGTTTCATGGTTTCCACTCCAGAATATCGTTCCCCCAAATAAATGGCTTAAAACACTAGGTACATGTGAATTCAGGCTACTTATCCTGTATAGTTTAACTACACTGATACTCTTTCAAATGATCTCATTCCAGATACTGAAATCGTTAAAAATATGATTTAATAAAAGTCAGTAATACTTCCAAAACACCATATTTCATTGCGTAATCATGATACAAGTTTATACCACGCTATACGGCACAACTAATATCATATTCCGTGAATTAAATATAGCTTCGTGCATGCCACTGAATTACAGATGAGCCCCATACAACATTCAGGTGAGGCTTTGTTACTTCAATATGAAATGCGATTATGTTAGAAAGATGTATAATATCGTGCTTGTATTCTTTGAAGAGTTACACTGAAAGGGCAGGGGTGTGTGGAATTCTTATTTCACCCCTGCGGATCAACCTGTGACCGTTCCAAAAACCATCCCGGGGCCTCCCATTTGCAACGAATGTTAGGACAGTGAAGTTACTGGAAAAGGGTCTCTTCTGAACTGCATGGCACTTGTATAAATTCAAGATACTAGTATGTTGCTGTGGAGTTTGTTGCGCCACTTCTTCTTCCCAGCTAAAACACTAGGAATTGGTGACGGGTAGGCGTTTTGGGGGACTGTATTTATGTAAAATTTGACATTCAAAAAGTGCTGGCTCTCAGCCTAGTTTGAATAAATGACTTTTGATTTTGATTTTGACTACGTGATCATACCTCCACAACCGATTAACTGGTTAACACGGCACTTCTTTGTCAAGACTGGAGCCAGATTTTCTAGCTTCTGACAATCCGTAACAATTGCCAAAGATCTACAAATGACAGCTGAAACCAACGGCGTAACGTGTGTTCCGAGGCGCGGAGTAGTCTCGGTACGTTAAGGTGGTCACCCATCCACATACCAACCTTAGCAAGCGTTGCTTAACGTTGAAGATCGACCCTTGTGGCTATTATGATTAAGCCACGGTCTCCTCTTCCTATACCGTGATAACTGATCTTGAAGTTAACTGTCATTCCACTTTAAATGGATTGATGAAATGAGAGCCCACTTTTATTCACGTCAAGTTTTCAGAATGAGATATGTATAGGGCATGTAACTGAAAGCAAATTGTTACATATTTATGGAATACTAGTAGCGCCCCGCGGTTTCACCCGCATTGTTCCCGTTCCAATGGCAATACGGGAGTAAAATATAATAGCCTATGTTACTCAGGGTGAATGTAGCTTTGTAAAGGTGAAAGAATTTTTGGAAATAAGCACAGTAGTTTTTCAATTTATTGATTACAAATAGATAAACACACACACAAAAAAAAATACAATTCTTTCCTCTTCATAATATTAGTGTAGATATAGATTTACGGGCAGCATTGAAAGAAGTTGCGTTGTAGCGAAATTTCGTGGGTGTATGTTATTGAGTGATTCATTTAATTAGGTAGGAAGGAAGATACACACAGCGTTGCGTCAGCGAGTGTTTGCGTATAAGGTTATGTAAGCCAAAAATAGACGTTTAGAAAATAAGGTGGGCCTGTGATTTTAAGGGGCTGTACTAACTTTTCTTTATGTGGTATTCGCTATCTTTTGGTTATTTTACGCTTATGAATGATGATCCTGAGTAATTTCTAAGTTCTACTGTAGCCTCAGAATCCGGTCATTGAATTGAGATGAAGAAAAATCCTTCAAACTTATTAATTAAAGTATAGTTTTATAGTTTTGAGAGCACCAACCCGCACTGGGCCCGCGTGGTGGATTACGGTCCATTCCCTCTTCTAGAGAGCAGGCCTGAGTCCCAGCAGTGGGAACATTGAAAGGCTGATTATGTATTTGGACACGTTTTGCCCCATTTCAAATTGTCACAGTAATCAGATGCAATATACATATACTTGTATCAAAATTGACTCAATTTACTAAGTACCGTTTATACAATTTAGTACCTCGTACGGTACTAAATCTAGCTTAAAGGGTACCTAAAGAGTTAGTGAATCAGTGCTACTTAAAATATTAAGGTTCGGCTCGTTTATTTAATTATAGGTAAAACGATAAATCCGTGAGTGCCGTCATAAGCCTTCGCTTAGTAGGATTATTTGCTACCGATAAATTGGAAACTTCGATGGAATTGATAAAGTTTTTTTTTTTGGTATAAGTATGGCACATAACAAAAAAAATCGTTGGCGTAAATAAACTCTAGTTTGTTATTAAAAATGTTTGTTTTTTATATCTTCTGATTTTTAAACCATCTGTATAATATGTATTTAATCAGTATTATATTCTACGATTTCAAATTAGATTTTGAGCCGTATGTATTTATGTTGTACTATGTTCTTGTTTCTACAATAGTACAAAATATTTTAGTCTATCTTCTATGGGATGGTGTCTTTTAACCTTAAGGTTGACCGATAAAGAACGCTTTGCTGCATTAAATCCGCTTATACATACATTACTACTGTAAATAAATAAAACTGAATTCGGAAAAAGAATACGGCACTGATGCAGTGCTGTCAAATTGAAGTGCCAAGTAACTGACGTCTATTAAATAACATAGCGTCTTGTGCTTTAAAAAAAATTCACGGCGTGGTTCAACTTAACCCTGTGTCATTTTTCCTTGTGATAACACTACCTTATTATTGAAACTTGCTAAAGACAATAATATCTTACTTACCTTTTAGCTTAGCTTGTTTTTTTCTCTTTAACTTTGTTTTCATGTTTTGCTGTTTAGATAACCTACTTAAATACTTTATGTACTTACCACTCTTAATGTACATATATCTCTCGTTAAGTCGTTACTGTATGTATGTGTGTCTTAAATAAATTATAATGCAATTTACTTAAACTTTCATCATGGTCATTAAAGTACCTAGGAAAATAGATTAGTAATTCCGTTTTTATTATTTCTCCAGGTTTAATATGGTTTTCAGTTTTTTTTATTTGTAACCCTTTCTATCTTATAAACTTTCATCAATTTCAGATAGCACGTGATTTGAAGAACTACAATCGACCTGTATATTTCTTTTTTTATAAAAAATAAAAATAATAATTATTATATATTTTAAAATTAAATTCTAAGTACTTACCGATATTTTTTATCTCTGTGCCACACAGAGATGTGCAACACCTGATGTTCGTAGACGGCTGTTGGGAGAGGAAGCTTGAGGTGCCTCTGGAACTCTGGCTCCCGTTTGCCATACAGGACTGATGTCCTTTGAAAGATTGACCTCTGAGACGGGAGGGTCTGGCTTTCTGTTACACCGCTGATTACGACCTACGGAAGGAGTTCTTTATTTAGTGGCATTCAATTGTTTTGTTTTATTACGAATTTTACCCCGACCTTTTGTCGCTGCCTTACTGTCTACTCTGTTGTGTTGAATTTTCTCTCTGTTTCTAAATTACTGGCTGTTATCACTAGGTTTTCAAGATTAGAGCTATGCTCATCAGTAAGTTTAGGAATTATTTTGTGTGGCGTTCACGAGTAATGTCATAAAAAAACAGGAAAATAATTCACGAAATAATCCCAGGCCCCAATTTAATTTTACCCAGAGGAAAAAAGCAAAGGAAACTTTTTTACAAAGCATTTCTCAAGTAACCCCTAAAGTAATAAAATAATTTACTACCAACCTTCGCATAAGCATTGATATCATCCGCTTTCCCTGTGGATCTCAGAAGATCCCGGCATCTTATGACTGTAAATATAAAAGGGATATCAAAACTCCACCCAAATGGGACACCACCATAACAATAGGGTAAAATGAAGGTCGATAGTCACCACTCACCGTGTACGTCTATGACGTCATTCCTAGTCATTATTTCTAAATCTATCGTCCCTTTTAGGGCTTGGAATCGTTCACTAGAACGTTCAAGTCGATTGCTTGCAACGCTCCGCCTTTTCTCCTCGCTACTACTAATGCTATTCTCTTCTGGAGAGTACGTCAAACATCTCCGAATAGATTTATGCTCAATAACGGGAGTGTATGCATCAGTTGGAAGAAAGTCCTCATCCAATTTACTTGTTTTGTGCGCTCTTTCTTCGCTTAACACTTTACCAGGTCTTTTTAGGTTCGGAACTGGAGTAATAGGACTAGGAATACCATGTTCCAAGGTTAGACCAAAAAGTTCCCTTGATCGTTTGTTGTGGGAATTGTTAAGTGTGTCGTAAGGCATCAAGCTACTATGTGATACCGTGGATTTCATTGAAATATTCTGGTAATCGTCAGTTACTGTTGGATTAGATAACGGAGGGCTTAGGGGTTCACATAGTGATGTATTAGGAAGTTCAGTTGCTGGACTAGGTATTCCAATTTCAAGAGTAAGTATTGATGTTTTCAAATCTTTATTTTTCCACTGACTCTCATTGCTTAGTGTAGATTTTTTCCTTCGTATGCATTTTTGTCGTTTAAGCCTAAGGCTTGCACGTTCTTCTGCGGCTGAATATAAATCAGGAGTTGATTCTGATGACATGGATTCGAGATTGCCTCTTTCAAAATAAACATTCATTGACTGCGATCTGTTCAGTGCGACTCGCTTCTTTGAGCTTGCCTTACGTTTGACATCGAAAGCATTGTCTGGTGTCCTTACTTCCCTTTCATTATAGCCATCTCCATCATCTAAGATGAAGCAGCCAATGGGAAGGTTCTTTAATAATTTGTCATTGACTCTATGCACGGGCATCTTCTTGGTTGGTGTAGTTTTAGGTGATACAGAGTTTTCTCGTGATAAGTTGACGTATTTTGCTTCTTTTATTAAATTGGCTTTATTCTCTGCCTGAGGGTTGACAAACAAATCTTTTACTATTTCAAGTGGAGGTATTTCTTCTAGAATTTCTACTTCTGGAGCTTTATGCAATATCCTTCTTTTGGATTTGATAATTTTAGTACTCTTTATTATATCCTCAATCATTCTCTCGAGAGTTACATCACCCATTTGCGTGGTTGACACAGTTGAGTCAGTATTATTACCGGTTAAGTCCTTACCTAGGATGAATTTATTTTCCATTTCCGTAGACGTTTCTTCGTCCCTTAGAGGGATAGTAAAAGGATTCTCTACTTTAGGAAAGTATTCTGTAATATCATTAGCAAAAGCGACCCTTTGGGATTTGCTGTGGACACTCATAGTGCTAAATCGTAAGGCCGCTAGTTTATTAGACAAAGGTGTGATAGAGATGGGTGAACATCCTTCTCTAACTAGTGTGTGTACATCCTTTTTATCAACAGAAGGAGATTTGAAGTCACTTTCAAACTCATTGGATTTCTTCCTCGTTCTTTTCAAAGGCCGTATATTTGTGAGGCCGATGTCATTGTTATTGAAATATAAAGGATTTTCCATAAAGATGTGATGTCCAAATATAGGTAACGTTGTTTTTTCAATTGTACTTTTGTTGATAGTTAAAGGTTTCTCTATACAGTTTAATATTAGATCTTGATCATATTCTATTTCAACTAAGCCGTCATTAACTGTCTTTGTCGTACACACTGGAACATTATTTAGTTTTCCTGAAGCAAAAGAGTTTCTGCTGCTAGTTGTTGTAGCACTTAATCTATCAGATAGATCGCTTAATGAGGGCTCAGATGAACTATGACTTAGCTTAGGACTTAACGAGTTCCTATCAACAGGCTTTATTCTTCTTTCAGATTTATATACATAGCTATCTCTTCTAAATACGTCATTGGCGCTAGCCATTTCTAGTTTTCTTTTTTTCGCCTCTCTTACTCTTCTGCTGTAAGTAGGTGGAGTTGGTGGTAAGTCGGGAGGTATATCATCTTTAGAACTATTTAAGAAGTATTTTCTCCTCTCAAAATTTTTGACAGGAGTACCTGTTGGCGTGATGTTGCTAACATCTTTCAAGGCTATGCCTTCTGGCTTTTTGATGAAACCTTCTCTGTAATAATTTGGTGTATTTCCTATGTAGTTTACATTTTCTTTGTCAACTGCTTTTATGTTTTTTCTCACTGCGTTAGACCCTAAGGATCTTCGCTGGTATCTGCTGGGCTTTTTGCTCTTTTTGACTGTTTGTGCGTCAAGAGACCTGCGAATTTTGTTGTTGTTGTAGGGCTCGTCGGAATACTGTTCGCAGTCTTCATTTTCAATGTCGTTGGGAACCCGGAGTTCCTGGTTCTTTTTACCGTAGACTGCCCACTTCAACATTTTTAAATCTGGAATAAGAAAGAGAGTAATTTTAAGCACGATATAGATTGGTTTAAACCAAGTGTACGAGTCTATTGAGACAGTTGTTTCTTGCAGAACAAAGTGAAAGAAAATACAAATATTTTATAGAAGTTAGCACAACATAGATTACTTTAAATCGAGAGTAAAAGTAAATCGAGATGATACTTACAGATAAAATAAACAAGAGATAAAAAAAATGGGATCTAGAGTTTAAATTTGAATGAAATACACACTGCAAACAAAACAAACTAGACCGTAATATCAAAGCGAATCAAAAACGACCTTCTAACAACAAATTCAGACGATTCATAATCGAATAGCCATCCATCTATGAATTAATGAAACCAACTAATGACTCAGAGGAATTACGACTAGCATTTGTCATCTGTGACACATGTCAATGTTCTCTGTTCACATGGGTACGAGCAATGAGCTATTAGGTATTCACAGTACATATGTTTAATGTATGAGACAAACATTGACTGATTGAAGACAGTATTGTTCTACTAAGACAAACTAGTGTTGGTAGATAAAGATAGATCCTGTAATATGAAGGCGTTGTTTTTGATGTCAACGGTGATAAACAATCGATTTCAAGCTGATGTGAAGGATTTCTTCAATAAGGAGAAGAAATAGAACAGGGACGTGTCCGCTTTACAGTAGAACGCAATAGACTTGCGAAAATTAATAATAATTCACATACAAGAATACACAAGATACATTAAAGAAGCGCATTACACTCAATATTTTGACAATAGGACTTTTTATAAAAGAGTATCTTGAGTAAAAAATACTTGTACATGACCCCCTATAAATCTACCCTTTTAAGATTGATATCGCCCTATAACATTGTGTAAAGAAAAAAAAAATAGAACTACAAGAAGCTACATTAAGGAGTAATCTTTACAATGATGATACATACGGAACAATAATAATATAAATATATCATTAAATCACATGTTTACTCAGGCTATCAAGAACTTGCCATAATAAGTCCATAATCGCCTCGCTTACTCATAGACACAAGCCTATTTCCCCATCCCACCCAAACTCGTTAGACAAAACGTTTCCTTAACGCAAACCCATTACAGCAACGTTAACATTATTGAAGCTATATCTCACGGCTATTCTAAACTCATAACATGGTCATTATCTATGTACGATACTGATTCGCACGAGTCTCGATCATCGACAGGAATTGCTTGAGTGAGACTATCGTGAATATCATCACACATTTCACCCTGTTCTAAAAACGAAAAAAAAAAACCTTTTGATTCTTCGCGGCTATATGAAAGATGTACGTAACGACTTTCTTATGGATCAGGGGCTTTTCGAGGGGTTAGGCTGGACAGTGCTTTTATTGATGTAGTTTAAGAGAATTTAAGTCTGGGGTGTTATTTTGTATGTGCATGACTGGTCATTTGGTGGTACTAAAATTTCTGGAGATGTTTCTAGAGAAGCCAATGGCTGAGACGGCTTTCTATAGTTAAGGTCAAATATATTGTTAATAAAAAAAGGATCATAATTAGTGTGAAATGAAATGAATTGAAATATTACCCAATCAATTTTCTAAACGACAGCTCCACAGATTTGGTAAAGACCAGTAACACGAATTTAATATAACCACTAATGATAACTCATATAATATGACCATATCTGACCATATTGCTTCCAATACGGTATAGAGCCATACCGTTACCGACCATTTGCGGCATCACGCGTTCCATAGCGTATGCAATTTGGAATGTGGCACTGACAACATTAGTTATGCCACCAAATCGATATACTGCACGCGAATTTTTAAAAAATAATTGTTATGTAATAGTTTGGCGTATTGCAAAAGCAGTGAAAGTTTTAGCAGATGAAGATGAACACAAATCTATGATTGTCTTGGAATCTTTGTAAGCGTTATCTTTTTAAAATCAATCAATCTACTAAACCGCAATTACAAAATATAGCCTTTTTTTTTCTGGATGGGAAGTCATCAAATGACTTCTCCCGCTCTGGGCGGAGCGGAAGGGAGTGTCAGACTCTTACTGACTAAAACCCACCCGTGATCCTTCTTGTGCCCTTTGCGTTCCAGGGCCGCGGTGACTCTTTCGAACAAATTCCGCAACCCTAGCAGGCACTGACCCTATGGGGCCCCGTCTTCTCTGCTGACGGCTCTTTGAGGCGCGCGTGGAACACGATGCGCCGTCGACTCGGGCCTGGTTGCTATCGGACGGCGAGCCACTCATAGCTCGCCATCCGCAGGCCCGCGCCTACGGTGGCCGGGAATCGCCCTGCGTTTCCCGACGCCCGGGGCGTCTTCTTCTGTTGCGGCGGCTGGGGCGTGAGGTTTCCCTCTCACGCACGCGTTCCGCCTCCTCCTTCGCTAGCATTACTGCTTCGCAGAAGGAGGCGACCGCTTCCCATGCCTCCTCGCTCCGGACCATGGCTTGAACCAGGGCCGGACGCGAGAGGTCGCCGCCGCCGATCGCCTCGACGAGGACACGGCGGTGCTCCGCCCAAGCAGGGCAGACCTCCACCGTATGCTCCACCGTGTCCTCCGGGCGATCCACACAGTGATGACACCCGGACGTGTCCTCCCGCTGGATCCGACACAGGTACCTCCCGAAACAGCCGTGTCCGGTGAGCACCTGCGTCAGCCGGAAGGTGAGGACGCCGTGACGTCTCTCCAGCCACGCCTCAAAGAGGGGACTTACCGCCAAAATAGTGGCGTGCCCAACAAAATATAGCCTAGGGTTTCAATTTTGTTCTTGTGATTTTAGAAAGCTGTCATAAGATTCGTTTTCGACTGGTTGGAAATCTGTAACGGGCAATTTATTTTCAGTTGTTATACTTAACTACTAATTTAACATGTATGTACCTTACACGGAAGTTACAACATTTAATATGGATGCTTCTATAGTAGAACCACGTGTTAAGTATTTGGCCTCCAGTGGAATAATTTGCAAAACAAACAAAACGTTAATTTCTAAAAAGGTACGCCCTTCAACTGCGCACAGTTATTATGGGCTAATCACCAACTAATCGCTTAAAAATACAATCCAATACGTACATTATTATGCTAAGTCGTTCACAAAAATTTTCAATCTATTGTCGCATATTAAATATGGCCGATTTCATCTCGGTTACGGGCCAGGGCAATAACTCATGTTTCCTGCTTTACTTACCAAATTGACTGTGTAATTAGAAACTCGGTCGCTCCATTCATATCCAGGGTACTGTGACAGACTCACGCTGGGCAAGAAACCAGTGTGTACACAATGCGACTCGAGAAATTCGCGTACTAAATACAACACCGCAAAAACAGGGCGTACTTACATTATCCTCTCCCTACCTATTCAACACCAAATTACTATTAAATTTAAAGATTTTTCTGAAGCATTTTTTAATATCGAATGCACGTCTCGACTCGCGAAACGTGGGGTCGCCAAACAAAAAAGTTTCTTACTCAATGCACAAACTCCATGTTACCGGCTGCTATAGTTTTTAAATGACAAACCCATGTAAGAATAAGGTTTAAATTCAAGACTTCAATACTTTTTGGAACGTATGGTGCGTGCTGAACGTCAAAGCTGCTGGCTGAATAGAATGGAACACGTTTTAGCGGATTCTGAATTTGAATCTTTCGAATTTGCTGAGCGGTTACTTGGAAATGCCAAGTTAATCGAGCAATCTTTTTACGCAATACTGCTCTTTATATCTCGCGAATAAGACTTATTACGGTGATATAAGACCCAGATAAGATTGTAGGTCACTTGAACAATTGAAATTGAAACTTTATCGTCTTGAAATAAGGATCTCACTGACTGCAAGATCGTCAGATAAAATGGCAAGACATCCATCAGTTTTGTCTTTAACTTCGGCAAGATGGCCGGATGTCTTTGTCGTCTAGAATTGAATTTTACGAATTATTACCGTGTGCTTGTTGTCCGAGTTAAGGGATTTTATTTAACTAAGTTGAACCATTATGAGGG
Organism: Hecatera dysodea; assembly: GCA_905332915.2. Classification (NCBI taxonomy): domain Eukaryota; kingdom Metazoa; phylum Arthropoda; class Insecta; order Lepidoptera; family Noctuidae; genus Hecatera; species Hecatera dysodea. The sequence continues at coordinate 21,156,853 of HG995288.1, read as the reverse complement.
TCTGTGTTTTCAGTTTGAAATATTCGCCGAGAATTTACAAATCCTCCAAAATTGTCTTTAGATAATCGCGAAATTTCTGTGACCTTATAAAATATAGTCAAGCATTAAACACTCCATGGGGTTTCTTATATTGTCCACTCACTTGAGACACTAGCGTTTCATAAAAGCAATTATTTCAGACGCCAGAAATTTAAGTTCGTTTCGGTTAAAGGAGTATCTTTTATGAAATAGAGAAAAGTTATGGGATCACAACTTTTTATTAAATCAAAGGCTAGTAACAAAACCATACAAGAATATATAGCAGTTTTCCGACCGAATTTTCCAATCCTACTTTAATATTTAGCTTTTACGAAACACGAACTGATCAAATATTTATTACCAACTTAATTTATGGAAACAAACGTTAGTTTGTCGGTTGGCCGGCAGGTGGCGTTGACATGAATAATTCAGAACGCACCCGTTTCTACGGAACCCAGGGTTTTATGGTTCAATAATGGAATTCAAATGCTGTCATGTTTTGGGGACATTTCAGAATATTTTATTATTGGTTCCGGCCGTGACGTCATTTGTTATGTTGACGTGTCTGTATTTGGGGTAAGCAGAGTATTAAGTGGTGATATGTTGGAAATATTGACGGTTCAAAATATCGACGATATACGAGTAGGTATTACTTTAGGAATAAGTTTTATAGTTTCGTAATTATCTTAGCGTAAAAAAGTTTTGGACTAGCTAACTATGTGCGGTATGACGCCATTTTTCAAGGTTGAGCTACTCAGTCTGATTGTTTGTTTGTAACCTTTTAACGTCGTAAAGGCTGAACAGTTTTAGACGAAACTTGACACACGGGTACACAATGTCCTGGAATAATATGTTCCTTTGAGATAATTTTCAAAATTCACGGGAACGAAACTGCTGGCACAAGTCGCTTAATTTATTAATACTTGTTTCCATCAAATACAAGCACAATCTGAAGTATAATGTCACTTTTGTACTTTAATTTTATTATGTACTAGCTTTTGCCCGCGACTTTGTCGACTTCGCCTACTGCCTTCCTCAGGAATGTAGCTATCATATCAAGTACGATTGGTAGGTCCAGAGATAAGCGCGTTCAAACGAACAATCAAACTGACTCAAATCAGTTTTTTTTTTATGTGACCACTCGCAGTTCAGCACACTAAGGCTGGTTACTGCTTAACCGGGCAATCCTGTGGTGGCCTCAAATGAATTTAAGGCCCCCAGCCAGGGCAGACTCAAATCAGACTGAAATGTCCGTTTATATATTTTGCTTCTTCGGCTTCTAAAACATCCATACATATAAGTATGCACATACACTACAGAAACCATTAGAAAAAATCTTTTAAACTCAAATAATGACTGGTAGAGAATGCTTTGTTGCATTAAATCTGCCCATGTTCCACTATTGTACCTACATAAAGTTTAAATGTAAAAAAAATGTTTTATTTTTTAACTAAACCCACCTGCAATTAAGTACAACTACAAACATAACCCCAAAAACACTAACACACTAAAACTATTGACTTTGCATTTAAGTATTAATTTCCCATGCTAAGTGCGCGCGCGCAGCTGTGGCCGCCCCCACGACTCGATGCGTACGCGCACGACGCAGGCGCCTCGATAAGTGCTGACAATTACTGCCGCCATTATGTAATTAGATAATTAGACGTTGTTTTTAGTTTATTTCTATTGTTGGGTCTTGTAAAGTGTAATGGCGGATGATTTGAGTAAACTATTGTACTTCTAACGAGGTTAAGGTAAGTATTAAAAGGTGTGCTTAAATTTAAAGATGACACAAACGAGTATAAGGATTGTCGAAAGTTCAAAATTATTGGGTCTGACCACATGTGATTTCGATAGTCTGCCTATCCTGTTTTTGTTTGTTTTATAAAGATGTTTTCATTAAATCATTAATTTGTCATTTTTACACGTTTCTTATAAGAACCTACAAATATACTAATAGTAGTTTGCAATTTCTAACTAGCCCTCAGAAAGTATTTTGAAAGCCAGGTGCCAGGATACTTCAGCGTTGCGGAATTTGTTCGAAAGAGTCACCGCGGCCCTGGAACGCGGCGGGTAGTAGGAGGATCACGGGTGGGGTTTAGTCAGTAAGAGTCTGACACTCCCTTCCGCTCCACCCAGAGCGGGAGAAGTACTAGGACACTGTTGTCAAACGATGTTAATTCACATTTGACAACATACACAGTCGAAAATAGCTTAATTGTCATTTAGTAACTAGTGTGATAAGGAATTTATTATAAGTGTTGTGTCATTCAAGACATTAAGAAAAGGTGTTAAACACACAAACACCATCACAATGATCAACTTTCTATACCGAAATCTTTCTAAGACAATAGTGTGAAGTTTTCTTTATTTCTCTTATTAGAATGTTTTCATTACTGCGAAAAACAATTCGAAAGCGTTGCGACAACTGCACCCAAGACGTCAATTAAGAAAGCAGACATTAAGGTCGAATATCATTCTACTTATTTCATATTACAAAACATATTTCGGTGAGGTCAAAAAACTGTATCTATTTAACGTCATGCGGTCATTACAACATTTTTATCTATCAATCTTTGGCCATATGGTGGCGCATACGCATGCCAAGGGGCCCTGGGCCTATGAATCAAAATATTATATAGTTATTTCTTCAACGAGTTTTTTGAACGAGCTTCTGGATATATAGTGCCCAAATAGTTTTGGAATTCGTAGTTTGAAACAGTATACATTTTGTTAGATATGATTGCTGTAAAGTCCAATAAGACATGCATAGTATAAGAGTTACATCCAAATTAGATTACAGAGGAAAATAAAAAAAAAATAGATCAGAAAATTTGATTGGATTGAATTGTGGTCGAATTATTTAGATTGTTCCCTCTCCTAGAGAAGAGGCCTGTGTCCCAGCAGTGGGAACATTAAAAGGCTGATTATGCTATGCCTATGCTTATTCTATTTAGATTGAATTGGATCGTTCCAATAAAATAAGCGAATCTAGAGCTTTAATGTTGCAATCATAGATTCTTAGGAAACTTCTGAAAGCCACATTTAAAGAGTTCTATTTTCTATTTCTAATTCTAGAGTTTAATTTGGGAAAAATATATAAACCATCATTCCACTTCCAACAATTATCGCTTTATTTATCTAAAACTAGCTTCTGTCCGCGACTTCGTCCCCGTGGAATCCCCGATTTTAAAACATTCTTTATCGCTGCTCCGCTCCTATTGGATTAAGTGTGATGATATATAGCCTAAAGCCTTCCTCGATAAATGGTCTATTCAACCCAAAAAGATTTTTTCAATTCGAACCAGTAGTTCCTGAGATTAGCGCGTTCAAACAAACAAACAAACTCTTCAGCTTTATAATATTAGTATAGATACGGAAATAAACAGTAAATAGAAGAAAGTCAAAATAATGAAGACTATTATTGTTAAGTATTATGCTTACATTTTCTGTTTATGGTTCATTAGCAGACTGCTTTGAGTTCTTTCATCCTTACACCCCCTAATAAGGGATACGGCTTCAAGCCTAAGCAAATTAAATATGAACTAAGAAATGTAAGGTAACAGAAAAACCGGTTATTTCAATTATATGTACATTGAAATGGAAAAAGGGTTTTGAGTTTAATTGTGAAGTCATTAAATTAGAAGAGACAGATGCTATTTCAATTATAGTTGTGACAGAGGCAATAGTTTATAGAAACATTTATTGACTTAGAGCTACGAGTACCTACATACGTACAATTTTATCAACAAAGGTGATGCATTTTTTTTAACGAAACCAAAGACAAGTTTAAAAAAATCTAATTCTGAAATTAAATTAAAAACAAGCTAATATAAAGCTAAAGTCCAGACATCCTCAGAAGCCAAACCACCACTGAGTTAAAAATAATGTCTCTAATTAAAGTTACCCCTAACAGTTTACAAACAAAATCGTAGCCCATAAAATTATGACTCCAAAACTTGTTAGTAGTGATACTTTTAATTTAATACGTAAACATTTCGATGACCATGGGAAAGGACTACAATACTTCGAAATGTATGGACGATGGAAGCCATAGAGAATAGAGTGTCAATAGGGATGTTACCCGCTGGGTTATGGCGGGTTTTGGCTATAAATTCGTTTAAATCGATTGTTGTGTTGATTCGTATCTGTTGCTGTTTTTGGTTATTGCATGTTTTGTGCGTTTTGATTGGGAGTGTTTTCATTTTAGTTTTTGGATATACGTTTCTAAAATACCAATGTATGACTTGATTTGCCTTGTAAATAGCTGTTTGATGTGACGAGAAATATTATTTATACTACTAATATATTACTGATACTTTATAACGAAAGTATGCTCCCTTGAGATAATTTGTGGCCTTCATGTGGGTCGAGCCGTCGTCGGCAGCTAGTAAATAATTGTTTTGAGTACGAAAAGAAAAAAAATATGAAAAAGCATAAGTATACAAAAATAAATCATTTCACTCCTTTTTGAGCAGCCGTGCATAGGCATATTTTTTTTCGTTGGATACACATCCAGGATGGCAAAACTACCTAAAAATTATTCTTACACAAAAATAATAAGAAGATATAAAAAATAGCAGATGTCGTTATGTCAAAGGTAGCAAGCCCTTACCTTTACCAAATTGAAACTATTGTTAACGCAACAATCGCTCACCTTTGGCGTTCCGAAGAAATTGGAGTAATAATATTTATTGTTATACAATCTGGAGTAACTTCATCCTTTTGTTAACCCTGCTCTGCTCTCCGCGTTATTGTTTGAGGAAGTGTGCGAAACTCGAAGATGCGTTCCTGTCCGAAAGATTCGCTGTTTTGAAAAACAGCTGCACAAACAAATTCCAACTTTATTTCTAATGTGTCGAAGTTCAATTTTGGGGAGCATCTTCAAACGCATTTGTTAAGGAGCCGTTTTGTTAAGTCGGTTCCGATCTAGTTTTTTTTTTTTTAATAACCGAAGTGTACATGTAAATGTCATGATTTATTTTGTGACAAGGAACACGGCAGTCGTTGTGGGAAATTTACGAGGATATTAAGGGGTGGGCTCGTATTGAATCTTTGATTATGTATTGTGAACTAATTTATGGAGCAGATGACTTTGTAGAAATAACTTTTTAGACCGGCGAGGTAGCAAAACTTTTTAATCTATATTTATTATGTACTTTTAAAAGAACGTAACGGCTCATGTTATTGTGCTAGATAAAGAATAGGTTAATTGTAAAGTAATTAAAATGGGAACGGTAATACTAGTATTGTCGTTTCATATCATTTTGTTTGACTATTCGTAATGGACTAACATTAATAGGGTTTCAGAGAAAGGAAACGACTTAAAAGGCGGGAACTAGGTCAACTAATTACCAAAATGCCAGCTTATAATTACAGTACAATAAAGTTCTAAAAAACAAACACAATATACTGCAAAGTTTCGAATGTTCGAAATGAAACTCCTGACGTCACTTTGCACTAACAAATTAAAAACCAATCCACTTACCAAGGTAACTTAAATGCTCATATAAAGTAGATACTAAATTTATTACGTTACACAATAAAAATTGTCGTAAACCTTCTTCATATAACCGATTATTATCGAAAACATAATCCCAACTCTATAATAGAGACGTTAAATTTTTATAACCTATTTCTAACAATATGGTAGAGCGATAAAAGTTCGCGATTTTTTTTAAGACTGCTTTTTGAAGAAACTCCCCTTATTGTTAACCTGGCAGTGGGTTTTAGCCCCTGTGCCTAAGTTTGCGAAAAAAAAAGCTCGAACCTATTGTCGACTTTTTGAAATGAGAACACGTTTTGTTGGAGTGATTTTTCAAAATGGCGTTTTGTTTCCACATGGTAATACCGGCTTAATTTTCAACGGTTAGTGGCTTAAAGTTGATTGATGGGTCTATTTTAGTTGTTATGGCTTCAATTTTAGGCAGGTGGGACACCGGTTTTTAGTTTAAATATATACTCAAACTTTTAAACTGCTAAAATAATACTATTCATTAACATTGTTCGCGATAACGCTAAAGATTAATTAACCGAAATAAAACTTTATGTGCCACGTAAATTCAGCTCTAAGAGAATCAATTTTGCAATCAGTTGCCAATATAAATCTTCCTATCTAGGCGAGTCAAGATATTAATGCTATTTTCGCAAGGCAAACTTTTGCAAAACACTACGTAATTTAGCAATTGTGACGCGTCGTTATAACAACGATATCTATCAATAATAATAATAATGATATATGAACAATAATGCCAGATGAAATAAAGCTATAAAAAACTTACTCGCATGACATATATATTTCAAAACACAAATCTTTGCCCAATCTTCACTACCCGAGGAAAGTTTTAGCACAAAGTAAGCAACCCTGCGTTTGTCGGGTCACATTCGAAAATACTCACACAGAGTTCGAAAGTTAAAAACTTTCCTGACGTTTCGTGGTAGTTCTTGTGGCAGGCGATTTGAAGTCCTGCCAGGTACAAGAAAATTGTTGATTAAGTTTTTGAGGTTATGGGAATGAGCTGAAAACGATTATGTTTTGTAGAATTCCATACTAAAAGACGATTGTAAATCGAAGGCGTAATCATAATCAGCCTTTTAATGTTCCCACCATAGAAATATAAAATACATGTTTATTATATCTATGGTTCCCACTGTTGGGAAATAGGCCTCCTCTCTAGGAAAGGAAATGGACCGCCGTAATCCACCACGCGGGCCCAGTGCGGGTTGGTGAATGTCACATCTCGTCGAATTTTTGGTTCTAAGACATGCCGGTTTCCTCACGATGTTTTCCTTCGCCGTTTTGGAGCAGTGGTGAAGAAATTAATTACACAAAATAATGTAAGTACCTGGCTGGGTTTGAACCCGCGACCTACAATCAAAGACGTATTGGTCTTTAAGTATTTTCTTTTTTTCAGTATTTGTAATCTATTTATTTAAAAAGTTGATAATTTCTGTTCTTTCAAATTTGATACTGGTTTGAAATATGATTTTGACTGAGGGATCGTTGGTAAAATCAGATCGTATAACAGAGTCAGTCATCCAATCGTATAATAGGTTATGAATACAAATTAAACTGTTTAAAATGTTCTAAATACATATTTGACTTCACATATAACCTACTAGCGACCTTCAATTGGAAACTAGACCTGTGACTCGTGACCTGCTTCGTAGCAATGGCTGGAAAAAAATATTTATAAAATCTAATCAGTTGATCAGCACTGCTTATTGCTACCATAAATTAAAACGTAATTATTACTGAGCCTTGTTACTTGTGCGTAAGGTGTGACTAACTAGGTGTGGCTAACCTTTTTTATGGATGTGGAATTATCAAATAGGGCCCCATAGGGTTAGTGTTGCCAGAGTTGCGGGATTTCTTCGGCCCTAGAACGCAAAGGGCATTAAGAGGAACATGGATGAGTTTTAGCCAGTAAGAGTCTGCCGCTCCCTTCCGCTCCGCCCAGAGTGGAAGAAGTTATTTGGTGACTTCAGATTCATATTATTTCTGACTAAAACCCACCCGTGTTCCTCCTAGTGCCAATTGCGTTCAAGGGCCGCTGGGACTTTCGAACAACTTCTGCAATATATCTATATACCTAGCAGATCTGAATCACCGTATATCTTTTTATGGAAATTTGTAAAAGTAAGACTTATACAGGGTTATTTGAAAAACACCAACAACATGTAAAGAGGTCATTGTCGCGAAAAAAAGTCAGCTGTTCCCTACATTTTGATGAGTTATATGAACATAAATGTAGGGAACAGCTGATTTTTTTTTCGCGATTTCAGGTTTGTTACAATAGTAAAAGTTGTTCATAATGATGAGTACAATGACCTTGTTGGTGTTTTTCAAATAACCCTGTATATTGTGCAACAATACTGCAATAAGCAGTATCACTCCAATATTGCCAATGGCGGCGATGTAAACCAGTTTATAAATCCAATATTCAAATATTGACTCGAATGCAAGTTTATTTTTTTCACTTATGGAAAGCAAGGCTGAACGTTTTCCAATAACGAAATAACAGGTGCATATTGTTTGTCTATGGATTAAAGAGCAACACAAAAAAAAAAAACATTTTCAATCTGCCGAGGATTTTTTAACTATCGTTGTGTCAACTTCCAGTCTTAGGCTGAGTACCAGTATTTTATGACTGTCTATCTGATTTCCACAACCTATTAATTGAGTAGCACGATTGGCGAGACTGATATCAGATTTCTGGCTTCTAATTTTCAAAGACCTATAGATGACAGCCGAGACCAACGGCGTAACGTGCTTTCCGAGGCGCGGAGGAGTCTCGTTTACTATGCATTTATAAATTACTAGCAGCGCCCCGCGGTTTCACCCGTGTAGTTCCCGTTCCCGTGGGTGAATGTAGCATTCAAATGGTGAAAGGATTTTTGAAATCGGTCCAGTTTTTGAGTTTATTCGTTACATACAAAAATACAAATCTTTCCTCTTTATAATATTAGTATAGATATAAATCTTTAACTAAAAGAAAACTACATTTTCTTTAAGGATTCAACATTATTGAATTTCAAGTTAATTTTTTTTATGACAGTATCAATCTCGTTTATAATATTGGCAGTTATCAAATTTATACAATCCCATTGAAAAATGAGTTTTTTTTTTAAAGAAAACATGGCCGTTCTTCAACGTCACCAAGTAAACCAGGTGGCAGGTTTATCAATATAAATCAGCCCCATTCGCCCCCTGACCTCTGGGTACCCAGGATTAGGGGATAAGCTCCCAGCAGTTACGGGTTGACACCTACTTATGGCTTGTAGGGTAGTTATAATGCATGTCGTATTTACCCTTTAGGCAATATTGATGGGGTTTGGCCGAGTAGACTACCTATAGACTATGTATTCCAAGAAATTATTTCAAGTCATTTGACACTGTTTTTTTTTCTTGCTTCTGTCAAATTTGACAGATATGCGGATGGTATTCTCACTTATAGTACTCATCCTAAACAGCAAATCTTATTTTTATCATAATAAAAGAGCAGTTTTTCAGCACAGACAGCTATTTTTTTTTTATATAATAAGCGAGAAAGTATAATTATGACATAGACAGTTTAGCTTTCTTTTTTTTAAAGTGAAATTTAAACCAGTGATATACATATATATATCTTCAGAAAGACTTTACTCGACAGGTACTTACTATTGAAGTACAGTAGTTTTTGATTATTTCCAAAAGGACTACAAAGGGTTCATATTGGATTGGATACACTTCAACTTCGGTTGCTCTGTTTGCGAACCCTTTTAATATTAAAGTATGTACTGTAAGTAGGTACTTTGTAATGTATATTGAATTCTCAAGTGTCCTTAAGTGAATAAAAGTAGTTACTGCGTACCAGATCCTATATTAGGAGTTTTTATATCTTAATGCCAACTTAAAAAAAATATTTTTATAAGAAAATGGTTTGCTGATTTTATTATTTAAAATATTAAAAACTTGAAGCGGCATTTATTAAATTCAAGTCACAATACTTGTAATACCATTATTTAATTAACTATAATCGATTTTCAAAATAAAATACAGACTGCAAAAAAGGGGCGCTTGAACAAAATCACTCTTCAATTAAGGAAAAAAAGTGATCCATATCTTTTAATTTACCTACTTTTATTGCTGCTAGCAACCCTTCGCCTTACGTACTGTTACAATTTTATTATTTGTATTTCGAATTCTAACTTTTTTTTTCTTTTGCTTGGGTAGTCGACCTTTTTCCTTTCGTGAGAATTGTCAATGTTGTTTTTTTTTTTCAGCAAAAAAGCAGTCCCACACGAGATCGCTAATGGGTTAACTGTTTTGTAAGTTTTACCTGTGAAATAGTATGAAAAAGTCAAAGATATACCGGTCTATGATTTTTTATACAGGTTTTTTACACAGTATCGTAGGGATATTCTTAAAAGATTTTTTTTTCTAGTTTATAAAAGTAAAACAGCAGAAAACAATGGACAACTAAAGGAGTGAAAGCAAAAAATACTCCATCATTTGTCACTTTTTTTTCTATAATAGGTGCATACATTAGTTTTATAAATTAAACCGCCGCGCGCCGCGCGCCGATTGAACAAAATAGTTTTTTTTACGATGATTTTCTGGTTGTGTCTTTTCAGTACACATAATAAACGTCTCAACATTAAAGTATAAAATCTGCAGTTTTACTAAAAATCCATCTATCCCATTTAAATATCTGTAACCTATCCTATTTCTTAACGACACTAGTGCTGAAAATAACAATTCTACCAGATCCGTGTTAGGTACGGACAGACATCAAGATACAAATATTTTTACATCAACAAAACCTCGAAACCGGTACACATTAATCTACGACATTTTTTCTAATGTCTTACAAACTGCCAACCCCTTGAATCTTTTAATTAAATGCGCACTCCACGTTTATAGCCAAACAAATAAATTATAATGATAATAAAACATTTTACGGTTTGGTTGACATTATAAAGGAGCGAGTGATTCCGGGCGATCGACTAGTCTTTTGTTTCGTGATCTATGATTTGTTTTTACTTTTTTTTTCTGAATTGATATTTTGTAAAGAGGTAGTGTATCTTTTTGATTTTGGCTGAATGAGCAAGGGGATGGAAACGGTTGTTCGATAATTTCTGAGATGTTTAAATTTTTCCATTTTGAATTTTTGGAATAAGATACATCTTATTCCAAAAAAGTAAGTTCAAAAAGGAAATATTTATATTTTACATTTAATAACTGAATTTTAAGTTAATTTCTTTTTTGATATAGTCCATTTTAGGTACCTACTTACTATTAAAATAGACAAAAAAGTACACATACATATGAAATATGCATAGATGTAATTGAAAATATATTTTATAGGTACATAATTATTAAAAACACGCTACAAAATTTTCAACTGCCAGTGACCACGTTTTTTCACACAACCTTTAATGGCGAATCTAAAAACCGCTTAAAACGATATGAAAATTAAATCAATCGGGTCCATTTCCGCCACAAAGCACGAAACAACGTATTCAATTAATTCTCTAAATTAAAAAAAAAATCGAAGCAATATTAAAAAAGCCGCCATTCCCATAAAATGATAGCGTGATGGTTATCCATTACTGAGCAAAAGCACTAGACTGTAAAAGCCGAGTTCTCACAGACTTCAAAATTAAAAAAAAAAACTCCGACTAAAGAGGTTTGAACTCGTGCAAAAAAATCCGCGCGTACGCTCCGCTGGATCGGAAGGGTGCTTTATTATAATCTATTTATTCTTCCATCTCTTTCCAAAGCTGGAGCGAGATATTTTTCCTTCTCTTTCTTGCTGTAATTAAGGACATTGCTGACCCCGCCAAGTGCTTGAGAAGTGCTTGTTATGATCTTTTGTTTTATTGTGGCGCAGTTAAGTGTGTGAGAACCCTTACAATTTACTTTTTTGAACTTGGCATTGCGATTTTTGGAATTGATACGGCCAGCAGAAAGTTTTTTTTTAATTATTTTTCTGGAAAATAGTTTTTCTTTGAAACCTAGTGAGTTTTTTTAAGGATTAGGTAGCCTTAGTGTCGATACCGATGAATATATCAGAACAACATATTCGTTAGCAGTTTGGATGTATTTTTGAAGAGCTTAGCCTGTTATTAGGTACGGAAAGAAAACTTGTGTAAAGGTCTACCATAACAGATGGATTGTGGAAAATCGCAAAAGCTCAACAGCTATGATTTCTTTTGTTTTCCTTCGGAGCGATAGGTGTGATATTATGGAATGTTTATATCTATATGGGTTATAGTAATAACTGGATCTCTAAAGTTTTTAAATTCTGTATAACATTACCGCAGTATTTAAGTACCTACCTATTACTCAATGGTATAACTTTTTACTAATTTTATTACTACATTAATTTCCATGCTAACCATACAAAAGTGAACAAAAAAAAAAACATATTGGACAGTGACTTGTCAATAACTACATAAAATTGTCGTTCAATGTACAGTCAACACCACTCACTAACTCTTGCACAATTAAAATTGCTCTTATTACAACGAAATAAAGTCCATGTTTTTACAACAAAAAGGCGACGTTCTTGACGTTCTTTATAGAATCGGTTAAATTTATAAGTTATTTATGCACATAAAGTTAACATAAAAATGTTTGATCACTCAATATTAATGTTGTGTGGATCATGGGACTGTACTGAGGGGTTATAGTGAATGAATAATTATTGTTGTGGTTAACTGGTATTAAATAGGCACATTACTTTGCAGTATACTTGCGGCGAAAAGTGTTTAAGCCACTAGGCAACATTTGACGCGCAACACGTGACGCTCAACATGATCAGCAATGTTGCACAACAACGCGTGCGTTACCAGCAGACGAGCAACATTGACGATGTTCCTCGTTGCCTTCCAACATGGTGAGTAACATTTGCATCATGTCGACAATTGTTGCCAATTGGATACGAAGCTTAACTTCTCACAGTGTTTCATACAAACTTTTATAAAGCCTCGTAATCTCTACGCGACATTTGACGCCCAACAGGCTGCGCAGCATAGACAATTTTACTAAAAAAAAGTACCTCGTTACCATTCAACATGATAAGCAACATGTTGTATATCATGTTGCAAATTAAATGTTGCCTAGTGGATGCCTGCTTGCTTTAAGTCCTTAGAAATGAAAGGTTTGAATGAATCTCGGTACGCACACAAAATATATCGAAGTCTGAAGAGTTATAATGTAAGACATTTTTTAAACAGAGTTCAGACGGGAAGACAGCAAGCAATTTAATTTACCAACTGAAAGTGAAAAATCACTTCGTCTACTAAGCATTGGAAGCTAAAATCACTACCCATGATGTAAAAGTCATAAAACACAGAACTCAGGACCGATAAATTCCATTGACAAAGCGCGGCAAGTACCAAGTTGACTTTGGTATGCAATTTGACTTAAGATAACTTTACCGTAAAAAAAAAATACCATAAACAATAAGGGGACAATCTAGCGAGTAGACATTTTACGCTGGACACTTTTACTTCTTAGTTATGAAATAAAATACCAGTAAATTGGAAATTACAATAAATGCTAACGCTTCTTCTAGTCGGTTTCGTTAAAAAAGTAATTCTTATTTAGCGTAGACAAGACTGTATTCCACAACGATTTTGAGATTTTCAACTGGGAAACAGACCTTTAAAAATTCACAAGGCTATACCCCTAATAGTTTTCAGTAGAATTTTAAGTACCTATACCCGAATACTGGTATTCCGTTGAATCGAGCTCGGTCTGGACGCTGAACCCAATATAGGTAGTTAGGGAAAGGCTAGACCGGTTTTTGACACCACACACATCATCTGAAAGCAATTTCCGCAACCCACCAAAAACTTCCGCAAAAAAGAAATAGATACTCAGTATCCCCCTAGATCTTGATAAACAGTATAAATTATAATAATTTATGATATTCGGGACACCGGCCGTAGATGCAGTGACAAGGAATGAAAAGATAGCATCAGATAAAATCTATAATGCTTACACAAGAGAAACCGGATGCATTTATATGTATGCGCAATGAGCAAGTCTTGCTAAAACTTCCGTCGGTTTATAGCTCAAGAAATGGCTGTTAATAATACGGTATAAATTGTGGAAGTTCTGTATGTATTTAGCAGGCCTTTAATTCATTTGAGGCATTTGAGGCCACCACAGGATTGTCCGGTTGAGCAGTAACCAGCCTTAGTGTGCTGAACTGCAAGTGGTCCAGGTCAAAAAAAAAAAAACTATATTTGGCCCAGATTCTGTTAAGGAGCTGATTTTAATAAAATTTTAAGTCTAAAGTGAGACCATTACTGACCAAGGAACGCATAGTGTAAACAGTTAAAATTACAGTAAAACGCGTTTTGGATGGTATATTCCTTGATTAGTGAAAAGCACAAAAAATACAGTAATAAATGATTAGTAGCTAAATCATTAGTTTATTGAAGCTTTTATGAGAAAATTTAAAACTCACGTAGACACGTTTGCGGGTTTAGTTTTTGATCAATGTTATATTAATTAGTATTAGATATTGGACGTGATCTTCTCTGACCTGCATTAGTAATCATTCTTCCTACATAATAATATTATATTAAGGTACTCAAATAATTCATTTCGGACGCCATAATATGCTTCAAGAACGGAGTACGAGAAACGTAGAATGAGGGCGGGTGTTCCTCAAGTTTTGGACTTTTGGCGGGCTATATTTTGTTGTTATGACTGTCAATCATTAATATTCTGCTGTTCCATTTATGGTACAGGCTAGCAGTGTTTTAAACGATTTTAATAGAAAGAAATGCAACGTAAAATTATTAGAATGACCAAACAAAAATTTTGCCAAAACTTTATGTACTTAGCTCAAAAATTGTCGATCCTTTCAGGTATTACAATTCTCACACAATTTATGTATTATATATTATATACAGCATAAAGGTAACAGTTGCAACATAAATGTCTTATTGAATAGGAACCCGACTCACCGTATCCTCAGCTCCGATACAAAAAAGTAATCCCTATTGCACAATACGATGGTCCGCAAACAAAAAAACAACCAACTGTCATTTCACAAAATCACTAGAAACTCCTTAAAACGCACAGTTCTGTTTCACGTAAAAATATAAAATTAAAAAATTATAACACATTCCATAAACGATTCCATTTTCGAATAAAACCGCCGAAAACTTTTAGAAATGGAAAGGCTCTCGCGCAACCGTGCGTTCGCGCGCAAAGCTCGCGTTCGAATAAATGGAATTCAAACTTTACCTGGGGTGACATTCATGTGACGGATCTATCTCTTTCTGTCCTATAGTTTATAGTTATGTGTGAGCGAGTATGATATATTTTATTGAAGGTAGAACGGTCGGGAAGATGTCAAAAGTTTTTTTTTCTTCGACCGGTGCATTGTTTTCCCGCCTTATCTTCGGCGGTCTGTTGATAACTGTGTCTTCGATAAGTAACATTGATAAAAATGCCATTAAAAGTTTTTGAATGGGCTCCCTTGTTTTGCCGATAGTGGCGGAAAATAAATGTTCATTACTTCCCATTGATAAATGCTTTTCTAGACTTAGTTGGACAGTTGAAAAATACAGTTTGTAGTTCGGAAACTGTTGTAGAGAAATACATATTGGGGTATTGGGTCGTGTTGGTCTAGAGTAATTAATTACTTATCTTTTACACGCTTGTGGTTTTACATAATGCATTTACTTTAATAGACAAATATGTGAAAATGGTAATTTTTATAACTTAACTGGACTGACATTGAACATTGGACTTGCTGATTAAAATGGCTAATAGTGTTTAAATACCTACATATTAACCAATTTCAAAAAAGAGTAGGTTAGGTTATGCGTTACAAATAACACATTAAACAGCAGACATGTAGATACAGAGATTATAATAAAATGGATGGATAAGATGAAAAAATTCTTTTCGGCTAAAAGTGAGCCAAACGTATCCAAACAATTATCAAGGTGTGAAAAGTTGGCCTGCGGACGGTGAGCTATGGGTGGTTCGCCGTCCGATAGCAACCAGGCCCGGGTCGACAGCACATCGTGCAAAAAAGACGGCCCCATAGGGTCAGTGCCTGCTAGGGTTGCGAAATTTATTCGAAAGAGTCACCGCGGCCCTGGAACGCAAAGGCCGCTAGAGGGATCACGGGTGGGTGTTAGTCAGTAAGAGTCTGACACTCCCTTTCACTTTGCCCAGACTAGAGCGGGAGAAGTCATTTGATCATTTCCCAGCCAGAAAAAAAAAAGGTGTGTAAAAGTCCGACGCAAAAACTTAAAAACACTGTGGGAACGCAGTGAAAAGGAAGTTAAACATTATTTAAACTAAATAAAGCGCTAATATTTACATTTATTACATTTTGACCATACCCACGGAAATATCAGCCAACTATAAATATGTATATCCATAAGTCCATAATCGATGAGAAAGTAACTCAGTCTATCTGTCCTGTAGAATACGATGTAGTTTAGATTTTAGGGTTTTTAGTAGTTGCTAATAGGTAAATAAATAATTAAAAATCATAAAAAAAAAATAAACAACACCTACTCCCATCCAAAA
Organism: Hecatera dysodea; assembly: GCA_905332915.2. Classification (NCBI taxonomy): domain Eukaryota; kingdom Metazoa; phylum Arthropoda; class Insecta; order Lepidoptera; family Noctuidae; genus Hecatera; species Hecatera dysodea. The sequence goes on along the minus strand of HG995288.1, from coordinate 21,140,781 downwards.
AATTACTCTAAAATGACAAAAATTATAATTTATAATCCATTTAGTTTGGTACAGGTAGGCACGAATATTTTAACCCAAGCGTCGCCGCCTCGACAGACTGCATATTTTTTATTGTATTTACTAAGAGTATTATTTTATTTATCAGTTTTTTTGGTTTGGGTCACTCGCAGTTCCGCACACTAAGGCTGGTTACTGCTCAACCGGACAATCCTTTGGTGGCCTCAAATGAATTTAAGGCCCCCAGCCAGGGCTTTTTTTTGTAGTGTAGTTGTAGATTTGAACACAATTTAAAAAAATGAAATTAATTAAAAAAATACGCTCCCCTGAAATAATTTCTGACTTTCACGCGAGCGAATCCGCTGGCTGGAGCTAGTTCAAGTACAAAATGTTCGAGTCACTGCAACTCCGTTACCTTGTGTGCACAGCGGACTAGCGGTAGTTATGTTGGTCAGTGGGTTTGTTCCCGTTTGATGCAATTAAACGATTTGCCGTGCAGTCGTGAATTTCATGACATTTTCTCTTTAATGTTTGTGTTTTAGTGGGTCTTAGTTTTGATTTGTCATGTTTTTATGTAGAGATTGGGAACAGTTTATAATATGGTCAACAGAAGAACTGCTTTATGATAAGCACATAGGAAAGTACCTAATAAATAATTAATCAGCTCTATCTATTAAAACTTCATAGTCTTAGTTCCAATGATTAGCAGATTCTAAAACAAGTTATTCAGTTTTTAAACTAATTAAATGGTAACACATTAAAAGGAGCTCACGGCTAAAGAATAACAGCCGCACGTGTCGATCTTCAAGGTTAAGCAACGCTTGCCGAGGTCGGTCTGTGGATGGGTGACCATCTTAACATACCGAGTTTCCTTCATGCGTCGGAAAGCACGTTAAGCCGTTCGTCCCGTCTGTCATTTGCAGATCTTTGACAGTCGTTAAGGATTGTCAGGAGTCAGTAAATCTGACTCCAGTCATGCCAAGAAGTACCGTGTTACCCAGTTAATGGGTTGTGGAGGTCTGGTAGGCAGGCGCCCCACGTTAAATACTGGTATTCAGCTGTTATGACTGGAAGTCGAGCCCAATATAGTTGGGAAAAGGTTAGGCAGATGATGAAATGGTAACATTTTTATGAGTAAGCCAAAAGATCTTCAGAGACCTGTGACTGCCAATTCCAAGGGAGCCATCACGACAATCTGAATTCCTACTAATATTTTAAATGAGATGTTTGCGTATTTGTTAATCAATCACGCCTTATTGGCTGAACGGGTTCGGATGAAATTTAAAACACGAATGTCATAACGAGACTCCCAACATATTATAGTGCAGTATGTACGAACCTTTTTTTTGGATGAGAAATCATCAAATGACTTGTCCCGCTCTGGGCGGAGCGGGAGGGAGTGTCAGACTCTTACTGACTAAAACCCACCCGTGATCCTTCTTGTGCCCTTTGCCTTCCAGAGCCGTGGCGACTCTTTCGAACAAATTCCGCAACCCTAGCAGCACTGACCCTATGGGGCCCAGTCTTCTTTGCTGACGGCTCTTTGAGGCGCGCGTGGAACACGACGCACCGTCGACTCGGGCCTGGTTGCTATCGGACAGCGAGCCACCCATAGCTCGCCATCCGCAGGCCCAGTATGTATGAACCTAGTACATAACTTCAACCTATAAAAAAATTGTTGTGTCTATTCAGATACTAAAATAACCTACCACGTCAGTAGCTGTTATCCCAACATTTTCTTTTTTACCGTTACCCCAGTGCGAAAAAGAAACTTTTTTATGCTCGATATAAAATAAGTTTTATGAGTAAACTTATGCATCTCAGTTTTACCGTATCAGAGAAAACGCAATTTATTTTTTAGAGAGAGTAGAAAGTTTGACTTACTAGGGAAAGAGTCTTGGGTTAATATGTAAAAGCTTAAATGAAGAAAGCGAATAAGAATATCATCGACTACCATAGATTATATCCCGTTGATTAAAAAAGAAATTAAAGACGAGCCATTACAAATTACACCCAAGTCAAGTGATGTGATAGGCTGAAAAATCGTTTAATCACAGTAAAATATCTATATTTTAAAGTTTGCGATAATTTTCCTTTCATTAATTGGCGCTGTATCCAGAGCTTCAAAGTCAAGATTCAAAATATCTCTCAAAAAATCCAAGATGGCGATTACACCACGGCGCGAAAAACGCTTCCACTTTCAAAATCCTATTTCTACGGCATCGTCTTTTATTTATTTTAACATGACTTGTTTGCACACTATCTGAAGAGACAACCGTGTCCTAAAATAACAAGAAATATGATTTAAAAAATACAACATGAATTATGAGAAATTGACAATAGAACTGCAACGAATCCGATTTACTTGGATCTACCGGTACCGTGACGCGATTTAAAAAAGTCAACTTTTTTGTAAAAACTATCCATAAATAAAAGAAAATAGTAAAGTTGTTGTTTTTCTACGGTTAATATATTAAGGACATAAAGAATATTGATATATTTATTGTAAGGCTAAAGATTGACAAAAGTATCTTGGAGATTATTGTTAATACTTTAAAAGGTGAAAACTTTTTTTTATGGATATGCAAGGACTTTTTGAACCCTGATCCTGGATTTTAGAAATATATTTTTAGTGCCATTTTTCTTCACCAAAATGTATTTCATTAGTATCATATTATGTATTAGGATTTGTATATTTTTTCTGACAGTAGTAATACTTTTTTTTTACTGTACACATACCACAGTGTAGTCTCGAGACAATGCCTTTTTAGGTAAGTCCACTCATGTACTATTATTCAATATAAAGATTAAATAAATAAATAAAATGCTTAATGACTTCAGAGAGAATTAACTAGAATTCTAGAGGCGATGAAAAGTTTCATTGTATCAAGAAAAACGACTGTCAACTACTGGTTTTTCGAGTTTGCATTAGGTAGGTACATGTCATTGAGATGGTATTGATCCCATATATTGAAGACTTTTCAACAGTCTTTATCGCTGAGAGAACGACTGACGAAATGTGTACAGTTGATATTGACAGCTCTACGGAAGTGATGCGAGCTCTAAAATATATGTATTTGACAAGGATGCCTCGATACGCTTTTTTGCCGATACGATACCGACACCGATACTCTTATAAAAATATCGGTAATACTGATACCGATACCGATACGCTTATTGAATTCAAAAAGGAAGATAGAATAAATAAAACACAATTAATTAATACCTAGTTTTAGTAATCAAAATTAACATTTATAAGATTTTTATTTAATAATAATAATAATAACTTTATTTCACCAAAATTTCATTCAATTTCATTTTTAATAATAATAACTTTTTTTCACCAAAATTTCATTCAATTTCATTTTTTTTTAATTTACGTTGCAACGAAATAGATGGGACAAATTTGAAAAGTATCGTTGAATCTGCCATAAAAATATCGCCGATACCGATATATCGGCAAACCCGAAGTATCGCTGATATATCGGTATCGGTATCGGATGCATCCCTAATATTTGAATTTCGACAATCGTTATTGCTGAGAAGATGTCAGTTTTTTTTTTCAGATTATTAGTTAACTTCTCATCTCTTTACAAAGTAACAGGTTGATTCATTAATCAAGAACACATGGAAAGCGTTAATAAATTAACCCTTTCAATATTTATTGATTTCTTTTTAACCACAAATCAGCGTACCAAACACAATGGTTAAAATAAAACATGAACAAGCTTTTGAACAAAAACAAATTGTATATCATTCACTACGGCTGTCAAGTACGGTAACATAAAACAGTATGTCAGTGAAACAAATTAGTGCAAGAACGTTAAAGTATTTATAACGTCAGGAGATCGACTCGTGCGCAAGTTACGCACCTGCTGTTCGATAATAAGAAGGTTCTCAAAGTGGTGGCGTTTTTAAGCCAGTCATTTTTTTAAAAATAGTATAAGGAGTTAGATCTATTGTGAAAACTGATCTATTTAAGACATAGTTTTGTTTTTCTTTACAAATTTAATTAATAGAGACATTATGCTTATTTCCTTTATAAAATGGATTTTTTTTGAAAAGCGGTTATAGACAATGATCAAAAGAAATATTAAAATTGACATACCTATAAATAACAAGAAGAAGAAAAATAAAGAAAATAAAGCAAGAAAAAGAGTTTATTTGCGCCATGCATGACGCATAACAAAAAAAAAACAACAAAATAATCAGAATTTTGTAAGTAAATAAGATATGAGACATATCCGCGCAAAAAGGCTATCGTTCAGCATTATACTGGGACTCGTGTGCGAGACGGAGCCACAGTGCTGATAGGTTGTAGTATTGTCTAAATCCTCATATTATTGATTTTTAGGTACCTACTTACTATATACATATTATACCTTTCTTCTTGCCGATAAAATAAAAAATCTTTGAGAGCCATCTCTTCACACTTATTCACTAATATTTATACTGCGAGTCCGTATATTTTACGTACTCCTAATTATACGGTCAGAGACAGGTGTGTAAGGTCCTTAATGTCTCCTACGTTTGTTGTAGAGTTTCCGACATTCTCTTAGTGTTATTATGTGTTGCCTTGTTAATTTATAGTTGTCAATTATTCAAGATATGTTAAGTTTTTCAATCTGTCGAAATAATATGTTTGTGTTTTCATCTTTATTAGGCTCATTTTTAAATTTTTACACTTTAAACAAGAGGCTTCAGTATCTCAACTGAGAAAATTCCATTGCTGAAAAAATCAAAACCTTTTAAGTTTTCAGTTCAATCAATATTAATATCTATATCTATACTAACTTTATAAAGAGGAAAGATTTGTATTTTTGTATCGAATAAACTCAAAAACTACTGGACCGATTTTAAAAATTCTTTTACCATTAGAAAGCTACATTCACCCTGAGTAACAAAGGATATATTTTATTCCCACATTCCCACAGGAACGGGAACTACGCGGGTAAAACCGCGGGGCGCTGCTATATAATGTCTTATAAAGGGAAAGTAAGTTTGACTGTCTGTAGGCTCTTCACATCTAAACGGCTGCACGGATTCGAATGAAATTTCTATATTTCCACTTCTCTATATTTTCCTTTCCAAGCATTGTCCTAAGACTGGAACTGCGCTTCTCGCATCCAGCGTGTTATAAAGACCGATAAGACAATCCTCAGTCCAATTAAAAGTATCTTAGCCATCAAAATCATTCAGCCGATACATGTCTACAGCTGGACGTCTATGTCCACCTCTCCCAAGCCACATTGGTTGGTCTTTTTCTTCTTTTCACGCCACTTAGATCTATTTTCGGCTTCTCGCATCCAGTTTCTGCCAGCCGTCCTGCGCAAATCGTCACTCCACCGTGCCTGAGGACGTCCTATACTACGTTTGCCGAGACGCGGTCTTCTCTCTAGAACTCGTTTACCCCACCGGTTGTCGGTTCTACGACTAATATGGCCATCCCACTACCACTTCAGCTTTTCTTTTTTGAAGGATAGGAAATCATGTAATGATTTCTTCCACTCTGGGCGGATCGGAAGGGCGTGTCAGACTCTTACTGGCTAAAACCCACTCGTGTTCCTCCTAGTGCATTTCGCATTTTGCGTTCCACGGCTGCGGTGATTCTTTCGAAAAAAATCCGCCATCCATAGTCATACGCTTCTCACATCCAGCAAATGACCAAGACCTTCGCTAAATTCTCAGTTTTAAGTATCGAAGTCATAATTACTCAACCGATAGTTTCATTTCTACAGTTGTCAACCGTATTTTGCTTCTCGAATACCAAAGTTTCTATAAGTTTTTAGACCAATTTATTAGTACTAAATCAATTTGTCAATTGGTATCGAATCTCTCAACATCTCAATAGAACCTTAGCGCAAATAGATCTTGATTCAGATTGATTTATTTAGATATGTATCACAAGCTGTAGATAAAATTGTCACGATCTACTGCTAACCGTTTAGCCGATATCAGTTTCTGAATATCTTTGTTTGTGAATAGTTTTTCAGTATGTTGGGGATACCTCATAAGACCTGAAGAAGGTACCGTAGTTTTGTCCATCTGAGTATTTATAGCCTGTAAAGGTTAATTTTCGACACGGCGTGACCAGAATGCTGGCTCGTTTTTTGAGCAAAGAATAAGAATTTCTTTCTATTCAATGTCGCAGTGCTGCTAGTCTTCTGAAATCTTTAAAAGTTATTACGGATGGTCAGAAGCTAGAAAATCTGACGCCAGTATTCAAAATTTCAAATTAAGTTGAGATCCAGCACTATTTGGATGTCATTGTAACATAAAGACAGTCCCCCAAACGCTCACCTTACACCACTTCCTAGCATTAAGGCTGGGAAGAAAAAGTGGCGCAAAAAACTCGTCTGTAAAACATTTGTCTGTTAAGATGGAAGAGTTTGAACTATTTTTAATATTGTCAAGGGGTATCGTGTTACACAGTTACTGGATCGTAGAGGTCAGACAGAGTCCATGTAAAATATTGGTCAGACTGCAATGAAAAATGTAAAGTTGTGAAAAGGCAACGCAGATTAGTACACCAAAGACTACCTTTTTTTTGGATGGGAAATCATGACTTCTCCCGCTCTGGGCGGAGCGGAAGGGAGTGTCAGACTCTTACTGATTAAAACCCACCCGTGATCCTTCGTGTGTCCTTTGTGTTCCAGGGCCGCGGTGACTCTTTCGAATAAATTCCGCAACTCTAGCAGGCACTGACCCTATGGGGTCTTCGTTGCTTACGGCTTTTTGAGGCGCGCATGAACACTACGCGCCGTCGACTCGTTCCTGGTTGCTATCGGACGGCGAGCCACCCATCGCTCGCCATCCGCAGGCCCTCGCCTACGGTGACCGGGAATCGCCCTATGTTTCCCGACCCGGGCGTCTTCTTCTGTTGCGGCGACTGGGGCATGAGGTAGATTAGTACACCTAAGACTAACGTTTTTACCTGTTTTTCCTTTTCTCTTTGAAATTCATCCAAAGGTTGTCTTGAAAAGATCACTTTTAGCGATAAGGCCACCCATTGTGTCACCCTATGTAATGTTTTCTTCATGTACATGTTCTGTAACTTATATGGTGTACATAATAAAGAGAGTCCATAGTGTGGAAAACACAATACAATAGAATAGAAAATTCTATTTTATTGTGTTTTCCACAATATGGTCTTTCTGTTCTAACGGTTATTCAGCACAGCATTCTCCCTGATTTGACCACAGATCCCCTCGGCATTAGTTCCGTTCTCATTTAACAGGTCCCATATCGTGATCTATCCGTTGTAAATTTAATTATGAGATGTTATCTCATTTGATTTACGTGCTGACACCTGTTGCCAATATGGCGCCTGTGGCTGTAGTTATTATAACAGACACTGATAGATTTGTGGGTGGTATTTTATTTACTAGCCTAGGTAGTAGGTGTATGTTTGGGTCACCTTTATTGAGATGGAATTTTGGAGTAGGTATTTGGTCCATGTGACCTACTCCAAAATTCCTGACTGAAGTAAAATTTTTGACATGGCGATTGCGCTGCGAATACAAACACACCTCAAAAAACGGTAATAAGGTATTTGACTGAACAATCTAATTAAACCTTATTCAATATTCACTCAAACTCTCTCAGAGAAAATGGAGGTTGTAGCTATCAGGAGGAAATAAAGACACGTATTTTTTATATTTTCGTGTAAATTACAAGCGACGACGATACAGTGCGTTGAATACTCGTGTGACGTCACTACTCGCTACAATTTTTACCACCACGTGACGTCACAAGTCCCCACTCCTGATCGATCGAACATAAAAAGCATCAAATGCGTTTTATGTTTGTATTTTTTTTTAGATTTGATAAAGCAAAAAATACCTGTCCAATATGTTTTGGGAATCTATCTGACGGACTGACTAGATTTTTTTAGTCAAATACACTATTGCCACTTTGTTAATATGTACAGTTAGTGTGCTTTTAGATTCGAACAAAATTGACGTTTGTAAGTACGGTATTTTATGGAAAGATCGACGACCATTCGACATTCTTCGTTGGGTACAGATGACTGGCGTGGAATAAATTAGCTCTCAGAAGTAGGTAGGTAATATTCAATTAAAAACTTGCATTGCTTTTGTTTTCTCGATGTCTATGTTCTATTTTTTTTTTACTCAATTTCTGTGAAACTAACTGTCTCTTACTATTATTTGTGGAAGATATTCTGCAATTAATTCCTTTGACTTCAGTCACTTCAGGGATTAATTCACAGTTCCAGCAAATTCGAAAAGGTTAATTTCAATTTCTGTTTGTGATTGTAACATCCCCTTTTTACGAGTACCTGAACACGTCCAGTCCCAAATTAAATTTTATCATCCACTTCAACTAATGGAACATGTACCAAACCCCATAAGCCCGAACATTAGAGCAATAATTTCGGTAAACTGCAGCAAATTGGTTGTTTTCTCACGTTGTCACGTTAATTACGAGACACCTGCGCCCGCGCACCGTGACGTCATAGCTTACGTCAGTGATAGCGGGTGTTGTTAGTTGTGTTATGGGGGTGGGCAGAGTTAGATGGGTGTGAGTACATACAGATGTTGGATTATAGACTTGTACAATGTTACTGTCACCACATTACTTCCAAGGGTAAATTCGTTCATAGGCTGTGTTGGCCAGAACATGAGTCCAATTTTTTTTTGAAAGCGGCAATATTAATACTTTATTTGCTTTTATGATTATCTGATAAGCGTAGCTAGAAAAGTAAGTTTAAGCTGATTTTCTGTTAGCAAAGAGTACAATCAATCAATCAATCAATACTCTGCGTCGGAGTTCGCACGAAACCGGTTCTGTTATGTGTTGCCGAACGTTTTTGCGTGGTTACATTTAAATTTACTTTTTTATTTGTAATTAATTTGATGACATTTGTGTTTGTTCTTTCAATTGTTTTCTTTCCTTAATTTATTCAAATCTATTTATCACACTATTATATCACATTATTATTTATCGTTCACTACACATTTACATGTACGTATATAACTATGATGTATCTATTTACCTGTATATAATTATAACACCTTACAAACTGATTTACATCCGTACACTTCAACGTTAGGTTCAGTTGAAAACCAGCGTCAGGCAGCTCCCAGTTGTCTGGCATTTTTGCTGAACTGGACCTATTTGGCGCAGCCGCGGGTCACACAATGTTATTGTTTTAAATTTAAGTTTCCTTATATTTGTGTCTACATTGTGTGTATCTGTATGTGCCAAATAAATGTATTTTCTTTCTTTCTTTCTTTCAATCATCAATCTTTGTGCAGTTTCCGGTTATCATCATATTCCAGCCCAGGATAGGAGCAAGTGGCTAATAAACAACAGCTGCACGGGTCGATCTTCAAGGTTAAGCAACGCTTGCGAAGGTCGGTCTATGGATGGGTGACCATCTTAACATATCGAATTATCGAGATTCCTTTATGCCTCGGTGAGAACGTAAAGCTGTTGCTTCTGGCTGCCATTTGTAGATCTTTGGCAGTCGTTACAGATTATCAGAAGCCAGACAATCCGACATCAGTCTTGCCAAGAAGTTAAGTGTTACTCAGTTAATGGGTTGTAGAGTTCTGGTAGGCAGCCGCTCCACTTAAAATACTGGTATTCAGCTGAATCCGGTTTGACTAGAAGCCGACCGCTATACAGTTGGGAAAAAGGCTAGGTAGATCATGAACATAGGTCATTCTCTAGACTTTGTAACTAGTTGGTAAAAAGTACAAAAACATTTTTAACCGACTTCAAAAAAAGAAGGAAGTCGATGGGAGCCTCCATAAATCATAGTGGCGACTTAAAATAAATAACTTTAATTACGGAAGTCAGTGTTCAAATAATGAAGAAACAACCAAAAACACCGTCTTCCGAAATTAAAGTTATTTCATATTCTTTTTTTTTTTGTTTAGATTTCGGTTGTTTTAGCTAAGCAATTTTGCTTTTCCGTATTGGTATCGCAAAAACGCGTTAACAGTGAAATATCACCGCGGGTCTAAAGTGCCCACAGACTCAATCAAATATCATGATTGGGCACTTTTTGCACATAACCTCTATTCTCCCTTTTCCAAAAGTATTTTGAACTCTAGTTCAATATTTTAAGGGTGGTTATTGTATCATTTTGGAAATGTGTAGATTTTTGCAAACAGTATTGATTGCAGTCTCCAGAGGATTGCAGTTGACAGATGATTAGTACTATTTACTGTATATATATAAATAAATATATATATATGTATATATATATATATATATTTATAAGTAGTAGTATATATTGTTATATTTTGATTTGTTACTTCAGTTTAAGGCTTCATATTCTCTTCTTCTCTTGTTCTTACACACTATTGTCTACATTTCTTTTTCGTTTATCCTTTCGCAGGTCTGCTGGAAGAAATTTCGTTTGAAATAAGGAGTTCCTTTGTACAAAAATTGTAATGTTATCTCTTACTTATTGTATGCGTGTACATAAATAATAAAATAAATAAATAAATAAATGATTGTATTTAAAGAATAGGTTATCGAATTCGACAATGTTGTGCCGAATTTAACACTTGGTTGTGTATAGAATATATACTGTCTCATTTATTGCTTCAAAATAGTTTGTATGGAGTGCAGAAAGCAAGAATGACTTTTTTTTTGAAAATGAAAACAATATATCTATGTGCTGTGTGTTTTGGAACAATTAGAGATTTTGAAACATAGTAATAATAATAATTTTGCACTGTTGAATGACCAGACGAATTTAGTTTCTTCCCCTTTACTGCGAATGTTTGTGGGTAGTTGTACACAAATAACCAACGGTGGCAGTGTATAAAAGGGCCCCCCCTTTTATACACTGCCACCGTTGGTTATTTGTGTCGCCTTTGTTGCCTTAAATTCATTTGAGGCCACCACAGGATTGTCCGGTTAAGCAGTAACCAGCCTTATTGTGCTGAACTGCGAGTGGTCCATTCCAAAAAAAAAAAAACTAATTTCTCAGTCGCAACTCAACGGTCAGCGAGTCAACACGTCCCCTGAGGATGCCTCGTGGAGAGGCGAAACACGTGTCGGTAATAGTGTTGGGTATTGCTTTGCCTTCCTGCATGTGCATAAAATCCTTGCATTTGCCTTGTAATCTTGCATGTGCATAATATAGCGGGCGGGAGGGAGGTGCATACCTGCAACCCACTAATATTCGCGGAAATTAAAACTAGATATATTGTTTTCAATTTCAAATTAAAATGGATTTCCGCAAAGTAACGCCTGACTCAATATTTTTTTTTTTTTTTTTTTTAAGAATGACTTTGAAAACTTTGTATGATCTACATTCTATACTTGTCTATGTTTACTTATCCAAGATTGAAAAGTCATGTTATATAGTTTTCAAGTGCATTGTGCGGTCTTCGCATTTTAGTTCTCTAGACGACTTGAGGAAGTAAAAACAGCTCAAGGTCAAGACTTAGTTTTTTTATTCTTGTCTGTCTTTTTCTATATGTGGATCTATTTATTCAACAATATGTACATATGTATATGGCACCGGAAAAAAAATTGCAAATTGCAAACTCCGTAAGATTGTTAGAAATATTTATTAAATTATAATTTCTCGATATAATAATATGTCTTGTGTACCTATAACACGTTTTGTGTACAATTCCCATCCAAAATCAATAGTCCTATTAATATTATAAACGCGAAAGTTTGTAAGTATGGATGGATGGTTGGATGATTTATCCTCGTATTGCCACGGGAACGCAAACAACGCGGGTGAAACCGAGAGGTACTGCTAGTGCTTATATAAAAATGATCAAAACTATCATAATTTAAACCTCCACGATTACAATAACAATATTTTATGTTATAGACAACTGTTACAGTTTAAACCTTTTTTCTATCACTTCCGCACCTTTGAGGGTCAAACTATAAACTTTATTTTTATTGGTTTACGAACGATTTGTACAAATTAGATTATCTTTTGGATAACAGATGGCTCGGAACAGTTGTGTTTGATCTGTTCGATAGTTCAAACTTTGTTGAACTGTTGTAATCTGATAAAATATTTTAATGGAGGTTTAAGGATTTAAGCGATTCCCGAAATGTAGTGTTGATCTCTTTCTGTGGTTACGAGGAAAAATATATATTTTACTAGCACTTCGCCCGCGACTGCGTCTGCGCAGATTTAATACAAACACCCGTGTTTCCCCCTTAGGGGTGGAGTTTCGTAAAATTCGACATTACACCCTATATTGAACCTACCTGCCAAATATAAAGCTTGTAGGTGTTACAGTTACTGAGATTTCGTGATTAATAGAAGTATATATACATAACATACATACATAATCAGCCTTTTAACGTTCCCACTGCTGGGACACAGGCCTCCTCTCCAGGAGAGGGAATGGGCCGTAATCCACCACGCGGGCCCAGTGCGGGTTGGTGAATGTCACATGTCTTCGAATTTTTGGTTCTAGGACATGCCGGTTTCCTCACGATGTTTTCCTTCACCGTTTTGAGAGCAGTGGTGAAGAAATTAATTACACAAAGTAATGCGCCAGGCTGGGTTTGAACCCGCGACCTACAATTCGTAAGTCGGAGCCGTTACCACTCGGCCACCACTGCTCCTCCTGCACTGAAGTATATATAGTTTATGTAAAATTAGTCGGTAATTAGCGGTCATCAGGAAAGGTCTAGTTTATGAACTTGTTTTCACTTAGTGGTTGCTCTTTGCAGTACGAAACATATTCATGGTTGTTTAAACGCGTTGACTCTTCGAACAAATTCCACAAAATAGTTTTGATACTACGAAACGCAGTGGGCTTATTGATACAAAGTAGATTATTGGGACTGGTTAAGACTCAGCCCTTCATTTTGGGGATCCATACAAGGGGAGATCTATCGTGTGGACGAAAAAAGGACCATGCAAGACAGGTGATTGAGTTCTCAAATTTTATCATGTGTCACATTAACTGAAACGAATTTTGCCTTTGAATCATCATCTACCTAGCCTTTTCCCCAACTATATTGGGGTCGGCTCCCAGTCAATCATATTCAGCTGAGTGCCAGTATTTTACGTAAGTGGCTGCCAACCAGACCTTCACAATCCATCAACTGGATAACACGACACTTCTTGGGAAGACTGGTGTGTCAGACTGTCTGACTTCTGACATATGAATCATGTATGACGACACGGTTGGCGCAGTGGTTGAGCGATTGGCTGCTGCCCTGCGTATCGTGGTGTCGATTTCCGCACGAAACAAATATTATATTTGTATGGCTTACAAATAGTTGTTCCGGGTCTGGCTGTTTGTGATTGTATGCTTGTAAACGCACCCACGACACAGGAAAAAATCCTAGTGTGGATGCAATGTTTAAAAGAAAAACAATAATCTGTAACGACTGCCAAAGATCTACAAATGACAGCCGTGACCAACGGCTTAACGTGCTTTCCGAGGCACGGAGCAATCTCGGTATGTAAGAAGTCCACCCATCCACAGACTGACCACGGCATGCGTTGTTATTTTACCTTGGACTCATTATGTCCCAATTATAATGCAACGAAACCCCATTTAAGTAGCAAACGATATCAGTCAGAAGCTGTAACGTCTCCTTACAATACTTGCCATAAATAATGGCCCATCAATCCGATCCAACCGCCATACTTGACCCGTCGTTTACGAGCTGTAACTCCGTTTCCCCTTGACTTTTACGAGCTACGCCTTCTGATCAGACCGATGTGTGACACTATTTATTGGCTCGGAGTGTAATAAAGAAGCAATTTGATCAGTTAATGTTAATGACTGTTGAATCAATGCGTGTTTGCTTCTGTGTGGGCTTGTGTGTGGTAAGTTCTCGTAGTTAGAGCACTTGCATTTGGTAATATTTTGTAGGTTCAATTTTGATGAAAATTTTATTAAGTTTTATCTGTTGTTTGATTGTAGATAGTCGGAAAAACGATGTCAGTTTCCCATAGGTGCTATTAGAGGCTCTAAGTCTACTGGGATTTGGGGGGATGCAAAAATATCTACCGATGATTGCCCGTCGTCCCAAGCCCGTCGTATATTGTAACTTTCTTAAGCGATATAGAGCATAAAAAACAAAAACAAAATGATCACACGAAAGTGACATGTGCTACCTAAACTTTTCTTTAATCATTATCTGAGGAACGTAATGAGTATAGCGTATGCTCATTACGTTCCTCAGATAATGATTAAAGAAAAGTTTAAATGACAGCTTTGACCACGTGATATTTCGGTAGCACATGTCATCATCAACATTGTGGTCCAGAATCATTCAACGCTGATGCTGGGAACTATAGCCTTTTACTCTTTTTGCTATTTTTTTCGGGCAGCTTATGGCAGAGCAAAATTCTGGACCAGTCAGCAAAACTATTTAATTGTGCACTAGCCATACCAATTTATTATCAACACTCTTGATGATTGAAGATATCCACTGCTTGACACAGGTTTCCCCAAGACTCCAGCCGGGGATTACGGAAGTCGCTTATGTTCCCGCGATCCCTGGTATAGGTGGGAGATGAAACAACGGGGTGGTTTTAGTCAGTAAGAGTCTGACAGACCCCTCCGCCCGTCCCAGGTTGGAGGGCATCCATGAGGATTTGCCCCCGTTAAAAAAACAGGGTTCCCCAAGAGTCGCCACATCGACTGGTCTTGTGCGTTTCCCGTCCAGCGGATTTCCGCGATCATCATCAGGTCATCGCTCCAACTTGCGGAAATCCTTCCAGCGCTGCTGATATCAGAACTCCTACAGATAATTTTAATATTATAATCAGCAATCGTTCATTAACGACCCCCGAAACATTAAACTATCGTTCAACCCTTCTATTGACGCCTCAGGCGAGAAAACAAACACAATACCGTACACGTGTCGAAAATTTAACACAAAATAACTGAATGCGTGTTCATTACATTACATTGCACGTCAGTTGTCATTGTCTAGCACTAGTGCGTATTGTCCGGCATTACCGCACGCTGGGCACAGCGGGGCCGGGTCTCCCACACCCGAGCGCAGACAAAGGGTTGACAGAATATGAACGAACGAATATGTGCATAGCAGATTTTATAATTGGATATTTTAATTATGAGCTCGATTGTTTGGTTTTGTATGGGATAAAGGTGTTACGTTGGTAGTGTTGGAGGTGGGTTGGAATGGTAACGTTTTGGGGTATAGGTCCGGAGAATAGTTCAATGTATTGTCAAAGCTACATTAAAATCCCAATTATTATTAATCTCTGTAAAATGGAAAAGGCATGTATCCAACTTCCAATACTTTTTTTTGTTTCTTTCGTCTTTTTATTTCTTCAGCTGTTATAAACCTAGAAAATAGAGTGCTTATCACTTCGAAAAATTTCATGGATAGTTTTGTCTTATAGATTCTGACTTTGAAACTGTAAGGCAACAATGATATGTGGTTACGGATTTTTTTTCGAAAGAAGCGGAAGGGAGTGTCAGACTCTCACTGATTAATACCCATTAATCAGTGAGAGTCTGACACTCCCTTCCGCTCCGCCCAGAGCGAGAGAAGTCATTTGATGATACCAAATAAGATGTAAGTGTATACCCTCACTAATGTTTATGTCCGCTCTTACCAAATGATTTGGATGAATTTTTCGGATACGACAGTCAAAAGTACAGCAATTGCATTCAGGATGCCGCATGCCGTTGCCGTTGCTTCATAGACTTTGCAGCAAGGAGTTTTGGTTTTTTGCGCATGATGTCTTGAAAGCCATCAGCTTCAATAGATAAACATCCCAGACGCGCTTGTCTTTTTGCATACCGATAGAAAATGAGAAAGAAACAGTACAACAATGGCTAAACTCCACGATATCGACGGTGTTATGATTATGTAAGTCATAAAAAAGGAAATAAAACTGACAACCCCGCGGGTCGCTTGTATCCCGGTCGCAACAATGGGTTGATGGTTCACAATGTTTTGTAGTTGTAGGCGGTTTAATTGGATATTTTAATTAATAAATCAATGGCTTATGTTTTCACACACGTTTCCTTCGCAACAAGCGTTTCCAATTGCCTTTTATAATGCGCACGGGCGCACGGCAAAGGAGTGGAACTCTCTGCCTGCGTCTGTGTTTCCGAACGCATTCAACCCTGATCTCTTCAAAGTTAGAGTGAACAGGCTTCTTCTGGGTAAGCTCATTCCATCGTCGACTTTGTCACAGATCACCTGTGACCTAGACTAGAGTCAAGAGCAAATACATTACATACCTAATAAAAATATATGAAATTAAATAGGTATGTATAAGTTTGTAATTATAGGCGATGTGTGTGTGTTTTTTTTGTTTTTGTTCTCACGCCATACATTATTATCATAACTCTATTCATGAGGATTTGTGTTGTACATACATGTGACTATGGTTTACTTATTTGTCTGTTTTACTAGCTTTAAGTCCTCCACGTACTAAAGTAAATAAATAAAATTTTATTATATTTTAGAAATCGCTTTTAAGACCGCCATTGTCCCCGAAAAATTAAGATTTCTTGTATAATTGTACAACTATGTATTTAGTGTATAATTAAGAATACTCTAGTTGGCATAGCAATTCCATGTTACCATTTACTCTTATTTTTCTAAATAAATAACATATCGTAATTGCATGCAATAGCGGTTGCATTATTATCACACTAAAATAATTCAAACTCATTTTTATATTTTTTAAATACAGATAATAAACTGGCATAACACCTAGCGTGTATACATTTCCTGCACCTTTAAACTCCCTGACCAACTTGTATACATTTTTTCTCTTTATAAATTCGACCTTCATTCAAAAAAAATCAATAACCCTCTAGTTCCAACGCAAAAACAAAGGTCATCATTGGTATTTAACGTCCCCGTGTGACCTTTGCGCAGGCGCATGGTTAACAGTTGAGTGTTAATTAAGAGCAGCTGATGATTCTATTATAGCACTAGTGCTGTAAAATAATGATAGCGTGAATTTAAGACATTAATTTTGAGAGGTTTTTCGGGTTTGGTAGCTGCTAATTTGTGATGTCTCAATTATTAGGAGTTGAAATAATTGCTACTTACTTAATTTTATGTTATCACACGCATATCACCAATAATAAATTTGATTCAAGACTCTGTTATCCCTTTTTTTTCCTGATAGGGATATCATCAAATGATTTCTCCCGCTCTGGGCGGAGCGGCAGCGGCAGGGAGTATCAGACTCTTACTGACTAAAACCCACCCGTGTTCCTCCAAGTGCCATTTACGATCGAGGGCCGTGGTGACTCTTTCCAACAAATTCCGCAACCACTCTGGTACACAAATCCCTGGGTGAATTGCGCAAGCAAAAAAAATACACGGCAAACCTGAGAACGGTAGTGCAATGTGCTGGTTTTTTATTTTATATATTTTTTCTCAACAACGTAAGTACTTCTCTACCTTGGCAAAAAAAATCATTGATTTCTACCCTCTAATATACCAAAAAAAATAATTACAAAGTGTTATTTTATCATCACGGTGGCCTGTCCTGAACCCAATTCCGCTCATAAAATACCTTCCCCTGCCAATAGATTCATAATATGGATTTAAATCGATTCTCTTATCATTAAATTATAATATATTCGATCAAATAAAACTATTTTTGTTTGTTTATCTTCTTTCTCATGGATTTGACAGGCAGTCAACTTTTGTCTGGAAAAATGTTATCATTTCAGAGGACAGTAAGTTTTAGTAGATTATCCATGTCAACATTGCGTTGTTACGCCCCTCTCACCTTTCCTCACTTCGGATCAGCCCGGCTCAAGCTCTCGGCGCGAACGCAGCGGTCCCAAAGCTTGCGGTTTTTCCGCCAAAACAGTAAGTTTATCATTTCAGTAACATGGGGTCAAAAATAGTTTAATTTCGGTGACTGTTATAACTCGTGCTAGATTCGTTTAATTTGTTTCAAAATTGTGTATCAAATTCGCCATAAGTACTGTTTTGTTTGAGTAGTGTTCATATTTTTTTAATAATTTTATTTCGGAGTTAAATGTAGAACTAACCTCTATTTTATCAAAATTTGAAAATGAAAACAATATATCTAGTTTTAATTTCCGCGAATATTAGTGGGTTGCAGGTATGCACCTCCCTCCCGCCCGCTATATTATGCACATGCGAGATTACTGGGCAAATGCAAGGATTTTAAGCACATGCAGGAAGGCAATGCAAAACCCAACACCATTACCGACACGTGTTTCGCCTCTCCACGAGGCATCCTCAGGGGACGTGTTGACTCGCTGACCGTTGAGTTGCGACTGAGCATTTAGTTTTTTTTTTTTTTTTTTTTTTTTGAATGGACTACTCGCAGTTCAGCACATTAAGGCTGGTTACTGCTCAACCGGGCAATCCCGTGGTTGCCTTAGATTCTAAGGCCCCCAGCCGGGGCAGAGCATTTAGTACAAGGCACCCCCCTTTTATACACTGCCACCGTTGGTTATTTGTGTACAACTACCCACAAACATTCGCAGTAAAGGGGAAGAAACCAAATTCGTCTGGTCATTCAACAGTGCAAAATTATTATTATTACTATGTTTAAAAATCTCTAATTGTTCTAAAACACACAGCCGGAAACCCTTATCACAAATATGTAGTGTATTAAAACTATTGTTGTCGCGCAAAGAATGGCCGGTATCAATTAGATGTTTCGCGAAATTCGATTTGTCCGAATGGCCATTTAGGGTTCGTTCACTATTATATGCATGTCCGCGTACTAATATTAATAGATATGTGGCCAGTCTGACCTATATGGGCCCCATTTCAGATAGAATTAGTAATTTACTTAGAAAAAACAACGTTTATGTAGCGTTCAGAACGGACCAGAATATACGCCGTATTTGTAACGGAAAAGATATTTTAGAAAATAGTAAAAAGTCTGGGGTGTATAGGCTGGTCTGTGATGAATGCAACGGGGTGTATGTGGGTCAGACGGGCCGAAACTTTGACATAAGGTATGGGGAACATGTTGCCGCGTATAGAAATGGCCATTCGGACAAATCGAATTTCGCGAAACATCTAATTGATACCGGCCATTCTTTGCGCGACAACAATAGTTTTAATATACTACATATTTGTGATAAGGGTTTCCGGCTGTGTGTTTTAGAACAATTAGAGATTTTTAAACATAGTAATAATAATAATTTTGCACTGTTGAATGACCAGACGAATTTGGTTTCTTCCCCTTTACTGCGAATGTTTGTGGGTAGTTGTACACAAATAACCAACGGTGGCAGTGTATAAAAGGGGGGTGCCTTGTACTAAATGCTCACCCCTCCCCGACTTTTGCCTAACGAGCCAGCCCGCGACGCTGAGCCATTAGCGTTAAATCCCCTAAATAATAATAATTGACCCAGCCTGTCCCTTGCTGCCCCTCTCAATGACCCCGTTAAGCCGAGGCCCGTATCCCACAGGGGATGCCCTTAGCGAAGCGGTCATTTAGCTTTTAGTAGTTTTTAGCCCTGGCTGGGGGCCTTAAATTCATTTGAGGCCACCACAGGATTGTCCGGTTGAGCAGTAACCAGCCTTAGTGTGCTGAACTGCGAGTGGTCCATTCTAAAAAAAAAAAAAAAAAAAAAAACTAAATGCTCAGTCGCAACTCAACGGTCAGCGAGTCAACACGTCCCCTGAGGATGCCTCGTGGAGAGGCGAAACACGTGTCGGTAATGGTGTTGGGTTTTGCATTGCCTTCCTGCATGTGCTTAAAATCCTTGCATTTGCCCAGTAATCTCGCATGTGCATAATATAGCGGGCGGGAGGGAGGTGCATACCTGCAACCCACTAATATTCGCGGAAATTAAAACTAGATATATTGTTTTCATTTTCAAATTTAAAATGGATTTCCGCAAAGTAACGCCTGACTCAATCAATTTTTTTTTTCTATTTTATCATCTCAGTGTTATCATTTCAGTGGATTCGGTGGACTGTTATACCAATTACAGTCCACCGGAATTAAATGTATCTCCGAAATGATTTAAAACCATAAAGTTTTAGAGATCCTTGTATCAAATACAAGTATATAAAAAATATAAAATCCAATAGCTTCTGACGAACGACTTTGGCTATGTGCGGCCGAGCGTTGTCGTGAAGGAAGTATATCTTTGAGTGTTCACAGCGCTTTTTGTTGATTTCTGTACGAAACGGTCAAGCTGATGGCAGTATATTGTCGAGTCCACGGTGATATTATCGGGTAGTAGCTCCCAGTATACAATATAAGAGTTGATTTAATTTTAGAAGTTTTACTTATATACCTGTAGAAACACTATTCTCGTTTCGTTACCAATTTAACTAAATTATACCTAGCATTTTTCTCTTAGTGCAACGGGTACACATTATGTATTACTATTAATGGCATAACTTACAAATGCAGCCATCATATTAATCAGAAACTTTAAGCTTTCTTATCGCGCTTCGTTCACTCTTTTGAAAATATATCAAGTAAATTAGTATTAGTTCATAAACAAACATAAATATTTATTTATGGTTACCAGCATTTACGATAAAGTTTTCCAACATTTTCACACAACAACAACCAGAAAAATTACCAAAGGTTATTTAAGTGAAGAAACAATTCATTCATATCATAATAAATATTACAATAATATCATTCTTTGAGGTTATTGTAACCTCAAAGAATGATATATGTAATACTAACTGTAATATCTATATATTAATGATGATATTAAAATAACTGTCTACTGTCCTGTCTCAGTGTTTATCTAAAATTTGTGGAAATTAAACCTAACAAAGTACGGAACCCTGGCTGCCCGGCACGGTTGTTCTTAGCTGTATCATTTCGGTGGATTTATTTCATTCCGGTGCACAGTTTATCATTTCGGTGGTCATTTTTATCATTTCGGTAGACACTTTTCATTTCAGTGGACTCTTAAAAATTCATCCTTAAATATTTATGTAAGTTTTGATGAAATTTGATGTCCACTCACGCACAATGTTATAAAATAGGCTAAAGTTATATTTGTCACTAAAAATATGTAGATAGCATTGAAATTAAAAAATCCCACCGAAATGACATATAAAAATCACTTGTTGAAATTTACCCCCCTCTATTTTGGATTTTACAAGTTATATTAAACCCTACGTAAATTCTACTATCTATTTAAAAATTTTACACCTCACTACTCCACAATGGATCTAAATCAATTTCTAACGAGAACATACATCGAAAAAAATCGCATCTATGCTAAGTTATTATTTTTATCTCCCAAGACGGTACCCACGTTTTTTATTCACGGAAGAGAGCATTTAAAAAAATATTCACCAACCCCACGTTAGAAGAGGGGTGAGGGTAGGAATTTTTAACACAAGAAAAAAAAGGAATAAAAACATTTTGTCTATATGGAGCAGTATATCTTTTGTGCACTGATCTTAGAGAACGCCCCACCAATAAACGTAATAAAAGATAGACAAAAATAACCGCTCTATTTTATCTATGAATTAAAAATATATTTTTCAAACGACTTTAACCCTTCCGCTGCAGATTTAAGTCGCAAGTCAAAAAAGGAAGTCGGTAAAATTAAATATGTAAAACTTTTAAAAAATTCTAATCGATGCGATAATATTTGAATTCGGAACAGTAATGTATGCACGTAACGTGATAATTGGGTTAGTAAAGATTAGAGTACAAATCTTTTATGCAGTGTTTTGAATTTCTCCGCCGCTAATGGCGTGTATTGGGACTTTTATTTGTTGTGAATTAGATACGAGGTATACCGTCTCTGTTTGCATATTAGTAAATAAGTCGTAAAGTTTCTTACAAAATAGAATAGTAAGATCAAATATTATTCTTCTTATAAAACTATAAAACCGTGATTGAGTTCTCAGTCTTGTTTTTCTTTTTCTTTCACACTGCCAAACTTCAACCAGTTCATTAACTAGCAATCGCAATTTGTAGCATTTTTAACTGCGTATTAAATCCTCTTTGTTGTGCTATTAATCAATTCCAGTTGATTTTTATTTTAAGTACCTGCTTCTATGTATGTGTAATTAATTTGTATGAAGTACGTTCATTACCGCTGTTTCAGCAGCGGAAATATAAATAATTCCTTTAAGCACACAAAATAACACGACACATACAAGAAACCGTTGCAATTTATAAAATTCGTTAAACGCAAAATTAAAACAATTTATCACTTTAAGACATTTTTATATCGACTTCAAAGTAATTCTAGATGTTGCAGTTAATGAAAAAACTTGACATTTTCCAAAGGTTAGGCGTGTGCCACTGCATCTGCCAACGGTTGCAATTATTACTTAAGTGGTAAACTAGTTACTATTTATGGTCTAGTTTTATGTCTAGGAGAGTGGCACGCGCCGCGAACGGGTTAACTGACGGGTGGCCATCAGACTGGCCGCATGAAAATTATATTACGAATGACATAAACGTCGAGAAAAAAAAACTATACGTCTTTTGTAACTGGCATTGTTCGCGGTTTTATGGGTAGTTGTTGATACTTGAACTCAACCGCAAAATGATTGCTTAGTGTTTTGGTGGTCGTTTTGTGCATACTAATTTGTCGAATTTCGTTGTCGCTTTAATGAATTTTATTCATAAAAAGAAGATGTAGTTTATGAATTAAATTCATTCTTACATTGTTTTTTAAATTAGGACTGAACATGTGTAAGTGAAAATGCATAGAAATAGAAGCTCCCAGAGATCTGAGTGTGCTTTCTCATATTTTTAACAAGACACTATTTGAAAAGTAACTCCCTGAGATCTGCATAGCGTGCTTCCTCATATTTTTAAGAAGTCACACAATTTGAAAGTAAACTTGTGGCATAATCCTATTGTTACCCTGTCAATGCACAAGATACGATTTACATAAAAATAAAAATATTTAAAAATAAATAAACAGAGGCAGATGGTAGTAAAGGTGGGTGCACAATTGCATAACTCACCAAAACTGGAGCTCGAAATTCGGAAAAATTGAATCACCGTTACGTCTTTGCATTTCTAAGTTAAAGTATGAACGGCAGATCAGCTGCTCCATGCACAATGAAACTGCTCTCGTTCTAACCTATTGTCAGTCCGCCATTGTTGCATTGTTATCTTAAAATGCGTATTCTTCAAACGGGAACTTCCGTGTGCGAAAACGGAGCGAAGACGACAATAGCTTTCGCCCTTCTATTTTTTTCGAAGTCGTCCAAACTAGTTTTTTTTTTACTTCATGTAAATGTTGATTTATTTTCGTCAACAATGCATCGTCGTTATGGGAATTTACGGGCTCGATTCTTGAGGAGCTAGTTTGTTACCAAGGGTTAGTAAAGTAACAGGAGTTCCGAGTTTCCGAGCTCGCGCGTACATATGTTCCTTGCCTTACATTTAATTTGAAGTTACAATAAGATGTAGTGAAGTGGGAAATTAACGAGCGAAACTTGATTTCAGTCGCCATTGTCGATGAGAAAATATTTTGCTTGCAGTTCAAGGGTCACTGGATTAATTGTTAAATGCTGCGAATTTTAGTATATAAAGTTACGTTTATTTGTAAGTAAAATAAAACGAGTTTTCAAGTAGAGTTTCAAATATTTTTGCCACTGTTAGATGCATTGGTTGCCTGGTAGATTTCGCTGGTAGCGATAAGATCGCCATTGTATTTATTTATACAATAAGCAATATTGTTACAATTTTATTATACAGTAAAGTAAATGTTATTCTCTCTACCTATCAGTAGTTATAATCTGTAAAAATATCAGCTTGACAACTTAGCTGAATTGAACATAAATATTGAGCTGTCAGTTTATCCAATCAAGTCGCCATGACAGTTCAGTTCAAGCTGACTTCATCCAAGTTTTAATGGTGAGGTGTTTACGGAATCGTCCGGCAAAGTTGCCTAAACGATAAAATATCTCATTCCTCAGAGGTGCAACATAAGTTGATAACTACATATACCAACAAAATCGCAACGTTTCGGATTTTTTTCGAAAGAGTCACCGCGGATCTGGAACGCAAAGGACATTTGGAGGGACACGGTGGGTTTTAGTCAGTATTTAAGAGTCTGATACTCTTCCACTCTAGAGAGCGGAAGAAGTCGTATAATGATTTCCCATCCTTAAAAGAAAACAATATGAAAAGATTTAAGTAAGTTTTCATATTCTTGAATTCAGTTTTTTTTTTCTAAATGTTTTGTAATGAAACACTTGACGAGAGTGGAAAGAATTATAATTATATTGTTTTAGTTCTTACTCTTACAGTCATTAGAATCGGGTGAGGTACAGCTGAACTGATCAATAAAAGTGCTAGAAGAACTTGGTTTTTAGTTTTCTTATTATATGAATAAAATAAAAAAGATACTTGTTTTAGGTGAATAATATTGGATCTCGTGGCTAAGTATGTATATACAATATAGCCGCGCTTTTCGACGTTTGACGACGACACAATCTAGGAGCGGAGCACCAATGAATAATGTTTCAAAAACGGGGACTTAGTAACTATTCCACGCGGACGAAGTCGCGGGCTGAAACTGTTTCCGATTCTCAATGAAACCCAAAAATAAATTATTACACTCCAAACCAACACCAACTCCTCAGAACTGGTCTTACAATAAGTTGTATAGATCTACCTTTCTACTCATAGACCAGAAGACCCTAAGGTCTATGCTCACAAATAAATCAACTATGCTTTGACCCCTGACCTGCCTGGTTTAGGGGATTATGGCGCAAGTTTGTCCCACGTTAACGACTCTTCGATGACGTCGTATATTTTTTTGGTAATCGTTTTACAGTTCGGTGATTTAGTGTTGGGTAAGTATTGTTTTGGATTAGAGTGGCGATTGTTACGTAAAAGATGAGGTAGCGTAGCTTTATTTTTTGTGTGATGAAATCATCAAATGACTTCTCGAGCTCTGGGCGGAGTGGAATGGAGTGTCAGACTGTTACTGACTAAAACCCATCCATGTTCCTCCTAATGCCTTTTGTGTCCCAGGACCGCGGTAATTATTTCGAACAAATTCCTTAAACCTGGATGGCAAAGCTTGCGTGCTAAAACTGGCATTTGATTCAAATGTATTCCTAGACTGTGGCTACAGTTCCCTCATTGCAAAAATCTTGGTTAAAGCAATAAAGAATTTGTGGTAAATCTTTTACTGCCTTCTCTGTTCATGATGTTACTGCTAATATATGGTTGGATGTTTGTGAGTCAATAACGCCAGAACGGATGAACGGATCTGTATGGAATTTGGAACACTGATAGATTATAGGTAGGTATAGCAAATAGGCTACTTTTTATGCCGGGAGTAAGTTCCAACATTAACGCGGGCGAAAACGCTGGTAAAACCTAGTACTAGTTATGTATTTGCGATCACCAATCCTAGTCTAAGATTTGTATTTTTGTGTGTAACGAATAAACTCAAAAACTACAGGACCGATTTCAAAAATTCTTTCACCAACATATGCTATATTTTATTCCCGCGGGAACGGAAACTACGCGGGTGAAACAGCGGGGCGCTGCTAGTAATGTATTTAAGACAAAATCTTATTTTTGTTTTTTACTTTATTGGGACATAAAACAGTTACATGTTACAATATAAGTGTGACATGATAAAGTTTATGGGGATGTAAGGGGCGAACTACCATCCTTCGCCCCAAGCCAACCTCACCTGCACGTGGTGCATCCTGCTGAATGACGAACGAGGCTCTGGCGACCGACCGATGGCGGTATATCCATCAAATAGGCGTAGCTAAATGTAACAGGCCGGTGATGGGCAGCAGCGTCACCGGTGCGAGAAGCTACGCCCTGCGATCGCCAACCCGCCTGCCCAGCGTGGCGATTATGGGCAACTCCTCCAAATGCAGTACAACAAAAAGCCACGGCCCCCAGTTCCCGGTGGTCCCGCTATTCCTGGTCATGGTGGCGACCATGGTAACGGCGGGGCGGGGGGTGCAAAGAATCTCCGGGCTACGGGAGGCCACCACAACAACAGATTGACCCTGGCGACGTACAACGGACGCACGCTACGGCTTGACTCGCATCTGGCGCAACTCGAGGTGGAACTTGGGAAAATTAGGTGGCACATACTAGGGTTGAGTGAAGTCCGAAGAAAGGGGGAGGACACCATAACCCTGGAATCGGGCCACCTAATGTACTTCCGAGAGGGAGACCAACAATCCCAAGGCGGCGTTGGGTTTCTGGTAAACAAGTCCCTATCTGACAACGTTGTGGAAGTGTCAAGTGTGTCGAACAGGGTAGCGTACCTTATTGTGAAGCTCACCGAGAGGTATAGCCTCAAGGTAGTGCAAGTGTACGCACCGACCTCGACACACTCGGACGACGAAGTGGAGGATATGTTCGATGACATATCGAGAGCCCTCCACTTCACTACAAAGACACAGTACACCGTTGTCATGGGGGACTTTAACGCCAAAGTGGGAGTACAGAATTGCTGCGAATCGGTAGTAGGACACCATGGATTTGGAAGCAGAAATCATAGGGGGCAAATGCTCGTCAACTTCCTCGAACGGGAGGGGTTGTTCTTGATGAACTCCTTCTTCAAGAAACAGCCCCAAAGGAAGTGGACGTGGCAAAGCCCCGACACTATGACCAAAAATGAGATCGACTTCATCATGACGGACAAGAGGCATATATTCAGAGACGTCTCCGTGATCAACAGGTTCAATACCGGGAGCGATCACCGACTTGTCCGAGGCTCTCTGAATATTAACTTCAAGGCCGAACGTGTCCTTCTGATGAAGTCCAGACTCCGACCAACTCTGCTCCAGACCATGGCTGGATCTGAAACGTTCCAGGCAAACCTGGAAAACCGATTCGCTGCCGTGGAAACCACAACAGACGTAAACCAGAACCTCGAAAATGTGACTCGGATCCTCAGGGAAGAAGGTACAAGATTCTGTGATATGCAGCGTAAGGGCAAGAAGTCTAAGCTTTCAGAAGGGACTTTAGGGCTAATGAAGGAACGACGTGAAAACCCACCCGTCACTTCGTCGGTAAAGCGGTTTCTAAACCGAGAGATCAACAAGCACGTACGACGCGACCTCCGGCACTTCAATGCTCTTTCGGTTGAAAGAGCAATCGAGCAGAACCGGGGGTCAAAGGTGTTCGTACAATCTCTTGGAAGAAGCCACCTGACGAAGTTGACCACAGCAAGTGGAGAAGTCGTTTCTTCGAAGCCAGCAGTCCTTTCGGAAGTGGAGGACTTCTATAGCCGGTTATACGCATCGCATGCATCTCGTCCTGAACCCGAAAATGAGGGTCCTAGAGCCACATTGACACGCCATTTCACCGAAGACCTGCCAGAAGTCAGTACTGGCGAAATCGAGATCGCTCTTGGGCAGCTTAAAAATGGAAAAGCCCCTGGAGAAGACGGCGTTACCACAGAGCTGCTGAAAGCTGGGGGTAACCCCGTACTGAGGGAGCTCCAGAAGCTGTTCAACGCTGTCCTTTTTGAAGGGAGAACTCCAGAGGCGTGGAGTAGAAGTGTGGTCGTCTTGTTCTTCAAAAAAGGAGACAAGACCCTGTTGAAGAACTATCGACCCATATCCCTTCTAAGCCACGTCTATAAGCTGTTCTCAAGAGTGATCACGAACCGTCTTGCGCGAAGACTCGATGAATTCCAACCACCGGAGCAGGCTGGATTTCGGAGCGGATACGGCACCATAGACCACATCCACACAGTGCGGCAGATTATACAAAAGACCGAAGAGTATAATCAGCCCCTGTGTCTAGCATTTGTGGACTATGAAAAGGCCTTTGACTCGGTTGAAATCTGGTCTGTTCTGGAGTCCCTGCAGCGCTGCCAAGTAGACTGGCGATACATCCAAGTGATGAGATGTCTCTACGAGGCCGCCACCATGTCCGTTCAAGTACAGAATCAGCAAACAAGTCCCATACCGTTGCATCGAGGAGTGAGACAAGGGGATGTTATTTCCCCGAAATTGTTCACTAATGCAATGGAGGATATGTTCAAGACGCTGAACTGGAAAGAACGTGGCATTAACATCAATGGCGAGTACATCTCTCACTTGCGATTTGCAGACGATATCGTCATTATGGCAGAAACGCTGCAGGACCTACAACAGATGCTGAATGACCTGGCTGACTCTTCTGTACGCATCGGCCTACGGATGAACTTGGATAAAACCAAGGTCATGTTCAACGAACATGTTCTACCGGAACCGATTGCGATTCACGGTGCCGTTCTCGAAGTTGTTCAAAAATATGTGTACCTCGGGCAGTCATTGCAGTTAGGTAGAAACAACTTTGAGGGCGAGGTGAACAGAAGAATTCAGTTGGGTTGGGCAGCATTTGGGAAGCTACGTCGAGTCTTTACATCGTCGATCCCACAGTGCCTAAAGACGAAAGTCTTCAATCAGTGCGTCCTACCCGTCATGGCATACGGAGCCGAAACGTGGACACTGACGGCTCGTATGGTCCATAAGCTCAAAGTCGCTCAGCGGGCTATGGAAAGGGCTATGCTCGGTGTGTCTCTGAGGGATCGCATCAGAAATGAGGTGATCCGTCAGAGAAGCAAGGTAATTGATATAGCCCACCGGATTAGTAAGCTGAAGTGGCAGTGGGCTGGCCATATTAGTCGTAGAACCGACAACCGTTGGGGTAAACGAGTTCTGGAGTGGAGACCGCGTCTCGGCAAACGTAGTGTAGGACGTCCTCAGGCACGGTGGAGTGACGATTTGCGCAGGACGGCTGGCAGAAACTGGATGCGAGAAGCCGAAAATAGATCTAAGTGGCGTGCAATTGGAGAGGCCTATGTCCAGCAGTGGACTGCAACGGGCTGTTGATGATAAAGTTTATAGCTAGGTACTCGTGTAACCCACATCAATGTCCGCGAAATAATGGCACATTAAGGCTAGATTTAATGCGACCGTTGTTATTACTTAAAGCTATAAAGTTCACACTTCACGCTCATTAAAATGTAAAAAACGGATTCTACAACCGCAACATCCAGAATACTAACGGAAACATGACGTCACAAATCAGGACTGATTGAAAAGGGTCTAGTAAGACACTACGCTAATAAAATACCAGCTGTCAGAATAGCGGGCGTGACAAAATTTTTACCATCGCATTTTCTCGTATCAATTCAAATTTTGACTTAACTTTCGCCGCGACAAAATGTGTCGACTCAATTTTGTCGTGTTAAAGCTACCGCCACAGACAGGCGCGAAGCGACTATGCGTTACAGAATTTTCATAGAGCTAGTTGTATTTGTACAGCAGTCTAGAACTTCGAACAAATGTGTAAGAGTTCTTACGAAGAGACAGAATATCTTTTTGTGTCTGTAAATAAAACATGATGTGTTCTTTATTTTAAGTTTTAATTATATAGTAATTGTTAATTTATTATTTTAAGTTAGTATAAGCACTGTCTAGCCTGAAACACAGGTTCATCCTAGTTCAGGCATATAATTAATCGTGTTCTTTATAAAAAAATGCAAGTTATTGTTTTGTATATATGTGCCCTGATTTTATAAATAAACAATATATTATATTATAGTTTATTAAATCATGTTGTCGCATTGTCGCGCAGTGTCTGTCTTTAGAAAAGCAGGTGTCAATATTGTAGCGTGACAGTTCGTGATATTACTAATGCATGCATTGATTGACAAATATTAACATGTTGACCCCATAATGATATGTTTTGTGCAACGCTGCGCCTGCGCAGCGACGCGGAACCGATGTGATCCGTGAATGTTTGTGCTTTATGTTAATTTGTGAATATTAACGGAATATTTTGTAGTATTTTATGGTGGTTCAGAATTACGATATTGTTTTTGGATAAGGTATAGCATTTTTTTTAGCTGTGGAAATAATGAAAACGGGAAAGAAATATGTAGTAGTAGTAGTTTTATTGGGAATTCGGTTCTAGTTTTTTAGAAAAAAAGTTTTTTATCTCTCACTTTTTAGATTTACACTACAAAAATTCTAACGAGCCCATATTATAACATTTATTTAGCTGTCACATGTAGCTTATCAGATCATTATGAAATATTTAGTTTTATGTGGTGCCATCTACCGTTGATCTAATAAAAAAAAATACAGCAAAATCTCATGCTTTCTCCGACTAAACTGTTTAAATAAATAAAAATAATTTTTCTTTTTTTAATCATTTAACATTGATAACTCAAAAAAAAAATTGACACTATGTAATACATGTTACAAATGAAATAAATCATAAAATAACACACGAATGTATTGCCACATAACTTAGTTTATCACACATAACCATGTCAGCCCCATCATAACTCATAACAAAACAACTAAGAGTCAAGAGACACTCTATTAGCTAAATAGTTGCATACAAAGTTACAAATTTTCTTAGCTTCCGCACTACAGAGTTTAGACAAAAAACATTGAAAAGCACCTAAATCTAATTTATTTATTTTTTTTTTCTTAATAATCTATATATTATTAAGAAAAAAATAATAATTTATTATATATCTAATTCTAATTTAACTCTGCCAATAAGGTATCTCTTTCTCTGCGATTACGGACACATTCCACCAACAAGTGATGCACATCCTCCACAGACTCGCAGTATTGACAATTGGGACTATTCACTTTTTTCATAGAGAAACCAAACTTGTTGAGTGGGATGTGTCCGGTCCGTAACCTAGCCACACAACTTAGTTGTTAATCGTGCTTGCTCAGGGCCCTGAGTCTGCTATTACAATAGTGTCAAAATGGTCTAACATTGATCTCATAATGGTTCATTTTTACAAGTTTGGTAATCTACTAATAAAATAGCGTCACTATGACTTTCCAGTGGTCAACCACTGACACTCCATTGAAAGATATGGCATAGAATGGTAATCTCGTACATAATGACAAATGAATTACAGACGTATGCGGTAGTCTGCTAAAATTTTGAAAGTTCCTTTAATCAGTGACCTACCATTAGAACGTCATTGTGCAGTCATTGTTTTTAATAGCTCGGTTATCAAAAAGTATTACGAGACCATTGACCGACCAGTGATCGACCATTATGAATTTAGCAGATTACGAACTTTTAGCAAAATGACAATGGAATCGTGTTGGAATGACAAATTTATAAAAATAGCAGACTTAGGCCCCTGGTCTCTCGCCCATAAGTGAAGAAATACACTTACTCGATGTTTATTGTAACTTTTTATTTATCTCTGCGTTGTCTATATTCTGTGTTGGAGATCCAAAAATAAATAAATAAAGGAAACAAGACATGTTCATTCCGCCAGACATGACGCACAAAAAACATAATCTCAAAAGAAAATAACTTATCAACTAAAACTAAAAGCTGTGTCAGGACCGGACATAAACTACACACAGTTTTGTCTCTGGTCACACCAAAGACAAAACTGAACACAGTTTAACCTGTCTATGTGACTTCCGATACTAACACACAATCACATCATAAAATGTTTTTTTTTTTTTGTTAAAGATGCCTTAACAGGTTGCAAATTGCACCTAATCCTTTAAGATAACAAATAAGAAACAAA
Source organism: Hecatera dysodea (assembly GCA_905332915.2). Classification (NCBI taxonomy): domain Eukaryota; kingdom Metazoa; phylum Arthropoda; class Insecta; order Lepidoptera; family Noctuidae; genus Hecatera; species Hecatera dysodea. The sequence continues at coordinate 21,109,348 of HG995288.1, read as the reverse complement.
AACACACAAATAAAATTACGCCTCTTCCCCTTGGGTGTAGGCAGAAACTAATACAGAATACTTCCTGCTACGATACACACATTATCATTTTTCTTTTGAAAAAAGGTAAAATAACCAAATACCTATAGGTTTTAAATTTGAACCTCGTGACCTATATATTTTCGTGTTCAAATCAGCAGTTACTAAGCCATATTTAAATATTTGATAAAGCATGTAACTCCCTACTTAGATATGAAGTACCACCTGCCGGTACCAACGAGTATCGCTGTTATAGTAAAAAACTGGCCAAGTGCGAGTCGGCCTCGCGTGCAAAGGTGTTCCGAACGAATAATACATTTTTAAAATGTTATTTTAAAATCATAGACTTATTATGGGTTTTCCTATAGGTATATACAGTGTGTCTAGACATGGATATCGTTAGTCCATGACTGTATATAAAAATAGTCTTGAGATCTTTACGATAAACCCTTTAATTTGATTTATCACACGGTACAGAAGCAAAATCTTCTTTTTTTTTAATTTTGTAAACAACCAACGTTTCTGATAGGTTGCACTAATTTTGAAACGGTTTTGAAGGATAGAAAGAGCGATAAACGCCTTTAGTCGTGATATCCGAAGCGGGTCGGTTATTAGCATATAATTTAGCATATAAATACATTAAAGAGACTGAAAAAATGTATTATAATTCCAGCCAAAAGACGGACTTATCTATGGCTAGTCATGCTTCTCGACTTCGGCGAATTCTGTGCTTCATAAATTGACATCATCGATGACAGCGATCAGCGTGTCGAAAAAACGAAGGCCCGACCTCTACGACTGATTAAATCACCGCGAGTTGACGTCCTGATGGATGAACCATCCAGGCTTGCGGAAATTGTTTGAAAAAATCACTGCGGCCCTGGAACGCGAAAGACATTAGAAGGAACACGGATCGGCAGACGGAAAGGTCTGCGGAAAACTCTCTTAACACTGCGGAAGAAGTCATTTGATTACCCGACCATAAAGAAGGGACGTGGACCATTTGACGTTTGGTAGCGATTTTTTTTAAAATAGTTTTTGCTCTTAGACCACGACAGTATCATCACAAATTTGTAGTACTGCGATTTACTGCCTTTCCCTCGCTTGACTTAATACCTTTACAAATATTTATACCTGGGTTTTGGTCGCTCTAATTGTTTTTACCATTTTATCCTCAGAGGATATCCCTTTCCAAATTAAACGTTTTGAATCCTGACGGCAGGAGAGAGTTTATTTTAAAGGTTAAACGAGGGATAAATTTGATTGATTATAATTATGATCCTCTAAATAAATGAACGAGGAAATTAATTAAACTGTTGATGTATAAATGTTTGATAAATTTAAATTAATTACTATGTGAAGATAGTATTTCGTGCTAACTTACGAAAGTCTTCTTGTCTAATACTAGGACAGTGAGGCATATACTTTGATATTAAGATTCCTAGGTAAAAGTAATTGAAATAATAACTTCCCATGGAATAAATAAACGTAAAACAACTTAACCTTCTTCATGTGACAGTCGGTTAAAACAAATGTGAGTTAGATTCACGTGCTAAGAGAATTTGTTCTTTTTTTCGGCTTAGCCGTTTCGGAAATAAAATTGATAAACTATTTATTTTAAAACTTTGAGAAAATATATATGTATTTAAGGCTCTCACTGAATTATGCCTTGCAGAACTTGATCGTAATTTTCAAATTTTTTGGATGGGCTAAATAATTCACAATGTAATATTTTTCTTTCTTGGCTCCTGAACACTATTTCAAGCGCTCCGTTTTAAAGGTTATTGTTGGCATGAGGAACAAAATGCATTATGTCTTCATTCTGAGCAGCACTTGGTTCAGATCCTGCCAATATCATTTCATCAATATTTACAATTACACACTTTTTCTCATACTTGTGCCTGCCATCTGCAAACTACAGGGAAATTTAACTCTAGGTACAAGCTAAACCAGAAACACAGCCGTCTACTAACGTTCAAAGCTTAAACAAGAACTTTGCGGTACTAATTAAAGACTCGAAGACATCCTTCAAACGCGTAAAAACGTAATTATTATATCCATGGTAAATCTCACAGATCAATCTCAAAGACGATAATACTAATTGTTAGCTTAAAAATTAACACTTAATTTTAAATAGCAGATGCAAGGACGTGGACACTATTATAACTTACTAGTTCAAACAGGTCTCAATGTAAATTAATTCATGGAAGCAATACCAACTTAAAAAGAGGTTTTATGGATGGGAAATCATCAAATCACTTCTCCCGCTCTGGGCAGAGCGGAAGGGAGTGTCTTATTAACTAAAACCCGCCCGTGTTCCTCCTAGTGCCCTTTGCGTTCCAGGGCCGCGGTAACTCTTTCGAACAAATTCCGCAACCCTAGCAGGCACCGACCCTATGGGGCCCCGTCTCTGGTGCTGACGGCTCGTTGAGGCGCGCGTGAAGCACAACGCGTCGTCGACTCGGAAACAAAGTCCACTGCGGTCCACCTCCGAGGGGCACATAGCTCCCGTGTGGTTGCTCACGTGGCAGCGGTAGCACCTCAGAGGCCTGGGTTCCAGCAGTTTTACCCGCGCAGACACCCACCCCACTAAGAACCTTCGTCCCTCCGACAGAGTTCTGGCCGCCGCCACGGGGCAGCTCACCACAAGGGTTTGCATGCCCGTGTTATCAGGACGGATGGTGCCCGCCTTGACAAGCTCGGCAGAGTACCCCCCAGTCCTGGCGACGGCGGCCACAACCTCCTCCTCCGTCACGGAGTCATCCAGGCCCACTATGCGCATGTCGATGCGCTTAGTCGGCCTGGACACCCGGACCTCGTCCGCTTGCGTTCTAGGCCTGCGGTGACTGTTTCGAACAAATTCTGCACTCCATTAAAGTAGCCTAATAATACCCTCCCAGGGACCCATTTATATTTGTACCAAAATTCATTTAAATCGGTTCGGTGATTTGGTACAATTATTTTCGGAATATTGTACATCAAGGAAAGGTAGCTTAAATGGTTTATCCGTTTCAAAATTTAAATATATCCTTCATTCATTATTAGAAAACTCTAATCTTAATTAATTCACAACCTTTCAATATGATCAAAAAGATCCGATGCTCTTGGGGATGTACCTCCTTGACATCAATATGATACTCAATGATGACTATCTTGCTTCCGACCTTCATAGACACAATATGTTGTTACAATCGAACAGCTTTGTAATCGATAATCCCATAGAGCACAGAAACAACTCGGCGGCCACTCTTAGGGACTGCATTGACAAAACGTTCCATTCATATTCTTGTCTCACTTGTCATAGTCTCTCTCGTACTCTTTTTCATTCATAGACACTTTCACCGACACACCACAAATAACTCAACTCACACGCCACAATCTACATTTCTGCTATTGTGCTTCTTTCTTATATTTATTTTTGTTTTTATTTTGTTTGTACCCATATATTCCCTATAACTTTGTTTAATCTTTTCTCTAACGAGACCTCAAAGCCAAACTATTTTATTGCCGTGGGGGGTCCTGGTGACTTGTACCACAGGTTTTTCTCAAAACCTATTTCAGGCACCAGTCTCTTCTTTGGTTGTATCTAGTTAGAAATACCAATTGTTATTAATCTTAAGGCAGCCAATGTGAAGAGAGATTAAATGATTTTGAATTGAATTTTGAATTGAATTCATGTCAGTGAGTGTCTCGGAGTGTCAATCAATATATTGGCTGGCGATTCCCTTATGACATAATATATAATAGGAGCCCAATACAAAAAAATCGCAAATCATTTATTTAGGGATTGTATTCTTTGGCAAACTGAGTGCCTACCTATTAGCCTAGATCAGTTCTATCTACTGCTCGATAATGTTGTCTCCTGCTTGATTTTATAAATCATTAATCTGATTGTGTGATGACTCATTGAACTTTATGGAATCGCCATCGCCAATTTTGTAGTGGTTGATTCTGGCTGTCAGGATGTGTACTGGTTGGGAATTATGTGGCTAGCTCTGTTAGATTTTATGACTGACAAAGATCTTCAATTGACAGCCGAGACCAATGGCTTATCGTACTTTACGTCGTTTATACGGATTGTCAGAAGCCAGACAAACTGACTCCAGTCTTGCCAAGAAGTACCGTGTTACCCAGTTAATGGATTGTGGAGGTCTGGTAGGCAGCTGCTCCACGTAAAATACTGGTATTCAGCTGAATCCGGCTTGTCTGGGAGACGACCCCGATATAGTCGGGAAAAGGCTAGGCAGATTTTGAGTATGCGAGCAACCTCTAACCATTCCATGGTCTATGGATAAAACGGCAGAGGAAATAGAATCGTTTATAGACGAGTTACTCGATTGTGGGTAAAAGGGGTGTATTCATGCTCAATTGATATTATGTGAACTGATATACTCGTAACTTTGACATTATGTGAACTGATACTGCTTCGATATTGATACGTCGTTTTTTGCGTGAAGTAACTTCCTTTAAGTGTTTTTATTCTGTTTTTTTTTCCCGAATAATTTATTAAGATAGAACTTACTGAAAAGTGAGTGACAAATAGAGTTCGAATATTCGGATGAATATTGTTGGCTATATTTATATCGTTGGGGGAGCAGTGGTGACCGAGTGGCAACGGCCCCGACTTACGAATTGTAGGTCGCGGGTTCAAACCCAGCCAGGCGCAGTACTTTGTGTAATTAATTTCATCACCACTGCTCTCAAAACGGTGAAGGAAAACATCGTGAGGAAACCGGCATGTCCTAGAACCAAAAATTCGAAGACATGTGACATTCACCAACCCGCACGGGGCCCGCGTGGTGGATTACGGCCCATTCCCTCTCCTAGAGAGGAGGCCTGTGTCCCAGCAGTGGGAACGTTAAAAGGCCGATTATGCTATGCTTATGCTATTGTTGGCTATGGATGGCACTTTTTCTATCGAAAAAATCCCGGATCACTGTCAAGGTAACTCCAAGACACCCGTGGGACTTATTATGGCAGGCGCCCATCGATTAAATGTCAAACATCCACTATGATGACTGACGTTCGATTAACTCTGGGGAATTCAAATGAGGAAGGTGCTTCACTGGGTCACCATGTGGACAGAAACAATGAAATTGTACGGCTAAGCGGATGGCATTTGAATGAAGTTAACGGGTTATGTTTAGGTAATTTGTTTCCTAACGTTATAATAAAGGACTTTAAGGATTGACGTTTTTTATACAATTACCTAACCAGCAACGCCCCGCGGTGTCACCCGCACAGTTCCCGTTCCCGTGGGAATATGGGGATAAAATATAGCCTATGTTACTCAGGGTGAATGTAGCTTTCTAATAGTGAAATAATTTTTGAAATCGGTCCAGTAGTTTTTGAGTTTATTCATTACGTATACCTAGATTAGTATGAATTAGTATTATTATTGATCACCCTTTTTTTAAGGATGGGAAATTATCAGTCTTCTTCTTTTCTAGGCGGAGAGGAAGGGAGTGTCACTCTATCTGACTGAAACCCACCCGTGATCCTTCTTGTGCTTTTTGCGTTCCAGGGCCGCGGTGACTCTTTCGAACAAATTCCGCAACCGTAGCACACAATGATCTTACCTCATTAGAACTTTATATTCTAGTTTTACTGAGCAATAGTGGAGCTTTCTATCAAATATTTACGTAATCGGACCAATACCTGAGGAAACATGACGAGACTTATTACTTGAGACTTAAGATGTCAATACATTCTACCAGCATTTACGACAAATCTTTTACGGTTCAAGCGGTGTGGTTATGGAATGTCTTGCCCGTATCGGTAAGGCGTGCTCAATCTTCTTCCATTTTTAAAACAATGGTCAAAAAAACTACTTCTATCTTTAATCGTTTTTATTTGCGTTCTATGCATTTTGTTTCATAATTATCATTGTATATATTTATCTATTATGTATTTATTGTATATATAATTAGTACACCTAAGACTACTTACAGTACTGTGTTTCCTTTTCTCTTTAAAATCCATCCAAAGGTTGTCTTGAAAAGATCGCTTTTAGCGATAAGGCCGCCCATTGTGTCACCCTATGTAATGTTTTCTTCATCTACCTACATCCTACATATATGTATATCCTGTAACTTATATATTTCTACTGTGCTTATATGGTGTACATCATAAAGAGTATTTTATTATATTCTATACTATTCTATTATATAAGCGAAAGTGAATTTTAACAAATTACGTTACGTTTGTACCTATCTATGACCAAAAAGGCAATCTAAAGAATCCAATGCGCACTGCAATCTCATATTACTGCTATTTCATGATTTACTACTTATTATTCGTAAAAAAACAACGCAAAATTGAATGCGCCAAAGTTCAACCTATTCAGACAGCCGTAAACAACTTCAGAATTACATTTTCGTAACACGATAAGGGCTGTCCACGTTGTCACTTTATCGATATGATGACGTCATTGTCCACGATAAAATAAAATGACAAGCGTTTAGAGAAGTGACATTCAAATAGCGAACGCTGCGTCCATCCGTGCGTGTGCATTCGAATAAAGAACAGAAGTTGGGTATATTAAAAAATATTAAATTAATAATGCGGGCAGAATGCATAAAAAGGAGATGTTACTAATGTGCTGCCATTTGTTCATAGTTATTGTACTATTTGGTTTTGTGTTTAATCGGAGGGTTTAAGCATGTTTTACTAAATCTGATTCAAAAATGTGTTTGTCGTTATTTTTTTTTTACTTGAAAGTTTGCTAAAACCGTGATCGACGAATGCACCTTCTTCATTTAAACACTCATTCATCGTTTGAGAGAACCTTAGAACAAGAGACTAGTGATATAAAATATCATCTCAACACCCCCCGATGTATTACCTATTGCATATAGCAATATCTAATTAACAACAAACAAAAGTATTTTTCGAATGTTTTACTCTCAGCTAACGCTTGCAAAACAGCACAAATTTCGAAAAAAAAAAATGTCCTGCAGCTTTTCAAATTAGTATACATTCTGCCTACACTTATTAGGTATGTAGGTCAGGAAGCAGCGCACCTACCAGGCAAGCAGGTATCCAAGGAAGCAGATTAATCCACCCAGCGCTTCCAGCAACTAGGTATACCCCACAGAACACAGAACCACCGAACTGGCAGTGTCATAAGTGGATATGGATTATTCATTAGCTCCGAAGGGATTCCTATCACATTTCCAAACAGGCCATGGACTGGAATCGGTAAGTGAAAAGGAAGCGTGCAAGGCGACGCATCGTTCTAACCGCTGAGCATCTGTCCCAGCTAAGGACCATAGATATTAAGTCAAGCAAGTCACAAGATTGAGCTGTTACGGGAAAATAAATAAAGTATGGAAAGTCGTTTCTAGCAGTGGTAGCTAGGGCGTCTCGATGCTCTATATTAATCTGCTCAGTCTTTTCCCATCCTAACTTCCATTCTAAATGGATGCAGCTGAGTGCCTTTTATATGGAACGGTTGTGTATTTTTTTATTTTGGTTTTTATTTTGAAATGGATTAGCTCTTAGTGACAGAAACAAGGTCTACGATGGAATGAGCTTACCCAGAAGAAGCCTGTTCACTCTAACTTTGAAGAGATTAGGATTGAATGCGTTCGAAAACACAGACGCAGGCAGAGAGTTCCACTCCTTTAGTGTGCGCATTATAAAAGAAGATTGAAAACGCTTGGTGCGAATTGATGGAATAGCTACAAGGTAGGGATGGTAACCTGACCTGAACTCTTGAACCCGTTAATAGGGATGTTTCCTGAGTAAAAAATATATGATTATGTTTAGTCCGTCAGTTAGATTATAGAAAAATATTAGACACGTATTTTTTCCTTTATCAAATCTATAAAAACTGAAGAAGATACAAAGCATCAAAGATCAGGAGTGGGGGCTTGTGACGTTACGGCTCGCTAAAAATTGTAGCGAGTAGTGACGTCACACGAGTTTTCAACGCTCTGTATCGTCTTCATTTTTTGTATACGTGAAAAAATAAAAAATACGTGTCCAATATTTTTTGGAAATCTATCTAACGGACTAATTAGATTTTTTTAGTCAACTACCCTATTGACTAAAACAGTGCCCCTTGGCGAGACTGGTTTCAGATTCTATGGCTTCTGGCTATCCGTAAGGACTGTCGAAGATCTTAACGTGCTTTTCGAGGCCCGGACCAGTCTTAGTAGGTTAAGATGGTCACCCGTACACGGACCTAGGAAAGCGTACGGTAACCTCGATGAATTTTGCCACGAGAGTCCCCTGAGTCTCGGTGCTCTGTGGTATGTGTATCCTGTTATTCAATCTGACTTGCTTACGTCACAGGCTCACGGGGAACGGATTAGATGCTGCAATCTGTGTGCTTACTATGTCTGACTCTGTTAGCAATCTGAATTAGTTTCGTATGTAACTGGTGTAGTTTGTATTGTGTCGCAGAAAATGAAAGCCAGATATGTATTGGTTTGAACATGGATTTTGTGTTTGTATTGATTTTTAAGCAAAACACAAACAAATAAATTAAAATCTTGTAATTCAGACCAGTCGAAGTTGATTAATTACATAGTTTTTATGAAATTAATAAGTAATTTTCTTAAAAACCAATTAATGGACTTCGACTTTATAAATAGAATTAGTTGGTTTGTTGGTTGGTTGGTTGGTTGGTTGGTTGGTTGGTTGGTTGGTTGGTTGGTGTTGGTTAATTGGTTGGATCAAGATGCTATGCAAGGAAATGTTTTCATCAGTTAATTCATTTTATAACTTAAGATTTATTTTTATTTTATATATTTTAGTGTGTGTTATGTAATTTAAATTAATGTTTGCATACCTCCTACTGTGGCAGGACACAGAGACCCTATAATTTTTCCACCCATTGATTTTATTTTATTTTATTCACCGTATTTATTTAAGAAAGAGTGTAAAGTGTGATTATTAATAAAATTAATAAGGATTCGAACGTTTTTTTTTTTGTATGATTACCAATTAACCGTTACCCGGAAATCTAGCGAACTCAGGCACGTGTTACACAATAAGCGACATTTTTAATTAACCTTCTCAATGCCCCAATCATTGCCACACGAAAAAATTATCCTTTTAATGTTCTATCAACACCACTAATTAAATGTCAGGATTAGCTGTCAAAATTGGACAAACTTCAACCCACTTCCTTTATTTCTTTTTTCAAGACATTTACACTATTTTTAATCCCACAATGCGGTACCGCAATACGTACCCTTTTTAGTAATAAGACCTCTTTTGGTGAAGTCAAGTAATTTGAGTACTAATTCTTGAACGCGTGGACTATTTTTTTAGCGGCAGCACTATTTTGCTGTCCAAAAATTTTATCCTCAACTTTATCCCCTTAGAAATAAGATTAGGTTTTGCATGCAATAGTGTATTCAAAGTGGGGTAAGCTTGGTGTTTCTATTACAAAAAACGAAATCAGCTGCCGAGACCCTTCTTTTGTTTGAAACGGAATAAATATATCTTGAAGGAGTTTTGTGCAAAGGTATTTGCGAGACGAAATGCGGTTGAATGCTTGTTAGAAGCTGTAGCGTTGGGAAGTTTATCGATATAGAGTGTCGTGAATATATCGAATAAGAGTTTGCAGAAAGATTTTGCTGGCATTTTACAAATTATAGTAGCTCAGGCTGTTCCTTGAGAAAGACTTTTATTTACCTTTTACCTATTTACAGAATAGGCTACTAGTTGTACAACATTTTAAAAAACAAGTACGTATTCTATTCAATATACATTGACGTCGTTGTTGAGTATTATTTAAAAAAAGCTAGATTGATCAGCAATCATCTATAAAAAATACTTTAATTGGGTACGACTATTTAATTTTGAATTTCAAAACGCAAACTGCGTGCTACGTAATAAAGGTGGAAACATGTACTATATTTGAACAGGATTCCTTCCGGCCGGGCAGACGATCAACATAGATTAAAATTAAATATTTATCGAACAAATTGTCTGCAGGGTACAACCCTAGGGCCAGGTGATGCGCGTGGTCGCCGGCTCTTTGACAGGATTCGACACAGAAAAAGCGTGATATTCTTGTCAAATAAGATTTTTTACGGACATACTGTAGTTTATTGGTTCAGATGGACTTTATACAGAAGAGGTGTCATGAAGAAAACTTGAAAATAGTACCTCGTGGGTCAAAGTTAAGCCCATAGCATTCCAGAAAATTTTGTTTGTAGATTTGATTTTGATCCGTGATATCTTTAAAGCGCATTTTGGAAAAAGTAATTTGTAAATCTAGTTACGTATCTTTTTGTCCCACTGCTGTTTTTTTGTTTAATTTTAATTACTGTCAGCAGCTTTCGTTAAGTGAGCAGTCCTAAAAAGTATGTGTCTAAGGTCACTACTTTCTCCTACTAAAACTTTTACATAGTCCGTTAGTTAATGTTTTTGTTACCTTCGCATACAAATTGCACAAAGAAACTGTTCTTCAAAGATTTGTTACAACTTTTGTACGGCAATAAATCCGCACGTTACTGTCAACTAACATTTTGTGAAATTGTAAATCTTACAATACCGGACATAATCTTACGGTGAATTGTCAGAAAACCAGAAGATATTTTCTGCTCAATACCACCTTCATTCAATGACTAAGAGTTCAAAATTGAATGAAACGTGCTTATTTATAGTTTAGCGCTTTAAATTTTGAGAGGTCTATGAAATGTCAATTCAATTTCTGCAATTTTAAATTTAGAATTTCAAAACTGACGTTTAAGAATCAATTGGTCGCCATTTTGACTTGCGTAGAGGTAAAGGTAACTTGGTTTTCGATTGTAAGAAAAGAAATAATTATAAATTGGGATCGAAACTTCTTATTTCTTATGCGAGGGTGTGTGACAAAGGGAATTGGAGCAAAATTCCTTCTGTAGCACGTGGACCCAGCCAGCTGCGTTTTTTTTCTTCCTTTGGCAGAATAATGGACAATTTGTGCAATCAGTGAAAAAAATACAATCGGACTTAGGATTAAGGAAACTCTCTTTGAGTATTATTGAAGCGTGTATTATTTGGAAAAGACGTTGAATTTTGTGAGTTTCAAAAGCTAATCTGTACAAATTTTAAGGAAGCGATTTTTAAATAAAGAATTTTTGACAGCTGATATAATTTGTATTTTTTTATAAAGTTTATTTTCTTGATTGTTTTTGAATTTTGGTTCATTTGAAGATTTGATTAAATTTTATTTGTTTTGTTTTTGTTACAGTTTCTTTCAATCTGATCTCTACTTTATTTAAGCTCGGTTCTTGTTGTTGGATACCCATCCATCATCATCAGAACAGTTACTTATGCTAAATAAGATCCTTGTTAAAAACTTTTCTTTTTACTTATTACAGATAACTTGAAAAAAAAAAGTTATGATTAACTATTTGACACCTTACTGGAACAAGAAAAAAAGAGTGAATATGTATTCCTTTTTCATCAATATTAAAACAAAATTGTTATTATCTTTCAATCTTGTAACTTGTCATCACATTACTATTGAAGTTTATCCTATTTTATTTACAACGATGGCAGTAGATAATGGACTCTCTTTCTATAGTAGTAAAGTTTATGCTAGGTGCAAACTTAATTTTGTCTTAAATCTACTGATACTTTTTGACAAAACATCTGCTTAGAATACTGGTAGCTTTAGAGATCCTTATTAGAAGGCAATAAGAATTAATTTCCCTTAACAATCGTTTTATTGTTGATTTTTTCTTGTCCTAATTATGAATCGGTTGTAAAACCTTTATTTCGGATCATAAATCGTTAATAGATGAAGATATCTTTATCGATTTACAAAAAGAAATTAAAGAAAAACAAACTTTGTTATCGTAACTTTATCTGTTAACAATGTTTTTAATGTTTTTTCAAATTATTCCCTACGGAACGAAGATAAGTTAATTTTAAATTATGAATTAATAAATTATCATTTTATATATAATCGCTTTTATTTAAATCGATTTAAAATATGTGGGAAGAAGATATTACATCACTAGTTATTCAAAAGTAAATATTAGCCAGGCAACAGTGATTTTACGCATCTGTAGTCATTTAAGACAAATTAACCACAATTCTAGTTGTTCCCACGTTAAGCCGTTAGTTCTGGCTATCATTTGAAGATCTATGACAGTCGTTTCGGAAAGTCAGAAGCCACAAAATCTGACACCAGTGGGTTTTGAAGTTGGGAGAGACAAGTCACTCGATGTAGAATACTGGTATTCAGCTGAATCCGGTTTGAGTGACAGCTGACCGTAATATAGTTGCGAAAAGGCTAGGCAGAATGAATATAATACCACTGCCGATATAATTAATAATCATTTTCCTTGAACTAACAAAAAACTGTCTCAAGGAAACATTGCGCAAACTTAGAAGAAGAAAAAAAATCATAAAATCCTTGCATTTGCCTTGTAATCTTGCATGTGCATAATATAGCGGGCGGGAGGGAGGTGCATACCTGCAACCCACTAATATTCGCGGAAATTAAAACTAGATATATTGTTTTCATTTTCAAATTTAAAATGGATTTCCGCAAAGTAACGCCTGACTCAATCAATTTTAGAAGATGGCCTAACACAAAATTCCTGTTACTTATAATTTTGCTATAAATTGTCCCTAAAAACATAGTCTAAAACCCTGTGGAAAAAGTTCCAAATAGGATATATGTATATTTGACTCAAAAATCTAACTAGTCCGTCAGATAGATTTCCAAAATATATTGGGCACGTATTTTTTGCTTTACCGAATTTATAAAAATTGACAGATCAGGAGTGGTGGCTTGTGACGTCACGTCGTTGTAAAAATTCGAGCGAGTAGTGACGTCACACGAGTATTCAACGCACTGTATCGTGTATACAGGATTATTTGTAAAACACCAACAACCTCTTAAGAGGTCATTGTACTCATCATTATGAACAACTTTTACTATGGGAACAAACCTGAAATCGCGAAAAAGAAATGTTCATAATGATGAGTAAAATGCCAACTTAAGGGGTTGTCGGTGTTTTACAAATAACCCTGTATAAAAAAAAATACGTGTCCAATATTTTTTAGAAATCTGACGGACTAGTAAGATTTTTTTAGTCTAATACCCTATTGCAAGTGGTAAATGGACAGCTTAAACATAGGTCTCAAGAGATTTTTTTTTTATCCAACGCTATACTTTTTTAAAGATTTTCATGCTCATTTCCCACAAATTGCAATTTTTGAGTTAGGTCACTCTCATTATCATTATAAGGGTGCGATTGATTTGAGAAAGTATCCGAAAAAAAATATCTGCATCTTAAAGGATTAAACCAGACGCGTGTCGATACATTACATACTCTTCATATTTACCCAGCTGCGCGATGATAATATGTTTTTGTATCGATAAAAAACGCAAAAGCATGTGCTTGCTCCAGATATATATTCAAGTTTAAGTAAATATTTAACGTTAAAGTCACCTTGATCTTGATTTTATATAGTGTAGTTGGACATGCTTGAAGGTCGATTTAAAAATTGTGTTGAAAATAGTCATGGCTTTTCTGTGTCAGCATGCATGTATTAGAGTCTGTACTACTGAAGTTTCAGTGAAGAATAATGTTTTAATACGAAAATTCGTTGGAATGTGGCTGTTTGATATTAATTTTGTGTGTTTTCTTATTAGAAATACTAAAGTTAGTTTGAAGAATTAGATAAGAATTCTTGATTCTTCTTTAGTCATTTTTTTAAGGGTTATAAGAGTACTCATCAAAACTCTATTAAAAATCCTCCACAAAGTAGTGTCAGACTCTGACTACCCATCCGTGTTCCTCCTAATCCCTTTGCCTTCCAGGGCCGCGGTTACTTTTTCGCAACAAATTCCACAACCTTCTTTAACCCTAATATTTGTATTTAAATGGTCAAAATTATGTAACAATCATTAGGTTTCTTGATTGTATTTTTTTTTATTGAATTGTCTATGCTTAAGCTTTTTTTTTAATACCGCACGTTAGTAACACTACTAAAAACTAAGGTACTTGTATCTTGTATTGCACATCTGCCACCCGTATCCAACACAACATAATGATGTGCGACACGTCAACGTTCAACACTACCACAGTAAAAATATGAAACAGTACAGAAACTACGAACAAACGATCGAAACGGCACACTCACACAGACGCGCACATCTACGAGGCCCCTAAGGGACCTTCGCGGTGCTCTCTGTGGCGGGTGCCGTGTTCATAGATAATACCTACGCTATTATAATGGCACTCAGGTTTCCGTTTTGCAAAAACTGAGTACCCAAGCACAGATTTTTAAAATACTAGTATTAAATCCTTATACCGAAGACTGATTGTAATTTATATTGTAGGTATTATAATTTATATAACATTTGGAATAAATGAATTCTTATGAGTATGAAAAAATAAATGACCATAATTTGACGACAAAATTATATTCTAGTCTTGTCAGAGGAAATTTAGCCTTCGAAACATACACATAGCAACTTACTTACTTCACAAAATAAGTAACAATTATTTTTCAACATACAGAAATCCTTCATCAAAATTTTAGGGCAGATATTAGGTATAATTGAAATGGAATAAAATGGCATAGAAATGATAAACAATATTCAGTTTGTATTTTTTTTTTACAATGGAATTATTTACATTTTGACCAAAGAAGAAAGTCGCATGGAATAACATGCACTAACGCATTTTCGCGTGACTATTTCTCCCAGTCAACTCCTACAGCAAGCCGTGTTAAAGAACTTCGTTCGAAGAAAACACTTACTTACCTACTTATTACAAACATTAAAAGCGACAACCCTAACTCTGTACTGGAGCGTAGGTAATTATTTCAACAAATGGGCTTAGTTTCCATACTGTTCCATATTTTTACTGTGACACTACGCAGTTTTATTACTACCAACATAGGGGCGAGCTTTGTACCAACATAACAACATGTTGCAATGAAAACATGCACATGTTTGTCATTGTTTTGATATTTAGCTGAATATTCATTGTTTGAGAATTATATTGATGATATTAGGGAATTCTGATTTTGGGGGAAATATAATGCTCTATTATTAGATTTTGTATTTAAATACTTATTTTAACTGATTCGTTTGGTTTGTGATTGCAAAATCTACTGCTGAGCATGAGGTGGGGGATCCGAATCTTGAGTCGGGCAATGTTAGGTCTGGATTAGGTTTGCCAGACCGCCAGGAAATCCGGCATTGCCCCAATTTTGCCTCTTGTCCCGTGTCCAGTAATTAGCGCTTATTGTCCTGGATTCTGAAAACTTACTATTTTTAACAAAATAAACTTGCAACGAATGAAACGGCTGCCGGTGAGCAAGTACGGGAGGCGCGCGGGAGGGGAGTGTGTGCAATAGTTTTACTTAATTCGCCCGCTCTTATACTGTACTTATTTCCTACCAAGGCTTAAAAAATATTATGAGGAGGTGCTCAAATTGGTTTAAGTTTATTTTATGTTCCAAAACCATTTCTGTTTCTAAACACTTACTGATAGTTTTTTAAGTTTAGAATTTATTGTTTTAAGATTTTTTATGGTGGTATCTTATTATTATTGCTTTTATTTTTTCTAGAATTGTCCCGGATTTGATAAGTTACTATGTGGCAACCCTAGTCTGGATCCATGTAGAGCTTCAAACTGATGAACCTAGTATGCCTTTAAATGGGTCAACTCAAATAAATTATTATTCGTTTATATGCCTATTCTACCTTGAGGTAACACTCCTGCCTATTCCAACACATTCAGTCGAGATGTTATGTCATTAGATTTATGTAATGTTATTTTGTGTGTGCATTGAATAGCAGCAAAGTAGAACATACTTCATAAGCTAATGTGACTGAAATTTGGTTAAGGTACAGCCATCTAGATGGGCAGCTGGCCCACCATTCTTTAGAGAGACCTTTTTTTAAATCATCAAGTGTGATATCTTTCACTCTAAGCGGAGTGAAAGGGAGTGTCAAACTCTGAGTACAGTGTTCCTTCTAATTCAGTTTGCATTTCAGGGCCGCGGTGACTTTTACGACCTAAATTCCTCAAAACTTTTTTTTTTTCAAATGACTTCTCCCGCTGTAGGCGGAGCGGAAGGAAGTGTCAGACTCTTATTGACTAAAACCCACTCATGTTCCTCCTAGTGCCCTTTGCGTTACAGGGCCGCGGTGACACATTCGACCAGATTCCGCAACCCAAGCAGAATCCTTTTGAGAGACCCACTAATCTGCTTTCCTTTCATATTCACAGAGCTATACAAAGTATTCGTAATTCCCATTCGGTTTCCCATTCATGTGTATCTTGTTATAGTAGGCGTATAATTCAATTACGTAAACCCTGTGGTTTTGAACGTATTTTTGTTATTGTGACTTGTACCGGAAAGGCCGATTACTTATGTATTTCGATTTGTCATTGGTACCTCCAATTTTGAACTTTTATGGCTTAATTAAACACAGTGCTTTCTTAGGAGCAAGTATATCTGTTATCTGTCTTATGAGAACTTATGTGTTCTCATGAGTGGAACGCAAATATCGCTCTGCCAATATGACGACACGGTTGGCGCAGTGGTTGAGCGTTCGGCTGCTGCGCTACGTGTCGCAGGTTCGATCCCCGCACGGAAAAAATGTTTGTATGGCCTACAGATAATTTTTTCGGGTCTGGGTATCTTTTATATGTGAGTATTCATGTTTGTGAAAGCACCCACGATACAGGAGTACATCCCAGTGTGGGGCAACGTCTTAAAAAAAAAAACAAAATAAAAAAAAATATGCCAGCGGTGTGTCCTCATTCAGCCTTTTGGGATACTTGTGCTTGTCTAAGCATAGTGTGGATTGTTCCATGAAACAGAGCTGGGTTGGATAAAAACGCGCTCAAGGTAGAACACCAGCAAGATGGATAGACGTCGTAAAGAATACTATGTGAGGCAGCATATACCGAGTGGTCAACACTGCAGAAGACCGCATGGCTTGGAGACTCGTCATCGGAACGACGAAGAAGAACGATCTGATCTAATCTGGTCTAGTGCTTCCAAGATTGGATGCTAGGGACGAAGGCTTGTTCTCGGTATTTTATTTTTTGATGATGTCCGTTGTGACCTATCTATACATATATTATAAAGCTGAAGAGTTTGTTTGTTTGTTTGAACGCGCTAATCTCAGGAACTACTGGTTCGAATTGAAAAAATATTTTTGGGTTGAATAGACCATTTATCGAGGAAGGCTTTAGGCTATATATCATCACGCTTAAGCCAATAGGAGCTGAGCAGCGATAAAGAATGTTTTAAAATCGGGGATTCCACGGGGACGAAGTCGCGGGCAGCAGCTAGTAAAGCATAAATCTACAACGCCTATACGATATCATTTGCACCATTCCGGCTCCTTGACTGCCATAAACAGTTGAAATTAATGCTTGGTCAAAGTCAAAGTCAAAACGTTTATTTCAATTAGGCCATTAAACGGCTCTTTTGAACGTCATCATTAAAATTTATCATAATTAAGTGACTCTAGCGTCCATTCGCAAAGGTAGATTCTTATGGAGAAGAACGGACAAGAAACTCCATAGTTACTCTTTTCAAATAAATGTTACGTGAGACACGTGTTACGTATGAGGACGATGCACCGAGTATACTAGTTATAGAACAAAGTATTATCAGCAGAGGTAAACTTCTAAATATCTCATGCTCATGATACTCATATTTACAAATATTGAAATAGTATGCAAACAGAAAAAAAGTACAAGACACAAAAAAAATGCATTCATAATTAAATCCTTGGAGTTAGGACAGTAACACCATAACAAATCATTAGCTACATTAACCACTAACGGCCGAACCCAACAACCGATCTATCACATACTGGAGATAGAAAAACAAATGAAACAACAGAAAACCTATATAATTTTTCTGTTGTTTCATTTGTTTTGCTATCTCCAGTATGTGATAGATCGGTTATTGGGTTCGGCCGTAAGTAGAGTTTCTTCAGAGCTTCCCATATACCTCCAACTAGATACCGCAGCAGTGTTGCAAGGATAAGTAGATAATGTGTGATATCGAATTGAAACGTCAAACGACGTGCACCTGATTCAACGTGACCTAGATTTTAGGAATCCTTAGGTACAATGTGGAAGCTGAAAGCGTTTATAAGTAGGTTGTCTAGACCAAGGACGGTAGCGGCTGTGTATGAAATTATTGTATAACTAGCAGCGCCCCGCGGTTTTACCCGCGTAGTTCCCGTTCCCGTGGGAATATGGGGATAAAATATAGCCTATGTTACTCGTGGATAATGTAGCTTTCGAATGGTGAAAGAATTTTTAAAATTTTAAAATTCATTACAACCAAAAAAACAAACAAACAAAGTTTTCCTCTTTATAATATTAGTATAGACAGATGGAAACGTTAAGACACCATTAAATTAGCTCTATGTTCCAAGTCCTCTCCTCCAACTGAACAAGGCAAATGGGGGGGGATTTTTCGACCTGGCTGAGTCGAGTGGAGGACCTTCAAATTGACTTGGAAAGTGGGAGGAAATTCTCTTGGACGGAATCGTTTTTAATTTTTTTTTGTGTTAGAATAGAATAGAAAAACTTTTATTCAGGACAGACACAGCACAACGGTTACAAACACAAATTACAGGAGAAGAAAAGTACAGAATGCGCCGAGCGTGTCCGAACCGAAAGGGTTACCACCTCAGCATTTGTGTTGTGGCTCATTTTGCCCATGTCAAGGTTCGGAGAGGTAATGATGATCGGTTCTCATTTACGATTATAAAGTTGATTCTGTTTTTGTTGTGAAGCGAGGTTCAAAAGAACAAAATATTTTTGGTTTATAATTTTAGGACAGCACATATGAGTGTTAAGGCACGAAGTAATGTATAGTAAACAAAATAAAGTAACAGAAAATATTAGTTATAACTAATCGTTATTTATTGATTCTTATTACATACTTCTCTCTAGTAGAGTCATCCTTTCAGTCCCAGATCATTAATCGTTTTCATGTTTTCTATTAGTCTATTCTTAGTATTTTATTTCTAGAAGAAAAATGAAGAAGGTTTTTTGGCTACATAACTCTGCCGAGTTGAGAGCTTTTTTTTTTCGAAAGAGTCACCACGCCTTGGAATGCAAAGGGCATTAGTAGGAACACGGATAGGTTTTTAGTCAGTAAGAGTCTGACACTCCGTTCCGCTCCGCCCAGAGGTGAAGAAGTCATTTGATGATATTCTATCCCTAAAAAAAGGCTACAAATCTACCTAGTAGTTGAAAATCTAGACGCAGTGTAGACAAACGTCAGTGTGTCAATCAAACTGACAGCAAACGTCACTTTTTCCGCGTAGAAAACGCAGAAACTCTCGTTATTCAAAAGATAAATCATATCCTGCACTGCATAACACATAAAACCTTTTACTACCTTATACTTTTCCATGTTTTTATTCCCCAAAAAACGAACACAATCATTGAAATCACTACAAATCAACCGACAATCAACACACAATTCGCGAACACAGTATAACTAATAACAGTTGGTGAACACGCAATCGTTCCAGCTGTGACAATCATAATTGTTCACTTATCTTACAATCTGGCACGTGCACAGTGGACTTCAAATATTGCGTTATTGCTATTGCAATTATTTTATGCTGTGGCACCGCGGGTTGCTGTGGTTACTTGATTGCAAATACGAATTGTATATTTTAATTGTTTCTTTTGTATGTGGTTTGCGAAGTTTCCGATTGATGTATGGAAAGCTTACATTTTTAGCCGAGTTCCAAAAAAGAAGGAGGTTCTCAAGTTGGATGTATTTTTTTTATGTGTGGCTCATGACCCTTTGCTGGGTGTACCGATTTTGATGATTTTATATTCGATAGCTGTTGTGTCATAAAGCTAAAACCTAAAAAAAAAACAACCAAAAGCACCGACCTCCGACATTAAAAAAGTTATTTTATCTTTTTTTTTAAGAGTCGTTGTATTTCTTGTAAAAAGAAACGTTTATTTTTTCTTCTGTTTGTCGTATGCGGTTGATATTATGGAAAGCTTAAATATTTAGGTTCATACTGCTAGAAACTTCACAAAATAGATTTTTTTAAGATGCGAGTTTCAGTAAGTATTAAGGAACTTCGATGTTCAAAAATATCAATGGACGGTATATCGACAGTACCGCCGCTACTTCGAAGAACGCAAATTCGATCGTTTTTTCTCGCGAAGTAGTTTGGAATGTAGGAATTTCATCTTGAAGTACGCAACGCAACGCGCTTTGACAGTTTTTACTACACATACACAGTACCAACATCTGGTATATCCTGTTAACATCTTTCCGTGTAAATTTAGGTGAAATGAACTGTCATTCCATTTAGTTTGTATGGTTTGAACTCACTTCACCAAAGTTTACACGATGATACTCTTAGAGCATCGCACAGCTGAAACATCGAAGTTCCGTGATACAATTGTTTTAAACTGGTCGATTCAAATCAGGTAGGTACCTAATCATCAACTTCAAAATGAAAGTATCACAGAAGATAGAAATTGATAATGAGACACTATGACATCAAGATATAAAATGAGACGATGATGCATTATTAAAAATTAAAAACAATTATAACAATCAGACAAAAACAAAACATCACCACGCATTTAAAAAAAAGACACGATGCAAAACAAAAATAATAAAATCAAACATCATATTAAAACTTCACTTACCCATACGCAAGATAATTTGTCTCAAAAATTAAATTGGACAGCTGTCATAAGGCACGAGCCAAACAATCGAATGAAATTAAATAATTACAAATACATGTGTACGCGTTTAAAAGTCCATCAGAGGTCCATCAAAGGGCTTCAGTCATTATTTGTCATTAAAAACTGTCCACATGTCATGAATGTCGACCGCGGTGCGATGGCGTGCGTTACTGTTTTAAGGGTTATGATTCAAATTGGGCGGAAGCGAGTTACAAACTTTTTTATGGACTGTCTGTCGTGACTGTGGTCTGTATTAACATTGACAAATGGATTTGTGTGGGTTTATAAACCTTCAAACTATATTCTACTACTAAATTAAATCATCTTGGAGATATTTGTAGGCTACTTTACGCGAGCGAAGCCACGGTAAAAAACTTATAGCTAATAATTATTCAATAAAAGTACCTAGGTCTCTACTGATACTGGATAATTATTACGAGTACGTACATACTAATAACAAGTTTCAGGCCTAATGGCGGAGAGTATATAACAATGTCGTGAAAAACTGAAATAAAAAATATAATCATGTACTTGAAATCTTAACAAAGTCACAGATAATATAATACTACAGACAAAGTAAACGAAAAAAAGAGTAACTATGAGTAACATTTTTGTCTTCTCCATAAGAATCTACTTTTTGCGAAAGGACAATTAGAGTCACATTAATATTTTATTTTCAAACTATTTTAACGTTCACAAGTGCCTTTTAATGGTCTTGTTAAAATAAATAAATCGACTTTGAAACGCTACCCGCTCATGCCGCATCCACGCCACCGTACCCGCTACCTAACAGCACATTTTACTAACGACAGAGGTAGCATGCACTTGTCCGTGGTGGCCTCACAAATTGGGCCTTTTTATTGGACTATAAACCACACACGGAACGTCCTGTTAAAAATGTATGCTACTCTGTACATGAGACTTTTGTTCGACAATTTTATGGTTTCGCTCTGAGGCTGGTTAGGTTAAAAACTGAAGCGAAGTGCTTATTTTTCTAGTAGGCTTGGGAACTTTGAGAAAGCTTTGTATTTGGAAACAATAATGCTTCAATCTTAGCTCGAATAGTGCGATAATCATCGAAATATTGGACACTAGCAGCGCCCCGCGGTTTTTCGCTCCGATATGGGGATAAAATATAGCCTTTGTTACTCAGGGTGAATGTAGCTTTCTAATGGTGAAAGAATTTTTGAAATCGGTCCAGTAGTTTTTGAGTTTATTTGTTACATACAAAAATACAAATCTTTCCTCTTTATACATATATTATTATAGAATATAGATATAGAAATAGATAGATATAGATAGGTATAGATGATTAAACGAAGATACCTTTTTTGGAATTGCGTTGACTTAAAATTTCACAATGATTTATTTGTTAATATTTTCACTTGATATTTCATTTCGTTCTCTACAGATTAAAATGATATTTTCTGACATGCCCTAAAAAAATAAGAATGTTTTCATACTTATGATCGAGTTGAAAAGGTTTCTCTTGACCTGATAAAGTTATAATGACCCGTGTTACAAGACATTAAGGTGGTCATTAAATTGTCTGTTTACTTGATTTTAAAGTCACAGTCAAAACGTTTATTGCTAACTAATTGTACAATGTTGTTGCTAACTCAGTTCCCAGCAAAGAAATGAGCGATCTACAATATTTTATTATATAAATTCATTCTGTCTTGGATTGTGGACGTGGTCGTATTTAATTGCAGCTGAAAAACAACAATATGATACGATCTTCTTGCGTCTTGTTGTACTTATGTTGTTTATCAACTAGCTTTTCCCGTGGCTTCGCTTCTTTGGATTATGGACCGTAGCCAAGCAACGGTGCATTAAAAGGTTGCCTATTGCCACTTATAATATACATAGCTCTGTCTCTAAGAATTGATCTTATCTGCTAACTGCCAGAAATCACCCCCTACAAACAAACAAACAAACAGTATAGACGTAGATTATCAAAAAGAATCCAACCCATAACATTACCGAAAATGAGTTTTTATGAATTCAGCAAAAACCACCCAAGTAAAATAGGTACTTAAAACTTACGAAAGTCACCCACGAAAAGGTTTTATGTGCAAAAAACATAGCCAGTTGTTTTATTAATAGCTGCTGTGTATCATTTTTGCGATATTGAATAATGTGAGCTTTACGTAATTGAAAATTATTTTTATCAAAAATGATCCAAACACATACTGCTGCTATCTTGCTACATAATTATATACTATCTAGCTGAATATCTCAAGAAATATATAACTAAACTCAATAAGACTTATTTGTATGAAAAAAAATATATAAATTTACACAAATATTTCCCTAAGATTTAATAAACACAAGCAAGTATATTAATGAGCAAATACAGCTTAAACTTCAAACTTCAGTTACTGTTTTTTTGGACGGGAAATCATCAAATGACTTCTCCCGCTCTGGGCGGAGCGGAAGGGAGTGTCAGACTCTTACTGACTAAAACCCACCCGTGATCCTTCTTGTGCCCTTTGCGTTCCAGGGCCGCGGTGACTCTTTCGGACAAATTCTGCAGCCTTAGCAGAAACTTCAGTTACTTAAAAGTAACATTTTGTGGATTGGATCTTTTATGATAAGTTACGCCTCATTTTACTTCTTTATAATATTATTTTAGATCAGATGTTACATAAAATACCTACCAATAAAGATGAATTATGAATTCTTTTAAACCCATTTATCTTATTTGAACAAACTCTTTCGGGTCTGTGCGACCATTCATGCATGAGAAGGTAGGTAAACTTTACTCTACTAAAAAAACAACCGACTTCTAAAACACAAAAAGTATAAAATAACTTTATGTTCGGCAGTCGGTGTTCAAAAAACGAAGAAACAACCAAAAACACCGAGTTCCGAAATTAAAGTTATTTTATATTTTTTGTGTTTTAGGAGTCGGTTGCTTATTTTGTAAAAAGTTGTTTTTTTTTGTAACGAACTAGTGCTGTTCATTTTTTTTAAATCGTACAGTTTACAGCTAACTTGATGGGCAGTTAGTCAACAAATTCATTTCGTTTCATTTTTGATGATACGAATTTTCCCATTTCAGCGTTTTATTTGGGAGAATTCCCAACTGAGCAATATGATTCTTCACTGATAAACGTTGAAAAGTGTATTTTTAAATGCTGGGAAAATGTAGGTTTCTGTGAGTAAAATAATGGATGGTCGTAGCGTATAAACTTTCAGACAGATTTTGATAAATGGAGTGTGTATCGGGAATCAATTTATCTTTCTGACGCGTATTACTCAGAGAAGGCTTGTGATAATTACACTGCGCTTTAATTTTCATCCTCACTAATATTATAAAGAGGAAAGATTTGATTGTTTGTTTGTTTGCATTTAATAGGCTCCGAAACTACTTGACCGATTTGAAAAATTCTTTCACTGTTGGGAAGCTACACTATCTCCGGTGAATATATTTTATCCCCATATTCCCACGGGAACGGGAACTACGCGGGTGAAAATGCTTCGTGCTGTTAGTTTACAATAATATTATTGCCTTTGGAAAAATACCGTGATGTAGTGTGCATATTAAAAAATCAGACGGATTAATGTACTTGCCTTTTTCTAGATATGCCACAAGTGTAGCAGTAGTTTAGCGAGTGTGTGTCTGTATAGAGGCAAGACTGCCTATTTTTTTGGATGATAAATCAACAAATCACTTCCTCAGCTCTATGCGGAGCGGAACTACCACCCATGTTCCTCCTTTCCTTTTGCATCCCAGAGCCGTGGTGACTGTTTCAAGCAAATTCCGCAACCCTAGCAGGCACACCGTTTGTGGCCCCGTCTTCTTTGATGACGTCTCTTTGAGGTGCGCGTAGAACACGACGTGAGTCGACCCGGGCCAGGTTGTGGCCGGGAATCGCCCTGCGACTTCCGACGCCCGGGTCATTTCTATCTGTTGCGGCGGCTGGGGTGTGAGGTTTCCCTCTACCTCCATGCCATCTGCATCCTCCTTCCTCCTCTTTGCTCCGGACCGTGGATTGAAGCAGGGCCGGGAGCGAGAGGTCGCCGCCACCGTTCACTCGTCGAGGACACGGCGTTGCTCCGCTCAAGCAGGGCAGACCTCCAGCATATGCTCCCTGGTGTCCTCCGGGCAATCTACACAGTAGTGACACTCCAACGTGTCCTCCAGCCGAATCCGAAAGAGGTACCTTCTGAAACACCTGTGTCCTGTGAGTCCAGCGGTAGGTGAGGACGTCGTGGTGCCTCTCCAACCACTCCTCAAAGGGACATATAGCCACAATGTGTGCCCATCACAACACTGCCTGGTGTCAATTTCCCGGCTTCTGACAACTCGCAACGACTTAAAGATGTACAAATGACGTAGGAATCGTTTAACCTACTTTAAATGGCACACAGGAGTCTCGGTATAAACTGAATGATCACCCGTCTACGCACCAACCTCGATATGCGTTGCTTAACCTTGAAGATTGACCAGTGCTCCCGTTACTATTTATCCACAAGCCCCTATGGCTACCCGTAACAAATGTGTATAACATTTGCCAAAAGTAAACAAAAAACTTTTTCGTATCATTTGGGAATTTTCCCAACCACAATATAAAATGAAGGACCACCACAAAGTTTTAACAAAAAATAAAATCTACGCCATTTGATTACACAACCAACAATAGGATCAAACGCGTGTCCATCAAGTACTATTATAAAATAGAATAATTTCGTATTGTCATTGTGGAATATATCTGATTTCCATTTGATTGTAATGTACCGTTTTGAACTTCGCCAAAACCGGTTTAGAAACCCCTACACTTAAACAATTTGCTTTGCTTTGGGACAATTAAATATTTTATGTTGTATGGTGTCTAATGTTCTGTTCAATATGTTGTTTTTTTAGCAGCCGTAATAGAATTAATTTGAATTGGGTATATAAAATTGGCTGATATTAGATAAGGCGGAGTGACTAAAGTTTTAGGGAAATTATCTGTTGGGAAGGGTTGATCACAGAAAAATACAACCTATAATCATTATAAAAGACATCCTCAAAATAATCTTATTTGACTACTTACTGGCAAAATCAGCTTAAAATAATTTATGTATATACATAGGTTCAATACAATAAATACATGTATATGTATGTACTTGCAGCTATTCTTTTGTTATTTAAGGATTGGGAATCATATAATGATTTCTTTCGCGCTGGGCGGAGAGGATGGGAGTGTCAAACTCTTACTGACTAAAACACATCCATATTCCTTCAAATTTCCTTTACGTTCCAGGGTCGCGGTGACTCTTTCCAACAAATTCCGCAAGACAGCTGGCCTATCCTTACTATTTACTAATATCTAAGTAACATAACAAAATAATGTTTAGATGTTTAGTCGATTGGTCTCGCCTTAACGGCTGACTGTATTTAGATAAAACTTCGCACACGTGTAGATCTTGTCCTGAGTTACGATACACGATACGTTATAAAACTTTTTGCAAGTAAAACACGCTGTACAAAGACGAGCTTAATTCCTTAGAAAATTTCTACCAGATGACCTTAGTCGGTGGTGCAAACTCAGAACATGGCTGGTGCAACAAAATAAAAAAAAAACATTTTTTGTTGTTGTTTTTTTTTTTTAATAATAAGTCTAAAAAAGCAACGGGTAACCTCTCTACTAGGTTCCCGTGATATAGTTTGCAACCAGCACGCGGGCGAAACTCTGACAAAAACTTATGCAACTTATTTTTACTCCAGTGAATTTTTCTGTCCAGTAAAATGGCCGGTACACAATAATAAAGCTGTTGCTACACTATATTGTACAGGCAGTGACACTTTAAAGCGCTTTCAGCAAAGTGGGGAAGGCTTACATCGCTGGAAAGTATTCTTTGGCACAACGCCAGGAGAAAGCGATGAAAAGGATTTAAACCATTAATGAGAACATGCACAAACTGTTGTTGTGGCTTTAAAATAAATAGTCTGGAACCTTCCTTTAACCATAGGTCATCAAATCGTTTCGGCGTTTAAGGCATGTAAGTATAATAAAAACTCTCTTCCTATTATCAATATTAGTTACTAGCAGCGCCCTGCCGCGCCGTTTCTATCCTGTAGTTCAAAATCGGTCAAGTCGTTTCGAAGTTTATTCGGTACAAACGAACAAAACAAATCTATCTATAGAGAGAATATATTTTTATGTTTAGGTATACTAACTAGTTAAGACTGATGGCTCGGATTTGGTATGTATTTCGCCAGAGGGTTAATTGCTTATATTTTTTCACGGATTTGGTCACGTTTGCATGGCAGTCGCAATAATATTTTGACGAGTTTCTGACATTAATTGTCACCAAGATGACTACGACAACTACTTGAATTTGAACGCTTTTTAAAAACGAGACTTGACTTTCTTACGTAAACTTTGATGTGGTCGACGTTGGAACAATCTTGGTTGGAACTAAACCATACACAATTAACACAAGACCACCAGTGGCTCTAGACAAATTGGCTTCTATGGGTAATATTTATTGTTGTAATGTTAAAATGTTTGGGATTGACTGCGTGATAGTTCAGTTGCGGAATATGTTCGAAAGAGTCACCGCGGCCATGGAACGCAAATGGCACTAGGAGGAACACTGGTGGGTTTCAGTCAGTAAGAATCTGACACTCCCTTCCGCTCCGTCCAGAGCGGAAGAAGTTATTCGATGATTTTCAATCCTTAAAAAAATGCATGTGCAATACTAAACATTTTTTAGTAGTAAAAAATCGTTTTAGATATCTGTTAAGATTGCAGATGCTGTGAGATTGCAAAAAAATCTTTATTATTAGATTATAATTTCTCGATATTCAATAGTTTTCAATATCTCTGTGTTTTATTAAGAAAAGATAGTTTACAATTTCACGCGATAACAGATAATCTTTCGGCGTTTGCAATTTTCCGAACTGACATAACGTTACTTTACCTAAAGGCTCAGCCCCCCCTAGCCAAGTTGCTAATCTGCAATCGTTAACGCTAGTCGAAAACAAATCAAAGTTATGGGAAAGAAATCATCTGAACGTTAAGTCACGTGGTTCGCTACGAATAGAAAATTCGTAGCGAAGTTCGCATCGTTCAAAATGATAGAATTAATTGTTATCGTTTCTACAATGTTCAACGCTACATCCTTTGTTAAAACTTAATGGTTAAAGCATTTAAACGGAGTTTAAATTTTAACCTGTTTGACGTTTATAGGAACGGTAGCCATAAACTAAAGAACAGCGGGTGTACCATGACGTCTTAAAACGTGAGTCTTCCGAGCGAGAAAAAGGGATGCAGCTATATAGGGTGTATAACTCTATCCCTCTTTCTCGCTCGGAAGACTTACGTTTTAACACCTCATGGTACGCCCGCAGTTCGTTTTTCTAAAGACATTGTAGAACGGCGGCTGATTCAGGCGCATCAACTTCTCGTTTTCTACAGTTGCTGACACCCAGACATTACTGATTAGAGAACGTAATTCGACACGAAACGGTTGTAACTTGGCTAGGGGGGCAGGTTATCAAAAACTACTTATTCCAACCAAAAATATGTATCGACATGACAATAACAAACCATTGAATTCCAAAAAAAAAAACATGTTTATCAACTCACTCTCTAGTTACCACAAAATGCAATGGAGGTCCATTAAACGTACACTTAAGTGCATCTGCCGCCCGCATCGCACCTCAGGTTAACACATTACACTATACGGACAAAATTATCGGCCGCGCGTAATGAACAATCGATACGCCCAATAAATAGAAAGTAATGAAAAGATACGCACCCTCGCTACGTACCTATGTGTATTTGAGCAGCGTATTTTAGGGGAAAATTAAGTTTATTGTGGTATGAGGTATTGTCATTTGTATTTCGATTTTAAGTAGCTGTGAAGTGATATTTTAGAATTTGTTGGTTTTGGTCACCTGGCTGGGTTAGAGCCCGCGACATACAATTCGTAAGTCGGGGCTGTTACCACTCGGCCACCACTGCTCCTACCTAATCCATACTAATATATAAACCTGAAGAGTTTGTTTGTTTGCTTGAACGTGCTAATCTCAGGAACTATTGTTTGCTGATTTGAAAAATTGTTAGATAGCCCATTTATCAAGGAAGGCTATATATCATCACGCTAAGACCAATAGGAGCAGAGCTTCAATAAAAAAAGTTGTTTTTTTTTTCTCTCCTGTGACGCTGATGAAGTTGCGTGGTTCAGCCAGCTTTGCAATATAATGCAGTTCTTATGCTCAATTAGGTACATTTGAATGAGAGACTAATAGAAAGTTGCACTTAACACCAAAATATCAACGACTAATTATTGAGAGTAGAACTACTGCCGCTAGAAATGACTTAGCAGTTTAACATTAAACGATTAGGTACTTACTATGCACGGGTCGATTGAAGTGTAGCTTGCCCATATTGGTCTGTGGATGGGTGACCGTGTATTATATATCGAGAAACCTCAGTGCCTCGGAAAGCATGTTCCACTGTAGCTCAGGGCTGTCATTTGTAGATCATTGACTGTCGTTAAACTTTCAGAAGATGGTAATTATAATACCCAGCCTTTCCAAGTGTCACGTACACTCATTGACTAAGTTATGGAAGAACCCAGTTGTATTGGGTTACACTTGAACACAACCACAACTACCTCTTTTCGAGCTCATTGGGTACCTACAATCGCAGTGCCACGTACTCAGTGACTGAGTTGTTGAAGAACCCAGTTATATTGGGTTACACTTGAACACACCCGCAACTACATCTTATCGAGCTCATTAGGTACCTACAATCGCAGTGCCACGTATTACTCAGTGACTGGGTTGTTGAAGAACCTGGTTACATTGGGTCACACTTGAACACAACCGCAACTACGACTTATCAAGCTCATTAGGTACAATCGCATCATGGTGTTTTAGACCTTCAGAAATGCAGGTTCAGAAATGTAATTGGACACAGTGTGAAAGTGTTGTAAAAGGCTATGCAGATGGTGATACATGCAGTTGTAGGCATGAGAAAGTAGTACTTAACACTAAAAATACAATAACTAATTGAGGACAGTAACTCTTAGGCTCCGGACAGGCTGATAAACTTACGCGGGTAATATAGCGGTACATTTACTAAAAGCGCGGAGTATCAAACTTAATGGAACTGCCGTTTGAGTCCATAATGAAGTAATTGTTACAGGAAGATCCCAGAGTCTGAGTAACAAAAAAAGTAACGTTCAGGGGGGAACGTTACTTTTTTTGTTACTCAGAAAATAAGTTCAGTTAATATGTATAGTCCAATTAATATGACGCCGCCTATATTAATCAACCACTTAATATAAAATAAAATAGAAATACATTTGGTTTTTAATTATATTAAATTCATTACAAAAAGTACGGATATAATGACTTCGTTTATTGACATATCGCTTTATATGACCTATTTTTTCAGAAATTATGTTTGGTTATAGTGAGTGACATAATCCCTATTTGTTTCCGTTTTGATTGATCTACGACTATCAACATATTTTTTTCTGTGTTTCTCCTTATTTATTAATTTACCGAGTATGGTCGTATAAGTCATTTATTTTACCGAGAGGAAACACATCTAGCCTTCACTGCACGCTACAACCACTCACAATTTACTGACACTAAAACGCTCCCGCTAATGCGCCCGCTAACGCATCGCACTCGGCTTTACCAGCGAACGATAGTCATTTATTTTACCGTGAGGAAACACATCTAGCCTTCACTGCACGCTACAAACACTCACAATATACTGCCACCAAAACGCTCCCGCTAATGCGCCCGCTAACGCATCGCACTCTGGAGCAAGCTTTATACTAGCAAGAAAATGACTTAGCAGTTTACGATAACGAGGTTACTTACTAACCTCATGTGGTATATGTGTTAAACGTCTTATAATAACGCTGTATTGATTCACGCTCAGCTAAATGAGAAATAATTGATCTTTTCTCCAGATGAGCTGTGACGGCCTACTCTTCGGTATAGGTAGAATCAAATCGTATGGCGACGAGGAACACTCTGTGAATTGCTGCCCAGTAGAAAATAATTGTGACTGTAAAGGGGGTTAAAGTAGGGGGCAGCGAAAAGCAACTTTCATATACGACATTAATTTTGGATCGACATTTTTTATTTTTTTGGATGGGAAATCATCAAATGACTTCTCCCGCTCTGGGCGGAGCGGAAGGGAGTGTCAGACTCTTACTGACTAAAACCCACCCGTGATCCTTCTTGTGCCCTTTGCGTTCCAGGACCGCGGTGACTCTTTCAAACAAATTCCGCAACTGGATCGACATTTCGCGCCTTGACTAACAGGTTGTCGGTTGTCGTTGGTTCGCATTAATTGCATTGCAATTGGCATTAAGTGTAGGTAATTCATTTCATCACCACTGTTATTAAAACAGTGAAGGAAAACATCGTGACGAAACAGCACCTCCTACAAGACATTGTCATCCACCAATCAGCATTGGACCCGCGTGGAAGTTTATAGCCTACTTACTCTCTTTCAGAGAATGCTAATTTTGACCCGTTTGCCCCAACATAAAGCATAATAGCATAATCAGCCCACTGCTGGGACACAGGCCGTCTCTCTAAGAGAGGGAATGGGCCGTAATCCACTACGCGGGCCCAGTGCAGGTTGGTGAATGTCATGTCTTCGAATTTTTGGTTCTAGGACATGCCGGCTTCCTCACGATGTTTTCCTTCACCGTTTTGAGAGCAGTGGTAATGAAATTAATTACACAACGTAATGCGCCTGGCTGTGTTTGAATCCGCGACCTAAGGCAAGTGACATTCACCAACCCGCACTGGGCCCGCGTGGTGAATTACGGCCCATTCTCTCTCCTAGAGAGGAGGCCTGTGTCCCAGCAGTGGGAACGTTAAAAGGCTGATTGATTATTTTATTATGCCACTCAAGTAGTACCTGATGAATCCGGTTTGACTGGGAGCCGATCCCAATATAGTTGGGAAAAGGCTAGGCAGATGATGATGATGCCGTAATTAGTACCTACTGGTCTACTAGCCAAAATTAAATCAACTATCCAGAACCACAAAAACTAAATACAACATACACATCACTAAAACTACTAATAACAGTGGTCTAAAACCTCAAAAAAATTAAAAACTTACCATTGACTACGACGTTTTCCTGTTATTCCCATTAATAATATCGTGGGAATGACGCCGCCCGGTCTAATTGACCGGGGTTTCTCAAACTGTCGAGGCAAGGACGCTTCTTGTCTTGACGACAAATTATTTACTTTTCAGGGATGTCAAAAATATATTTCGATAAAGATTTTTTTTGTTCTTTTATATCAATGATTTGTGATCCTTAGATCTCTGGAAATAGCTATGTTGAATATAAGATATTCTACCAAGCATATTCATTACAATAGGGTAGTTGACTAAAAAAATCTGATTAGTCTGTCTGATAGATTTCTAAAAAATATTGGACACGTATTTTTTCTTTTTACACATAAACAAAAAATGAAGACGATACAGTACGTAAAAAACTCGTGTGACGTCACTACTCGCTACAACTTTTACCGGGCCGTGACGTCACACGCTCCCACTCCTGATCTTTGAAGCTTTTTATCTTCGTCAGTTTTTAGAGATTTGATAAAGGAAAAAATACGTGTCCAATATTTTTCTATAATCTAACTGACGGACTAAACATAATCATATATTTTTTACTCAGGCAACATCCCTATTTCAGAAGCGCAAGATATATATATTTTTTTTTACTGTCCTAAATGAATTGTCGTAGTAACAAAAAATATGTTTTTTCTTACTCCACGGCTGTGCTTTTCTAATTAATTTCGTTGCGTGTTTCAAAGCAGTTGAACAGCCGGTCTATTCTGCAACATCTCACGGTGATAATTTTGGTGAAGTTAGTATGTAGAAGTGAACTGACATTCCATCTTGTTATTGAATCTCACTTCACTCAAGTTTACACAGTGAGATGTTTACTGAGTTGCGCTGTTGTTTCTCTGGGACTCGTGGAGCTTCATAATATTGTTGCAACTGTTAATTTTGGCTGTCATGACTGACAGTAATTGGAAAGAGTGTCGATCCAAAACAAAAGGAACTGGGAATGGTTCATCACGAAACTGACGTCAAAAAGCCCTGAAAAAAAAATTTTTTTTTTTCGTTATTTTTGTATCTACTAGGTATATCACCATGATAATGACAAAATAAAATTATTTTGTAATTAGGTTGTAAAAAACACTTTTAGACGTCATTTTGGTCGTTATAAACTAGATGAGGCCGGTGTTTCCGAAACGAAACACCGAAACGAACTCAGAGGTCAAGGTCTCTTTTGAAGTCTATACAATTGTACTGGTCAAATCATATGAGAACCATGTTAACAACCATAAATACAATATTTACTATATAATAGGCTGCGATCTATCATTCGATGAAAATAACTGGCAGTTATTTGTATATACAGTGTGAAATTTTAATGGTTGTTTTCCCGAAGCGAAATGAGTTTGTATCGGTAATACAATCGATTTATATATATAAAAATATTAGACTCCATAAATGGCAGATTAACAATGTGATAAACAAAACTCGAAAGCGATTTGAACCAACAGTAGTGCATCGCGCGATAAGTAGGTACGCGGCGGCACGTGCGTCTTTATGTAGGTATCTACCTACGTTATGTCTAGTGCACTACTATTGATTCTCGCTCTTTCGAGTTTATGAACAATTTTTTAATGATTTGAAAAAAAAAACATTTATTTTTTTTAGTTTAACTTTGTGTTTCGATAGTACTACTGATGGGTAATCGTCCTGCCGCGGGAAAACAACCATTAAGATTTCACACTGTATATATAATACCTGAGCAAGATGGAGCAGCCTAGAGAAATATCTAGTTATAGATATAATGTGTTTTCCAAACCACGAGCAATAAATAAATAATTCATGAAATGATATGTCTTCCCTTGGCATTTACGGTTGTGGCATACCTACCTACTTCGGGTATAAATTGATGGAATCTTGAATTCGTTCTCGAATTTTCTTTCTTTTTTATAAAGGGGAAAGATTTGACTATTTGTTTGTATTGAATAGGATCCAAAACTACTGAAACGACATGAAAAATGCTTTCACTATTGGGAAGCTACAATATTCCCGCGTGACATTAGCTATATTTTATCCCCATATTCCCACGGCAACAGGAAGTACACGAGTGAAACCGTGGGGCGTTACTGGTGTTCTATTTATGCAGCTTAATTATCAAATTACATGTATTGCAATTCTCCTTTGTTTTTAACCGACTTCTAAAAAAGGAGGAGGTTCTCAATTCGGATGTTTGTATGTTTTTTTTTTTTATTGTTTTTTCGCGCATAACTCCGTCGCTTGCCAACCGATTTGAAAAATTATTTTTTTGTTGGAAAGGATACTTCCCAAATGGTCCCATGAAAATTTTATCGAAATCGAACAAGCGGTTTTTTAAAAATCAACAAAAATCTAAAAAAATATCTACATTGTCTACATTGACGACCTTTTAGTTTACTCTGCATTGGAGCAGTGCGTTTTTTTTACACTAATGTAATTGGTTCGTTTAGGTGGGGGGAGGGGACGGGGTTTAGGTACCACTAAAAAGTGAAAAATAAAAAACTTTTTACAAAAAAATACAACCGACTTTTCCACAAAAAATCAAAAAAGTACAAAATAAATTTAATTTCGGAACTCGGTGTTTGTGGTTCCTTTTTCGTTTTTTGAAGTACAAAATAAATTTAATTTCGGAACTCGGTGTTTGTGGTTCCTTTTTCGTTTTTTGAACACCGACTTCCGAAATTAAAGTTATTTTGTACTTTTTTGATTTTTTGTGGAAAAGTCGGTTGTATTTTTTTGTAAAAAGTTTTTTTTTCAAGTATCAAGTGATTTATAATTGCAGAATGAAACCGTGCAGCGAAACCCAAAAAAGCTTTGTATAGCTTTAAAATTCTATGTTTATACCTATGGTGTAATTTTGTGTATTACTTTCTCATTCGTGACAGCCCTATGGCCGTCAGCCATGACCCAAATATATGGCCCTATTATTTCTTGTTATCTAACGTGTAATTTACTTTAGTTTTAAATGTTTTGAGCTCTTTTGGAGTCAAACGGTAAACTTATTATTATGTAGGTTTCATTAGGTGGTAAGTTCTTGTGTTTTGGGAAATAACATCTATCTATAGGTACTGATATATAAAGCTGAAGAGTTTGCTTGCTTGTTTGTTTGCTTGAACGCGCAAATCTCAGGAACTTCTGATCCGATTTGAAAAATTATTTCAGCGTTAGATAGCCCATTTATCGAGGAAGGGTATATTGTATATACCCTTTCTATCACATAGGGTATAGGCTATACAAAAATAATGGTCAAAAATCACTACCTCTCTCTTCAGTCGTTTTTATTTGGATTGTATGCTTTTTGTTTCATAATTATTATTATATATTTATCTATTACGTATTTATTGTATATATAATTAGTACACCTAAGACTACCTACAGTACTGTATTCCTTTTCTCTTTAAAAATCCATCCAAAGGTTGTCTTGAAACGATTGCTTTTAGCGATAAGGCCGCCCATTGTGTTAGCCTATGTAATGTTTTCTTCGTCTATATTTTCTGCAATTTATATGGTGTACATAATACAGAGTATTCTTATCTATTTTATTCTATCATCACGCTAAGACCAATAGGAGCGGAGCACCAATGAAAAATGTTTCAGATTTTCAGCTGTAGGACTAATTTCTCCACACATTTAACGTTTTGGGAATTGGTACTTTGATTGCGCGTACAACTGACAATGTAATGAATTCCCTCCCGGAGTTCGCAGAGATCCATAGACTCTAGTTGTAAATTTCACCATAGACTCTAGTTGGCACCTGCCATGTTGTCTCTGCACAGTCTGCACTACCCTAAGGTCGACTGGTAGAAAATGCCTAAGGTATTAAGTCCACCTTTGTACAGTTTTTTACTAGTGCATAAAGTTTTAATAAATAATAAATAAATAAATTTCACGTCCTTGATTATTATAACTGTGAGTGATAGTGATAACCTGGAGGTTTTTAAAGATTCAAGAGTGAATAGGTTACTTCTAAGTAAGCGTGCTCCATCATCAACCACATTAATTATCTTTTAGTGTACAAGCAGCACGTTTATGGAATGAATTACCCATAGAAGTGAGACGTGCTCAAACGCTACCAGCATTTTAAAAAATGGTGAAGGAGTATTACTTTTCACTATAATTTTTCCGCTCCTTTCTCAAATATATACCTATTTGATATTTAATTTATGTATTTTATATTATTATGACTAATTAGTATAATTTATAACGATTGTACACTGACAGCCCTAAATCTATCTCCTTTCGTTCAGTCCATTCAAAGGTTGTCTGTAAGAGATTGCCTTGTGCGATAAGACCGCCCATTGCACACTTGTTTTTATAAATGTTTTTCCTGTTATTATTACAAGTACCATAAAGTATATAATAATAATTATTATCGCTTGCCATCAGGTGAGATTCTGGCCATACGCGTGCCCATCAATAATTTATAACAGATTGTTCTCTTACGGCCGAACCCAATAACCGATCTATCGCATACTGGAGATAGAAAAACAAATGAAACAACAGACAAATGATATAGGTATTCTGTTGTTTCATTTGTTTCTCTATCTCCAGTATGCGATAGATCGATTATTGGGTTCGGCCGTTAGTTGCAGTTGCTGAAAAACAAAAGAATTTTACCATACCTATTCAAGAATCCCACAAAAGTAGTCAAATATATTCGTAGTGTAACAACAGCCACTACACTACATAGTATAAAACAAAGTCGCTTCCTGCTGTCTGTCCCTATGTATGCTTAGATCTTTAAAACTACGCAACCGAGTTTGATGCGATTTTTAATAGAGTGATACAAGAGGAAGCTTTATATGTATAAACATGCATAATATAGCGAGAAACACTAATAATTTTTGAGGTTTCTAATGTCATGTCGTAAATAAACACATTTTTGCGCTTACATTGCAAATGAGCCAGCACGTGTCAATCACAGCGTACGTGGTATAAATTGGTGTAAACAATAAACAAACATGCGATTTCAGCTATCCCGACAGATTTGCTATCATTTATTGAAATTAACAAAAAACCGCTTGTTCGATTTCGATACAATTTTCAAGGGACCATTTGGGAAGTATACCCTTTCCAACAAAAAAAGAATTTTTCAAATCGATTGGCAAGCGACGGAGTTATGCGCGAACAAACATTAAAAAAAAATACAAACATCCGAATTGAAAACCTCCTCCTTTTTTAGAAGTCGGTTAAAAATACCGACGACGCCATTCAGTCGTGATACCCTAAAAACCAGAAATCAGATTTATTCCAATTCCATTATAAGGCACTCACAAATGCACCCCAAATCTGAATCTAATCCAGCCTTTTACTCGATTTTATTTATTTACCAATAAACAACAAGATTTTCATAATCCGAGCATAGATCAAGTGTAATGTCTACGACAGTGTACCGTGGCAGATGCATCAACCCTCAAAAGCCACCGCGGTATTTTTATCCCAATCACATATTTTTTAAGCACGCGCCCATTGTTGATTCCATAAATTATTTACATTACAACAATGCGCGATTGTTATAGTCGACTGACCGTTTAAATATTTAGTACAACCTAATTATTTTGTTAAAATAATGATAGGTCCATATTTGTGCACAATAGAAGACGTGGGTTCGAATTTTGTGGTCTAATTATGGTCAGTAACCTTTGTAGGGTTAATCGCTGTATTGAAATAACAATGGTTTGTCGAAGAGTTATTTTGCAATTTGGTCAGATGTGTTAACGAGGGCGAAAAATGATTGCAATTTTGTATGCAAATAAGTTTTTGGTAACGGTTTTGTCTGATAGCACAATTCAATATTTATGTAACTTTTTAGTAACTTTGTCATGTAGGCATAGATAAAAAACATCTGTATAGGGAAATGCGAAACTGAAAATTATTTTATTACGTCTTAAAGTATCCATCATAACTACATAAAAAGTTGGTTAATACCCAACAGAATTTTAAAAAACATACCCCTTTGTCAAAAGCCCTGTAGTAGACTCTCAATTAGCTATTTAAAACTCACCAATAACAACTTAGCTCTCAATAAAAATACCCCAAAACAACATATAAAAATCAATCGACCGTTTCGTCATGAAACTAGGAAACGGGACCACGGGTACGTTACGTAGCTACGCACTGCAAAACAGACGGACAGACGGCACGGACTAAACGACAATTTTGTATGCAAATATATAATATCTTAAGTGGGATCAAAATACCCACCGCGCGGTTCAGGGTTAAGTACTGTTGAGGACAACAAGTTTAAGAAAATTCAGTTTTTTTTTCAAGAGTGTAGTTTATTTTGTCATGTATTCGTTACTTTTAGTAGTAAACTTGTTGTTTAAATTATTTTTTTACTCATTACATTTATTACTGATTTATTGCTTTTATTGCGAGAGACAGTTATACATAATTGATTCTAAAGAGATAAAAATCTATCGGACGAAATATTACGTCTAAAGCAAAATAATTTCAATTTTGAAAGAGACACGATACAGTCTGTCTTTAATTTTTATGCACAAAATTTTGTTTGTACAAAAAAGCAATACAGACAAATATCGGTATGTTAGATTTTTTTATTCAGAGTTCAGCGCAGACAAGTCTCGTATGGACTCACTATATTAGTAAAATCCGTTACCACCTTTCTACCCACAAGTACCAACAAGGAACAGATGTGTGTGGCATACCAGCTAATTTGATATGCAGTAAGGGTTAGCGCATGCGTTGTGCTGAGGTAGCGTGCGCAGGAGTCGCGTTACCGGCCCTGACGTGTTCCCGAACTTCTAATGTAATGTTTCGGGAACACATTCATTGTGCGTACAGTTAAGGAGTGGAATTCCCTGCCAGAATCTGTATTTCCTGATAACTACAACCTGGGAGTCTTTAAGTCAAGAGTGAACAGGTTACTTGTAGGTAAGCGTGCTTTATCTTCGACCACATTATCGCTTACCATCAGGTGAGATAGTGGTCAAACGCTATCTATATCTACTAATATTATAAAGAGGAAAGATTTGTACTTTTCTATGTAAAGAATAAACTCAAAAACTACTGGACCGATTTCAAAAATTCTGTCACCATTAGAAAGCTGCATTCACCCTGAGTAACATAGGCTATAATTTATCCCCATATTCCCACTGGAACGGGAACTTCAATGGTAAAAAGAAACTGCTTATCAAATGATTTGCAGGGTATTGTTGGAGTTAGATTATGGTGATTAATTTACAGATAATTTAAACGCTTTAACAATCTTTAAACTCTTTTTTCCGATATGTTTTTCTGAACTGCCCCCTAAATAAGGAAAAACCTTGCGTATAAATTTCCTACTGCTGGGATTCAGGCATCTTCTCTGTGACACTTAATGTAAGGCCTTTTTTTTGGATGGGAAACCATCAAATGACTTCTCCCGCTCTGAGCTGGGCGGATCGGAAGGGAGTGTCAGACTCTTACTGACTAAAACCCACCCGTGATCCTTCTTGTGCCCTTTGCGTTCCAGGGCCGCGGTGACTCTTTCGAAAAAATTCCGCAACCCTAACAGGCACTGACTAACTTGCGTCGTGTTCCACGCGCGCCTCAAAGAGCCGTCAGCAAAGAAGACGGGCCCCATAGGGTCAGTGCCTAATTCATGTAAGGCCTGCGTCATGAACCAGTTATCCCCATTTCTACTTTTATAAAAATCATGACTCTATTTTGTCCATCCGTTTGATTTTCAAAAAATATTGGAGACGTATTTTTTGTCATTACAAATCGTAAAAAAATGAAAAAGATAAAGCGCATCAAAGTTGAAGAATGGAGACTGGTGAAATCACGTCGCTGGTAAAAATTGTAGCAAGTACCTAATGACGTCATGCGAGTTTGCAACGCATTGCATCGTCTTCATTTTTTGTTTACGTGAAAAAAGAAAAAAATACTTGTTAATTATTTTTTGGAAATCTATCAGAATGACTATTTTTTTTTTTCAGTAAAATACTCTATTGCTGATGTTGTATACATGAATCTAGCTTGGTGGCCTAGTATTGGTTGAACATTCATAAGTCAAATAATGCTCATAATAGATATTTTATGAGCATTATTTGACTTATGAATGTC
This sequence comes from Hecatera dysodea, assembly GCA_905332915.2. Lineage (NCBI taxonomy): Eukaryota > Metazoa > Arthropoda > Insecta > Lepidoptera > Noctuidae > Hecatera > Hecatera dysodea. The sequence continues at coordinate 21,069,487 of HG995288.1, read as the reverse complement.
TCCGAAAAATTCTTTAAAAACTTAGGCATTCGAAAACCAAACCATTTTCGGGGTCAAACACATTGCAAATTGATTTCAGTACATCCCATTACTAGGAACGCACTCAATTAAGGAGGTTTTCTTCAAATTACTTAAAATTAAAACAATTTATGTCCAGGCAATTACTGTCCATTCCAGGTTGCCTGGAAGAGATCGCGGAATGCGATAAGGCCGCCCATTGTACATGTGTTTTAGTTTGTAGTTTTCTTTTTTTTTTTTTTGTTAACCACGGTGTACAATTAAGTATATAATAAATAAATAAAACCATGACTGATTAATGTTGCTCCTTGTCCATAACCAAAGAGTTACAATATCAACTAGCTGTGTGTCCCCTATTACAACCCTACAGAGATTTAAAACAAAAGACGTCATTGTTTCAATTGTTTTATAATGCAAATGAACATGTCTGTTCGTATTCAGAGCTGTGGATTCAGCACACCACAGAACTCAGAGGTATTGTTGCGGCCACTGATAATGATTGTATTTCCAAAACTGATCATACAAAGCAAGTGTGCTAGTGAGTGTCACCATTTACCCAAAGAAACATTGAAGGACTATTAGTATTAATGGTTGCTTATACAGGGTTATTTGTAAAACACCATCAACCTCTTAAGAGGTCATTATACTCATCATTATTCAATGAACAACTTTTACTATGGGACCAAACCTGAAATCGCGAAAAAAAAATCAGCTGCTCCCTACATTTATGTTCGTATAACTGATCAAAATGTAGGAAACAGCTGTTTTTTTTACTCTTCATAATGATGAGTACAATGACCTCTTAAGAGGTTGTTGGTGATTTACAAATAACCCTGTATATTATAAATTTGTCCATGTGCGTACCCAGCGTCTGGCCAAGTTGGCGAGAGTCAGATCTTTTGTTTTAGGTCAGATCGTGCGCGGGTGTTTTGTCATACACACTACACAAAGATACCTACATGACACATTACGTATATGCAGTGCAATGTATCGGGCAAATTATCCTGCTTTATAGGTACAGAGAGATAAATAAAAAGGTTTTCCTTTATGACAATTGCATCGTGCATTTTGCCAATATTTACTGCGCGGTTTATTCAAAAGTTAGCACATAAGGCCCCGTTTACAATTTGATAAGGGATTAAGCAAATCCATACATTTTATGCGAGATTTTCAGGGGGGGAGGGGTGGGGGGCAGTTAATCACAATACAAGCTGAACCGCGCAACTTCGTTTGCGGTCCGGTCCAGTAGTTATTGAGTTTGTTCGTTACATACAAAAATACAAATCTTTCCTCTTTATAATATTCTTAGATTAGTTTAGATAATTGCACAGTTATTATTAATGGCGACTCTCTTCTGACCACGCAGAGGTTCTATGCTCTGTGTACCACACAATGTTTGGCCCCAACAGTCGCTTTGTGCTGTCGAAAGTCTGCAGCGAGTGCTGACATGCACAGCTGTAAGGGTGCAATAGGGCGCGGGCCTGCGGATGACGAGCTATGGGTGGTTTGTCGCCCAATAGCAACCAGGCCCGGGTTGACGGCGCGTCGTGTTGTATGCGTTCAAAGAGCTATCATCAAAGAAGACATAGAGTCCCATAGGGTCAGTGCTTGCTAGGGTTGCAGAATTTGTTCGAAATAGTCACTGCGGCCTTGGAACGCAAAGGGCACAAGGATAAATACAGGTGGTTTTTAGTCAGTAAGAGTCTGACACCCCCTTACGCTCCGCCCAGAGCGGAATGCGGTGATGGGATCGGGATGCGGGATTTTTTTCTTCTGGATAGGAAACTATCTAAAAGAAAAAAAAAAACTAAAACGAAAAAGCGTGCAATAGTGAGACGGAAAAATTATATTTATTATGTAGCCGTTATATCCGCTTGGTTTACAGTTTTCTTTTCTTAACCATCAACACAGTCCCTTTTCTTAACAATAACCATCTAAAATGGATTTATCATAAATTATGGTTGCACAGTCATTCTTATTAGTCATTCAATTTCCATCATTAATTTTATTTATTCACTAGCACTTGGCCCGCGACTTCGTCTGCGCAGATTTAGCACAAACAATTTCCACCCCCATTTTACCACTCCTAAGGGGGTAAAATGGGGGTGGAAATTTCGTAAAATCCGTTCTAAGAGGCTGTCTACATCGGATAAGGAACCTACCTGCCAATTTTAAGTTTGTAGGTGTTATAGTTTCTTAGATTTCGTGATTAATCAGTGAGTGGTATTTAGCTTTTATATATATAGATTATATCGCTGCCGCTACTGAAGTTCTAAGCTCTGTGTACCACACAATGTTATCCCGACAGTCGCTGTGTGCTGTCTGAAGTCTGACTTTCTGACAAGGATATTATGGTAGTCACAGTCATGAAGGTTCAATGGTGACGAGAGAAAAACTGTATTTGATATTAAGCCATGGTTTCCATTGGTTCTTGGGCCTGTACATAAAGCTGCAAATCTATGAGCTGTAAAATGACTGCAGATTATTGAAAAGTACAGTGAAAATACTGATACTTACAGTAAAAACTTTTATCTTGTATTTATTTCCCTTGAGAAAATTGTAATCAACTAACTTTTCTAAAATAACGGACCATTAACTATAATTATTTATGCTTATATTTTATCATGGAGATAATTTTCAGTCTTGCAACCTTAAATGATAAATTATATTTATTTTGTAAGTAGGCTGTAAATAATTTAAACTAGATGAAGCCGGTGTTTCCTAACTATTAGTCAATCAATGTGTGTCCACGATTGATAAATAAAATCTTAAAAACTGAACAATCTGTACGTCGTGCTTTCACTTTCGAATGTACCTGGAAAAACTTTTTACGCACATAAAAGAACATCCAAATACCATGCAAACCAATGGCCTGCAATACTCCAAGCTATTTGCTTGATTGGCCAGACAACTTGAACGCAACCCTCGCAATAACATTCATATTTAAAACGCATTCCTTTGCTGTTAGCCAGGGCAAAACAACAGCTTTCCCATAGAGTACAGAAATACTAGAGACGCCATTAATAATAATATTTGCGCGCGCAAAATTTAGTCAGTTTCTACAAAGCCATATTTAGCAGTTGCCGTCGCGAAGACATGGAGAATGATGTGAGCGTTCCCCCGCAAAAAATACCAGAAGAATGATCCTCTGATATTTTTCAGGTGTTTGGTGGTGGGTGGGGTATGGAGCGGGGGGGGGGGGTGAATGTACTGGATCGCGGTCACGTAACAGTTCGCTTATGTCAAATTGTGTTGAAAAAAAGCTTTTCCGGTATTGTCACCAGACGGCGCGTATTCAGTTTCAATACAAATCGACGTTTACGCTAACGCGATTGAGAACGTTAAAAACATGCACTAAGCCCTCAGTTAAAAAACTTGCACTAATATCTTAGTACGAGTTTGCTTATGTTATAATATATGTAGGCTTATTTTTGTGTATTTGATGGAAACAGCGCTTCATTTTTGAATTGACGTTCAACAATTATTATTGTCAAGAAATTTACATGAAATTGGGGAGCTCCTGAAACAGTTGAGGAATAAGGGATTTAATAGCTGTCTATTTGGCGCGGGCACAGTCAGTCCAAATCCCTACGTCTATGGTCCACCGACACCTCTCCATACTCTATGAACTACCCCATAGCTAATTGTAGCTTTCCGCGCAAATATGCCATCCTCATTAATATGTATTCGGACGAGCTCGGGAACGTTCGTGGATCCTCGTAAATACTCGTTAATATTCGAGAATCGCCCTCCGTCGCGCATCATTTCGTGTGGACATGGCACATCTGTTTTGCCGTTTGATTTATATACGCTGTATTTAATTGTCTGTGGGCATAAGTTGCAGCATGTCAGTATGCAGTCCGATCACGTTATTTGGCAAGCCGATCCCCTGGGTTGAGCAAGCTAAATATCTAGGTGTGATCCTCGATCGAAAGCTTACTTTCAGAGAGCACATTAAGACGGTGCGCAATCGTGCCGCGTTCGCTCTCAGTAGGCTTCATTACATGCTGAACGCATGCAGCAAGCTATCTCTGAAATGCAAACTACGCATTTTCACCAGCCTTAATGTGCTGAACTGCGAGTAGTCCATTCAAAAAAAAAAAAACAAATGTCAGTATGTTTCAAAATTGGAATGTTGCAGGGAAAACGAAGTAAGCGTACATGAAGTGCCTATAGCCGATGTGAAAGCAAAGTTAGAGGCTTATTTTAATAGATGCTTTGATCAAAATTACATTTTGATAGCGATTGCTTGTGTAATGTACAAAATGATTATTTATTTACCTAGTACTGCCACATCCATCACATATGTACATGCAACATTTACAAAATCATATTTCATAAGTGGTCTGACGCACATAACAACAACGGCGTGCATAGCATTGTCAATTCTTTTGGTTCGGTGGTTAAAATTCAGTATTTTTTTTTTTTTTTTTTAGTTTTATAATTAAAACAAAAATGCCAATAAGAATTCAATCTGACAATAAAGTAAAATCAACTAAAAAAAACTACAATACAGTAAAAATTCAATTCAAATTAACAATAAAAATCTCCTATATTGAAATGTGTTTTCACGTCTAAATAATTGAATTTTACCGATTTTGAGGAATTTTAGTAGGTACAGAGAAAGATGGGACCGTAGAGACATATATGTATGCCACTTTTTTTTGGCGAAAGTCATTAATAACTAGAGCGAAACCGCTAAATTAAACGAGTATTGTATAAAGTCCCTGAGCAAAGAGCTGAGTGAGATTCTTCTCGAATAGCCAATTCTCATACTTAAAAAGCGTTCATATTTAAGCAGAAAAGTAGGGATCTTAGACATGTTTTTGTCAGTTTTCGAATGCGCTGCAAATGCAAACACTCCTTAAAATACCTACGATAATTGCCCCTCAGTTCGAGTTATATAATACATATGTACAGAATAAATTTTAATATTTATCAAAAACTAAATTCCTTAGAAAACTTTTTTACAAAAAAATACAACCGACTTCTAAAGTAAAAAATAAGTTTAATTTCGAAAGTCGTTGTTCAAAAAACGAAGAACAATCAAAAACACGGTGTGTTTTTTTGTTAAAAAACGTTTTTTTTTTTAAATTATTTTTACGTCGACAATGAGAGAATGAGATCACAGTTAAAAAATATGAGGAAAACAAATACACACAAAAAAAAATGCAGTCGACTTGAGAACTTCCTCCTTTTTTGGAAGTCGGTTAAAAGTCAATATTCACGTGACGTGAAATAAAATTCACTTTCAATGATCATCCTTTACCTTGTAACACTTGGCTGGTTCCTTAAACATAAAATAGGCCAATAAAACGTTACTTATAACTAAAATGGACACCACTTACCAAAACCACCAGATGTACCTATGTCCCTCAAATTTTGAAGAACAAAACTAATTTATCATGTTCAGTGTCTGTGGCGTACCTTAAAACGCAATTAAAGGGTATCGCCGATGACTTTATCTTATCCGGGGGATATCAAGACAATTAATAATTACTTACGGAACCATTCGGAGTGCACGTGTGAACCCTAGCGTGGAATGTGTGGGGAATGGATAAGGAATCAAATGTCTTGGGGATATAATCTCATCGTATGTTCTGAAATTAAAATATTTCAGTGGTTTTATTAGTATTTTCTTTTTGTTGTGTCCACGGATTATCACATCATGTACCTATATTGTTTGGGCCCTGGCGACCTATTATGACGTCTTATATCCATCATGATTTCTGTGTCAGAGAGAGACGGAGTTACACAAGACGAATAGCACTATCTCTTTCCCTCACACGAATCATGATAGCATTGGCACTTCGTAATACGGCCACAGTACTGTACTTGGCCAAGTTGATTGCTTCCATGGAGGCGTCATTAGTATAAAAAAACCAGTCAAGTGTGAGTCGGACACGCATGCAAAGGGTTCCGACCAAACCTCATTTTTAACCCCCAACGCAAAAAGTGGGGTGTTATAAGTTTGACGTGTCTGTCTGTGAGAATATTGATGATGACTTAATCGAGAGTGTTCTTATAAGTACCTATGTAGGTACCTATAAAATGTATAAAATAAAAAATGAAATTAAAATTTTAATGTTTATGCATACATAAACGTCGTTTTTTTTATGTGTACCATAGTAGGTATACATAAATACAAATAAATCTATCTATATGGGTATTTATGTATACCATACATAAACTTTAAACAACACTGACATTCAAAAGAATGATGTATAAAAATGTATAACACATTTTAACAGCACAAAATTCATAAAACTACAAATTTTAAATTTCTTATCCACTACTTACCAATCCTGGTGCCCTGACCAGTTTCAATTAGTGTAAGCACCCACTGGACAACATTCTTATGGTCACCCTTAATTTAAGCAGCCACCATGCAACCCCTTCGTCTATAGTCTATGCCCTTCAAAGACAATGTCATAGACGGATGGCCACACTGTCATCTGATGGGGTCTTAGGATAATTTCGTGGTGGTTGGGGAGTATTAAATCGTTTGTAATTGCACTTTGTAATTATTATTTTAGTTCGTTTTGTTATGTTAAAAGTGTATTTATATTATTAGAGGCTTTTGTGTAGAAAAAAAAATTTGGAAGTCAAAAAACAAAGAAACAACGAAAAACCCCGACTTCCGTTTCTCTCTCGTTTAACTCCCGACTTCAAGTTACATAATATGCATACCTACATGTTAAATAACATGCAATTTCAGCAATCCCGAAAGATTTTTGTTTGATGGGAAATCATCAAATGACTTCTCCCGCTCTGGGGGAGCGCGATTGAGTGAGACTCTTACTGACTAAAACCCACCCGTGATCCTTCTTCTACCCTTGGTCGCGGTGACTCTTTCGAACAAATTCCGCACCAAAGATTTGCTATCATTTATTGAAGAGTTCCGTTTCTTATCTCCGTTCTTCATCAGATTTTCACTAAACTAGGAAAGGTCCACCTCGAAATACTGTTCCCAACCATCGTATACAGCTTTTTTCTTCATTTTACATCGACAAGTGAGGATGAAAACATCATCAATATAGTCGAAACCTCGCATTATTAGGGATAACTCCTAATACTAATACTTGTCGTCAGATCTCACTCAAAATCGAAAATCGGTACACCCAGTAAAAAGTTGTGAGGTAACATACAACAAAAATACAGTCAACTTGAGAATCCCCTTTTTTTTAAATCGGTTGAAAAATACAGTCGACTTGAGAACTTCCTCCTTTTTTGGAATTCGTTTAAAAATACACCCAAATTGATAGGTAACCACCTCCTTGTTTTGAAGTCGGCTCAAAACGGTATTGTACATAGGTAATATGTATGTCTGCACAGACTTCAAACAAATTGTGTGCAGACTAATGTCGGTATGATGTTTTTTTTTTTTCTAATGATATTAGTTCGTCTACGATATGCGAAAAGTCTAATTGATTAAACAGCAAGTCCACAAAACCAAGCTATATGGCTTATAACCGCTCGACTTAGCTAACTAGAGATGTCGATACATTCCACAAGCTTTTACGACAAATCTTTCACGGTTCAAGCGGTGCGGTTATGGAATGCCTTGCCGTATCGGTAAGGAAAGAAGAAAGAAGAAAGAAAAACTGTTTATTTGCGCCAAGCATGACGCACACCAAAGAATTAAGGCGTGCTCAATCTTTGTCCATTTTTAAAACAATGGTCAAAAATCACTACTTCTCTCTTTAATCGATTTTATTTGGATTCAATGTTTTTTTTTTCCATAATTATTATTGTATATATTTATCTATTATGTATTTATTGTAGGTATATATAATTAGTACACCCAAGACTACCTACAGGTATTTCCTTTTCTCTTTAAAATCAATCGAAAGGATGTCTTGAAAAGATCGCTTTTAGAGATGAGGCCGCCCATTGTGTCACCTTATGTAATGTTTTCTTCATCTATATTTTCTGTAACTTATATGGTGTACATAATAAAGAGTATTGTATTCTTATGCTGAGTAGAAGCCTTTTTGCCACAATCACGATATGCATTTCCTTTATATGTATACCTACTCTTATAATCACTTTTACTATTAATTTGTATTGTTATTAAATTTTAATTTGTCTTTACTAACTACTAAAAAGTACTACTAATACTGTCGTTTAGGTGTTACTGGAAAATCCATAAATGTATGTCGTTTTGTAGCAATTAAATACATTTTCTTCTTTCTTCTTCTATTGTAACTCATCATGTCCAGTTTCGGACCACAGTTGAATCCAAGTTGATTGATTATTCCACCCATTGTCAATGTACGGCAGCTTATCCCATATCAAAAACCATGACCAGCAGAACTCGAACACAAAATAAAGGATTTTCTAAAATATTTTGTTGCCCAAAATCTCAATTGTCACATTTCTAACGACAATAGAATATTCCCCCGCAGGGATCTGTTAAGCTCTTGTCCATAGATTAGGAAATTCGCGGTATAGAAGCGACGTAGACTGGCTCATAATCTGGACTGGTTAGCTGGGTCATAAGGGTATGAACAGCACGATCTGCTTTTCGTGTCCTGACCCTGGATTAGATCAAGCAAAGTGTTTATGAGTTCTAAATTTCTTTAGAATTAACCTTAATAGCATCCTGTATAAACCTGGGTAGGTAGTGGCCATATGTGGAATAACAGGGGACCAGTTCTAAAAAAAATAAACAAGTTGCATCTCAGTCGCAATCTGTCAAAATTTTATGAAAATTGATGTTTTTTGACAGATTGATACTGACATGCAAATGTGAACGTTGCTTAAAAATGAGTAGAATTCTCTGGGAAACACCTAAATAATTCCAACCTGACCCAGCCTGTCCCTTGCTGCCCTCCCTCAATGACCCCCTAAGCCGAGGCTCGTGTCCCACAGGGAATGTCCTTAGCGAGCGGTCGTTTAGTTTTTAAGTAGTTTGAACTAGTTTGAAGCCCTGGCTGGCGGCCTTAAATTCATTTGAAACCACCACAGGAAAGTCCGGTTAAGCAGTAACCAGCCTTAGAGAGCTGAACTGCGAGTGGTCAACGTCAAAAAATAAAATAAAAAAAGAATTCAGAACAACCCTGCTACGATCTACGAAAGCACGCAGTGTTATTATAATGACGTTATAGAAACATAATCACGTTTCCATCCATTCAGGATAGGAATGTATAGAAAATTATACCTAAACGTTCGTTCCGAGTGCGTTTCGCATCTACACATACTTACTCTTTGCTGTATCCCAGTAGCGGGCGATTCGTTTTGTTCCTAACAATGGAATATCATCATACTGTTTACATAAAGGGTATGGGTAGAATCATAAGCCGTGGCATAGTGATAAGTAGTCATAATGATTGTCATTGGTATTGCCTGGGGGCGTGACAGATTAGCGGGCATTGCCCGTATGGATTTAAGTGTGCCGGTCAGTAAACGGGTCTGATTGGTTGTTTGTTGTTATATCTAGTTTATGGTACTAAACATGATATTGTGCTAGTGAAAAGACACACATAATAATAATAATAATATGCAAATAACACAATGCAGTGTTCCATACCTTTTTTTTCAAATACGTAAGACTTGTATCGCATGAGCTGCGTTGCGGTTGAAACGCTCTGGAGTGGCGACCGCGTACCAGAAGACGCAGCTTTGGAAGACCTCCCACAAGGTAGACGGTTTACCTGGGCCCCAAGTCTGCTATTTTTATAAATTTTTCATTCCAACACGATCCCATGCCATGTCATTTACCTAAAAGTTCGTAATCTGCTAAATTCATAATGGTCGATCATTGGTCGGTCAATGGTCTCGTAATACTTTTTGATAACCGAGATATTAAAGAAATGACTGCACAACGACGTTCTAATGATAGGTCACTGATCAAAGGAACTGTCAAAATTTTAGCAGATTACCACATATGTGTGTCATTCATTTGTCATTACGTACGAGATTACCATTCTATGCCATTTCTTTCAATGGAGTGTCAGTGGTTGACCATTGGAAAGTCATAGTGACGCTTTTGTATTAGTAGATTACCAAACTTGTCAAATTCAACCATTATGAAATCAATGATAGACCATTCTGACACTATTGTAATAGCAGACTTGGGGCCTTGGTGAGGGTCGCGGGTAGCCGATGGATGCGAGACGCAGAGGCCCGGTTGTTGTGGTGACACTTGGGGAGGCCTATGTCCAGCAGTGGTCGTCTCTTGACTGATATGATGATGAACGTGCTTTGGGCGAGACGGACTTGGGTCAAACTTGGCATACGACAACCGTGTGTGGCCAGAGAGGCCTTTTTTTAGCAGTATGAAGTTACAGCTTAGTTAAATATGTATTTATATTAGGTACTATCTTCTACCTGCGACTTCGTCCGCGTGGAATAGTTACTAACCCCCTGATTTTGAAACATTCTTCATTGGTGCTCCGCTCTTACTGATGTTAGCGGTCGATCCTCGATAAATGGGCTATCTAACACTAAAGGACCAGTAGCTCCTCAGATTACCGCGTTCAGGCAAAGAAACAAACTCTTCAGCTTTATATCTATATCTATACTTAATATTATAAAGCTAAAGAGTTTGTTTGTTTGAACGCGCTAATCTCAGGAAATACTGGTCCGATTTGAAAAAATCTTTCAGTGTTAGATAGACCATTTATCGAGGAAGGCTTTAGGCTATATATCATCACGCTTAAGCCAATAAGAGCGGAGCAGCGATAAAGAATGTTTTAAAATCGGGGATTCCACGGGGACGAAGTCGCGGGCAGCAGCTAGTTGATCTATAAAAATCAAGAGCATAATTGACCAGCTCTAGGATATTTACGTAGGTAGCTTTTTTTTTCTGATATGCAGACTCCTTCAATGAGAATATGATAAAAATACCTCCTGTATTTTTACTACATTTTGTATTGCAGAAAATATTGTCAAAGGATAGATCCTAAGATAATTATAATTTATATTATAAGATATTTAGCTTATACCTAAGCTCTCAACAATGCAAGAACCAAAAAAACATTATTCTGTGTGGGTACAGTAGGATTACTGGTTCTAATTCTAACGAATGCAAAATGAAAGTATCTCAATAGATTGCTCTGCTCACCCACCTTTTTCTAAAAGCCGATATGCTTGAATAAACAAATATCTACCCATCCATAAAATATGTTCATGTACCATGCAATAACTGTAAACAATACGGATTAACAAACGTAGGTAGAATATTGTATCGTATCTTTTGACATATTAAGGGTTCGTTTTTTTTTACTTTTTAATTAGGTGCGAAATGTTTGAGGTTCTATAAAGAAATCTTAAGGGTTCTCTCACAAAAACATCTCGTTAAAATCTTGGTAGATGTTTGAATGTAGCAAAGGAGTGTCTTAAGTAGAGGCAGGATCTTCAAAGCAACAGAGTACGTCGTTAAAAAAGAAATCAAGTAGATAAGGACTTTTAAATACTGATAACATACCTACTAACGTATATAGAAAAAAAAAAAGAAAAATGTTTATTTGGGACTCGCAAAAAAGAGACAAAAATAGTAAACAAAAAATAAAATAAAAAAACTACTAAAAAAAATGAACGAAAGCTATACATTTCATGATTTCAGTTATACCTTGTAATAGGGTATTTTACTGTAAAAATCTAATCAGTCCGTCTGATAGATTTACAAAAAATATTGGACACGTATTCGTATAGTAAACAAAAAATGAAGACGATACAGTGCGTTGAAAACTCACGTGACGTCACGTCGCTGGTAAAAATTGTAGCAACGTACCCAAGCAACACTTAGGCTGTATATGAGCTGTACTTTGGTTTTGTCTTACACTAAAAGCTGTTTGCTAAGGCTGTTCAAAGGCTGTATAAGCGCTTATACAGCCCTTGTAAGTGTAAAAAGGGCCCAGATTAATCAGCCTATGGTGTTATTAGAGCTGCATTGTAGCTGTATAAGGAATAAATTAGCTGTATAGTGGCTGTACATTAGTTGCAATTCGGTGTACAGGGAAACTAATACACTCATAATGCTATCTAATAAGTTTCTACACAGTGTTATTTCTTTAAATAAGATTTGTAATAGAATTAGAACAGAATAAGAAATAAAAATGGAGCTCTCAATACGATAACATTTAATTAATTATTACAAACGTTCTATACTAAGTTAACTTGGACATCTGATGGTAATAAAAGCTAAGTTCACCTGCAAATTTAAATTTAATGTTAAAGTATATTAGGTTTTCATCAAAATTTCCACGCGCCGGCATAATTTCCAAGTTTAAGTATAAAAAAATGTGCGAAATACGGTACCCAGTGTATGTTCCCACAAGGTAATGGTAAAAAAAATCTCAAAGTAATGTAAAAATGTCAAAAAGGGGTCAAAGTGATTATTTTACAATCTTGCTACTGCAACATAACATATTTTATTACCAAACGTGACCGATATTTATATTTTTAGTTTTATTTTTTCTACATAAAATGGCTGCAATTTGATAGACAGCTTTAAGAGTATTTGGAGATGACTATAAGCTTAGTCGATGTAATAAGACTGTCCTGGATTCTATTGTTCAGCTTTTGGTGTCACAGTTGACTTATATTGGTATATTTAAACTTGTAAAGCTGCAGATTAGTTTTCACTCACAACTTCATAACACTATTCAGAGATCCGTAAGAATATTTAATTTCAAAGCAAATTATAGGTACCATTGACATTTTTAACCGATACATCAGTATCTAGGAATTTAAATTTGAACAAGCACTTTTTATCATACTACTCATAGCATGAAAACGCTATTAGTAGTATCAATGCTTAGTAATAGTAATTATTAACAGCCAAACATTACAGCAAGTAAACGTATGATCATCTATTCTTTACGTTTGATAGATAAAATTGAATTACCCTCTGCAGCGTTTATGTCTAGTCGAAAAGAATACTTTGTCAAGCGCACACGCGAGAATTGTTGTGCTTTTAGTTACCTACTTTTACTACTAGAGTAGTTGTTCTATTTGTAACGAAAAGGTATATTTATTATATTTTTATGCGTTAGTAAATAATGATATACTACGTGAAGTCCATTGAATGTCTGTTGTATGTGTATCATACGTGTTTTCATTATATTTTAGGAGAAAATTCCGTTTAAAATTATTGAAACCGTAGACAAAGGACAAAAAAGACTCTGTATTATCCCCAGTTCGTGGGAAATAAGTGGCCAGTTGAAATGGCCAAAAAAAGACAGTATGAGCTAAAATTAATTAAAATTGTATTCATGATATATTTTTCTACGGAACCCTTGGCGTTTGATTGTAGGTCAACAAATTTTTGTTGTTACACAGTCAGTGATGTTTCACTCTCATTGCTGGGACTATGTGCATAATTTGCAATATTTAAATATTCCTTTCTAATTTGCCTTTTAACTGCACCTGATCTTCTCCTCTTCCACATTTTGATGATCACACGCTAGGTACGCACAATGTCGACTATTTCAGTTGAGCAGCCTAAAGCTGTACTTTAGGTGTTGTTAAAACTTTTATCGTTAAATCAGTTTTTTAAACAGAAACTATAGCACCTTCGCAGTTATAATAGGATATAATTACACTACAAGAGTAAGTGTTAGAAAAGAGTTGGTTTAAACCATTAACCAGAAACAAGGATCTAGTGATACTCTTATAATACTTAATGATGTATTAAAAAATATATAAAGTGTAAAATACAGCCTGTATGCAGCTTTAGAGATTTTACGTAGCTTAAGGTATAACTAAACACTTTAAGATTTATAGCGGAGTGTTGTTATACCTTTGTAACACAATAAGAATAAGCGAACCTTTATTAAGTAGTTTGTACAGATGGGTCAGAGCCCATTCGTCCCCTAAGATTCGCACCCTGTGCCCACTCGTCCCCTGGAACTTTTGAGGAGCCCATTCGTCCCCTGAAGAATATTTATTTTTATTCATTCTTCTAATATAAGTACATGTATATGTGTATACTGCAGCTTGGTAGTCCTGGTACAGTCGCGCAGAAAAGGCTAAAATAAAAAATATAGTAATTCGGTAGACATCATGTTTATTTCAAATAAGATTAACACATACAAAATCACAATGTCCTAGAAACTAACAAAATACAACTCTTTTACAAAAATCAGCCTTGATTGACCATCATATAAATCAACATTAAATATAAAATATGCAAAAAAAATAGAACACATATCAACAGTAAATAATCACTTCTTATTTTTATGTATATTTACCAACTACATACGTGCAAAATCATAATAATTACCCCTCCCGCTTCGGCATTCCACACCCCGCGCACATCTGGAGAGTACTTACCAATTTTAAACACCTTATCTTTTATTTGTAACCCGTTTTTTTAAACAAGCCATTCGTAGTGAGACAATTTTACATCGTAAGCCTATCGACAGGTTATATTATTATCATGACGGATTATCATTCATCATAGCTCTTTTTTCAATGATCTGTTATGATTTATTAAATTAATTCCGTTAATAAACTGTTCACAAGTGTACTATGTTAACCGTTTCTTATGTAAAATATAGCTAATTTTATCTCAGGGGACCAATAGGCACCTGAATAGGTGCCGAATCTTTAACTTATATTGTATATATATTAGAGGGGACGAATGGGTACCTTAAAAATAATATTTTTTATTAAAATATTAATTGGTCCCCTACCAGGAGACCAATGAGCACCTATATAGGGGCCGAATCTACAACTTTTATTCTGGGGGACGAATTTTAGGGGACGAATGGGCTCTGACCCGTACAGATACAGCTGTATAATAACTTTTAAATTACCATTTTAAGTATCAAAACCTTTTTGAACACCCATATACAGCAATTAAAAAACTTATAGTTCCAAATAAGCTGTACTATTGATGTTGAATACGCTTACGTGCTGCTTGGGTAGTGACGTCACGTGAGTTTTCAACGCACTGTATCGTCTTCATTTTTTGTTTACGTGAAAAAAGAAAAAATACGTGTCCAATATTTTTTGTAAATCTATCAGACGGACTAATTAGATTTTTACAGTAAAATACCCTATTGTGCCAGGCCAAAAAGTTTCCTATCTCAGCATATGCTGCGATATTTAAAAAAAAATATCGGTTAATGTATAACGTGTCGGACGGTCTTGAAGTACTATCCCTAATAACTACCTACGTCTTACTAAATCTACACTAATATTATAAAGAGGAAAGATTTGATTGCTTTTGTTTGTTTGCATTGAATGACTCCGAAACTACTTGCCGATTTGAAAAATTCTTTCACTGTTGGGAAGCTACACTATCTCCGGTGAACATAGGCTATATTATATACCCATATTCCCACAGGAACGGGAACTACGCGGGTGAAACCCCGGGGTGATGCTAGTACTGAATGAAGACATGAAGTGTTCATTCGGTAAAATTTTCAATCTACAGTCTACACTATATGGTTAATTTTTCAATAGGTATACGCTATAGGGTTAATTTTAAAAACAACCAAAGAGAACTGAATTCGAGGAGTTTTAAATAATCGCCGGTCTGAATCTGTAATGGAACCCGCTAAATGAAAAAAAAAACGAAAAATGCTCAATCATATACCTACATTTTTTTCTTAATAAAATAGCTCTTCAAATAAAATGAAGGCATGAAATTTTACATTTTTATCTATGCTAATATTATAAAGAGGTAAAGTTTATGAGTTTGTGAATTTGTAGCGGTAATATCACTGGATCTACTAAACCGATTTTAAAAATTCTTTCATCAATACAAAGCCACATTATATTTTATCCCTGTATTCCCACGGGAACAGGAACGCGGGTGAAACTGCGGGGTACTGCTAGTTTAAAATAATAAGGTATTTTTCATTTCAACCGTCAATACATTTTTCTATCTATAGTATTCAAAGTAGGTACTTTCCGTCCATCCGGCAAGGGCCTGGGACAGCCTGTATTAAGTCTTAATTTATTAATCCACCAATGAAATTATAATGTTAAGACATAATTACGATACGTTAATGACGTCTGCGAGTGTTTAAAATCATTCGTAGACGATCTCATTCTTACTACAACTTATGCGATTGCGTACCTATCAATATAACATAGTTAGCTAAATATGAAAATACATAAATACGAAATTAGCGTTTTCAAATAAATGTTTAGAACACTGACGTAGGTCATTTGAATTAGTTGGAGATATTCCAAGAGTTCCGTATTATGGACAAAACTTAACCTCAGCATGAGTTCAGTGAGCAAACTACATAGATAGGTACACTACACTTAATTACGGATTTATGGAAGCACCGATGTTGCTGGCTGCTTGAACACGAGTTCTAAAATCAAAATTTTGTATCTGTTTTTACTTTTTTTTTAAATGCGGGTTTTCTTAAGCGTTCTTCATATCCAGGGCCGGCCCGCCCATACGGCGAACGGAGCAGTCGCTCCAGGCGCCAAATCCTAGGGGGCGCCTAAATGTAGGTAATGTAGGTATACATTATTAGGAGCAAACGGGAGAGGCGCCATAATTGGATCTCGCTCCATTCTAAAATTTACTTCGGGCCGGCGCTGTTCATATCATTCAACTTCTCTCTGAGCTTCAACTCTCTGACTGACTTCTTTACTATACTGTTTCTGCTACTTTAAACAACACAAAACTTTTAATTTTAAACAACCAAAATCCTAAACCAGCACACCAAATACGGGCCCCTAAAAATAGCAAAACACTGACTTCATTGTCGATCAGATCCCCTAAAAATAATCGCCCTTGTCTGCTTAGTCACGTATTAAAAAAAATAAAAGATTGTCTATGATGGGCGCCTCATTATCTCTTTATAATGCTAAGCTATGGTCTATTGTCAAAAATGGCGGTAAACAAAGATTATAGAGGTAATAAAAACGAGGGTAGTTATTGATACGTAAGGATTTAAAATTAATCTTTTACAGTCAAGCGGTTTGCAAATATTTTTTGGCCTAAGTGGTATTAAATTTTAGTTTTAATAGCCGCCTGTCGGGGACCTGACTATTGGACGGATTATCTATAGGGAATTTAAATAATGTGTTTGGTAGGTATCTATTGATTAATGAAAATTCTATATCCTTTTACCCGACTGCCCCAGAAACAGGGCAATGTTTAATCATGTTTTACAGCTTCTGTGGAACTGAAAGATTTGTGGTGGCCGAGAATTAAAGTTGCAACCATACCAAATAGAGCATCGTTAAGCAGTAGGGCATTATTTTTTTTCAATGCAGCGTAACTGGAATAGACTCAAGCAGAAGGTGGCTGTTATGAGATTGCAATGACAAATGCCCACGTATACCTTACCTATCAAACGCGCTTTTCCACACTAGTGTGAAATACACTTCATTGCGTGCCCACAAGCGGTAGGGTAGGGGCCAGTTTTCGAGTATGTGTGTTGAAAAATATTAAAAGGGTTCAATTCCCTCGTCACAAATCCAAAATGAGCATTATAGCTAACCGCGCTATGCAAATCATCTCAAAATTATTCACGATTTTTGCTATATCATTGTTTGATCGACTTCAAACAATGATGTCGGCAAAATATTTTGTTTAAAGTGTGTAATGATGACTAAGCAAACTCAACATGACTCTTACTGTTACATTATACTAACTGGTTCAGATCAGATATATATACATATAATAAACAAGTATTTTATTTTTCTATGGGTGGGGAATTGCATTCTAATAATGGTTCAATGACTGCCGATTCTTCAGTGACCAGAGGGCTGGCTTATTTTCGATTAAAGAATTTAAATAATTTAATCAAATTTGAGCCCGAAAGGCGAAACTCCTTTGAGTAATATTCACTATTCTTCATAGTTTTGTAAATAATATTCGCTATTTTTCATAGTATTTGACCACGATCACGCCCGGCGGCGCCCACTTGAAAATATCACCCTGTAGGTATATAGGAAATATTGTAATACTGTGATATTTATTTGACTGTAGGTAGGTACTTCATACATTATTATTATATGTTAATTTAAGATTATTTAAGCTTGATAATAAAAAACCTATCTAACTGAATAGGTTACCTACATGAATTATAGAGATGATTTTTTTTTTGTTTTTACCGAAGGAGCTCCGTAACTACTGGACCGATATAAACCATTTTTCCACCAATAGAAAGCTACATTTAACAGCGATTATGTAGGTATAATCTATATGTTATCCCTGTAGGTACCTACTCCCACAGTAACGTGAACTAGGTACGTGGGTGAAACCACCGTGCGCTGATAGTAGGTAGGTACTTAATACCTTAATACCTACTATTATTATGAACGAGTTTATAGAAATGTCCTATCTAGATAGGTATATCTAGCATTTTTGAAATATCATAATAAAATACCCATATGAGATACTAAATGTAGTATTTTGGTACAGGAATAGGTATAAACAAAATGGTGAAGGAAAATTACCTATCGTGAGGAAACCTATGGCACCCGTGGCATGTCCTAGAACCAAAAATTCGAAGACATGTGACATTCACCAACCCGCACTGGGCCCGCCTAGTGAATTACGGCCCATTCCCTTTCCTAGAGAGGAGGCCTGTGTCCCAACAGTGGGAACGTTAACGTTAACTGATTATGCTAGGTATATGCTATATAAACAAGTTTTGAGTGAAGATGAAGTCCTGCTGCCGAATTGCGTTATACACTAGGTGCGTTATACCTTATGAATTAATTTTAAAAAGGAATAAGTAGATAAACTTATTGCGCGTTATCCATTAAGTTTAATTTTAGTAAAAAATCGTCCTTTCAATTTGTTGATATCTATGAACCCGTTTTGGCTACAAAGAACAGGCAAACAAACTAAGGTACTCTAGAAAAATATCAGGTAAGTATTGCCTTTTGGGGCAGTCGGTAAAAACGTTACCTATTATCAAGATTCTCAGTTTAAAGCGTTCTTTTATTGCAGCGCCATCTAAGTAGTTTGCTTGTAACTAATGTAACGAAGTCACTGACACGCGCGCTGATTGTTCATTCAATGGCAGATGGAATCATGTGTGGCTTTATTAATTTCATCAAGCTAACATAGATGTCGCTGCAGTTAATAAAAATATACAAAAAATAGCGATAGTTATTTTGTTCGATTGGTAATACCGTATTTTATTTCAATATAAATAATAAGTGTTTGTTTCTTCTGATGTGTTTTTATGAAAACAGATCGAATTAACCAATATAATATAAGAAATATTATCCATGAAAAAACCTTTTAAACACATCTATACTAATATTATAAAGCTGAAGAGTTTGTTTGTTTGTTTGAACGCGCTAATCTCAGGAACTACCTACTGGTTCGAATTGAAAAATTATTTTTGGGTTGAATAGACCATTAATCGAGGAAGGCTTTAGGCTATATATCATCACGCTTAAGCCAATAGGAGCGGAGCAGCGATAAAGAATGTTTTAAAATCGGGGATTCCACGGGGACGAAGTCGCGGGCAGCAGCTAGTCTCTCATAATTGCATCTCTCAACAGACGAAATAATTAAATTATAGAACCATAATTACCGGTAATTATAATAATAATCCCGACATCACACGACTACGATTAGTGATGACAAATGACGCTCGTTACAGACCGCGATGAACGGAATGACAGACACACAAAATGGATGCCGTAATCAAAATGGACGCGAAAATAATTGTTATTAATGGTCGTGAGTATTTTTTGTAAGTAAGTCTCCATGTTTTGGAGATGGGGTCATAACTGAATGGCAATGGTCGCTGATAGTTGACCATTGCGATCCGAAAAAGAGAGGTATGGGTGATTGCTCTTATTTGCCGTCTTATTACGCCAAAATACATTATGGACTGTTATGAGCTTCTACCGAGAATTATTTATTTATTTAATTTTAGGATTACCAACAAGTGTTACAAAATACTAAAAAACATGCAGAAATTAAAAATGGTACAGTTAACATTATCCTATACTAGCTGCTGCCCGCGACTTCGTCCCCGTGGAATCCCCGATTTTAAAACATTCTTTATCGCTGCTCCGCTCCTATTGGCTTAAGCGTAATGATATATAGCCTAAAGCCTTCCTCGATAAATGGTCTATTCAACCCAAAAATAATTTTTCAATTCGAACCAGTAGTTCCTGAGATTAGCGCGTTCAAACAAACAAACAAACTCTTCAGCTTTATAATATTACTATAGATTGCACACTGAATTACTTAAAAACGTAATAACACTGCCATGCCTTTTGAAGATGGGAAATCATCAAACTACTTCTCCCGCTCTGGGAGTGAGGAGTGCCAGTCTCTGACTCCCGTCTTCCTTCAAAACCCCTTTGCGTACCAGGGCCGCGGTAACTCTTTCGATAAATACCACCACAACCGTTGCGGCTTCTTCGATAGCTGCCTGGCATGAGGTGGGCTGTCAATCCACACCTACAATCAACAAAGAATGACAGTTCGCTTCAGCTCGCTCCATCTAAGTAGAAATATTATGCTAGCTTTCGCCCGCAACTTTGTACGCGCAAATACCGTTTTTTCCCGTTCCCGTAGGAATTTCGGAAAATCCTCTACATTCCCCAAGAAACCTACATGTCAAATTTCAGCTTTCTACGACCAAGTTTTGACGACACGGTTGGCGCAGTGGTTGAGCGATTGGTTGCTACGCTACGTGTCGTGGGTTCGATACCCGCACGGAACGTCGAACCAAAAAGTAAGTAGGTACCAGATTATCTTCGTAGATCGTGTGTCGTGTAGGCCGCGCCTGCGAACGCAGACAGACGTAATCTCGTCGCCATAAGACACGCCGCCGCCGTGGGAACCTGCTGAGTCCAACTCGTCTCATACACGTCTCATACACACATTGTTTTAATGCCCTAGGAGCTTGGGAAGCAAAAGTAGATAGGTAAGTGTTCTCATAGGGTCCAAGTTTTACAAATTAGGGCATGGCAAAAGGAGCTCATTCGACGGCTGCCCAAAAAAGGAGTGTTATGTTTTTCGGGTTAATTTATGTAAGTATGTATGTTTGTGAGTTTCTTTATTCCACATGAAACGGCTTAACCGATATCAATGTTTGTGGTAGCGTTCAGTTATCCCGGGTAACATTGGCTAGTGCGCATTTTAAAAAAATAAAAAGGGGGAGCATGGTTTATAAAAAAAAATGTTTTTTTATGATAATTAGACTAGGTACACATACTGTCATCGTCTTAAGCTTGTAAAAAGGTATGAAATAAAAAACAAATAACTAAAAAATAAAAACACGCCTGCCATGTTTAAAAGTGAACTAAAAAAGTGAAAACAAGTTAGATAATAATATTTTTAGTTCATTAAGCAAATGGATTGATGACTCAGAAAGAACTTAAAATGTTCAAAACGTTAGGTTAATATTAGAACGTTCCCACCAACGCGAGAATATTTTTATAATTTTTAATGATGTTGGTCGACCTATTATTGGCGACTGTATAAGTCTGATGCTTTTGTTACTATTATTCTTATGTAATGCTGTATACAGAAGCCGTTGGTTTGCCTTTAATAAATAGGTACCTAAATAAATAAATATTTGGTCAAGAAAAAAAAATCATGCGTACAAGTTACGTAGGGTCATAATTTTACGTTTATACCCTTTTTGGTTTATTTGTGGTTATATTTTTACGTTCATTCTTGTTTTTATTATTTTCTGTCGGGATTTTAAATTTAATATTAGAAGCTTCACTTTTATTTTTTTGATCTATTTGATGGACTTAACCAATTTTTCAAGTGATTTTCAGTTGTCTTTACAGCATCAAAACCAAATAATATAAATAGTCGAAATAAAAAGAAAATACAATCAGACTAATAATCTGATTGTATTTTCATTTAACTAACCTACTCTAACTTCGTCACTTATTCGTGCCCAGAGAAAACATTCCTAACATTGGGCAACGTTTTATTAAAGAAAAATATAGTATAATGATCAAAAGCCCCGACACGTCCTCATGCCCTCAGGACCTGTCCCTCCCACAAACGGAAAGTGACCCATTAAGCCATTCCCTACATTCCTAGAGTATAGTGAAAGAAATTACTTGAACGCAGCCAATCTGTATAATGACCGTCATGACCGCAAAGATAATAGGATCCTGGCATTAAAATGATGGAACACACACAATGGTACAAAGGTTTTAATCTAATCAGAAGCGGCATGTGACTTCAGGGCTATACTGTGCCAAGGTTCTTGCCTAAGTAGGTGCCTAAAACAGCGTTCTTGTAATTGTTAACAGCGTTGTTGTAATGCTGTTCATGTACTCATAAATAAATACGATTACTCGTAAGATAAACTTGGAGAGAGAGTTTAAAACAACAAGGTAGTGCTTTGGTATATAATATCAATATACAGTAAAACCTGGATTACTGGGACCTTAACGTACCTGCTTTGTCTCACTTAAAGAGGTTTTCCGCTTACCCAGTGTCTCAGATATCCAGGTATTAATAAAATATCTGTCTCATTTACAGAAGGTTCCATTTACATACACAAAATATAGTCTCAGTAAAAGAGGTACTCGCTGTCTCAATTATAAAGGTATATGGCGAATAAAATCGAAAGAACTAACTCCTAAAATATAGTTTCAGTAAAAGGGGTAAATAGACCCTTTGTCTCAATTTTACAGGAAATTAGGACGATAGAATGCAAAGTGCTAATCCCAAATACATATAAAGGGTCGTTCCTTCCTTCGGAAATAGGAAAATAACAGGTTATGAGCGCACGAAGTAGCGGGCTTGTGATATATTACAGCAGTCCATTTAGAAAATAATAATAATGGTAATAATTTATTTGCAGACCGTGGTCCATACTGCTAGTAGATAAATACAATAAACATACCTCAATCAGTAGTGTTGCAAATACAATAAAAGAACCTAGGTACGTCTCTACATCATGTTCTAAATCAATATAATTGATTTCTAAATTAAATAGCTAATTGATTACTTAACTAAGAAGAAAATAACTAAAAGCTAAAAACACCGACCCATTTGATCCTCATGCAATCCTCACTAAAGTTCTATCACCGTAGGCATGTAACAAAATCCGTCATGATCTTACACTCTCTATGAATTCTTCTCAAACAATGTACCTACCCATCGAATTACATCGAAATTAACTTACACAATTCCAACCTTTGTTTCCTGGACGCTACAATTCAAAGTCCTATGAACGATAATAATTCGAGAACGGTTACAATTTTTTCCCTTAAAAAAGAAATTAGGAGCGTTACAAAATTCATTGTGTGGAGACAATTCATTTGATGATGGTCATGGTAATCACAGTTGTGACTCAGATTTGATGATGCGTGTGATGTTATCACCATTATCATCAGCATTTGTCTTTGATGATGATTAACTTGTTTGGGATTGAAATTCTTTGTATACTTGAAGATTTATTTTTAGTTATTTTACATCAAATATTGAAACAGTGATATTGTGTTACAGTTCCTTGTGTTGAAAAGTTCCGTGATGATTCTGGGTAGACGCCCAGAATTATCACCGAGCACATTTTCTAAGGTAACTACTACTTATGTAATGTACAATCAAAGAATGAAGACTCATTCTTTGGGTTGTACTACAATTTTTTTTATTTTTTTGGATGGGAAATCATCAAATGACTTCTCCCGCTCTGGGCGGAGCGGAAAGGAGTGCTAGACTCTTACTGACTAAAACCCACTCGTGATCCTTCTTGTGCCCTTTGCGTTCCAGTGCCGCGGTGTGATTGTACTACTACAGAATCAAAGAATGAAGACTCATTCTTTGACTCTGCCTTACAAAAGTACAAATTTAATAGCCATCTTGTAATCAAGTATGGAAAAGACTATTAACTCAACTCAGGCACTGCTAGCCTCTCCCAAATTGCGGAAGGACCATTGAAAACAATAATTTATGTCTTTTTTACAAAATCCTTAAAGTTATATGAATAAGCTCACTGTTTGTAGCGAAACAAACAACAGTAGGCTTCTGTGTTAATAGCTTATTAACAATGAAGTTATAAGAGCTTGGACCCATAAAAAAAAAACTAGATGACTGTCTACTACTGTGAACTAGACGGATGTCTGTTTCATTGAATAAATATCGATTGTCATACGTAGGCAAAATTAAATTACTTTTTAGTGATCTTCTGAGAAAAATGACATCTATTCAGCTCGGTGTGAATGTGAAGTCGGTAATATTTGTAACGATTCTAAAAAAATTCAGTCGACTTGAGAACCTCCTTCTTTTTTTGAAGTCTGTTAAAAATAAGTGAATAAATTTACGCGGGCTTGGTAACCATGGTATTTTTGAGTCAATTTAAGCCATGGACTTATTATACAAACAATAAGTCCATGATTTAAGCTGTACGAAGTACTCAAAGCAATTAAAAAGAAAACAATCGTATAACCTCTTCTTTTTGAAGTCGACTAAAACTTGAATGTCAGCATGCGGGGTTGTCATACCAGTAGTCAGTAGGTATACATTACTATACTCTTTGAAGAACGGTAACTGAGCAATAATCAAACATCAATGAGAACAAATTGTACATCATTCTGGAATTGTGGATATCATCAACACAACATAAAACAATCATGTGTTCTTAAAACGCAACAGACATGTGTTTCTGGGTAAACTGGATGCGAGAAGCCGAAAATTGATCTAAATGGCGATGGCGTGCTATTGGAGAGGCCTATGTCCAGCAGTGGACTGCAACAGGCTGTTGATGATGTGTTTCTGGCAGGGTTGGAAAAAATCACTATTATTTGCAAAAAATCAAAAATCATTGATTTATTACAAAAAATCCAAAAGATCACGATTTTTTCAATATTTTTTATGAATAGCGCGCGAAGGGGGCCATCGCGTCATCGGCATCAGTGGAAAGAGTCTTTTACTCTTTTCGACTTTTGGATTTGTCCATTCTAAAATCAAATCACTGACTTGTTCTTACTTGATATTATATTGACATTTCTTATTTTTTTTATATGGCATGACATTTATCAGACATTCATATTAATATTTCAACAATTATTACTGTATTATTTGTTAAATTTTAATTTCAAAGTATATTTTCATTAGGTAGGTATTCCTTTTTTCCTTTTAATTAATTATTGTATTTCATCTTCGAGCCGATGAATTGCCAATGTTATGTACGCCATTATTGTCACATGTGGCCATAAATTAAATAGTTTAAGTAATATTCAATGTTAAATGTTTGTGATGTGGCAGTACTTTTTTAAAATAAATAAGTATAATCAGGAATAGATTAGGAACTGAAAAGGTGGATAGTTGGTGTTTTTGTTTAAGTATTGTAATATTCTAACACGAAGTAATTTTTAATTGTTCTGAATCGAAATCTGAATCTGTCTGTTATCGAAAATCAAGAATGGCAATTTGTATTACAAATAAGAAAGAAGAAAAAAACAATATGATTTATTCAATGATTGTTATTGAAAAAATCACTTGATTTAAATTGTGATTTAAATCATGATTAAAAACAAAGTGATTTAATCATGCCAACCCTGGTTTCTGGGAATTTGTTGCGCTACTTCTTCTTCCCAGCTAAAACACTAGGAAGCGGTGACGGGTGGGCGTTTTGGGGGACTGTCTTTATGTAAAATTTGACGTTCAAAAAGTGCTGGCTCTCACCCTAGTTTGAGTAAATGACTTTTGATTTTGATTTTGAATCATCAACTCCTTTAGGTACCTTTGAAAAGGATCTTAATTGGAGCCTCCATCCGAATGAAGATTATTTCAAACTCACTGCTCGGCGCGACAGCTCAAAAGCCCCAAAAAATGTGACAGCGAGTCAAGCTTGTCTACTGAGGGTTCCGTACGCAGTAAATATATTTTTTTTCTTTATAAAGAAACGTTGCCCCACACAAGGAATTTCTCTTGTATAGTGGGTG
This sequence comes from Hecatera dysodea, assembly GCA_905332915.2. Lineage (NCBI taxonomy): Eukaryota > Metazoa > Arthropoda > Insecta > Lepidoptera > Noctuidae > Hecatera > Hecatera dysodea. Next base: position 21,043,648 of record HG995288.1, on the reverse strand, counting down.
CGTTTACAAACATTTAAACTCACTTACAAAAACAGCCAGACCCGGAACAACCATCTGTTGGCCATACAAGTAATTGTTCCGTGCAGGGATCGAACCCGCGACACTCAACGCAGCAGTTAATTAACCACTGCACCACAGAGTCGTCTTCTAGGTAATACTTGTCTATTTTCAGGCAAACCAAAAGGCAGGCAGGTTTTCAATATTTATTTTCAACCCCGCATTTCGGTTCCAATTTAAAATATTTAAAGGATGTGATCAACATAGCTTTGGCTTTTATTTTTTCATTTGGTAAAATATTATTTTACAACTATTATTTCACCTCACCTAGTTTAAATTGGAGTAAATATTGACGTGTAAAAATGTTTTTTTTAAAGCAATTTACAAAACAAATACTGTGTTAGCTTATTTCTAAGATTCATGTCACTAGTATTAAGTGTTTCATTATAAAATATCGAGCTGTGAGTATGTGACAGACAAAATAAATAGCATTATATTATCTTTTGTATCGACTATTTTCCTTACCTATATGTGGAGGCTTGTTATTAGCTATTTGTTAATATCACAGTTTTTGTGTAATAACACATTTGATTTTTCATTGATTTTTGGTTGATTAATCTGTAAGCCTTCTTTAAAATAAAATAAATAAATAAATTATACTAAGGACCCTTTTCAGTACAGAACCCTGAAAAGATTATAACATTAAAATCTGTCGGCACTCGGCACATACAAACAAACAAACAAACGCTACGTCACAGCCGCCGCCATGATTAATTCTCATTACACAATGCGCTTGCGCAGTAATTAATGAACGCATCGTGATTTTCTTTGTTTGTCTTTTATGGGAAAGAATGATGGACCCTTTCGGGAGAGAGAGTGTTGAGTTTTATTAATGATGCTGTGCTGTTTGATTTCCTATTTGAATTGTTTTTGAATTAAAGGACGGAGTAGAGGGTTATTGAAATGTTGTACTCACAGGAAATGTTATGGTAACCATAATTCTTGATTTCTTTGTAGGGGTGGTTTCTTTTTTTTGCGGAATTTGTTCAAAAGAGTCTACGCAAAGGGCATTGGGAGGATCACGGGTGGGTTTTAGTCAGTAAGTGTCTCGACACTCCCTTCCGCTCCGCCCAGAGCGGGAGAAGTCATATGATGTTTTCACATCCTTAAGAAAAGGTGTGAACGAAGAAAGAGAATATATTTATTTGACTCACACATATTTGGTATAAACTTACACAATTGAATGAAAGAATTTTAAACGACGTAAATGATGTAGTTTCATATCAAGTTGTAAGTAAAAAAGTCAGACCTGAATCAAAATAAGTCAAGAACTTTGACTTACACCCGATTTCCGAATTAAATTCTTGAAAATCTGTCAAACGTTTGCATCAAAGTAACCGTAATCTATACTAATATTATAAAGCTGAAGAGTTTGTTTGTTTGTTTGTTTGTTTGTTTGTTTGTTTGAACGCGCTAATCTCAGGAACTACTGGTTCGAATTGAAAAAATCTTTTTGGGTTGAATAGACCATTTATCGAGGAAGGCTTTAGGCTATATATCATCACGCTTAAACCAATAGGAGCGGAGCAGCGATAAAGAATGTTTTAAAATCGGGGATTCCACGGGGACGAAGTCGCGGGCAGCAGCTAGTACCTAATAACTAACACGTACTTAAACTCGTACTCGTACAAATTACCAATTCAGGTATCGGCCATGCGGAATTTGTTCGAAAGAGTCACCTCGGCCCTGGAACACAAAGGGCATTAGGAGGAGTGAGGATGGGTTTTAATCAGTGAGAGTTTGACACTCCCTTCCGCTCCGCACAGAGCGGAAGAAGTAATTTGATGACTTAGCATCCTTAAAAAAAAAACTATAATATCATCTAGGGGACTTCATAATCATAACAAACAAACACAGTACCTCTTTCACCTCTGCCCTAACCGCGTAAACCTCAAACAGAGCACTCAAAACTGATTTACGTCAGTCAATCGACCCACATCCATGAATCAATTCTTTGTGAAAGACCCAAGTTTTAAGTTTTTATTGCCTGAGCTTTGAAGTTAAAACATCTTCACGGTGAGTTAGTACTGGTGTTAACAGAAGTGTTGTATTTATTATGGTAAGAACAATGGTGCTTTTAGTAGAGGTTATACAAAAGTGTGAGCAATGAGTAGTTAAGATTTTATTTTCGGTACGACAAGAATAGTGGTCCTAAATGATATTTTTGATCTTCCAAATCCTTTAAAGTCATTTTCTTAACATCATCAATATCTACATATACGTAATCCTTACTAATATTATAAATGTGAAAGCGTGGATGTTCGTTACGCTTTCACGCAAAAACTACTTGACGAATCATCATGAAACTTTGTACACATATTCTTGGAGGTATTAGAAGTAACATAGGATACTTATTATACCGGGATTATGTTCCCTTGAGATAATTTCCGACATTCACGCGGGCGAAGCTGCGAGCACCAGCTAGTAATATTATAAAGACATATTTGTTTGTTTGTACCGCATAAGTTCTGAAATTACTGGACTGATTTTAACCATTTTTACAACAGTGGAAAGCTACATTATCAGCGAGTAATATAGGCTTTATTTTTCCCCGTATTCTTACGGGAACGCAAGTACATCCTACTATTATTATAAACGAGAAAGTTTGTAAGTATGGACGGATGGATCTTTGTTACTCTTTCACGCAAAAACTACTGAACTGATTTGGATGAAATTTGGCACACAGATGGTTTATAACTTGGATTAACATATAGGATAATTTTTATCCTGATATTCCCACGGGATCGGAACTCATGCGGGTGAAACCACGGGGCGCTGCTAGCATATAGATAAATCTCAGGCGTTACTGAGTGATTGAGTGACAGACAAACAACGCATAGCCGAAACTGCAGGTCGTAGAAAGATAAAATTTGGCATGTAGGTTCCTTGGGGAGTGTAGGGGAGCAGAATTTCCCGAAATTACAATGGGAACGGGGAAAAACGATATTGCGCGATGGATATACGCGTATGAAGTCGCAGAAAAAAATTAGTTGGATACATTGGAACTAACTGATTTAAGAAAAGTTCGTTTAAAATCGAGAGGTTCTGAGGCCACTGAGAGTTTTAATAGAGCATGATCGTCTTGCATAAACCCAAATGGTGGTAAGTACTATAACAAGTAACAAGGAGATTACTTATATCAAAGAGATCCGTTTTAACGTACTAACAATGCCAGAATAATTTCAAGGTAACATTACTGCTTCTGGCATGTATTTAATAACCATAAGTACATGAGTACGTACTCATCGTGTCGTGGGAACTTCGGCGCGATGAAAGGCTCAAATCTACCCTCCTTTTTCCTCCTTAACAAAAACCGTATATAGCCATCTCTTTCATAAATTCGTGACTATACGATTTTGCTTCGGAAACTGAGAGGCAATTTGTACTTTGTTTTTTGACAGACGATTTTTAATGAAGATATTTATCTGAGTTGAGTTTAATAGTTTCTTTGGCCCAGTTAGGAAATTATGGTTGTTATTGTACCGGAATCAAAAGTTAAGTATTGTTGAAGATTTGAGTTAACTAACGAGACGAGTGACAGAGAATAGGGTATTTTACTGTAAAAATCTAATTAGTCCGTCTGATAGATTTACAAAAAATATTGGACACGTATTTTCCTTTTTTCACGTAAACAAAAAATAAAGACGATACAGTGCGTTGAAATCTCACGTGACGTCACTAAGTTGCTACAATTTTTACCAGCGACGTGACGTCACGTGAGTTTTCAAAAAATACGTGTGCAATATTTTTTGTAAATCTATCAGACGGACTAATTAGATTTTTACTGTAAAATACCCTATTGTTGGAGAAGGTGTTCATTTCGGTGCGGCAAATATTGGTTTGATTTACATATTTATGCATTTAGGAAGAAAATCCAAGCAACAGCAATATATAATAACGTTATTAATAATAATGTACGCATTTTTTTTCTTTTATAAATATATAGATATTAATTCCAGGACCTTTGTATAGGTGTTGTATCTGACCAAGACTGCGGAACTTGTTCGAAAGAGATACCGCAGCCCTGGAACGCAAAGGGCATTAGGAGGAACACGGATGGGTTTTAGTCAGTAAGAGGGAGTGTCAGACACTCCCTTCCGCCCGGAGCGGAAGAAGTCATTTGATGATTTCCGATCCATAAATAAAAGGTACCTGTTGTATCTGTGCTACTAGTTTTAAATTATTTAAATTGTAATCGTGGCAGAATTGTTTTAGAGTATGTGCAATCACAGCCGCACAGCTCAATCTTCAAGGTTAAGCAAAGTTTGCCGGTTTCGGTCTGTGGATGGGTGACCATATTAACATAACAAGACTCCTCCTTACCACGGAAAGGACGCTAAGCCGTTAGTCCTGGCTGTCATTTGTAGATCTTTGGCAGTCGTTACGGATTGTCAGAAGTAAGATTTGGTTCCAGTCTTGCCAAGGTCAATCGTGTTACCCAGATAATGGGTTGTAGAGGTCTGGTAGGCAGCCGCTGCACATAAGATACTGGTATCCAGTTGAATCCGGATTGACTGGAAGACGACCCTAATATAGTTGAGATAAAGACGACAATCGAGGACACGGCTGGCGCAGTGGTTGAATGATTGGCTGCTGCGCTACTGTCGGCGGGTTCGATTCCCGCACAGAACGGATATTTGTATGGCTTACAGAAAGTTGTTCCGGTCTAGCTGTTTGTGTAAGTACCTATATGAGGTATATTTGTAAACGCACCTACGATACAGGAGAAATTCATAGTGTGGGGCAATGTTAACAAAAATAAAATAAAGGCTATGCAGATGATTTGTAATCTATAAGTACTAATATTATAAAGAGGAAAGATTTGATTGTTTGTTTGTATTGAATGGATCTCCAAACTACTGAACGGATTTGAAAAATTCTTTCACAGTTGGGAAGCTACACTTTTCCCGGGTGACATAGGCTATATTTTATCCTCATATTCCCACGGGAACGGGAACTATGCGGGTGAAACCGCGGGGAACTGCTAGTCGTATACTAATTTGATTAATCATCGAAGTGTACTAGTACCATTACAATGTAACATGCGTGACAGTCGATTATGTGACATATGGCAATGTACGCATGGGTAATTTGCTCAGGCGCATAACATTTAGTGAGTGTTGTGGGTGCGTCCCATTCATAAGAACACGTTATTTTAATGTCAAATATGTTCATTCATGGCAACGAGTTGTAAATTCGATTTTAGAGTTGGTACCTACTGATTCTATTGAACTTGTTTTATGATGCCAGTTTCCGATGAGTTATCTACATATACTACTCTACATTATCTACACTAACGTTTGTAATGAATAGGCTAAAAACTACTGGACCGATTTTTAAAATTCTTTCACCATTCGAAAGCTACATTATCCACGAGTAACATAGGCTAAATTTTATTTTGAAAAAAAAAAGGGTTCCGTAAGATATTTGGGTTTTTCGGACACAAGGTGTAAAAATCAACCATATTATTATAAAGAGAAAAGATTCGATGGTTTGTTTCTATTGGAAAGGCTCCGACACTACTGAACCGATTTGAATAATTCTTTCACTGTTGGGAAGCTACACTATCTCCGGGTGACATACGCTATACTTTATCCCAGTCTTCCAACGGGAATGGGAATTACGCGCGTGAAACCGCGGGGTGCTGCTAGTATACCATAATGTTAGTCTCGTTAGTATATATACTTTATATACTTTGTTGATTATGTTAGCCTTGATGCGTATCTGTACCTTGTTTTGTAAAAAAATATGCTGTCGTGGCCTTCATTTCCATGGATTTTTATTGGCAACACTATGAAAGGCAGCAGTCAATATTTCAAGGGTAAAATCCCTCGTCTTTGGTTATCGAAAGGAAATCAAAATAAAAAGTGATTTATTCAAATAGGGCTTAGAGCCAGTACTTTTTGAATATCAAAGTTCTACATAAACACCACCAAAACGCTCGCTTTTCAAAACTTCCTAGTTCCTTCCTAGCACCGGGACCTCTTAAAAGACCACCTCGGACACCTAATGGAGACACTACAATGCATGTTAGAACATTCGCTCGGAAAGACAGCAATGCGGTATCCCCTTATTCTTCTGGACGGGAAATCATCAAATGACTTCTCCCGCTCTGGGCGGAAACCCTCGTTGTGCCCGGTAGGAAGTGACCACTTAGACACACCAGCGGTTTTACCCAGAGTAAAGGTTGCTTAAGATCTGCTTACCTATTATACCCTACATTTCAAACCAACAATTAGAATTAGATTTAATAACCTTATACCTGCTGACAGCTTAATTATCACCGCATTTTATACCTTTTTTTTCTGGATGGGAAATCATCAAATGACTTCTCCCGTTCTGGGTGGAGCGGAAGGGAGTGTCAGACTCTTACTGACTAAAACCCACCCGTGATCCTTCTAGTGCTCTTTGCGTTCCAGGACCGCGGTGACTCTTTCGTACAAATTCCACAACTCTAGCAGGCAGTGACCCTATGGGGCCCCGTCTTCTTTGAGGCGCGAGTGGAACAGGTTGCGCCGTTGACCAGGGACTGGTTGTTATCGGTGGCCGGGAATCGTCCAGCGTTTCCCAACGCCCGACCGCTATGCCCCCTCGCTCCGGACTATGGATTGAACCAGGGCCGGACGCGAGAGGTCGCCGCTGCCTCTCCGTTGCGAGGACACGGCGTTGCTCCGCCCAAGCAGGGCAGACCTCCATCGGCCTATTTTTAACCGACTTCCAAAAAAGGAGGAGGTCTCAATTCGACTGTTTTTTTGTGTGTGTCTTACTTCATAACTTTGTACTGGTTGTACCGATTTTGATGATTCTTTTTATATTCGAAAGCTGGTGCTTCTCGTGTGGGCCCATTATATTTGATTCAGATTTCTGACTACGTACTAGTATTTGAGTTATCCTGTTATCCCTAATAACGCTTCATTGATGATGTTCTCATTCCGTCTTGTCGATGTAAAATGAAAAATTAAATTGTTTAATTCCAACGTGGTCCCTTTCTAGTTATATAAGTTCATGTTACACGTTATGCGCGTCTGTTCTCAGAAAAATATGGAACTATTTTGTCGTTATCCTTTTCATTTATTTATTATTCTGTAGCATGAATAAAGCTTCAAAAACATGAATAGGAAAGGAATCATACGATTGGTAGAGCTTCTCTTCCTCAAGCTTTCTATCATATGACATTATATCTTGAAGGAAAATCATAAATGTACAGTGCTTACCTATTAAATTCCCTCACATAACAAATACTAAGTATTTATGTTCATACCGTGACAGACGAAACTAATGACAGGCTGCGTCTTGTGATACTTCGTGGATGAGCACAATAATGAGCCATTTCCCGTGGCTCACAGTTATAATATAACTTGAGGGGATCCTATGATACTTGTGCGATATGGTTGACATCTCTCCCGTTCGCCGTTCTATACATAACATACATATTCAGCCTTTTAAAGTTCCCACTGCTGGGACACAGGCCTCCTCTCTAGGAGAGGGAATGGGCCGTAATCCACCACGCGGGCCCAGTGCGGGTTGGTGAATGTCACATGTGTTCGAATTTTTGGTTCTAGGTCATGCCGGTTTCCTCACGATGTTTTCCTTCACCGTTTTGAGAGCAGTGGTGATGAAATTAACTACACTAAATAATGCGCTTGGCTGAGTTTGAACCCGCGACTTACAATTCGTAAGTCGGGACCGTTACCACTCGGCCACCACTGCTTGCCGTTCTATAACAAACGGAAAATTTATCGCGTTGGCTTTAGCCTCCATTTTGTGGTCAACAAAAAGGTAAAGGGTTAGCTAGATGTTATTTGAAATAGTAAGCTTGAAGACCTTTGCTCATTACCTTCATAAAATGCCGAATATCATCTACTTTAAGAGCGTGTACGCCGTATGGCATTTCAAACAAATTTTCAAGTCCCTATTTTGCGAAAGGACTGAACCGTTTTTAATGAAACTTCACACATATAAGCAGGATACAAAGGTCTAAAAAAAGTTACTTAAAATATTTTCCAAATGTCTTATTTAAAAAAAAGATAACTGTTAATTTATGTTTGTATGGAAATTTTAAAATGGGTCTAATTTAACTGTAACAGTATTTATCGAAAATGTTTTCAACTAACTTTTTATATCTATGTATCCTGCTTATGTGTGTAAAGGTTCATTAAAATCGGTTCAGTCATTTCGGAAAATAACGACTTGAAAATTTGTATGAAATGCCTTTCGGCGTACCTATACGCTCATAAGCACTCTAAATTCTAGCAACGAAAGCCTGAAACATCACGTTATAATCATTTGTACGTATAAACTCGAAGAAATGAACACAGGCCCAAACTTGCCAAACACCAATTATTCCCACAGCTATCTTCCGAACTGCCCACCCAGGCAGGAGGCGATCGTAAAGCTACAAAACTAGTTAGGTGCCCGGCGTCGTCTGCCAGCCGGCGATGTACTCACGTAATACTCGCATTGTTCACGAGTCTGCTCATTGTACCAGTTTGTAGAAGGACCATGAGTTTTAGCGAAATTCCTCCCCTGGTATTAAATACTTATAAAGAAAGAAAGAAAGAAGAAAGAAAGAATAATATTTATTCAGCACATACATGAAACGCACGGTACATGGTAAAAACAAAAGAAAAAGATAGTTATGATAAGAACTAAGTGTGTGCCCCACGGCTGCACTAAATAGGTCCATTTCAGCGATACGTCAGACAGACTGATGCTGTCTGACGCTGGTTTTCTAATGAACCTTTCAAAGGACGACTGGCGGTTCAAATCAGTAAATTATGTTATAGAATAAACAGATATACTTGAATCTGAAAATCTCGTTGCAAACATAGCCCTACTCCACTCTCCAGTCAGTGATGAAACAAGCATTTTGTCAAGTGGGTAGTGAGTGAACACCTTGCTTCATTTACAAATTCTGCCAGCACAAAACCTGGTAAAATAATCCATTTTTTTTCTCGTCTCCCTCAACTCGTTTTTAAAGTATTAGTACTTTGTAACTACATTTTTATGTACTATATAAATACATTCTGTATCCCATTAAATTAGTTTCTCAGAAATAAATAAGTTCTGAAGGCTCTGGGATCTTGCTCTACATTATATTCTTTTCGCTCTCAATTTGAAGATGAACAAGTTAAAGATCGTGCATATTAAAGATCGAGCGTGTAAAATTGACTCCAGTATAAAATTCAAGTTAGCGGTCCACCCAGACGCCTCAAAAATGATGATATTTAATGCCCAAGAGATTGTCCCACCTTCGCTCAAGCCATGGCCACAGTCCGGACACCCACCGTCCGAAGTGACCGACATCGGATCCGGTCGGACACCCGACAATGCACGAAACATTATTACAGAACAATATATTTTATCTGGATCCCATTCGATTCAAATGGCATGTGATCTATGACTATCGATGCTTAGCTTCGATTCTTTCGATTGTGCAATGATTTTAAAATAGGTGCGGTGTTCTTCGATTGAAAAGGCTTATGAACTTGTATTGTATTATGCGGAATTGTTTCGTTTTTTTTTATATTTGAGAAACGCCTTTAGAAATTGTTGCTGTCGTGATTAATTGTTAAGAGAGCAAAGACTTAAAAGTGTCAACCAGGTTCAGTGAAAGGCAACTAAAACTGGAAAGGACGAACGACGAAAAATTCTTAGATCTTATTTTGATACCGCATCTACTGCCTCACTGCCTCTAATCTTTTCCGGGGCAATCACGGAAGGAATTCACAATTCACACGGGCCACTGCGTGCCATCATTGGAGGCATCGCTTTGGCGCCAAAACAAATCTAAACTGACAGTCTATGCCCGCTCGGCCGGCTGTGCGCATGCGCGAACGAACGCCATCTTGCCGTAACCATAGCAACGCGGATGTAATCAAATAAACTACTCTTTAATCGTTTATAAACATTGTTGTGTATGTGTATTACATTAAAAATAATATAGAAAAATATGGTTAGCTATTTTTTGGATATTTAGCTATGAATGTGGACCGTTTTCCTATTGTACGTTTTTGTTTGTGAATTAAAGTAGGTATGTGTTACGATTATTGCGCTTTTTATTGCGCATGTCAAGCTGTTTTTGCCAGTCGAATTGTATTGCACGGGAACTTGGATTTGATTGTAAGTACTTAAGAATTATAATTGAGTACTAGAAGTATATTTTAAAAATTATTGAGCATTTAACGTTATGCTGACTAGGAATAAAAGATGATTTATACTGTAACAAATTGAACAAATAATCAGTTTTTAATGTGTCTAATTAGTATTTAGTTAGAAACTGAGAAGTTACATTTTCATTTAAAACTGGAATATTATTTGAAATTAGAATTTTTATGAAAAAAGCGCGCAAATGGTGTGAAATGTATTGAAACTACAAGTTGCTCGCCACAGACTATCTTTATTTCATAGAACATAATAGATGTCGCTGATGCACCTTACCAATAAGGTGTTATATGGATATTATTTTGATATATAAATAACACACTCCCTTATCAAAATAATTGACATACAGACATTACTAATTATTGATACACAAGACCAAACAAATATTTATAAAGAAGTGACACCTAACTGTTCAGCAAAACTAAATAATCTGCATTTAAAGCCTCTTTATATGTTATCAGCTGATCTCTCCATGGGATGGTATCTGCTTCAATGCAAACATAACCAAACCTGTCAGGCTTTTTTCTTTCTCTAACATCCTTTTCTGGATTTACATTCTGTAAATTCTTTAATTCTCTTGCTGGTACACTGTCAATGTATTCATCTGAAGAACTATTGTTTGTGCTTGATTCTTCTTCTAAGTAGGTACTGTCATTATTTTTACTCTTTACTGTACTATCTGATAGTTCAGAGTCGGAGCCATCAGAACCTCCAAGCTGGTCAACTCTGTCAGATGGCGACTTGTTGTTTTCATTTATGACAGCTTGTATCATTTCTGAATTATTCTGCTCGATAATAGTGACATCTCTGCTTGTTATAACTTTGTTGGTTTTAGGATTATACAGTCGGTACCCTTTGACATTTTCAGCATACCCAACTAAGTAATACTTTTCCGCTTTCTTATCCCACTTAAGCCTTTTCTCTTTTGGGATGTGAGCCATAACTGTGCTTCCAAACATTCTTATATGACTGACATTTGGCTTACAACCTGTCCAGAGTTCATATGGAGTTTTTTGGTTCAACCCTGAAGCTATAGTTCTGTTTTTTGAATACACTGCTGTGTGAACTGCTTCAGCCCAAAATTTCTTCTCAAACTTTGCATCATACAGTAAGCATCTGGCTCGTTCTACAATTGTACGGTTAAATCGTTCGCACATCCCATTTTGCTCTGGGGTATAGGGATTGGTTCGTTGATGAACTATGCCACATTGCTTCAAATAGTTTTTCATTTCATTTGAACAAAATTCTGTGCCATTATCTGTTCTCAACCGTTTTATACTGTTATTCGTCTGTTTTTCAACCATGACCTTGAACTCTTTAAAACAGGAATAAACTTCACTTTTATTCTGCAAAAAATAGACAAATGACATCCTGCTGTAATCGTCCACAAACAGCAAAAAATACCTAGATAAACCAATTGACTTGGTCTCCATCGGTCCACATACATCGGCATGTATCAACTCAAGAACACACTCACTTCTGTGATTACTATGTGGAAAAGGTAACTTAGTCTGCTTGCCTTCACAGCATACTGTACAGTTGAACTTGCTGATCATAGATTTTTTATCAAACTCTAAACCTTCAACGGCACCATTTCTCATGTCATTCAAGTCTTTGCTGTTAATATGGCCAAGCCTTCTGTGCCATACTATGTCTGAAGTCGTTGTTGCTGAAGCTGCCAATATACATGACCTTGTGTTTAACTTGTAGACCCCATTCACCAACTGTGCTATTCCGATCAGTTCATTCTGCGTATTTCTGATGCAACAACATCCACGCTGGAAACTTACTTTATTTCCATGCTTTATCAGCTGACTGACAGACAATAAGTTAGTGGTAAGATCAGGAATACATAACACATCTTTGACAACAACATCATATTCCTTATTGTTAACAACAGTCGTGATCTGTGTACTCCCTGAGCACAACACCGGCATAGTTGTTTTATTTGCAACTATAATCTCCTTTGTAGTTAGGTTATGTGACTTATTTTCTATTTTCTCCTGGCTGATCATCATGTGGCTACTTGCACCGGAGTCAACGTACCATTCATTTTTATCAAAAACACCGTTTAGAAACACTGCACTAAAAGCACTTACATGTTGTTTCTTCTTTTGTGGACATTTGTTTTTATAATGACCAATTTGTTTACATTCATAGCACTTGATAGTTTTGACAGATGACGTTTCTCCAGTTTTGCCAACTTTGTTTCCTTTATTTCGCTGCCAACCTCTGGATGATAAAAATGCGCTTTCGGACTCACTGCTGCCAACATTATCACTCATGTCTAACAGTTTTGTTTTAATGACGTCAGCGGATATGGCCATTCCCGAATGTTCTATCGCCATTATCATGGGAGAAAATTTTTCGGGTAAACCTGCCAATAGCAGCGATCCGATCCATTCTTCATTAATATCAAACCCGGTTCCTCTTAATTTTTGCGCCGTATCAATGAGCTGCGTAACGTATGCCGTCATTGACTCACTGTTTTCAAGACGTATAGAAATCAGATTTCGCAACAAGCTAATCCTGCGTGTGAAACCAGAGTCGTCGAATAGTGTTTTGAGTTTTTTCCAAACACCCAAAGCTGTCTTCTCATTCTTTATATGCACGTATAACGACGAATCTATTGTCATCACCAACTTAGCTTTTGCCTTTTGATCGTCAACAGCATTTCCGCCATCACCGGCTTCTGTTTTTTGCTTGTTGATGTCGACGCCTTCCAAAATTAAGAAATTTTCTGCCGCGAATGCCCACTCATCGTAATTTTCACGACCCTTGAGTTTTGGAACATTTATGATGTAACTTCCAGCCATTTCAAATTAGAAAAACTTTATTATTTTAATTATTTTACGGAGCCTGGGCCCATAACCTATTGAAACTACAAGTTGCTCGCCACAGACTATCTTTATTTCATAGAACATAATAGATGTCGCTGATGCACCTTACCAATAAGGTGTTATATGGATATTATTTTGATATATAAATAACAAAATGATGTTGGGAATACTGATTTAAAAAGAAAACACCATCCATGACTGAACAAAAATTAATATTTGTTTTAGGTACCATTTAAGCTTGTAATTAGAACATATTAATAAAGTCTCATTACAACGATAAATACTTATATAGGAAATGATAAACCACCTAGGTATACATAGGTTTTCATTTTGTGAATTATGTTGTCAAAAACAACACATACCCACACGCCATTTTTTTTTAACTTTGTAATAAAATATGAAGGCGGCAAAATACTTAGGTACATCTATATTATCGCTTTTTACACAATTCCAATGAGATAACGTAGACTTACAATCAATGAAAGTAGAATTGCATTCTATGCAACGTGCAACACACAATACTCATTTAGCCGACTTCGCAGATTACGGTAAAAACCGCAATTGTAATAAATTGCCAAATGTTAGAATGTGCTTTACCGTTACTGTCTGAACTAGTTAGCTTAATTATTATTAGTCTCCACATTTCTTGTTATTTTTAACGAGTGAATGTTAAGTGTGGTGAGCCACTTGTTTTAAAAATATTAACATACATACCTACCTACATAACATCAATCCTGTGTTACCAGAACGACAGATACCTATGGAATCTGAACGCACCTTTTTGCTTGAGTTCCATAAAATAGGACGATGATCATAGACAATATTCCTCCAATCCTTCATCTGGCGAATCAACCAGACCCAAGACTGATCTCCACTGAAAAAGTCTAGATGGAAAAACCAATAACAATAGGCTAGTTGATTTAAAAAATCTAACTAGTCCATCAGATGGGTTTCCAAGAAATATTGGCCAAGTATTTTTTCTTTTATCACGTAAATAAAAAACCAAGACGATAGGTAGGTACAGTGCGTTGAATACTCGTGTGACGTCACTACGTGCTACAATTTTAACCATGACCAAATGACACCACAAGCCCCCACTCCTGATCTTTAATTCTTTTTAGCTTCGTCAATTTTTTATAGATTTTTGATAAAGCAAAAAATACGTTTCCAATATTTTTCGATATTGTAACTGACAGACTAAATATTATCATATCTTTTTACTCAGGAAACAATCCCTATTTGCTCGACTCAAGAATTGAACCTAGCCGGTCCTATCTGTAAAAATCTCACTAGCAAAAACTTGGTAAAGTGAGATTGAAGTAAACTGTCAATCCAACTTGACTGTTGACAGCTGTCATATCCACTACGTCAAGTTTACACGGTGATTATTTTGCGGAATAGCTCCACAGCCCCCCTAGCCAAGTTGATAACCTGCAATCGTTAACGCTAGTCGAAAACGAATCAAATGTATGAGAATGAAAATCATCTCAACGTTAAGTCACGTGGTTAGAACAAACAAATAGAATAGATAAAATTCGTAGCCAAGTTCATATCGTTCAAAATGATAGAATGAATTGTTATCGTTTCTACAATATTTAACGCAACATCCTTTGTTAAAATATTTAAACTTAATGGTTAAAACATTTAAACAGAGTTTAAATTTTGACCTAAAGATTAGGTCGTATTTTCTAAAGACATTGTAGAACGAGCGGCCGACTCAGGCACGTCAACATGGCTACCAACTTATCGTTTTCTGCAGTTGCGGACACCAAGTCGTTATCGATTAGAGAACAGAATTCGACACGAAACGTTTGTAACTAGGCCAGGACCTCAGAAATTCGACACGAAACGTTTGTAACTAGGCTAGGACCTCAGAAATTCGACACGAAACGTTTGTAACTAGGATAAGACCTCAGAAATTCGACACGAAACGTTTGTAACTAGGCTAGGACCTCAGAAATTCGACACGAAACGTTTTTAACTTGACTAGGACCTCAGAAATTCGACACGAAACGTTTGTAACTAGGCTAGGACCTCAGAAATTCGACACGAAATGTTTGTAACTAGGCTAGGACCTTTTTCTTTCTTTTGTTACTATCACCACTGTTTGCTTCCTATCATGTTAATGATCTCTTATATGTGTTGCGTACGTCATAACCATAACTCGAGACAAACGCCACTTATTTTACGACTGTTCCTAACATAACATCAATATTCAATTAAGTATTTTGTTTATGGTATTTACATTCGTCCGTGTGTCACTGCGGGGTGCCAAGTGAAAACCAGCGCTGGGTGTCTGACGCCCAGCAAATGCTGAGATGGTAACCCTTTCGGTATGGGCACGCTCAGCACAATTCTGTAGATACTTATTATTTATCTTTGTTACTTTATTTGTTTATGTCTGTGCCGAATAAATTTTATACTATATACTATTCTATTCAACCATTGCAAATAGTCAGCACATTGTAACATAATAAGAATAAAAACATTGCACACACCTATCAGTAGCAACTTTCCCACAGTAGTAAAAGTCAATTACGTAAATTGCACTTTATCTGCAGGCCTCATTCACACAATGGGTCATGACTGCACTTTCAGTTGCAATGGATTTACTATTGGCTAACAAATTGATGGAACTTCGCCATAATGGGGATGATTTTGCTCTAAAAGGGTTCCATGTGTGGTCGGTTCTCATAGCAATAAGGATTTGTTGATTTCACCAGTATGAAAACCCGTATCGAGCATCTATAGACAAGATTTACCTATGAGTAGATTATAATTATACATTCTGAGGAGCTCCTGGCTAAAGAATAAAAGCCGAACGAACTCGGATTAAGAGTTAATTAAGAGTTATAATAGGGTATTTTACTCTAAAAATCTAATTAGTCCGTCTGATAGATTTCCAAAAAATATTGGACACGTATTTTTTCTTTTTTCACGTAAACAAAAAATGAAGACGATACAGTGCATTGAAAACTCACGTGACGTCACGTCGCTGGTAAAAATTGTAGCAACGTAGTGACGTCACGTGAGTTTTCAATGCACTGTATCGTCTTCATTTTTTGTTTACGTGAAAAAAGAAAAAATACGTGTCCAATATTTTTTGGAAATCTATCAGACGGACTAATTAGATTTTTACAGTAAAATACCCTATTGAAGATCGCTCTCGAAGTTATACCTACTTGTATCGCAAATCCAATACTGACTCAGTCGGTTTTTTTTTTTGACATGGACTACTCACAGTTCAGCATACTAAAGATAGTTACTGTTTAACCAGGCAATAACTCGGTCGGTACATTTGCCAGCCTTATATAGGGCGCCGGATAGTTCCAGAACCTTCCATCGTAGAAAGATCTAGAAAGTTCGCGTACATTATCGGTCGCGACTGACTAGGGTTTGAGAATTCTAGAATGTTCTAACATAGAAAAGTCTCGAAGGTTCTTGATTTTACTAGTTCTGCCACTGAATACTAGATGGCGCTAGTGGTACCGAATGCCGCTATCTTCCTTGCTTAATTGTGGCGTGCAACAATAATATCGAAGCAACCTTTGTAAGGAATCCACTGCCATATCGATAACGTACCATGCATTCTTCATAACTACGTAGGGACTCGTTAAAACCCGGGTGGTCAAGAGGAAGCACACCACATCCGTTTTGCCCGAACCACAGCTGTCACCTGTGCCAGGGGTTACAAATGACTCACCAATACGGACGTGAGGACGAACGGATAGGTGCTTTGCCTCTGCGGTCACCATCTACTTATAGCTTTGGTCAGTGCGTGTGTAACTTGTGACAGGTAGGTACTTACCTAAATTTTTGTTTTATGGCAGTTATATCATCAAATGACTTCTTCCACTCTGGGCGGAGCGGAAGGGAGTTTCAGATTATTTGACCAGTACTGTATGGACTTCAAAAGAGACCTTGACTTCTGAGTTTGCTTCGGTGTTTCTTCTCAGGGTAGTCAGCTAGGAAACACCGGCCTCATCTAGTTTATAACGGCCAAAAAAGATAGACGTGTAAATGTGGTTTTTACAAAAAAATATTTTATTATTTATGTAATTACTTACAAATTAAAATCATTTATCATTTATCAGACTTTACTGACTAAAACTCAACCGTGTTCCTCCAAATGCCGTTTGCGTTCCAAGGCCGCGGTGACTTTTTCTAACAAATTCCGCAACCCTAGCAGGCACTGACCCTTTGGTGCCCCGACTTCTTTGCTGACATCTGTTTGAGGCGCGCGTGGAACAAATCGCGCTGTCGAATCGGAAACTGTACTCTCTACAATCTACATATTATTATGTACTTGGATAAGGAAACCACAAATCCATCTTCGTATCGCCCTTCATCAGTAAAACTAAGTCGGTTTCAGTTAATACGTATGTAGATTAGAAACACACATTTTATTTGTTCAGATGTTCAACTGTTTAACGATGTGTTGAAATATTGTGAACCACTCTGAAGTATTTAGGCAAAAGGCCTTCGGTAGTTTAAACAAAAAATTCGTAGTTTGGACTTAGTTTTTTGAATGTTAGCAAATTCTATTGATAGTTTTGAGTCAATATTTGTTGTTGAGTCGTCTGCTTCATATATTTGCACTATATAATTTCAACTATTTTTATAGCAGCGCCCCTCAGTTTTACCCGCGTAGTTCCAGTTCTCGTGAGAATATGGGGATAAAATATAGCCTTTTTTTTTTTCTGGATGGGAAATCATCAAATGACCCCTCCCGCCCTGGGTGGAGCGGTAGGGAGTGTCAGACTTTTACTGACTAAAACCCACCCGTGATCCTTCTTGTGCCCTATGCGTTCCAGGGCCGCGGTAACTCTTTCGAACAAATTCCGCAACCCTAGCAGGCACCGACCCTATGGGGCCCCGTCCTCGGTGCTGACGGCCGCGGCTCCTTGTGACGCGCGTGGAACACAACGCGTCGTCGACTCAACCTGGTATCGGACGGCGAGCCACCCACGCTCACCGTCCCCAGGTATCAGCCACTGCGCGATAGCACAGCGGCCGGATAAAATATAGTCTATGTTAATCATTGTGAATGTAGCTTTCTAATGGTGAAAGAATTTTTGAAATCGGTCCAGTAGTTTCTGAGTTTATTCGTTACATACAAAAATACAAATCTCTCCACTTTATAATATTACTAGCAGCGCCCCACGGTTTCACCCGCGCAGTTCCCGTTCCCATGGGAACATGGAGATAAAATACAGCTTATGTTAATCATTGTGAATGTAGCTTTCTAATGGTGAAAGAATTTTTGAAATCGGTCTAGTAGTTTCTGAGTTTATTCGTTACATACAAAAATAGAAATCTTTCCTCTTTATAATATTAATAGGTACTATAGATAGAAAAAAACTTTATTTCTTGATATTTTTTATTGACATACAGAAATAGCCACACATACATATTTAATCAGCATAATTTATAAATTAACATTTTATTAACATGCCTAAATAAAAGGAATATGAGTCGAAAGTAGGTACGCAAATAGCTTTGTTAGATAATAAAATTATAATATAGGTTACCTGTTGATATCTGAGATTCGATTAAAACAAATTTTGTCATCTAATTTGACAGTAGGGGTCAATAATACTTATAAATATGTATACGTAAGCATGGGGGGGGGGGAGGGCCTTGCTTACTTTTGCTGACGAGGGGGAGGGGGTGGACAAAAGTGTCAAAAATTCTGCTAGCGTAATACTTGAATGGAAAAACGTACGTAATAGGTACTTTGAAAATTGGAATTCCTAAAATTAAATATTTCCCATATTTTCGTCACACAATTACCTACCCCATTCTACGAACGGTCTATAACCATAAATGGTAGCACGTTCACTAGTGAAGTATGGATAACTAAACGGCACCGTTCAATGAAAAGGCTAGGCGGTCAATTAAACAGCTGAATAAACTAGTTGGCTACAACATACCTACATAAATGTAATGACGACGTGATTTTATGCACAAAATAATAAATAGTATTTTATTGGAGCCAACTGAAATTGTAATTAGGTACAGAATACGAACTAAACAAAAACATTATACCTAATAATAAATTATCTAATGCATAATCAGAAAATAATCGTATTTCATACTACGTCATTCTTAGAGCGTTGCCAACATAACACACACCAGCGTGACCTATAAATATGTAGGTGTGTGCGTGACGTAGAACTGTATACGCTATTACGACGCTTCTCTCACAGTCCCTGTGGCGCAGAGGATAGCGCGTTGGACTTCTAATCCAAAGGTCGTGGGTTCGATCCCCACCAGGGATGCAATATTTCACTGAGAGTAAAATCACATGTGAGACGTTCCTTTTTGTGAGTTTTTGGCTTTTTATTGTGAAAATAATCTGGTTATGAAGAATGAGATCGATATATTCGTTTGTTATTTATTTGAATTAAAGTTTTGTTGTTTAGCTTATTTTTTACTGTTTTAGTTTTTTCGCATTTTTTAATTGAAATAATAGTTTGATTGTTATTTAACTGTACATATTTCGTTTTTCGAATTATATTTTTTTTGTAAGTTCAGTTTTATCTTAAAAAAACTTGTACGTACTTAGGTAGTACCAACTTTTAAGAAAATAATGTTATCTGTCTGGTTTCTGATTTTAGTATTTGGAGTAGTTATCCAATTCTAAAAGTAAAAACCTTTTACTGCCAAAGTTCGAAATATATTATAATTAACACAAATGTTCTTAATTCAGATATTAAGCGGTTAGAAGATTAGATATAAGTATGAGGTTTTTTTTTTAATAAAATAATTAAATACAATACTATTCCAAATCCATGTTCCGTACTGATACTTTGCCTAAAACAAACCAATGCTCGTATAATTACCTACTTACCAACGTTATTCCTTTATGACCGATTTAAAAAAAATGGAGGTTATCAATTCGACCCGTATGTACCTATGTATTTGTTAGTCTATGCCAGCTTCGAGACATGTGTACTTAATTTTTTTTTTTCAAAATACACATAAATAAAGCTAAAAAATAAAATAACCCTTCAATGAAGTGGCAGTGGACTGGCCATATTAGTCGTAGAACCGACAACCGTTGGGGTAAACGATTTCTAGAGTGGAGACCGCGTCTCGGCAAACGTAGTGTAGGACGTCCTCAGGCACGGTGGAGTGACGATTTGCGCAGGACGGCTGGCAGAAACTGGATGCGATAAGCCGAAAATAGATCTACGTGGCGTGCAATTGGAGAGGCCTATGTCCAGCAGTGGACTGCAACAGGCTGTTGATAATGATGAGCAACAAAAAATTAGTCTTAAACGCTGTCAGCTGGTAATGTGCCGAAGAGACTGGCGGTATTGCCACGTTGAATGGCAATGTTTAGCCTCTGGCCAAAGTAAAAGCCAGCTCTTGGGTCACGGGAAGTGTCAACCAGCCATTTAGATATTTCTTTGAAAAGGCTGTATAAGTAGGTAGGTAATATATATGTATTTTTGTATGTTTCTAGCAGTGGTGGCCAAGTGGTAAAGAGCAGTGGTGGCCAAGTGGTAATGGCTCCGACTTACGAATTGTAGGTCGCGGGTTCAAACCCAGCCAGGCGCATTACTTTGTGTAATTAATTTCATCACCACTGCTCTCAAAACGGTGAAGGAAAACATCGTGAGGAAACCGGCATGTTTCCTACCTAGAACTAAAAATTCGAAGTCATGTGACATTCACCAACCCGCACTGGGCCCGCGTGGTGTATTACGGCCCATTCCCTCTCCTGGAGAGGAGGCCTGTGTCCCAGCAGTGGGATCGTTAAAAGGCTGATTATGTATGTTTCTATGTATCTTTGTCCGCTCATATCTCAAAAACTAGCCAAGTGCGTGTTGGATCAATAAGTCTAGTGAAGGGTTCCATAGGTCACTGTTAAAATCTCATATCATATCGATGTTCAAAACAAATGTAAAAACATTTTTTTTTATAATTTCCAACTTTATAGTTTAAAAAGTTAGAGGGGGGGACACATTCTTTACGAATTCGGAAGCACATATCTAAAAACTATTGCCTTAAAGGGTTCCATAGGTCACTGTTAAAATCTCATATCATATCGATGTTCAAAACAAATGAAAAAACATTTTGTTTTAGAATTTCCAACTTTATACAGTAAAACTTGGATAACTGGGACCTTAAGGGACCTGCAAATTTGTCTCACTTAAAGAGGTGTTCCACTTACCCAGTGTCTCAGATATCCAGGTATAAATAGATATCTGTCTCATTTACGGAGAATTCCATCCACATAATGTAGGTACACAAAATATAGTCCCAATAAAAGAGGTAAATTACACTCGCTGTCTCAATTATAGAGGTGCTTGTGACGAATAAAATCGAAAGAACTAATACTACTACTACTAGGGGTTAGTTACCTATTTTACTGAGACTATATAGTCTCAGTAAAATAGGTAAAATATACTCACTGTTTCAATAATAGAGGTAATTATGACGATAAAATGGAAAGAACCAATCCCAGATATAGAGGTTTGTGTTGCCCCACTAACAGAGGTAATTCAGTAGCAAAGGGTCGGAACCTGAGCATGAGTTCCAGCTATGGAGGTTTCTCACTTATCCAGGTCCCACTTAACCAAGTTTCACTGTAGTTTAAAAAGTTAGAGGTCTTAAGGCCTCTAAGAGTTGAGAGTGCCTTAAAAAAACTTTTTTAGATACTTCTATATATTCATTATATTATATTCATTTTGAAAGAGCTATCCAATGATACCACACACGAAAATGTTTGTTGGAATTTATTTTTTCATCCCTCAGTTACATGTATGGAGTGCTACACCTAAAATTATTTTTTCCATAATATTACAGCATTATTGAATAGCGGTTAACAGGTTGCACCTACCTAACAATTTTCATTTATGTAGTTTTAATAGCCTCCGAGTAACATGACATACGGACGGACGGACAGACAGACAGACAGACTTATGTCTGTCTGTCTGTCCGTCCGAATCCATAAGGATTCCGTTTTTTGCCATTTGGCTACGGAACCCCAAAAATGCAAGTCGAAATATTTTTAGTTGGCCTACGTGTAGTTTAACTTAGGGAACAGCGCAATTTCATCAAAATCAGCCTCAAAAATTTATTAACATATTTACTTTAGATTTCTTTAAAAAGAATACACATTTTTTCACTCTTTTCAGTTATGTATGACTTATGAATTGAATAAATAGTGTTGAAGTCAGTGTGTTGTTTTTTTCAAATGACTTTTTCTATCCTTATACTCGTAAGATAGTCAAACAAAGTGAACGCCTAATATTATTAAATCAACCTATTTCCCGAACTATACACCTCTCAGCCTGCGTCTGTGTTTCCGAACGCATTCAACCCTAATCTCTTCAAAGTTAGAGTGAACAGGCTTCTTCTGGGTAAGCTCATTCCAACGTCGACTTTGTCTCTGTCACCTGTGACCTAGACTAGAGTCGAGAGCAAATCCACCTAGCCAATAAAAAAAAAATAGTTTGGTTATTCGGGTTATGTAACTCACAAGGTACGTCCTTTTGACTACTACGGATCACTTCATTGTCCGTATGTCGGTCTGTCACGACCCTTTTTCTTAGGAACTTGTTCAGGTATCGTGTTGAATTTAATATCAAATAGGTACTACATAGGGCGATGGTACCTTGAAGTTCTAAAAAAATCAAGCTTCTAGTCAATGCAATAAAAATATATGTTATTTATGTATCATTTTTACGATATATTTTGGTAGGTAAGTAAACGAAACCCCATTAGGTACTTCCTGTCGGCTTAGAATCATGCAAGATCGCACCGCACAAATAATGTAAAAAGTCTAGAAATTTATTATTTTTAACATAGAACAGATAAAAGAGGTCTTCTATATGAACCTCTTTTATCTGTTCTGTGATATTTACCATATCGATGGTCATACGTTGACAACTCGTAACCCACATTTTTTCGCAAAATGAGTAAAGTACATCAAAAATTTTTAAATTAAGCGCCTAGTCTTCCCATTGATAAATCGTAATGCTCAAAAAATGTTACTCGAACAATTTATGCCACAGTTGACAACTCACAATGAACAAGTATCAACTTGAACTCACGAGTGCGCGAGTTACGAGGTGTCAACACAAAATGCAGTTCGAAAAATTCACTGACAGAGTAAGATTACGGCGCGAGTTTTAATTGTTTAAAAATAGTTTTTTATTTCATCTTAATATGAAATACTAATGAACTATTGACTTATTCAACAATCTTTTAGGTAATAATCGCAATAAAACCTATCGTATAACGATTTGTACCTATTCATTTATGCGCACTAATTTGACTAAGTAGTATAGGAATTGTTTTGATCGACGTTTATTACAGATACTTTGTCTATTATCCTTTATCAACTAAGATCCATGCGATAAAGTCCATGTTGAAATGGATCATACAGGCAGGCAAAAGGATAATTAGGTACTTATCTAATCATGGAGATAAATAGTGAAGAAGAGTTTTTTAATGATCTTGTAACAAGTTTGAAAGAACAAGGACTAGTTTCTGTTAGGGTTTCTCGTAATAAGAGGCGTGAGTTTCTCTATGAAAGTCAATCACAAGAAACATTTCGAAATTTACCGAGATCATCCGAGTTACAGTACTACACCTACGATTACCTCGTATAGAAACGGAGAAATATTACTTTTGACAAAAAGTTATTCTTCAAATCGACTTGAGAATGTTCCCCTGGAAGTACTTAGCGCCGAACAGAACTGGCAAGATAATGGCGGAACAGATACTTTGGCTGATTCATCACTTAATTTTTAAACCAGCCTCAGCCACCTACCAGGCCATGTTATCGGAAAATATTATCGAGAGTATTGTAGAAGTAATACCTGGTGCAGAATCTCCTAACATTTTTAATCCAGATGATTTTGAATTTGAAACTTTTCATGTTGTTGAAGAGACACGTCGTGATACTGGCTCTCCTACTATTTTGAACTCATATTATTTTAACTTAGAACCTGGGTTATCAACTTCTCATGTACCCACGAGTATTAGCACGAGTGATGATCGTAACTATGATCCGGATCAGACGTCCTGCTCTTCTGAATATTATGATAGTTGTGTACCTAAATGAAGAAAATAGTACTGGAAGGAAGACTAAGAAAGGAAAAGGCTTAGCTGAAGTAGAGAATTAGAAAGTCCGTATTAATCAAAAGTTACGAGAACAGGGAAAAGAATACATAGGGTGGAGAAGAAATGAAAATTCATGTAAAACGCACAATGCACCAAAAGCAGCAAAAACGTTGAAAGAGACTTGCAGTTCTGCATTTTGTCGCTCGTCCAAAGAACGCCACTGCCACGAATTTCTTTCAGAATGTAGACAGCGATTGTTTCATCTATTTTGGAGTTATAGTTGTGATCAAAAGAAAATGTCTGTGATTAATACTACTGATAAAATAAAATAAAAACTTTAAGACCCAATGGAAGTACCAGAAGAGCAGCGTCACTTCAATATTACCTACTTGAAACAAGGGGATATAAAGTAATGAAATGTAATTGTCTCAATCTAATATAATAGTGCTTTTTTTAAATTGATAACTCGTAAGTAATTGTTGACTGCTCGTAACACATTAGTAGTGAGGTTTTTTTAATATTGTTTACTCGTAACTGTTTGTTTATTGATTATTTAATTAAAAACCTATGTGGGCATTTCATTGTTTTAAACTATATCAATAAATAATTTGATTATCTACCAACTACTTTTTTTGTTTTATTTTTTTTAATTTATGTTCGATATTATACAGTTTTTTCCCTCTCCTGTAAAATTTGATGCATTGCAGTTACATGTTGTCAACCTTTGACCATCGATATAGGTAAAGATTTTTTTTTTTTACTATAAAGTTAATTTTGTCCTCCAATCGTACTAAACGCTTCATCAAAGTAATGAGAGTGTTTTCCATAGTTTATAAATTTCAGTTATTAAAAATCGAGACACGATTCCCGTAATAGACGAACTACTTATGTCTACTGCAATTACGAGTTTGTACGGAACCCTCGGTGCGCAAATCAGTCTCACACTTGCCCGGTTGTTTTATTATCTATTAATCACTAAATGATATCAGTTTAATCAAAGATAGAAGTTTAAATCAACAGGCGTTTGTTTTGTTCCACAATTTAAAAACCACGATAATTCAAAACAATTATTTATTTATCTTCAGCCTACGTGGACAAAGTGCTTTCCAGAAAAGTCAACCCTAAAATGAACATGCTTTGTATTATTAAAAAGAAATATACTTATTGCACTAGAACCTAAGTACCTATATCATGGAATTATTTTTATGAAAGTACTTATCAACAAAAACAGGTAGTTAAAAAAAACCCTAAAATGAACTAAAAAATTAAAAAAAAAACAAGATAGATAATAATTCATCTTTTCATTGCAGTCGGGGGACGGGGAATAGTTCTTTACAGGTCCCCCGACGTCAATGAAAAGGTTCTTATCTATCTTTTTTTTTAAATTTTTTAGTTTTTTTTTTGACATGGCAGGCGTGTTTATTCATTTTTTTAATTATTCGTTTTTTATTTCACACTTTTTTCTGAAAACTTTAGATGATGACAGTATAATGTAGTCTAACTTTCATGAAATCAAAAATAAAAAAATAACTTTTTTTTTACGAACCATGACTCCTCTTTTTATTTTTTTAAATTTTTACTAGCCTATGTTACCCGGGATAACTCAACGCTTCTAACGATACCACATACATTGATATCGGTTACACCGTTAAGAAATTATGGTGGAATAAAGAAATTCATAAACACATACATGAACCCTGAAAACATAACACTCCTTTTTTGGGCAGTCGTGTAAAAATGTACCTATCTACATATGTTTTAGATGACTTTGATACTTATTATTCAGCCTTATTCATCAAAGTTAAACTTGTGAATCATTACTCGTAGTTTAAATAGAAAATGGTATGTATATCAATACGCAATGTTTATTTGCATTCCACATTTCCACAATGTGTACTTAGGTGGTAAGTTAAAAAAAAAGTATTGTGATCATTATGGACGCTGTCGGGTACAGCAAAATAAATAAATTGATCTAAGACAGAGGAAGCTTTAAATAGGTAAACTTAAGCATTTCTAGAATAAATACTATATAAGGAACTGTTACTCTGCACCTATACCTTTTATTTTATCGCAGATAATAATAAATAATAATAGCAGATTATTCACTTGAATTTGAACATATGATTACATTCAGTGAAAATCGGTATTCAAACCAAACACGTGTTTAAATTGTTTAATAAATTACGAATAAGCTTGAGTATTTGTATTTTTCTGTTTTGTAGATCTGGTTGAAAAAAAAAAACAACTAAATAATTGTGGGAATAGCATAAGCATAGCATAATCAGCCTTTTAACGTTCCCACTGCTGGG
The DNA here is from genome assembly GCA_905332915.2 of Hecatera dysodea. Lineage (NCBI taxonomy): Eukaryota > Metazoa > Arthropoda > Insecta > Lepidoptera > Noctuidae > Hecatera > Hecatera dysodea. The sequence continues at coordinate 21,017,196 of HG995288.1, read as the reverse complement.
ACACAGGCCTCCTCTCTAGGAGAGGGAATGGGCCGTACCTAATCCACCACTCGGGCCCGGTGTGGGTTGGTGAATGTCACATTTCTTCAAATTTTTGGTTCTAAGACATGGTTGTTTACTCACGATGTTTTCCTTCACCGTTTTGATAGTGTGGGAATGAGTCTGATAAAACAAATTTTAATTGTATTCCAAGCAAGCCACTCAAGAACCGCCGTAGGTAGTTTTAATTAATTCATACACAGACCTTTCTGCTAAATTCTTAATCTAATAAACAACCACTATTGTGTATCAATTAGTTTCACGAATTAAAAAAATAATTGCATTTCTTTAGAAGCGATATAAGTAATAGTGCTACAACTGTCCCTGTGGCGCAGAGGATAGCGCGTTGGACTTCTAATCCAAAGGTCGTGGGTTCGATCCCCACCAGGGATGCGAAATACTAGTGTCGTCAGACATTCGGTACTTTCCTGTGTATATTTTGGTGGGAATATCGTTGAAAATACAGAAACTATTGTGTTAAAAATGAAAGAAATAATGCAACTTTTGAAACAAAATGGTCAACACATAAGTCCGGGATTTGTGATTGAAGATTTAAAAGAACGCAATATTTTTTTTATTTAGATATTAGAATTCATTATTTAGTTTACGTGTCCGCGATTGAGTAACATTAGTTTGTATTACGTGCGCAAAATTTCAACTGAATCCTTCCAGTAAGTTCGGAGCAAATTGCCAATGACAGACGTATTTACATACATAATCCCAAATGTTCCAATAACGGTTCCGTGTTTTCATATAGACGCACGTAACCCTAATATCATTAAAATAAATAACACAATTTGACCAAACCACACATTTGTTACTCATAAATCGTAAGTCGTGCAAACACACGCACCGGTACTCGTGCAGCCACCGATCAAGTTTTTTCTTTAAACATTTATCCGCTCCGTTTATTGGTCAGTCGGTCAATAAGACCATACATAGATCTGAGACGGGTTCAGTATATTTTTGGTACAATTGACCCAGATGAAAATATTGATTGGTATCGAGCATACGTTTTGTGTAGGTAAGCGTAACGTTACCTTAATGAGGTCAATTGCTTTTTTGTGGGCAACAGGGCTATTTTTAGCATTGATATGTTTTGGGTGAGATTTACGAAATGCTTCTCTGAATTTCATTGATGCTATTCGACATGTTTTCATTTTGAATACATTTATGCCCTGTCCTGAGATTATTCGGACTCAACCAAAGTTCTTTTTAGGGTTCAGTAACAAATGGGTAAAACGTGACCCAATTACTAAGACTCCGCTGTCCGTCCGTCTGTCACCAGGTATCTCATGAACCGTGATAGTTAGACAGTTGACATTTTTACCGATGATGTATTTTTATTGCCACTATAACAACAAATACTAAAAAACAGAAAATAAAAATTAACAAATATGATTTTTTTGCACGTTTTTGATCGATATTGATAACGGCAACAGGTAGACGCTCGAAATATTCACAGAATATTTAGTTATACATGTATTCACTTTAATAGAGAAGAAATAGTTAGTAGAGCTTAGGTAAGTAGTACCTATAATTCACCGCTCGATAGTAAATCCCTACAAAACATCCAAGATTATCAAGTCAACAGTATAATAATACTGAAATTGAAAGAAGAAAGACTTATTTAACGGCAGTCCGTCAGGTAGACATTTCACGGCATGACACACATTAAATGATATTTCATTTATGTGTAAAAAGTCAAAACGTTAATTGCTTTTGTTGTATGCGACTATCGAAAAAAAATTCGCATCCTTGTAGCCCCCCCTCCTGGATCCGCCAATGTTGCTGGTCTTTAAATCTTACTAAACCTTCTTTAATACAAAAAAAAATGAGAAAAAACATCCACATTCCTATTATGCTATTATTATAAGATCGTGTGAACTGGTCAAGGTTAGTATGAAACCAAAACCGGTCAAGTGTGAGTCGAGGCCGCGAAGTTAAAATTATTCCTATTTTAAATTAAAAATTAATCATGGCTTGTCGGAAATATTGTAATGTTCCCAAATAATTATGATTTGGGAAACTGTTTGTAAACATAACATTAGATTAATAACCTATTTACGATTATAAACTATTAAAAGGAGTTTTAGAACCAGTTTCTAGAACGAATTTTATTGTGACATATTGTCAAAAGCGCGTTATTAACTGTGATTTGTTGAATAAATTTTCAACAACCAATCGGTGATTTGACTTGCGTTTAATTCGTGACGGGTTGTCAGAGACTGGGATTTTTTGCCAGAAACCGGGAATAATCTTCTGTTATCTACCTTATTTATACCGGGAATGGAATGATCTTTCTGACTAGATTTTTTTTTACTGAAAAATTGAGCGGTTTTCTCATAAATATATTATGGTTTTTAAATCCTGTTATGAGGGAAAATAAGTATAATACACGATGCCCCAAGTATTAGGATTGCGGAATCATTAGAAAGAGTAACCATGGCTCTGAAACGTAAAGGACATTTGAAGAAACACGGATTAGTTTTAGTTAGTAGGAATTTGACACTAACTCCAGTTCCGCCCAGTGCAGAAGGAGTCATTTGAGAACTTCCCATAAACAAAAAAGAATGTCCAAAGTAGGCTACAGAAAATAAAGTTAAATATTCTTTACCATTTACGGAACCCCGAAAAGTAATAACAATGGAGGTTCGACCTTGAGGCGGATTGCTATTCTTAAAAAAGATATTTGCAGACTGACTTTAAAGTGCATAAAAGAAAATACCGGGCAGAAATGAAAGGCATCTTATTTTAAATACCCTCACGGTCAAATACTTTTATCAAAGGTCAGCAGAATAGGCAAAAAAAGTTATAGATTTCCTGGTTCAAAGAGTTCATCACTATTTGCAACCAGCGACATAAATCGTGCTCTTCCATTCCAAAATTGAAGCTGAAATGTTTCATTTGTGTGTGATTCTGATTGCCAATGATCTGAGGTCCAGCTATATTTGCTATGTTTGTATCGATATGCCTGAGATCCCGGGATTCTTTGGGTTTTAAAAATATACTTAGCTATTAAGTTTGGTGTTGAATTTGGAGATATTTACTTGTGCGAATGTATCTATGCATATGCCACATGTAATTTCTGGTGTCTACTTCGTTTATGGATGGGAAATCATCAAATGACTTCTCCCGCTCTGGGCGGAGCGGAAGGGAATGTCAGACTCTTACTGACTAAAATCTACCCGTGTTCCTCGAAATGTCCTTTGCGTTCCAGGACGGGGCGGTGACTCTTTCGAACAAATTCTGCAACCACTTTCTCAGTCTTCACATTACATTTTCACTCACAGAACCTCGCAATTTACAATTAACTAGCAGCGCCCCACGGTTTCACCCGCGTAGTTCCCTTTCCCATGGCAATCCGAACATAAAATATTGCCTTATATAGATAATATAGCTTTTCATTGGTGAAAACATATTTAAAATCGGTCCAGTAATTAAATATATTTAAAATATTAGCCTGTGTTCGAGTAAAAAGGCTAATATTTTAAACCTGCATCCCCACGGGCACGGGAACTACGCGAGTGAAACCGCGGGACGCTGCTTGTAACTAAATGAACCGCTCATGAAAAATGAAATCCGTGATCTGTGTCACATAATCCTAAGCTCAGTATATACCAGTAAAATTCCTGAGTAAACAGAATAATTTCAAAGAAAGCACAATTCAAATCAGCTCATTGTAATAAAGTCCACTTCTAAACATAGAGCCTACAAGTAGATCAACATTACACAGCCAAAAAAATATTCAAAACTTATGGCTACCTACTCATGACATCATACAAATATATACTATACACCACGTAGACCACGCGAAATAATGTTAGTATACAAAAACAAGTTCAAGGTTTACAATCAAGGCTGCAGCAATACATAATTCAATGTTGTTAAAGTAAGTATCAAAACCGGTTTTCTTGTTTAAACGGGCACATAGCGTTTAAAGGAGCCTCTAACAATAAAACTACCTACTTATATACATTCAGTGTCTTCACACTCCGGTCTAAGGGACTGACTTTGCATCTCTCCTTTCGGGGACTGACTAGTGAAATTGGGATTCTTATCTGGGTAAAATAGCTTCGATGTTCGACATCAACGAATACAGCGTATGCCAGAAGTGAGAGGTCATTTTTAAGGGTGATATTGGGTGGTTGTGAAATTTGTCCGAAACAGTCACCGCGGTCCTGGAACGCAAAGGGCACTAGGAGGAACACGGGCGGGTTTTAGTTAGTAAGAGTCTGACACTCCCTTCCGCTCCGCCCAGAGCGGGAGTAGTCATTTGATGATTTCCTATTCAGAAAAAAAGGGTGTTATTGGATAGGTAGCTGATAACAATTGTGACGATGGTAGCCTCCTTGGCTACGCAGCCGTCATTAGAAAAAAGGCCGTAACAACACAAAACGAAGTAGCCAGTTTCCGACATTACGAAAATAACCTAAGGTCTGAAATTAGTTAGGTACTTCGTTTTGTGTAGACACGTCCTTTTTGCTTATGACGGCAGTATTGGAGGCGATAGAGCTGTGGAAGTGTGACGCAAAAGAATAAAGACTATTTTGCATTTTGCTTTTGCAAATTTGCTTTGTTTTATGTGTTAAGTCATGTAGTAGATTTGTGCAGTAAATAAGTACGATGTTTTATCTCAAACCGAGTTTTATTTATTAATTGAACACTAGGAGCAAGACTCCCTGGTGTTTTAAATGATATATATTAAGGACTAGCAGTGCCCCGCGGTTTCACCCACGTAGTTCCCGTTACCGTGGGAATACAGGGATAAAATATAGCCTATGTTACTCAAGGTGAATGCAGTACCTTTCTAATGGTGGAAGAATTTTTGAAATCGGTCCGGTAGTTTTTGAGTTTATTTGTTACATGCAAAAATACCTAAACAATGTAGTATAGAAATACTAGTAAAACAAAACAAAAAAAAAATCTTAATGTACATACATATGTCAACTACCCAACATGATCCTTAATCTCTCGCTGTAGAGGTGTTACTGGGTCCTGTAATTGGGCTACTTCAGAATCTCTTCCAAGCAATGAATGAAAGAGTACATCCTTGCGCTGACTGTGAAGGTTTTACCTTTTAGACCTTTTTCTTATGGCGCTTCTTCTTCTTCGAATGGAATGTCAGATTCTTAGTGACTAACGCCCACCCGTGTTCCTCTTAATGCCCTTGGTGTTCCAGGGCCGCGGTGACTCTTTCTGATGAGGTTAGGTCTTGCAGATTTAAATAAAACGCAGTGTTGGGAGAAAGACGTAAAAGTATATTTTACTAGGTGAAATATTACACACACACAGCTTACATTTAGAACGCCTTAGTTCACGGTCTGAGACAACCAGAGACATCTACAGGTCTATATATACACAGATTATTAACAGCTAGTGGTGTGGTTATATTGATTCTCAACACTTTCGAACAAATTCCGCAACAGTCTTTTAGACCTTCTGTATCAGTTCTGGTGAAGTATTTTTTTGCATTGCGTGTGCTTCCTTCTCAATTATATAATTTCTGCCAACCAACTCAATAGCATAATGTCAATTTTGGCAAGGGAATGTATTTCGAAATACCGATTGTATTCTGGTGCCCTTGTTCTTCTTTTCTTTTGCTTCCCTGGTTGTTCTTGGAGAAGAGGACAATGATAGAGCGAATGACATTACTAGACACTGACCGTATTCGAATGATGTCACATTACTTAAATTATCTTAAACACTAAATGGCCCTTAGTTTTTTTAAACTCGATCAGCTTTACAAACGAAGAAATCGGCCCGAAGCCCGCCATTGAAATCGTTGTTATACTCATAAAACCAAACATAATTTGGCCTAAATATTGACCAAACAATCCAATCAGCTAAAAGTCATGATGGTTTCGACCCTGCACAAAATTGACCACGAAACTCGCCATTTAAGGACAAATAGTTTACCCATGTTTTGCTTATATACACAATCACATACGAGGCAATGTCGGTGGATTGTTTTCTTAAGGTCAGCCTTATTGATTTGACCTCACGCTTACAAAACGCTGGTACATATGCATACATACCTAAGGTGCTCTTCGAATGAAGATTGAACGATTAGAGCTGTTATTTTTAGATGTTCTTTGTTTTATCTCGTACACAGTCTTTGATAATGGGATGAGATCCTTACCTATACAATCAACAAATGGCGTCATCTAGAAAAGATCACCATTCTTTGTCATCATTTCTTGTTGAATGACTCACTGCTGCTTGAATATCCTATGTCCTCATTTTTGCTGCCGTACTTCCGGACCTCCGTCCCTCGGAAAGCACGCTAAGCCGTTGGTCCCGGCTGTCATTTGGAGATCTTTGGCAGTCGTTACGGATTGTCAGAAGCCAGAAAATCTGACACCAGTCTTGCGAAGAAGTACCGTGTTCCCCAGTTAGTGGGTTGTGTAGGTCTGGTAGGCAGCCGCTTCACGGAAAGTACTGGTATTCAGCTGAATCCGGCGTAACTGGGAGCCGACCCCAATATAGTTGGGAAAAAGGCTAGGCAGATGATGAGTTCCGGTCTTCCTATCCTCCCTCATCTCATAAATTTGACGACACCGACTTCTTTCTCTATCTTTCTGCCAACAAATTCTTCTTTCTACCGGTTCTTCCCTGACTCCCAATTCCGATGGACGCTCATCCAAGTGTTCCCGCGACTTTTGCGACGTCCACTTTAGCTTTTACCAAATTCATTTAAGTATCTAGTGACTGGTATCGGGCGCTGGGACGCTGAAGAATGTACTTTGGATAAATTGTAATAAAAGAGCCGTTGAAAACGTTACATTGTCGATCTTTGCAAAGGCTGTACGGACAAAAGAGTAGAATATTCTAGGCTGGAGATGCGTTGCCCATACTAATTAATAAAGAAAAAATAATTGGTAATTTCAAGGGCACTCTGCTCTCTTTCACTTGAGGACGGAAATCAAAATAAAAATAAACACAATCGAAGTATTGCACTTGGACTCGACATTCGTTTCAAAGAGTTATTTATAGACCGTGCTCTTTTATGGCTTTAAGCCGAGTCGCAAAGAACGTAGAATGATAAGCTGATCACAACAAACAGTCAACATTTCTGTTAGGTAATGAAGATTTTTAATTACTTTTGCTTTGTAACAGTACTCTGGCAATTTCAGTGCATCATTATATCGCAGACAGAAGACTGCAATAAATGTCAAAGGTCCTAATGTCGACATTTATATTTGCATACGGCTGTGACAGAAACATCCATCTTGTGAAAAGTAATTATTGTTACAAATTGCCTGAACACGTATCAGCAGTGCTATTCTGTAAGAACTCACGTGCGAATTCGATTCATATCTCATTTTCGATTGCACTTCGTAACTCACCTGTCACACCCAAAGCATTCATTCTAATTAAACCATTTAAAGACACTTTTGAATAGTCAGAGTTGAAAAATGCCCGTAGTGTCTTAATAACAAACATATATTTAAATATTTTTTTTTACACTTGATGGGCATTTGACCACTATCTCACCTGAACGCGTTGATGTGGTCGATGATGAAGCACGCTAGAAGTAACCTATTCACTCATGACTTAAAGACTGCCAGGTTGTAGTTATCAGGAAACAGACTCTGGCAGGGAATTCCACTCCTTAGCTGTTCGCACAATGAATGTGTCCTTAAAACGTTTTGCCCGTGTGGAATGTGGATGCGATGTCCACCATGTAACAGTGACGCATTGCCGTATGTCTTGTGGTCCGATGATGGAACGGTGTTGGCGGAATTAAACTATGCAATTCCGTCGCTCACTCCCCAAAATGCAAGAGATACCGAAAGGCTAGCAATTCTGATAGCCAGAAAATCAGACACCAGTCTTGCCAAGAACTACCTAGTTACCCAGTTAATTGGTCATGGAGGTCAGGCAGTTGCTCTACTGGCTTTCAGCCGAATTCCGTTGAAATGAAATTCAACCCCAATACAGTTGGGAAAAGGCGCTGATGATGATTATCATGGCCGGTTTACTTGAACGACCAAAAAACCAACCGAGAAAAGGCAGTACAGCTGATGGGATGATGTTGACCAACTTAAGAAACCTAGTCGGCAATTATATGTTTGAGCCGTTTGGGGTTGAAACTCTTGGACCGTGGGGTCCGAGTGCTCACGCGTTATTTAAAGAACTTGCTAATTTAGTTAAGTTGACACGTTTAGTTGACACTTCGCGTGACCCAAGGGCTGGCTTTTACTTCGGACAGAGGATAAGTATCGCCATACAACGTGGCAATGCCGCCAGTCTAATGGGTTCACTCCCAGTCGATAACGATGCGGACGAGTTTTTTGATGCCATTTAGTAGTTAGGAGGATTTTAGTTTAGTTTTAGTTTAAGTGTATATATAGTTAGATTTAAAATTATGAAAAATTGTAAGAGTGAAATTAAAATACGACCTAACTTTAGATTGAAATAAACTCTTAACATCTAGATACTTAAGAAACGAGGTCAAATGATCATCACAGTTATCAATAGGTCTCGAAACAAGTTCCTGAGCATGCATGATTAATTGATGATACAGCAGATAACATAGCAGTACCCCACTACTGTTCTAGACATGGTACGCATCCGGAGAAAACAGCGTGGTTACATTAGTAGAGCGTCGCTCAAGGTCAGCGCGGGCGTTCCGGCCTGCGCGTACGCATCCTGCTCGCACGGCGCCGATACTTTTGTTGTAGTATGTTTTATTGCGCTTTTACTTACGAAAGCGGAGTCCGATTTCAATGGGGAGAGGCCTTTTGTCGAAGACCTGATGGTGGGAAGTTACTGAACTTTTATACATATCCTTACGAATATGGTTAAAATACAGGGTTATTTGTAAAACACCAACAACCTCTTATGAGCTCATCGTACTTATCATTATGAACAACTTTTACTATGGGACCAAACCTGAAATCGCGAAAAAAAATCAGCTGTTCCTTACTATGTTCGTATAACTAATCAAAATGTAGGGGACAGCTGTTTTTTCAACACCTACTAAATTAAAATTTGGCAGGTAGATTTCTTTTAGGGTGAAGAAATCCGCAAAAAACGGATTTTATAAAACTCCACTCCTAAGGGGGTAAAACGGGGGTGGAAATTGTTTGTACTAAATCTGCGCATTACTAGTATTTTAACCGACTTCCAAAAAACGAGGAGGTTTCAATTTGACTAATTATTTTTGTGTGTTACCTCATAACTTTGTTCTGGGTGTACCGATTTTGATGATTCTTTTGAAATTCGAAAGCTGGTGCTTGATTTGATTGAGATCTGACTACTAGTACTCGGTATTTTTTATTGCTTTTTCGTGTTTTGAACACTGACTTCCGAAATTAAAGTTATTTTGAATTTTTTGTCTTTTTTTTGTGTAGAAGTTGATTGAATTTTTTTGTAAAAAGTTTTTATAAATTAAGCTGACTATCTAGTAGCAGTGTTAAACTAAAGGTAGCAGATGTATGTACGTATTTATTATAACAATTTACTACCAAGGAAACACTATAAGGTCGTAGGCGGGTATAGTATTTCGTTTCCTAAAGTGACTCACACAAATTACGTGGGCAGGCGAACTATTTATAAGTACTTGGTTACAAGTTTTACTGCTGTCACAAAGTATATGAAAAACACCGGAAATCAATTACTCATAGTTTGTCTGTATCATTTACAGCGAAGATGATGAGATCGATTCTGTAAAACTGTTGAACATTGAAAAGATAAACAAAAGAAGTCGTAATTTATGCCACTGTTGTGGATTTTGTTCGAAAGAGTCACCGTGACCCTGGAACGTAAAGGGTATTAGGAGGAACACGTGTAGTCAGTAAGAGTCTGACACTCCCTTCCGCTCCGCCCAGAGCGGGAGAAGTCATTTGATGATTTCCCATATAGAAAAACAAAAAAGGCAGGCAATAAAATGGCTGATTAAGCTGGTTGACTGCGACACATATATAATCTATATATATAAAAGCGAAGTACCATCTCACTGAATAATAACGAAATCTCAGAAACTATGACACTTACAAACTTAAAATTTGGCGGGTTCTTTATAGGGTGTAAATATCATCCGCTAAGATCGGATTTTACGAAACTCCACCCCTAAGGGGGTAAAACGGGGGTGGAATCTTCTATATATATAAAAGCGAAATACCACTCACTGACTAATCACGAAATCTCAGAAACTATAAACCCTTACAAACTTAAAATTGGTTGGCAGGTAGGTTCCTTATAGAGTGTAGACATTCGTTAAGAACGGATTTTACAAAACTCCTCCCTAAATGAGTAAAACGGGGGTGGAAGTTGTTTGTACTAAATCTGCGCAGACGAAGCCGCGGGCGACGTGCTAGTATAATATAAAGTAAAGATCATAAGCAAGATGAGATAGACTAAGCAACGTTTCTCTAAACCATCTTTTCTCCACCTTCATCATAAGCTTAAAGCAGTCCTCAGAAAAGAAGAACAAATAGTTTGAAATACTTTCTCATAAAATCTATGCTTATACATAAAGCTGAAGAGTTTGTTTGTTTGCTTGAACGCGCTAATCTCAGGAACTACTGGTCCGATTTGAAAAAATCGTTCATTGTTAGATATTCCATTTATCGGTGAAGGCTGAGACCAATAGGAGCGGGGCACCATTGAAAAATGTTGTTCTCTCTCTTATGTGTTTTGAACGAAGTTGCGTGGGTCAGCTAGTGTAACTACATACTTTCATATAACTCAGTATCTTCATAGGAATGCTAATAGAACTTCACCTCATGGGTATTTCATTCTATGATCAATATACAATAGACTGACTGACTTTCTACGAATTCCTCTAGGAATTGCAATTACCATTGTAATAAGAATCATTATCAATGTACTAATTTCATATAAATGACTCACAATAGAATCAAATTCGTATTACTTCTTATCAAATTGACGTTTACTGATAAACCAATCAGAAGGTTATCAACGTAAGCAAGCCACATACTTCTGATTGCTATCAAATAAACTGCTACTTGAAATAAATAGGTATACAAGACTAGAACTCGCTCCGGTCAGTACAGGTGCAAATTATATATATACATACATACATACATAAACAAACCTCCCTTTTTTCTGGATGGGATATCATCAAACGACTTCTTCCGCTCTGGGCGGAGCGGAAGGGAGTGTCAGAATCTTCACTACATAGTATAAAACAAAGTCGCTTTCTCTGTCCCTATATCCCTATGTATGCTTAAATCTTTTAAACTACACAACGGACATTGATGCGGTTTTTTTAAAGAGTTATTGAAGAGGAAGGTTTATATTATACATGCATATAATATATGCATAGAAGAGGAAACATTAGTATCTACATTGCATAAAAAAAAATCGTTTTCTAAAGCATAGAATAGAATAGAATACTCTTTATTATGTACACCATACAAGTTACAGAAAATATAGACAAAGAAAACATTACATAGGGTGACACAATGGGCGGCCTTATCGCTAAAAGCGATCATTTCAAGACAACCTTTGGATGGATTTGAAAGAGAAAAAGGAAATACAGTACTGTAGGTAGTCTTAGGTGTACTAATTATATATACAATAAATACATGATAGATAAATATATACAACAATAATTATAAAACAAAATAGCAAAAAGGTATGAAATAACTATTTGTTTTTTTTTTTTACCTCCGAAGATCCCTTTCAAAAAGGCTGAGAAAAAACTGACTATTCAGCAAAATTACAATCATAAGTTTCCTTCTACAGACATCCAAATCCAAACTATAAGAAAATACATCCATAATCGTCCATAGTAGCTTGATTAAATACTGAAATGTTTTCGCAATAAAATGAAAATGCCATAAGAACCACCAAAATAAATCTATCTAATTTCATGAATTTTCGTTTATGTATTTTCATTTTTGAGTTTTTCATTCATTTATGTACCCACTTAGGTAATCCAGTTTCATCAAAACATATTTGAATAGCAGCGCCCCGCGGTTTCAACCGCATAGTTTCCTTTCCCGTGGGAATATGGAGATAAAATGTAGCTTATGTCACCCGGGGATAATGTAGCTTCCCAACAGTGAAATCATTTTTCAAATCGGTTCAGGAGTTTCTGAGCCTGTTCAATACAAAAAAAAAAAACAATCAAATCTTTCCTCTTTATAATATTAGTATAGATATGTAAACAAATCATCAGCGCGATGTCCACAGCTATACAAGGACGCCAAACTCAACAGGAATATACAGAATGTCGTTTTCCATTCCGGAAAATTTGTAAAGACGTACAGTCAGCGACAGTTCCAGTTTAACAATACATAAGTCCATTCGCAACCAAATAGGTATGAAATTAAATTCGCGAACGATCATCTAATCTACAATATTTATCACTCGTCCGGCCGGTCAGTACGATCAGACGGATTCAGACGATCAGTGCGATTCTTACCGTGCTGACCGGCGGACGTGCGTTCAAAAGTGCTTTGGAAAATATACACGTGTGTTTAAAAAAATATAAGTGATGATATTTGTGTTTTATAAGTGAATAGTCTTGGATTCAGTTTTTGGTATATAAAGGTAAGTTTTGTTTAATTAAATTAGTAATTAGTGGGGTTATTGTGAAGTTGTTTATCTTTCTGGTTAGTACTTACCAATAAATGAGTCATTTTTCTGTACAATAAGCGTCAGGTAATGTTTTTGTTTATGGTTGTCCTTCGTACTTTTTGCTGTCGTTAAGTCATTTTATGATGTTGTACATACGTCAATTGTTTTTTAGGCTAGGATTATAGAATACAAACATTATTTTTTCAGTTGAAATTTATGTTTAGTAAATTATATGCTGTGTAGTCAGTTTTGTAAATGAGTATCAGTAAAGGGCTTATTTATTTATTTAGTTTTCAGCTGATAAATATCTTAGTTTCAAAACGCGAAAATTCAATATTCTCAAATACATCCATAGATTTTATCAGTCACTATGTAATGTTTTCTTCATCTATATTTTCTGTAACTTACATGTTGTACGTAATAAAGTGTTTACTAATTATACATATAATTATAGCATTTCGCCCGCGACTTCGTCTGCGCATATTTAGTACAACCATTTTCCACCCCCGTTTTACCGCCTTAGGGGTAGAGTTTCATAAAATCCGTTCTTAGCGGATGTCTACATCCTATAAGGAACCTACTTGCCAAATTTTAAGTTTATAGGTATTATAGATTAATCAGTGAGTGGTATTTCGCTTATATTTACAATATTATAAAGATTACACGCTGAATGAACCACATCTGTAGTCACATATTTCTAAGTATTAGTTACCCATGTAATTTTGATTGACTTTTGTAATTGCTATAAATACAGAATTAATATCTAAGTGGCTATAATTTCTGTCTTGTTATGGCAACTGAAAATTACTCATTTCCCTTCTCAGCTTCATTCAACTTTCGCAAATAGATTAGGTATTTCCTTTTTTATATAGAGTTGTTAGAAATCTTGTACATATTTATTTATTTAATGACTACGCGTAATGTACTTGTATATAAACTGCCGGTCAGAAGTTTGAGGTCACTATAGAAAAATTAAGAAAACAAATAAAAGTGAACTTTTTAAAACTTTATGAAATACAGGCTTTTTTTCATGTTAGAAAGAAAAGAATAAAGAAAGAAAGAATACCATTTATTGTATGTTACACACATATTTATATGTTATCATACATACATATTTATCTATACTACTGTTATAAAGAGGAAAGATTTGTTTGCATGTTTGTATTGAATACTTTGAATAGGCTCCGAAACTACAGAACCGATTTAAAAAATTCTTCCACTGTTTGGAAGCTACACTATCCCCGGGTGACATAGGCTATATTTTATCCCCATATTCCCACGGGAACGGAAACTATGCGGGTGAAACCGCGGGCCGCTGCTAAGTAACACTGAAGAGTTTGTTTGGTCGCGCTAATCTCTGAAACTCCCAGTCGGATTAGGAAAATTATTTTTGTATACTATACAAAAATAATTTTAAGCGTTATGATAGTCACATTCCTAAGTAAGGCTACTGCTATACGGGAATGAGAATAAATTGAATAGAATAGAATACTCTTTATTATGTACACCATATAATTTACAGAAGATATAAAGATAACAATTATTCTATGATTTAAGGCATCGGTAGGTATCGAATCTAGCTAGCTAGCTCTCGAATTAGCAAGATTTTAGAAGTAAATAAGGTTTAAGGGTTTAAAGGAGGTTTTCTTACCTCATAATTAAATGCCAGTCAACTCTCAAAATAATAAAAATCAAAATAATAATCCAACCAAGAGCAGCTGCATCACGCGATTGACAATATGTCACGTTATTTTGTGATTATTTTAATTATTTCTTTAGTTTAATACTACTTATTCGTTTGCTTATCCGAAGAATAGGACAAACTAATAGTAGCTAAACTTTGTATGTATCTATAGAAGGTAGTAATACTGAAAACCTGAAGATTTTGTTTGTTTTGTGAACGCGCTAATCTCAGAAATTACGCGTTCGAAATGAAAAAATATTTTAATTGCAATATGTTTGTTTTTTTCTCTCTCTTATGGAACGCAGCCGAAGTAGCGCGGGTCAGCTAGTAAATAATATTTAGTATAGAAATGCAGACAAAAAATAAAGAATCTTTTAAAGGATATTTTTCTGTCATATCATTCTGACAGAAGAAATATCCTTTGAAAAAAAAAGTTTATTCCACTTAAACAGACGAACATGACATTAAATATTACAATACAGGTACAAATAAACAAACAAAGATAAAAAAAAACGGGGTAAAAAAATAAATAAAAGTTAAAAATTACATGTTTGGATACAGACCCATTCATGCTTAACCTAACAGAAAGGTATGTTTTTGTTAAAGCAACAATTGATACTTCATTATTATATAAACTTACTTGAGTCATTTTAATTCTAAATGTATTCATTCAAGCCCTTGATTTCTTTGGAATCCTGCTTACGACACAAAAACGCAGAACAAAGATAAACACGGCTCTTATCGACACAACGATATCGATAATCGTAACCGATACCGAAACCGATACCAATCGAACATGTTTTTATCCAAATGTAAAATTCTATTAACAACGTTTGTTTATATTTATTTGACCCGAGTTTACCGAGCGAGGCGGGTCGCACCGCGCGTTAACCTTTGATTAATAAATCAACTGGTTAAATTAAGATTAATGTTAATGCTCTGGAAAATGGTACGTGGTTTTATTGTAATTGAATCATGATTAACTGTGCGGTTTAGAATGTTCCTCCCGTGGTTTGTGAATGATAGATTAATATGAGTTGGAATCAAAGATCTCAAAGTTTTTGGTAGGATTCAGTATACAGAGAATAATCATTTTGTTTTCCTCGCGTTAAGTTCAAAAGATATTCGGCAGAAATTTGTTACGGGTATAATATTCCTTTGACCTGATTTAGTCGATGATTAGTGATCGGTTATGTAGTGCTATTACAGCGATATAGTGACGATTGTTGTAACATGAATATGCCTTCTGAATCCCGGGACCAGTAAATAATGTGACAAACAGCACAGCACCGAACGGGACCATTTATACCAGAAACGATTAGTAGTTAGACTAGTTGATATGTCATCGTACGTAAAATCGATATCATGAATATCTTAAACATCTTAAACTTCATTTAATACAACAAAATACAGAAAAATATTCCCGGGAATCCCAGGACTATAGTCCATGTTAATATTATCAATCAGGTTCATTGACCCGAAATAGTGAAAACTTGTAATGATTTGAGTTCCAGTTCACCAAATTTCCGCTTATAAATGATAAATTAACAAATAAACAATTTATCGCATATAATAAACGCAGAATTTGATAGGATTGTTTTGTAGAACATTTGATAGAAAAAAAGTCGACCCACTTCACCACCTTCCACTTTTTTATATGATTTCTATTTTTTGTTCTATTTAATCCTATTTAATTTCCCATCACATCTTTTACATCATCATTTTTACATTCCAGGTTTTATCGTAAACTTTCTGCAATATCTAGAATAACTTTCCAGCCAGTTTTTTGATTGTCCACGCTCTCAACTTTTACCGATACTTAGCTATGCTTGAACGCCAGCCATCATCGTTACGACTGCACAAAACTTAATATTTCAGTAACATGCGATACCGAGATAGATATTATATTTCGTTACTTAATCTCATAATGCCTATCACTCTCTCAAACCGAGACAGCGTAAAAGATTTTTAGAAAGTTTGTTAATTTTTCGGTTGAAATATTATTTACGCAAATCGTTAATAATTCGTTTGGCAATAAAGATTTTAAACAGCAGTTTAACGGTGGAACCGGCTGAAATTGGGATGGTATAATAATAATTATTTTTTAAGACTATTTTTGATCGGTTCTTGTCATGCATTGTTCAAAGAGAAAATAGACAAGATAAATTATCTTCACGCCTCTTAAACTTTGTAGGTGTAGGTAGAGTATATAATGTATTTTATCATTGATAGGCCGAACATAAATGAAAGGATCAGCCGATTTTTTTGCGCGATTTCAGCTTTGGTTGAAAATATTTAATTCAGACCAAGCACACAATAGGGTAGTTGAATAAAAAAATCTAATTAGTCCGTCAGATAGATTTCCAAAAAATATTGGACACGTATTTTTTCTTTTTTCACGTAAACAAAAAATGAAGACGATACAGTCCGTTGAAATTTTGAAAACTCGTGTGACGTCACCACTCGCTACAATTTTTACCGAGCCGTAACGTCACAAGCCCCCACTCCTGATCTTTGATGCTTTGTATCTTCGTCAGTTTTTATAGATTTGATAAAGGAAAAAATACGCGTCCAATATTTTTCTATAATCTAACTGACGGTCTAAACATAATCGTACATTTTTTACTCAGGAAACATCCCTATTATTGATACAGTTGTCCATTACAACTCGACCCGAAGACTTCGACTAGGAATTGTTTCGCTGATTTTATTCAAATGGACTTTCATCATTATTGCAGTGGACCCTTCAATTGTTTACTAGTGTTACGTTTGTGCAAAATCTCACCTGATGGAACGCCACGATTTGATCGATTTAAGAGCTCACTTGCCTACAAGTAACCTTCTTCCCTTAGTTCAGTATCTGATGACATTAAGACATAATTTAGGTACCTAAGCTCTTTTTCATTTATTTTATACTAGCAGCGCGCCGCGGTTTTACTCGCATGGTTCCCGTTCCCGTGGGAATATGGGGAAAATGTAGCCTATGTCACCCGGGAATAGTGTAGCTTCCAAACAGTGAAAGAATTTTTCAAATCGGTTCTGGTTTCGGAGCCTATTCAATACAAACAAACAAACAAATCTTTCCTCTTTATAATAGTAGTATAGATTATAAAGCTGAAGAGTTTGTTTCGTTGAACGCGTTAATCTCTGAAATTACTGGTTCGAATTGAAAAAATATGTTTTAGTTGGATTTGCTTTTTCGTCCACATCAAGGCAAGCTATAGGTTATATTTATTTATTTAAACTTTATGTACAATAGTGGTACATGAGCGGACTTAATGCAACAAGACATTTCACCTTTGGGTTAAAAAGACAACACTGTGGTACTTAGGTGTCATCATCTGCCTAGCCTTTTCCCAACTACATTGGGGTCGGCTCCCAGTCAAGCCGGATTCAACTGAATACCAGTATTTTACGTGAAGCGGCTGCCTACCAGACCTCCACAACCCATTAACTGGGGAACACGGCACTTCTTGGCAAGACTGGTGTCAGATTTTCTGGCTTCTGACAATCCGTAACGACTGCCAAAGATCTCCAAATGACAGCCGGGACCAACGGCTTAATGTGCTTTCCGAGGCACGGGGAAGTCTCGTTATGTTAAGATGGTCACCCATCCACAGACCAACCTCGGCAAGCGTTGCTTAACCAAGAAGATCGACCCGTGCGGCTGTTATAATTTAATTTAATTAAATAAAATACAAAATATATTTTTTATATTATATATATTATTATATATTTTATATAACATCGCGCCGCAGCGCGCATCAATGAAAAATGTTGCAAGAAATTAAGTTTTTATTTTCTCCTTTTCTTATGTGACGCAGACGATGTTACCCGGGTCTTGTTTTCCGTGTGATTTAATTATCTGAGACAATTAAATCACACGGAAAACAACAAGAAATAAAGAATATTTAGCCATATATAATTATTGTTGTGCATAATTGCATTTTATTGCATGAGTCATTACATTACTCCATCGTGAGTCAAGTAGCTACCTATATTACGCCATCTTTGTGTCATACTCATGCAATTGAAACTGAACAATGTCATCAAATTAGACATTTGATTGAATGATCAAAACATTCATGAAATTATGCATGTGTTGATTTGTGATATTTATTAAGAGAAGAGAATAAAAATAAAATTGACATTCAAGTTAAGCTTATTGACATTTCCATTGACTTCTTTTAACTGTGTATTTTTTGTTATACAGGGTTATTGAAAAACACCAACAACCCCTTAAGAGGTTATTCTACTCATCATTATGAATAACTTTTACTGTGGGACCAAACCTGAAATCGCGAAAAAAAAATCAGCTGTTCCCTACCTACATTTTAACTCAACAAAATGTAGGGAACAGCTGACTTTTTTTCGTTCATATATCGAGAATGTCAAGGTTTTATCGGCCAATCATAAAAAACCAGAAGTTTCGATCTTCAAGGTTAAGCCACGCTTGCCGAGTTCGATCTGTGGATGGGTGTCCGTCTTAACAAACCGAGACTCCGTCATGCCTCGGAAAGAACGCTAAGCCGTAGGTCCTAGCTGTCATTTGTAGACCTTTTGCAGTCGTTACGGATGAAAAATCTGACACCAGTCTTGCCAGTAAGTACCATGTTACGAGTAGGTAGCTACTGGGTTGTGGAGGTCAAATAAGCAATCACTCCACATAAAATACTGGTATTCCGCTGATTACGGTTTGACTCTAAGCTGACCCCAATATTGTTAGCAAAAGGCTAGGCAGCTAGATGATTATAGTCGACACCAAATAAATGTGCAATAACGGTCATTGACCCACCTACATTTATTGACAACCTTAATTCTTAAAACAGAAATAATGAATTAATGCATAGTAATGTCGTACCCCAACTCCGTACCCCAAGAAACCCATACCTTACTATTTACCCACAAGGCTTTATCAACATTTCGGACACACGCTCAAGTCAACAGCCTGTGCTAATTAAGTTAGCTAATTACATTAGAGCCATACATCACGTTACGGTCAGTGAGCGCGCACAATAGGATGGTGTGGACTGTCCGGTTTCATTGTAGTGTGGACGCGGGTTTAGAGAGGGGACGGATGAGGTTAAGGCCTATTTTTTTTGCCTTTGTTTGTGTCATCTTAGTGCTTTTTATGCAATAGTCACCAGTGGTTCCACGACTCTGTTTACTCTGTGTACATATGTATTGTTTGTTAGGATGACATCTGTCACTGTCAGTCGCGCAAAACATAATGTCAGTGTCGCAAAAGGAATGTTGTTTTGTCTATGATGTGACTGTGATAGTAACTGCATCTGTAATGTCCTTCCCTGACATAGGCGGGCCCATTCATGAAAGAATTTGGCGAGTAATTGATTTGGATACTGGTTAGTGGGTTCCAATTTCAAATTTTTTGGAGGGAATTTGAGTTTTGAATTTGCTGATTGTTGTGTCGGGTGAGTATGGTTGGAGCTTCCATAAATAGCCCTGTTTCTGAATATGTAATTTTTAATTTTATTTGTTATGTTCCCGTTCTGCTTAATCTTTGTTTGTTTTATAATAATGTAATTTTGGGGAGGAATAAACTATTTTTCTTTTTTATGCAGTAAGCGTTTCTTTGTACAATATCCATTTAATGATTTATAAATACAATAGTCTAATAAATTGTCATTAAAAACCACGACCATTGGTGTGACATTGTACTTTTTTTAACCGACAAGTTGCCTCGTGTAGAGCACCTTGTTTTATTAAAATAAATATATACATACGTACACTTACTCTCGATTTCTGAATTTATAATTTGACGTTGTGTATAGTGGACTACTACTTGCTGATGACACGAAAAACTTGATCAGAACACTGACCCTATGGCCCACCTAAATAAACACACAAAGCAACAAACAGCAAAAAGTGTTTCAATCGAATTCAACCCCTAACGCTTCAAGTATATCTTCTAAAAAAACACGAAAATTATCCTGTAGCTTGGGTCTGTTTTTGGATGGGAAATCATCAAATGACTTCTCCCGCTCTGGGCGGAAGGGAGTGTCAGACTCGTACTAACAAAAACCTACCCGTTTTCCTTCAAGTCAGTTCGAGTCTGATACTCTCTTCCGCTCCACACAGAACGAAAGAAGTGTCAGCCATAAAAAGGGGGGTTTTTTAAACTCAAATCATTATTATTTATTATAGCTAGCCTGAAATGTCCCACTGCTGGACAAAGACCTCGCTCCACTCCTTCCACTTTTCCCGATCCTGTGCCACATCCTGCCAATTCCCAAGGAATACATCCAAGTCGTCCCGCCATCTCCTTCGTGGTCTGCCGCGGCCCCGTCTCGCGATTTCAGGGCACCAATTTTGTGTTTTACAGTGAGAAACAAAACAAAATGTTACTTCCTGACAACATTGAGTAGGAAGTAAGATCCCAGCTCAAAAAAAAAACACGCAAGAATAAAGTCTCCTCCAAACTTCTTTTTTTTTGTAAAAAGCGAAGATACCGACGCACGCGCGTCTTATCTGCCGTCACGATCAATCGTGATACAAAACGTTTTTTTCTGACTGTACCTTGGATTAGTACTTGCACTTCGTAATGTTTCTTACAAGCGTATCTATACAGGGTGATAACTTGAGTTTTATTAATTGAGAGAAGTGATGAGTTACTTTGAGTTGTTTATAAATCGAATGCTAATTTAACATCCTGCTGTGGAAAAAAAATTAACTTTGTGAGTTATTGTTTTTCGTATTGTCAAGATTAGTAACGGCTTCATCTAGCTTAAAATGACCAGAAATATTTGACGTGTAAAAGTGTTATGTTTAACCTACTTACAAAATAAATATCATTTAACGAAATAATTGCTGGTATACTGGACGGACTGAGATACTGTTTCATTTTACGACAAATAAACTTAACGTAACTTCAAAGAAACTTACTTACTCATGAAAGTAAGTGTCTTTGAAGTTAGTAACGTTCGTAACTAAATATCTTACTTTATTTATTTACTTATTTATTTATTCATGTATTTATTTACTAATGCACTCCAACGACTAGGTCACAGAAACATTACAGATAGATAATAACTTAAATTAGGACTACCGTGACCATGACATTTATATAGGTTTGCACAGCTTTGTTAGGATTTAATGCTATTTAAAGATAAAAGAAAAAAGTGAAAAACTGTACATTAAACATAATGTTAGTTTAAAGATCATAATTTTTGCATGTAACAAGAATATGAACATTAAATGGAATAAAATAATTGCATTATTAAAAAAGTCATTAAAAAATGTATAGTCCAATTATGAAATGATCTTTAATGACTCGGTCAAGCTTTCGAACCCAGGTAACCCAAATTAACACAAAATTTTCTGAGAGCACGATGTCCGGAAAATTAGAATCGGTCATTATGAAAAAATATCAGATAACTGTACACCCTGTATACAGCCGTAAGTGATACCAAAGCAATATATTTCTCAGCGTGATTTTCGTCGTGGTTCAATTGTTTACAAATTGAACATTATGTGACCACAAAACCACTGACCTTATAAATAATTGCGCTGGTTCCATTTCAATGAATTTGCTCAGGGATCCTTTTAACCTCTTAAGCCACCGTCGTTGATTGAAAATATCAATTTCGTGTTACGGAAATCAATAAAAAAATATTTTTTAGTAAATGTTAATTTAAAAAAAATACTACAAAATGTGGTAACTCGATGACCAAGTTTCAGTGAAATGTTATGTGTTTGCACTTAATGCAAAAAACTTGTAAATGCGCTTGCGCAAGCTCGAATGTAACACGCGTGTAACTCCGATACCCGAGCAGAATGTTAAGTTGAGGAAATTCTATACATGACACATATTTTGCTTACGTCAATATTGTATCTATTTTAAAACAGATTGATAAAACTTCTGTGTGTGCTCTTCCGCTAATAAAAGTAAGAAAGAAAGAAAGAATAATATTTATTCAGCACATATATGAAACACGCACGGTACATGGTAAAATAAAAAGAAAAAATAGGTATGACAAGAACTAAGTGTGTGTCCCACGGCTGCACTAAATAGGTCCATTTCAGGGTCAGCTTCCAGTCATACCGGATTCAGCTGAATACCAGTATTTAACGTGGAGCGGCTGCCTACCAGACCTTCACAACCCAATAACTGGGGAACACGGTACTTCTTGGCAAGACTGGTGTCAGATTTTCTGGCTTCTGACAATCCGTAACAACTGCCAAAGATCTACAAATGACAGCCGGAACCAAAGGCTTAACGTGCTTTCCGAGGCACGGAGCAAACTCGGTATGTTAAGATGGTCACCCATCCACAGACCAACCTTGGCAAGCGTTGCTTAACCTAGAAGATCGATCTGCGCGGCTGTTATTCTTTAGCCACGAGCTCCTAATAGTAGCCTAAGTGATAGTCATAAAATATCCGAAAGTGCAGATGTATTCGAGCGGGATCTTGGGAAATCCCAAAGAGTGGTACATGTTTACGAAGGGGGCACCGTACTCATCCTGGGTATACGACGGGTCCATAGTACCCCATTAATAACCCCTTGTAGATATCATTCCTAATTCTGACTTCCATGAGTTCATTTCCGCTGGGAAAGCTCAACACCGTCTATCAGGCGGAATGTGTGGCCATCGTCCTAGCGGTCCATGCGATAGAAGCCCGGAGAGGTATGGATACCCATATTCGTATACTCTCCGACAGTGCCTCAGTCCTACAATCCCTAGAGAAGAACTACACTAACTCGAAACTCATACAAGAATGCCATAATGCAGTGGATAAAAGGACACAGCGGATCACTGGGAAACGACGCGGCCGATGAGCTGGCCAGAAGGGGATGGTTAGGACCCGAACCCATTGTTCCACTCCCTTTCACCCAGCTGCGCATATAGATACAAGAACATACCCACACACAGGCATAGCGATGGTGGTCCTCGGCCCCAGGCTGCAAACAGTCCAAGCAGTTGATGTCAACCCTGGACAGGAAACTGACCAGGCGTTTATTGCGCTTGGATAGAGGCAGCCTACGAATGGTGGCGGGGACCATCACCGGGCACTGCTCATTGAACAAACACTTACACACGATAGGTATTACGGACAGCCCCCTATGCAGAGCATGCATGGAGGAGGAGGAAACGGTATCGCATGTGCTCCTTGAGTGCACAGGTGTAACCGATATACGGAGGCAAACAGTAGGGACACCGAAAACACTTTCAGAAGTCCTGAACACACTGAGTGGACTGATCTGTTTCTGGAGGGAGGTTGGCTGGTTGGAGTGATTTGGCCGCCATGGCTCACGCACAATGGTCCAATACTAGGACTAAGTAGCCATAAGCTAGTAACCAAAAACCCAGATAGATAGATAGACTTCCAAGAGTTGTTGAGTTCAGTGGTTTGGAATACTGTGGCTTTCACTTAAACTGCGGTTTGAGCGCCAAAGGCAGAACTCCGCCGCTTAATCCCAGCTACAAGACACAAATATCATCATCATCATTTAGCCAAAAGATCACTAGTGCTGGACATAGGCCTCCCCCAAAAGCAGTCACCTCGACCGGTCTTGTGCCTTTCGCAATCAGGAGATTCGCGTCCGAAGTCCTCACCAAGTCTTAGGTCAACCATTTGGGAAGCGTTCTAATGCTTCGTCTTCAAGTACGCTGTCACTTCTCAAAGACACCATCGACCAACAGTTTTGCGAAGGATATGCCTTGCTCACTGCCCCTTAAGTTTGGAGATTCTTCCGGCTTTTAGTTATTTTACGGATATCTACATTAGGACTCATCCAATTTCGTGATAAAACAAAGTATATAATAAAACTTCGATATTTTAGAAAAATCTTCTTTTTTATTTTAATTAGGAACATAAATTAGTATTTCATTTACAATCATTAGTGTAGTAAATTTATTTAGGACTACTAATTTTAGACTTATAGCTAGTTATCGAAACCTTGTTAACTTTTAAAATTTCGTGATGATCACTTTAATTCTGTGCTAATTACGTTATCACGGAATAGCATGAGCTATTGCTGACACCAATCAAAATTCACAATCTTCACAGGTCTATCTCTAAACTGTAAGTTTAATTGCAATCTATGTATATTTACTATCAATTTTTAATTATTTACCAAGACGAAAATGTTCCATGGCTGCGCAGCGCACAAAACTAAGCGCGGGCGGACAAATCTATCATTTGTTATTATTTCAGTCTATCTATCTTATAGCAGTGGTGGTCGAGTGGTAACGGCCCCGAATTACGAATTGTAGTTCGCGGGTTCAAACCCAGCTAGGCGCATTACTATGTGTAATTAATTTCATCACCACTGCTCTATAAACGGTGAAGGAAAACATTGTGAGGAAACCGGCATGTCCTAGAACCAATATACTCATAAACTAATAATTATAATTTTGCATGCAATTGAAACAAATAGCTAAACATGTGGACTATAGATTAATACCTGACTGTAACAACTTTATACCATGTTTAAAGCAAATAAAGACTTATCTTATCTTATCTTATCAAAAATTCGAAGACATGTGACATTTACCAACCCGCACTGGGCCCGAGTGGTGGATTACGGCCCATTCCCTCTCCTAGAGAGGAGGCCTGTGTCCCAGCAGTGGGAACGTTAAAAGGCTGATTATGTTACTATCTCTCTCGCTCAATTCGAACCAACATTTTTAGAGAAAAATAAGACTAATTAACTTACGGATCATATTAAAGATGTGTATTTGTCTCTACTAGCTAAACACACGAAATTAGGATCATCACTTATTTGCGTGAGGTCACCATACTAAAACGATTAATATAGACCAAAAATATAATATGACAGAATTTCACTTCGAAGTTATTTCTCTACGCTAGAGCGGTCACCGTGAGAATGACTTGAATCACTAGAGCGAATAGCGCCTAGAGAATTATACTTATTTACTAGTAAAAACTTTTGTTTTAAAACGATTTGTAGCATTCGATTTGTGTCCGAGTGTATCATTTGGGTGATAAGAATCTTGTAATGGTCGTGTTAACAGTAGAATTTATCGTGGGAAGTGATCGGGCTGATTTGATTTTAAGATACGTTGATAATAATGTAGAGGTACTATGTAAGAAGTCGGTGATTGGAGCTTTTAGAAATAGACTAGTAAAATTGATTGAGTCAGGCGTTACTTTGCGGAAATCCATTTTAAATTTGAAAACCACAAACAACCCCAAAACAACCAACCCACTAATATTCGCGGAAATTAAAGCTAGATATATTGTTTTCATTTTCAAATTTAAATAGACTAGTTTTGTACCTATCTTTTAAGTAGTAGTAGCCTAGTAAGTTTTCCAAAAAAATGTTGGTCAAGTATTTTTTCTTATTTCACGTAAGCAAAAATCGAAGACGATACAGTGCGTTGAAAGCTCGTGTGATGTTACTTCGTGCTACGATTTGTACCTCGCCTGACTGACCTTAGCAAGCTTTGCTTAACCTCGGCGATCTACCCGAGACTGAAGTCTGCTGTTACAATAGTGTCGGAATGGTCTATCATTGATTTCATAATGGTTGATTTTTACAAGTTTGGTAATCTACTAACATAAAAGCGTCACTATGACTTTCCAGTGGTCAACCACGGACACTCCATTGAAAGAAATGGCATAGCATGGTAATCTCGTACATACTGACAAATGAATGACAGACGTATGCAGTAATCTGCTAAAATTTTGACAGTTCCTTTGATCAGTGTCCTACCATTAGAACGTCATTGTGCAGTCATTACTTTTACCTCGGTTATCAAAAACTATTACGAGATCATTGACCGACCAATGATCGACCGTTATGAATTTAGCAGATTACGAATTTTTAGTAAAATGACAATGGGATCGTGTTGGAATGACAAGTTTATAAAAATAGCAGTCTTGGGGCCCAGTGCGACTGTTATTATTTAGTTACGAGCACTTAATCACCAGATGGCGCCACCAAACTTCACGGTAGATTTTAAACGCCATACTCTTACCATCCTTATCAGAAAAACGACATAGTGACCTATTAAATCATAGTAACAATATGAAGCGATAACACTGTTTCTTTTTTACTTAGAGTTAATCTAGTTTAATTACTTCTTGTTATTGTGACGCAAAGGGTCTGTCTTGTGTAATTGTATTTATGAACTTAACTCAGAAACTACATAGTTACGTTGCCTTTAGATTTTTGGTACGAATTTGACACCAACAAGTTGGTTTCAGAAAGAAACAAGATATTATTAGAAAGTCTTCGATCCTTCTTATTTATTTGTTTCTATGTATCTATCAATAAATAATAGTATGTGTAATTAATTACACACCGTCAACAGTTTTAAATAGACATAGGCGAGGAACTAGGCGACCCGCTCACTTCCAAACTCAACATTACCACACTCGACGAGATATTTAAGAACGTGCCAGATTCTTGTTACAGTCAAGTCATATCAGAGCAGTGGTGGCAGAGTGGTAACGGCCCCGACTTACGAATTGCAGGTCGCAGGTTCAAACCCAGGAAGGCGCATTACTTTGTGTAATTAATTTCATCACCATTGCTCTCAAAACTGTGAAGGAAAACATCGTGAGGAAACCGGCATGTCCTTGAAGCAAAAATTCGAGGACATGTTACATTCACCAACCCGCACTGGGCCCGCGTGGTGGATTACGGCCCATTCCCTCTCCTAGAGAAGAGGCCTGTGTCCCAGCAGTGGGAACGTTAAAAGGCTGATTATG
Organism: Hecatera dysodea; assembly: GCA_905332915.2. Taxonomy (NCBI): domain Eukaryota; kingdom Metazoa; phylum Arthropoda; class Insecta; order Lepidoptera; family Noctuidae; genus Hecatera; species Hecatera dysodea. The sequence continues at coordinate 20,990,218 of HG995288.1, read as the reverse complement.
CTTATGCGAAGTCATATCACAGTCGATTCTGAAGAGTGGTTAGCGAGTTTGCTCAGCATTGGAACTAGAGTTGCAAAACTCCCGAAATATTCCTGATAATTTTCAAAGTAAACTTCGTAATGCAGGGTATGGTACAAAATAGTTCCGCGTCAGTTATTAGCATCAACGACATCTAGCGGTTAATAGTAGAACTATGCCAGTCGGTCGACAATACGAGTGCTAACGTTGTTATTCATTGATAGTTTTTAAGAATATTTCAAGCGTTGTATGTGTGTGAGAAGCGTATAAGCATAGGGGAATAATTCCCTTATACAAAGCTGCAAGCTATTCGCAATCATTATCTACCAGTTTTTATTATGATCTAGCTTCTGCCCGCGGCTTTGTCCGCGTGGAATAGTTACTAACCCCCCCGATTCTTTGTGATATTGATTCGTTGGCGCGTGAGCTGTGCGCGGTACTGAACAGTACTTGAACATTGCAACATTACTTTATTTTTTTTTTATTTTTTTTTTTTAATAAAAGTAGCCTAACTTACTCCTTATTACATCAGCTACCTGCCAATAAAATAAAATAAAGTCCCGTCAAAATCGGTCCAGCCATTTCAGAGATTAGTCGGAACAAACAGACAGACTGACAGACAAAAATTGTAAAAAAATATATTTTGGTGTATGTTCCGTAATATGCATGTAGTAAAAAGCGGTTATTTCAATATTACAAACAGATACTCCAATTTTATTTGTATGTATAGAAGATGTATAGATGAAGACGTTCGTGTCAAAATAAATATTTGATGGTTTGTAAGTAGTTAATAATAGTCTTGTATTGTTGTGGTAGTGCTTTTATGAGCTACCAAAGTATGGTACTTACCCAAAATACTTTGCTGAGGTAAGTACCTACTTACGAATAATAATATCTTTTTCCGCTTGATGCTGTAAACGCGGTACCGACAGGTACGCCATCTAGTTGTTTCAATTGGCATTCATGAGTGCAAGATTATTTTAGAGCGATCGTTTTCGAATCGGAATATTTCTCAATACTTGCTAAGATTACGCGAACTATTACATTTGAAAACTGGCATCATTAATTATTGGTGGATTTATAAAAACAATTGGGTGCATTATGGCTATTTGTGTATGTGAGATTTAAGTTTGTAAACGCACCCACGACACAGGAGAAAGTCCTAGTGTGGGGCAAAGTCTTATTTAAAAAAAATTTTGGGTAGCAATAATGATTTGAAACTTTAACAAAGCTTATTTATATTTGAGCCATATTGCACACAAAACATACTCTATACTACTAGGAGTATAGAAACGGAACTGTATGCATATACATACATTATGTAGTGTGTTAATAACTTCTTGTCTGTCTGGCGTCTAACGAGGGAAACGTGTTACTAGTCTAAATACTTGACTTCACTGATGCTACGTTTACACATTATGATGTGTAAACGTAGCACAGGGCACAGGTTGCCAAGTGTCTTTTTGTTTCAATAGCGAAGTTTACATGGAAAAGATGACTTTTCTAAATGATATTTATCTTGCAAATATGTTACAAGTAACTCTTTTACTCGACTATATTTTTTACACGGGTTTTAGTCAGTAAGAGTCTGACACACTCTTCCGCTCCGTCCAGAGCGGAAGAAGTCATGTTAGATTTCCTATTCTTAAAAAAAGAGGTTCTTCAAATTGTCGGACCGTAGTATGAATATATATATCTAAGATAGCCCTCATATTTCTTAGTTGGTAACTATGTAAATGTCTATCTAACAAGCCATCTAACATAATATAACATTACCATCCCCACTCCTTTCATCTCGTGACGAGTATTTTTCCTATCACATAATTAATCATGATGCGATATAACTATCTTATCTTTACGCTGTTGTACTATAATTATATTTTAACATTTTCCCTAGACGTGAGGAGGTGTGCGCGTGAGTTCCTGCGTCCCGACGGTTCCCGATCTCTCCAGACGTTTGCCGATTGCCCCCGATTCCTGTGAAGCCGGAAAATGAAGGGATGGGAATTGCTGTGCTTTTTGGCCCTTTTGGGGGTCGCTATGGCGCAAGGGCCGGAAAAACGTGAGTATTTTTTTATTTTTACCCCCATTTGCGCCCGCTGTGCCTAAATAGGAACATCTATAGATCTAGCCATATAATGTTGAATAAACTTTTCGTGAAAATTTACTTTTGTAGAGAGATTTGTTGGTGTCCCTGTTTGCGTATGGTAGAAGAAATAGATTGATGTGTAGGTTTTAATTTCTTTTTGTGTATTTGTTTTTCTTGTTGATTGAAAATATCAGCAAAATGCTGACTGGTTGCGCAATTATTCTTGTAAAATAAATAATAAAATAAAATAAAAATCTTGTGTAAGTAAAATAATTACAATGTCCTAAGTAATTTTTAATGTAGGTACCATTATTGAATTGTATAATAATACTTATTACGTATTTTATGACCGTTTTGAGTGGCCTCTTGGTGTAATTTCGACTTTACCATTTACCTCATTTTTGTCGATTATCGAGGACAGTTATATAAACATTTACATTGCGACCAAGTAGTTATTGATAAACGTGAAAAAAAGTAAAAGTTGATGGGCCAAAAACCTATTTTATTATTATGTTATTAACCTGCCAAAACTGTCACGTGAGTTTATCTTACATATGTTTCTTCCTTGATCTTTATTATCTCGCCTAATAAATGCCTATTTTTAGACATAGGCCTCTTTATGCTTTGCTGAATCGGTTTCGATCGAACAGATTTAAAATAACCAAATAATATTTCTCAACACCATTCTTTGAAAACTGGCTCCTATACCTCATGGATTTAAATCACAATACTTAAAGTGTATTCCAATGGAGAACTGCGCAAAGAAAATTCAAGAGTAATTTTTTAACAATAATCTATGACAATTTTATAAAGCTCAAGAGATTGTTTGTTTGGACGCGCTAATCTCAGGAACGTTCTAAGAAAAAATAATTGGGTGATCGATAGCCTATTTATCAAGGAAGGTTATAGGCTACTAGCAGCGCCCCGCGGTTTCACCCGCGTAGTTCCCGTTCTCGTGGGCATATGGGGATAAAATATAGCCTATGTTCACCGGAGATAGTGTAGCTTCCCAACAGTGAAGGAATTTTTCAAATCGGTCAAGTAGTTTCGGAGCCTATTCAATGCAAACAAACAAAAAGAAACACTCAAATCTTTCCTCTTTATAATATTAGTGTAGATATAAGATCATACTTCGACCAATAGGAGTGCAGCCTCAATGAAAAATGTTGTAAAAACCGTTTTTTTGTCGTTGTTTGACGGGGCCCTATAGGGTCGCTGTCTGCTAGGTTTGCGGATTTTTTTCGAAAGAGTCACCGCGGCCCTGGAACGCAAAGGGCACTTGGTGAAACACGGGTGGGTTTTAGTCAGAAAGAATCTGATACTCCCACTCTGCCCAGAACGGGAGCAGTCATTTTATGATTTCACAGCCAGAAAAAAAGGCCTTACAAAAGTTAACATAATATAATTGAATTATGATAATCATTTGATTATGATACATAATCAAATGATTATAAAAATCACATTCACTGCTATTATACTTTTAAACAAACAAAACTTTTGCAACATAGGCCTAAATTTTAAATTCTTACGATGAGTCGTCGTTTCGACATATTTACCTCAGGCTTTTACGTTTTATGCCATTGACTGAGTTATCATTATCAGTAAACAATGGTGACACCTTACACAGCCTGTCAGCCACTTATCAACCTTGTGTAGGTTGTAAATCACTTTATTTTAGTCATCCTTTTTAAAGATGGGAAATCACCAAACAGAGCGTCAGGCACTTACTGACTAAAGCCCATCCGTGTTCCACAAAATGCCCTTTGCAATCCAGGGCCGCGGTGACTCTTTCGAACAAATTTCACGGCCCTGACAAGGGAGAAAGAAAGAAAGAAAGAAAGAAATCATTTATTCGCAAAGAATGTGGGTACAAAATAAGATGTCACCATTGTAAAAGCAGTTCCAACACACTCTACCTTACGGCATGCAAAAGTAGAAAATATTACACAATACATATTATCTTTTCAATTATCCGACCACCCGAACTTAGACAGAAAAAAATCTTACAAACGTTTGACTAACTGATTAATAATTTTGCTTAAATTAACAAAGGATAAAAAAAAATTGAAATATAATAAATTAATATAACATTATACACTCTTGTCATTTAAAAAATCTTGAATTGAATAATAACATTTATCTAAAAGTAAGGACGTCAGCCTCTTTTTATATATACTTAATGATTCTTCTTTATAGGCATGAGGTATTTTATTATATATGACGGGCCCCATTGATAGTAAGCTTTTTCTTAATAATGCTGTTTTGTACCTACCTGTAAACATTAAATTTTTGTACTGCGATCTAACAGATCCCGGACGTGTTCTAATATCATCCCTTAGGGTAAAAAGGTGTATGTTTGTTCTAACAAAAATTGCAACTTCAAGTACATATATACAAAGAAGGAAAGGTGAGTAATTTCAGAGATTTGAACACAGGTGCACAACTGTCGGTATTTTTAAGACTAGTCATAGATCTTATGCAACGTTTTTGGGCTTTGAATATTCTCTCCCTCTCAGTACAGTTACCCCAGAATATAACTCCGAATCTCAAAACTGACGCCACTAGACCATGATAAGCTTCCAACACAGTGCGAATGTTAACTTTTTTTGCCAGGTTATAAAGTACGTACGCTGACTTGCTTAACCTCTTACATACATCATCTGAATGCGGTTTCCAGGTCAGCTTGTTATCAATTAGAATACCAAGGAATTTTGTAACATCTGTCGAGTCTACTTTTTGTCGATTAAATTCAACATCATAATTTTCAGCTCCTAGACGCTGGTGAAAATGCATAACTTTTGTTTTTTTAATATTTAAAATTAGATTATTTCTATTAAGCCAATTTACTATGCTCCTTAATGTATTGTTAATATCAGCTTCGTATTTATTTTTATTGCCGCATTTTACTATTGCCGTACTGTCGTCTGCAAATAGAATCATTGGTTGTTGAATTTGGCGAGGCAGATCGTTAATATACAAAAGAAACAATAAAGGCCCAAGTACACTACCTTGCGGTACGCCGTATTTGACTTCTCTATATCTAGATAAATATTTATATTCTTTTTTAGTTTTCACGCATATCCTTGATATTTCTGTGCATTGTTTTCGATTAGTAAGGTATGATTTTATTAGATTCAAGACATTTCCTCTTATTCCATAGGTGTAAAGTTTATTTATAAGAGCGTCATGGTTTACGTAATCGAATGCTTTCGTCATATCAGTATATATGGCGCATACAGGCACTTTATGGTCCACACTTGGCACTACGTTATTAAGTAGATCGTATATTGCCATATTTATATTTTTATTCTTTCTGAACCCCTTCTGTTCATCACATAAGATTTTATTTTTAGTTAAAAACTTATCAACTGCCTCGTATATAATTTTTTCCAACACTTTGGAAAACACTGGAATTAAGGCCACTGGTCTATAATTAGCTAGATCCTCTTTGCAATTTTTTTTATGAAGAGGTTTTATAATTACTTTTTTAAGACTATTGGGGAAGGTACCTGAGCTGATACTTGTATTCATGATGTGACTTAGAGGTTCCGCAATTATATCCGACACAAATTTGACCACAGAAGTTGTTACGCCATCATAGCCATGACTTTTTCTATTTTTCAATGAACTTATTGCACTAGCTATATCCTGTGGAACTACTGGCGGCATGAACATTGAGTTTGGGTTATTGGCTATACCATTGCTATTTTCTGATTCTATTTTTCCATATGATACATCTTGTGCTTGCTCTACAAAGAAAGTATTAAAAGATTCAGCAATTTCCTGAGGATCTCTAACTATAGAATCCTTGCTGTTGATTTGTAAAATGGGATCTTTAGTGAATTTAGTGTTGTTAATTATTTGCCATGCTGCTTTGGACTTATTCTCTGAATTATTTATAATATAGTTATTTTGAGTTTCTGTGAGTAAGTTTTGAAAATGTGTTTATTTTTAAGCGTTGGAGATAATCTGTACTTCCACAGTAAATTTCTTTGTTTACGACTACAAATTCGTATACCCCGAGATATCCACTTAATTTTTCTGTCTGGTTTAATAATAGCCCATTTCATCGGAAAGCACAGATTGTACAGTAGACAAAAAATGTCAATGAAATTATCATAGGCTTCATTATTAGCGTTTTCGGTACTAAATACGTCTGAGAAAGTAAGACACTAGGTAATTTCTAAATTTTATCAAATTTTCTTTTGTAATCTTGCGTTTTTGTATTCGGCAAGAGTCAATAATACATGTTTTATTTATTGGGATTTTTAGTAATTGAGCTGTGTGTTCAGATAAAGCGAGATCTATTATCTCACTATTGCATTCCTGTTTAGAGTTATGGGCTATGTTATCCAGGCAAGTTTTGCTCATAAGTCGTGTTGGTTGACGTATTTCCAATTTGAGATTATAATTTAGAAGTAAAGATTCAAAGTCCAAAGTAAATCTATTTCTTGTAATTATGTCGTGTTAAAATCCCTACACAAAACCACCTTTTTATTTGAATTAGTACACAAAGTCTTTAGTAGAGCTAGAGAATCCAGGTTATCATAGAAGAGACTTATGTTAGACATATTAGGCGGACGATATATGCATATAATTATTATCTTTTGCTTAATTAGTTCTAACGCACAACATTCTATAACCCCCGTCACTGAAAAGTTTGATATATTCTTTATTTCTTTATATTCATAGCTATTCTTAATTAGGATACATGAACCTCCACGTTTTTGTGTTGAACTTGGAGGAGGTGTACTGACTTAAGAGCCTACGAGGAGATAAGTAAATGATGGCGGACTGAATAGCTGAGATGACGTGTTTCGAAATAAAAAAGATATAGAAAGAGCTGTACCTCTTTTTTTTTTGGATGGGAAATCATCAAATGACCCCTCCCGCCCTGGGCGGAGCGGTAGGGAGTGTCAGACTCTTACTGACTAAAACCCACCCGTGTTCCTCTTGTGCCCTTTGCGTTCCAGGGCCGCGGTAACTCTTTTGAACAAATTCCGCAACATTTAGAATAGATGCAGAAAGATTCAAATAACTAACATTCTCAAGAAAATTATCGATCAATAGAAACCATTGTTAACTAGTTACGTTTATTATGTAAAGCAAAGTATTACTTAAAGGAAATTAAGACAATAAGTGTGTTACTTGAATACTCTCTCACGGCTAAAGAAATAGTTCATCAGCTTCCCATTTCCTTACTTACAGAAATTATCGTAAATTGTGAAGAGAAACAGAATGATAGACTTGTTAGTTGTGCCTATTTGTATTTTTATTCCTATTTTGATTTATGGATGGGAAATCATCAAATGACTTCTCCCGCTCTGGGCGGAGCGGAAGGGAGTGTCAGACTCTTACTGACTGAAACCCATCCGTCTTCCTCTTAATGCCTTTTAAGTTCTACGGCCGTGGTGACTCTGGAACAAATTCCGCAACACCTATAAGTATTATAGTACTGTTATTTTGGGTGCATCGTTCTCACATATAATTAATTGATTCATGACTCACAAATAAGATAGTAGGACCAACAATGTGGTATTTACTTGAAGTTACGTGAAATATTAAAATTGATTCAATATTTGTAATTGAGTTCCAAAAAAGGAGGTGGTTTTCTAGTTGACTGTTTTTTTTTTTGTACTTAAGTAAGTAAGTAAGTAAAATTTTATTTGCATAGATTGTATGTACATAAAATTTACAATAATGTAGGTACGCCTTGTACAATCTACCTAATAAGGCATGCAAAAATTTAACTGTACTTAATTATTAAGTAAATACTAAATTTACAATAAAATTAAACAATGGAAATAAAATAACATTACAAATTAAAATAAGATTATAAATATACAAGTCCTCAGCAAATTATAAAATAATATTGAATAGAAATTAGAATAAAATTGAATTAATTGAGAAAAAATTAAATTATTATTCAAAATCATTTTTGCGTGTGTTTCGTCATAATTTTTTAGTGGGTGATTTTGATGATTCTTTTTTATATTCGAAAGCTGGTGCTTCCCAATATAATAAGTGTAGTCCCATTCAAATTTGAGTGAGATCTGACGACTAGTATTTGAATTATCCCTAATAATGTGTTGTTTCGACTACGTAGATGATGTTCTCATTTTCACTAATCGATGTAAAATTAAAAAAGTAACTGTACCTATATAATGGTTTGGAAGAACATCGTAGTGTTTTGAGGTGGTCCTTGTCTAGTTTGGTGAAGGCCTGACGAAGAACTTTGGAGATAAGAAATGGTAACTCTTCAATAAATAAATGATAGGAAATCTTCCAGGATTGCTGTAATCGCATGACTGTTTATTGTTTACATCAGTTTATAACACGCTGTGAGGACGATTAGCTGTGGGGTTTACCACTAAAAATTGATTTGTTTTTTTTTTACAAGTTAATACAACCGACTTTTAAAAAATCCATCCATCCATCAAAAAAATCTAAAAGTGACTGGAAAAAATACACTATGCAGTATAAAAAAATTGTTAAACTAACTCAGAAGGCACAAAATAACTACTTTATAAACAACTCGCAAAATAAATCCAAAGCCACATGGCAGATAGTCAATAGATCTAAATATAACCTACCTAAAGAGCAGATACTCAAAATAAGTACCGGGAATTCGTCTTACACAAACCCCAAAGATATAGCAAATGCATTTAATGACTACTTTATAGATGACATTGAGAATAATATAATAAATGACGTTAGAATAAACAATAGATTAGGTAATTTGACAATGAAGTCAATGTTTATGCAGCCTGTGCTAGAATCCGATATTACTTTAGCCACAAAGACTCTTAAAAATACTAGCACTGTAGGTATTGACGGTATAACTACAAAAGTAATTAAGTATGTAATTGAGCATATAGCACCTGTCCTAGCACATATTATTAATATAGGTATTATCGAAGGCGTCTATCCCGATGACTTAAAAAAAGTCATAATAAAACCGCTCCACAAAAAGGAAGAAAAGGTGCATATAAAAAATTACCGACCAATAGCCAAAATTCCTGTTTTTTCGAAAATATTTGAAAAAGTTATTTATAACTCGCTATACCAATATCTTCACAAATATAATATTTTGTGTAAAGAACAAAACGGTTTTCGGAGAAATAAAACAATTGACATGGCTATTTTCGACCTTTTAAAGAATGTTATGCAGGCTGTTGATAAAAAGACTCCCATCTGCGCTATTTACACAGACATGACTAAAGCCTTTGATTATATTGATCACAAAATCCTTCTAGAAAAACTGCATGGCTATGGCATCAGAGGGAACATTTTAAAACTACTAGAATCATATCTAAGTAATAGACTGCAATGTACTGAAATCACTAGAGTGTGCGCAAAAACCAAAATGGAACGAACGTATGTGTCAAACTTTAGGAGTATAAGATATGGAGTGCCCCAAGGTAGCGTGCTTGGGCCACCGTTATTTCTTATTTACATAAATGATTTACCAAAAGTGACACAACAAATGGTTTTGTTTGCGGACGACAGTACTGCCATAGTAAAATGTAATGACTTAAATACTTATCAACTTAACATTAATAATACTCTTTCTGACATAATTGATTGGCTTAATATGAATAATTTAATAATCAACCTTAAGAAGACCAAAGTAATGCATTTCCACCAAAGAATCAAAACCCCAAAACCTTTTGTAAATTACAATGGTAAAGAAATAGAAGAGGTAAAAGCAAGTGTGTTTTTAGGTATCCACATTGACAATAATCTGAATTGGAAAACTCATATAGAACATTTATGTAAAAAAATAAATAAATCTGCCTATGCACTTTTTCAACTGGCTAGAAAAGTAAATATAGATGCGTTACTTGTCGCTTATCATGGTTTAGTAGCCTCGCTTTTACGGTACGGAATAATTTTTTGGGGTAATTCCCCGGACAAGGGCTTAGTATTCAAGGCACAGAAACGGTGCATTAGAGCCATGTGTGGTCTGAGAACAGATGATAGCTGTGCAGAGTACTTTAAATCATTAAAAATACTCACGGTACCGGCGATGTACATATTAGAGGGTGGACCTTCGTAAAAACAAATCCCAACCTTTTTGAAAAAGTAACAACGGTACGAAGTGTTGCAATCCGCAGTCAGTACAAAAATTCTTTAACTAATTACAAGTGTAAAACTGCACTAGTGAAAAAAAGTGTCCTGGGTATGGCTCCACGCATTTATAATAAAATTCCAGACACCATAAAATATTTGAATCTCTCCCTATTTAAGAAGAAAATGAAATTGTTCTTGATTGATAAATGTTATTACACTATTGACGAATATTTAAATGACGAGCAATTTAGCGGAATATGACATTTTTGTTTTAATTACTTTTCATTGATATTTAAAACTATGAACACTGACATTTAACGAATTTGACAAATGTTTACTATAATTAAATTGACATTAACTATTTTTGGCATTTTAACGAATTCATTTGATTGTGATTTTTAAGACTTGACTTTTTTAAATTCCTCATTTAGTCATAATTAATTTGTAATATTTATTGTTAATTTCATTTTCTAATCTATAATATGAATGATTTGAGGAAAAAAATATTTTGTAAAGCCATGTCATATTTGTACGCCTCCAGGCATAACATAGCGCTCTGTTTATCTAACATAAGACCTGTATTTCTTTACCTATGTTAACAAATAAATAAATTATTATTATTATTCCATTTATTTATTTACTATACATACTTCTTAATTTTTTAAATATTTCTATTAAAAAAAAAAAAAACATTTAAAAATATAAAAAATAGTAGCCCACCGGTATCGGGAACAGGGTCCAAGCTACCGGTGGTCAGGGCTCCTGAGAGAGGAACCTCCTCACTATACGCGCCGTGTCCAGGAGTACTGCTTTCTGGATCAAGCCCTTGATCCAGCTGCCCAACGAGAGCCTCTTGAGATGTTGGTCGAGGCTCTTGGCAATTATGCCATTGGCCGTCACGATTATCGGCACAATGACTGCTGTGTTCACATTCCACATGTCGACAACCTCGCGAGCCAAGTCAAGATACTTCGATTGTTTATCTTTCTCAGCCTTCACGAGGTTCTCGTCATGCGGGACTGCTATATCAACAATCATTGCGCGACGCTCTAGTCGGTCTATCACCACTTTGTCAGGCTTATTGGCAACAATAGTCCTGTCAGTGATGATAGACCGATCCCAATACAATGTGCAATTGCCATTTTCGAGAACTGGGTCGGGCACATACCTATAGTACGGTACTTCCGATTCCACAAGATTGTATTTAAGGGCAAGTTGCTGATGGATAATCCTGGCTACGAGGTTGTGCCTGTGCAAATAGTCTCCGTTAGCCAGACTAGAACAACCGGAAATAATGTGGCGGATGGATTCCCCCGGCCGGTGACATGCCCGACATATGTCAACCGTACCGTCCTTCATAATGTATTTCCGGTAGTTGTTCGTCATCATAACTTCGTCTGTAATCGCACAGATAAAACCTTCGGTTTCCCCAAAGAGGTCACCAAAACGCAGCCAGGCCACGGACGCTAGAAAGTCTACATCGGGCCCATGTAGGACCCGATAAAAGCGCCCGTGAAGCTCCTTTCTCTGCCATACCTCCCTGCGATCATTAGTATCTAATACCACAGGTTTGCGCCAGTTCTCGTTAGCCAAGGAGAGCGGGGTGAGGCCCTTGTCCACTGCGACCACATCCCGGTGCATACCCACGTCGGCTTCAAGGAAGTATTCCCTAAGGCTGCATACCTCGCGGTTGTGCAGGGTCTTAGCATTTAAGAAGCCTCGACCCCCACACTTCCGCGGGATATACAGCCTCATTACCGATGATCGTGGGTGATGCATCCGATTTGCGGTCAGCAGTGAACGGACCCTCCTATCCAGGGCGTCCAGTTCTGTCTGAGTCCATTTGAGTATGCCGAAAGAGTACATCAATACCGGCATGACCCAACCGTTAAAGGCGCGCACCTTGTTTCCGCCTGATAAAAGACTATTTAGTACTTTGTTCAGGCGGCCGAAGAAACGCTCCTTCAACGATTGTTTCACGCTAGTAGCATTGATGCCCAACGCTTCCGACATACCCAAATACTTGTATGTTTCGGTTGAGCAGAGGGATCTAAGGTATATGGAATCCGAGAGTTGGGTTCCCACGGATTCCATAATCTCACCTCGCTTCACATGCATGACAGCACATTTGTCCACACCAAATTCCATACTGATGTCGCTACTGAAGGTTTCTGTTACCTTCAGTAGCTTCATCAGTTGCAAGTTGTTGGGGGCAAAGAGCTTCAAGTCATCCATGTAAAGGAGGTGCGATATAACCTGACCACCTCTTCTCAACCGGTAGCCTTGGCCCGAACCCTCCAGCAGTGTACTAAGAGGATTGAGGGTCAGACAAAACCACAGTGGACTCAGACTGTCGCCCTGAAATATGCCACGCTCGATCCTTATCGGTTCACTGTTCGCCTGGGTCTGTCGACATCCTGGATAGTGAAGGACCGTCCTCCACTGCCCCATACACGACATCAGGAAGGTGCGTAGAACTGTATTAACTTTATACAGCTCCAGCACCCTCATGAGCCATGTATGTGGCACTGAGTCATAGGCCTTCTTATAGTCTATCCAACATGTGGACAGATCCTTTCGGGAACGACGAACCTGTTGGCTAATGGCAACATCGATGAGGAGCAGCTCCTTAGTACCGCGGGCCCCGTTCCTACATCCATTCTGAGAGGTAGACATTATTGAATTACTTTCAATATGATCGTTAATCTTTGCTCTCAAAATGGATGTAAGAACTTTATAGACCGTCGGTAAACACGTGATCGGTCTATAATTTTTGGGTTCCGCAGTACTACCTGATTTATGGAGCAGGTGGGTTATTCCTGTAGTTAAGAACTGGGGCAGCGACCTTGACTCTAAGGCAGACTGGAACTGAGACGCCAAGCGAGCGTGCGATCTTGTAAACCATTTAATCCAAAAATTGTGCAGCCCGTCCGGCCCTGGAGATTTCCAGTTAGGCAACGGACGGACTGCACGTGCTACATCTTGGGGGCTGATGGTAAATGCCCCCATTTCTGGTATCGGATCGCACGTGCGCTCGACTTCCCAGGTCCAATCTCCCTCGGTATGACTGACAGGCACCGACCAGATGCTGCGCCAGAATGAACACATGGCGTCATCATCCGGTAAGTGCGTATCAGTCACAACTTGGTCCGGTCGCTCCCAAGCCCTGTAAACCCACCTCTCATTGCTTTGGAACGTGCGATTCTGAGTATATCGCTCCACTCGCCGCTTGTACCGACGTATACGGCTTGCCCATGTATAGACTTTCTGCTTCAGGAAGTCGATACGCTCTGTGACGCGGGTCAGATAGTCTCGAGGACTAATATCAGTCCCCGAGAATGCCCGCCTCACAAAGCGCATCACTCTACGACGAGTGTTGCCCTCCCTGAAGCAGATACTCGTAAGTTTGCCGATGAGTGCTCTAGCCTCACCGATACGACGCTCGATCCTGCACTGCCAAGCTGGTACAGCTGGTCGTGCAGCTCTGTCACTGTTAGGAAATTTGACATGAGCTACACGACATGCTGCTGCAGCCGCACAGTACAAGATCGAGTGGGTATCGGCGAGGTCTTTGCTGCTATTAAAACAGTTTTCTAGTTGTGAATCTAGAGCACACACCAGCGCCCTATTTTTGTTATGCATGGGCAAACGTGGCAAACGAGGTCTAAGCCCAGGCGGTGTGGAACGATACTCTCGGAAAGCATCCTCCAAAGCGCTCCTCAATCGCTCATTGCATTGGGTACTCACGGTAATAGCCCCGTCGTCAACATATTCACTTACATGGTCGGGTCGCGGTGAAATACTGGGTTGTATTTGAACCGCGGCCGGTGGCGAAGCAGGTGAGACGCGGCTACTCCGTGATTCTAGACGCAGTCTATCAAGCACGGCGTCATCCAACATACGGTTACGCTGGATGACCCGAACCTGATCCGACAATCGTTGGGCTGAAACGTTGACAGCTGGCTCAAGTACCTGAAACAGAGAGAGCATCCGACCACGGTACGCAGTCAGGTTAGTTCCCCCCTCTGTAGCCCCAAAGTATGAGCGCATGACATTTTCATTAATGGATTGCGTCCATCGCATGCGCTGCACACTTCCACCGATAGCGGGAACCCTGTCAGAGGCCGGTGGGCCTCGAGGTCCTAAGCTGGTCGGTGGTCGGCCTCGTCCGCGCCGACGCGCAGGTGGTGGTGTCGTCGGCGGCGAGAAGTATTCGTCGCTCGAGCTCGACGCAACTGCAGCTACCGGAATCTCTGGACTCACGGCTGGCGTAGGTCCCGGCGGCTGCGAGGCGGAGCTGAGCGACGAACCCGAAGATGTTGATTGTGTGGTTTGAGCTCGTGTCCGGCTTCTTGTCAGCATGTTGTCAAAATTGTTTCATCCCGTTTTGCTTTTCAATTTGTCGTTTTCATTCCACTCCATTTATTTATTTATTTATTTAACAATTTATGTACACACATTTAATAAAAATATAAGAAGAAGGAAACAGAAAATAGGTACAAAGGTGATGCTTATTTCTATAGAAATCTCTTCCAGCATACCTGCGATAGGAGAGTTGAGTAAAAAGAGATGTAGACATTGTGTGTAAAAGTATTGAGTAGAAAAAAATGAAAAACAATAAAGTTTAAATATAACATACAATACATAATTATTATACCAATATATACTAAATAATATTAAAAGGTAAATAATAATATATACATATACGCAACTACGATGGGAAGGAAAGATAGTGTTCTTTCACTCTTCTTTTAAAAACTGCAAGGGTTTGGCAGTCCCTAATGTCAGGCGGTAGCGAATTCCACAACCGAACCGCATGCACAGTAAAAGAGTAGGAGTAAAAATCGGTAGAGTGGGGAGGGGATTTAAGGAGATTTTTAAGATGCGACCTGCAAAGCGCATCAGAGGGACGGGAATAGGAGAAACGTTCCCGCAGGTAGGATGGCATTTTAGGGTTGTGAAGGACGTTAAACAATAAACACAATATCCGAGAGTTCCTGCGAAGTCGGATAGGGAGCCACTTGAGAACCTTGCGAAATTCTGAAACATGATCATATTTTTTAAGGTTAAACACAAAACGAATACAAATATTTTGCAAACGCTCAAGTTTATTTAGAAGCTCCTCAGTGGCATCCAAATAACAGGCATCAGCATAGTCTATGATGGGTTGAATGAGAGTTTGGGCTAGAGAAATTTTGGTCTTCATAGGCAAAAAGCTCTGGAGGCACTTCAGCGAATGGAATGTGTAGTGGACCTTGCGGCTGACTTCAGCGACATGGTTAGTCCACGATAAATAGGAGTCCATGATCACCCCCAGGTTTTTAGCTGTTTTAGCGTATTCAATCTGTACCCCATTCAGCCAGAGTGGAGACAGTGTCGCAATATCCAGCCTGTTCCGCATGTATCTACCACCGATAATCAACGCCTGAGACTTCTTGGGATTGATTTGCAACCCAAAGGACCGCGACCACTCCTCAATAGCCCTCAGATCACGATTCACGGCGAGTACAGCAGCTTCCGCATCTTCCTTTGAAAAGTGATAGTAAATCTGCAGATCGTCGGCATAGAGATGGAAGTTAGAAGAGATGACTTTAGTGACAGAGTTAATAAAAATAGAAAAAAGAAGAGGAGAGAGAACACCACCTTGAGGCACGCCCGCAGTAAGGGAGCACCAATCTGAAGAGGATTCATCAAGGCGTACCCGCTGAGAGCGGCCTCGAAGATAGGAGTCAAACCATCGAATAATGGAAGAAGAGAAATTTAGAGTTTTGAGGATCCCAAGGAGGATATCGAAGTCAACAGAGTTGAAGGCGCTGCTGAAATCCAGAAGAACAAGCATTGTCAGAGATTTATGGTCCATAGCCCAGCGGATGTCATCAGTAACCTTTAAAAGAGCTGTGACAGTGCTGTGACCAGGTCGAAAGCCGGATTGAAAAGAACTGAGAAGATCATTGCTAGATAGAAACAAAGAAAGTTGCTGATGGACAATGTGCTCAAGAACTTTAGATAGATAAGGGAGGATGGAAATTGGTCTAAAATCAGTCGGATAAACGGGGTTAGGGATTTTTGGTAACGGTATGATTTGGGCTTGTTTCCAAGCATCGGGAACAGAGCCAGAAAACAAGGAAAAGTTAAAAATGTGGGTCAAAACAGGGAGGATAGTGGGGAGAATAGGAGAAATCATTCTAGAGCAAAGGTTATCATTGCCAGCAGCGGAAGAGGAGATTGCAGAAATAGCTTTCTTGACATCATCTTCACTCACAGGACTGAAATCGAATGGGGAGCACTGGGGCATTGGCATACTGGAAAGTTGATTTAGTGTTGCTGATTTGACTTGTGGGTCTAAAGTAATTGGAGGGAGTGAGAAAAAACGATACAGAGCACACACATCAGTATCCTTGATAGAAACAACTGGAGATTTACCAATGCCAACAGTTTTCAGAAACTTCCAGACTTCAGAGGAGTTCCGGTTGTCAAGAGAATTATGGAAGTAGCGTCTTTTCGCATCTCTACACATGCGACTACAGCGATTACGCAGCTCTCGGTAAAAACACAAATTGCGCTCGGAAGGACAACGCTTTAGCCGCCTTTTGGCTCGATCTCTACTGGCCATTGCATCCTTAATGGCTGGAGTGAGCCAGGGAGCCGGAACATATTTAACTTTAACTCGACGCAACGGGGCATGTAGGTCATATAGACTTAGTATTTTACTGTTAAAAATACTAACCATATCGTTGATGGAGGAACTCTCAAAAACTGCTGTCCAAACAATGCTACCAGCATCACGCAGCAATGCCTCCAGGTCTATGGCCTTGTAGTTCCGAAGGAAAATATATTGCGGTTTGCGCTTAGGAGGGCGAATTTTATATGACATGAAGATTAAATCGTGATAGGAGAAACACGCAGTAAGCTGACCGTGTAGAGATACATTACTAGGTTTTGAAACAATCATAACATCCAAAAGAGATGGAGTGCAATTTGGGAAATGATGAGTAGCGGAAAGAGGCAGAATACTTAGGTTAAAAGAAGATAAGAGAGATTGAAGTTTGTGAGTACGAAAGTCATTTTTAAGAAGGCATGTGTTAAGATCACCCATCAAGACTACGTGGTCATAAGTAGGACAGAAATCGCTTAAAAGCGATTCAAAAGAATCAAAGTAATCGATACTAAGGTTGGGACTATACATTACTCCAAGAAGCATTTTAACGTGATGTAATGATATTTCTATAAATAGATGCTCAGCTGACCCCGAGTAGGAAGATGGTGATGCACTGATAGTCTTAAAGGGTATACCAGCACGCAAATACATGGCCACACCACCGCCACCCTTCCCCGTTCTATCGTTGCGAATAAGAACAAAGCCTGGGAGGGCATAATGAGCAGATAAGAGAGAAGGTTTCAGAAAGGACTCAGAGATCAGTAAAGCATCTAAATGTGCACAGTTAATGGACGCCAGAAGATCTGAGAAATGGCAAGGAACACTCTGGGCATTGATGTGGGCTATTTTGAGGTTACTGGGGTAGTGGGAAAGCAAAGAGGAAATCTGATCACCAAGTGTAACAGGAGAGGAAGAGCCACTTCCTGCACTGTGAAAGCTGCTAGAGGAGGAAGAACAGGAGAAAAAGTTATCATCAAAATTACCATCCAACATATTTGCAAAAAATAATACTTAAATAAAAATAGATATAATTATAATTATATAAATAATTACACAATAAATAGGTAATTAAAAACAAAAGTTAAAAAAATAAAAAAACAACTATAAATCTTTAGCTAATAAAACCACCAGAAACGCTGTAGATGGGAGAGATTTTAACAACGTAATACTAATAAAAAATAAAACTTGAAAAATACAAACGCAAAAGTGAGGATATAAAAGTGAGCAAGCGAGAATATCTATTTCCAATAAACGGATGCCAACTAATACAAACACAAAGTGTAACGAAACGCAATTATTTTAAACTGACAAACGTCAAATGTCATAATAAAAATAATTAAACATCTACCCAACGCTAGGGATTCGACTTTTGGCGGGAAAGACAAAGCGTCGCATTTCTTAAATTTTATTTCTGCCTTTTATAAAAGTTAGGATTCTCAGGTATTTTGGTTAGCACGTGTGTTCCGGGATTTTTTTAGCTTTTATTGTTTTATTGCTGTTACCTTTTGAGCTTGTTATTGTGTGTTCTTTACCAGGTTTGTACTGTGTGTTGTACCTATTAAGTTTTTCCATTAAAAATGGAAAGAAACAAACCCCCCGATCCGGATCCCCCCAATATCCCACCATCCTTTACTCCTCTTCTTCCATCCTCTAACCCTCTATCACAATTTACTGAAGTAGTGTACAGTGCCACAGAGATGGAAATGTCACCCTCCCCACAAAATACACGCAAACGCCCCGGTCACGAAGAAATTATCACCCCGAAACCTCCGATCAAGCAACCTAAGAGTCAAATAGGCCGAGTTAGGTATTCAGCTACGGATAAAGCCCCATTTTTAGTCCATGTTTCTCGTATAGAAACCCAACAAAATGCAGGCACTACTCTACATCCCGTTAATTTCGGTAAATTCCTCTGGACTAACAATATTGCGAACGTGCTTCGTGACGGCGTTAATAGAGTTGGAAGGAATCGCGTATCTGTGGAGTTTACATCCCCTCAGGATGCTAACTCATTTCTGATTAACAGTTTGTTGCTTAAACATGGGTATACAGCATCAATCCCTACATACAACATCACAAGGATGGGTGTTGTCACTGGGGTTCCCTCAGATATAACTGATGAAGAAGCAATCACATATTTGTCTGTACCTACAGGATGTGGACAAATTCTTAAAGTTCGCAGGATAAATAGAAAAATTCATAAGGATGGTATAACGGAGTGGAAGCCTACTGAAACCTGCGTCATCACATTTGATGGGCAAGTATTACCCAAGAGAATCTTTTGCTGCTACACTTCCCTTCCTGTTGAACAATATATATTCCCAACAATTCAGTGCCGGAAATGTTGTAGATTTGGTCATGTCGCTAATATATGCAGATCAAAACCACGCTGCAGTAGATGTGGCCACGATCATCCCGGTGATGGTTGCAACATCTCTGAAAGCGAGGCCTTCTGTGTGCTTTGCTCGGGGAATCACTTTGCTAATAGCAAGTCATGTCCTGAGCATGGTAGACAGAAAGCCATTAAGACTATCATGGCAGAGAAAAATATTTCATATTTAGACGCTAGCAAAGTAGTTCCAGTAGCTACTAGGAATTATGCTAACATCACTAAAACTCCAACCACATATAGAAAAACTGTAATTCTTCCACCTAAGACCCATGCCCCTCTTTCCCCATCTTATGACAAAGCTGCTCACCAGCAAATAATTAGTACTCCCCATCCATCACAGCCTAATGGCTGTGCTCTAAATAATAACAACATCCCTTCTAACAATATTTCTTCTCTCATTGAACTCTTGATAAAACTTCTACCAACAATCTTTCCCATTTCTAATCTTTCCCAAACACCGTCCAACGTTGCCGATCAACTTATTTCATTCTTATTACAATTTAAAAATGGCGTCCCGCCTAATCTTCCTCCAGTGGAATGTGAGGAGCGTGTGGCATAAGAAGCACGACCTCATATTTCTCCTAAATAAGTACAAGTCATTGGCTTGCTCCATAGCTGAGACTTGGCTCACACCGAGTCTTAGTTTTCGTATGCCACATTTTAATATCCTCAGGTGTGACAGATCCGATGGGTATGGAGGGTCAGCTCTCTTCATAAATAATCGGGTCCCATTCTCGCCCATATCCCTTCCCTCACTTGAGGGTAATTTGAGTATTGCAGCAGGAAGGGCCAAAGGTATCACATTGTTTTCCATCTATATTGCCCACCCCAACCTTAACTTCTTGAGTATTTTGAAAGATATTTTTACTAACACTCATGGGCCTCTTTTAGTCATGGGCGATTTTAACTGCCACCACTACAGATGGGGTTCTGAACGCTGTGATGCATTTGGTGTAGCACTGGTGGAACTATTAGATGACTTAGATCTCTGTATCCTAAACAATGGCTGTCCAACTCGTAGATCACTTCCCGGACAGCAAAACAGCTGTGTGGATCTTACATTTTGCTCAGTTGAATTAGCAGCATCAGCTCTGTGGGAATGCACATCTCTATCGCATGGTAGTGATCATTATCCTATAATCATATCTCTTAATAACAGAACCCATTTAGAAAAAATTTCCCCTCCTCTATTGAAGTATAACTTGTCCAAGCCTGATTGGTCTAAGTTTGCATCACTATTGGAGAATAAAATTGATGATCTTCCAAATTTAAATTCATCTTTCCCTAACCCTTCTAATCATTACCATGCCAAAGTTTGTTATGAGGGTTTTGTTACAGCTGTAACTGCAAGTGCTGATTCAACCTTCCCAATTAAAAATACTGCCAGAAACAAAATCCCCTCACCTCCATGGTGGGACTCGGAATGCACTGCGGCAGTTCGGGAAAGAAATGAGGCAGAAACGCGCTACAATGTGGATATGAGCACCCCAAATCTCATGACATACTTTCGGTGTAATGCCAGAGCTAAACGCCTCCTTCGTAACAAGAAACGTTCTGGCTGGGTCAAATTCTGCACCTCCTTATCCCCCTCTACTCCAATCTCAGTTGTTTGGAAATACATCAATAGGTTTAGAGGTGGATGTTCCCCTTCAATCACTTCAACAATAACTAGGGAAACAGCTGAACTCTTCTTTGACAAAATAGCATCACCATATGTCCCAACTTTATGTGAATGTATAAATGAGCCTCTACTTAATATGCCAGAAGATCCCTTTGATACTCCATTTACTATGGATGAACTGAATGTGGTACTACAACATGTCCGGGATTCAGCTCCTGGTATTGATGGCGTGCCATATTCTTTTATTTCTCACTGCAGCATCAAGGCTAGAACATATTACCTTAATATTATAAATTTTTGTTATGGTCATGGTTGGGTTCCAGACCAGTGGAAGATACAGATTGTCATCCCCTTATTGAAACCTGGGAAACATCCAGATGATCCGAATGGCCTTAGACCAATTGCTCTATCTTCAGTCCTAGCGAAACTACTAGAACACCTCATCAAAAATCGCCTCGAATGGATAGTCGAATCGAGAGATATATTGCCGAATCACCAATTTGGTTTCAGGAAGGGGCTTGGTACAATGGATAGTGTCGGTGTCCTAGTTACAGATATCCATATAGCCTTTTCCAAAAACCAATCCACTGTCGCGGTTTTCCTCGACATCTCCTCCGCATACGATAGCGTACTTCTTCCCATATTTTCAAAAGTCATTGAAAAAATAATATATGAATCAATCAATAAGTTTCTAAGTAAATATAATATATTATGTGAAGAACAGAAAGGGTTCAGGAAAAACAAAGGTATAAATACTGCTATTTACGACTTACTAAGTGTGATAATGGAGAATGTTGACAAAAAACTACCAATCTGCGCAATCCTAACAGATATGACAAAAGCTTTCGATTGTGTCCATCATGAAACTCTGCTAAAAAAGCTAAACTTGTACGGAATAAGAGGAAACGTATTAGAACTTATAAAGTCATATTTAAGCGGCCGTAAACAATACACGGAAATTTCTAAAATATGCACCAGCACCAGGCGGGAAAAAAAATATAAATCCGAAGCAAGAATCGTAAGACATGGCGTTCCCCAGGGTGGAGTGCTTAGCTCCCTCTTATTTTTGCTATACATTAATGACTTACCTAATCACATAAATCACCCCATGGTTTTATTCGCTGACGACAGTACCGCTCTAGTTAAATGTACAGACATTAAAACATACGCACTTGATATCAATACCACACTTAACGACATTGTGAATTGGCTTGACGAAAATAATTTAGTAATCAACCTACAAAAAACCAAAATAATGCACTTTTATCAACGCACATCGATACCGAATATGTCGATAGACTATAATAACTGTAGAATAGAACAAGTTAAAGATGCGAAATTTTTAGGCATACTTATAGATAGCCAGTTGACTTGGAAAGCTCAAGCAGAAGAAGTGTGTAAAAAATTAAGCGTTGCTGCGTATGTTCTGCATAATCTTGCAAAAAAGGTCAACATCGCCACAACAGTGGTGGCATACCACGGACTAGTAGCGTCCATTTTAAGATATGGAATAATATTTTGGGGGAACTGTACTCTACGAGAACAGGTATTCAGGGCCCAGAAACGTTGCATAAGGGCAATTCACAACATGAAAATGACGGATAGTTGCGTTCCTGTGTTTAAGTCCCTGAAACTTTTAACGTTCCCCAGTATTTATATTTTAGAAATCGCACTCTTCGTTAAATGCAATATGCACCTTTTCACCTCAGTGTCAGAAACTAGGAAGAGACCATTAAGAAGTCAGTATAAACACCTAATTAATGTTAAGAGATGTAAGACTGCTTTGCTCAAAAAAAGTGTCAGTAGGATGGGACCAATAATATATAACAAAGTCCCCAATATAATTAAAAATGATACAATCCAAAATTTTAAAAAGAGACTGACTTTACTACTTATTGAAAAATGTTATTATTCTGTAAATGACTTTTTAAATGACAATGATTTTGAATAATAATTTAATGTTTTCTCAATTTATCCAATTTTATTATAATTTCTACTCAATATTATTTTATGATTTTCTGAGGACTTGTATTTATAATTTGATTTAATTTGTAATGTTATTTTATTTCCATTGTTTAATTTTATTGTAAATTTAGTATTTAGTTAGTAATTACAGTTAAATTTTTGCATGCCTTATTAGGTAGATTGTACAGGGCGCACCTACATTATTGTAACATCTTATTTTATGTACCTACAATCTATGCAAATAAAATATTACTTTACTTTACTTTACTTTACTTCCCGTACTCAGGCAAAAATTGCACCAGCTGAATCTTCCGGCTAAAATGATACAATGCATATGTGGTCTCCTTTCATCTCGATCTATGATTCTCAGAGTTCAGGGAGAGGAATTTGATGAAAGGCAAACATGGAAGGGCCTCCCTCAAGGCTTTGTACTCAGTCCACTATTATACAATTTATACACGGCTGATATTGGGTCATGTCTAAATAATAATTGTCAGATTTTACAATACGCCGATGACATTGCTCTATACGTGACAGATTCCTCCATCGTTGACGCTGCTTCATCTCTATGTCTCTCTTTGGAGTCTTTGAACCAATGGCTTTTAAACCATGGTTTATCACTTTCTGTACAAAAAAGTTCGACATTAATTTTTTCTCGGAAAAGACAGATCCCCCCAATTACAGTGAGCATTTCAGGCTATAACATTCCCCTAGTAAGGAAAGCTAAATTTTTAGGCGTTTTTTTGGACTCGAAATTATCTGGCAAGTCTCACGTAAATTTCCTGATCCAAAAATGTGAAAGAATTATTCCTATTTTAAAGGTTCTTGCGGGTGTTTGGTGGGGTGCTCATCCTTACACCATGAAACTAGTTTACAACGCCTTAGTCCGTAGCGTTCTGGACTATGGTACATATCACCTAATTCCTTGCAACAAAGGGGCTTTGGCACGATTGGATGAGGTACAGTCCAAATGTCTTCGGATCATCTCTGGTTGTATGAAGTCTTCTCCCGTTAACGCGTTGCAGGTCGAGTGTGCCGAACCACCCTTGGCCTTGAGACGACAATTCCTAGCATCGCGTTTTTTGTATAGATTAGTCTCTAGATCATCCCATCCCATTATACCTAGATTAAATGAGTTAGACGTCTTACACAGAAGCTCAAATTACTGGAAAAATAAAGAAATTCCTTTAGTATTAAAAGCATTTCGAAAAGTTAAAAATTTAGAGTGTCCGATTTTACAGTATCCAAGATTACCCCTATTTAACTTCTCTTACGAAAGCTTATGTTTTATCCCCAAAATTTTTTATGATATTGGTATTTCCAAAAAATCTCCATCGGCAAATTCGACCTTCAATGCCGTTGTGGGTGAACGTTGGAATGGGTTTCAATTATTTTTCACTGATGCCTCTAAATTGAATACTGACAGTATCACTGGAGCTGCGATTTATTACCAAAGCTCTAGAATCATTCTACAGTACAAATGCCCCAAGGAGTCTTCTGTATTCACTGGCGAGTGCGTGGCCATATTAGAAGCCTGTCTTTTTATAGAGTCACACACTAACATTGAGAAAGCAGTTATCTTTACGGATTCCCTTAGCTGCCTGAAAGCTTTAAATCAAAGTCCTTTTAGAAGCAAACTACACAGTCCCCTTATTCTAAAAATCAAGAACTCCTTATTAGCCTGTGCTAACAGTCAAAGGGACGTTCAGCTAGTTTGGATACCTAGTCATTGTGGCATCAAGGGTAATGAATGTGTGGATACTTTAGCTAAAGATGCTTGTTCATCTGTAACGGCTCACCTGTCACATAACACTCATCTGAGCTATGATCTCTTGTCCCTTCCAAAAGTTGATCTCCAGTGCGCATGGCAGGAACAGTGGAATATATCCAGCAAACATAAAGGCAAGTTTTTCTATGCTGTCCAACCGTTAATAAAACCAAAACCATGGTTCTGTGGTTTCAGAAAAGTTTCTAAAACTGTTATATCTGTTTTTTGTAGAATTCGCTTAGGTTTCTGTTGTACCCCCGTTTTTTTACATAAAATACGAATACGCGATTCTTCCATCTGCGAGTGCGGAATAGGGGAGGGCACTTTAGACCATATATTTTTTGAATGCTCTAATAATGTCCCGTCACTTGATTTATATGGCCGTCTGCCTAAATTTAAAATCCCTCTTCCGATTAACTTTCCTTCCCTTTTAACACATTCCTCCCCAGAACTGCTTGTGGCGCTGATGATTTTCATCCGTCACAATAACATCAAACTATGAGTCTCACTCAACCTAAATCACCGTTTAAGGATGTGCGTTCATTTCATTTCTTTACAACTTTATTACAATATTATATATTTTTCTATTCTTTGTTTGTTTCATCCCATGCTAACCCAACAAGTGTTCAACTGTACCAACCAATAGAAGAATCTAATCTCCGTGTAACGTTATATATCAAACACACTTGCTTTTCCAATCTACTTTAGACATTGGCAGAATAGTCGACATCGGCTTTGCTCGCCATATAAAAATATAGATAGATAGATAGATACCCAACGCTAGAACGTTCGTAGTGTTAAAATAAAATATAAAAGACCAAAGCAAACTATGGGTAGATTTACAAGAAAAGAAAAAAAAAGTTAAAAGTAAATCGACAATACTTCCTGCACCAAACAATAAGGTTGTTATAAAACATGCATGATCAAGTTGGTTCAACAAACTCAGCGACGACCCTTCCGCACACCTTTCGCTTTAGGGGTTGCAGCATTGGGCACTGCAGCTGTAGCGGCTGCTGACGAGGTTGATGTAGCAGGCACGGGATCGTTAGACGCAGCAGCATTGGAGGCAGTTGGAAATAGCACGATTAGCTTCTGAAGCTCACCCATAGACGCTATCTTCCGGCGAGATTTATCAGGCGTCATGACAACAACCTTTCCCTCCGCAGACCAGCAACTGTTGATGCTAAAGTGCTTGCGGGCAGCCATAAATACTTGATGCCGTGTTTGGGTCAGAAACTCAGATATGGTGATTCCGCTGCCTTTGAGTGCTGTTTTTGAATCCCACACCAACCGACGATGTTCCAACGTACCAATACAGGTCTAGTTTTACCCTTAGGAGCTCCGAGTCTGTGACACACATTTAAATATTCTAATTTGAAGTCCTCGATCAGCAATTGTTTTGTGATGATTCGCACAATTGAGTCATTCAACTTTTCACCGGGCTTTTCAGCGATACCATGAATCAGTAAGATCTTTCTTCGCATTGCGGTCTCATGACTGTCCAGACTCAGTGACAAGAGCTCAATTTGTGTTTTGAGGTGACCAAGTGTTTTACACACAAAGGACTTGAAATTGGTGAAATCCTTAGATAGTGAAGCAAGGTCCAAGTGAGTGGTGTCAGTGCCAGCTGTTGCTTTCTGCAACTTGTCTTCATACTCACCCATGCGGGAGCAAAACAACTTTTCAAGTGCCTCCATACTATGTACAAGCTTGCTGTCCATGATTAGGAAAAAGTTGTTCAAGTATTGTATTACAGTGAGTTTGAAAGGAGAATATGAAGAAAAGGTGGGTTTATTAGTTATTTAGAACATTTAAACTTTTGATAACAATAGTTAATTATTTTTAAAATAATATTTAATAAGGAGCTATAAAAGATTGTTTACTTGTCAAGCCTACCCACATGAGAAAAAAAAGCCATCAAAAATTAAATAAACTCCATCTGCAGTAGTTTATTTAATTTTTTTTTCTGGTTGTGTCTAGTATTATATTCATGTTGAAGATTGTTTGTTTTATTAAAATCAGTATTATTATTATTATTATTCCATTTATTTATTTACTATACATATTTATTAAATCTTTAAATATTTCTATTAAAAAAAAAAACATTTAAAAATATAAAAAATAGTAGCCCACCGGTATCGGGAACAGGGTCCAAGCTACCGGTGGTCAGGGCTCCCGAGAGAGGAACCTCCTAACGATACGCGCCGTGTCCAAGAGTACCGCTTTCTGGATCAAGCCCTTGATCCAGCTGCCCAACGAGAGCCTCTTAAGGTGTTGGTCGAGGCTCTTGGCAATTATGCCATTGGCCGTCACGACTATCGGCACAATGACTGCTGTGTTCACATTCCACATGTCGACAACCTCGTGAGCCAAGTCAAGATACTTCGATTGTTTATCTTTCTCAGCCTTCACGAGGTTCTCGTCATGCGGGACTGCTATATCTACAATCATTGCGCGACGCTCTAGTCGGTCTATCACCACTATGTCAGGCTTATTGGCAACAATAGTCCTGTCAGTGATGATAGACCGATCCCAGTACAATGTGCAATTGCCATTTTCGAGAACTGGGTCGGGCGCATACCTATAGTATGGTACTTCCGATTCCACAAGATTGTATTTAAGGGCAAGTTGCTGATGGATAATCCTGGCTACAAGGTTGTGCCTGTGCAAATAGTCTCCGTTAGCCAGACTAGAACAACCGGAAATAATGTGGCGGATGGATTCCCCCGGCCGGTGACATGCCCGACATATGTCAACCGTACCGTCCTTCACAATGTATTTCCGGTAGTTGTTCGTCATCATAACTTCGTCTGTAATCGCACAGATAAAACCTTCGGTTTCCCCAAAGAGGTCACCAAAACGTAGCCAGGCCACGGACGCTAGAAAGTCTACATCGGGCCCATGTAGGACCCGATAAAAGCGCCCGTGAAGCTCCTTGCTCTTCCATACCTCCCTGCGATCATTAGTATCTAATACCACAGGTTTGCGCCAGTTCTCGTTAGCCAAGGAGAGTGGGGTGAGGCCCTTGTCCACTGCGACGACATCCCGGTGCATACCCACGTCGGCTTCTAGGAAGTATTCCCTAAGGCTGCATACCTCGCGGTTGTGCAGGGTCTTAGCATTTAAGAAGCCACGGCCCCCACACTTCCGCGGGATATACAGCCTCATTACCGATGATCGTGGGTGATGCATCCGATTTGCGGTCAGCAGTGAACGGACCCTCCTATCCAGGGCGTCCAGTTCTGTCTGAGTCCATTTGAGTATGCCGAAAGAGTACATCAATACTGGCATGACCCAACCGTTAAAGGCGCGCACCTTGTTTCCGCCTGATAAAAGACTATTTAGTACTTTGTTCAGGCGGCCGAAGAAGCGCTCCTTCAACGATTGTTTCACGCCAGTAGCATTGATGCCCAACGCTTCCGACATACCCAAATACTTGTAAGTTTCGGTTGAGCAAAGGGATCTAAGGTGTATGGAATCCGAGAGTTGGGTTCCCACGGATTCCATAATCTCACCTCGCTTCACATGCATGACCGCACATTTGTCCACACCAAATTCCATACTGATGTCGCTACTGAAGGTTTCTGTTACCTTCAGTAGCTTCATCAGTTGCAAGTTGTTGGGGGCAAAGAGTTTCAAGTCATCCATGTAAAGGAGGTGCGATATGACCTGACCACCTCTTCTCAACCGGTAGCCTTGGCCTGAACCCTCCAGCAGTGTACTAAGAGGGTTCAGGGCCAGACAAAACCACAGTGGACTCAGACTGTCGCCCTGAAATATGCCGCGCTCGATCCTTATCGGTTCACTGTTCGCTTGGGTCTGTCGACATCCTGGATAGTGAAGGACGGTCCTCCACTGCCCCATACACGACATCAGGAAGGTGCGTAGAACTGCATCAACTTTATACAGCTCCAGCACCCTCATGAGCCATGTATGTGGCACTGAGTCATAGGCCTTCTTATAGTCTATCCAACATGTCGACAGATCCCTTCGGGAACGACGAACCTGTTGGCTAATGGCAACATCAATGAGGAGCAGCTCCTTAGTACCACGGGACCCGTTCCTACATCCATTCTGAGAAGCCGACATTATTGAATTACTGTCAATATGGTTGTTAATCTTAGCTCTCAGAATGGATGTAAGAACTTTATAGACCGTCGGTAAACACGTGATCGGTCTATAATTTTTGGGTTCCGAAGTACTACCTGATTTATGGAGCAGGTGGGTTATTCCGGTAGTTAAGAACTTGGGTAGCGATCCTGACTCTAAGGCAGTCTGAAACTGGGCTGCCAAACGAGCATGCGATCCTTTGAACCATTTTATCCAAAAGTTGTGCAGCCCGTCCGGCCCTGGAGATTTCCAATTAGGCAGCGGACGGACTGCACGAGCTACATCTTGGGGGCTGATGTTAATTTCCCCCATTTCTGGTATCGGATCGCACGCGCGCTCGACCTCCCGGGTCCAGTCACCCTCGGTATGACTGACAGGCACCGACCAGATGTTACGCCAGAATGAAAGCATGGCTTCATCATCCGGTAGGCGCGTATCAGTCACACCTTGGTCTGGTCGCTCCCAAGCTCTATAAACCCACCTCTCATTTCTTTGGAATGTGCGATTCTGAGTATATCGCTCAACTCGCCGCTTGTACCGACGAATACGGTTTGCCCATGCATAGACTTTCTGCTTCAGGAAGTCGATACGCTCTGTGACGCGGGTCAGATAGTCTCGAGGACTAATATCAGTCCCCGAGAACGCCCGCCTCACAAAGCGCATCACTCTAGGGCGAGTGTTGCCCTCCCTGAAGCAGATAAGTTTGCCGATGAGCGCTCTAGCCTCACCGATACGACGCTCGATCCTACACTGCCAAGCTGGTATAGCTAGTCGTGCAACTCTGTCACTGTTTGGAAGTTTGACATGAGCTACACGACACGCCGCTGCAGCCCCACAGTACAGGATCGAGTGGGTATCGGTAAGGTTTTCACTGCTATCAAAATAAATTGATAGCTGCGAATCTAGAGCACACACCAGCGCCCTATTTTTGTTGTGCATGGGCAAACGTGGTAGTCGAGGTCTAAGCTCAGGCGGCGTGGAGCGGTATTCTCGGAACGCATCCTCCAAAGCGCTCCTCAATTGTTCATTACACTGGGAACTCACGGATATAGCCCTATCTTCATCTTCTTCACCATCGTGGTCGGGTCGTGGTAAAACACAAGTTCGTTGTTGCGCCGTGACCGGTGGTGAAGCAGTTGAGACACAGCTACTCCGTGATTCTAGTCGTAGTCTATCAAGCACGGCGTCATCCAACATATTGTTACGCTGGATGACCCGCACCTGATCCGACAGTCGTTGGGCCGAAACGTTGACAGCTGGCTCGAGCACCTGAAACAGAGAGAGCATCCGACCACGGTACGCAGTCAGGTTAGTTCCCCCCTCTGTAGCCCCAAAGTATGAGCGCATGACATTCACATTAATGGATTGTGTCCATCGCATGCGCTGCACACTTCCACCGATAGCGGGAACCCTGTCAGAGGCCGGTGGGCCTCGAGGTCCTAAGCTGGTCGGTGGCCGGCCTCGTCCGCGCCGACGCGCAGGTGGTGGTGTCGTCGGCGGCGAGAAGTATTCGTCGCTCGAGCTCGACGCAACTGCAGCTACCGGAATCTCTGGACTCACGGGTGGTGCAGGTCCCGGCGGCTGCGAGGCGGAGCTGAGCGACGAACCCGAAGATGTTGCTTGTGCTGTTTGTGCTTGTGCCCGGCTTCTTGTCAGCATTTCATATCAATCCATGTTGGTCAAAAATGGGTAATCGGTCGTAGGTATTTTCTTTTAACAGATGTGCGTGCTTTTTTTTTTCGTGGTACTTAGTATAATTTGCATTTTGGTTATTGTTATTTATTAATTTATATTCAAAAAATCAGATTGAGAAAATTTTGTGACGTTTCAGTTGTCAGCCGGGCCACACTTATTATTATTATTATTATTATTTATATAAAATAAAAATACAAAAAATATAAAACTATTTACGATTCGAATCGGGGTCAAAGAACGAAGAAACAACCAAAAACACCGACTTCCAAATTAGAAGTTAGAGGTTGGTTGTTTATTTTTTGTAGACAAATTTTACTCGTAATAATTACGATTGAGACTTTTCTGCACTAGTACTATCTAAACGAACTGTTAAAATGCCTCGCCATGTATAATTCTAGTGACTTTTAAAAAGTACTTACCTACAAAGTTCTGAACTGTTTCAAAGTCGTGGGATCTATATAAATACTCCGCACATACTCAAAAGGTTTTCCTTGACAAATACTGACGCAATCAATCGATCTGCCTAGCCTTTCCTGTGTTGGGGTCAGCTTCCAGTCAAACCGAATGCAGCTGAATACCAGTATTTTACATAGAGCGTCTGACTTTCTGACCATCCCAGTATTCCCAGTAAGAAGATAACACGATACCTCTTGACAAGACTGGTGTCAGAGATTCTGGTTATTGACGACGACAACAAATTTAATGTACATTTCACTCGTGTACTTCCCGTTCCCGTGAGAATTTTAATACGGGGATAAAATATAGCCTATGTTACTCGTTGATCATGCAGCTTTTCATTGGTGTAAAATAGTTAAAATAGTTCAAGTAGTTTCTCTTATAAAATTATTATTAGCTCTTTATAAAATTACTAGCTGCTGCCCGCGACTTCGTCCCCGTGGAATCCCCGATTTTAAAACATTCTTTATCGCTGCTCCGCTCCTATTGGCTTAAGCGTGATTATATCCTCCTCCTGTGTCCTCGATAAATGGTCTATTCAACCCAAAAAGAATTTTTCAATTCGAACCAGTAGTTCCTGAGATTAGCGCGTTCAAACAAACAAACAAACAAACAAACTCTTCATCTTTATAATATTAGTATAGACTAGCGACCCGCTCCGGCTTCGCACGGCTGCAATGCTGATACTAAATCTCTACTATATTGTGCATGTATTATACATAATAAACCTTCCTCTTAAATCACTCTATCTATTTAAAAAAACCGCATCAAAAATCGTTGCGCAGTTTTAAAGATCTGAGCATACATAGGGACAGACAGCGGGAAGCGACTTTGTTTTATACTATGTAGTGATTAGGCATACAAGTTCAAGTGACAGCCGGAACCAACAACTTAACATACTCTCCGAGGCACGGAGGAAACTCGGTATGTTAAGATGGTCACCCATCTACTAACCAATCTTGGCGAGCGTTGCTTAACCTTGAAGATCGACCCGTGCAGCTGTTACCACACACAGACCAACTATAAAAATTCTCAGCATGTCTTCAAAAGTTTTTCCTCCACAAATACCGATGCGTACGGTCATATTAGCCAATTGAGGTCTTACCTGATAAGTGAGGTAAGGAGGGCAAGGCGACGGTACCTACCTACCTACTTACATTAGCAAGGTACCTGTTGGGACGATACTAGTTTACTGATAGTGGCTCCGTGAGTCATGGAACAGGGCCTCAAGTCTGCTATTACAATAGTGTCGGAATGGTCTGTCATTGATCTCATAATGGTGGATTTTTACAAGTTTGGTAATCTACTAATATAAAAGCATCATTATGACTTTCCAATGGTCAACCACTGACACTCCATTGAAAGAAATGGCATAGAATGGTAATCTCGTACATAAAGACAGATGTACATATGCGGTAATCTGCTAAAATGTTGACAGTTTCTTTGATCAGTGACCTACCATTAGAACGTCATTGTGCAGTCATTACTTTTAATAGCTCCGTTACCAAAAATTATTGCGAGACCATTGACCGACCAATGTTCGACCATTATGACTTTAGCAGATTACGAACTTTTAGCAAAATGACAATGGGATCGTGTTGGAATGACAAATTTATAAAAATAGCAGACTTAGGCCCCAGGTGTATAAACAATATGTTCACTAATAGAGGGCGTTCCCGTTAACCCGCAATAGTATAGCATCCATATATCCATATATGATGAATTCGCAAGAGTTTTGTTGAACTTTGTTAGTTATAGTTAAATATGGTACGCCCAATTTTATTTATTTTTTTAAAGTTCCCTTTTTTGTATAATTATTAGATACCTATAGATTTTTTTGAGTCCGTCGTTAGATTAAGTTTTATAATGTTGTTTCCTATTTTTAAAGTTAAGATTATTATTAAGTAAGTATTAGCATTAAGTTTTTGAAACCACTATTGTATTGGGGTCAACCTGTAAAGATAGTGTGTGTTAGTGGAATAAATAAATAAATAAATAAATGATAAAAAAATATTACCCTTCGAAATAAAAAATGTTTTATATACTTTCTAATATTAAAATTTTCACTAAAAATGTTAAATTCATACGTTAACGAAACACTGTACACCCGTACTTGCCGGTTTGGGCATTGCTACTACTCGCGAGTACTATTCCGCGTTTTTTTTTTTTTAATTCGGATTATTTTATACTTATTTTTCTATGCTGATATTTTTATTTTAATCTATTAATGATATAGATTAACGGGTTTAAGGGAACGCCCTCTATTATTTAACATACTGTATACATGCATAGGTAAAGAGTTGTTTGAAAAGTGTGTTAAGCAAAATTAGAAAAGACTAGCGAACCGCCCCGGCTTCGCACGGGTGCAGTGCTGATACTAAATTTCTACTACATTATGCATGTATTACATACTAGCAGCGCCCCGCGGGAATACGGGGATAAAATATAGCCTATGTTACTCAGGGTGAATGTAGCTTTCTAATGGTGAAAGATTTTTTTAAATCGGTTTAGTAGTTTTTGAGTTTATTCGTTACAAACAAAATTACAAATCTTTCCTCTTTATAATATTACTTAGTATAGATATAGAAAAAATATGTTTCTTTTTTATTGTGTTTAGAAATGCTTTGCAGGGCTCACGTGAAGTCGTTTTTTTTGGGATGGGAAATCATAAAGTGACTCCGCCCGCTCCCGCTCTAGAGTGATTGTCAGGCTCTTCCTGACTAAACCTGTTCGTGTTCCTCCAAATACCCTTTGTGTTCTAGGGTCGCTGTGACTCTCTGGAAACATCTCGGATCCCTGGCAGTTACGTCAACTGCTGGACCTTTTTTATGAGAAATTGAATTCAGAATAGGGATGTTTCCTGAGTAAAAAAATATGATTCTATTTAGTCTGTCGGTTAGATTATCGAAAAATAATGGACACATATATTTTACTTTTTCAAATCTATAAAAGTTGACGAAGATGTAAAGCAACAAAAATCAGGAGTGTGGACTTGTGACGACACGCCACCGTGGTAAAAATTGTAGCACGTAGTGACGTCACACGAGTTTTCAACGCACTGTATCGTCTTCGTTTTTTGTTTATGTGAAAAAAGAAAAAATACGTATCCAATAGTTTTTGGAAATCTATCTGACGGAATAATTACCTATATTTTTTTAGTCAACTACCCTATTACAAAAAAAAAGCTTTCTAATAGTAGTTATAGTTAGTCACTATTGTATTGCTAGGTTAATCGAAATGGTTCTTATGAACGTATCTCAGTGAACAATCACATAGACGATTTTCATAGTATCTGGTCAAATGTTCCAACAGTGAAAGTTGGAAGTTCCGTCCCAAAATATGTGTCTTATACTTTTGCTCAAAAACATGCACCTTCCAGGATTTAAACCAAGCCATGACAACGCTATGAGTTAGTGCATAGTCAATTGAAATCAGCAGATTAACATGGTTCATTCGAATTCTGGTAGTCCACGAGGCGACGATTCGTCATAATTTATAATTTTCTGCCCAGCTGACTTAAAACATAACTTGCCTAAAACCAAAGTAGTTACAAATTACGACAATGCTCACTGACATTAAAATAAACTTCAATACCCAGCATTCCATTGTACCAGCAACAACTGAAGACAGCGATATCAACCGTTATGTACCATTGGCAACACTCGATTCGTTTCAATTGAACCGCACTCGACTTGCGCTGTCGCACTCGGCCGCTCGCTAAACGAAGCATCGCCATAGCATCGCTCTAAACGCAGCATCAATTGCAAACGGCCGGCCGGCCGGGGAGAATCAAAAACCGCGAATGACCGGAGGAAATTGATTTTTTTCTACTCTCTAATTTTTAATAAATTTTTGTTTAACGGTAGTTGTAAAGTGAGAAATTGTTTGTGCTATTTTGTAACAGCTGTTTCTTTTAATAGATATTTTTTCCCGCGACTTTGCTTCCATGGTTTATCCACAGAAACAGGATAGGGTCACATAAGTGACCTATTATACTGGACCGTTAGAATAGCTTTAGGTACTAAATAAAATTCATATCATGAGAGAATTTTCCTAACGACAATATTCTCCTTAGAACTAAGATATTTATTATTATTAGGTAACAATGTGTAAATGCACCTACTCTGGAATGACTGATCCGATTTGCGAAATTATTTCATTGAAAATAGCTTCTACTTAATTTTTTCCTCGGAGAAAAGCAAGTTTTTAGTTAAAGCCGTTAGCAGCTATTCATAAAGTAAAATCAACTATTTTGCTGTCTCTGTCACCGGAACATTGCAAACGCTGCAAGATTGTAAAATATATAAAGGCACGGGTATATTGGACGAGCTCATGGCTTAACAATAAATGTGGCAAGCCACATTTATTGTTAAGCCATGAGCTCGTTGTTGTTGTTGTTGTTGTTGTTGGTCTGTGGATAGGTGACCATTTTAATATACCTTTTCCTCCGTGCCTCGGAAAGCACATTAAGCCGTTGCTCCCGGCTGTCATTTATAGATCTTTCTTTACGGATTATCAGAGGCCAGAAAATGTTGCTCCAGCCTTGCCAATAGTGCAGTGAATGGGTTGTGGAAGTCCAGTAGGTAGCCACTCCAAGTTAAACACTGGTATTCAACTAAATCCGGTTTGACTGGGAGCCGACCCCAATACAGTTGGAAAAAAGCTAGGCAGATAATGATGACACGAATATATTGAACACTATTGAATTTGGATGGGATTGATTGTAAACCAAACTTTTTTTTTTCAAAATATATCGAGACATTACAATCTTATAAACATGTATTCCACGGATTTGTTACGGAGTCTGCAATTTTCCGGTGACGTCTCCATCATTCTTAATTCAAAATTCTGAACTGTCATTTATTTTAAAGTTCTTCTGTCGCGCACGAATGACAATATTTAATCTCTTTTGTGATGCTCGACCGATATTAATAAGATTCGGTATCTTGTTAAGTTTTTAGAACTATTTTAAAGTTAATCCAAGATTGTATTTAGGTACATAGTTTTCGCGGTGTGAACCGCGGTGGATTAACCTAATTTGTATAGTTTTCAGCAGCGAAAGAAAGAATTCAAACAGTAAAACTTTTTAATTATTTGTAGGTACACGGGTAAAAACAAAGTAGGTGACTAACGTATCTCTTTTATCTAGAAACAGTTTTTGTAGCTCGTATTTTAGGTTGTTTTATAGTATAAAAACTAAAGTAGTAAATACCCTGGGACGCAGAGGGCATTAGTAGGAACACGGGTGGGCTTTACTCAGTAGATAGGAGTCTGACACTCACTTCCACACCACCTAGAGCCGAAGAAGTCATTTGATGATTTCACATTCCCGAAAAAGTCATTTGAGGTCATGACGTTTTCCCATTCTTAAAAAAAACGGTACTAATCAAGTACCGATTTAGGGAAAAGAAATTTTAAAATGAAGTTGTACTTACAATATGACTAATTATTTAAGACAAGAAAACATTTTCAGAAAATCTCAAAATAAGAACTTAAGAGCGTATACGCCGCGCGTCATTTCATACAAAATTTCAAGACCTTATTTTTCGAAATGACTTAACCGATTTAAATGAAACTTAACACACATAAGCAGGATACATAGGTCTAAATAGTTAGTTGAAAACATTTTCGATAAATAGTGTTACCTACAGTTAAATTAGACCCATCCATACAAACATCAATTTATCTTTTTTTTTTAAATAAGATATTTCGAAAATGTTTTAACTTACTTTTTAGATTTATGTATCCTGCTTATATGTGTGAAGTTTCATTAAAATTGGTTCACTCATTTCGCTAAAAAGTGACTTGAAAAATTGTATGAAATACCATACGGCGTACACGCTCTTAAAGTAAGTCGTATAAATATCATTAACAAAAACATGTCCATCGTGCCCCGGCTGGGGGCCTTAGAATCTAAGGCAACCACGGGATTGCCCGGTTGAGCAGTAACCAGCCTTAATGTGCTGAACTGCGAGTAGTCCATTCAAAAAAAAAAAAAAAAAAAAAAAAAACATGTCCATCGCAATATAATATAGGTAACTAACTCAGAACTACAACACCGTTTTTTGTTTACAACGGACCACTAACTAAGTAATAAAAAACTCCCTTAAAACAATCTAATTTATCAAACGGATTAAAATAGATCAGCCTTGCAAACAATAGCCTGAAAAAACAACCTTCAATATACAAAAAATATACGTAGGTACTCTACACTGCCGAGCCATAAAATAGGCAAGTCTCGCAATAGTTTGTTCAGCGATTACACTGGCGTGCAAACAGAGCTATCGCAAAATGACTGATAATATTAACATTTCCTTGTTGTCATTTGAACTAAAGAAAGAATAAATATTTTAATAGCTTTTCCAGTTTTCTTTGTGAGATTTGAGTAAACTGTGCTGTTGTTAGGCACTGACTCTGACTGACAGAGTGTGTTTTTGTTTTTTATTTCTTACTCGAGTAAAACAAAGAAAGCTTTTCCCTATTAGGTTTTTCTGGCAGCACGCATTGCATGCAGCAAAATGCATGTTTACTGTGGATAATGCCACAGTAACCATGTATTTTCCGGGATAAAACTCACGACACGACATTCAGATTTTCCTAAACAGGTCAGTATTTTAAACAGATTACCATTTACAAATGTAAACAGTCATCTAAACAATGAACATAATATATTATTAATTAGGTAAATCTCTTTAGTATTACTTTATATTCATGAGGATAAGTAGGTATCAGAATTAAAAATAAATAATTAAAAAATAAAACATTTATTTGACGACGGACGTATACGTAATACAATAAAATTTTATTCGATTTTTCTGCCAAGGATCATTTTAAAATTACTTAAATCATTAACTTGTTCCAGTAATTTCAAATATGTTCATAAAACAAAGCCGAACACTGGAAACCTCTTCAAAAATTATCTCGACAGCAAAATACACGTGATCTCATTAAAATACGAACTAATTTACATATTTTTTCACTAAATTATGACTTGACGAATCTTCAAGCGAATTCCCCAGAATAACTTAAATTAATTGTAACAAAAGACTGTGCCAACGGTGACAAGAAAAATTGGCATATTTATCAATTTAAATTATTTCAGCAATATTTTTAGATGTTGTGTGATGACGTAATCGATGGAACGAAACAGAAATTATGGTGGTAGACTATTAGACATTCTGTCGTTGACTGAAAATTCGTCATTTTGCGTTAGTCATTTATTTGTTGAAACTTTAAAATCTTACTTTTATTCCTGCTAGGGTTCCAGATTTTGTTCGAAAGAGTCACTGCAGTCCTGGAACGCAAAGGGCATTAGCAGGAGCATGGATTGGTTTTAGTCAGTAAGAGTCTGACACTCCCTTCCGCTCCGCATAGAGCGGAAGAAGTCATTTGATGATTAACCATCCAGAAAAAATAAAACTTCTAGTTATGAAAGTTTGAATGAATGGATGTATGTAACACAATCACGCTGAATTGCTTTAGGGATCTTGATGAAATTTGGCACTGAGATAAAGCTACTCTTTTACCAGCAGCATGTTGCCTTGGGATAGTTTACTTACCAACATTCACACGGGTGAAGGCACTGGTTTTATAGATTTTTTATGATGACGTAAACGATGGAATGAAACCTGAATTATGATGGTTGTGTATTATAGACAAATAGCGTTTATTCATGTTAGTCATTTATTTGTAAGTATCTTAACTTTATATAAACAAAGTAAATAGACATTGAGTACCTACTAGCCTAGATAGATTAGGTTCCCCGAATTTTATATGACTGTTTTATGGCATTAGTTAGTAGGTACACTTTACTTGTGCCTTTTAGTTTTGATCAAGCAACCGTTTGTGATAATAACAGTGAGACATCTCCTCTTTCAAGTTAAATAAATAAATTAATTAAACTGCCAGTAGGCCTCAAAGAACAAAAAAGTTTATTCAGCAAAACGTGTGGACTTACAAAACGGAGCGAGCTTTTCCTAAACCCATTTTGAGATGATAACTTCACAGTAAAGCGTTGTACTGTAATCGATGTACTGGGGTGCTTGAACAATGAGAAACAAACGGTATACATATATTTTTATACATTGATCATTTAATGTCTTAATTTTTTGTTTATGTGAAAAAAGAAAAAATACGTCTCCAATATCTTTTGGAAATCTATCTGACGGACTAATCAGATTTTTTTAGTTAACTACCCTATTAGCATGTATGCATGACACAGTGTTCCTTAAAATTAGAACATCTGTACCTTTTTTTTTTTTTTTTTTTTTTTTTTTTTTTTGGATGGGAAATCATCAAATGACCCCTCCCGCCCTGGGTGAAGCGGTAGGGAGTGTCAGACTTTTACTGACTAAAACCCACCCGTGCTCCTCCATGTGCCCTTTGCGTTCCAGGGCCGCGGTAACTCTTTCGAACAAATTCCGCAACCCTAGCAGGCACCGACCCTATGGGGCCCCGTCTCTGGTGCTGACGGCTCCTTGAGGCGCGCGTGAAGCACAACGCGTCGTCGACTCAGCCTGGTATCGGACGGCGAGCCACCCACGCTCACCGTCCCCAGGCATCAGCCACTGCGCAATAGCACAGCGGCCGACTTGTCTCTGGAGGAGGCCACGATGGGACCATTACTGGCACTCCATCTCGGCCCCCACCCGAGAACCAGGAGTCGCAGCACCCACAGCAGTAGCGGCAGAAGCGGCGACGGAAGCCGCGGCGGCGGCAGAGGCGGCGGCGGCGGCGGACCTCTTGCCCTTGGTCGGGGCGGATGGCGCGCAGGCCCTTCCCCCAGCCCAGTGCTCGGCCGGCTTGCCAGCAGCCGCACATGCACTGCAGTGCGGCGTGGCCTCACACGAGCCGGCCCGATGACCGGGCTGACCACAGCGGAAACAAAGTCCGCTGCGGTCCACCTCCGAGGGGCACATAGCTCCCGTGTGGTTGCCCACATGGCAGCGGTAGCACCTCAGAGGCCTGGGTTCCAGCAGTTTTACCCGCGCAGACACCCATCCCACCAAGAGCCTTCGGCCCTCCGACACAGTTCTGGCCGCCGTCACGGGGCAGCTCACCACAAGGGTTTGCATGCCCGTGTTGTCAGGCCGGAGGGTGCCCGCCTTGACGAGCTCGGCAGAGCACCCCCCAGTCCTGGCGACGGCGGCCACAACTTCCTCCTCCGTCACGGAGTCATCCAGGCCCACTATGCGCATGTCGATGCGCTTAGTCGGCCTGGACACCCGGACCTCATCCGCGGGTAAGACCGCCCTTAGCTTTTCGGCCAGGGCGTCCGCGAACGGGCCACTCTCCGCTCCGGCGAGCTCGAGCTTCCGGGCACCGGTCAAGGTCCTCCTGACCCCGATGCCCCCGCTGATGCCCAGCTCTTGGAGGCTCACCGCCTCCTTCGCCCGCTTCAATACGGCGAGATAAGTCACGCCCCTCTGTTCCGCTTCCGGCTGCAGTGTTAACACTACAGCCGCGGACTTCGGGGCGCGAAGCCTCGCCGCAATGGCGTTGGCCTTCCGCCGCTGCTTCCTCGCCTTATTTCTTTTCGCCTTCGAGGCCTGCCGCTTTTTCCCGGCAACCTGCCACTCGACCCCGGCCGCCGGTGGGTCCGACGGTGGGGGTGGGGGCGGCTGCGGCGCCACTGGCGCAACAGCCTTAGCCGCCCCCCCTCCAGCCTTCCTCCCACCCCTCTTCGCCGGGGCCGACTTGGTCGTCGCCGGCGTCGCAGGCGCCGGCGCCACAGGCGCTTGCACGGCTCCCGTCTTGGCTTTCGCCTGGCCGGACGATCCCGGGCCGGCAGCCACCGCGGCTGCGTACGAAGCCGCCTTCTGCCGTCCCAGGGGCCCCTGTGTTGCCACCGTTGGGGAGCGCCGGACCATGTCCTCCAAAGTGGAGAACTGCTTCCGGAAGGGGGCCAGCTCCTGCCGCACCAGGTCCCGCACCTGGCTCAGCACTTGGCCCCCCTCCGGCGCTGCCGGACTCAGCC
The DNA here is from genome assembly GCA_905332915.2 of Hecatera dysodea. Lineage (NCBI taxonomy): Eukaryota > Metazoa > Arthropoda > Insecta > Lepidoptera > Noctuidae > Hecatera > Hecatera dysodea. Next base: position 20,949,397 of record HG995288.1, on the reverse strand, counting down.
CCCCCCGCGGCTCCACAGAGGCCGCTCTGGCCATCCCCGCCAGGTCCCTCCGGAGCGACTCATTCTCCGCAATGAGTCGCTCCGTAACGGCCGCGAGGCGGGCGACCTCCGCCCGCAACTCCGTCGCCTCTCCGGACCCGCCGTTGTTGGCCGCCGCTGCCGCCAAAATGGAGGCCTTGGCCGCGCTGATGGCTTCCCTCTTAGAGGACTGCTTCCTCTTGAAGGCCACAGCGCGGATCGCGGCCTCCACGACCTCCGCAAACTTGGCCCTCTGCTGCTCCGAAGTGGGAGGTACCTCCACCGGGGGCTCCGAGTCGTCGGAGTCGAGAGGAGGCGGAAGGGTAGAGGGAGCCCTGCGACCGCTCCCTCCAGGGCGACGCCCCTCCTCCACCAACCTCCCGGCTCGACGCTCCACCTCCCGGGTAGAGGGAGCTAGCCCCCTCCCCGCCTCACAGCCCCTGCCCCGCCTAGCGGTGGGGATCTTGCGGGCGGAGGCAAACTCGCCCTCGGAGGTCGAGTCTCCATCTTCCTCCCGTCTGGGCCGCTTGCGGAAGAACTTTTCGTTCTCCACAGCGGCCCCCTCTCCTCCGTCTCCAGAGCCCGCCGAGCCGACCGTTAACAGGTCAGGCGCAGAGCCGGAATCCGACTCTGCACCTCCCCGGCGCTCAGGCGAACCCTCCGCTACATGTTCGAATGCCATCAGCTCCTTGAAGGAGGCGGATTCGGATGACGATTCGGAGCCTCCTCGGCTCATGTTGCCACTGGCAAACGGTACACAATTGGTGCCCCCCCCAGAGTACGGTGGGGCAGACGCTCTTGCGAACGTGGCGGATTCCCCAGCGGCTGAGCCGCTGGAACCGCCCTGGGGTAATACTATTTCCTCTTGTGCGTGTTCCATCTTTTCCTTTTAGAGGGTGCGGTCCCTTACTCCTCCGCCCTTTCTCCATCACAGGGCCTCTCCTCCCACCCGCTCACTGCCTTCACAGCCACGTCTGATAAGCAGACGCGTACCATAAGGCAGCGAGCGGGATTCCTCGCGTGTGTGTCTCTCTTGGTCTGATCCCTCACTTGCGACCTTCCGGCATGAGTGGCTCTACCGGGAAAGCTCGCAAGATCATTGAGACGCTCAAGCCCCACCACGACGACAACGTGGAGACACATTCGGTGGGGAGAACATCTGTACCTACCCACCTATGTTTAACAAATAAAAATATTTGTATTTTTATGATATTAAAAAGTAAAACCGGCAATTTTCGACTTCAGTGGTACTGTTTACTGAGTGACGATTTTTATTGCTAGTAGGATAAAGTCGTAAATTCTTAGCTTTAGGATAAATTTGTAAATTCTTAGCTTTAGGATAAAGTGGTAAATTCTTAGCTTTAGGATAAAGTGGTAAATTTTTAGATTTAGGATAAAGTGGTAAATTCTTAGCTTTAATAGTAATAATGTTTTTACTTCTTTCCTTAGGTCGGACGGGAAACGTGTGCACCGTTGACATGGACTGCCCTGACAACGCGTTCTGCCGATTGGGCAGCTACTGCGTCTGCAAGGATGGCTTCGTGTATGCTGCTGTGAACAGCACACACAAGGGATGTCTAAAAGGTACAGTTTTATTAACCTTCATTATTTATTTACAAGAAAAAGAGCTGGCATGCAGTGAACGCAAACAAAACATGGAAGCATTAAATGATAAATGATATTTATTTTGTAAGTAGGTTAAACATAACACTTTTACACGTCCAATATTTCTTGTCATTTTAAGCTAGATGAAGCCGGTGTTTCCTAGCCGACTACCCTGAGAAGAAACACCGAAACAAATCAGAGGTCAAAGTCTCTTTTAAAGTCCATACAATCCGTACTGGTCAAGTCATAGGTATGAGAACCATGTAGTTAATGTCTGAGGTAGCCTTTTGAGGAAAGTGCCACACAGATTTGAGTGGACCTGTCCAGACAGTGCAAGCATTTTTCAGATACCGTGTAGCTCAAACTTAAAACTTTAAGGAGCTCAACGGTTTGACGAACAATACCAAAGTAAGGACATTTGGGTAGGCCGCAAGAATTACTCAAACTGCCAGACAAACTGAAACAAGACCCTAATATGGCGATCTACATAGTTCCCATTCATAATTTTATTAAAATTACTTCAAGGGATCTAAGCGCGAATCGTGACCCAAAAATCCAAACAAACTCACACATCGAAACCTCGTCGCTGATTCGCCGAACCACACCAACAACATTATTGCTAATACGATGCACAATTAAAATTTACCTTATTTCCCAAGTATTGGGGTTAAAATTACTATGTAACGAATAGGTCGTGTAACTAAACACGTGAGCGGCGCAATCGGTAAGCCCCGCCTACCGCGGCGCAATGTGCTTTGGGTCATTTTTTTGAGTTAGGAATGCTTCGGGCTTCCATGTTTTATTTGCGTTCACTGCTGGCATGACGCTTAACATTAAAAAAAACTAAATAATCGGAATTATGCAACTTACCACTGCTCTCGAAATCTCTAATAATTTAATTATTAAAAAAAAATCTCCAAAAATTCGATGAGATTCACCAACCCGCACTGGGCCCGTGGTGGATTACGGGCCATTCCCTCTCCTAGAGAGGAGGCCTGTATCCCAGCAGTGGGAACATTAAAAGGTTGATTATGCTTATGCTATGCCAGTTAAGAAGATATGCGTCACATTCGTGAAAAGCGGCCATCAACCAGCATAATGCTGTGACTTATGTGCGCAACAGAACGACAGCGTTGATTTTCAGCGACGAATAGAATCAGGGAATGAAAACAGTATGTCAGAACCACGTCGTTTTATGTGCAATGCTTCCGCATCTCATCAATATTCTTTACTGTCCCTTTTGTCCCAATCAATATTTTCAATATTCTATATTTTTAAGCTATTGCATAGCTTCTATCGCGGGCCTTGAGCGTGGCAACCGAATCCAGAAATTCCGTAACGAAAATAACCTAACACTGCTACGTCATTCGATTAGGCCCCGCCTTTTAAAAATGGTCGCTTCGTTACTGAGCTATTATGTCGCCGTCACCGAGCCGACCCGAACGTCTGCGTTCGAAAACAATCGGTGGGACAAAGTTAAGTGAAACGTATGTGATTTACATTAGTACAGTAACCCAGGTGAACGAATCGAGACCATATCACAATGACGCAGAGTACTAAATATATAATTGCATAAGTTGATAAAAAATGCTATGCAATAGCTTTACCGCGGCAGTCCCCGAGTGCCACTTGTATTTTTTTTTTTTCAATATTTTTTTGCTCAAATAGTCAGTTGCCCAAGCGGGAATACTTCCTGAGGAAGACAATTAAGTAGGTGGATAACTTAAAAACATGAGGTTTCTATATAATACTACAGCTTTTTAGTTTAAAAAAATGTTACTTTTACAATCACAAAAGTATGTGGCAACGTCTACTATGTAATCTCTAAAGAGAGTGTGCTTTTGCTGAAATAACTTTTTATTACACTTTCGAAACAAAATAGCACCTCCAAGGATTTTGCGAGTGCTATTGTCAAGTACAAAAATGCTAAGAGCTGTCATTAAAACTTACAACATTTTTAGTAGACTCCACTCAAGTGGATTTGCATGTAACTTGATGGGTCCAGTTTTTGGAATGAGAAGTTACCTGCTCTGCTTAGTTTCTTTACGTTAATTTTCTACAAATCTATACGAATATTATAAAGCTGAAGAGTTTGTTTGCTGTTTGTTTGAACGCGCTAATCTCAGGAACTACTGGTTCGAATTGAAAAATTATTTTGGGTTGAATAGACCATTTATCGAGGAAGGCTTTAGGCTATATATCATCACGCTTAAGCCAATAGGAGCGGAGCAGCGATAAATAATGTTTTAAAATCGGGGATTCCACGGGGACGAAGTTGCGGACAGAAGCTAGTGTAATATATTAAAGGAAGGTGTGCTCTCCAAATAAAACAAAATAAAATAAACTAGATAATAAATTCGAGCGCCATAGAGATTGAACACATTATATTAAAGATTGCCGGAAAGAATTGATCGGAAGAGTCAGACTTTTAATCTGCCAGCAGTGGGAGGCCAAATAAAGAAACAAAACAATCAAAACTCTTTTGTCCTTTCTCTATATCATGGTCCGTAGCTTCGTACTAATTAACCACTATTTAATTGCCTTACATGGTACAAATATAAATTAATTGTGTTATTAATATAAAGAGGCGTATTACCTATATGTAAGAGGCGATATTACTGCAACCTGCACTGTCAATTATAGTAATGGAAAATTCCTACAAGTTTGCTGGCTTTAAAAAATATGAAGAATATAACCAAAGGAAGCGATGATTGAGGAAGAATTCTCTCAGAAAAAATGGTCCAAAAGGACCAACAACATATTTTTATCGCGCAACAACATCAACAACAACATTAAATACATGTATTGCAACAGTAATTTCGGTAGATATCCACCAAAAGAGTGCCATTACCTTTATGAAACATTTCTCCGGCCGCGGCTTTTATAGCCTTACTGTCTTTGTTAATTGGCACTAATGGGTCACTGAAGGGTTCAATTGCTGTTACGTTTATAAATAATATAAAAAACGGATCATAGTTCCGTCCGGTTCTGATACTGTCAGGTGTTTCGCCCTACTGTTTGATTTAACGCCAAAAGTCCACACCTCATTTTTATTCCTTTGCTTAACTCCCGTGTTCTGATATGAAAGTTCTTTTCTCAATTTTATATTTAGAAACTAAAATATAGCATTATAAAATTTGCCCTCAACGCTGTCCGTGTGCCCAAGAAACTGGTGGCAATGCCACATTGGATGGCGGCCTCTAGCCAAAGTAAAAGCCAGCTCTTGGGTCACGAGAATTGTCAACCAGTATATATATGTTATTTAATCAAGTGTGCACTTTACATAGATTTAAGAAATACTTAATTTTATACCTTTAAGTTATTTTTTTTTTAATTTATTCAATATCTTTCTTTCCAGAGGCCCGCATTGGCGAGGAATGCGTGCAGCACATCCAGTGCCACTCGACGACCGGCATCCACTCCGAGTGCGCAAACGGACTGTGCGCCTGCGCAACTACCGCGCACTTCGAGGATGATCGCTGTTATGAGACTGCCGGTTAGTATCTATAATCTATTACTGCTTGTTTGCAAAATACTAAAAACTATCATCATCATTAAACAGCCTGTTGCAGTCCACTGCTGGACATAGGCCTCTCCAATTGCACGCCACTTAGGTCTATTTTCGGCTTCTCGCATCCAGTTTCTGCCAGCCGTCCTGCGCAAATCGTCACTCCACCATGCCTGAGGCACTAAAAACTATAGCGTTGGCTATTTTGAAGCGCTGAATTGAATAGCGGTACCCGCTTCCGATTACGAATGAATTTGTAACTAAGTTTTGTTTAATTTGATGATTATATTTTATATTTTCAATCAGTGGAGGTTTCCTTGACACAAAAAATGTCCGGGTTTTACCAGGATGCTTTTGGGAATCGCTCCCGGACGCTCCCCGAACGTAACAACACTAATGTTGTTAAACATCAAAGTGAACAGGCAGAAGTATTTTTTTTTAAATCGTTGCCCCACACTAGGAATTTCTCCTGTGTCATGGGTGCGTTTACAAACATACAATCTCACATGCACAAACAGCTCAACCCGGAACAACTATCTGTAGGCCATAATAAATATTTTTTCCGTGCGGGAATAGAACCCACGACACGTAGCGCAGCAGCCAATCGCTCAACCACTCCAAAAAAGGCTCTTGACTGTTACAAGGTATATTGCGGGAGTCACTGCTATCTAATACATACAATTAAGTTCTTAAAACGTAACTGGCTGATGTGCGGACAGCGGGAAGCGACTTTGTTTTATTACTATGTAGTGATTTAATACTTAAACCAATCTACCTATTTGCTTTGCAGTAATCGGTGAGCGTTGCGTAGTGGATCAAAACTGCTACCTAGGAGATCAGGGTCCGGAGCGCCAGGCCTTCTGCGTCCGAGGATACTGCACCTGTCAGCTGCAGTTCAGTCCTAGGGATAATGGCACAAGGTTTGTACAACTCTGGAAGAGTGGTTATCTATCTAAATATATATAACTCAAAAGGGACTGATTGACTGACATAGTGATCTATCAACGCACAGCCCAAACCACTGAACGGATCGGGCTGAAATTTGGCATGCAGGTAGATATTATGACGTAGGCATACGCTAAGAAAGGATTTTTGAAAATTCGTCCCCTAAGGGGGTGAAAAAGGGGTTAACATTTTGTATGGAACTCCACGCGAACGAAGTCGCGGGCATAAGCTGCTAGTCTATGCATATTATGTGTTACCGGCCAATTCCGATTTCAGGACAAACTAGTTTTGCCTAGTCTAAACTAGTTCTTCCTATACGCGATAGGATTAATTGGTAAGTAGTCTAAACTAATTTGTCGTAAGCCCGATAGGATAAACCAGTACAGCCTAGTCCAAACAAGTTCATCCTAAGCCCGGTAGGATAAACCAGTTTAGGCTAGTCCAAACTACCTACTATATTCCTTTGTATGTGGGCAAATTTCTACGTTCCTGTTATGCTATTCTAGATATCCAACCTCTTTTCTTGTTCCTGAATAACTTCTGCCATTGGTTTTGCCCACGTATATAGCAGAAAAGATCCCACGGGAACATATTTCTGGGCGTATACGCTATTCCAAACTATAATCTATCTCTGAGCCAAATTTCAAACAGCGGGCATACCATGACTTGTTAAAAAGTGAGTCTTCTTGACTAAACTTAAAAAACTCTCTTTTTAACGAAAGACTCACTTTTTAACACGTCATAGTACGCCCGCAGATCCACTTAGTCGTTCAGGCACGATTGAGTAAATAAACATGTACATTTTTTTTTTGATGGGAAATCATCAAATAATGACCCCTCCCGCCCTGGGCGGGGCGGTAGGGACTGTCAGACTTTTACTGACTAAAACCCACCCGTGCTCCTTCTTGTGCCCTTTGCGTTCCAGGGCCGCGGTAACTCTTTCGAACAAATTCCGCAACCCTAGCAGGCACCGACCCTATGGGGCCCCGTCCCTGGTGCTGACCGCTCCTTGAGGCGCGCGTGGAACACAACGCGTCATCGACTCGGCCTGGTATCGGACGGCGAGCCACCCACGCTCACGGTCCACAGGCATCAGCCACTGCGCAATAGCACAGCGGCCGACTTGTCTCTGGAGGAGGCTGCAATGGGACCATTACTGGTACTCCATTTCAGCCCCCTCCCGAGTATCAGGAGTCGCAGCACCCACAGCAGAAACACGTACATCCACCCAAAGTTTTGCATTTATGATTGTTTTATTCCAGATGTGTCCGCGACGCTACATTAGGTGAGGAGTGTGAAGACCAGCTGCAGTGCGCTGGCCCAGGTCTGGAGTGCAGGGGCACGTGCCGCTGCAGGGAAAACTGGGTGGCGCATAACGGTACCAACTCCTGTGTGGAATGTGAGTATCATTGATCAATCATACGCTCTCACACACCCCATTTCCCTTGCGTCTTATATTATGTATTTTCTTCTTCTTTTTTTTCTTTTTAGTTAATTTTATTTTATTTCTTATTTATGCATGTTAGATTAGATTAGATTACCTTTAATTTTTATCATTTATAGTACTGTTAAGTACCGTAGTCTTTTAGTGTCATAAATAATCTATACTTATATAATATTATAAAGCTGAAGAGTTTGTTTGTTTGTTTGAACGCGCTAATCTCAGGAACTACTGGTTCCATTTTGCCCAGCTGTGGGATAGTTTACATAGCATAAAACAAATAAAAACAAAAGGAAATTCTTAGTTTTAGTAGAAGTAGGTTTCTCTAAGATCAAACGAACAAAGAACCGATAAAATATACTTAGTTAAAGTATTACTTTTGGGTTTCCTTTACATTATGGTATAGAAATAATTATAATACCTATGAATATTTGGTCAACAATAAAAATAGATTTAGGATAGTGTGCATTCGCTCGAATTGGTTTGAACCAGCCTTAGAACAAATGCGCGGTCGATGTGGAGTCGATCTTAAGCAAATCTTTAGAAATGAACTACTTACTAATCTTACTAAGCAGGACTATTAATCAAACCTTGAAATTCCTAACAAAGTTCAATAGCGTCCACTATGTTAATAAACACGCCCTTGATTCCATGTTATGCTAACTATGCCCTTAATTTCTAGGGCCAAATTAATTGGTTAGTATTAATTAGTTAGATGCAATTTACACCAAGTTTACCAGTTTAGACGTGAATAACTATTATGGTTAGCATTTTATTGGGGCCAGGGTTTAGCTTATTTGCTTTTGAATGTTTTCATAAAAGGGAATGATTAGGCTGTGCCTAACTATTACTGATAATGTTATAATTAGGTCAGGGTTACAGAACGTGTTGATAAGGGCTTCAAATCAACTTTATGACATGATACAAACTTGTTTTGGTGTACAATTAAAAAAAAAATGCAGACCTATCAATTTATTCCAATGAGCCTGTTTGGGAAAGAATACATTAGGTAATCGATTTGGTTTGTTTTTTATTTTTATTAAGATCTTCATATTTTTTTGCGGTAGAAGAACTGCGTTACGAGACCTGTCATTTTTTTACATGTTACATAACATGTTGGACGTTTTGGTGGAATCATATTTGAAAGGTCCACTGCAATAATGATGAAGGTCCATTTTTGTAAAAATTCTAAGTAAGCATGTCATTCAGCTACTGAATATGTGTAGTTGGTATTCTTGTAAACAAACTTGGCAATATTACTTACAATCCCGATATTTTAGACAGAGCGCGCTTATATTAGATAAAAGGACGGTACTCAATAAAGTCCTGGTTTTTAAAAATAACTTTAAATAATATATTTTTACTTAGTTCTTAAATAACGCTAAAGTAAAGGAACAATATAGTATCAATAATAAAGATGTGCTGTAACAAATAATGTATTATGTTCATACCTTTAAACACGACTTTCCGGTTCCCATGAATACAATTGAAACACAATTATCTCAAAACGAGGTAACAAGGACATTTATCGTTATTGCAGTGAACCCTTCATTTTCAACAGCACATTATTGATTCCCGTATACCCTGAAACGTTACTAATGAAGTTTTTCCTCTTTGCAGCCGTAAAAGAACTCAACGAATCCTGTGAATACGATGTCCAATGCGACGGTCTGGCCGGGCTACCAGAAGCACGGTCACCGGGCGCCGCGTTGTGCCTCGGAGGAGCCTGTGCCTGCGCCTACAGTGCACGCCCTGCTGGCACTCCTGCTAGGTGCTGGCATAGAAAGAGACCGGGTCAGGAGTGTAGGAGGGACGAGGTAGGTCTTAGGAACAATGAACTCAGTCTATCGTAATCTGCGATTCCCGGCCACCGTAGGCGCGGGCCTGCGGATGGCGAGCTATGGGTGGCTCGCCGTCCGATAGCAACCAAGCCCGAGGCGACGGCGCGTCGTGTTCCACGCGCGCCTCATAGAACCGTCAGCAAAAAAGACGAGACCCCATAGGGTTAGTGCTTGCTAGGGTTGCGGAATTTGTTCGAAAGAGTCACCGCGGCCCTGGAACGCAAAGGGCACAAGAAAGATCACGGGTGGGTTTTAGTCAGTAAGAGTGACACTCTCTCCCGCTCCGCCCAGAGCGGGAGAAGTCATTTGATGATTTACAATCCAAAAAAAAAGTCTATCGTAATCCACTGCTGGATATAGGTCACTCTGAAGCTGTGTAACAGCACTCGGTCTTTTGCATTCTGCATCCAATCAACCTTTTTAAGGTCAGTGGTCGATCTTGCTGTTAGGTTAGTTAGGGGTTTGATGGCTGGTGAATCAGGTTGGTGTCATCGATACGTTGCTGCGACGGTCTGGCCGCGCTACCACGCTCCCGTCTGGCATTCTTGCTAGCATACGACGAGACCAGGATAATGACGAGACCGGAACATGTGTGAGCGGTATCCTGCAACTAAGCCGTCGACTGTTGGGTAAAGGGATCTCCAAGTAACAGCACTCAGTCCTCCGCTTTCTGCATCCAGTTTTCCCAGCGACCTATTCGAGGTTGCTAGGGGGAATCAAATCTTAAATACATTTATGTGATGCTCTGGCTGGGCTACCAGACGCGAAGTAACCGGGCGCCGCGTTGTGTCAGGAGGTGCCTGTGTCTTTGCTTGCAGTTCACGCCCGGCTGGCACCCCCACCCACTGACATAGGAAGAGAACGGGAAAAGATTGAAGAAGGGATGTGGTTACGCCTTGTTAACTAATATATAGAATCGCAAGTTGTCTATAGCCTCATGACTTTTTTCGGTAGCGCATGTAAATCACACATTTTTGTCTCTTCGACAATCGTTTTTGCCGATGGGATGTCACTTTTCTCAGAAACTCTGGCTTCTGACAATCCCCGCTACCCTTTGAAGGTCGTCGATCCAACTAACTGGGGCGTTCCTTCGGATACGCACGACAAATTTTGAGAACACCATTTTAGCAGTCATCAGAGATTAGGTACATGAAAGAAAAGAAAATATTCTGGGTCGTTGTCAGCAAATATAGTGAAAAGTATAAAAATACAAGGCAATTGATCTGCCGTTTTTATTTGGAAAAAGAATCATTATTATTACATTTCAAGAATCAATCTGGACAAATTAAATGAAAAATATCAAATCTATCAGTTTATTCATATTTAAATATATATTTACATCTTTATATTATCTATATTTTAAATCTAAAACATAATAAAGCAAAAATAATTAAATTCAATATCTATACATGGCACCGGGCCTATCGCATCAACTTGAACAAAAATAGTCTTAATTCTCTATTCTTAAAATTAATCAAACTTAAAAAAAACATTAATATTTATGTGATGTTTGAACTTAAAAACATGTTATTTTTTTTTTCAGGAATGTGTATCAGAAGAAAACGAGCCAGGCTACTGTTTGTCAGGACGCTGCACATGCAAGAACTGTTCCCCAGACGCCAAAGACTTCGGCGGAGCGGCTACGGTCTCACGCCCGTCAATAATCGTGCCCGCCATCTTGTCAATAGTCGCCATTTTGAGATACCAGCTGTAAGAGATAAAATGTTAAATATTATTGTTTTTATGTAGACTTGTCTAAGAAAAAATGATATTAATCGAAGGCAGAATAGTAGGAAATTGGATCGACCAGTGCTTCAATGTCCAACAACAATTTGTTGGTTAAAGATCTGAAAATGTTGCCTGGAAGAAAAAACATTGATGTAAAAAAATTGACAAAAGATACTACTACCGAGGGCAAACTGATCAAGTCAAGCTGATAAGGTGTGCAGATGCAGAGTTACAACAATTTTATTTTCTGTAAGAAAAGTAATAATATATCGCACAAAATTTTAGTTTTTAGGCTGTTACATTGTTCGTAGTCTATTTCAAAGTTTATTTAAGTTGTAAATAATATTGTTGTTGTTAAAACTTTGTAAATTCTAAGTGTAGATTAATTATTCCACATAAAACAGTATTTTGCGAGTGCAATTTTATATATTTGTTTTAAATAATAAATGGGTAGTGTTTATGCCAAAGAAGTGTACACAAATATTGAATGTATTGTGTAAATAAATATTATTTATTTTAAAACTATGTTATTTTTACTTTCCCAACACGTTTTTTAGGTAAAGTGGTGGCCTAGTGGTACGCAATGGCAACGCTTGTAAAATAATGTGAGCCTGTGTTCCAGCAGCCATCATTTGCAGCGTATAACTGAAAGGTCAAAGGTCAGGTCGATATCCAAGGTCAAGCAACGCTTGCCAAGGTCGGTCTGTAAATGTGTGACTTACCGAGACTTGCCTCAGCACGACGTTAGTCCCGGCTGTCATTTGACGATCTTTGGCAGTCGTTACGGAGTTTCGGAAACCAGAAAATCTTAGTCCAGTCTTGCCAAGAAGTACCGTGTTACCCTGATAATGGGTTGTGGAGGTTGACTGGAAGCCAACCTCAATATATTTGAGAAAAAGTTAAGCAGATGATGAACGGAAAGGTCAAATCATATTTTATTAAAAAACTGCTTCTGCCCATGTAGATAAACCAGTGAGTTCAAGGAATTTAAAAAAAAAAGATTATCTACCACCACAAAAATATCAACAGTTTATCAAAATTAGTGTGGGAAGTACAAATATGCCATGGGCACTATGGGCAGAAGCAGAGTTGAAAATACGACAACATGTTGCCGTTATTAATGTTATCGCTGCAAGGACATACAGCTCTTACTTGTGAAAGGAGTAGTAGGGCTATAATACGCCAGAGTTGTGAAATTTGTTCGAAAGAACCGCGGCCCTGGAACGCAAAGTGCATTAGGAGGAACACGGGTTTGGTTTTAGTCAGTAAGAGTGTGATAGTCCCCTCCACTTCGCCCAGAGTGACGGAAGGAATTTGGTGATTTGCCAACATAAAAAAGGGCTAAAATATACCACGCAGAGCTAGTGCGGGACATCAACTAGGATGTCACATGACTTCAAAGATATTCTAGGAAATGGCTGCTTTCTCACGTTATACAAGCATGACGTAGCCATTACAACTGGGCCATCACCACTACACTTTTTCGTTACAGCCCTTATAAGCAGATGGTTATATGAAATTTACCCCTCATAATCAGCCTTTTAATGTTCCCACTGCTGGGACACAGGCCTCCTCTCTAGGAAAGGGAATGGGCCGTAATCCACCACGCGGGCCCAGTGCGGGTTGGTGAATGTCACATGTCTTCGAATTTTTGGTTCTAGGATATGCCGGTTTCCTCACGATGTTTTCCTTCACCGTTTTGAGAGCAGTGGTGATGAAGTTTATGACACAAAGTAATGCGTATATTTAGCCCTCACCTCAGTGGTTTCTAACAGGTGTCAAAGGCACTTCAGGTCGCACTGAGCTCGTCAGTGAAGCTTGCAGCGCGCGGCGGACGCTGGGCGATGCTGCTGCGTACACAAGGGGGTTCAGCGCTGAGTTGGTGAACCCCAGCCATGTGCACCACTGCCACACAGAGTCCCAGACGCAGTTGCAGACAGAATCTGGAAAAATATTGATTAATGATCAGTTTTTGCCTGTGGCTATAAGACGTTAATATAGATTTTCATATTAAGAGCGTATACGCAGTACGGCATTTCATACAAATTTTCAAGTAGTTATTTACCGAAATGACTAAACCGATTTTAATGAAACTTTACACATATTAGCTGGATACATAGGTCTAAAAAGTTAGTTGAAGACATTTATATCGTTCAAAATGGTACAGCAAAATAGTAGTAGTAGCACATCAAAATAGTGTTAGGTACAGTTAAATTAGACCCTATTTTAAAATTTCCATACAAACATAAATTTCCAAGTTATATTTTTTTAAATAAGACATTTCGAAAATGTTTTAGCTAACTTTTTAGACCTAGTATCCTGCTTATATGTGTGAAGTTTAATTAAAATCGGTTCAGTAATTTCGCAAAATAGTGACTTGAAAATTTGTATAAAATGCCATACGGCATACATGCTCTTAAGCGAAGCCGTGGGCAAAAACTAGTTGGACTGTAAGACTGACGGGAAGAAAGAGTGCACCCTTGTTTGCTACTTACCAATTGGCAGAACCACAAAGAACGGAGTCCAACAGACGAGGAACAGCGCCATCAGCCGGATGATAGTGCGGGTGGCGCGCTGCTGCCGAGAGATGATGCAACAACTGTGAACAGAGCATTAAAACTGACATAAACTACGTACAGAAACTAAGTGTAAGTAGATAATAAATAATTATACTTAGTAAACTAAAAGAGTAGGTAATTAAATCATGGCTGCGGAATTGTTCGAAGGTTGCGGAATTTGTTCGAAAGAGTCACCGCGGCCCTGGAACGCAAAGGCCACAAGGAGGATCACGGGTGGGTTTTAGTCAATAAGAGTCTGACACTGCCTTCCGCTCCGCCCAGAGCGGGAGAAGTCATTTGATGAGTTCAAAAAAAAAATCAAAATTAAAGAAAAAAAAAACAAGAAAAAGGTAATTAATTTTTTTCAGTAAGGAAATAAAATCGTTGCAATGACGTGTGAATTTTTTATCAAGTCAACTGCTATAACATGATAAATGCTATTTACATATTCACGCAGGTTACGCGCGCCCAACGATTTTATTTTTTTGTCTGATCAATGCCCTAAATCGATGAGGAGAGTGGGGTGAATTCTGGTACCTAGGGCCTACCGAATTATTTTTTAGATTGTTGACCATTGACCAAGTTAAATATTTATCTATAAACGAACTAAATTTAGGTGCTTATAATTTTTGACCATTCAGTAAATACGGACCAAAAATTTCGCGCTTGGTCTAAAAAGGTAAGGTAGAAAAAGTAAGATGAAAGTGATCGAGATACTGCTACAACTTTTGCCCGCGACTTTGTACGCGCATATTCCGATTTTTCTCTTTCCCGTGAGGATTTTGGGATAGCTTCATGCCAAATTTCAGCTCTCTAAGAGCAGTAGTTCTGGTTGTGCGTTGTCTGTCAGTCAATAACAGAAGAGTTTTATATGTACACTAGCAGCGCCCCGCGGTTTCACCCGCGTTGTTCCCGTTCCCGTGGGAATACGGGAATAAAATATAGCCTATGTTACTCAGGGTGAATGTAGCTTTCTAGTGATGAAATAATTTTTGAAATCGATCTCGTAGTTTTTGAGTTTATCCGTTAACATACAAAAATATAAAAATACAAATACAAATCTTTCCTCTAAAAGAAAGAAAGACGAAAGAAAGGCGTGGTTAAGAAAAAAAACACATGGTTAATAAGTATACTTACGGTGCCCCGGGTGGTGATGATACCCTGAAAGGCATACAATAGGAAGTTTACAGATTGATGAATAAGAAAACAATCAGTACAGAATACAGCATAAGCATAAGCATAATCAGTTTTTTAATGTTCCCACTGCTGGGACACAGGCCTCCTCTCTAGGAGAGGGAATGAGCCGTAACCCACCACGCGGGCCCAGTGCGGGTTGGTGAATGTCACATGTCTTCGAATTTTTGGTTCTAGGACATGTCGGTTTCCTCACGATGTTTTCCTTCACCGTTTTGAGAGCAGCGGTAAAAAAAATTATTACACAATGGAACGTGCCTGGCTGCCAAGTCGAGGCCGTTACCACTCGGCCACCACTGCTCTCAATTGAAAACTTGACTACTCGTAATAAAATTAAAATGTGACTTACACAGAATTCGTTTGATGTTGTGAGCAAATGTTGCCTGAAGCGGTACATCTCTTTAAGGCTGGTTTCGGAGCTTTGTCCTGATGAGCAAATAAAAAGATGACACGAATTAGAAGGGAAGTTGTGAAATTAAATCTTTATATTGATATATTTACACGAAATCAAAAAGAAGTGGTCAAATTAAATCCTTATAAAAACTAAACTGAATATTAATTTTTATTTTTTTAACAACATGGGGTCAGAATACTTACAATTTGCAACGGAAGTCAAATTAAATACAAGATGATATGATATGAAAAGGGGTCAATAATGTACCTACTTATACATACTACCTACTTAAAACACTACATAGGGATGTAATGTTTTCTTTGTATTCTTAATTATAAGAAAACAAAGAAAGGTGTACAATGGGCTGCCTTATCGCTAAAAGCGTAAAAGCGATCGTTTCAAGACATCCTTTGGATGGATTTGAAAGAAAAAAAGGAAATACAGTACTGTAGGTAGTCTTAGGTGTACTAATTATATATACAATAAATACGTAATATATAAATATATACAATAATAATTATGAAACAAAAAGCATTGAACCTAAATAAAAACGACTAAAGAGAGAGGTAGTGATTTTTTAACATTATTTTAAAAATGGACAAAGATTGGGCACAAACAAACTGACTCAAATTATACATAATTAAGTGTAAATATAACAACGTTACCGCTTGTCCAGTATCCGGGCAAGGCAAGCCTCCCCGATGAGATCGAATCTGCAGTGGTACAGACAACGCGCTCAGAATGCGAGCGTACAACGTCACCATCACTATAGCGGGCAGGTAGAACGATAAGGACGCGCAGTAGAACACGTAGCTGGAAACAAGGACAAAATGTGGTTCGTGTTATCAATTCGACACGAAAGACGACACGGTTGGCGCAGTGGTTGAGTGTTCAGCTGCTGCGCTACGTGTCGCGGGTTCGATCCCCGCACGGAACAAATGTTTGTATGGCCTACAGATAATTGTTCCGGGTCTGGGTGTCTTGTGTATGTGAGTTTACATGTTTGTGAACGCACCCACGATACAGGAGTAAATTCTAGTGTGGGGCAAAGTTTTTTTTTTTTTTTTTAATTTAAATGTTAACACGGTTGGCATAGTGATTGACTGCTGCGCTGCAAGTCGCGGGTTCGATCCGCACGGAACAAACATTTGTTTGGCCTACAGCTAGTTGTTCCGTAGTCTGGCTGTTTGTGTGTGGGGTTTATGTTTGTAAACACACCCACGATACAGGAGAAATTCCTAGTGTGGGGGAGGCAAACCTAAAGTACCACAACATGCCAGTGTCAACAAAATAGCTGTCAGCACATTTGCTGAGTGGAGTCCTCGGATTAATCTCAATTTTGGGTTTCCTATTGGGAGTTCAGATAATCTCCGTAGCAGACCATCCAATTTCAGCTGATACATTCAATTAATGGCTTAATCCCATCAAAATTGCAACTAGGATAATGAGCAGCTCACCCAAGGTTAGTATTATCAGGACAGCCCTTCTCCTCATGTTCCAAGACTTTTGGAGACGGTATGAAGATTGTTGGCAGCGCCACAGCCAGTGATACAGGCCAGACCAGCCCAGCGAACAGTCTCGCTCGTTTTGCTCGAGTGGCTCGAGCAAAGGGAGCGGTGATGCCGCTCCAGCGTTCCCAGCCGAGGCAGCAAAGGGACAGGATGGATGCCGTGCAGCACATGATGTCTAGGGTCTTCCAGAGGTTGCAGATTAGAGGGTCTGGAAATATAAAAATGAAAGTCCTGACTTCTAATTTCATATAATCTTTAAGTCCGTGATAAGACCTGTCGTACCGTACGGATCAGAATGTTGGGCTGTGAAAAAGATTGATGAAAATAGATTACATGTAGCGGAGATGAGAATGTTGAGATGGATGTGTGGAGTAACGAGGATGGATAAAGTGAGAAATGAGTACATTGGAGGTAGTTTAAAAGTGGCGCCAGTGACAGAAAAGTAGAAAAGGAACCGCTTGTCTTGGTATGGTCATGTGAAAAGGAGGGATGAAACACATGTAACTAAAAGGGTTATGAATATAAATGTGGATGAATGAAAAGGTAGAGGTAGGCCAAATAAACGATGGATAGATTGTGTGAGGAGTGATATGAAAGAAAAGGGAGTTAGTGATAGCGTGACGGCTGACAGGACAGAATGGAAGAAAACAACGTGTTGCGCCGACCACAAGTAACATGGGATTAGGGCAGGAAGATGATGATTTATTTTTAAGAAGGCTTACGGACTAAAAATCCAATGACAAAAATCATGCAATATTAAAAAATTGCTAAATACAAGCCTCCACCTATAGTTACGGAAAATTGACGATAAAAATAAAGTACATACACGTAATATAATCAGTTATGATAGGTAAGAGTAGTGTATAATTATTATTTTTATTAGAGACAAAAAACGGTTGCATGTTAAGATAATACAATTAGGTTCTTAAGATAAATAAGTAAACATATAACCCACACTATTGTCCACAGATTAATCAAATAAGTGAAAAACGGAAGCTGATTTTGAGAATTTAAGTTAAGAATTAAGGGCTAATTTAAAATTTAGATGCTAATGAAGCTATAGGTAGCGAGGTTTTAAATTTTTTGTTAGAATAAAATAAAATGTCTACGTCCATGAAGTGCGCGTTATTAATAAACCAGTTGATCAGTGAGTGAGTGTCTGCATCATAACATCAACAAATACGACCTTGAAGTTCATTTTGTTCAGTATATTCTATAAAACTTACCTAACTGAAACACAAACAGCTCCCGCGCAGCAGCTACAGGCAGGACAAACAGCCCCACCAACAGGTCAGCAGCGGCCAAACTCGCCAGCGGGTAATGCGCCGGCGCCGTCTTCGACCGCCGGAGTGCGACCAACACGGCTGCGTTACCGATGGTCGTGGCCGTTGTGAGGGCGGCCATTGCAGCGGCTATGGCACACCAGCTGGTGGTCAACCCGCCACGAGGTTGCAGTGTGCTCATGACTGTGTATCTGGTAATTAAGAAAACGTAAGATTAGATACGTTAATGCCTGTATTTGAAGGCATTACTTTGCTTTTTCGATCTTAAGAGCGTGTACGCCGTATGGCATTTCATACAAATTTTCAAGTCACTATTTTGCGAAATGACTGAAACGAATTTAATGAAACTTTACAAATTAGGCAGGATAAATAGTTTTAAAAAGTTAGTAAAAACATTTCAGAATACAGAACAATTAAGATAACTGGAAAGGACAATGGCAGCCGCCCATACATTGTTTTAGCTGAGGTTAAATTCTCGCGTCTTTAAATGAAAATATCTTGTTTAACTCAGCGTCACCTTCTGAATTAGTATGTGCAAGAATTTTAGTTCAAGAAGGCCGAGAAAAATAGATATTCAATCATGAACTTTTGTAGGTTATGTCTATGGTAACTTGGTAGGTAAAGGCCCCCCGAGACGATCAAATGCACTTGACAAGTCGTTTCGCGTTACATACATTAGGTATCTAAAAAATAATATACAGTAAAACTGGTCTGAGGCAGCCAGTCGCGGAGAACATTATTTTAGGTATTGAAGCAATAACATTTATCTAACATTCTGGGATTTTATAATTACTTCCTGAGTTTCGCAAGCTTAGCAAGTATTTATAAAATCCTAGAATGTGTGTACAAATATCAAGTTGATAAGAACCAATAAAACATTTTTATTTTTACATCTATATTTATTCTTCTTCATACTCTTACAATGATTTCATCCAGAAATTCTGTGGGTGTGGTAATATTTTGCCGATATTAGTCCCATCCTAAATACCAGACTAGCGTCATTACATGAGCGTAACATCCTACTGCTACTGTGCGACGACGAACTAAACAATTACAGCAATGTTTACTGATTCCTCTCTGGCCAGGAATATCATTCAGTTGATACACAGGATTCGAGCCGGTTTGCTCTACGACCTTCCATTTTGGCGGTATCTAGCAAACAACTAGTTCACTGATAACTAATCCAAAAAAATAAGGCAAGATCGGCGTCCAGTATAGAAAAAGCTCAATGTCACAGGGAAAGTCTCGCGAGTCCTTAAACACGCACAGGGTCACACAGGGGCATATCACAGTCCATAATATGCAGTCCGGTCAAATGAAAATTAAAAAAATAAGGGAACAAACAATAAGAGAGCAGTGATTGAATATGGAACTACCAATCAACAATCGTCAGTAATCAAACTATTTTTTTTTAGATTCGGGATACTAGTCTTTTTGCCAGTCATTAGAAGCAATTCATTTATTTTTTCATCACAGTGTTTTGACCTCCCTGCAAGGAACACTTACACTTAAAAATAAACTATATTGTTACTCCGTTTAATAATTCACTTACTCCGTTTAATTATAATAAATAATAAAGCTGATTACAATAAAATAATGCTGTACATAATGTCACTTGGCAGAATAAATATAAAATGACAACACTAAACGGTAATCAAAAAGTCAAATAACTTTTCATTTAAAATAAATTTTTTCTCCGGCCTGATCTAGTAAATGTGATACTTTGAAAAAATATAGAAAAATAATGGAAATTCCGTCGTATATAAGTCACTTTTAGTCGCTTAAATTCAAGTCAGCTAAAATTTCGCCATTGTTCTTTATGTTTGTATGGAAAATTTAAAATAGGTCTAATTTAACTGTAACACTATTTTTCGAAAATGTTTTCAACTAACTTTTTAGACCTATCTATCCTGCTTATGTGTGTAAAGTTTCATTAAAATCGATTTAGTCATTTCGGAAAATAAGGACTTGAGAATTTGTATGAAATGCCGTAGGGCGTATACGCTCTTAATGCTTCTTTACAAACATTTAATACCTACTACTAATTCTGTCGTTGAGAAAGGTGAACGGCAGATTTCGTACAACAAACTTTTTTTGTTGTTCTGTTATAGAATTTGTACCACTTATTAAGGCAATTAAACCATCTTATTTCGTGTTTGTCATTTTAAGAACTTGGGATTCATGAATAATATCAATAAAAGTATTTGAACAAATAAACGTAAAAATAGGTAAAGGTTCCCATACAAGCCTGCTATTCGCCTTTCAGTTAAAACGTATATTAGCATGTTATTTGTTTGCATTTCAGTTCTGTGACCAAAACTTTATCTCTCTAGGGCAAAAGAAAAATCACATAAAGATTTCTGCTAACTTTCCATACAGTTGGAAACTCTTAGCCATAGTAAAATCCAAAGAAATCACTCACTAGATTAGTAGCCCACAAGCACACTAAGTACTGGTTAGAAACACAATTTTCAGTCAGTGCACATTTAAGAAAATAATAATGGTCTATAAAAAACTCACTGTGAATTGTGAAATGCTTCGAGTTTATCTCCGAACGACAGTTCCGACAGTTTCCGCCATACTAAACACTAACCAATACAACAATCACTTCTGGCGGATTCTAATTATAAAATGCATCTCTGAATAATACATAGATAATTATTGTCTCCAATATATTCTCTTAGTATAACGCGACTGTCCGTGACCAAACGTGGTTCTCAAAAATTCGTCGTTTTCCACTGTAACAAATCAATAAGCTATTGTTCTATTTAATCGTGGAACAAAGTGAGGGTATTCCGAAACAATATTGACAGCTAAAGTATAAATAGTTTGGTGAGTTTCAAATTCCACAAGCCCCGGCTGGGGGCCTTAGAATCTAAGGCAACCACGGGATTGCCCGGTTGAGCAGTAACCAGCCTTAATGTGCTGAACTGCGAGTAGTCCATTCAAAAAAAAAAAAAAAAAAAACAAATTCCACTATTTAAATTTAGAATGATGAACTGTGGTGGCCAAGTGGTAACGGCCCCGACTTACGAATTAAACCCAGCCAGGCGGCATTACTTTGTGTAATTTTAATTTCATTACCACTGCTGTCATAACGGTGAAGGAAAACATCGTGAGGAAACCGACATGTCCCAGTTTGGTTCTGGGACATGTCGGTGAAGCAAAAATTCGAAGACATGTGACATTCACCAACCCAACCCGCACTGGGCCCGCGTGGTAGATTATGGCCCATTCCCTCTCCTTGAGATGAGGCCTGAGTCCCAGCAGTGGGAACATTAAATGGCTGATTATAAATTTAGGAACGATTCGTAGCAACTAGCATCCTTTAGTTTCTGTCTAAATCCACGGGAACATTTTATATTCGTGACGTGCGTGAACTAATGTTTTTATTTAATGTAAGTAATAATCGTAAACAAAAGGCATATCATCCAAATGTTTAGACCATTGCTTTAGTTATCTGTAGACTAAAAAAGTTGCCTAAGAATTTCCAGTCCGAGAGCCGGCCGCTCAAAGTCCTACCTTATTCAGCTATAAGAAAGAAGCCATTTGTACAACAGAAGTAGACTATAAGAGGTCCCATAAGTTGATCTACCGAGGTGCAACCTGGTGTTTTTTTTTTAAGTATTGCTTATCGGTCTGGATCCCAACAGATTAATTTCATTCGGTAACTACATGAAATATATTGTTGCAAAAAAATATTACAAAAAACATCTTTTCAACTTATTTAAGGACTCTTTTTGGTCTTGTACTTCCACGAATTGCTTCTTTCCGGGAACGATACGATACGGTAAGACACGACCAGCCGGCTCTCAATCTATTGAATAAAAAATCTGATAATTTTTCTTTGTCTTTTATTACTTTAGAGATGTAAAATAAATCAATTCTGTTTTGAGCTTACTTTGGGGAAAGTTATGTTTCCAGCATGGAATTATCAAGGCCCGTTTCCACCACGTTCGTGGCATTATTTTGTATTTCTGACGTAATTCATAAAAACCTTTTTGGGCTAAATACAGCATTTTCAAACGTGGTATAATAAAACGATCAAGTTTATTTTATTCCTTTATTGTCATTACGGGAGAACATTTATTAAAATTTCATTTTTTCCTTACAAATTAAATGCAACTATCTTCAATGAAAATAATTGTTTAAAATATATTTACAAGCTTACCAACTATAGCTACGAAACTAAACTAATTTAATAGTTTAAATTACAAACGTCTTAATTAAAAGGCACACGGGTTGAAGATCATTCTCATTTATTTTATTCGGAACAAAGTGCCTTTCAAAGTGCATTCGAGATGTGCCAGTTTTCACAAAAATATGCCAAGTTATTTCTTTATACACACACACAAAAATATTTAAAAAAAGAAACGTTAGAGTTACGTTTATGAGTATAAATTTTTGCACTTAATTATCTTTACAGTCTTCATTTTGTCACGTATTTAAATTACAATCATTTTCAGTTATTTGTTATTTTTTAAGTTCGAAAAATTACGATTTTATCATTTTGTACTTTAGCCAATTCCTATACGTATTAGGGCCGTTTATTGCTTAAACATAAGCAGTTAGGAAGCACAATTCGCTTATCCATATATTTATTCTACTACCTACTAGTAATACACATGTAAAATTTCTGTGCGTTACACTTCGTTTACACTTTTCAAATCTGCTCATTGGCACAATAAAGATGACACAAAAAATTAAAAATTATCGTAAATCTACGAAGATCAGTTATTTCATTCGCATTTAAATATTACTTACATTTAAAAAAATGATAAAAATATTTACAATGATGAAGGCGTCCAACATCGGAAGCTTAAAACGTTAAAATTACTTAATTATATAAAATATATTACAATATAATAGAGTATGTATGGAATTGAGTAAAAATTGAGCATGAGTGATCCCGTGTCTATTATAAACAAATAATAATAACAAAGCAATCAGTATTATCATTTTAAAGCGCAAAATGGAATGAATGAGATCTTATATCAATTGGAAATATGCTTTTTGCAAGAGGTGGCACAAATATTGTTTGCTGGCAACATTGCCGGGAATGGTTTAGATTTGCTTTTGTATTATCTAATAATACCAACATATTTGTTATAATATACCTGTTAAAAAGGCATGTTTATAAACATCTCCGCGTTTAATAGTAAAAATGGAAGCAAATTGTGGAATGATTCGATATACGGAAGATATGTAAACTATTAATTATAATATTCAAAACTGAGATTATTGCCAGATCAAAAATAAAGTCTACAAAACAGACGAAAATATAAAATAATACTCAAATAAATGTGAGAAATGCGATGGAGGCAGCAATCTCAGTCAATATTATATTTATATACTAAATTACCGCAATTTGTTTCTAAAGCCGATTCAACTAGTTTTTCATAAAAACCCTTTTTTAACTTTATTTTACTATTTTCTCATTCCAAAAATCCGTTAAAAAGCCATGCTTAATTTTAAAACAAATAATATTATTAGCTATTAATTTTATCCCAGCTTTAGCAACAAATCGAAACTATCTACACACTAAAAGCGATAAAATCCTAAGCTACAGAATCACACATAAATAATTTCCGTACAAATGTGTAGTCGACGCCTACCCGGCTACCATTTTGTGAGTGTGACGTCATTGACCGCACTTAACAAATCTCATGTGCATTTAAACCCTCGGATTTAAAACACATCTTACAAACAAGTAAATAATAAAAAAAATCAACAACATAACAAGTGTGTCATTTATCAAAATGTGATCATTATTCGGTGTATTTTTGAAGCTGTTCAAAGAAGGTTTTCACTATCCTCTTGAACGTTAAAATTGAGCTACTAACTTAAATCTTTTTTAGCATAATTCCTTATGGAACTACGGCCATTTTTCATTTAATAAAATGCTCTATAATAGTATGGCAAGTTAATGTAACTAAATATGCTACAAAAAAGAAATGACGAGTCATTTTTAAATGATAAGTATTGCTGTACTATTTAGTACTCTTAACTGAAGTATTGTAATCATTGTCAATGTTAAACGTTTGCAAACGTTAACTTGCATCAAATTTTTCATAAAAATACACCGAAAAGGGAATGCTAAAAATCACGAGATTACCAAATGTTAGTGCATTATTCTACACTAGGTTAATAGCTATACACTCGAGTCATGGCTGTACAAGTCAGTCTATGTTCACGACACCGTCGCACGACGTTGAACGGACGCGGCAATGGACGCAGAATGGACGCTCCAATGGATGCTGAACGGAGGCGCCAATGGATGCCGAACGGAGGCGCCAATGGATGCCGAACGGAGGCGCCAATGGATGCCGAACGGAGGCGCCAATAGATGCCGAACGGAGGCGCCAATGTATGCCGAACGGAGGCGCCAATGTATGCCGAACGGAGGCGCCAATGGATGCCGAACGGAGGCGCCAATGTATGCCCAACGGAGGCGCCAATGTATGCCGAACGGAGGCGCCAATGGATGCCGAACGGAGGCGCCAATGTATGCCGAACGGAGGCGCCAATGTATGCCGAACGGAGGCGCCAATGGATGCCGAACAGTCGCGCCAGTTAGCGTCGAAGGCACGCGCCAATAGGCGAACGTTTAACACGCGTCGTCGTATATGTACATGTCTTCATTCGTATGCTGCTGGACGTTCTTATTTTGTGGTACTTTTGTAGTTGGATAGATACTTATTTAGCCTTTTATTGTAAAAAGAAAGCGTATTGGTATTTTTGTGCAAAATAGTTTTTTTTTTTCAAGTTTTTATTGAGTAAGGTATTATTTGAAAGATTAAATCTTACTAAGCGTAGTTTGTTTTAATGCTATCAAACTTAAAGATAGTAGGGGACATTATTTTTAATTTGCCATTGTAGTAAGTATTTTAGCACCAGTTCTAGGCAAAACTGTCATTGCAAATGCATTATTTGACATGTGTAGATAATGGCTTAATATTCACCAAATCCATCAAAAAAGTTACCACTTACAAATACAAAGAACGTCGGAAATTCATCTAATCCCAAATCTTAACTTAAACCTATATATAGATGGCTTCTGTCGCCCCCTTATTGGTCTGCTGAATTTCGTTGGGGGACAGCGCGGCGCGATCTGACCAATCAGAGTGCGGCGATTGCGTGAGCGGCGTTTGCGGCGATGGCGTCGACCAATGATCTGGCGATTCTGGCGATGGCGTCGGGAATGTGTCACCGATGCCCCAGCCGCCGTATAGACCTAGAATAAAGTTGATGTTTTACACTCGCGTACTAAACTGATGTGTCACATTACATAATAATACTTTATTTGCCATAGACACGCTAATAAGAATGTTCAGTAATTGCTGAAAAAAATTTTTTACGAAAAAAAAAACAATCGACTTCTAAACAAAAAACGTATAAAATAACTTTAATTTCGGAAGTTCGTGTTCAAAAAACGAAGAAACAAAAAACACCGAGTTCCGAAATTAAACTTATTTTCTACGTTTTTTGTTTAAAAAGTAAAAATTAAATAAAAAAATGAACAGTAAAAAGTTTTATTTTTATTTTTCACTTTTTAATGGTAACACATATGTATGTGTGGTATACACGGCCCAGGCCAGTCCCTGATAACTGTGAATCGACCTTAAAAGTGTTATAAATTGTTCATCATAACTCTTTACCCCACCTGGCAATCCTCGCCAAGACCTCAAGCAGGCTGTCGCTCACTAGACTCCCCTCCCACTCCCCGACTTTTGCCTAACGAGCCAGCCCGCGCTGCTGAGCCATTAGCGTTAAATCCCCTAAATAATATCAATCTGACCCAGCCTGACCCCCCCACCTCAATGACCCCGCTAAGCCGAGGCCCGTGTCCCACAGGGGATGCCCTTAGCGAGCGGTCATTTAGTTTTTAAGTAGTTTTAAGCCCTGGCTGGGGGCCTTAAAATCTTAAGGCCACCACAGGATTTCCCGGTTAAGCAGTAACCAGCCTTAAATGTGCTGAACTGCGAGTGGTCATGTCAAAAAAAAAATCACTAGACTAACGAGAAACTCTAAAGTTCAGAACAATCGTACTTACTTGACATCATATTCGTGAGAGCGGGATGCTGCGCGCCCTGGACTTGACCTAGGGCTGCAGCGTGTGTCATCACCGCTTGCAGCTGTGCATTGTGTTGTCCATTGGCACCTAGAGATGCAATAAATGGCACTTGTTAGTGACACATTATAAAAAAAGTACCTACTGGCCAGTTTTAGATGCAATGAATGACACTCGTTAGTGACACATTATAAAAAAAAGTACTGGCCAGTTTATATGCAATGAATGACACTCGTTAGTGACACATTATAAAAAAAAGTACTGGCCAGTTTTAGATGCAATGAATGACACACGTTAGTGACACATTATAAAAAAAGTACTGGCCAGTTTTAGATGCAATGAATGACACACGTTAGTGACACATTATAAAAAAAGTACTGGCCAGTTTTAGATGCAATGAATGACACTCGTTAGTGACACATTACAAAAAAAGTACTGGCCAGTTTTAGATGCAATGAATGACACTCGTTAGTGACACATTATAAAAAAAGTACTGGCCAGTTTTAGATGCAATGAATGACACACGTTAGTGACACATTATAAAAAAAGTACTGGCCAGTTTTAGATGCAATGAATGACACTCGTTAGTGACACATTATAAAAAAAAAGTACTGGCCAGTTTCGAGTCGTGCTCGTGGCAAAGGGTTCCGAATGAATTTAATTTTTGTTATGTATTAATTTTACACTGTAAGCTTCTCACAGGTTTTTCTGTACTCTTTAGGTAAAAAACTATCTATATACTTTTCAAGGCTCAGTAGTTTTGGAGATAAGGCGGGAATGGTCATTTTTCGTCTTATTTCTTTAATTACTGCAAAACTATTTGTTGAAAATTATGAAAAGTAATAATACTTATAACTCTCACAATAAGCCCTTTCATTTGATGTGTCACACGGTAGCTTGAAATTTTTTTTTTTTGTAATTTTCACGTTTGTCCACTTAAAGTGACGCCCACACACAAAAAAAAATTACGTAACGCGTCCATGTTTGGGTCACAGTAGAGGTTCATAATTATGTGACCCAAACACGGACGCGTTCCAAATTTCAACAGAATAGTTAGGTTAGGTTAGGTTAGGTTCGGTGAAAATTGGCTGTGACAAACACCTGAGTGATCCTATAAGGGTTTCGTTTCTTGCGGATGTTCGGAACCCTAAAAATCAAATAGACTACCTTTCCTGTAATTTGTGTGTGTAACCGTTGTGCTGTGTCTGTACTGAATAAAAGTTTATTCTATTCTTTCATATAATTCTTTTCGAAATCTGTTAACCTTTTTTTGGTTGATCTAAAGAAGGTGGAATTGAAAGGTACACTCACTGAGATGCGCGAGCGCCGAGTAGGCCGCGGCGTCGAGCTGGTGCTGGTGCGAGTGACGTAACGCCGCCATGTGCGCCGGGGACGTCGGCAGGGACGGCCGGGACTTGCCCGGGGATGGAGATCCTGGGAGAATACTCTTTCATTAAATATATGCATCACATGAGGAAATAACCTCTGGGCTGTTCAAATAGAAAAGAACGATAAAAAATTCATTCATCATATCATGCTGACTTATTTCCCAGTTATTCCATACAAAGTCTATTTATAAGTTTTTTTTTTTTTAACTGGCAATATGGATACTGTGACATATCAATGTTTACACAAATGTCTCACTTTTAAAATCTTCGACAAAATATTTATCTAAAACTAGTTGCTTCGTCTGCGTCACGTTTTTCATGACTGCTCCGCTCTTATTGATGTTAGCGCGATGATATAGAGCCTATAGCCTTCCTCGATTAATGGGCTATCTAAAACTGAAAGATTTTTTTCATTCGTTCCTGATATTAGCGCGTTCAAGCAAACAAAGAAACTTCAGCTTTATATTTATACAAGTATAGATTATGAGTTTTTAGTTGACTTTTCGAATCTTTGAAAGTAAAAGTGTTTTGAGGTTTTTTCATAAGATTTTGTTATACAAATAAAGTAGTAATTCTTACCTATATACGCATGCGGCGAGGTGGTGTGGTTGCTGTGCGTGGGGGAGTGGTTGGAGTAGGGCGGCGAGAGGGACGCTCCGTGCGCGCCGCCGCCGAACGACTGTTGCAGCGTCTGACCCGTCTGCGGGACGAAGCACTGCTTTGATTAGCTACTAGTTCTTATTTACACACTTTACACAACATATTTGGGAAGGTAACTACAGCAGTAAGTATCTTTGTAAATGAAAAAACAACGCAAAGGTCCCTAAATAAGTAATTCAAAATATGCAAACATTTTACTCGTATATTATTACTAGGATGTTCGACATTCTAACAATAACATATTATTATCTTAATTCAAATTTCAAAAGAATAGTAAGAAATAGAATATAGAAGAATATTAGAATATAGAAGTAACCTGTGAAATATAAGAAAATTATTAGAGTACAATTTGTACAGTGACTCTTTCGAACAAATTCCGCAACCCCAACAGGCACTGACCCTATGGGGCCCCGTCATCTTTGCTGACAGCTCTTTGAGGCGCGCGTGGAACACTCGGCGCCGTCGACTCGGGCCTGGTTGCTATCGGACGGCGAGCCACCCATAGCTCGCCATCCGCAGGCCCGCGCAGCAGGTGGCCGGGAATCGCCCTGCGTTTCCCGACGCCCGGGACGTCTTCTGTTGCAGGCACCTCCTTCGCTAGCATTACTGCTTCGCAGAAGGAGGTGACCGCTTCCCATGCCTCCTCGCTCCGGACCATGGTTTGAACCAGGGCCGGACGCCGCCGCCGATCGCCTCGACGAGGCCCAGATTCTCAATAGAAAGTTATAGTTTATTACCTTAACGCAGTCCTCATAGCTTGGCGGCTGCTTGTGCTGCACTAGCTGCTCGATGCCTACGAACTGCGCCATCGCGTTCGAGTACAGCGACGTTGCGTCGTACGGCGACGGCAAGTCCTGTACCAAACACAAATACTTTATTGTTACTGAGTCATCAACATCATCATCTGCCTAACCTTTTCCCAACTATATTGGGGTCAGCTGAATACCAGTATTTAACGTGGAGCGGCTGCCTACCAGACCTCCACAACCCAATAATTGGGGAACACGGTACAGTAGGGCCTCGTTTATCCGGAGAGGCAAAAACAAGACCCTTTCCGGATTAACGAGGCTTCTGGATAATAGTATGCCATATTTAATGGTAGGTAATAAAACACATGTTTAACCTTAGTTTCTTAAGTGAATTGTTAAATTAAAGCCTAAAGACAAAAATGTACATGTTCAAAGTTAAAACCATGTTAAAAAAAACTGGATTCTTATTGAAAAAGTCTGAAATTCTCTTCTGTTTATAATGTTCGCCATTCATTTCAAAAGCCCGCACATACATGCGAAATTGTGAACCCCATTGCCCAGCCGGATTACAGCGATCACCGAACAAGCGGGAGTCCGGATTAACGAGGCCCTACTGTACTTCTTGGCAAGACTGGTGTCAGATTTTCTGGCTTCTGACAATCCGTAACGACTGTCAAAGATCTATAAATGACAGCCGGGACCAACGGCTTAACGTGCTTTCCGAGGCACGGAGGAAACTCAGTATGTTAAGATGGTCACCCATCCACAGACCAACCTTGGCAATCGTTGCTTAACCTTGAAGATCGATTTGCGCGGCTGTTATTCTTTACTGAGTAAAGATGTTAAAAATGTATACTCAAAGGGTTTTGAAGGCAATTGTCGCAAAGTTTCGCCTGTGAATTCGTCTATAAGACAGACAGTTTCTGTCGTTTTGTCGTGGAATTTGTTTCCTTAATTTTATGTTGATATGTTGCTGGCGGAAATATTCCGAATTCGGTTCTGTACCTTTGCACTGAGGAAAAATTGACTTTACTTGTAAACCACGTAGGTGTTGTCCTACTAATCAGATTTATGAGCAAGTTATCCAAAATGCTTTGTTTTTTACAATTTAATAGCATTTAATACCTGTAAATT
Source organism: Hecatera dysodea (assembly GCA_905332915.2). NCBI lineage: Eukaryota > Metazoa > Arthropoda > Insecta > Lepidoptera > Noctuidae > Hecatera > Hecatera dysodea. The sequence continues at coordinate 20,919,369 of HG995288.1, read as the reverse complement.
TTGGAGCGGTGATTCAACCGGGCTCAGACTGGAACCCAAACTCTCCACGCTCTGTGGCACTTCCTGGGCCACTTTTTTATTGTTCTTTTTTACACTGGGCTTCCTGTAACAACAAATTGTAAATATCGATTAGTTATTTAAGAAGCTAGCAAAACTTCATTTAAGACCTTAAGCCTGTAAGTATGAGCTTCTATATTGCTGGATAGCAGTCGACAAAGATACTTTGCTATTGCCAAAATCATTATCAAACGAACTGGTAATGTCAAAGCCAGTGAAGGGGATGTTCTTCGTTACATTTTTGAAGTGTATTAATAAATTTGATTATTATTTAAACTTTATGTACAATAGTGGTACATGGGCGGGCTTAATGCTACAAGGCATTCTCTAACAGTCAACCTTGGGGTTAAAAAGACAAGACTGGTAGGTGTACAACAAATAAAAAACATTAAAAATAATTAACAATTTTTGGGAAAGAAATAACAAATACCGTTTTCTCTAAATTGAGGCTCAACAATAAGCTTTGAGTTTTTTACAAACACTAAGATATTAACGCTTATGGATCGAACATTCATAATGATTAAAGGCGATTAATATCGACTGGTCGACGTTTAATCGACCTCTATTGCACGAAATCTAGTGACAGTGACGTCAAATATGACATACCGTCTAATCTGCGTAGTCTGCAAGTTGTTGTTGTCGTAGGCCTGGTCGGGGCTGTCGGGCCCGGCTTTAGCTCGCGACTTCTTCGGCTTCCCCTTCGCGGACGTGATGACGGTCGGCTGGCTGATCAACTGCGGGTGCGGGTTTGGCGAGGCTGTGGGACAAGATTATCTTAATTTGCTTTTGATTTTAAGTTAAGACCACCTTATCCGTGGAGTGCCCAGGGACGAGAGGTTTCGGAGGGTAAATTACAATTTTGGAGTAGTTCTGGAGTATGGTTTGGTCATTTAATGAGTATCTTCTGCTTTTTTTTTGTTGAGATTTAAGCACAAGACATAACTGTTTAATTTTGGGACTAGATTACCAGTTAATACAGTATTTACAGTTGTGATCACATGACAACAAAAGTTTTTTGAGCTCCAAACTTCTTTACCCCTCATGAAACTTGACTTTTTCACCAGCTCTCCTCAAGAGTCTTATATTAAACGCAAGAATATAACAACATAATGTATTACCCTCCCCTCTACGATTTCTAAGGGATCGCTTTCGTGAAAACGAAAACTCAATCTTATTTCTAACCCATTCCAAAGTAAAAAGTCCTACACTCAAATTACCCTTAGCGAACTCACGCATAAGATGGTGATGCTGCGGCGGCGGGCGCGGGCAGTGCTCGTCCAGCAGCCGCACGATGTCGTCGTGCATGCGCTCCTGCGCCACGTCGCGCGGCAGCCGGTCCATGTGGTCCGTGATCTCCCTGTTGGCCATCGCGTCCAGCAGCGCTCTGCATGCCCCGTACGAACCTTCTCGGGCTCCTAGGAAGAGGGGGGTTTCGTCCTGTGGGGCAAAAAGGACAGTCAGATCTGGTGCTACAGAAAATTTAAATATTTCTGATGATAAGAATGCCCAAAATCAGAGAACAGGAACTGTACTGACTGATATAGACGCTAAAATTTTCCAAGACCTATGCTAAAGGAGAGAAAAGTCTTCAGTTTTGTACAGCCTTGTCAAGTTATCAGGCTATTACTCAGGCTCATTCGTTTACTCCAATATCGATATAGGTACTTAAACAGCTACTGGAATTTATAATTGTGCTTGTTTGATGGTAATAGGTTCGCTTCAGAGACCGTCTTCTCGTTAGTCAACCTAAGAGGTTGTCATCTGCCTAACCAGACTTGCCTGTAGCGATCTTAATATAAAATTCAAACGTCCAGCTAGCGCATTTACATGCAAGTCATCTGCGAAACATCTTTTGCGGAAAGTATTCAAAAGAATCACCATGACACTGGAATACAAAGGGCATTTGCAGCAACATGAATGGGTTTTAGTCTGTAAGTCTGACACCCCCTTCCGCTCCACCCAGAGCGGAAGAAGCCATTTGACGATTTCCATGAAATATGGCTCTTACCATAACTTACAGGCACACCTCTGCCCGTTTCGAGTATGAATTCATCCAATACTAATATTACCTTGTCTGTAAAGCTTACCTTATCGTCCTGTGCGTCTCTGTTGGCTCCATGAGCCAGCAGAACATTAACAGCATCGATATTATTGACGGCCGCAGCCCAATGCAGCGCGGTCTTGCCGCTGTTGTCGGCTGCGTTTATGTCTGCGTCAGCATTGATCAGGTCTTCCACCATACCTTCTATAGCTAGCCTGTTGGCGAAAAAGGTATACGTTTAATGATAAACTTGGAGACTGCTGATTTTGGTCAGAACAGAGGGTTTGGTAACATTTTCAAAAATTAATGTAGTTGTCACCAACATGATCAGCTAAGCTAACTGGTTGATTAGAGATGGAGGAAGTTTGTTCATTCTTTCTTTTGGGAGCATAATCTTTGAGGGTTTTGCTCAATGACGTTTTTCATTTCAAGATCATTTTGATAATATCCCAAACCACTTTTACCAGAGGCTAAACTATTTCTTATGAAGAGACCTTGTTACGCTCTTCCGCGGTCTGATTATACTAAAATTGTTACACAAGTTGCCAAATTCTACACTTCGGAAAACACACAAACATACCTAGCAGCCAATATAAGAGGTGTAGTCCCATCATGCATCCTGGCATTCAGGTTAGTGGCTCTGTTCCGGAGTAGTATCTGGAACACGCCCATAGCGTCCGCAGCGACGGCCGCGTGCAGTGGCGTGCGGCCCGTGTTGTCTTGTGAGTTCGCGTCGGCGCCTGCGTCTAGGAGACGTTTCGCTGCGTCCGCGCGTGCGTATCTAGACGAAGGAGTTAGATTAATATGTTTGTTAGAATAAATTCTAAGATTAATAGGAGTTAAGAATATCAAGCTTAAAAAAGTGAGTTCAACAATAAATAAAAGGCTCTGTAGGATATTTGGATGCTTATAAGTTTAAATAAAGTTCGTTTTTACAGAGTGTCATTTTCGCCGCTCACACATACATACATATGTATATGCCGACTTAGAACACGTTTATAATATGGCTGAGCAATCAATATGTAATATGATCATTTTTTTCCGTTACTGAGTGACGGAGTGACTGACAGACAACGCAAAACCTGAACTACTGGTCGTAGAAAACTGACATTCGGCATGTAAGGTCCTTAGGGAGCAGTAAGAGAAGATTTCCCGAAATTCTCCGGTAAAAAACGGAGCATACACGAAAATCTAGTCCTCTATAAAATAAATATTGTGTACACATTATATCAATTCCTTACCTCGCAGCCAAATGCAAGCTAGTCTCTCCAGTCTTATCCATAGCCGCGTTCAACTGAGCTCCTTGAGCGACCAGTTCCGATATGATATGAGCAGTCTGTTCATCTTCAGCATCAGAGCCAGTGTCCAGTCCACCTCCTCGCACTGCAGCCACCATAAGAGGCGTCATACCCAGAGGACCACGAGCGTCCACCTCTACGTGACCATCATGCTGGAAGAAATCGGAGGGCTATATAAATTTTATAGAATTTATCAAAATTATCCTGTAAATAGATGTGGAAGATAAGCCAATACTCACAATAGCCGGTGGTGTCATCATGCTTGGAGGTACTCTGATATCAGCCGCATCCAGATGTTGCTGAGTCCAGACGCGACCATCATGACCAGCCTCCTCATAATCCGTAATAGCAGTGTGATCTGACGCGTAACCTCCCGGAGCTCCATTAGCATCACCAGGCCCTCTTGCCCGCTTTGCCCTAGGAGGCGCAGATCCATCGTCATCCTCATCCGACCAGTGGTGAGGAGGTCCCATATGACCGCCATTGATATCCACATCAATACAACCTATAGATCCTTTATTCAAGTTCCGCATCTCCTGCCCATCTGGACCACGTCTACGTGACCTACGTCTGGTCGAAGAGTTGTTGCGGATGAAGCCTTCGGGGAACCATGTTATGCCGGCTGCTCTCTTTCTTTGAGCAGTTACTAAAACACCGATCAGTAATCCAGCCAAAAGGACCAGGATTACTCCGATGAAGACGTATTTAGAGTTCGTTGGGACGTCTTCGGTATCCTCGGGAGTGTTTACCCCCTTGATGGAGAAAATAGGGAAGTCTGGCGACAAGGAATGCTTGGAAGCTGTCGCCGCTAAGAACTCTGCAGCTTCTCTTGCTGAGAAGAAGCATTCGGAACTAGACATAGATGTGCACTTTCTGTTATCAATTTCCAAGTAGACCTGTACTCCTGTTTGCCCCCTTTCTGTGAATACGATGTTGTGTTTCTTCCCAAACTCGGTGTCTTGTAAGCCAACATCAGTTGATCCCTTCCATGGGTAGACCATATCATTGCCTAAATGGTCCTTCTTTATTAATATCGTCGTGCGCAACTGATGACCGAGGTCTCGGAGGAAAGCGACGGAATTTTCTTTGAAGGTCTTCATATCCATCAGAAGAGTGACTGACATTACACCTTCCGCCAAGTGAGGGGGTTCGTTCTCGCAGTCAAGACCGTCCCAGTTACATTCAGCGTTGTTACAACCGTAGTCACAATGGCCGTTGGCGTAATGTTTCTGACAGTAAGCATCATAGATTGGATTGCAGCGTTGTAAGGACTTTTGGCAATCTCTGCCATCGAATAGACAAGCTTGGGTGTTGCAAACTTCGTTACATTCGCCATCCATGAAGACTTCCCAACATTTTATTGGCGCTGTGCAGTTAGCCCATGGATTCAGACCTAAAGAGCAGTCATTTCCATCAAACTCACAGGCGTAAGTATTACATTCCTCGTCGCAGTGGTGATCGCCTTGCTTTTCTTTGCAACCCTTTTTCACGCATTGTTCTCTTTGGAAAGCTAGGTCTAGTTCTTCGAAAGTAAGTCCTGGTTTCTTGTTGCCGAACCCACCGCTTACTCCTACTCCTACTGGACTACCGTAGCCTCCTCTGGAATGAGGATCGTGGATATCGCAGCTCTTGCCAGTCCATTGTCGTGGGCAGTAACAGAGGTAATCACCAGGCTTATCGATACATCTTGCTTCTGGGTGTTTACAAGGGTTGCTGAGACATTCATTCATCGAGTCGATTTCACAGTTGATACCTGACAAGCCTGATGGACAATCACAGACGTAGCCTCCAATTTCCGATGTTCTGCAGTATCCTCCATTTTGGCATGGATTAGAATCGCAAGCGTATCCTGAATATTCGCAGTTCTTGCCATAAAAACCATCGTTACACAGACACTCGTGACCTCCCTGAATGGCTGTGCAAATACCCCCGTTCTGGCACGGAGAGTTGGCACAAAAATTGACCTTAGCGTCGCAGTGTCTTCCCATGTAACCGGGCTTGCAGTTGCAATGGTAATCGTTGACAAGTTGGACGCAGTCTTGAGTACCAGGTGTTGAACATGGATTTGACAGGCACTCGTTGATGTCTCCCTCACATCGTGGACCAACGAAGCCAGGCGGACACTTGCACTCAAACCCTCCAACCTTATCGATACAAGTACCGTTGTTGTGGCAGGCATCTTGTTTGCAGTCGTTGACGTTGATCTCACAAATTTTGCCAAGGGTTCCGAAAGGACAGGAGCATGAGAAGTTGTTGATGAGATCGTGGCAGGTTCCTCCATTCTGGCATGGGTTAGGAAGGCAATCATTAACGTTCAGCTCGCAGTTCTGTCCTTGGAATCCTTTAGCGCACTGACACTGGTAAGTACCCACGAGGTCTTTGCATAGGGCTCCGTTCTGGCAAGGAGCTGAGTCACATTCGTTGATTTCTTTTTGGCAGTAGGATCCTGTGTACCCTTCGAGACAGTGGCAACGGTGTGAGTTTCCGATATCCTCGCAAGAACCGTTGTTGCATAGTGCTTTTATTTTTACACCTGGGGACAAAAGTAAATTATGAATCAGCCATTCACAAAGCGTTTGCTAGAGAATAATGAATGATGAAAAGTAGAAGTTATAAAATTAAGTAGTGCTATGAAAAATAGATGAAATAGTCTTAAAAATGTTCATAAACAACAACAATTTAACGCTAAATTACCTCTGAAATCCATACCTTTCCTGATAGCCGCGTCTTTGCATGAGACCATCTCGACGTCACACAGTTTGCCGGACCAACCCGGGGCACAAGTGCATGTATACTGTGGACCCTTCTGGGAACATGTGGCTCCATTCTCGCATGGATTATTTTCACACCTAAAAGAAAAAGAGCAGGTAAGATTTTGCCGCGAAAATGGCTAGTGACGATAACTTCCAGAGGAACTGAAAATTGTTGTGTAGAAGCTGTTACAATTTTCTTTAGGCACAATTATTATTCGTATATCAAAGAAGAAAGCAGGAAAGCGAGCATTAGTTTAACTTGTTAATAACTCAGATATAGCTCATAAAAACTTTCATACTTATGTAGATAGATAGATACAATGTCGAAAGCTTTAATCTGCCTATCGATGTTAACTTTGACGGCAGGGTTGGCGCAGTGGTGGTGGCAGGAACAAATATTTGTATGGCCTACAGATAATTGTTCCGGGTCTGGCTGTTTGTGTATGTGAGTTTATATGTTTGTAAACGCACCCACGATACAGGAGTAATTCCTAGTGTGGGCAACGTTTTTTTTTTAATAAAAGAATAAAAAATCGATATAGTTTTTACAACGACAATCCTAAGGTTGCTATTCTAACCATAACTCAGACCTACCGAATAAGATACGATTAAAGTTCACACTTACCAATCAACATAAGTCTCGCAGTGCTTGCCGGTGTACCCGTAGGGACAGTGGCACGTGTAGTACGTGATGTGGTCGTGGCAGGTGGCGCCGTTGTCGCACGGAGAGCTGTCGCACATGTTGATACGGAACTGGCAGTTAGAGCCGGTGTAGCTGTAACCAGAGAAGAAAAGTTTGATGACGTAATTTTCGCGGATGTCGTTTGCTGTTTACCGGTAGGTGGATGGGTGTTAATGAACGGCCGAACCCAATAACCGATCTATCACATACTGGAGATAGAAAAACAAATGAAACAACAGAAAAATTACATAGGTTTTCTTTTGTTTCATTTGTTTTTCTATCTCCAGTATGTGATAGATCGGTTATTGGGTTCGGCCGTAAAAGAATTTGAAAAGGGAATATTCGAATGAAAATTTCTGCGGGCTAAGTTTTCTGGACTAGTTAAATGAAAGCTAAAGGCTGCATGAATGGAAAATTAAAATTTGCTTCGTAACATAGGTGACTCGTTTTTATAGTAGTCACAAAAGTGCTAAGCGAGGATCCTAATTCGATCCTAGGGCACGGTGAAATGCTGTTGAGTTTTATTTTTTCATTACGAAATTCTGGAGTCTAGATTGTGCCTGCAGGCAAATAACGATGGAGGCTCTTCTCCTCTTAGATGGAACATAACTAATGAAATAGATTAAACACGAAATATAACGATATTATACGTAGGCCGGCTGATACACTGGATATTGGACGACTTCTGGCTAATGATGATTCCAACGACGATGATAATGCTTTATGAGTATGTATAAAATCGGTTGTGGCAATATGAAGTCAGACTTACCCAGGTGGACAGGAACAGTTGTAGGAGTTGATGCCATCGATGCAGGAGCCTCCGTTCATGCAGCTGGACTCTGTGCAGTCCTCATCGTTGGTCTGGCAGTTGATGCCAGAGAACCCGAGCGGACAGGTGCAGGTGTATGATGCCACGTACTAAAATGAAAAAGAGGGTATCTTAGTTTATTGCGTGGCTGTTAATGCGCCTCCAGGCATTATTATGTGACCAGGGTAGCGGATTTTGTTCGAAAGAGTCACCGCGGCCCTGGAACGCAACGGGAATTAGGAGGAACACGGAGGGGTTTTAATCAGTAATAGTCTGAGACCCTATCCCACTAAGTCTAAAGCGGAAGAAGTCATTGGATAATTTCCCATCCATATGAAAAAGTATTATGTGAAGTTGCAAATCTGGATCTATCAAGATTTCATAAATATAGAGTGTCTTGTTACAATTGTAAAATGTTTTTATTTTTTGGTAACACCCTGAAGATGTATTTGGAAGTATGGTGGAACTGAAGATTATCACAATGAGGTCTTGATGATGAGAGGAGTTGCAGTTCCAGGAAGACAATTATTGAAGTGAAAACTTCTTTAGCATCGTTGTGATTTGAATGTTTATGAAACGAAAAGGCGACGTGAGTAAAAAGAGACAGACACATAAATTCATGTGTCTGTCTCTTTTTACTGTCGCTTCGTCTCATTATCTTGAAACCAAAACTTTTGAAGGTTTCACTTCTACCACTTGTGAATTGCACACATGTATTTCTTTTTATTGGATAATTTATTATGTTTCCCTTTTCTTATGAAGCAATTTTTTTTTTCTGTAATTCTTTCAACTACTTTTATACAGTGCGACACGTAATGATGACCTAGGCATTACAGAAAAATACACCAGATATTATCTCTTGCTTACCTGGTTACAAGTAGCTCCGTTCATGCAGGGTCTGGACTGGCACTCGTCGATGTCCACCTCACAGTGCTTGCCCGCGAAGCCGCTCGCGCACACGCAGTTGTAGTCTCCGATCGAGTCCAGGCAGGTCGCGCCGTTTTGACATGGGACTGTGGAGAAAAAGAAAATATTTGTAGTGCTGCTCAACTCTTCGATAAAATTGCAAAAAATCTAGCTCAGTGGATGAGAAGATTATGACCCTAAATTAATAGGATACAGGGTTTAAGAGGGAGAGAAGGTGACGAAGATGATATAAGTAAAGCAATATATGATTTACACAAAATTGGTTCCCTGAAATCGCGAGACGGGACCGCGGCAGACCACAAAGGAGATGGCGGGAGGACTTGGATGTCGTCCTTGGGAATTGGCAGGATCTGGCACAGGATCGGGAAAAGTGGAAGGAGTGGGGGAGGCCTATACCCAGCAGTGGCACATTACAGGCTAGATATAATAATATACATTTTGTATGTTAATTGAAGTCGATTGAGAAGATAGAATAGAAAGTTTCATTTGTTGAACATCTCAGTGTGATAATACATTATTTGAAGAAGGGTTTCCATGATCAGGCCTGCGGACGGCGAGCTATGGGTGGCTCGCCGTCCGATATGACCCTATGGAATGGGAGATTTTTTTTTGAAAGAGTCACCGCGGCCCTGGAACGTAAAGGGCACTACGAGGAACACGGGTGGGTTTTATAAGAGTCTGACACTTCCTTCCGCTCCGCCCAGAGTGGGAGAAATCACTTGATGATTTCCCATCAAGAAAATAAAGGGTTCTCATGACAATGGACTTAAATATGAAAAGGGTAAAGAGGATGAAATGCATGGAACCTACAGACTCTGCTGAAGTTCTGGCAATAAACTTTAATTAAAAACACCAAGAAGAAGTCAAAATACTCACACGAAGCACAATCGTCAGTATTAATCGCGCAATCCTTCCCCTCGTACCCTCTCGCACACAAACAGGCGTAGGAGCCCTCGGTGTTGATGCAAGTAGCCTCGTTGTGGCAGGGCGCGGTGACGGCGCACTCGTCCACGTCGCGCTCGCACAGCGCGCCCGTCCAGCCCACCGGGCACTGGCACGTGAACTCCGCGTAAGAAGCTTCCGCTATGCAGCGACCTCCGTGGCGACATCTGTTTACAAAGAGGATACATTGATTGACAATTTTAATATTATTAAGACGATAGTCTAAATGACATTATTTTAAGGCAGTGCAGGTGATTTTTAGACGCGCCTGTCTTTTACCTGCAGCAGACGGCCCGGTCCGTAAAACTGATCAAAGTTCTAATAATCTGATAAATCTTTTAAGTCAAATAAATAGGTAATCGTCCTGATTTTGCGAATAATATCGCATCATAGTGAATAAGAAAAGAAAAGGAACTGTGCTTCAAGAAAGCTTGGACTAGAAACATAATACTACAAGACGAAACGAACGAGCGTAAAGATTATGGTGACATAGCTAAAAACGGTTTAGTAAAACATTTTACTCTAGAAATCTATCCATGGTGAGCAGTATTTACGATAGTTTTGTATCTAGTCACTGAATACTGAGGATTATTCCCCAGTCCCATCTTCACGAGCTCCTATAGTTAATTAATACTCACTGATTGGGCGTGCAAGGATCGAGCGTGTTCTCGCAGTTCCTCCCCGAGTGCGGCGGTGCGCACACGCAGCGGTACCCGTTGACGAGGTCGATGCACGAGCCGCCGTGCAGGCACGGGTTGCCGGCGCAGTCGTCGATGTTCGTCTCGCAGTTTACTCCTGTGGAGTGCGAAATATGGTTAGTGATGATATAAACGATAATAAAGGTGATGAGAAGGAAGATGATAAAAATCGTTCAAATGATTGTTATGATCCAAGTCAAAGTTCACTATTGTTATTCTTGATTTTTTCTATTATCAAGAGCATAATGATTCAATCTGATGATTTCAGTTATGAAACTGTCAACCTTCATTAAAATCGTGGCATGCCCTTATCTAAAATGACTCACAAATAATCAAATAATCACAGACAAAATGCAGATTTAAAGATGTAGCTTAACAAAATCCAAAAGTTATCTCGAAATACAATAAATAGAGAAATGGTGATGCATACCAGTAAATCCAAGCACACAGTCGCATTTATAAGCGTTTAGCCTATCGTGACAAGTTCCACCATGTTGGCAGGGATTGGAACTGCACTCGTCTATGTCACGTTCGCAGCGTTGACCTGAAACAACGGGAATGATTTTGTAGCAATGGTTATTATAACTTTCTAGAGTAACTTAACAATAATTTAAGCACCAAAGTCTTCGCCAAAAATAACCAGAAAAAAAGAAGAAACTTCTAATAGTATTGCAATTCTATAAACATCTCACCATGTCAGCTTAGGTGAAGTAAACATGACGTCAGCTCTTCCACTCAAAGTCAAAGTCAATTCATTTATTTCAACTCTCACTTCATACTCACTCCACCTGAATTGACGTGAGAGGCGTTTACAGAATAGACCGACAGAGCACTGTGTGCGTACTGACCAGCGAGAAATTGATAGTGAGTTTAAACTTCATCCTTGGCAAAAAGTGGGACAGAATTGGGAACAATGCAAGGAATACAGAGAAGTCTTTATCCAGCAGAGGGACAGTTTATGCTAAACATAATAATGATAAAGACTACCAAATGCAATTTTTATAATATTAAATCTCTTACCTCCGTATCCTGGCAAACAATGGCAGATGAACTGATTGACTCCATCTTCACAGGAGCCACCATTGATGCAAGGGTTCGAAGCACATTCGTTCACGTCAGAAAGGCATCTGCAAAGGAAAGCATCTTATTAGTAATAGGCAACTTTAGATGACTGCGGAGGGTAGTTCTTTGAGGGCAATTTTGCTGTACTGCGAGATGTTTAAGATCCTTCTTCAGCAGACTTTTAAAATATCTGATAATTAGAAACTCTGTCGCGTTGGTTTTACTTTGCTGATCATCAACGGCCACACAGTTTCAAGGGTTTGAGTCTTAGGATTAATCCTAATCCTTCACAGCATATGACATACTTGGATGACAAGTGAACATTTTTACAAGATTCGTTATCTATTAAAGAATTGTAGTGTCCTCTAAGAAATCCGTTTAGCAGTTCTGTAGTATCGTATCCTTCCAGCTCTTCCGATAAAACTAACCCAAAACCATTAAAGTAGTGGTCCAGCATCCCTGACCCGGCTACCGTCCGTACCTAGCATCATAATATCCTCTAGGGCATTCACACCGGAATCCGTTGATCCTGTCGACGCACTTGCCGCCGTTGGCGCAGGGGTTCGACAGGCATTCGTTGATGTTGGTCTCGCAGTGCTGCCCGGTGAAGCCTGGGATGCACTCACAGGTGTATCTGAGGATGACCAGGAGGATGTTAGAGATGTATGGACAGCGGCAATGGAACACTTAAAACGGAGCTTAAAAGTTCGTTTACACCGGGGATATCCACCGCTAAGATGAATTATTTTGTGTCTCACCGAACTGCGCTGGTGGAAAAGTTTTAGCAGATGCGAGGTCTTTAAGATACGATATTCAAACAAATGGTTCAAAAAATCTATGGGAAGAGAAATCTTTGGTGAAACGTACCCTTAGACTTTGAAAGATTAAGCAAGAGGATGCAATGCAGAACACACATAATTTTAAAATGTTGAAAACTATTACGATTTATTTTGTTTACATGCATCAGCCTACCAGAATAAATTCTAGTAGTTTCTTTCTGTGAAACAAAACCAACGAACTCATGCGTTTACTAAATAATTTGGAAACTTACTCAAAATAATTATTGCTGCATGTAAAGAAAATAAAGAAGCGTTAAAATAATTATGTGACAAATCAAATAACACAGTGCATAAAATATTTCAGAACTTGAAAAATATATGGCAGCTTTTAAGTAGAGTGCATAACTAAAGCACAAATAACGTGAATATAGCGATGAGCATCGCTTTATGAAAAAAAACTAATCAGGATCAGTTTCACCAGCCTTGGATAGCCACAAATCCATCAAATAAATGAAATGTTCCTCCGATAAATTCGGAGGCAGTAAAACAGGCTAATATCAGTATTAATGGTATTTTCTTACCTGTTGATTCCATCGATGCAGGTAGCCCCATTTCTGCAAGGGTTAGAATAGCATTCGTTGACGTTGATCTCACAATTGCGGCCTGAAGTACCTGGCTTGCAGCGGCATTGGTAGCCACCGATCAAATCCTCGCAGTGTCCTAGAAGAAAATAAAAAATGTTTAGTCTCATAGCGGTATGTTGTTGTACCAAATGGAACATCTTCGTCCTTGTGGCGAATGAAAAAAAAAAACGACAAACAGCCAGCAATAAAAGAAGACAGCCTGTCACGTCACTGTGTTCTTCAATGTATTTCTGGCATCTTTGACGGGCGAATTTGAAGAAATAAGTACAAAAGTGTTAACCCCTTTCAAGAAAAGTTTCACTGGATCAGATCCACCCCGATTGTAGTCTAACATTTTACAGACGTGGACGAACCAAATACTCTTGTCAAATGCTTGTCCCCAATTTCCGCAGAACATGGATACGATGGTTTGTCCAAAGTCCAAAGTCTCTATGCAAATTGTCGCCTTTATAAAAGTGGAGAAAAAAATCTCATTTCATTATAAAATACTGCAATCAGTTTCATTGTCCCATTAGAGATGTTGTGACACATCGACTGTGGCGGGACGAGCACTAACATACTACACATTCATCACGATGAATCACTTGAGAACATCACTCAGGTTTCAGCATACGTGAATAAAATTTTAATTCTAACTTATCAATGCTTCATTCAATGATGAGGTCACTTTCGTCCGCAAAAGCTTCTTGATACATAAAGAAGCAATTAGCATATTTTATAACTGACTACTCTCTAATTTAAGTTCAGATATCTTTATGATCTGTGAGCAATGTACGCTTCCAACTGCCACTACAATTTAGAGATCCTTCGGGCTATGTCGGTAACCTTGGTTCTCTTGCGGATATCGTCATTCCTGATTCAATCACGCACGGAAACTCCAAGCATTGCCCTCTCCATTGCCCTTTGGGTGACTAAGCCTTCTGATGAGGCCCATATGAGATCGTCAGGCTCTGATGAGATGGTCGATGAAGCCCAAAAGTTCTGGAGTGGCGACCGCGTACCAGAAGAGGCAGTGTTGGATGGGCTCCCACAAGGTGGACCAATTTTCTGGTGAGGGTCACGGGTAGACGATGGATGCGAAACGTATAGGACCAGTTGCTATGGCAACACTTGGGGGAGGCCTATGTCCAGCAGTCGACGTCTTTCGGCCGATATGATGATGACCTTCATGATTAATCTTCCTTCTATCACCATTAGCCAGTGATCCTTGACCCACAGTAAAATACGTGTCAAATACGTTGGTGTTAAATCTAAGCGTGATATGATGATGACCTTTATGATTTAATCTTCAAAATATCGTAGGCACTCCTACGATATTTTGAAGACTAAATCAGAGATCACTAGGGAGACAAAAATAAACAAAGTGATTGAAAGCAAAGAAAGTTGATGAAATCGATTGATTGATCTCATCATTCACAGAGCAGCACTCATTTACCACATCTTACCTCCAAACTGGCAGGGATTGGACTCGCACTCGTTGATCTGGGTCTGACAGACCCTGCCGGTGTACCCTGGGTGACAGTTACAGGTGAAGCTGTTGTCTCCATCGATGCACTCGCCGCGGTGACACGGCGCTGATAGACAGTCGTTGATGTTCGTCTCACATGACATTCCTGAGGATTTGAAGATTGATTGTTAATGATCCAAAGACAAACCTGAAGACAGGCTAAGCTTTAAATACATAGTTATCTGAGACCTGGGATACAGGTATCTCTGAGATTTATAGCTGGGTACTATTAAAAAATAGACCAGTAGTTTGTTTCTAAAAAAATTTCAATGACGAAAATACAGTTTATCAACAAATTAAAACTGGTTCCTCTAAATCATAAATCGAAACGCTTAAGTGATGCTAAGCGTTTCCCGATTTATGATTGATTGAAGCTAAGAGTTCATGTCCAAGTAGGGTATGGATCACCATACCCTACTTGAACTCATGAACACCCACACGCACATGAACTCTTAGCTTCATCTATGTTGTTATGATTCTGTAAAGGGCTTCAAAGATGAAGACAGGAGGGTGCAACTTACCAGTGTATCCAGGTTGACATTCACAAGTGTACCCAGCGACAGAGTCATGGCAAGTCCCACCATTGCGACATGGACTCGACGCGCAGTCGTCAATGTTCACTTGACAACGAGCTCCCGTAAACCTGAGTGATGAAAGACGAGATTAGATACCGTATATGTTTGCACTAACTCTTGCCCGCGACTTCGTGCACACACATCCTGTCTTTACCGTTCCCGTTGGAATTTCAAGACAACCTCGCTATGTGTTCCCCTATACACCCCAAAGAACCTACAAGCCCAAATTCAGCTTTCTACGACCAGTAGTTTCAGCTGTGCGTTGCCTGTCACTTAGTAACGGAAGAGTTTTGTATAAATTCACGCCTTTTTCTCAAGCAGAAACCACAGAACGTTTAGATACTTTTTTATTAAACAGTTTCACGCCCGCAAATATTGCTGGTGATGTTTCAGCCATCAACCGATCACAAAAACCGGGTTCAAATTCTGGACATTTAGAATTTTTTATGCACAGACGACTCCGAATCGAACAGAGAACATCTCGCTCAGCAGAAGCATGTTTTTGACTTTATGAACTCATATTAACAAAATTATATATTTCAGTGACTTACCCAATCACACAGGTACACCTGAACGCATTTATCATGTCGTGGCAGATCCCTCCGTTGAGACAAGGGTTATTGGCGCATTCGTCGATTTCCACCTCACATTGTGTTCCAGTGAATCCTGGAATAAAAAGAAAAAAAACATAAATAATCTGCCTAGACTTTTTCCCAAATACAATGGGGTCCGCTCCCAGTCAATCCGGATTCGGCTGATTACCAGTATTTTACGTGAAGCGGTAAGCGGCTGCCTACCAGACCTCCACAACCCATTTACTGGGGGAATGAGAACTGGGAGTCAGATTTTCTGGCTTCTGGCAATCCGTAAATACTGCCAAAGATCTCCAAATGACAGCCGGGACCAACGGCTTAACGTGCTTTCCGAGGCACGCAGCACTCTCGTTATGTTAAGATGGTCACCCATCCACAGAACATCCTCGGCAAGCGTTGCTTAATCTTGAAGATCTACCCTTGCGGCTGTTATAATTTAGCCACCAGCTCCTCTCAGAAAATAAAAAAATTAAGTCCCCCTTTATACTTGTATCACTGTATTGCATAAAGTTTAAGTAAAGTATTTTGGGATTACATAATACGTAAGTCTTTATGTAATCTTAAACGCTATCAACAAAAATGTGGAGAATTTCGACTTATCTATACTAATAAATATAAAGCTGAAAAGTTTATTCGTTTGCTTGAACGCGCTAATCTCAGGAACTACAGGTCCGATTTGAAAAATTCTTTAATTGTTAGATAGTCCATTTATTGAGGAAGGTTATAGGCTATAATTATATCATCACGCTAAGACCAATAGGAGCGGAGCAGTCATCAAAATGTGACATAAACGAAGTTGTGCGGTCAGCTAGTCTTAAATATGAAAACCTACACAAATAACTCCTTCTGAAATAAAGAATAAGAAACTAGCAAATAACGAGACAACCTTAAGGACGAAAAAGACAAAAATATCCTGCAGCAGACAAGAATGTGTTCAAACCCACAAAGAACCCAAACAAAACATAATCACAGCTCTTTATAACCTCTCAAGTTTAATAATATAACTTGAGCGACTGACTTAGTTTAAAGTATGGACTTTAAGTTAGCGTGGCCTCGTAAAATATTACACATAATGGTGACTACAAAGTACAATGTTCACTTAGTTGTAACTTAGTTGTGTTGTATCTTGAGTTGTGTTGTTACTTGAGTTGTGATTTTACTTGTACTATTGTTTTTGGTACCTTAAATTAAATGAGGTAACGAAATCGTATAGATGTATTGTATACGTAAGCTGGTAAAAACTGACGAGTTTAGTGCGAATTTTAAACAAAGTAACGTTAACAAGTAAATGTGTAGAGAAAAAAGAAGTTTCCCGTAGTTGTCCCAAGACGGCGCTTTCAGAGCTAAACCAGTATAACTTGACCTCACGTTCTATTGAAAATCCAAACTACGCTAGGCCCAAATAATCCAAATTCTACCAGCAAAGTGAAATGTACTGTTATGTACCAGTAAACATTCCTAACGCTGCACAGGTACCTACTAAATTACGATTGCACACACTAATCTAATAAAACAAAACCATACAAAAACGAAGTTCAGTCCATCATCATCATTCTATTGTCCTAAAATCAAATTATACATTACAATAGAACTTATACAATGGACTACTCAGTTCATACAGACTTCACATGAATGCCATCATGACGGACAAACAGATTTTATGTTTATACCATAGACCCGTCTCTCGAGAATGCTAATTGACGTCAGCGTTCCAATCCCATCAAAACCATACCAACAGCTAACCCATTTAATAACCCACCTTATCCCACGTAAATAGGTTTCAAACTTGCTCATTGTTTACCCTGGCCAACATTGAACTGGACGATGAAGTGTGACAAAGAGATATAAACTGTAACTCAGAGCGCTAAAGTAGATATTCGAGACATGAATGAAGAAGTGCTCGAGGCAGGACAATCTAGCTCCGACCAGTATCAAGTCTGCCCTTTTAAAGAAATAAAAATAATCCTGCAGTTGCGTGAACTCTGTCGGAAAGACTTAAAGTTCAGTTTTGTTTGATTTTGTAACGCTGTAAGTTGGCAATATTATTCTTAAGAAAATCACTATCCCGCCAAATTGGGAATGTGGTTCTGCATAGCAAAAAATGAAAATAATCACAGTTGAATGAATCTTATATGCATCGTGCTAGAGTTCATTTTAAGTAGAGAAAGCAATCTTAAATGGACGACCGTTTAAGTCCTTAAAAGTAAATTAAATATTTAAATAGCGGTTCTAGAGTGGTAGAATCTTTATTTATTTTAAGAAAAAATAAGAAAACGTGCAGAAATATCTTGTACCAGTTCTAAACCAGACCGAGAACATGGAATCTAACTTAATGGAGACAGTACTGTCATAGCAGAAGCTAAAAATACCCCAGCGCACATAAATATAATAAATAACATCAGACTTATAATGATGCTAGGATTGAAGGTCCTAAATAAAGGATAAGGACTTTTCACCCAAAAGCACAAGCCTGAAACAGTGAGTAAGATTTCGAACCCAATAATAATGAGACAAGATGTAAAGGTGATTCCTCGCAAACTCAATCAACTAGACCGATCTTCAAAAATAAAAGAAATTACTGTTAAAATATTATTATGTTGATAACGTTCCGTATTTACGGCTGATTGCTGAGACTCGGGTTCAATCATTTTTGGTGGGGTAGAAGTGCCAGAAAATATAACGTTTTAAGACCGAACAGCTAAATTCACAAGAACGCTAACAGAATGTCTTAGTATATTTCGAAACATGGCATTCAGTTTGTTCAAATAGGTCCCTAATGCTGGCACAGTCCAGTCTCTATTTTTCACCGATTGGCACTTCATATTATAGAACCTAATGCTAATCCAGAATTACAATAACCCTAAACAATGCGAATAATTAAACCGCAGGGGTTCTGAGCGATATGGCCTCTCGAGCGGTGATGTTGAGGCTTTGGTAGGGATGCCCCGCCTCTGTGCGCCGGCGCATGTAGTGGTCATTTCGGATTAAGACATGAGAGACGAGCGATTAATATTTGCGTATCGAAGACACGACGATTGACAAGTTCATGTATGAACAAAAATGTTGTGAATACCGAGATACAATGGAATCTTAGAGATTGCTTTATGTCATTGCCCTTCTATCTCCTCCGCCTCCTATTGTTAAAGTCTATTAATATTAACAACATGTTAGTACAGGAAAGATCAAGCGTTAAATTCTGTCCAACTCAACCTGAAAAATTCAATAGATACAAAATGCCCCGTCTATGTGATAGACATAGCAAAGTTGCTCCAAGCAATACTGAATTAGATCGAACACTTTTACCGATATAACAAATTGTAGAAGCATAATTGTATGGTAACAAACTAGGCGGTCTCACTAAAAGATAATGATCTTTCAAAGACAACCTTTGGATTTATAGGAGAGGAGGACTTCATCCACCAAGGAGTGTCAGCCTCCTACATTGCTAATCCTAGCATACTTAATACGGCATGTATATTATCAAGATATCCTATAGTTTACGCCGTGGCTCCACCGTCACGATTTCGGATCACAAGCTACAATGAGAATGTTGGGTGCATGCTAATGTCTACTATTCGCATACATGAATGTCTAATACCAGTTTTAAATACATATGCCCAGCTGGCTCTAAATGCTTTAAATATTATGTATTTATTACTATGTAGGTATTTGTTTGGGAAACCCCGAAAGATGTGGGAATTTTAGTTTTGCTGGTCCTTCGATATTTTTTTCATTTTAATCTATATTACCTGCCTTTATAGGGTCTTTAACAGTTTCTTAGTTTTAAGCCGCATGCTACTTCTCTTCACATTGCGGAAATAAACATGAACTATCCAGGATCCAAAAGCATTATGCCTTGCAGCAATTGTAGGTGATTGTAGTTTGTTATCAACAGATTGCTTGGTTGGTTATTCAGAGCTTGTTTGATGGCTGTTAACTGGCCACTTTTTTTCATGCTGCGTACTCCACTGCTTGGTAATCACGAAGGATAAACTTAAATTTTATTTACTATATTCGAAAAAAAATCCACTGTTAATTTTATAACAGCCAAGTACATACAAATTCACAGACGCGCCTCAGTCAATACAAAAACTTGACTTTGCTAGCAGTTCCGACTTGAGAGTCATTAGAGGTTTCCAAGTGTGCTAATACTCTTAGTTTTAGTAAAAACTCTTGGGAATTATGATTGATCTATGGATGTTAGATGGATGAAAAGAGTGATGGATAGCGTGCATTTTTTACCCAACTAACGGCATTGCTTCATAAATTATTTTGTAAAAAGAAATAAATTGCTGACGCTGGCAAGGTATCTTTTAACAGGACGTTTTTTTTTTAATAAAATTTATAGCACCTGTACCAGTATACTGGCTGGCAATTCCGGTCAGAATTTCGTAATTTTTCAACATGCAAAAAGATAAACATCGGGTGTCCTAGAAAAACGCCAATTACAAAAACAAAATAAAAAGCCAACGGTCGCTTTTTTAAATAATACAGTTCAAAGACCTTTAGAGATGTTTTTATAAAAAACTATAATGTCGTCATAAAGTGCAGGCATGCCCTTATTTGTAGTGGCGTGACAAGTTCGAGCTCAGTCGAGCATCGCGAGGTAACACGAGCAAAACCAGATGAACTTGTGGTCGCGATGTAATGACGACTCAATTCCTCGTTGTTTTAACTAAATATTATGAGCTTTTGAGAGCTACATGACTTTTACATACACGGAGAGATACCAAATGTTTGTGAGCCAAGCGTTCTCGATAAATAAGTGTCAGTTTATATTACAACAAGCCATTGAAAGCTGGAGACCCTAATTATAAGTTATAAGGGACAAATTCGTTTATGAGGAAATCTTGACCTGCTACAGCTGCTTAACATGACTTACAACGGTGATAACTTAGGTATTTCAATCTTTTCTTTGACTAAAAATTAAAGTGTTAAATACCACATGTTATTTATTTCTATACTACTTGCATACAGTTTTTCATTATTGATATGCTGGCGTTTGACCACATGATGGTAAGCGACAATCAATGACGGAGCGCGATTGCCAAGAAGTAGCCTATTATCTCTCGATTTGAAGATTATCTACTACGGGTCAAAGGCAGGAACACAAACTACAACGGGTCAGAGGCAGGAACACAAACTACAACGGGTCTATATTAGTAACACAAAAACAACCGCTATTTATAACCAAAGATATGGATAGCACCAGGGTTGTGGAATTTGTCCGAAAGAGCCACCGTGGCCTTGTGGAACGCAAAGGGCATTAGAAGGAACACAGATGGGTTTTAGTCAGTAAGAGCCGCCCAGAGTAGAAGAAGTCGTTTAATGATTCCCAAAGATATGGACAGCTATAAAGATAGAAGCACGTGGCAGACCTATCATAAGTATTTAAGTAAAGGCATAAAATTAACACCTTCTGCAGGAAGTAAGAGGTCAGAGGGCAGAGGAGTCACCTACTATTGAAACCCCCTCTTACAGCCTCCGTGGCATGAGAATCAATGAGCTCAATGAAGATCGTATCGCATTTTTCATTCACATTGCTAATACCAGGTACATTGAGAATTGTCTTTAAATCTTAAGAAACAGCATGGCATAAATATGGGCAAAAATACAAAGGAACCAAACCGAGTCGAAAGCTTTTTCATTTAGCTTAAGCTGATAGACGAAAAAATTGTGACAACATACAGTACAAAACAGGCGATCCAAATTAATAATTCCCCTATCCTTTGTATAAAATGGAGAAACAGGACGAATCAACATCAGAGAAATAGTGCATTATTAAAGTAGAAAATTATACCATAACAACTCGACTGCAACCAGTACATATGAAGAAGGAATATGTTCATAAGAACGTTAGTACAGCAGTGTGTACTATATCACTTGGTCGGTTAACTCATGGGAGTAAGTCAAACCGTTCCAAAGAGTGGTTTTGCTCGCACCATTGCGTTTCTGACATATTTTAACATGTTGTGTCCAGTTGACTTGTGCTTTGAGTTTAATGGACTGTCTTATAGTGTCCTCTGGATTTTTTTCTGGAGCAAGTTGCGTAAGGATAATTAGTTAGAGAGGTCATCAGCTCAATGACTCGTTACATTTTTTTATGACAAGTGTTGCTTCTCTTTTTCACAACCCAGTATCTGGGTAAAATGATCGTCCTTGGTCAGACTGGAGTCATATTTTCTAGTTTCTGATTATCCGTAAAGACTGTCAAGTGTTCTACAAATGGCAGCCAGGAGCCAACGGCTTAACGTGCTTTCTGAGGCACGAAAGAGTCTTGCTACGTAATGATCTATCACCCAACCCACGGATCCATCACGGTAAAGCGTTGCTTTCCCTCAAAGATCGAAGGTGCTATTGTTATTCCCACGATAACTACAAGCTCTTCTTTACTCTTCCATTAATAACCACATCTTACAATATTTCTTGAAAAAAAGTCACGTTAAAAACAAAAACATTTTAAAATATAAGAAGCAGTAGTCTGCCGGTGTCGGAAGCAGGGTCCAAGCTACCAGTGGTTACGGCTCCACAGAAAGAAATCTTCTCCCAGAAAGAGCCGTATCAAGGAGTACTGCCTTCTGTATAGGTTCTTTACCCAACTACGTAACGCCAACTTCGACAGTTGGTCGTCGAAGATTTTGGCCATCAGGCCAATGGCCGTAACGACAATCGGCATAACGACAGCCGAGTCCACATTCCACATGTCGACAACCTTGTGTGTTAAATCGAGATACTTGATTTATATGTATATTACTAACTTATCTATTATTAGTCTTACAGTATTTGACCATTAAAATATATAAATTCTCACGGTTTTTAGGCCATCAGAACTCGAGGTGACACCAAATTAAGATGTGCCGATACCCTTCGACTTTGCATTTAGCAATCACAGATTGTGTTAAAAGATTCTAATACTTAAAGCGTTAATAATGACGAAAACTGAGTTTATCGCGGTTTTAGTTTCCGATTTCCTTTTGTCTTTTGCAATGTAGGTACGTTAATGAATGGGTGTAGCTGAAGGAGTGGGGAGAAGAGTAAACTTATTGAAGGCTTCGTACTCTCTAACTTTAGCCCTTTTTAATACCCTACGTAAATTCAAGCTTGATAAATTTTTGATAGAACTGCTTCAATCTGCCTAGTCTTTTCTCAATTTGGTTGGAGTCAGCTTTCGGTCTAAATGGATCCATTTAGACTGTAAGTATCATTATTTTATGTGGAAACCATCGAAGGAAAACATCGTGAGAAAACCGGCATGTCCTAGACCCAAAAATTCGACGGCATGTGACATTCACCAACAAGCACTGGGCCCGCGTGGTGGATTACGGCCCTTCCATCTCCTAGAGAAGAGGCCTGAGACCCAGCAGTGAGAACATTAAAAGGCTATTATGCTTATGCTTATGTGGAAACTCTTGGAAAGACTGGTGTTCAATTCTGACTATCTGTAACGACTTTCAGCAATCTTCAAATAACAAAACGGGGCCAAAGCTCGGGGCATTCCGAGGCCGAAAATGAATAAAAACACATTTTCAAACTGGCTGGCCACAAATCTCTCATCGTGGTTTCCTATTTTGCATTCCTTTTTTAAAAGCTATGATTTCCAACCAACCTTTCCTTTGCCTACATCAGAGAAAATTGTCACGCAACCCTGCTTCCTAACTCCCTACTTCTGTGAATGAAAATACAGGGGACATCACAATAATACTACGTATTATAGCATAATGTTTAGTGCAGCGCAGCGTAGCAAAGATTACGTTAACTGCGACGTTGATAGTGAGGTCTGCGCGCAATCGTTTCCGCGTCAAGACAATGCGCAGGCGCAGACGCTCTCATCGCCATGGGAATCGGGTCTTGGATAGGGCTGCTACGGTTCTGGTGGTAATTGGAGCAAAGATAGATCTTACATGACTGCAGCTGAGGAAATAAAGGTAAAGCTAGTGGTAAAATCTGTGCCTGTAAATAATAAACGATCTTCAAGGTTATTTCTTATTGAGGTGAGTTCGTTTTGTGTGACCATCTTAACATACCGAGATTACTCGGATGCCTAGGACAGCACGTTAAGCCGTTGGTGCCGGCTGTCGTATGTAGATCTTTGTCAGTCGTTAGGGATGGTCAGAGACTAGGAAATCTGATACCAGTCTTGCAAATGGATACTACGTTACAGTAACTGGATTCTAGAGATCAGAGAGGCTGAGATACTGGTATTCAACTGCATTCAAATGTACTGGTGGACGACGCCAGAATATTTTGGAAAAAGCTAGTCAGCTGGATTGGCGATGAAAACTGTAGTGATGTAACAGGATTTGAAGAACTGGTTTTTACTAAGGCCATTTGTGCTGATAAGAGCTAAGCTATGTCCATCTCATCATTCTCATGTATTTTTTTAAAGTATTTAATAAGAGACTTTGACATATTATTATTTTCAACTGACTGTATTTAACTAGAGAGTATATTATTATCATTTTTAGTATGATAAAATATCTGACTTACTGTATTAAACTGAATTGTATCGGACTGTATTTTACCAGGCACACCGAATTTTTAAGACATTTTTAAATGATTATTGTTATTCTATATCTAAACAAAATTCACATGCCTTAAGCAGGCTAAATAGAAAATAAGAATCAATAATGTAACATAAAAAACCATCTAATGTAATTACTCTATTTAAATGTGAATAAATGAATTATGAATTATGAGAAAATTGGCCGGTAAAGTATTGGCTGCAATTGTCGTAGATGGTAAAGCAGATAAGAGGCTCTAAACAAGTGACCCTGATACTGAGCACATGTAACAGTATAATATAAGCATTTTCCGAAGAACTACAATTCTGAACACCTTTTGAACTACACTTTCAGGTAACTATAGCATGAAGCGTCTTGTTTAGCTAATTTTAACGACTCAACACCCAGACTTAAAAAAAATCACTGTTTTCTGCTTTTTCACAAAAACGAAACGCTAAGAAGTTCCAACAAGAGGAATATAATGACGAAAGCACAGCCCTAAGTCCGCGGTCTATCGCCCGTCCCTGTCTAATAGGAATTAATGATAATCATCAAGCTTGCCGTCAACTGGAAGCAAATTGTAAGTTAGCGGCTTCAGCCTGGCTTTACGGGAGAAATCAGGCCCTACCTGTACAGTTAGCAAAAGAGATACGTTCGTTCTGGCAACTATGACAGCAGTTGTTCAAGATAAAAACACCAACTTTATACTTTGTAACCCCTTGTAGTGATCATGACAGAAGTTTGGCTTAAGAAAATTTTTTGGTGCCAATCAAATTATAATTTGGTTGCCTTTAGCGCCTATACATATACCTAATTACATATGTCTTTGTCATAGTAGAACTTGGCACTATTAGCATTACAACTAGTTGCGGTATTTGTTCGAAAAAGTCACCGCGACCTTGAGACGCAGAGAGTATTAGAAGGAACATACATGGGTTTTAGTCTAACACTCCCTTCCACTCTGCCCAGAGCGGAAAAAGTCATTTGATGATTTCCCATCCACAAAAATTACTACTACCAATATACATATGTATGTCCACCTTAGTACTGTTTATTACAATGTTGGGTAAATGTTCAGGTTTATGCAAATCAGTGATATAGTCGTTTGATGTTCGATAAGGCAATTTGTGTGTTTGTTTCAGAAAGATAAGTTGTTTGAATATTAATTCGATGACTCAGTCGGGACTTGTTTTAATGGAACTAGGTAAATACGTGTACTAATCACGGCTGTGCCGAGTCTTTAACACTTTCAATGAGTAATGCAGAATACTAGAAACTGGTCATAGTAATAGTAACTTATTTGGCAGGTGCACTTTTGAAAACTAGTAAGTTTCTTGTTGGCACTGTACTAGCTCTCAAACCTACACTGGACTGCCACAAATCACAAGAAAAGGCCTATTTCCTAATAGTGGGAACCTGCTGGGCTGATTTTGATTACCGCTATCTGCGGTACAGTCCCTTCTCTCTTTAAATCCAAAGGTTGTCTTCAATAGATCGCTATGAGATCGACCATTGCGTTATCCTATGTAATGTTTGGTCAATAGGCGATGGGGCCGAAAAGTTCTGAAGTCGCGAACGTGAGCCGGAAGATGCAGCGTTGGAAGGCCGAACATTTTGTGGTTTCTGGACCGATGACCTGGTCAGGGTCGCAGATAGCTGATGCATGCGAGGCGACACTTGGCTTAAGCCTATGTCCAGCCGAAGACATCTTTCGGGTGATTTGATGATGATGTGATTTTTACTTCATCTATCTTTTCCGTAACTTAAATGGTACTGAATAAAGATTTTTCTAATTTAAGATAGAACAGGCAAGTTAGTTGTGCTATCTTAACAATATCCCATCTGCTGTAATAAAATATATCAAAATCAACTTACCAGGCATGCAGACACATCGGAAGGTACCAGGGTCATCGAGACATGACCCGTCGTTCCTGCATGGATGACTCTCGCACTCATTGACGTTAGTCTCACAGCGCGGTCCAGTGAAACCCACGGAACAGTTGCAGGCAAAAGACCCTGGCGTGTTCACGCAGATGCCGTCGTGCTCACATGGTGACCCTAAGAAGGGAACAGGGGTATTAGAGATGCTAGATAAGTAATAAGAGATGAAGCCCTCCTTTTTTGTCATACTCACCGGGAGCTGTTCTGAACCATCAAAATTGGTTGTAACAGACGGACCAGACAGAAATACACGAGTGATCGCATAAAGGATCATATCGTTTTCCATTCGGATGTATGGAACTGTGAAGAGCTCATGTTGTGAAGTAGACTGATACCAATAATTTGATTTTTTAATTTAATCTATCTGCGATCCATTTGTCTGCCGAGGTTAGTAAGGGGACAAAAGTTTTTTGATGTCGTTTCGTGATGTGATTTCAAAGCCAAAAGTGTTGTGTTGGTACAAGCTGATGCTCTTACCGAAAACTGACTGACCTAATATAACATTGAATACAGATAACAAAAGAGTATTCTTCCCTGAGATATTAGTTTAATCAATAAAGTTAAACACAAAGTCTAACAAAACTTACCCTGTTCACATTCATCAATATCTTCGGAGCAGTCAAGCCCTTTATATCCGGATGCGCAGGAGCATGTGTAGGACCCGTTGATGGGGCTGGTATCACAGATCGCGTCCGCGTGGCAAGGATTTGAGGTGCACGCGTCGTCTAAGTGGCATAGTAAACCTGGGAAGAAGAATAAGGGTATAATATTGAGTCTTGGATAATGTGGAATCTGATGAAGATTGGAATCTCTACAGCAAAAACTGGTGGTAGACCTGCGTAGGACAATTTATCAATGTCCAATGCTTAGGACTCCAGCCTTCTTTTCAAGTTTTCCAAAAGGTAACTCCCTTAAGAGTGTATACGCCGTGCGGCATTTTTCATTTGAAAACATTTTCGATAAATAGTGTTACAGTTAAATTGGACCTCCCATACAAACATAAATTTTAGTTTATCTTTTTTTTAAATGAGACGTTTTGAAAATGTTTTTAACTAACTTTTAGACCTATGTATCCTGCTTATATGTGTAAGGTTTCATTAAAATCGGTTCAGTCATTTCGCAAAATAGTGACATGAAAAATTGTACGAAATGCCATACGGCGTAAGCGCTCTTAAGATATTGTGCAGTGCGAATTATTTTGTACACGTAAATTATTCTTAAAAATAGATCTAAGTGGCGTGCAATTGGAGAGGCCTATGTCCAGCAGTGGACTGCAACAGGCAGTTGATGATGATGAAATTATTCTTACCTACTAAGAAAAAGAGCAGAAAAATATCATATTGTCTGAAACTTACCAGTCTTCCCCGGTGTACACTTGCAGTAGAAAGCCCCCACCCGGTCAATACAAGTAGCGCCGTTGAAGCAGGCTGCGCCCGCGCAGTCATCGATGTTGACAGAACATTCTGGACCGGTCCAGCCATTGACACAGATGCAGGAGAAACCTCCCACTGAGTTCGTGCAGGTGGCTCCGTTCTGACAGACTAAAGGCCTAAGGAAGAAGGAACGAGGTTAGATAATGTTAGGCAATACAAAATGGCGGGTATTAAATGACGAGGTGTAAGGAGTATTAATATGAAAACTTTGTGTGATGTCTATTATAATGTTTAAGACACGATAGTAAATTTGCTCCATCTTTTTATTTCACATAAAAATAAGTAAGTCTGTTTCTTATTCTAACGAAGATAGAGAGACAGACATTTCCAGTAACCACAATTTTTATTTAATTAGAGTTACTAAAAATTATTATACCAGGAGAAAAAAAGCAAAAGTTTCAGTTAAACAAAGAATGCACACAAAAGCGTAATATTTTTCGCGCGAAATTAACAAAAACTGGCCGCCATATTTTTTCGCCACTTTTAGTTTTAAAACCTTTTAAATATACCTTATTAAGGAGGTTTGAATTTTTGTGTAAAACCTTCGTCGCAATTTCGGGGTGGAATTTGGTGCAGATTTTAAAGTCCGGCTCGTTGATAGCCGTTTAGCATATTTTCTTGTACTTTAATGTGACTTTGTAGATTTAATATGTATTGTGGAGCATAAATAATCACTTTGCTGTGTAATTACGCAAGTCCCCAAAATTATTCAATTTTCTGGAATTTTGGGTTTTATTTAAATTAAATATTACCGTACATTGTTGATCATCGTTAAAGGATTGTGCTTCCATCTAAAATACTTATTTAAGGTTCCATTGACCAAATATTGAAAACGCATCTTTTCTTTTTTCAACGAAAATTGAATACGATTTTTACTAGAGTCCACGTTCCAGAACTGTGATGCGCTTTAACTTAGTATTTTTTTTTTACGATTTGAAATGACAAAAAAAAAACATAATGAATATTTTTTGAAAATCCAACGAACGGAAATAGATTTTTATATGTAGTAAAATACTCAATTGCAGTAGATAGCTTATTGGTATTGGCAAACGCAAATGTTTTTTACATCCACAGTTAGCTATCCTAGCTTTCTAAATCGTCTAGGGTGTTCAACCGAACCTACTAAAAGTATCAACGAAAAATCTTAGTAATTACATTTAAATATTTCCACAATAAAGGTTAAAGGCGCAATGTAAATCACTAAAGTCCGTATTACGAAAGATTTATGCGGCCGCTCGGGCACAATCGGGTTCAATCGGCTAGGATCGAGAACGGGCGCGGCACGAGCGCTCGCGCATATCAGATCAAATTGCAAACAATATTGCCAAACCTTTAATATATAGTTAAGGGGTCGTATGTTGGCGGTGTCAGATTGATAAGTTAAGGAGTAGGTGTGGGGTATAAATTTGTTGAAATAATTCAAAAAAATAACCGGAGAGATAAGAGATAATATGTAGATAGGATGCAATGGGTCTAGGTCATAAGTTAGATAGAAATATTGCGTTGGTTAACAGCTCTACAATTTATATAAAAAATATTAATCATAAATGAAAGTAGATCTAATTTTAATCATAAAGAGGAAATTAAAGATTCAGCCTAGCAGTGTGATGCTAAGTAGACAATGTATCATCAAAACATTGGTGGAGTACCTACACGTCCAAGAAGATTTATTTATACAACTTAAAATTTAGAATGACCCTTTAACAAGCATAGTTCAGTCTACCATTTAGAGTCCTAATCTTAATACAGGATTAACACTTGGATTTAGAATTAAGATATACTAACGTAATAAACTTGTTAGCTTTCCAAACAAGCGAACGAGAATGAACAGAATGTACAAAAATGAACGAGAAGCGGACAGATAGAGAAGATGTTTCAGAATCAAACTGAAAGCAAAGATGTCAATCAAGACAATGTTTCTAAAAACGAAACCTTATTTAAAATAACAAAAGAATACGAAGAACTATTAACTAGAAACAATATTGCTGAGGAGAGCAAAAAAGATAAATATGCAGATTATCCTAAAGCTATCTCGCTTGTCACCATTGACTCAAACCAAGCTAAGCCCAAACCGCAGTTTAATATTTCGTAGGCTTACCATCGTAAATTCAGTGGGAGTGTCAATAAATTGTTGATTTTTGACTACATCTGACATCTCTGTGAAATGTGTTGTAAAATCTGCATACCCAGAGACGGAAATCATAAATTATAATTATTAATTTATTGGCATCTATAAAGTTGTTATTCATTTTGTTTGAAACATTACATTTTACAATATAATGCCACGTAATTCCGGGATTAAGGACAGGGCGCCAAGTCTGCTATTTTTATATAATTTGTCATTTCAACACGATCCCATTGTCATTTTGCTAAAAGTTCGTAATCTGCTAAATTCATAATGGTCAGTCAAAAGTCTCGTAATACTTTTTGATAACCGAGCTATTAAAAGCAATGACTGCACAATAACGTTCTAACGGTAGGTCACTGATCGAAGTAACTGTCAAAGTTTTAGCAGATTGCCGTATATGTCTGTCATTCATTTTTCATTACGTACGAGATTACATTTCTTTCAATGGAGTGTCAGTGGTTGACCATTGGAAAGTCATAGTGACGCTTTTATATCAGTAGATTACCAAACTTGTCAAAATCAACCGTTATAAAATCAATGATAGACCATTCTGACACTATTGTAATAGCAGACTTGAGGCCCTGGTTTTACGTTCAACACGACAAAATTAATGACATGGTCATGACATCTTTGGGACTACCATAAAGAAAATCACTCCCATGACTTCCCAAGGAAATTTTTCATTGCAAATCCCAACACCTTCAAACAGGAAAACTTTATCTTTATCAATAACCTCATAGCCTGCAGTAGCAAAATCCTTTTTACTTCAGGTTAGCTGGCAATATAACTATCATCACTTATCTATCTATTAGACCGGGATGAGGGTCCATTCATCACTCGGTCTGCACGGAAGTGAACCGAGATGATTGCGAGGGTCATCATCATTAATCACTTCGCTTTACGGGACCCACTGGGTGCGCCGGCGCAGACGTTCAGATCAGGATCAAAGATTTGATCTTTAGATGTAACTGGATTTAGCTTCTACTTTCTCATGTTTCTTAACTTCTTAATTATGCTGTTAACATTGAACACCCATAACACACATCAATGCGTTATCTGTTACTTCCTGATTTTGATCTGGTCAAAGATTTTCGATTTAATTACCACACATCAAGTAGTAAAGACAAATTATGTCATAATTCTTTAATTTTATTTTAATTAATTGGGAAGTCAGTTTTGGACAATAAAGCAGAATTCCAATGAATAATTATACCATAAAAATAAAAACTGCAACTACCCACATTCTCAGTACCTGGTTATAATTACTCTCTTTACAATTATCGTTTATCCACCCGCCTTTTCTCCCCACTTAAGCCAACCGTCTCAAGTACCCGGTAGCACCATCATGCGCAAGCGCAGCCTCGCTTAACGATCCACACCGACACTGCGTGCTGAGCTCAAATTGTACTGATGCAATTTTCTCATAAAAGTATCATGTTTAAAAAGTTTTATATGAGGCTGATTGCCGAGGACGGTATACGGTACAGCAAGGATTTGCAAAAAAGTGATGAAATTTGACAAAATAACTGGTTTTGAGAACACTCGTTAGTGTTTTGAGGAAATGAAAGAGATTGACAACTACACCTTTGAAGATGATTGATGTTTGTAAACAAGAAAGTGTCATGAAGTACAGAGATTGTGGCTTGATGCAGAACGAACCAAAAAAAAAATACAATCATTTCAGAAACCGCAAGTTTTAAAAACAAAATGAACCAACCTAATAATAAACCAGACTGAAATAAAGAAAAGGATAAAATACCAGTTTCGCATAAACTTAATAGCCTTTATCTTACAACATCTGTAGATGAGTGTACGCATTTCTGAGCAGATTACTCCTCGACATATAAAATAATCGATTAGCAATGATTAATAGCCCATCGATGATGCTCAAATTGAATATCCTATCGGCGATCTGGTAGCCAGTCAGTTACAAATTATAGCAACGTCGCTTGAATGTTAAGAACTCGTTTATGTAATAAAGTGAATTCTTTCTTGCTCTAAGGGCTGGCGACATTTCCTAACACAATATTCTCAAATTCGGCGTTAGAAATGATAGTATAATTACATTGTACCTTAAAGTAAAAGACGTCATTGGGCCCGGCTGTCATTTGTAGATCTTTGATAGTCGTTAATGATTATCAGAAGCCGGAAAATCTGACACCAGTCTTGTCAAGAAGTATGTGCTACCCAATTAATGTGTTGTGGAGGTCTGGTAGGCCACTGCCCCACGTAACTACTGGTATTCAGCTGAATCCGGTTTGACTGGGAATGACCGCAATATAGTTGGGAAAAGGCTAGGCAGATGAAAGAAGAATTCGATAGTTAAACAGCAACAACTTTTATGTTTTATACGTCAGTGCAACTCAAACTGATATGGAAAAAATAAACCATAACAAGACGCTACACTATCGACAAAACAAGCCATATAGGCTTAAAGTTCAATTGACTCCTTCGACCTCCGCAGGAAGACAGGCAGCTGACACATTCTTCACCTATAGCCACCATCAGCTGAACAGTTATAATAGTGCGTACTTATGCGACAATTTCCTAGCCAGCCAATTCCCCTGGAATCGGGGTAAAAAATAAAATTGTGCGACTAACAAGATGGCTGACGTTTGCCGACACGTTGTAAATCCACGACGGTGCAATTTGTTGTGGACTTCTGTAACTGTTTTAGGGTTAGGTGAGGTTATGTTTTTTAGATGGTTTTAATGGTTGATTGGTCCTTTGATGCATATAGTGTAGGTGTGTTTTTAATAGTCCCCACGTTTTATTGGGATTTTATAGCTACGGACAGTAACGTGAGACGTTTGTATAATTTATTGGAACTATCAAAAATCACTTTACGTCGTTGGTCCTTCGATTCAACAAAAACGTTGTACTTTTATTACCACCTGTATCAAAAGTCTCATAAAAGTTTATTTAATAGTGTATGTCCACTGTCCTATCCATTCCAAACATGTCCCATCTGACCAAGAACAAACATTATCGTTTGTTATAATTAAACATTCCTCATTTCATTAATTAAAAGACGTACTTACGAATAATTGAACAGCTACGGACCCATCATGAATAAACATGAAATTTGTTTAGGAATTCTGGTGGTACTATCAACTTTTGACCAAATGGAGGAAGGTGTATTTTAATAGAGAGTTATTTGAGGCTCGAAAATTATAAGATCAAAATAATGCATAGGCACCTAAAGATTTTTAAAACAGTCAAAAATAATTTAACAGAAATGTCAGCATCCTAGAAATCTTATTAAAAAAACTCAGTTGATATATAACGTATGGCACTACCAGCTTTTAAAGATATACTGTTGCTGTTGTTTTTTTTACATACAATTTGACATAAGCCAACTCTACTACTCTATACTACAACACTAACTCCTCGCACTAAGCTCTGTGTTCTTTGCATTAGATCAAAAAAGTATTAGCTGCCCATTATAATTGCAAGTATTATACTTATCATATCTGCAATCCTGAGGACCAAAACTTATCTCCTTCATAACGACAACCTACGATCAAATAAAGTCAATTTGTTACGACTATCCTATGAAATAAAACAAACACAAGATGCGGGTTCAATAATAAATTTTCTAAGCATGGTAATACGATAGCAGCGCCACCTGTACCGTTGGCTGTCTATGCTTCCGGCGCAAGCGCAACAGATACATCGTAAGTCATGACTGACGGTAGATTATACCTGTTTATCCCTTAGGGGACGTAGCTTGATGATTGATGAAACATCATTTGTAATAAACTTAGATTTTCCTATTGTTTGACACGAAGAAAATATTTGTAGACAGTGCGGTATGGAAAAAGGGAGACAATAATATTGTCAATGTATTTAAAACAATGGGTAACAATGAAAACTGTGTTTTAAAGGACAAGCTCCCGTGGGTGTTGTACTTTCAGTACCAATCTGTTCTAGAATGAACACCATATTCACAGAGAAATGAACATAACTATAACAAAATAAAACGTTCTTATGATCTCAAACACCTAAAGCGCAACGCAATCTAGCATAAAACTTTATTATAAAACTGTATCGACTTCCACCTCACAGAGCTTCAAACCAAATGAAAATAAAAGAGTTAAGGCACCAAGACGTAACCCGATATTGGGCACGCATTTATCTGACGCGTTTCATGAACCAGCGACTCGGATACTGTGACACTATCCCATGGACCCAAACCACAAGTCAAAACAGAGCTAAACTTGAAAGGAATAAAGTCCAAAATTACATCATTAAAGTAGAAGCTATAGTACATGCTGTAACTAAAACAAAACACAAGCAACAACACTACGCTAAAGTGTGTCCATACAAAGTTATCCTTTCATTCAGGATGGAATTTTGTGAACGAAATTTAACTTTATTGGGTTATGATACGAGTTATAACACTGTAGATCAAGATGAAAATATGGGTTGTTTGGTTAGGTAAGAGGCCTTTGCAGCGGGAGGTCTAACATATCCATAGATGGTCGAAATATTAATAGTTTGTATGGATACGATTAATTTAAGAGAAATGGGTAATAATATTCATTTTTATAATCGTATTACTTTTATGACGTAGGCCATATATCAGAGGACCTAAAAAAAGGTTTTTGAGGTGGTAATAAATTCTTAGTCTTTTTCATCTAGTGATTTCTACTCTGTTTAATTGATCACCATTGGGAGTCTCCTGGGGACCAAATTAAGAAATTATTGAATATATATAAAGTTTAAGTTCGAGTCAAGTTCTATTCATTTTAACTGCACCTTACAAAGATGGGTTATATGAATATGGATACATAGATGAATAAAACAGTAATGAAAATAATCAAGTAATACATTCTTTAGTACAATCTTATTGTATTGATGCACCTCTGTCTCTTCTTCTAATGTCCAAACTATAAAAGAGATAAAAAGAATCCGCGCCTCATCTTTCATCTCCCAGACATCTATCAATCTACAAGCTTTGACATATTTTGGGTACGATAGCACTATAGCACAGTTAATCTCTACTAAAATATTCACGATTATGAACGATTAAGTGAATGTTTTGAATGCCAACCATTCGATACACGCGACATTTAACGAAACTGAGAATAAAACGAAGACAGTTAAATTAATTCCCGTGCGAAAGAAAATACATCGAGATACCGTAAATTTTAAATCTACAGTTACTGAAGAAAGCTTTCTGCATCGATATGAAGTCGGATCGGCAGATACCGGACATACAGAAGCCATAATCTGCGCTAAAAATCTTGGCGGATGCAAACTTGGTCCGTTTAAAAACTCGACCGAAGACGAAACAGAAGCCAAATGAGTTAACTAATATTCTCACAATTCGATGAAGGACAACAAAGACGTATAAAACACCAGCGGGTGTTTTATACGTCTTTGTCTTCACCGTAGTCTAGAAGTCATAAATCAAATTATGCAAATAATTATCGAATATTTATTTAATAAAGAAAACGTGAACGATCGTTAATACATCCAATCATCACTTTAGAAGTCAATTACTTGAAAAAATGAAGTCATTTGCGTGTACAGACGCAAAAGTATTATGAAAACGAAGCTTACTATTACCGTGCGAACGTAGGAACATCATCGCGTTTTTTGTAGCCAATCATTAGCTAACAATTAATGTAGGAACGGCGCATCGCACATGGCGACTTAGGACGTTGCTCTTAGACTAAGTTGTGAGAAGTAAGCGGAAGAATAGGCTATTTACTACAAAAAAAAATAGTTAGGCCATCAGATAGATTTTCAAAAAATATTGGACAAGTATTTTTTTCTTTTTCGTTACATGCTCGTGTGACGTCACTACTTGCTACAATTTTCGTGCGACGTGACGTCATAAGCACTCTTGATTTTTGGTGCATTTTATTTCCATCAATTTTTATATACCTATTTGATCAAGCAAAAAATACGTGACCAATATTTTTTGGAAATCTATCTGACGGACTAATAAGTAAGATTCTTTTAGTCAATTACCCTATTGATCGCCTGCCGTTAAGTGACCGGCTAAAGAGAATTACATAATTATTTTGATGAAATCAAAGAAACCAGATGGAATGCAGGAATGTTTAAACCAATTTTGGCTAAAATGTCAAGGATCGAACCGAAGTTGCAGTAAATATTTCACATTATTGACATCTGGACGTTGAAGCTTTAAAAAATCTTTCCAAGAAAATTAGTAGAATTAGGAAAACACTTGGGAAAAATCAAAAGTACAAACATAACAAAGTAAACAGGAAGAATCGAGCATGTTCCGCTATTCTGCCGTCGCTTGAGTCGCGGGGCCGTTGACTTCTTGACGAGTTATTTTGTAATTAACGCCCAATACATCGACATACAGCCAAGATGATATTGTATCATACAAAAAACCATCTCAATACAGATGTAGATATCATTAGACCGTTTATAATAACATTTGGTAGTAATTCGTTTCATTAACTTGTCGGTTTTTCAACGAGTTACGCAAAAAATGTAATATGGACATAGTCGCATGCGCAGCGTCGTCCAAGATGGCGTCTGATATTAAATTACGGGGATCGGAACGCGGTATTGTTTTTAAAATGGGATCCCTCCGAAAATTCAGCCTTGTGTGTTCGTAATAAAGAATAATCTTCGGATAAATTAATTTTTTCGGTGGTGCAATCATCCGATCCGTTCCAAACTTCGTTTTGCCGGGACGCTGACTTAATTGGACCGCGCCGATTCCTTGACAAGCGAATAATATCTGGCAACACATATTTTCCAATCCGAGCATACCACGCCCCTTTCATCTGGTCAATAAAGTCGATATTTCTATGACATTAATTGAAGCAGCCGTAATATTTCATTGTCAATTATAGGCAGTGCTTCGAGGTCCAAGAAGAATACATGATGCAACAAATTGGCGAGCTGTAACTGTGCACATAAAATTGTTAGCGTATGAAACATAACCGTCGCTAAAAATTTATCGGCCGAGTCATAATTATAGCGGTCGGTATATACAGTCCTACTTCATATCAATTCTTAAGAAGCCGGCAACTGAATCTATTGGCCTTACACAGCAAAGACGTTTTCATAAAACTGCAATTAATTTAAAATAATTGACAGTATTTGCTGAGGAGTTTTATTAAAGCAACGGTTTTCGCTTTGTTGATTTGCGGCGATCTTAACCGTGTTCATCGGCGGATATTTTCATTTATCTAGATTAACGATAACATCTCTGTTATGCTGATTTGTTAATTAAATTACTCGACTGGTTCTGATATTCTAAGAACTTGTAGGTACAAAATTAGCTGACGAAATCGCAAATTCGGGAACACTTAGAGCGAGGGACTTCATATCTAATATTTTTAATGATATCTTAAGCAATAAAGTATTCTGACAAATGATGTTATTAACGTGAAAGGTTTCTGCAGAGTAATAAAAGCTATTATTTTGTCTCGTATTCACTATCGTACATCAAGAACCTATTCTCTTGTCATTCAGTTTGATTGTCAATACTGTCAGTTAACCTGACTGTCCTTTACGAGTTGAATGATCAAAGAATAGCGTAGGTTACGATGTTAGAAAATACTTGGGAATTGTCTTATTTACTTTCAATAAACAATGTAGCAGCGTTTCTAAAGTTCAGCTTATATAAAGTATTTGAAGTATTATGTTACACTTGTTCACGATTTACAAAAGCGAATATTGTTTCTAGAAAAATTATTGTTAACATTAACATTTCTAATAACCACGTACACGATACTAAACTAACAAATATTGATGCCTTTGCACCCATAGTAAAAAAATCTAATATAGATCAGAAAGTACTAGGACAGCATAAGGCTGTAGCAGCTGAGGTCAAAATCGACTTACCTAAGCGCGCACTCATCGACATCAGTCTCACAGAGGGTCCCAGTGAAAGTGGGCGGGCACTCGCAAGTGTAGGAATTGAGTCCGTCGACGCAAGTTGCCCCGTTCTGGCATAAATGGCCGGGACAGTCGTCGATGTCGATCTCGCAGTTCTGGCCGCGATAACCTGGGGAAAGATGTGAGATTTAGATAATGGCGGAATGATAAATTGCTTTAAGCCACTGTTAGGTTTATTTATGTGGGTTTTCATGCTGAACTTGAGATATGTATCCAAGAAAGTAAATTGCTAGGCTTCTAAGAATCTCCATCATAGCCTGATAAGTTCCAGGCTCAAATCGAGTTTTAGCTTCGATTAAAGTATTTCAAGTAACCCATACTAAATAATAAACCACAAACTCATGTCATGCCACTCGAATTGTTTATCGATTTTTACTCAACACGTTACAGTTGCACTTGATGAACTATAATGCGTCGTTAAGTGCAACAACTTATGTGGGTAATGCACCACTACATGCTTTTCAACCCCTAACAGAAAATACTCGGTGAAATATGAAATAGATGAGGGGCCCGATATAGAAGCTAAAATTATAAGTGTGAAGAGGAATGCATACATAATGCGATCAGATCTGTACAAAATTGTTTAAAAGGAAACTGTAACTGAAGTGTACAGTTTGATGCTCAATCGTAAATTCCTAGACCATGAATCATTCATGAGAGTTCGGATTAGAAACAGTTCCCAAATTAATTAGTCATCTATCCTCTTAAAATTTTGATAGACTCTTTATTCTAAGTATCACATATGTCTTCTATTTTCGGCTGAAGTGTTCTTACAACATGTGTATTAAAAACACTTGTAATTTATAATATCTGTGGTTGATGTGTCGTGTCAAAAATATCTTTACCATAACAAATGTTTTTGAAACTAATAGCTGGTTGAAGTCTATTTTCTACAAAGCTATTATCGGGTATTTCGGATAATCAGTATAATTAAAATCCACTCGAGCATGCCACAAGAACTTTTTAGTGTTTACTTTAGTCATGGGTCTATTTTTTGTCTCGCTAAGCACTAAGTTGAATCCAACAAAAAATCTTATTAAATCGACACAATGAACTCTAATGAGACAAAAGAATATCTGTGTAAAGAATCTCACGAGACAATTAAATACAATTCAATTAGAAACAGCAACAGCTATTGATAAAGATCCATTTACAATTGAAGCTACACGTACACCTAGTTGATCAATGGTCAATTTCTAAGTGTCGAAATCACACCATGGTTCATACAGTTTGATTAGCGAGTGGAGAATCTCATTATGTTCATTAAGCGGACGGTTCCCACGAGTAACACATGTGCCGCTGTTTATGGTAGAGGCGCCTCGTTTAAATCTCTCGACGCCTTTTTTTGCCTCGAAACCAGCATGCGGAAAGTCGGGAGTCAATATTTTGGTTACGATTTTAACTAGGATTGTTTTTGCAGTATCTGTTGTATTATTGAAATAGATAAGCTGGATGTAGGAAGTTTAAAGTTTAATGGGTTTTTCTGGTAAAAGGAAAAAAATATATTTACAGTTATTTTTATTGCTCATAAACATGATTTAACGGAGACCAAAGAAAAATTAAGCGTCCCTAAATTACATAAAAGCATTTCCTATGTCATTTAGACAATAAAGAGACATAAACATGACCATAAAAAATCAACTTTAACTATTCTCAAAAGTTGATTTAATTAAATGATTTAATCCTAATTGGCACATATTAAGATTGGAAATCGTTACGGCGGTTTGAGAATAAAACGAAGATCACTATAAAACTGTCACTGGTGATGCGCAAACGCAGATTTTATCTTCACACCGACAATTTTATGTGTTTGGAAACAAAATTCTTAAGTTATATTTTATATAAAACTACTTAAATATTTCACTATTTCAGTTGAGAACCGATGCATCCAAATTAAATTTCCATTAGGAAATTAACATAATATATTGTGGTTCTTTCTGGGCTTGAAATTAAACATTCATTACTTTAATAAAAGCTGTTGGTACAATAAAGATATTTTTTACTATTCAGTTGTTGTGGATTAAATTCTTTTAAATTATTTTTACTATCGAATATTTATACATATTCTTTATCCACAGCTTTACTACGGATTATATCAGCTATACTTATTTTCACTCCTTTCCATAGAACTTTTGGTGCGACAATCTTACCAAATGTTTGTCCAGATATTTCAAATTCTCTTCTATTGCTTCTCCAAACACGATTCCCAAAATCTCCCGCTGTATTTACTTTTGTACGCTATGGCCCATGATTGAATACAAATACAAATACTGGCAACAAATATTGGTGTTTCGTGTTACGTAAACGTTTAAGAGTCTAAATTGACAATGCGATTACCATAATATAGCAGTGTGTGAGATTGTCTCCCTTCATTCCCATAAGTTGTGACTAGTACGGAAGCTATTATTCCAGACATACATATGTTAGGGCTATTCGTACATGTGTTAATGATTCTTATATGAACTAATAGTAAAATTAATAATACCCAGTTTGATGGAGGAAATGGAAAGACATAATGTATAGTTTTATAGTCTATGATTGATTGTTTTTAATTTAGTAGAAGGATGTTCGAACATGTTAGAGTTGAAATTTTTTAGTTAGAAAAAGCACGTGTAAGCAAGTTTTAATGATTAACTTGTTTTTAGATAAGCATCGAATATTTAACTCATGATAAATCTATATGATTAGCATAGATAAGATTTGATAGAGATAAGATTTGCTAAAATAACAATAAAAGGTGAAACTGATATTAATTCAAATCTTATTTCTTATAGAAACAACTGATAGACCTGATGTCAATGATTTTAAAAATAACAAACTTGAAATACTAAATCAATAAATTTCAAAAGAATTCATTACTATTAAGCATTTAGCTACTTTTTCTTTTTTGAAGTATGAGAAATCATCAAAAGTCTTCTACCACTCTGGGCGAAGCGGAAGGGTGTGTCAGACTCTTACTGGCTAAAACCCATCCGTGTTCCTCCTAATGCCCTTTGCGTTCCAGGGCCGCGGCGACTATTTCGAACGAATCCGCAACAAACATTTAGCTACTGACACAAGTATAAAAGTACAGACTATAGAAAATAGAATCAATAGTAATTATGAATGTATTTATTACATTGCAGATTACCATAATAAACATGTAATCAAAGGAGTTAGCGAAGCGTGCAGAACTCAGTATTAAAATTATAGTTAGTTGAATGGGAATGCGGTAAAAACCTGACAGCCTAGCTAAAGTTAGATCTATAGTTGATTATGCATTTGTTGAGATTACTGTAAATAACGCAGAACTTAATCCAGGAATGATAGAATGAAAACAAAAAACGTTTTAGATGATATTGACAAATTAGAAAAGGCATCTGCAGAAAATAAATTTAAAATATATACAAAAACAAATGTTTTTTTTTGTTATTAAAAGAATTCAAAAACAACAGTAAATAAGATTTTCACTAACAAAAATACTATCTTGGATCAGCACACTGACTCCGAAAAGCAGTCTTGTAAAGAACAGCTGCGAACCCACTACCAATTTCCAAATAATTTTTTCACATAATCAAGCATTCGTTGTAGAAATGTTAAGTCAATAAACTAAACTGCTTTACTTCGGGTGTTAATTAAGTGTGTATGACTTTTCCCACACTTGGGCATGGGGTCTGATGTCATTGAGCTAATTTAAGTGGTCGATAGGTGTCTCCAGAGTGGAATGTATGGGAGGAAGTGTTTTCATTGAAATGTATTGACTCATTGGTCAATTATTCCGTATGCTTCGTGTGTGTGGTGATTGGTCTTATTTTATGTCTTGAGTGTATAAAAAAAAAATAGTTTTAGTAGGAGAGTTGAGGGTGTCGTGATGACATTCTAAATGAGGGAAAACGAACTTTTTGTGAACTGTAAGTTTAGTCTGTGGTGTGTGAAATCAGATAGGTTCATGTTACTCATTCACATTTTGCGTACACATTGCGTGTAGCATCCTTATCGTATTCATTATGCAACGAAAACAGTAAGTTAACTCTATTGCAGACTACATATTTAATTACAAAAAGCTTTATAAGATTCTCAGTGCTTATCACTACAGCCATCATTTCCTTATTTCGCAATTTTTACTCAGAATCTTAATATGGAACCTCGAAATATGGAACATTTCACAGCACTAAATGTTGAAACTGCTCACCACCATTTTGCAAGAGCGTAATGAAGCTAATGAATCCTAGATGCGCCGGCGCAACTACAAAAAATGTGACGTAACTGTTGCGTCAGTGCGGTTAGTGTTTAGCGAATTACATGGAATATTAAAATAATGGAGTGTGGAAGCATTGGATATGTTTAAGTTATTCCTTTTTTTCTTTATTTCTGATGTTGTTGAATCATGATATCCTTTCAAGAGATTAAGATTAAGCCGGTAGTCGTACATCATATTTTGATGTCTCTTTAAGCCGTCTGCGCATATATGCAGACATTTGCACAAATAATGACAGCTTACAAACCCATTCAGGACAATGACAATAAAATAAATCAACAGGCCGTGAGACCCCTTACTCGCTGAACTATTGTTTGTAACCTACTTTTAATTTAAACTAATTAAGCATTAGGTACTTGGATTAGCTTAATAGCAACTTTAAACAAAATGAACTAGATCACAACTGTTCATTTTTACTACCAGTTTCATCATTCTAACTTAGAGCGTTCATATTTTTCTGGTACATTTCTATCTAAAGCTTTACATTTATCATACGTTACAAGCCACAAAATCCAACAAAGATTCTCTATTC
Source organism: Hecatera dysodea (assembly GCA_905332915.2). Lineage (NCBI taxonomy): Eukaryota > Metazoa > Arthropoda > Insecta > Lepidoptera > Noctuidae > Hecatera > Hecatera dysodea. The sequence goes on along the minus strand of HG995288.1, from coordinate 20,877,335 downwards.
TAGATCAAATACCTACAAGAATTGGAACTATTTACGGTATAGATAAACATAGAACATTAACATTATAGATTTATGCAGTATATTTTGTGTACCGCTTTCGTACGAGTCGTGGTTGCCTGGGGCCACGGTCGCCTTTCAGACGGAGTTCTGAGCTGTGATGTAAATAACGCGGGCTCGATTATGACTCCTTTTTATTGCTCTGTGCGTATGTTCGTGAGACTGGAGATGTTCGTCTAGATTCTGTTTGCTTGTCTTTATTTTTTGTTCTATAGTTGAACGTCTTTTTTTTGCTTTCGAAATCTTGTGCAGTGTTCTTGGGTTTCGATATTTCATAATCTTTGGGTTTGTCTACGGCTGAACATAAAATGACTTGATACTTCAAGAACATTTTGAGTCCAACTATCAAAACTAGAAATCACCTCTTCTGACATTTTAATTTAAAATCATGATCTCTGAGTGCTTCAATTGACATATGTAAGATCTGTGCATTTTATATACATACATTATCGTACCTTCATTCACAAAATCTGACAACATATTATCTGAACCGAACCCTAAACAGGCCCTGATAAAATCTCCCACTTTCGTAACTAATCAGCCCAGAAACAAGTCTAGAAATGACCAAGATAAAGACGACAAAATTAAATTCACACACAAACCATATTTACAGGTATCGTATAAACTCAGTACGATAAGACAGTATATATCTCGAACTTTCTCGAATCCTTTCAAGAGCAGTGACATTACACAGTGTGAATTATATTTGCTTTAGCTTATGCAGTTTATTGCTATGAGAAATTTATGTTGGTCTGTTAGACCTTGGAAAGTTGGTCTAGTCTAGGGTTGGTTTAATAAGGTGTTTCGTTCGTGTTAAGACGCTGACAACCGCTATTGAGCTCTGATGTTTCGGTATTTTTAGCCACGCCCACTATTTCTCCGATATACTAGCGCCATTCTTAAAGAGCGGTATTACAGCAAACTACCAAGGACGAAGCAAAGTGACGCGGTAAATAATAAATAACAATGAACCAATAGATGGCGCTCTTGTATATTTATAAATTGTTCTGTATGAAGAGCTAGAAACAAATTAGACAAGGCAATAAAAAAATGTGTATTATAATATTTTTGTTTTTAATTATTTTAAGACACTTTATTTACACTTATTTAAAAACAATATAAATGACAACAAACTAATAATAATAAACATAAATGATAAAAAACAATTAAAATGCACATCCTACACAAAAGGGTGAACTTCGACGACAATCCATTGATGTGTTCTCCCTCCAAATCAATATGACTCAAATTACAACCCAAAGGTCCTTGCTCAGATTTTTTTTGAAGATTAAAAAAAAATGTGTTAGGCTTATAATAGGCATGTATCCACTGATAACAAATAGAATGGATTAAATGTTCTAAAATTTTATTTCTGTATTAAGATAAAGAAAAATAAATAAATTCAATAAAATATTGAAATATTGTTGATATTTTCACGAAACAAGTTATGGAAATTTAAGCATTAAGTCACGTGACATTGAACACCAACCGGGGCTCCAAACCTGCTATTTTTATAATTTTTTCATTCCAACAAGCTCCCATTGTCATTTTGCTAAAAGTTTGTAATCTGCTAAATTCATAATAGTCGATCATTGGTCTGTCCGTGGTCTCGTAATACTTTTTGATAACCAAGCTATTAAAAAGAATGACTACACAGTGAGGTTATAATGGTAGGTCACTGATCAAAGGAACTGTCAAAATTTTAGCAGATTACTGCATACGCCTGTTATTCATTTGTCATCAATGGCATAGAATGGTAATCTTGTAAGTACATATACTTACGAGATTACCATTCTATGCCATTTCTATCAATGGAGTGTCAGTGGTTGACCATTGGAAAGTTATAATGACGCAATTACATATGTTAGTAGATTACCAAACTTGTCAAAATCGACCATTATGAGATCAATGCTAGGCCATTTTGACGCTATTGTAATAGCAGACTCGAGGCCCAGGACGCGTTACGTCATCCTGTGTAAAACACCATTGTTGTTGTTGAAATTTTCGTAGATTCACGGTTTTATCTTTTACTAGCTGCTGCCCGCGACTGCGTCCCCGTGGAATCTCCGATTTTAAATCATTCTTTATCGCTGCTCCGCTCCTATTGGCTTAAGCGTGATGATATATAGCCTTCCTCGATAAATGGTATATTCAACCCAAAAAGAATTTTTCAATTCGAACCAGAAGTTTCTGAGATTAGCGCGTTCAAACAAACAAACAAACTCTTCAGCTTTATAATAATTATTATTAGTATAGATTCAAAGCATTATATAGAAAGAGAACATCATGGAATCTGGATTTTAGAATATAGATAACTTGCCCAGAAATGACGTTGTTATGATTGGAAAGTTTTTCGCATCAAACAGCGACTTTTGATACTTTTCCCATGATATGACGTTGTTATGATTGGCAAGTTTTTCGCATCAAACAGCGACTTTTGATACTTTTCCCATGATATGATACTCAGTATAATTGAGCATATCATTTGGTAACTAAAAATAACAAGAAAAGATGCTTATTGTGTACAAAAAATGAAGTGGAATCACAGGACTCCATGACAAAACTTTACAAAGATCTAACGTCAAACACCTCAAACAATATTTACAAAAAATCAAGCAAAATTCATGTTTTTCTATAATTATGTATTCGCTAAATTGCATTTTATTTAATACTTACATCGAAATGGTCTTCACAAAAATATATTCTTGAAATTGATGATACACAGTTTGCATCATTTCGCCTTGCAAGTGTTAGCCACTTTTTCCGTACTTCTACTTTGCTTGGGACAAACACAAATAATTTTTTTGGCGTTTTAATGCTTGTGCTTTTACACTGGGGCACCATACAGTACTTATAATACGACGGATTCATTTTTTATCACGAAATATCAACAATCGTTATACACGAACAGCTGTGTTTCGCACAGGTTAACGTCACACACGACGCCATGATAGTTTTGAGCATTTTCCGGGGAAATTAAATGTAATTTCTTTAAATGCGAAATATATATTGAATATCGATGTATTTACAAAAAAAAATTTTTTTTCCACGTATAATGGATACTAAGGTATATTAATTAGCAATCAATCAAAGGAGATGGAAAATGGTGGGCCCAAATGTAATGAGTTGAGATATGATCTAAAAAATTTGTGACATTTTTTTATCTTACTATGTGAAAAATCAGCTCAATTCTGAATCTGGGAGCGGAGAAATAAGAAAAAGATAGGTTTCGTGTGATTTTCGATTGACAAATCGATTACACGATTGCAAAAAAAAATCTCATAACAATTAAATGCACTACATGCAATACATTACATTTTATTACAGTCATATTAAACAATGAAATATCAATTAATGACTTATAAACCGATAAAATGACTATTGATTTTATATCGATTACAATTAATCTTACATTTTTAGTCTATGTCACTGGCATGACAGCTGACTGACATTGACACTAGACAATAATTGCCGGCTGCTCACTCGTGTTTTCCTATATGTTTTGAGTGTTTTCTCGATTATTAAATCGAAAATGATTTCAGCGACCACTGCTTAGTTTTTTATGTTCTGACCCTGCCTACATTGTACGACCTTTACTTTCACTCTGGACACCGAAGATCACTCACCCGTTTGACATGGAATTGTTATTTTGGATTGGATATTGTTGAAAATATGGATCGCTGTGTGAATTGTGGGATAGCAACTACCCGCTGCAATGCACTAGGCCGACGACCCCTAAATGATGAAACAATTTTCAATCGTGTTAGATAAAGGTAACCTTACTTTTACTAAACCTCTATTATCTCGGCTCTCAGATTGTCAAAACTTACAGAATTATCAGAGAGGGACTGACAGGTCTAAATCTATTAATTCACACCATTTTCATCTCTTTACATTTGGGCCCAAGATTGTATGTAATCGTTTCTGTCTCCTTTAGGCAACTAGCCTATTCATCGTCCGATGTGGATATCTTGTTCTAGAGGGCGACTCGCAGTAATCAAAAAATAAAAAAAAATCATATACTTATCAGTTAATCTATGCTTAAGTAACTTAATAAAAACTGCTGGATTTTATCTTCGACAACCAATACCAGGCCAAGTACATGATTATTTAATATTTAACTCAAGTTCAGGAAGGTCATCCGTGGATTGGACTGTCTCATATAAATTTGATTCTTGATCAATAATAGGATAGTTGACTAAAAAATTTTAATTAGTCCGTCAGATAGATTTCCAAAAAATATTGGACACGTATTTTTTCTTTTTTCACGTAAACAAAAAATGAAGCCGATACAGAGCGTTGAAAACTCGTGTGACGTCACTACTCGCTACAATTTTTACCGAGCCGTAACGTCACAAGCCCCCACTCCTGATCTTTGATGCTTTGTATCTTCGTCAGTTTTTATAGATTTGATAAAGGAAAAAATACGTGTCCAATATTTTTCTATAATCTAACTGACGGACTAAACATAATCATATATTTTTTACTCAGGAAACATCCCTATTCTTAAAACCTCGCATGATTTTGATTCCTTTGCTGATTCTTCAAACCTTCGATGAAAAAAAGTATGACTCAATTTTCTAATCTGCAAAAAAAAAAATAACACATTAAAACTCAAGCCTAACCTATTTTGTCTTATAAAAAACACCAAAGCTCACAACAAACAATGGACAAAGCTACGAGTATTATCCTTTATGTCCAGTTCTAAGATAGTTATAGGTCTATGGAAATTCGATAGTTGATCGCTGGAATTTTTGTGAATTTATTTCTATGATCTTTGTAAAGAAATTGTTATATAATTATATATATATATGTGTGTGTGTTTGTGTGTGTAAAATCATAAGTATGTAGGTACTTACAAAACTTACTGGTGGAAAACAATTTCCGAAGTTTTACCTATTTCTGAACTGTTCGCGAAACGTCTCTTTTTACTGAAAAGAAAAATAATAATTATTCTAAAAATATAAAAAAATAAAATTAAAAAAAAGCAATGAAAATATGTATCCTAAAATTAAAAGTAAAATCCTTCACGTTTCGAACTCATCACTCGCTTATCCGAATCCAAGCAAATACCACTAAGCCAAACGAACGATAAAATTTCTTATGAATTTACGCTTTCAATAATACAAAATAGCCTAGTACCTATTTGGTTGTAATTTTTGATATTTATAAAACATAAAAATGTACTTACTTTACTATTTCCATGAGATGTTTTTGTTTGTTACTATAGAAGCGCTTTTTTGCTAGCCTCCGGCATTTTTGTTAGCAAATATTTTTACGACTTAGTAATATATTGTGTACACAATACATTACTAAGTTGTAAAAATTATCTTATATTATATAACTACCTACCAATATCTTTACGTACCAAAATTTTTACAGCTTGTAGTTTTAGGAATAAAATAAAATATGAACATTGTAATATTATATTTGAAGTTGGCAAACAACAAAATATGAAATGAACGGTTAGCGGTGCAAAGCGACATACGTCCGTCTAGCAGCGCGCCTATGCGATCACTGTCCGCTGCCATACGTATGAAAGAGAAGCGCGACGACGCGACGTTCGTAACTTATTACAAACCATAAAATAATTAATTTAAAAAGATAAGTTGAGTAGTCAAAAAAAATAAAACAACCAAGTTCTGTATTTAAATATGATACGTAATTGGTATAAATTTTACCAAAGTACGTTGATAAGTAATGCAGATATTTTTGTTTGAAGATCATTTTAAGAGGTTAGTTTAGCATTTTTTTGTATCGAGAAAAGTTTTCAATATCGTGTTTTGAATACAACAGGGTTCTCAGAAATATATTCAAGCTTAACATATATTTTTTCCACCGTCATAAACTGAATAGATTTGGCTAAAAAATTGTTTGAAACAAGCCTATTTGGCTCTTGTCAGCGCCTTAATAGAAACACAGTTATAGTGCGTAAATTGTAAATTAACTTAGGAAATAGCACACTGCCGTATTTCGAGATAAGTTTAATGGATGGGGCATTATGTTATCTAAATGATTGTTTCTTCTTTGATTACCATTTGGAAGATTTATTTATTTGTTGGTAAAAGTTTGACTCTTTATTTTTTACTAGCTGCTGCCCGCGACTTCGTCCCCGTGGAATCCCCGATTTTAAAACATTCTTTATCGCTGCTCCGCTCCTATTGGTCTTAGCGTGATGATATATAGCCTATAGCCTTCCTCGATAAATGGGCTATCTAACACTGAAAGATTTTTTCAAATCGGACCAGTGGTTCCTGAGATTAGCGCGTTCAAACAAACAAACAAACAAACAAACAAACATACAAACAAACTCTTCAGCTTTATAATATTAGTATAGATTGCGCCAGTTATGAGTTCAGCTCCTATGTCTTTGCAAATCTATCTTTCTTTTTTAATATACGTTACCTTCTAAATTAGTACATTTATAAACTAAGACTATAACGAGTCCTTCTGTAATTTTGAGATCAACTACACCAACACATACACTCAATAAAGTTACAACTAACGACTAGCCACGCCCGTCCTGTTGCGAAACCTTACTGCCTAGCTCTGCCCAGTCGCAGTAGCACCTGTTATGGCAACTAGTTCTACAACATTGTACATCTCTCTGATTGAATAATACTGCCCAACATAGCCAATATGGTCATAGAGAAGGTTATTGTACGAGGCAGTATGTGGTGAAATATCTTTGGAACACGTCCTGTTTTAGTCTGAGAGATTAGTGCTTATTGGTTTCACTACCTGGTTCTATTAATTGTTAAAATATTATCTTGTCTTGTTAGCAGGTTATATCTAAGTTCATTTCTGTTTGTCAAGTCGTTACATTGGAATAATTGTCAATGTCATTTCTTGATTTAGCATCAAACATATTAACTTGATACTCGTCTATACTAATATAATAAAGAGGTAACGTTTGTGAGTTTGTGACGTTGTAAGGGGTAATCTCTGGATCTAATGAACCGATTTTCAAAATTATTTCACCAATAGAAAGCTACGTTATTTTGGAGTGTGATATTTATCCCCGTATTGCCACGGAAACGGGAACAACGCGGATGAAATCGCCGGGCGCTGCTAGTGTTTTATAAAATCATGACTTCAAAGATGGCCAGGGTTAGGGATACCGTATATTGACCTTTATTACACAGATATAAAAAAGAAAATAGTTAAACTCACCAGACGGACAATCACACTCGTATCTGAGCTGATCAAGCGGCGTACACCTTCCATCATGATGACACGGCGACGGTTCACAGGGAACATACTCCGCATCACAATCCCTTCCCGTGTACCCGGGTTCACACACACAGGTGTAGGACCCATGGGTGTTGAAGCACCGGCCGTGGTGGCAGGGGCCGGCACCGCTGGAGCATTCAACCACGTCTTCGGTGCACCTGGAGCCTGTGAAGCCAGGAGGGCAGGCGCAGGAGTAACCGGCGGTGGTGGTGTTGTCGGCTACGCAGCGGCCTCCGTTGCGACAGGGTTGGGATGCGCAGTGGTCTTCGTGGGAGCATTCGTCACCTGGGGAAGAGATTTGAGAATTAGAATGAATAAATATTTATACTTCGGGGATTGGTACAAACAAAACACGCGTATGACCAGTAGATGATTGGTGATATATCAATCACTCCTTTATCTGTAAAAGTAACTACCTATCATGGGAAAATAAATGAAAAGTCATCAACGCAAATTATTATACAGGACCAACCACATAAAAAAGAGAACAAAAAAGTCACAATCATGATTCTTTCAAGAGAAACGTCTAAGAACATTTAATATCCTGACATTTCTTAACAGCTTATGCAAAAAAACGAACTTAATAACTCATATCCAAGGCCAGGAGACATTGCTCTAACCAACGACACGACGAACGAACTAATAAAATAGACTAACAAAGATATATCACCATAAAACTATAATTACGAAAAGCTTCTAAAGTCACATAATTACCTAATCAGGAATATTAATGAAGATAAGTGTGAATCAGTAAAAATCGCTAAATAATTTGCATATAGACGAGCTGATGAACCGATTTTATATCGGTAATCCAAAATCGATTGCTAATAGAAAAATTTCGTTTTTGTTTTGGGAACTTGACATCTTTCTATAATTGAAATTCTTTTGTGTAGGTCTATATTTGCATTTGAATTAGTAATTAAGTATGGAAATTGTTGGAGAAAGTTGGTTGGCATATTTAGGGAAAGAGGTAAATAAAAAAACAATAAAAATAAACTGGTATTTTGATTCCATAACAATTAAGTTTCTTGCTGATAAAAATGATACTCGAGAATTAGAAATGGTTGCCAAAGTAAATAAAGAAAAGAAGCCTACCACAAGTAACACAGATCAGGAGCAGGAATGCAATGAATTTGAAAACAGAACTGCAGGAACCAGTCACAAAAGAGTCACAGTCGCGTCAAAAACACGCACGACAATTGAACCATTTCCGAAAAGCAACAATAACACTCACAAGCGTCTTCATCCGTTTATCACAGAATGTATCAATATCCAATTGATTTCTTCCTTATATCATTAGCTTTTACTGTAAATTCGGCAAGTTTTAGTTGAATACTTGATCCCATAACGTTCCTTCTACTGAGACGCAGACTCTGCATGAATGATTGCTGGATGTCACATTGCATGATATCGATTTTATAGTATTTAGGACCTTAAAGTTTTCTAAACAGAAACGTTTAGTTGAATGAAGACCAAAATATAATTTTCTAGTACTCCGCCCGCGACTTCGTGTGTGCAGATTTAGTACAAACAATTTCCACCCGCGGTTTACGCCCTTAGGGGTGGAGTTTCATAAAATCCGTTCTTAGCAGATGTCTACATCCTACAAGAAACCTACCTGCCAAATTTTAAGATTGTAGGTGTTACAGTTTCTGAGATTTCGATTAATCTGTGAATGGTATCTCGCTTTTATAAACATATATATAGATTTGCGTCGAGTAAACCACATACCAATCATAAAAAAACGAGAGGAAACAAAATTAATATCATAAACTTATAGATCCGCGCATAACGGCCATTGCTCAGTATAATACTAGGTCTAGTGTTGGCAAAAAGCCACAGCGCTGATTGCAAGTTAATAACGAAGAAAAACAAAAAGCTAGCAACTTCTAAAATGGCCGGTCCACAAACCTGACCTCACTAAATTCATCATTTAATAAGAATGCTAAGGCTGACTAACAGACCAAACGAAAGAATTCGGTTTGATTGGTGGAACGAGCTCAATTGGTATTATGGGCTCAGTTTCGATCTGTATGCAAGTTTGGAAAACAAAATGTTTAACGCCTGATATGTACCTATTTACTCGAGTCTCCTTATGGCGCTATAAAGAGTTTACGGCTTTGAGTCTATGCCATTTTCTTGGAAACATTGAAAATGTAAATGTGGATACAAAAAACTTTTAGATATTTGAAATAGTAAGTAAAGAAGGAATATAATCTAAATATTTGCCAGCATTTAAATATCATTATCATGACAAAGTACACGTTATTTGTTCACCACTCTAGGTGCTTTTAGTCACTAATTAGGTCATTGAGAGTTAAGGATCATAAACCACAGAATACGAGGAGCCTCCAATAAATGAAAACAGTAGCCAGGAGAAAGAAGAGATTCTCTCCAGATCATCTCAACAAAAGTCGAATTGTTTGCAGGAGGTAATATTTGGAAGTTCTTATCCAATTATGAATACTACTTACAAAAAGAAAACTACACTATCTTTAACTTTATAGGCTTCTGTTTATACGTTTGTTCTTTATACGTTTCGGGATACCGAAACTTTCAGTTTTGTTTTAAAAGGCCAAAGAAGCTAAGCCGTGGAAAACAGCTGTTGTTGGTTGTTTTTTTAAATCATAATCTGTCAAATGCAAAAACTCAAAATAACGCTAAAATACCTCCTCAGAAAGCAACAAACATCAAAGCTCGAACCGCTAGTAAAAACGGTGATGCGACTAATTCATTAGACGCACAAACAATTGAACGGCAAATTGGTCGCGTTCACACAACGCGTTTGATATCACGAGTGGTATTGAAAAAGTATTACACATTGACGGATGTGTCAAAAAGTATCGATATTTTTTCAATGTATTGATATTGGTTTCGATATTACAGAAACATATATTCGATTTGCTACATAGATGCTTTGTTTTTGCCGGGGTCTGAACTTCCAGACTTTTAAAGCCTTAGTGACTTTCTTCAATAGGTTTCAAAATAACATTTTTACTATGATATATTATCCAAAAATATCGATAATAGATATTTAATAAAAAATATCGATAGTATATATTGAATAAAAATCTAAATATATATAACTCAAAAAGGACTGACTGACTGACATAGTGATCTATCAACGCACAGCCCAAACCACTGCACGGATCGGGCTGAAATTTGGCATGCAGGTAGATATTATGACGTAGGCATACGCTAAGAAAGGATTTTTGAAAATTCGTCCCCTAAGGGGGTGAAAAAGGGGTTAACATTTTGTATGGAACTCCACGCGAACGAAGTCGCGGGCATAAGCTAGTATATCGATATAACAATATACGTATGTTTTCTACAAGCCTAACGCTGTTCAGGAAATGACAAATTGCAGACTTTCTAACTTCGATGCTTTCTCCGACTCCCGTGTGATACAAACACTTAAATATGTAATTTTCCGTGTAATCTATTAAATGTTGTATTCGTTTAATTGGAAATTGTTTTTGATTAGACTTGGCGCGATGGCGGTTTACTCAAAAGTAGGTAGACGTGCTACTGACAGTAATTGACCGTCAAACATGCAACACCGGTTCTTTCATTATTTCTAATTTACTTTTTCAGCGAGTTTATTTTTTTTTTCACTGCTAATTCCGGTGGCGTCCGAAAATCGTGAGCGCGAATCCGGCCAAGATTCACACTTTTTTAGTTCTTATATATGAGACACCTATGTATGCATAGCAAAAAAATAAATAGCTACGTAAGTAATAACAATCAACCAAATCACGACTGCCAGTCACAAAAAAAAATCAGTTACTTCCCCGACTTAGAAAGGAAATTGGTCTTAAAGAACTAATGCATTACCTCCTTAAATATTTTAAATCACCAGCTCCACTTATACAAAAATATTGAGCTTCTAAACTTGGTTCTAAAGTGCGGTCCATAATTGCTTGCCGTAGATGGCGGCTGCGCAGACGCATAGGAGGATTTTTTGCTCAAATTCCCTTCTTATGGAGACGACTTGCCCATGTTGGCTGCTGATTTAGGTGCGTGTGACGTTAGTTACGAGTTTTCTTGTATCTTCAGATTTTAAATATAGTACTACTCGACGGTAGAAATTGAGGAGAAGGCTAAATTATAACAGCCGCATGGGTCGATATTCCAGGTTAAGCAACGCTTGCCGAGGTTGGTCTGTCAATGGGTGACCATCGTAACATAACGAGACTTCTTCGTGCTTTCCGAGGGAAAGCACGTTAAGCTGTTGGTCCCGGCTGTCATTTGGAGATCTTTGGCAGTAGTTACGGATTGTCAGAAGTTAGAAAATCTGACACCAGTCTTGCCAAGAGTACCGTGTTCCCCAGTTAATGGGTTGTGAAGGTCTGGTAGGCAGCCGCTCCATGTAAAATAGCTGAATCCGTCTTGTCTGGGAGCCAACCCCAATAAAGTTGGGAAAAGGCTAGACAGACGAAGTAGACTAGACGGTCGATATTGAGTATTTTAGACAGGTACAATCTAAAACATCAATTGTCTAATCTAATTAAAATATTTTCCTAAAACGATGTTGAAAAGAGCGAAATAAGCAAACGAATCATAAAGGAGATCGTACCTCCACATTTCATAAAACATTATAATCATAATAAATCTAAATCTCAATAAGACCCTGAAGGCAAATACCACAGTGCACCGTTAAATTGAAATGTTTAAGAGTTTTACATATTCATCTATTTACGACATAGCCATAAAAGGTTCGCAATCTACGGTAAATGTTTGCACAAGATCAAATTATTAAAAGCGGCAAAATTTAATGGAGATTATGGCTCGGCTTTATATGATAATATCATTTTATTTGGCTTGAACCAATTTTATTTTATAAAGTCCAATGACTTCTTAGTTGTAACAAATCTTTAACTATTTGAGCCCAACTATTAGCAGCTCATATTTATCAGAAACTGCGTCTGCTTTTCCGAAAAATCTATACTAATATTATAAAGCTGAAGAGTTTGTTTGTTTGTTTGTTTGAACGCGCTAATCTCAGGAACGACTGGTTCGAATTGAAGAATTCTTTTTTGGGTTGAATAGACCATTTATCGAGGAAGGCTTTAGGCTATATATCATCACGCTTAAGCCAATAGGAGCGGAGCAGCGATAAAGAATGTTTTAAAATCGGGGATTCCACGGGGACGAAGTCGCGGGCAGCAGCTAGTATTAAATAAATTATCACAATCAAAGCACAAAAAGATAGACCAGCGCAACAACACACAAATTAACAATCTCAGAAAGTCACGTACAATTAAAAGCAATAAAGTTCTTTCTTAACAAAAACGTGTAATTAAAGTAAAAATATGTACACAATAAGTTAATGACAGCCATCCTGCTGTAACTAAAATATTGTCAGACAAACTAAAAATAAACATCATTTTAAGTTTTAACCATGATATCATACAACAATTTACGATATTTTTATGACCATCAACTTTATGATACAGTAACAATAAAAATAGCTAAGACATGCCAGTACTTAGTACTCAGAGATATTCCTTAAAAGGATATAAAATATGTAGTTAAACTAATAAAGAACGAATGGTGGAATCTTGTACAATAGTTATAAAGACAGATTTTATTAATATCAGAATAATAAAGAAATCGAAACATTATTCTTGGACGAAACTTATTTGTGGAATAAATCCTGTCTCACGATTAATTGAAGAAATAAGGTGATCCAAGTCTCGATGTGAACTGATGGAACTGTATGACATTTTGACTACGTATCAAAAGTTAAACTTGAATCTTCAATTTGATTGATTAAATTTCACAAAATAAAACCAACTCTACTAGACCAAGAAATGTGACAAACTTAAAGCTCGCAGCTTGCCTACTGCATTCAAAATGATACTAAAGCTACAAATGACATTGAACTATAGACTTTATGAAGAACAAAATATGATTTAGCAGTCCATAATTATAATAGAATATTTGAAAGGAAACGCCGGTAACAACTTTCCAAAATTGACCAGTTACTCCTTCCTCTACTTACAACATTAATAGTTCACTATATCATTTTGATAACATAATTCTCAAACGAGTTTCGCTCGAGGCACTGATTGATCGAATTTCGCTTTTAGTTGTTCGTCTTTTATATTCGTAATTTATTTTGTACCAACTGTAATATAAAAACCTTCATCGTTTAAAATGACGGATTTATATTGACTTTTATTGATACCATTTACGTATCCAAGTATATTAAATCTTTCCATATTTTGATAGTGATTTTGTTGTGCTGTCTGTTTGTTCATTATTGATTTCTGTTCTGATTGGGATTGGTTATCTTACAGTATCAGCTCGTAAATTGCAAAGTATAAATCTCCAGGGTCGCTATTCTGCACCCGAAAATCGCATCCTTAAACATTAACATTCTTAAACATTACGTCCTTAACAACAAATGTGAATATATACCGCTTACAGTTGTGGTCATAGGTTCATAACAAAAGCCATAAATGGTGTAGGATATGCGCTATAAACGTCTAGTAAAGTATCTTAGACTCTACCAATTAATGAAACAAAGATTAAAATCAATTCACCATATTCTAGCTCTTTTATCTTAACCATAATTCATAACTTGAATCACAGACACCTGTTTATTAGTCATCTAAGTGCGTAACCAATTACGCATATAGGATATAAGATACAGACATACAAACAATTATCTTGATAACATCTAAGCTATTTCTGACGAAGATTATGAACTGGATGACTGCACAGATATACATATGCGAATCGAGAAAGAAACAGGTTAAAAATGATTGTAGATGAAGAGAAGTAATCAAATCAAAATAAGAAATGGGACTCTCTTGTTACGAAAACCGATTATAAACACGTTAGGTTAATGGAAATTCAGATGCTGCATGCGAAATTTAATGAAGCCAACAGATATAAACCGCGAAATAACACTTTATAATTGAATGAACAATCACTCTGACACTTGGCAAGTTATCTCCTTAATCAGCTTTTATCCAGTTCTCTCCTAACGAAACGATTGTAGGTATATAGTCTCCATAAACGGAGACTGAACTTCGTTACCACATAACAGTTGAATTTCGTTGAGCAACATAATTGAGTCATTTCTGAGCAAAAAATAATATTTCAATGAAATCGTAACTAACCTGTATAACCCGGTGGACAATCACACTCATACGTGTCTAGAGAAGTCAGTCGACACGTAGCTCCATTCAAACAAGGTGCAGAATCGCAAGCAGCTGGTATCCGGATCTCGCATAGAGACGCGCTGAAGCCCAAAGGACAGTCACAGGCGAAGGAAGGCGGACCTCCACTAACGCCTGGTCTGACTCGGCAAGACCCTCCGTTCTGGCATCGAGGACTGGACTCGCTGTGGCAAGGGTTCAGGTGCTGACAGAACTCTCCCGCGTATCTTGATGTACAACTGAAACAAAAGAATTCTAGGTTAGTAATGTGGGAAACAAAAGACGAACGAATTGGAATGACAGCCCAATGCAAGCTCACTTCACCACAATCACTAGCACTATTTCTTTAGTCATAGAAATAGTGCTAGTGATTGTGGTGAAGTGAGCTTGCATTGGGCTGTCATTCCAATGGATGCTAGGGGTAGGGACTAATAGCTTTGTGTTATAATCGTTGAGATTTTTACATGCGAAAAGTGAGAATGCACTTCATACTCACTGTACGCATGTAAAAATCTCATTTCTTTATGTTTGTATGAATTAAAAACTCCATGTATCTACATTTCACCTGTATCACCGCAGTGCAGAATAGCACTACTGGTCGAAATTCAAACATACTTTGGCATAATTCTAAATTTGTCAAAGTTTTAGATATATCCTTTTCTTCCACTACTGGTCGTCATTCAAATATTCTTTGGCATAATTTTAAATTTGTCAAAGCTGAAGATGTGGTGTTCTCAAATAACGCATCACCCAAATTTACAAATGATAGGAAGACAGATTTTTATATAAGGAGCTCGTTACTCGCGAATCGGAACATCCACTTTTCTCCTAAGTGAATAATAAGCCATTTAAAGACCGCCACTGTGAGTAACCTGTAAAATGGGCTTGTAATTTTACACTCTTTCGAGTCCATTGGCTTCTTCATGTACGAAGTATATACCTCCGGCCCATTGTATGTCTGTCCTGATTCATAGAGCTGCAGTCTTTTCATGAAGGATTATTTTACTTTTTGGCTTCACATCTGAGCCACAGGACATGTGTAAAGGTTTATGTATAAGCTACTCCATTTAAAGTGCTAGTATTTATTACTGCGCCTCCGTTGGAGGTCTTTATGCCATACAATGGGTCTGTTAGCTCGTCCTTTTCAATCAGATGGTTGTTCTTTATAAATTCAAACTTGGTTTTATCTGTAGGTATTGTATTCATATTAATTTATGTTTGTTAAACTAGTAAATGATAAATGACAATTCGAAAAAAAAATTAAACTAGATGAGGCCAGTGTTTTCTAGCTCAACAACCCTAAGAAGATATACCGAAACGTAAACGCTGAGATCAGTCACTTTTAAAGTTCATAAATTAAACCTGTTTTGGTCAAATCATATTAGCAAATCCATGCAGGATAATGTCCTATCTTTAGTGGTAGAGACACGGTTTGGTTTTAATGAATATTCGTTAAGGCTTCCGTGTGACAAGTTCAAACTGTTATTAAATTAGTCATAAAAAATATTGATACCATATCGAGTAGCATACTGAATGAAAATTACGTATAATATTCAAATTTTGGAATATTAGTATGTTAACAAAACCTTGATATTTTATTTGCGAATTTATTAATAAATAAATAATTTTGCACAAATTCAGTTTTAATTCAATTTCGTTTTACATTGTGACGCCACTGTCAATAACTCATTAATTTATGACATGTTTATTTATATTGTTCGTCTATAGGGCAAAAACGGAGAGCCTTTTCTCTCCTTCCACTTTTTAGCCCACTTCAAAAAGGAGGAGGTTCTTATTTTACTATTTTTTTTCATTCCAATTACATTGTCTTGCTGGCAAGTCATTAGACCGGCAATCTTATATTTTAAGGATTGCCTTTACATGAGGATCTAGCTCATACTACCATCTCTTTGGGGCCTGCCATGTTTCAGATTCCCTTACCTGAACCAAAGCAGTTATTGATCACTTTAAGTTTATACATACTCAAAATACGAAACACCAAAAAATACAAAACCCTCAGAGATAAACCGTATAACATATCCCTTGCATTATAAGGCTTAACATACTCGCGGTGCTGGTCGTAGGTGTGCAGTCGTGCAACCCGGGCCGGACGTCGGCAATAAATAACGCAGATACGTCGCAAACACGACCACGTGACGTGCGCACGCGCAGCCCTTGCCTTTGTATTGCTATGTGCGTTTTTGAGTTACAATATTAAACTCGAAATGTAGATTTTTTTTCTTTTTGTGTCAGAGCTACATTTTATAACATATAAAAATGATACAATTTGGAGGCCTAATTTATCACAACAATGGCAAAAGCAAAAATGTCTCAGTTGCAATCGATTACTGGATCAATCACAAAGGAGGGTCCAATATGACTAAGTAGATTAGAAAATATAGGAAAAAATCATCATAAGTAATAAGATAGACATGTACATATTGAAAGAAAAATACTAACAGCTAACTAAAAACAAACACTAAGATTTATAATGATGGTGTTTTTGCAGATTGCCATAATGTTGGTAATCATGAATCGCAGCCTCATCGTCTAAGAACTCCATTAAGTAATCAATTTCCCTCAGTTATCTTATACACCTTGCAGAAACTGTATGTTGTAGATACTTTCTATGTTTTTCCTTTGTAACACCATCCACGCGCACCTGACTATAATTAAGCTGATCAATTTCATCAAATACCTTTTCACTAGAATACTTTTACTTTACTTTTGAAGCTAATTTTGAAAATCAAACTTTAAGTAAATGCACCAACAAAGTATACCATAAATAAGGATCTTAAAGATAGAAAAAAAAGAGAGCTTTTCTATTTTCGAAATAGGAATACATTATTGATAGTAAATAACAAAGCAACGGTCGAAAACATTATTGATATAGACATTCTTGACACAATTGGTGGTGCACCCAATGTGTTCAGAGATAAAATGGTCGAAGAACGCCCACGGAACTGAGAAATTTCTTAGCAGTAAAAAGACCTTATTATCATAATCCCACGATAAATTACAATGTCATGATAACCGAACAGAATGTACGTATATAAAGTAAATCATTGTCGCTGCTATTGATTTATGCACGTCACAAAACTCTCGAAGTGCAGTTTTTACGAAATACACTGTTAAAACGAGGTATGTTAAAGATAAAATATGTATCCCGTCTTGATTTACAAAAATATCAGATTACAGTTGCACAAATGGAAATGATTCATCTTCAATGAAGAAAATCTATAAATAAATAATGTGATTTAAGAAAGATCAGCTCAGGATATAACACCCACCGTACTTTTATTATATTAGTTTATATTACCGATAACAGTCCCGATCTAAGTGTACCCACCCACGTGTATGTTAATATTCTTAACTAAACGAAGTAAATCTCATTTATTGGACCGTTCCAATATCGACACTTTAGGTGTTGTGGGAAAATAAACTGTAGCCAAGCATCCATAGACATTTTACACAAATTGAACATCATAAACCCATATTGGCTGTTTGATTATACATTCATTTTAAATGGTTTGTGTATTTAATATTGTTTATATTATTTGTAACAATTATAACCTTTAAATTTATGGATCGTAAACCTCATAAAATGAGTAAAGATGTAACGTTATTTATTTTCTAATAATTATGAATATTAATGTTTTACTACTTCTGAGTCAACAAGCTCTGATATATGACAAAAGTTGAGTTGAATCTTTGGATATTAAATCTGCTGATACTTTCGAACCTAAGCAATGTGAACGAACCTGTAATGTTAGCCGAAATCATATTTTCTGCGCAGAGAACTAGCAACATTGAAACATACAAAACACTCTAAGGATTTACTTTAGCTTCAGCAAAATGTTTTGGATCTAAACAATGGATTCTACCAAATACAAATGGCTTTATCGTGATTTCGTTAGGTTGGTGTACTGAAGCTGAGGTGAGCCTGTGAGCCTGTATGTGCTGGCATGCTGGCGTGGGAGGACAAGCCTGTTGACTACCCACGCAGTGACCTCGCCAGAGGGTGCATGCACTGGACCTACTACCTCGATGATGGCATTGCAAACGCCGAGATGTTTCAAAATATATTACTTCGCTAATTTACTAAAAATTTTGTGTAGCAGCTAAAATACGGGCAAAAACAAATTTGAAGATAACGATCTAAATTCCAGCTATTTTTTAATAAAACTGTAGTTTCGAAAATTATCAATGATAATCTCGAGAGTCATTTACAAACGTCATTATGCTCATCTGCCAAGAAACCTTTTATTACTTGCTAGATTATAAAAATGTCTTGAAGATAAACAGAAATTTGTATCATGAGCCCCGAGGAAGCTTCTCACCGCGCTTAATTACGACATCAGCGAAACAATAAGACTGCAAGATGACGATGGCCACCGCTCCAAAGATTATCTCTAAAAATTATAACCCGTCTTGAAAATAGGGCTTTTGTTCAGCTAACAAGACTAGGAGCTAAATCTTCATTATGGGGCGAACAATAAATTATTATTATCGCTGATCTAATTTTAGCGGTGAGTGAAAAAGAGAAACCGATGTGCCGGCACGGTGACACTGGGTTTTTATGTGCAATTTTCATGAAAGCATCCCATCGTTTGTTGTATTTTGTGATTGTTGTATTAAATGTCCTTCATGTCACCGCCTACTGGACCTATATTTTTTTGGAGATGATACTTCAGATTTTATTTGCCACCTCTGAAATTTCAACTATCAACAAAGCTTCTTATTCCGCTACAAATTCATTAACTAGTTCACTTTTTGATAAATTGGAGCTTGTACGCCAAAGATCGCAGGACAACATTTGTGTCAAAGCACACGGCTAGTTGGAAAGCGCGCAAGACCAAGGTTGGTTGTGCGACCATAATTTATAGCTGGCGACAGGAGATCCCGTGTCGCAGTCAGTGCCCGCAATAAATATATATGTAGTTGCGTGCTTGGTCTATGTTATACGATACGCTGAGCTTAGTGAACTTTAAAAGGATTGCACCATTTAATGTAACAAAGTCAATAAAAAAACTCACCCCTGTGTAAGTTTAGATTATGTTAATGACTTGGTGAAGATAAATGGGTTTAATGATGAGTAAGAGAAATTCTAGGTTGCCTGATGAACATAGCAGTAAATTTTGTCTTTCATCTAGAAAAAAAATAGTCAGAACTATGGTAAATGTTTGGAAATCCTCATCTTCGAGAGATGAGGATTTCGTAAATTTAGTCATTTAGGCTTTCTTTTATAGTTACAGCCAGCAGCAGTTAATAAGCTAAGTAAAAACTTTTTAACCATTAATTAGTTAAAATACTGATAAACAGATTCTAAATTCAATTTTTTTTTATGGATAATTTGAATATAGAATCTATTAAACCTTAGTAACTAATTAATGTTTAATGTTTCATGAATAAGCCTGTTAGTTTAGTCTTGGTTTCACATGCAACACCCAAAAATGTTTCAATAATCACATAGCATATGTATGTTCCAAAAATAATTATACTTCCAAAAGCGTGCGTTTCAAATGTAACAGTACCATTACACTTGATACATCATAATTAACATGTGCACGTATGAATGCATGTATAATATGATTAAACGCGCACAGACAACAAATATTCCGTTGGGTTCAGTTCGTAGAAGCGCGCATAGCTTCGCATGTCGTATTTATCTGATGCGCGCTGACGGCCTGCGTGTGCTTCGGCGCACGCGCACTGGGTGTATCTTGACGTTAAATCGTTTAGCGCAGAAGTGTCATCAAAATGTGAATGTTATTTCTGGTTGGAGATTAAGATTTTAGTATCGGCGGATCTTTCGATTGAGGGTTTTTTGATGTCTTGTTTTTTGAGTATCGTCGATAAATGCAGCGATAATAACAATGAAAGAGGATACAAATTAAACAAATATAAGGCTCAGTTCTGCGAAAAGGTCTAAGGCAGTGCAATTATTACTTTTCTGGGCTATAACAAGCTAAACTTTACGAGTCTGCTGAAACATAATATACAATCCAACTAACAGAGATCCTATTACCGCTGAACTTCTAACTACATAAGGCAAGCGTCGATGACACATCACCTTCTACTAATCACTTCATACCAATTTGTAACTATAACGGTAACAAGCTGGATGGACCAGAAAAAGTGTTTTTCTACAAGATTCCCCACTTTTTTCCTAGGTGAACATATAGCAGCCGAACCAGTTCAGTTCCTGTCATCATTAGGAGCGTCTGTGCAGCTATGGACATGTCCAGTTATGCGACCCGTAAAGGGCGGATAAGAAGTGCAACGGACCCATGATGTTCAACCGTTTTAATGGAACTTTTGTGGGAATTATGTTAATTGGTGTAAAATTGAATGAAAGGTTACAAAAGGTTATCTTTTGTGAAAAAAACTTTTTACAAAAAAATACAACCGACTTCTGCACAAAAAATTAAAAAAGTGCAAAATAACTTTAATTTCGGAACTCGGTGTTTGTGGTTGCTTTTTCGTTTTTTGAACACCGACTTCCGAAATTAAAGTTATTTTGCACTTTTTTGATTTTTTGTGTAGAAGTCGGTTGTATTTTTTTGTAAAAAGTTTTTTATTTTTCACTTTTTAGTGGTACCTACACCCCCTCCCCTCCCCCCACCTAAACGAACCAATCACATTGGTGTAAAAAAAAGCACTGCTCCTTTGCAGAGTACACTAAGAGGTCGTCAATGTAGACAATGTAGATATTTTTTTTAGATTTTTCGAAAACCGCTTGGTTGATTTCGATAAAATTTTCATGGGACCATTTGGGAAGTATACCTTTCCAACAAAAAAATTTTCAAATCGGTTCACAAGCGACGGAGTTATGCGCGAACAAACAATAAAAAAAAAAAAAAAAAAACATACTAACATCCGAATTGAGAACCTCCTCCTTTTTTAGAAGTCGGTTAAAAATCAGCTCAATATAGTGTTATATTGTATTAAAGTTATGTTTGTATTGCAATAAAGCTCAATTATTTAATATTTTCATGTAGTTGTCTTTAATATTTATTAGCTGCAAGCGCAACCAAATGAAACCAAACCTACTTCTGAATATTTTTTTACGATTACGACTTAATAAGTTACAAGAAATATCTTTTATAAAGACCGACATCCAAAACAAAACAGTTCCATCATACCAAATTAACAGTCACCATAGCCCACATAAACTGTTCGTTGAAAATAAACAAAAATAAATATGGCGGGAGCATAAAACGCACGGTAGCATGCGCAAGCGCAGCGCCATAGCTCATCGGCTGCGCGCGCAACTAAAACATTACATTTCGCTTGTTCAATAAATACTTCTCTTTTCTCCTGGCTTTGTATGCAAATTATGGTTACAATGTCTTATTTGTTTTGTGAATGGATTTTTAAGGCTAGTTTAAGCAGTAGTCTTAGACTTTTTGTGGCTTTTAGAAAATATATAACATAGAAACTCTTCTTGTTTAATTTTAGTATTGATTTTGCAATACAGAATTTGGTAATTGAAAATAGACTTTGTGGTATTTTAAAAAGAGTTTATTTGAGATGCTAGTCACGTTAGACACCTCATTGCTCCGAAATCATAATTTTAGCCTACTTATGTGCTGAATGTTGACCATAAAAATACTCGTGGACCTCATTCTCACACGAGAGCATGTGACATACAGAAGGACACGTGTTGTTTAAACATGTGTAAAAATGCTGCTAACGTACAGCTATCAGATTTCTCCGATTCCCAGAAAGATCTGTTATGGTGAGGTTTGTAAGTGTTAAATTAGATTAGCAATGCTCATTCTGGTGCTGGGTGTTGATTACGTTACATGTTTTTTTTAAACGGTTTCACTTATTTCCGTCTACTTTGTTTATGGAAGTTTCTAATTTTGCTCCAATTCGTTATTATCTTCATCATAACCTTTCTCCCGTGTATTTCTCCCATAGTACTTTCATTGAATACCAAGTTTACCAGTTTTACCAGTTTTTTAGTTATCCTTATACTTGTGAAAGAATTTTACGTTTTTAATTGTCCAAGTCAAAAATACATAATATACATACGTGGTCAGTTAAATCTCCATTCAAATCTAATAAAAACGAACCCTTAACCATTTTACAAGAAATTCCTTTCACAAAAGACAATGTATAAGAATCTGCAGTAGATCCTGCTAAACCCTTAATTAGCGTAACAACAATTAGAGATACGAACACAAAGGCACAGGATTGTATCTCGGACTCCGAAGGACTTCCCTCTCCGTGTAAATCTTCCCGATAGTGCCCGCAGACACTGGTCGATAAGAGCCCACACGACCTCAGTAATTGACGTAATAAGCTAAAGGTTTTTGAACCCCTTTACAGCAACTTTATGTCCTAGGATTTAAAACAGATAAGAGGCCTGATAGTGGCACATTGTAGAAATAAATAGTATCCTGTCGCGACTTTCCTGCGAAATATTATTTAATATGGTTTGTATTTTTTTATGATTTGGTAAGAGATGAAATTGAATTTCAAAGCTAGAATGATTAATGGTGGATGGTTTTTTTTTGTGACGACTTAGTGCTCATCCCTCATCGAGACCGACGTAGATTCTCCCATACAAAAAATATATCACAAATCATTGTTCCGCGTGCTAAATGAGAATGTTATACGAGAAAGCTTTCAATTAAGAGCGTATTGTTACAGATCAGTATTCACAGTTTAGCCATGTTCACAAATCTTCAACTGCCAATCCACCTTTTTTTATCACCTTTGAAAGTACTAACATAACCTCAGACAAAGTTCAAGCATCTAGATCGCTAAAATTCAGATCTATGTTAGGACGTGATTGGGCGACCGCGAGGCGCAAGCGCAGCGACGGACGCAATTTGCCGAGGGGCGTGGCCACGGTAGCGAGGGAGGGGAGCGGGACACCCGCACCTACTCGTAATAGGTAACCTCCGTGCACTCGAATTCTTCAAGTTTTTCTATAGAAAGACTACGAGATTTATAGTGGGGCTCCCGCTAAATGAGATGAGTCGATGTTTCTTAATAAGCGAGATTGTTGTGATAGGTACTTTATTGTTGCAATTACGATGCTAGCTAACTAAAAGATGGTAGATAAAGTCAAAAGAAACCCAAAGTTATAAAGACTAGAGCCAAGGTAAGGGTTTGTTCTTGAGAAGTTAAGCTGGACACGAATAAAAAAGCTAAAAATGTTATCATCAAAACCAATAATGAAAGATGTTATAGCATTGCTGATAACAATAACAAACTAACCAATGTATAAATTATAATGACACTAACAAAAGTTATTTTACCGAGGACATTAAACGCAGAGGCGAATGGAACGCGAACAAATAATACACAGGGTCTATGCTCTCGCGTGTTCAGGACAATACGCCATCTCACAATGAGTTTTGTACCTCGACCCTCGGGTAGAGAAAACACTGTACTATGAAAACCACTCTTACTACTGCGACATAAAGACTCTGTCAATGTTAAATAGTTTCTAATGACGTGCGGTTAGCTGTACTTCAGGTAGGAATAGATAGTGACAGCGATTTTAGACTTTACGTACCACACGAGTGTAGATACAACAATCAAATGTTGTTTTCTCTATTGATTGAAGATTTTATGGAGGTATTGATGGTAGACCTTTTAGTTGCTTAGATTTTAGATTAGGAAATGTGCAAAACTTAGTTTTTATAATTATTACTCCTTCAACTACCAAGGATCTACTCCTTGATAGTTGAAGTACAATGATATCTTGAAAAACTCTTCAGTATGATTTGGCAATATATAAAAAAAAAAATTTGGCCTATCGAAAATACCAAAGATTTTTCCGGAATTTGGTTTGCTCAGTTAATAATAAATTTTATTTTCTCACCACAATATACATACATTATTTTACATTGGTCAGATTCAATGGTTATACATAATTCAGGTAAGTATATATTGTGGGAGACTAGTGCCTAAGGTAGGCTCGAGACCTGTGTTTCAGGACACCAGGATCCCACCCCTTTATAAGTTCATTTTATAAATCATAATTTGTTGAAAATTGTTGTTTCAAAAATATTTTCAAAAAAAGATTTTGGTTCAAACTCCGTATTTGAAGCACAGTTGGCAATCATTCGACAAATAAAAAGTTAGCCAATTTATTAATACCAAAATTCGAGGTGGTTGCGAAATCGTGACTCCACAAACATTCGGCAAATGGTAATGACTGCAAATGGTTTGTCCGAGTGAGATGTCGAAAAGGTTTTAAACTAATTTTTTTAAAAGATTCAGGTCTCAATGCTAATCAAACAAATTATGCATTAAATGACGAATCATTAAAATCAAAATAATCTTAATTTGGAAGATAATGCTTTTGAGAACAATACTGAATACAAACTAATAGTTATAAATGTTCTATGAATAAACGTGTAGCATATAATGAGTAAAAACAAGAAACTGAGTGAATGCAAATCCTTATCACACAACTTGCATACCTGCTTTGCTGATTACATTCGTATTAATCAGCCAATATGCAAAATATATCAATAGATTTCGCAGATCAGCATTTGATACCTTTGGATAACAGAATTCAAGTTCTTAAATACTTTTAAAGGATCCATCCTGTCACCATCACAGATACTTAGTTTTAAGTCGTTATCATGGACAGTTTCAAAAGTATTAATAATCAAAATATAGTCTAAGATACTCTTGCCATAACAGGTTACAAACAGTATCTTCATCATAAAATAATCAGCCGGATCGTGCAAGTCATATTCTAATCTTTACATCGAATCATTTAGATGGCGATAGACAAATAGAGGTTATATAATACAAGGTTTGGGAGCTGGGTTAAGATACGGTTAGCTAAGTCATAGTCTACTATTACTTATATGGTATGAAAACATAAGATCCAAGTATTTGAAGATTGAAGGTTTTCGAACGATTATATCAGAGTGAATGTTTGAATGCTTGACCAAAAAATAGTTTGAACAGGAATTAACGCGGCTAGATAAAGAAAGAGAAAAACAAACATCACCTAAATCAGCAACTGGTAGCTTGCAACAAATTGCAAAAAATGAATGTAACAGGTGTCCAATTTCTTCAATACAATTCCATTACAAAAGATGAAATTGAAATCAGCCAAGAAAAGCTCTAGAAAGTACAGCATCATCAAACTGAACAATTAATAGCCTAGCAACAAATTCGGAAAATATACCAGAAAATAATTCCTTCACTACAACTTAAATAAGTCAAGTCGTAACGTAAAGGTAGAAAAATGTTGATTTGTTTAAATAATTCACAATAGTCGCATGTCACAATCCGCGCACGCGTCCGCCGCGCCCGTTCCCACGCGCACGCACACATGCGCACGAGCAACGTGCGCTAGTGTGTGTGAGGCGCGCGCAGCTTGCGCTCCCAACTTTCATAGAGTAAGATTATAAATATGAATATATTCAGCTGGACGGTTGAACTTGAAACTGTCTTTGCAAATATGAACTTGCATTTGGATTTCAATATGGCGTTTTTACACAAGCACGTTAAGTCATTGATCCTGGCAGTCATTTGGAGATCTTTGACAGACATACGTTGTCTGAAGTCCAAAAGTGTGACAGCTAGTATTATCAAGAGTTTAGATTGAAGGGGAGACTAGGCAGAAGATGACGACAATATGGATTTTACGACGGCTAGTAATAACATATAGTATGATGATGATGTTTGCCATAGACATGCTAAACTACTCGAACATAGTAATTAACGCGAAACACAACAATAAATCTTGTCAGATTCTAATATAACTTGATCATAAAAATCTCATTTGATATTCAAAAATTCTTTCTTCGAAAGATGTGTAGATATACCACAAATTTTTAACTCATCAATCAACGGTAAACGCGAAACCAGTTCGGAGCAAGGTCGCCAGCTTAATTGCAGATGTTACTGAAGGTCCTATACATCTGCTGGACTGGACACCTCAGCTCAGATCCCTTGTTCTATAGTTTTAATTAAAATTGGATAATATTCGACATGAATTGATCGTAAAATTTATAATTGTAGGCAACTTTGTGGAGGATATTTTTGTGAAGTTAATTTTGTATGTTTTCATACATATGTAAGCACAAAGTTGGCAACTTGTTTTGAAATGTATAAAAGGAGTATCATAAAATAGTGATAACATGGCTCGTTAATGGCCTATTGAAAAACTTAATGATAGGTTGCACGTTTCTTTAAAAACATTTACTGATAATAGAGACGTCTCACGAAAACTTATCGAAACATTAGCGACTGCTAATTACATTGAATTAAAATGAGCAGTTGGAGAATTCAACCCCAAAATACAAACAGTCGCAACTGCCAATTTGATCAACGAACCCCTTTTTTGTATCCCTGACCTCACAGATGCTAAAAAAAAAGGTTGTTACACATCTGTCGCTTGATCTGTGGGCACCCGCAGAACAACATCCGTCGAACCCATTGAGCACACGTCTGCTGATACCGTCGACGTCATCGTCAAGGTGATAGCATTGTGCTTTATGAACTACAAATCGGAGGTTATTTAGTTTAATGCACCTAGCGATGTTGGAACAAAAATTGATTGGATTGGTGGTGAGAAAATTGAATTGATGAAAGAATTTTCCTTCTTATATTTTCTCGTCATCAACACGCAAAGATGAAACACTTTCCAAAGTTTTGTCATCTCCCAAAACAGAACCATGATTATTGTTTTACCTTCTCATGTATGCCAACAGATAGTCATCTCCCACTCCAATTCCAATAAATTCACCTTCACAAATTAAAAATAAAAATTACCATTATACCCTGCATCTATTCATCATCCCCTCGTTTCAATATGTACCCGACAATACGGAATTATCTATACACCGGGATCATGTTACTACACACACGTGCAATACCCCTCCCTCACTCCTTTCCCCGTACGTAGATGCGTCTCTCTGTGAGAGATCGGGCGGAAATTTTGCTTCGATGCAATTCTGTCATGGTCGCTTGTTATGTAAGTAATGTCAAGATGATTGAAGTTTAAGGTTTCATGTGCTGTCAGATTTACATACGGCTGTTGCATGCAAGGTGGGTTATGTAATTTTGAAGAGTAATGCATTGATTTGGGGTAATGTGATGTCATGAAAGCAGAGCTTAGCTACATGCAGCAACAAATAGTACAGTTTTTTGATAAAAGAAAAAAAAACAATAATGACAGTTCCCAACTGTTCAAGGAAATTTAAATCACTGTTAAATGAGAAAAGACAAAGATGGAGATTGAAATAGGCTTAAGACTAAACAACACAAAAAGCAATAGAAACCCATTAGACGCAGAATGTAAATACCAGACATCTTAAAGCAGGAGAACATTAAATAAAGTAAAAGCAAATTAAATTGTCCCCAGTGAATGGAACCAGTGTTCATGTCAGTATTACTTCTCAAGCTATTACGGTAGCCATAGAATTCTATAATCTATGCTAATTGCGATTTAGGTCTAGTTATTAATCAGGTGGACGCATCCAATTAACCGACGTAATGACTGATAATGTATTGCTGGCCACTTTAGCTGAACTGGTCTTGAAACTTTTATGAGCTTTAATGGGAAGCTTATCTTAGTTTTGCACAAAATGTTTTCCATTTTTGTAATTATTATGGGATTTACATTTTCATCAACACATGGTTTGATAGCTTTCAATCTCTTTCCGGACATCTACGCTTTTGTGACGTGATATATGTAGATGCCGGTTCTGTAAAAAAAGTCATACAGTAGCCAACAAACACAAGATTTTCAAGAATTACTTTTTTTGAAAGCTCGACACCATTCCATTGATTCCGACGAAACATCCAAATAAATTAAACAAATCCATCTCCATTAATTCTAGAATTAAATCAGCATGTAATTTGAAACCTAAAGGAACAGAAACGAGCCTGTTGAACATAAACGAAGCAAGATACGAGATCAATCGGATCATTTAACGGCCTGCGAGAATCGCGTCCGAGCCTGAAACGGCAGCTCCAGTTGGCGCTAGATCCAAGATAACATCTCCAACAGATGTGCAAGGTTTAATGAGGATCCTTTAATGTGTTAACTGTTAACAAGGATGAGAATATCATCCATTTAAATAGAAATATCGAATGAGCTGCCTTGTGAAGGAAACAAGCACAGATGTTCAGAATAATTGCAGGGACTGCCAATATTTAAGATGTGAGTAAATCAACCTGCAGACCCAAATCGGGGCATCCAATAATACTTCCAGGCAAAGAAAACATGAAAATAAATAATCAACCATATTTGTTTCGTAACACCGATAGCATCACCGAATAAAAACCAAAGTCTTTCGATTTACGATATCTACTTCGATCAGCATAAATATTAATATGGGCGTGACCATGTCATGTTGCATTTAAGAAGATTATTCATATGGTGTCCAATTCTCTTTAAATTTTAATTGTGGACTACATTGGTGCTCGTTGCGCTACTATTGAGCACACGTTGGCAATTACTGAAGTCAATAGAGGATGCAAGCATTCGATCGTGATAGTGGTGTGACAAACGTATGGAACGGGCGTCGGCGGCGGCGGCTCGCGGCCTACCTCGACCATAAATCTAAAAGCCGGGCCGAAAGGACGCGCGCAACCCTTTATTATACCGAGACATGATTGGCCTCGGGCGCTCGAACCAAACGAATGCACGCTTAGTAACGACCGTCTCGTATCTCTGCGACTTCACTTTCTGGAGATGGATTTTTACTCTTTTTGGAACCTCAGCGATTAATACCTCAAGTCGAGCGCCAGAGTTCAACGTATCACGCCCAAGGTCGCGGCTAACGGTCGGACAAACCGCGAATACAATAGTCCATGGTTTAGCAACATAATTGTTCCTTCACGATCGCTACGTGCGACACCGGATTGTAAACAAGACATGTGGACTCGTGTGCGACGCGCATACTGATAGCCGGGGAAACACGCGACCCCAGCGATTGTAACACTTTTTCGCGATTATCGAATTCCATCTTTTTTACTGTGAGAATCAGATATATCGGTGCTCGAGACGTAACAATTGTGTCTACATCAGACGTCGCACCAGCGTCAATCATGTACCCGCTCGTAAATACCTCGAGAGCACGACTGCTATTGAATGCGGCAACAAGAGAACGAAATGTAAATCGAACATGACATCCGGGTGCGAGTTCAAGCGAGCATCACCGCGGATTCAAAATGGAAACATTCACGGACGCCGCTTAATCTCATATCGAATCAATGAGATTGTACTGGCGAGCACGCCTGGGGTCGGGTCACCGTGCTAAACGGCGCAACAACTCGAATAACCAACCAGTCGGTAGTTAAAACCATAAGAATACGTGAGTACATATACAAGCACTGCTGTCATAACCGGCATGTTAGCGATTTTGAGCCTTACATCATGGTGTTAAGGCTTGCTGAATATTTTCAATCAACACTGCTAGAATGCCGTGAGTCATGCGAACTTTATTTTTAATGAGGTTTAAAGTCAATAAACTTTTATTCAGTTTTTCTGAGTTAGCATCACTGTGTCAATTTTGGAGCTGCCTGCAAACGAGCCACTGATTGTGCAGTGTAATTGGCAAATATTTGTGGTGCGCAACTCTTGTGTGTTGACACTGCTGTGCAAAGCCGGATTGAATCGTACTCTGGTGGTATGATGTACGGAGTGGCAGAGAGACGCTCCACGCGCAGATCTGTGCTCCAAATCTGAGTCGTGGTCGCGCCGCTCAGCCATTATATGCAAATTGTGAAGCCGTTCACCCAGACACAAGTTTAGAACGACAGCGATAACTAATTTGGTAGCGACCACTGCTGAGCCGGCTGTACCGTTCCGATTTGTCCAATCAGTGTTTAGATCTTGGTGTCATTATTGAAATCTAAATAACTGACTGGATCACAGATAAGTATAACGTACGATTACATTATTCTCCAATGCTATGAATTGAAAACAATGAATGGCTTATAAAGATAGTCTTGGAATTTCTGTTTCTGCAACATCGCAATAAATCTATACATATATATAAAATTGGAGCGTCTGTTTGTAATATTGAAATAACCGCTTTTTATTACATGCATATATGAATATATACGGTACATACACCAAAACAACATTTTTTTTTAATTTTTATCTGTCTTTCTCTCGGTTTGTTCGGGCTAATCTCTGAAATGGCTGGCCCGATTTTGACGGGACTAATAAGGAGTAACTTAGGCTACTTTTATTTTAGAAAAATAGAGTAATGTTGCAATGTCCTAAAGTACTCTCCAGTACCGCGCGCAGCTCACGCGCATGCCACCACTTGGTGGGAATCAACGAATCAATATCACAAAGAATCGGGGGGTTAGTAACTATTCCACGCGGACGAAGTCGCGGCAGAAGCTATTCATAAATAAAACATTGTTGCCTTCCAAAGCTGGTAACTTAAACCATAGATGAACACTT
The DNA here is from genome assembly GCA_905332915.2 of Hecatera dysodea. Taxonomy (NCBI): domain Eukaryota; kingdom Metazoa; phylum Arthropoda; class Insecta; order Lepidoptera; family Noctuidae; genus Hecatera; species Hecatera dysodea. Next base: position 20,846,462 of record HG995288.1, on the reverse strand, counting down.
CTTAAAATAAATAACGATTGTGCAACGCATGTCACCCTATTGTGACAGAAAGACACGCTTTAGACGTTAAAACGTTCAAAACGAACACCTCTTGAATTCACCTAGATTGTTTCTCTGAATAATTGAGCAATCTTATTATGTATGTGAGAATGACATGTCGTTTGCGATTTTGTTTTAGAAAGCGAATAAACGGATTGTATCATGTACAGTAATAAAGACATTTATACGTAAACAAGCACAGGGCGAAAGCTGCATTTATTAAGCAAGATAAGTTTCAAACTAGAAACATTACTTTAAGGAGATTATAGTTTGTACATAAAATACAATCTTGAGCAATATATTCAGGATTATATTCAGTTCTAAGCAAAGATTATGGGAGCTAACGAACTTGAGTTTACTGCGACAGGTAATGTAATGGTTGAATAGGAAATTAATTATGGAGACCTAAAAAGCAGCAGCTGCAAAAACGAGAACACAAAAAGTCTGGGGCAAAAAGCAGCGAATCTATTGAGTAAATTAGACCCAAAATCCTAGACTGTTCCATGCCAGTAATTCGCAGAGCTCTTGATAAAATTCGAACGGTACAGCCTAGGATCCCGTGGCGGTATATTTACGCGTTGGTGGGAAAGAGGCTCGGCTGGCATGGGAAGCCCCGAGGCTTGGTTCTCGATTGGGCTCGCGCCACCGCCCCAGGCGATCCGACCTGGCCTAACCACCGGTTCTTGCTGCCTTTTTACATTGGAAACAATGTTAGTAATAATAATGTGTGGTATGATAGAACTGAAATTTGTTTATAATCGATTATAAATGTGGTTTGAGCTTATGATTGGTTTTGTATTGTGTCTGTGAATGAGGAAGAGTATCATATAATGTTAGACGATGATAATGATTTTTGGCCACAGCCTTGTGGTTTTGTAATTCTTTCTTAGTGGAATTATACACTCGGATACGTTAGCAATGAACAATCCAGCACAAGTAATACACAATTTTACTTTGTTTATTTTTTCATAAAGTAAGTCATGTCACACTACTGCATTGGTCTAGTCCTTAGACCAAGTTGAGCTACTTTTCTATTTAGTCTGCATTCAAATAATAGTGAAATAACGAGCAGATACCTCAAGGCATTTGAAATAAATCATGACTTCGCCACGCAAGCTTAACATTTTATGTGAATACGAGATTGAAAGGAATATTTACTTAAGCTTTAACTAGAAATCATTTATGTGGTATTAAATAACTAAGCAGATGTTATGTTTGAATTAATGAAGATGATCTTGGCAATTAATTAGATGATAACATTATATTTGGCAAGACAAGCTTTAACGCTAATCAAATTATCATAATCTACCGCTAATTTGACTTCTTCAAATAAGTTCCTACGCGCTATCATCTCCATATTAGCAAATAACAATCTAGATACAGGAAATATAAATTAAACTATACCGTTATCACTAACCCAGATACCCGAGAAACTTATAAATGAAGTGGTTATAGTAATAGGGCATGAAATACTAACTAAATACTATTATGCGTTCTTATTAAAGATTCATGTATGCAAGCGAGAAATAGTCGCGATACATACGTACATATGGATATATTCAGCATGTAATATGGAATTTATTGCTGCGTCGGTAGTGATATTGTGCATAGTTCTTTATGACACAGGAAATCTTGGGAACCAGACTTTGATTTAAGATATGTAGACTAAGATGGCGTTAACGTTAAAGAAAATTAACATATCACCCACGTTTTCTCAAAATAAATAAAAGTAAGTGGTACTAATATGAAATGTATTGGATTTGAGAACGGCAATAATATTTTATGGGTACAATAGTTCATGATCAATATTAGCTTCTTCTATATTCAAATTAAATTAATCACTGTTGGAGATCGAATTTTTCCAAACGAAGACGAAAATATATTATTATAAATAAACTATCCTGTTAAGAATTATGATATCAAAACTAATTTGGAATGATGACACGGAACAATAAAAATCTTGATTGATTTGTGAATTCATACCTAAAAATAAATTTTTACATCCCAATGAAGCAAAAGGTCAACCCAAAGATGCGAATTATTTCGTTCCTAGAAATGAAGTCAATATGAAAACCTGTGATCGATCAAATGGGATTTTTTATGAAGGTAACACTATGGTACAAGTAACACCTTTTTTGTAGGAGTTCGAGACATCGAATAGGATATAAAATATGCTAATCGGTATGAGAAGCGATCGAACTAACGCTAGATTTTGAATATGAATATTGCAGTTACCATCTGATTACCTTGATAAGTGGTGCTTTAATATTTTGAATTGATATTTTTAGTTTAACTGCCATGTATCTTCAATTCACGGATGGACCTTGGAATTATGTATTGAAATTTACCATCGCTCATAATTTACTCGTCAAACAGTTTTGGCTACAATATACAAGGAGAATATAAATAGATTAGTTTATGTTTCTAAAAACTTGATCCCTGAAATGTGAAAGCACTCATCTTTTTAAAGCAGCGTCGCATGCGCAGAGGCCATGTAGTGGGCAGCTCATGAGTAGATGCTATCAGAGATAATGGTATAATGTGACGCCCATCACTATTTTAGACCGATTTGTAGATTTTCATATTTTCATTGAGAACAATGCGAGTCTTTAAAACTTTCAGATACCCTGCTACTATTCAATTAAAAATGTTGTTTTTCAACCTGTACATATTTTATCCACGAAATAATAATTATAGAGTTAACGATCACCCAGTATAATTAGCAAAATGTTGTCAAAGCGCTATAAAAACACAAGACAACCCAGAAAAAAAAACGTTACTAAAAATCGCAAAAAAAAAACTAATGGCTAACCAGAGACCTAACCACGAGATTAATTCTAGATCAGAAATCGGTAGCAGATCAAAGGCGTATCGACATTGACCTTATCTGCGCGGGCGCAGTACGAATCGATTCAGATCCGACCAATGGGGGCGCGACGATGCTCAAAGATGGCGGTCGATGACCCGACGCTGGACAATTTGCATACCTAGTTGCATCACCACTCATAACTAGTTTGATAAAATGATTTGTTCCACTGATTGTGTGGGAGATTACAATCATGGAGCTGAAGTGACAGTTATTATTAGATAGTCTAGATAAGTGTGAATGTGGGAGTGTAATATTGCGTATTCTATGCTGTTTAATTTTATGCCGTTATAAATTAGTGTAATAAACCTCAATATTATAAAATCATAAAGTGATAATGTTTAAACGGACGACGATATTAGGAATAAGCTAGAGATGTACCACAACCCAGTCGTAAGTGTGATGAAAACAATGATATTTAGTTATAAAACATTCACAGAAAATCTTTTAAATCTCTAGTAGATCTCGAAGATAAGAGGAACTAGCTAAAAGATGAACCAAAAACGCAATCCAGTCAAAGTTGTGATACTAACAATTAATACGAAACTACAGCCAAGTTTTAAAATCACTAAAACAACTACACTAAGTGAACGAGGAAACAAGATGGCAAGGTCATTTTAATATCCCACAGATTTCAAAATTAGGGCTTGTTAAGCACTATAGTTACGAATGAATCACCAACAGGTTGGACAGAGGAGTGGGCAGGTGGCCGCCCAGCTTTTAAGCTGTCATAATTAAAGAAGGTTGCTGCTTTGTATGGGTAATTAGCTTTATTTGAGAAGACGATTATAATTCAAATGGACTATTGGTAATTTATGATGGGCGGAAAAGAAAAAAGATACTAATTGTGAAGACTATTTTTACGTTTTGGGTTATTATATTAGTATAAAGGGTTAATTGAACTTGATAAGTTGTTCATAAGAAAAAATGAAGTTGTAGCTCAGTCTATATACATATTTATTTTATTTTTATGTATAATCGTGGCACCTGGGAGGGCTTAATGCAACAAGACATTCTTTACTAGTCCCCCTTTGGGTTAAAAGGCCTAAACTGTGGTACCCAGGTGTACAACAAGGTTGCGGAATTTGTTCGATAGAGTCAGCGTGGCTCTGAAACGCAAAGGGTATAGGAGAAACACGTATGGTTTTTAATCAGTAAGAATCTGATACTCCCTTCCGTTCCGCCTAAAGTGGAAGAAGTTATTTGATGATTTCCCATTCATAAAAAATGTACAAAAAAGTATTGAAAATATTGTCTTCATCTTCAAGATTGCACTTGCCCAAAGCGAGGATGAATGTAAGAATGAAAGGGAGACTAGCCTTGCAATGGGTCGGTCCTTTCTGTAAGACCAATAAAAATAATATCAAATATTTCTTACATCATTTCACATCCCCATATTTCAGAAGCCATAATGAGCCACCTCAGTCCTCAATTACCAACAAATTAAAAGTTATGGAATAATCCAATCGTAAAATCACACACTAATAAAGTTCATAGAACCATACATCTTAGGAGACCAATTTGTGCATCAAACTGGTTCGGAGCAGTAAAGTCTTTTAATAGATTAACACTAATAAAGGCGGGTAACGAAAATCAAAAGGCTTTTATGGCCTTATAGATATAATATTCCTAATAACAATCCTACGGTTTCATAATATTTTACGATATCACATGATTATGTGAATATTCACGTGTCCAACTAAGAAAATATCCTTTAATAAGTCTCCATTTATAAGTCAGGGTAATTCTTCTTCTATTGCATTATTTTTTTCTAATTTATTAGTTTTATTGTCCTCTTGTACAACTGAATCATCATTGCCAAGCTGTATGGTTAGAGCAGATAGTGTTCCTATTTTTCTACAAATGAATTCAATTGTTTTAGCTAGACCCTTGTGCTTCCTTTCCAAATGTATCGTAACAATAAAACCTTAGAAAATGTAGAAAAGTGGAGCTCGAACCGGTATTGGCTACCCGGATATTGTTTTACAGCTATGGACGATCACATAGGTTTAGAGATGGTTCTGTGCATAAGTAATCACAAGTTTTTAGGATTCTAGACTAACAACGTTTTGGACTATTTTCCACGGTTTTGGAACCTTGTTCCACCGTGATCATTCTTTGAAACTGTTCTTTTGCGTAATTTAACTACTTGGTGGCCAATTTTGTTTTTCTCTGTTTTTTTTTCTGACCATGAATTTTTTAATCTATTTATTATTTTGCCTTTTGTTTTGATCTTTGTTTTTGCACTTGTATATTTTATAATAGAGTTATGTGTGTCTGTTTGGGAGGAATAAACTATTTTACTTTCGTCCTTTTTTTTGTTTTTGTCATACACGTTTCCATTTTTTCTTTATTATTAAGCATTATGGTTCACGTCAAGCTTATGATATGGCGATGGATTTCTTAACACTTAAGTGCCATCCACGGGTAATTTTATCGTCTTAAGGAATTAGTGCTTAATCCAAATTTCATGATTGACGCTTAAGCCGCTTTGGATGCTATGAACGTTGATTATATTAGAACAGGTTGCATCAAAGGATTTTTGAGTCTTATTTCTTTTGTAGTGTTAACAGCACTTGATCCAAACTTTCATCCTATCGTTTATCTAGACAGATTTTAGTTGTTACATTTTCCAACAATCTAATTTAGTCAATTATCTCTCTGATACGTAAATAATGCAAATAACAAACGAGCTCATTATAGAAATTACTGTTCATAAGTGGCATAATTTATTTGAACATTATGATGTAAATCAGAACATTGGAAACTCGAACACGTCCCAACTTTAAATTAACCTAAATGAAAATTCATGATCAGATTATCATCTATAATAAAAATGATAAACTAAGGTGTCCCATTAAATCTCTGAGACAAATACAGACAAAGATTTAATGGGAACTACATTAGTGAAAGATAAAGCTGAATGAGATTGAAATCCAATACCAACATCATCGACCAATCAGGGACCATCCTTAATTCTTCCTGTCTGACGATTGGTTGATATCTTGAGCTAATCTTTCGATGCATTCTTGCTTGAAGTAGTATTTATTTGGTTTTTTTAATTCAATACAATTGCGGGGGCTTATTCAAATGAACTGGGTAATCGGTCGTCGGCACCGTGTTAACGCTTTTTACGGCGTTTTTGGACGTAAAGAAGGAGTGACAGCGATCTGACATACTCAGTTTCTAGAACTTTTAGTGAACTTATCTGTGCTTCTTTTTACAGATTCTGATAACAATACTCAAAGTATTTTCTTGTACTGATATCAAGAGAAAACAAAGAGTGATTGTGTTTTGGATTTTTAGAAATTTTTATAGTGTTTCTACAATTATAATTGCTTTGATTATGTCATCGGTATCTGCCTAGGCTTTTAACAAATGTATTGGGGTCAGATTTCAGTCAAACCGGATTCAGCTGAGTACCAATATTTTACGTGGAGAGGTTGTCTACCAGACCCACAGTATTGCCAAGAAGTACCGTGTTATCCAGTTAATATGCGCTGATAGTTATGAGTTTTATCTCGGCTTTAACATAAACCGCTTTGTTCTCTAAACTTGTACCACCTTCAGAGTGTTGTTTTACCGAAATTCATTTTAATTTTATTAACATTTCGGGCACTGTACTTCTTTCAATGAACGATATCAGGAATACATAATTACTAATGGACATACCACCAAATTAGGAAGACCTTTAATATCATGTGGACTCATTATCTCTTGAATAAATTTTAATAAACCAAACATTCTTGAGACGATTAAAAATTAAGTAGCATACAATAAATTTTCACTTTTATGATGTTGTATCTTTTCACGTTTGAATTATTTGATGTAGGATTTTGCGCATATTGCCGTTTGTTTATTTGACTTGACGTGTGATTTATGAGTCCTAAATCAAAATAAAATATTAATTAATTTAAATGTGAAGGTCATAATAATATATTGATCATAATCGCGTAACAGAATGAAGTCATACATTTTCTAAAAAGGAGATGAAATAGACTATACAAGAATCCAAAATTTCTAAAGTACTATCAGGTATTAACCAATGCTAGAATAACAAGAAATATAAAATTACAAATGCTCATTTACAATCAAGACAACGAAGAGTCAAATAAACACATAATGTTTACACTGCAAGCAACAATATTATGACGCATCGCATCCACACAATCGATTGATACTCCACTCGATGTCAAATCGATACCTCCTCAGTTCAACTCCAGAGAGGCATGAACACTTTTTTTCTTAAATAAACATCCAACGAATCGATTTGGAACTTCATCTCCAAATGTTTATTTAGTAACAGTCCGTTTTTAAGAGATCGATAGTAATATTCCCTGTAACATTCAAGAATCAACCTTCGATCGCCAATCTCAAAGTTGAAACTTATTTGAATTTAACTCTCTTGATTTCTTCAAGTCACTAGATAGAGGATATTAGTCTTTAATTACTGCCTATAAAGATGCAATTCAGCTTCGATGATTTTATAGTCAACTATGACATCCGTAGTGAAGATTTCGGAGCAGAACACGGAAAGATAACTAACATTGATCTGCAAGTATCAGAACAGGAAACTAAAGAAACACACTTTCAAATCAATGAAACTCAATTTAGAAAGCAATCGCTGATTGCAAAATTGATAATAAATTCTCAATGCTTATTTATAAATAAAAAAAATATATCAATTGGAATTGATTTAGCTTTAAATTGATATAATTTATTCGTCTTTTTGCACGTGTACATTAGCTTTATGTAATTCTCATATGTCAAAATTAACATTCACTTTGGAAATATTTGAAGAATACTTTAACACTATCTACTTTGTCAATTACTAAAGGAAATATTTAGGTTAGGTATGGAAACAGTTAGGTATGTCATGCTTTTACAAATCTCTAATTCCAAATTACTGTCGATCTTTGGCAATATGTGGTAATAACCAGACTTAAAGTTCACCCGTTTAATTACAGAAACCAACCATCGATCAGCTCTGGGCGTGGCGACCATACCATGTTCAAACATAGCAAGTAATAACAGGTTAAAGATCAGGTACAATGTGTTACTGCGAACTGTTACAAACAAACAAACAGACAGACAGTCTTGTTGAAAATACTACAAAGACAGTGAACAACGTAGGGATAAAAGAAATAAATTGTACTTTGAGTGGAGTTGTAAAGGTCAGATGGGTGTATGGCATAATTTGTGGTCGAGTGGCATCTGGTAAACCGCATGCAGAAGCTGAAGATATTGAGCTCAATTTTGGTTTAAACGTTCGTTTTTATGATTGTTTTGGGATAAGGATGTTAGAATCACGAGAAGAACAATACTCAGATAAAGAAAAACTTGAATGACGCGCAGGCAACTTCATTGTTTCCTCACTCCACGGAATCGTAATGTTATCAAAACATTCGGTAATGTCAATCCGATCGATCCATTTAAAGGTTTCAATTAAAATTCTGCGTGCGCGCATTACTCAGTCGAATCAATCACGCTGATTGGTGGCACGATGTAATAATTTACAATACCAATCGTTTTCAGCTGCAATAACTTCCAATTAAGGCCCGTCATGTCCAAGATGGTCGATCAGACAATGGTGAAACATACGACGGCAAAAAGCCGGTCAACTACTGTGAAAAACATTGTTTCTACTTTTGATCCCATTGATTCACATACCTTTGATCCATGTAATAAAGGGACTGTCACAAAAATAGTTAAAAGTACGTACAATAATGTTCAAAATATTTCCACCAGTATAAAGTAAATTGAGACGCATAAAGCATAGAGGTTTTTCAAGACACTCAAAAACCAAAGACGTTCAGTTTCCGATTCAAGAAGACACTGTACGCTTATTATATGGAGGCAATATTGATATCTGTAAATGAAACTTCCTAAAAAAATTCGATCGAGTTGTTGTATAGAAAGTTCTCAAAATTAACATAACAACGATAAGTAAAAGCAATTAACACGCACAACCAGTCAAAGGGTACATTGTACGTGTTGGAGGTACTAAAAAATATATGGAGTGACATTTAGAGGTAGTTAAGTTTAATATTCGTTAAATAGAAGCATCAGTTGAAATGCGGCAGCTGTTAAATATAGTTAATTAGTTATACGACATGGGAATGCTGTTAAATAGGGCAGGAGATGATGTAATTTACGAAGTTTTAGATATTAAGTGGTTGGCCACGGAAAATATTATGTTAAGTGAATGAGAGCTCATTTTTCTTTTAGAAGTTTATGACCGAATACTGAAAGTTTTTATTACGGACAAATAAGCATACCTCAATGGTGGAATGTAAATATTAAATGAGGTATGTGATGGCGGCTTACTACTGATCTTACTTAGAAACTAGATCGATAGTGAAGGTGGACATCGATTCCTTAAATAATTCAGATACCGCAATGGATGGATGAATGGATAACTATAAAATATTGAGAATAATCCTTTTGAACGTATGACCAGTAACAATGATATCATAGCATCACCACGGCTATTATTCTCAGTATCAGCGGAGCAAATTGGGACTCCACTCTGTATTACCAGTTCACGCGCGAACAAATCACAAAATGCCACTAATATTTTCATGGAATCTTAGCTCACAAGGTATCACGGATTTACAAAGATCGTGCGTTGATAAACGGTCGATGTTGAGTAAACAGTGGTATAAGGGCATTGGTCACGGTGAAAGAGTAATCTAAAACCGAAATGAGTTTGTTTTTTGTCATAGTGTTCGGGAACGTCCCGTCACGTCTCAGGTTCGGTGAGACATTGAGAGCCATTGGGAATGAAACAGAAGGTACCACAAAGCTTGGTAATGAGGATTGGTGAATGAACTTTGGTTTCAATGACAAAGTATTTGTTCAAGGAGTCAGACTTAGACCAAATCGAACTAAAGCCAAAAGCAATAATGATCGTGTACAAAATATTCGAATGACCGATGACCTCATGACGCATACGCCCTCCATTAGAGGTGGTCTCAAAACAAACGTGAGATAAGAAGAGCAAGCAAAATATGTACATTTCTAAACCAATAGACCTCTTTGGTTAAAGGTTAGTGACCTGCCGTTGATATTTACGTAAATCGTTCAGATGCGATGACTGACAAATGATGAGTTTCATGCTGTGTGGAGCTAAAGTTCAAGTGTTACGTAAAGGTGCTGACATGTGTGATCGAATCGTGATCGAATGGGTGGAGTTGATTGTAGTGAATTTTTTGGTAATGTTGTTGTAATGTTTGAACAGGTATTTGTTATTGTTTTGTTATGTAACATCATTGAAAAATTTTGATTTTATGATTTAAGAATACATTTTAGTAAAGGTATATACTCCGATGGTTAATCCAAATGCATTTTAAACATTATATGAAGCAAATGATAATGATGATTTCCGCAATATAAAGTCTGATTCTTAAACCATAGCCCGATTTGCTCGATCACCACTTAAAGCATACTATGTATTGGTAATCGATCTATCAATTGAACACTAACAACCATACAGATAAAAGCAGGCATAATACGGCTGTGGCCTAAGCCATGATCCGGTCGTTAGATAACAGTTTTATTCACATCTCCATGAATCATGGTTGATACAGCCGTGTTATTGGTCTAGCACGTGGTGTTGATCAAACTATTGTAGTACTCAAAGGAAGTATGATAAGAAATAAGAAGAGTTAGAATGATGATACGAAAAATATTGAAATTGAAGAAGACAGGACCAGTTCAGGTTACATAGATTGTGGAGCAACAGTCAAAAGAGTATGGCGAGAAGATAATTATATGGAAAAGCTGAAAATAACATAGAGGCACGTGTATAGGTACATAAACCTGTATTATAAATACAGACGGAAGAAACTAAAACAGTAAGTCTAACACTTAGATCTGATAACGCAACGAAATTACACTAATAACTAACATTACTCAAGAGAATAAATAACAGAAATTATAAAAAAGCCTTTGACATTAGCCACAATAAAATTGCGCCATATTACATCAAACTGTGTGAAACGAAAGCATGCGTGCGCGCAGGTTAACGCTAACACCACACCATTGTTCTCAAGTTGCACTGCTACAGAATTGCGTGATTCCATGCTAGCCGGCGAAAGTCGGTAAACAACACTAGGCATTAATAGGGATGGGCCTTTGTGGGTAATGATTAATCGACTAAATAAATTGACAGTAAGATAGACAGTTAGTGTTATAACGGTGTAGTGGAGTAATGATGAGGGAATTGCGTTAGTTAATGTCGTGTTTGTAGTAATATTTCATGTGCTTTGACTTCAAATAGATCTGTCCGTAGATGTCGTAAGATTATGAAATTTGAACATAATAACTGCTTTTAACAGAAACCTTAATTTTATACAAAATTTTAGCCGTTGAATGGTCCTTTAGCTAATATAAAAAGAAAACGAATAACAATATGAACAGCATAGTCAGTAAGCAATCGATAACTTTTGTATTCATGCTTTAATTAATGATAGCGGCTCACCAGTCGTTGTAGCAACGATATTGCAACACCAACTAATGTTAGAGTTTCATTGCCCTGTAAAGTCTCTTGTCCATTGTTTGCTATCTGAATATAATTAATATTAAATGTTCTTTGTTTAGAGGTTCATGTGACTGTGATAGAAAGGAACATGTTCTATGATAATAAAAACTGAGTGGCATTCATAAAAAATAGTGATAAACTTTTGGCTAATAGCTTGTGTATGGATAGAAGAATAGAATTACACGATCATAAGCAGAAGACGTTGGATGTTCCTTTCCCTCGTCCGAATTTATCTTCGTTAACACATGTCCACCAAACTGAATACATTAAAAACAAACATTGACAAAACTGTACTTGCGAATAGACAAAAGCAATCACCAGTCAATCACTATTTATTTTATTTTATATCTTTTAGGAAAACTTATAGCGACATATGTAGATGCAATTAATAGAAGTTTGTAAAAAAAGTTGTCAGTTACAAGTTCCCACATGTAGTATATAAAATATACAAATCAGAAACATAATAACTGAATATATGTAAATATTAACACAACCCAAAAAAAAAACTATTAACGCTCGAAGAAACTATTGAATAAAATATGATTAAATATAGCAAACACTAGAACTGAAAATGTGGATATCGGCTTCCTATCAGTATGATACAAGAGAAGATACAACTAATAAACCAAAAACTTATCCGCATCAACATAACCATCCATTAATTAATCTTCGTCCTTATACATATAAAGCTCATGTTTAATTGGGATCCTTATGTTGAAGCACAAGACTTATTGTAAGGCCAGTAACTTCTGATTTTATACAAACCTAATGGGCTTCATTTTGAATGTACCGACAGTCAAAATCACTTACAGGGATATATGTGGCAATGCTTTGATTCAGTTAAATACCCACAAAATCTCGTTTTACTGTAAAAAACAACACAAGCGAAAGACACATTGTTGGTAGGGTTGCTTCTGCAGCTGCGTTGTCATCATAGAAAAATATTATTTTCGTGGTACTCATTATTTTTCTTATTGTAAAATGTTTAATTCAAGCACCGAAAAAAATATTTCACGTTCTTGGGGAATCTGCAAAACTATCGAACTGTATGCAGTATTCGAAGAGATGGTTCCAATTTTTACAGTATAATCTACATATTATGTTGCCTCTATTTTGAGCTTAGAATTAGTTTCGAAGATATCAGAACGTGTGTAGAAAAAATATCCTCACTTTGAGTTTCATTTAGAATCAATTTTTGTTACCTATGTTTTCAAGTCCAATATGATGACCTCTTTAGCCTTGATCGCCATTGTAAGTCAGCCCTATTCATGCCATAAGTCGTGATCCTCCACCGCTATTATTTCATTAAACGAATAATTGATAGTTTCATCTGTTGTAATACAGTTTAGATGGATAGCTCGTGTTACGCGCTATGGTTCTAACAAGAATCATACTGAGAGTACGCTATGCTGTATGACGTAGTAGAATGGTATTGTGAGTAATTTTGAGTCTGTTAGTGATATATTTTTACTTTTTTTTTTGAAAATGAAAATAATATATTTAGTTTTAATTTCCGCGAATATTAGTGGGTTGCAGGTATGCACCTCCCTCCCGCCCGCTTTATTATGCACATGCAAGATTACAAGGCAAATGCAAGGATTTTAAGCACATGCAGGAAGGCAAAGCAAAACCCAACACCATTACCGACACGTGTTTCGCCTCTCCACGAGGCATCCTCAGGGGACGTGTTGACTCGCTGACCGTTGAGTTGCGACTGAGAATTTAGTACAAGGCACCCCCCTTTTATACACTGCCACCGTTGGTTATTTGTGTACAACTACCCACAAACATTCGCAGTAAAGGGGAAGAAACCAAATTCGTCTGGTCATTCAACAGTGCAAAATTATTATTATTACTATGTTTAAAAATCTCTAATTGTTCCAAAACACACAGCCGGAAACCCTTATCACAAATATGTAGTATATTAAAACTATTGTTGTCGCGCAAAGAATGGCCGGTATCAATTAGATGTTTCGCGAAATTCGATTTGTCCGAATGGCCATTTCTATACGCGGCAACATGTTCCCCATACCTTATGTCAAAGTTACGACCCGTCTGACCCACATACACCCCGTTGCATTCATCACAGACCAGCCTATACACCCCAGACTTTTTACTATTTTCTAAAACATCTTTTCCGTTACAAACACGGCGTATATTCTGGTCCGTTCTGAACGCAACATAAACGTTGTTTTTTCTAAGTAAATTACTAATCCTATCTGAAATGGGGCCCATATAGGTCAGACTGGCCACATATCTATTAATATTAGTACGCGGACATGCATATAATAGTGAACGAACCCTTTCTTTCTGCTTTTTACTAATTAGACTGTCTACCATTGACTTTGAGTAACCATTAGAAATTGCGATCTGGTAAATAATATTAAGTTCTTTTACATAATTCTCTGCTGAAAGGGGGAGGGCAAATAATCTATGAATATAGCTGCGGAAGGCGGCTAATTTATGTTGAAGAGGGTGACAAGAAGAGGCTGGTATTGTCGTGTCAGTGTGTGTCGGCTTTCGATAAATTTGGAAATCCAAGTTACTATTGTGTTTTGTGATAGTCAAATCCAAAAAGTTAAGGGAGTTCTGGGACTCTAATTCTAATTTAAATTTAATTTTTGGGTGAGTTTTATTTAGTTTTTTTTACAAAAAGGTCTATTTGTCGAACGGTACCATTCCAGCAGATAACTATGTCATCTACATATCTATAATAAAACAGAATATTAGGTTCGTTCACTATATGTTTACATTCAAAGTTATCCATAAAAACCTCCGCCATTAGTGGACTTAAAGGCGACCCCATAGCCAACCCTTCCTTTTGAATATAATATTGGTTATTAAATCTAAAATAATTTTGTCTCATGCAAATACTAGTGAGGTTAAGTAAATCCGCAATTTCCCCAGGATGTAACCGTTGTTTCTCAAATTGGATACCCAGAATACGTAAACAATCATCGATTGGAACATTCGTGAATAAGCTGTCAACGTCTAAGGATAACAACTTTGCATTGGAAGGAATTTGGATATTTTTTACTTTTTCAATTAAATCTAAACTGTTCTTTAAACTATATTTGGGCTTAAAAGAAGATCTACTTCTCAACAAAGTGTTGAGACGTTTAGCTAAATTGTACGCTGGGGCACCAATGTAAGAAACAACTGGACGTACAGGCATGTTATCTTTATGGGTCTTGGGTAGACCATACAACAAAGGAGCCCTCGGATTCATAGGAACAAGGTTTTTTAATTGGTCTTTTGATATGTATGACGTGTTTTTAATGGCATCCTTTATCTCGAGGGCAAACCTCCTTGTAGGATCCGCACCAAGATGTTCAAAATCCTCCCCCAGGATGATGTCGTTAACTTTTTGAGTATAGGCAGATTTTTCCAAAATGACGACAGAATTTCCCTTATCAGCCTTTGTTAAAATTAAATCATTCTGGTTAATACGCTCCTGAATTGACCGATAAAGATGAATCTCGGTTAAATTTTGATTGGGAGGGGATGTGAAAACTCTCTTAATGTGAGTTGCCACTTGTTGTTTAACGACATCATCCTGTTTTCCTTTAAAACAAGCTATCTCGGTGTCCACCACCAAAGTTTGAAGAGATTCCTGGGAAAGTCGGGGTTTAATATTATATTTTAAACCTTTCTCTAACAAAGACATTTCTTCGGGTGGAAACTGTGTATTTGTATAATTTAAAACGCGTGGGTAAAATGTATGTGAAATATTATTTGAATTACATGGCTGATTGTACCGACCCTCACCAGATAATCTCTCCAACTTCCTAACCTGGGTTAAATATTTTTCGTGAGCTAACCGAGAAGCCAAATCCCTAGCCTTGTTATCTAAAATATCAAACTCCACATTATGTAGTTTGAAACTTAACTCGGTGTACAAAACTTTGAGGTGAAGTTTGATATTATCTCTAACCGAAAACCAGTGCCGACATTCCTCATTTAACCAAATTTGTTTAGCTTTTAGTAAAGCAAAACCACTTGCCCGGCTGTGTGTGTTGGTGCTAACATTAATATAATTCGGAATTACTTTCAAACGTTTGCACTGTTGATTGAACCAAACGTTTTGATCTGCCATGCGGTGAAGCTTGGTCAGCTTAATGTATAATCGCGCCTGTTCAGCTATACTTGCTGACTTAATAAAATTGATTGAGTCAGGCGTTACTTTGCGGAAATCCATTTTAATTTTGAAAATGAAAATAATATATTTACACATACATTTTACCCACGCGTTTTAAATTATACAAATACACAGTTTCCACCCGAAGAAATGTCTTTGTTAGAGAAAGGTTTAAAATATAATATTAAACCCCGACTTTCCCAGGAATCTCTTCAAACTTTGGTGGTGGACACCGAGATAGCTTGTTTTAAAGGAAAACAGGATGATGTCGTTAAACAACAAGTGGCAACTCACATTAAGAGAGTTTTCACATCCCCTCCCAATCAAAATTTAACCGAGATTCATCTTTATCGGTCAATTCAGGAGCGTATTAACCAGAATGATTTAATTTTAACAAAGGCTGATAAGGGAAATTCTGTCGTCATTTTGGAAAAATCTGCCTATACTCAAAAAGTTAACGACATCATCCTGGGGGAGGATTTTGAACATCTTGGTGCGGATCCTACAAGGAGGTTTGCCCTCGAGATAAAGGATGCCATTAAAAACACGTCATACATATCAAAAGACCAATTAAAAAACCTTGTTCCTATGAATCCGAGGGCTCCTTTGTTGTATGGTCTACCCAAGACCCATAAAGATAACATGCCTGTACGTCCAGTTGTTTCTTACATTGGTGCCCCAGCGTACAATTTAGCTAAACGTCTCAACACTTTGTTGAGAAGTAGATCTTCTTTTAAGCCCAAATATAGTGTAAAGAACAGTTTAGATTTAATTGAAAAAGTAAAAAATATCCAAATTCCTTCCAATGCAAAGTTGTTATCCTTAGACGTTGACAGCTTATTCACGAATGTTCCAATCGATGATTGTTTACGTATTCTGGGTATCCAATTTGAGAAACAACGGTTACATCCTGGGGAAATTGCGGATTTACTTAACCTCACTAGTATTTGCATGAGACAAAATTATTTTAGATTTAATAACCAATATTATATTCAAAAGGAAGGGTTGGCTATGGGGTCGCCTTTAAGTCCACTAATGGCGGAGGTTTTTATGGATAACTTTGAATGTAAACATATAGTGAACGAACCTAATATTCTGTTTTATTATAGATATGTAGATGACATAGTTATCTGCTGGAATGGTACCGTTCGACAAATAGACCTTTTTGTAAAAAAACTAAATAAAACTCACCCAAAAATTAAATTTAAATTAGAATTAGAGTCCCAGAACTCCCTTAACTTTTTGGATTTGACTATCACAAAACACAATAGTAACTTGGATTTCCAAATTTATCGAAAGCCGACACACACTGACACGACAATACCAGCCTCTTCTTGTCACCCTCTTCAACATAAATTAGCCGCCTTCCGCAGCTATATTCATAGATTATTTGCCCTCCCCCTTTCAGCAGAGAATTATGTAAAAGAACTTAATATTATTTACCAGATCGCAATTTCTAATGGTTACTCAAAGTCAATGGTAGACAGTCTAATTAGTAAAAAGCAGAAAGAAAGGGTTCGTTCACTATTATATGCATGTCCGCGTACTAATATTAATAGATATGTGGCCAGTCTGACCTATATGGGCCCCATTTCAGATAGGATTAGTAATTTACTTAGAAAAAACAACGTTTATGTTGCGTTCAGAACGGACCAGAATATACGCCGTGTTTGTAACGGAAAAGATGTTTTAGAAAATAGTAAAAAGTCTGGGGTGTATAGGCTGGTCTGTGATGAATGCAACGGGGTGTATGTGGGTCAGACGGGTCGTAACTTTGACATAAGGTATGGGGAACATGTTGCCGCGTATAGAAATGGCCATTCGGACAAATCGAATTTCGCGAAACATCTAATTGATACCGGCCATTCTTTGCGCGACAACAATAGTTTTAATATACTACATATTTGTGATAAGGGTTTCCGGCTGTGTGTTTTGGAACAATTAGAGATTTTTAAACATAGTAATAATAATAATTTTGCACTGTTGAATGACCAGACGAATTTGGTTTCTTCCCCTTTACTGCGAATGTTTGTGGGTAGTTGTACACAAATAACCAACGGTGGCAGTGTATAAAAGGGGGGTGCCTTGTACTAAATTCTCAGTGTGGTTCGTTAGAAACGATCGACTCCATGTCGACCTCCACATTCCAACTATTAAACAATTCATGAAGCGCCTTAACAAGCGTTTCATTGAGTCCGCCGAATCCCATCAGAACCCTCTCATTATATCGGCCGCCCGGTACACTCCCTCCAAGATTAGTAGGATTCGCCGTCCACGGCACTCCCTAGTCGAACCCGACGACCCCATCACCTTACTACAAGAGAGTAATAGGGAAACCAGTACGATTAGAAAAAACAAAAACAGACCGCGTTCCGTATTCCGGCCTCGCCGACGAGGCCCATCGCGACGCCCCAGTAACATCCCTCCCCGACTTTTGCCTAACGAGCCAGCCCGCGCCGCTGAGCCATTAGCGTTAAATCCCCTAAATAATAATAATTGACCCAGCCTGTCCCTTGCTGCCCCTCTCAATGACCCCGTTAAGCCGAGGCCCGTATCCCACAGGGGATGCCCTTAGCGAAGCGGTCATTTAGCTTTTAGTAGTTTTTAGCCCTGGCTGGGGGCCTTAAATTCATTTGAGGCCACCACAGGATTGTCCGGTTGAGCAGTAACCAGCCTTAGTGTGCTGAACTGCGAGTGGTCCATTCCAAAAAAAAAAAAAAAAAAAAAAAAAAAAAAAAAAAAAAAAAAAAAAAACTAAATTCTCAGTCGCAACTCAACGGTCAGCGAGTCAACACGTCCCCTGAGGATGCCTCGTGGAGAGGCGAAACACGTGTCGGTAATGGTGTTGGGTTTTGCTTTGCCTTCCTGCATGTGCTTAAAATCCTTGCATTTGCCTTGTAATCTTGCATGTGCATAATAAAGCGGGCGGGAGGGAGGTGCATACCTGCAACCCACTAATATTCGCGGAAATTAAAACTAAATATATTATTTTCATTTTCAAAATTAAAATGGATTTCCGCAAAGTAACGCCTGACTCAATCAATTTTATACATTTTTACGTCTAGCAAAGGCAGGCAAATTACCAGAAGGCAATAGCTTGTAAATATAAAAGTAAAGAGACAAAACTGAGAGACTCCGGTATTTAAAGCCTATCATTAATAGGTGACTTCTAGGCCACTTCTTCGCATTCCATCTGTTTAGCCGGACAAATATATAAAAAAAATGAAAGGTTAATCCTATAGTTCTAGTTATTTTTGCCAAGCTTAGGTTTTTCATGAAAGTAAAGATGTCCATTATAACACAAGAAGATCTAAAACAAGCCTTGAAATGTTAGCTTTTTTATGAATGGGAAATCATCAAATAACTTCTTCGGCTCTGGGCTTAGAGGAAGAGAGTATCAGACTGTTACTTACTAAAACCCATCCGTTTTCCTCCTAATGCCCTTTGCGTTCTAGGGCCGCGGTAACTTCTAAGAACTAATTCCGCAACTCTGGTGAAATGTTAGCTTAGAACTGAAACTGTCAATGTCACCAAAGAAGCTATGAAAGATATTGTTAAAAGAACTACAAAAACCGTCTTAACTTCAGCCAACGCAAGCTAAGTGTATCCCAATCTCGTCGAAACCGTTCTGTGGGTGGCAACACATACATGTAGTCTGATTTACCAATACTATTTAAACGTAGTGAAAGAGTGATTAAATAACTCGATACATCATGTCTTAACAATCGCATTGTTGCGCTCGAGGGGATCATTAGAGCTATTCGTTAAGATTTGATCGTCAACGATGATGATGATGATGATGATGGTACCGATATTAAAGGCAGATGAGCAATCAGAATATTGCAAGAATTTG
Source organism: Hecatera dysodea (assembly GCA_905332915.2). Taxonomy (NCBI): domain Eukaryota; kingdom Metazoa; phylum Arthropoda; class Insecta; order Lepidoptera; family Noctuidae; genus Hecatera; species Hecatera dysodea. The sequence continues at coordinate 20,827,024 of HG995288.1, read as the reverse complement.
TACCTACTCATTTGTTTCTTATAACTATTGTAGGTGTATATGGTATACTACCTCCATAGAAAGACAACCAAAGATCACACATAGAAAAAAATACTGGCAAAACAGTAACAGATACAGTTTTCTATGAAAAGACAGTTTAACAATTTTAATTTAGCCAGTCAAAATATATCTGCAGTAGGTACAGCAGAAATGAAAAGACCTGTCTAGAATATCTAGTATAGTGAAAATTTTGGCTGTACATAAAATATTAGAAATACAAAAGAAAATGTTGGCAAAAAAACTAAAACGTTACAATTTAAATAACTGTACGGTTAAGAAAATAACTTCGTATGAACCCTTCGTGCTTACTTATGTGGTCTAAGACCATTAAGACATATGACTGTAAGATAAAAACATGGCGACCGAATGAGACGTGCTTCATGCATCGAGATAGGCGCGAGCGCAGGTGAATTTTCACGGAAATCGTACCAGAATATCATAACTATTTCTGTGTCCTCTACTACTTAGAAATTAAAGTTGGTTTTTCTGTAGCAATGTCAAGTTCTGTGGTTGTAAAGTCGGCACTTTTTAGTAGAAGTCCAAGTTCTTTATTACTTACGCTGTCGTCAAGATAAAGCGTGATAATACGACAAAAGTCTTTTTTTATAACTGTTTTATTTTTAGTGTTCTCAAGTCATTTTGTTCCATGAAAGAAGTAACTGTTGTGGTTAAAATGTTGTTTACAGTAATAAAGTTGAAAATTCTCATAATTTCCCTGTCTTTGAAGAGTGTGAAGTGCTTATCTGCAATTTGTTAATCGAAAACTGGTGATGGGCTTACAAATCATTGCCGTAGTAAATAACCCTCATTTGAAACTGCTAGATGATTTGTGTCTATTTGTCCGAACTAATGTCAATATCGTGCAGATCGTAAATAATGTGTTCCTATAGATTCACAATCGTTGCAGTAAACAGATAGATTGTGCTTTATTTCAACGGTCTTTAGGGTCTAGCAGTATCGGTCTCGTCCTGATTACTTTCCCTTTTCATTTTTTTTTCTTTATGAATGGGGAGTCATCGAATTACTTCTTCCACTCTGGTTAGAGCAGAAGGGAGTGTCAGACTCTTGCTGACTAAAACCCATCTGTATTCCTCCTTGCCTCTGCCTCTATGCCTCTTTCGGAAAACTCGCAACTTCCTTTTCTTTACTAGTGCATTATTATTATCACCAAAAGTTGCTTTACTTTTGATGCTAATAATAAAGCATATTATTTCCTTTATTCATTTAACTTACATACTAATTTACATTTTTAAATATAGGCATATTATAATTATTATGGACATCAGACCTTTATTTTAACACTCACCACCAACAAAATTGATTTAAATTATATTTTCACGTTCAACCAAAAGGCTACCGAAGCGTAATGTCTCAATAACCTTATCCATACAATCTTTATCAATTATTTAAATTTCATAGACACTAAATTTGGATTCCGAGACCTTTGTATAGCTATAATGAACGCCATATCAAGATTCTGTATCATTAATGAAGAATATTCTATCAAGATGCAAGCTGAACGTGGTTCCTCCTGCATTTAGCTGTCAATATCTCAATAATCTTGAATGATCGTGATTATTATATTTATTGGAAATATAATATCATATGTGATTCCCGTTTGAAATATTTCAATTGATTTTAAGTTGGTTGCGTAACGGTGCTGACACTTCATAAAAGTGTTGGTACTGCTAGCTAAGGTGATCGAATCAAAATTTGATGGAATCACATCCTCTTTAGCAATCTTCATAATATATATTTGAAGGTTCCGCACACTTATACTCGAGGAAAATTAAAAATCTTTTCCACACTTGGCCTGTGAAGTCCAATTTAGGACGACAGGCAGCACTCTGGAATCGTTGAAGAGTATCACTCTCTGATCACGAAAAAACTACCTATTACTAGCTAACTACTATTTTTTGTTTGAATTTTAATTGTATTTTATTTTTATCTTACTGTATTTTACCACCGAACCAAAGAATTGACAATGCTATGTACGCCGCATCAGACCACTTATGAAATGTGTTTTTAAGTGTTGCATGTATTTTATGTGGCATTTATTATGTTACGAAGCTCACAACTAGAAAATTATGGTCATACTATTTAACAGTGTTACAATTAATTAAGATTCTATTACCAATATTCACATACACATTAAAAACATCGAACCAACATACAACATGTATATCAAAACAAAACTCTCGCTTCTTCAACAACATTGAAGACCACAACCGTTCCACTTTTCACACAATCCGCATCGTTAACGACAATGCGATGTGATACAGATATCGCTGAGCCGATTGCGCGGGCGCAGCGAACGAGCCCATAAATGGCGTCGCAAGCGTTCATTAGGACTGATCTGGCTGACTCGATGAGGCTTGATGTTTGATTCAAATGCCTGACGGTCGTGATTGTGGAGTATTGTTTTCAGAAGTCTTGTTAATGTTTCACTATTTTTTGCATTAGCAGAGTGGTCTCTGCTTATACAGACAATTCCTAGACAACAGTACACCTATAAAGCAGACAAGCTAAAGACGTTATTATTCAAAGCAGTGATGATTATAATGATTATTGATTAATATTCATGTACCCAGTTCCAAATCTGCAAAACACAAAATAGGAATAATTCATTCACATGGAAGGCCGGTATTTAATTAAAATAATTCAACAATTTAAAACACTAAAATAAAATGCAGGTTATGGTGGGAAACTTAGTCAATTTAAAACTTACAAAACATCTCTTCTAGACCATCACTGAATAAAATGTGAATTAGAATAAATATTTAATTTGCGGCATAGACTGCGGAATATTTTTACAAAATGTTAAGGCCGATAGATGGCCTTAGTTTAACGAGCAACGATTTGTTTTCGCTTACTGACAAAGCTTATAGATAAGCACATTCTCCTTATAAGAACAAAGAAATATTTGAAATAAATGTGAGACAGAATCTTAAAGCACAGGCTAATGGAAGGTTACTCGAAGATATTTTATTAAAAAATGGTTTCTAAATAGACAGAACCAAGATTCTTACACAAACAAGAACACCCCACCCTCAGGCATACTTTTCAGGTATTAAAAAGCAAAACACCAAATATTCAACAGAACTATTGGTAACTCATACAGAATAATAATTACCTATTAGTACTGACAATATGAACATTACATAAATTAAATGTTCAAGAACTAATTGAATTAAAGGACATAAACTCAGGTACTCCACATGCTCCAGTTTGGCCAAAGGACGAGGGAACGGAGCCATTCTAAATGTGATAGCTAGCTAAATTACAATACGGTAAAGGGGATCGATGTTCGCAACGAGAACAAGCATTGATTCAATTTGAATTGTAGTTGAATTGAGAAACTTTAATACTGTAATAAATTTAGATTAGAAACTGTTACGAACTAGCCATCAATTAAAGAAAATGGAGTAGACAAGCATTAGGACTATGGGCGAGGTGTTAATGTTAACGGCTTTACTATTATCTTAAACATTAAGTGGATTGTTAATCTTGATTGAAGTCCAAATAAATCCATCTACTGGGAATACAAAACGAAGCATTTCCGTGGTTTACTGCTAACTAAGAAGTTTTATTTTAAAACCTTAATCATCGTTAAAACTCTTCAAGGTATCCTTTAAGTTGTAGATTACAATTTCGATTGTGCAATAGTATTATTTGCAGAGAAAATTGGCCAAATCATACTGCCACCACGTAATACCCGACTAAAAACTAAAGGAGTCACCATACCGGGCAAAAAAAAGAAAAAATGCTAATTCCACTATCAAACGTCCGCTGAACATCTGCCAAATACTAAACGTGAATACGAAACTAAATCATCGAAGTCCGATAACGTTTCGAAAAAGGTGCAAAAAAGTCGACTCGCCCGTGACCAGCCTATTGTGAACCATCCGCATGTATTAGCAGCGGTATGCTTTGGTCAAATAAGTTGGAATATTCAGCTTTGTTTAAGGATTAACTTTGATATATTCATAAAATTATAGCCAGACTTCAAGTTTTTTGAATAAATGTTCCCAAGTAAGGAGGGTGATAAGATCCTGAAAAAAAAAACATAAAAAATAAGTCTTAATTTGACATAGATTAATTTTGTGAATTAGTAATATGAAAACTTGATAAAGCGGTGCATCTCTTATTAATCATTTCGCACGGTTCTAATCTGTTAATACCTAAAATTTTTCGTCTATGAATAATAAAACAGTTGTATTATTCAAATATTTGATATATTCCTGTCATAACTCAGCTGATTAACACCATGTTTTGACATGTTCGATAAAACATCATGAATATCTTCACCAATTTAATCCATCGATTTGAATGTTTACTAAATGAGTGTTGTCATATACACAATTACTTGAACCCAAGAGCTTCTTTTGACATTTTTCCTTAGGTTAAAGTTGTCACTTCATTTTTCTTATTTAATCCTATTATTTCTTCGACGTTGTTATTTTTTACGTTTTCATCGTAGTATTCATCAGTACGTTTTAAAAATTATTTTATTCAAACTGAGTCTTTTCCATATTCAAATTTGTCATCTTTATTATATAAGGATTATTTTAATTCCACATCTGACTACAAATGATTGCATTCAAATTCTGTAGCTCGGAAATTCCTAAAACGTTCTATGCCTAAAGCTAAACTAAAGGGAAGGTATTACCGTTTACGATATTCAAGCTGAGCCAGTTATGGTGCTCTTATACTAAATGCCTATTCAGCTTGCAACAGAAGCACACATTTGCATGTACCAACTTCATAAGGCCAGTATGCCTATAATGACTCGGTATGTACAAGTTGCCGACCGAGCAAAGATTGTATCACATTATTTATAGCATAAAGTCATGGTTCAATACCTTTGGGCTTATTATTATTCATTGGTGCCGTGTAGGAAATCTTTTGCCGCTCTTAGGCATGTGTCTGATAATGACAAAGTGTAATCTGTTGTCTGCTTCGAATATATCCCTACGGGGTTTCAAGGCGGATAAAAGTGTAGCTAATATCAATTTTAATCGATCTACAATGATATTTGTTTTCATTTTATTTAAATTGAAACAAATTGTTAAGAGATTCTCGGTTTTCCAATTAAATTCTTATGTAAAAAATAAAATAGTTTACGTGGATGACAGCTTCATATTATTGTAACGTATGGACGGCGCCGTATCGTATAACTGGAGCCTCCGGAATCCAATCAGAAACATTAATATTCAATTAATCGTTGGACGCCACTAATTTTCTATCACCGTTAATGGCCTGTACCGGTAGCAGAATAAAATTCCCTGTTCCAAGAAGATAAGAAATAATAATATTTGAAATCACAGTAGCATCCATAATGGTCGTTTCATAATTTATTTGTTGGTCCAGCGATAAATAAGCGGACGTCTATGACTTTTTATCGAGAGATGCCTACGGACAGGATTCCCTAAAGTTTTAAAGAATAAAACTACTTTGGTCGGAATTTCTCCGAGACTTCGTGCGTGGACGATCGTTTTGGTGCTATTATCTCGGGAACCGGTTTGTTTGGGCAAATTTGAGACAATGGCGGCGGTTTGCGCGTGCGCTTATATGTACGTTATTCGTTGTTCCGGGACGGTGTATCAAGTTTATTTCGCTGAGCGCATTGTATGAAATAATATATCATAATTTTATGTTTTATACGTTACTAGGTACATATGTGAACGATTGTTCAACAAAGACGCAGGAAGAATATATTCCTATATAGATTTGAAGGATAAATTATTATTATGCATAAGAGCATGCTCTGCGAATAGCTGACGATATATCATCTCAAACATCTACGTGGTTTCCTCGAAACTTCACAATCACACGTTTCATATATATTCAGAGAAACTGCTCATTATAATTAACCGCAACCCGAACCACCAAGATTCCTCCTGTCCCCTTAATAACGGGCAACATGAAGCTAAAGGGTTTTTAAAGTTGTTAAACTCTTGTAATTGATCTTTTTGACCGCAGTTTGTCCTTAAGTGTCATGGTGGTCAGTAGAACACTTCTTTAAGCTAAAAGACAAACATGGTCCCAGACTGGGACGTGTTTTAAAATTCGAAAAAGGAGTCAATCTTTTTCGTGTTACTTTTGCCACGTTTGGGATCCATTTGGGACTTTTATTATAAGTGGTTCTGGTGTGTGTAGTTTTTCGGATCCTGTTTCGGGATATTAAAAGTATTTCCTAATTATTTTTATTATTACGACGGATTCTTTAGTTCAATTAGAGACGTGAAACAGCTTTAACATTTCTGTAGAAAATATTATATGCAACTAACACTTTAGCGTCGTTAAAAAGTCTATCTATTAAAAACTTATAGTTACCAGTTCTACAGACCTGCAAATATTCTGCAAAGATGAACAATGTGCAAATAACCACATCCTTCTTGCTCTTGGTCAAGAAGTTATTCACAAGCATGTCATCTTTAACATCAAAATGGAGCTTAGTAACTTGATTTATTACTCTTCCCTTATTTGATCAATTCTTTCTTTTCCAGAAGCCAAAAAATTGAAACCACTTAAAACAGTGCACTGTTCACGTGGTATGAATACGTAATAAGGGATTCTGCAGCCTATATTTATGGTAATTGAGCTTATAATGGCATACGATGAGAGTCATTATCACCGAAACAAGTGTATGGTTAAGATCCGTGTTTGTGACCTTTTTTTAATGAAGGGCTATGTACGACGATTATAAAATTCAAAGCATAGAGTTGTACAAAATCTCAAATGATGCCCAAGACTTAGATCAAACAATAGCAAAGCAAGATTAAAGTTAATCTATAGAAGCATCACTATGAGGTACTTCTAAGCAGCCAGTCCTGAAATGTGATACTGTAGCGGCACAAAAACTACCACAAAGTGACACCACGCACGTGATTCATTAAGATCTAATCTCAACAAAGTGCCGAAGACCTGTGAAGACTGGGATTCTGAGACTGATTGCATTGAATGGAATCGTATCGCCAAGATCTGGTTTGGTTGATGATTATAATTTCAATCTAACTTGATCGTAGATTTTTTAAGTTGATTTGATTAAATGTGTATTTTAAATGAAGGCACTGCTTGTGTTGTATCATGAGAAATTCCTTTCGAAGACTTATTTCTTTTTCATGAAAAATCTTCCAGAAATCTAAATTTCATCAATTGACGAAAGACATATAGACAGCGATAATGAAAAACAGAAACAGACCACTCAAAAACTCTTATTACTTAGTTATCTAAGTAAATATAGGTTGCATGACAAGACTTCACACTGACGTCAAAAACAATTCCAAAACTATCATTTTATTTCTCACGCTCTTAGGCGAGTCATCTCGAAACGAATTTGAGGAAGTCGTTGCTATTATCTTCCTTCAACTAAGTCAAACAAACCGAGAAATGGTCGCATGGCCGTGGTCGCTTGGCCGTAAGTCGTACATAGGAAACTGGTTCCGTAACTTTTGAGAAATTTATTTAGGCAGGTGTCGTTTATGTTGAGAGAAAAACATGACTTGTAAATATTAAGAAAAACATGCAGGTAAATATGGTTGAAAATAAGCTTTACATGAAGACGTTTCACGTCAGAGATTGTAATCTGGACGTCAATACACACATGAGTACTCTTTTATATGCTCTTTTACGAAATAAATTATCATTGTTACTGAGACATAGATATTACATGACTTTACTCAAAAAAACATGAATATTTTCAAAATAGGAATCAAGATAAATCCTTGTATTCTCGCACTCAAAAAAACAAAAGAGAACTTAAAATCGATTACGTAATTTCTTCAAACAAAAACCATGCTCAAAGTCAATACAATTGCCCACTTACACAGAACTCTAAAAAGCACTTTTTATCCCAATCCGGTGCAACGAGAGCTCGATGTTGACCTACAATTAAACTAATGCATTTTTTAGTGGCACAAGAGAGTGCCCAAGATACTGCCCTGTGGAATCCTTTATTATAAACTCATTTAGTACGATTGGTACTGTTATGTAACTACGGAAATGGGCCGAAACTTGTGAGAAAAAATAGGGGGACGAGTATTTTAGGAATAGAATAAGTAATCTGAGTAGTTTTTGTCATTTATTTGCAGTAAATATAGACATTTCTTTTAACTTAAAAAAAATTAAACGAGATCCTCAAGGTTGATGGCGAAACGATATGGGTCTCGACCGTATTGTTTGTGAAGATTGGCAATATTCATTTTCTTCGTCTGTGCTAAGCGACAAAAATGTTTATTAGTGAAGGCGCAAAGAGTTTTTGTTTTAACAAACATAAAGAACCAAACATAAGCCCAACAAAAACATAAACTAATCATTGTTATGCAAAACAGAACTAATGTCAAAACAAAGGACAACGACTTGACACTAGTATTGGCAACACTGCCAGTCAAATAGCAACAGACATACAAAGCCAAAACACATTACCCTCTTCTAAAAGAACATTGCATAACATTGCAATACTTCTTGGTTTCTTATTTCGTAACGGTTTGTGTGAACTCTTTTAACTACTGTGTCTAATATGTCTTGAACTCTTGACAGATATATCGTGAAAAAGATGTGTTTTTTCTGTGTAACTGCAGGCTTAGGGGTGGCGAAATTTTTGATGTTCGATAGAGTCACCGCGGCCCTGGAACGCAAAGGGCGTTTAGAGGAACACTGATGGGTTTTAGTCGAAGTTTGACACTCCCTTCCGCTCCGCCCAATGCGAAAGAAGTAATTTGATGATTACGCAATCTTAAAAAAAGAAGATACACATACATAACCACACGTTATGTTGAATGAATTTAACGTATATAGCAGAAGAGGCTGTGTGGCCTTATAAGTCAGATACCTCTCCACGAAAGCTCACCCTCAGTCTCTAACATATTTTTACGTATGCATAGAATTCTATACTATCAACTATTTTAACATTTTGTAATTCAGTATCAGAGTATCATAAAACTTTATATCTCACGACGACGTATGTAAAATACATAATGCATGCTGTAAAACTGGATCTAGGCAGTTTTATCGTATGTGTAAAGAAATATTATGTAGTATTTGAGCATTCGTAAATTGGAAATTAAAGAACGAAACTGGCTGATCTTTATTGGGTGTCACAAACTAATTCACTTGGATTAGCATGAAAATGCGACGTAATGTGTGAAAGAATTAAGATATAAATAAATAAATCTAGTTTAGAACTTCTCACGGTTTATCTAATACTAGCAGCGCCCTGCGGTTTCACTCGCGTAGTTCCCGTTCCCCCGGGAATACGGGGATAAAATATAGCCTATGTTACTCAGGGTGAATGTAGCTTTCTAATGGTGAAAGAATTTTTGAAATCGGTCCAGTAGTTTTTGAGTTTATTCGTTACATACTAAAATACAAATCTTTCCTCTTTATAATATTAGTGTAGATAGTATAGATAAATTGTGTAATACAATCTACATAATAAAGAATTAACCTAGAAAAATTCCAAGACAAAAATGTTAAAAGTTACAAAAGGCAGATTCCAAAACTAGAACAAAAGGGATAATATGTCAACGGGCAGACTCTCAGACTTCATTGGTCAATCTTTTACGGGGTTAAACTTATGGACCATAAAGCCATCATCGTACAAGTCCATACAGTACTTCAGAATTTATACATAATACAGCAGACATTTTCGCTTATGTCTGCTTACCCTCCATTAAGGAAGAAACCGTAAAGATACGTCACAATAAACATTCTACAATAACTTGACCTCCTACCGGTGCGAACTCAAATTAGTCATCGAGTAATATGTACGTACAAGTTTTCAACGTAAGGTATTTCATCATACGTAACGTTTTCGTGAGCATGTCTGACCAAGGGTCGTGGGTTCAATCCCGTGTAGTTGTAATGTAATGTAAGATTTCGGTACTTTTGGGTTAGTTAAAGCAATTGTGGCTTTGTTTTACTGTGTGAAATAATAGTTACTACATGGTTACGGTAGATGCTCATGCATAAGCTAGTCGTAATGTCCTTTCCATGGAGGTAAGACCAACGTACTTATTTTTTAAGTTCAGTGACATATTTTTTTAAATTTAAATCACATAAAGTTTCAAAAAACAATTTTTTTTTGTTTCATTAGAATAAAGACACTTTTTAATCTCTAATGTTTTTTTACGTCAATTTTCAATCTTACTTAAAATAATACAAATCTAAACCGATCCATGATAGTCTTGCTGCTTAAAAGCCATTATACCTTTGATACAAAACCGAATAATCGTAATTGTTATAGCCACTAATAGTGATGTAGCCAAATTGATTTCGAATAATTTTGATTAGACCATCGATTTGGGGCCATTATCATTGAAAATGTTCGTAATAAAGGCTATAGGTGAATTTGATATCATAAACGCTTTTGGATTTGATCATCCTAATGATTTTGAATGACATTTTGAGTTTGAAACACGTGTAAGGGTCGTTCATTCAAACATTCTTTTGTGTTTCTATGTTAGGGTGAATCTCCCCCTCTTGTTGCTTAGATAATAATACTTTTGACAATTGGAGTTACATTAAAATTATTGCTTTACATTATCCACATTTTTTTTACAGATAATGTTTGAATTCAAACCCACATATTTTATTATTGATCATAAAAATACTACGATTGAGAATGTAGAAAATAAATATGTAAGGATACATCTCAATTTAGAAGGCCACAAAAAAGTAATTACTAAAACAAATACATAATTCCAAAGCAGATCTTACCTATAGACCAGTACATCTGAAGAGCACGCGCATGACATAAGCGGAATCGGGCCAACCGCCCACCGTCCATTAGCCGTCTAGACGAGTCGAGTGGACAATTGTTATCTATTATCTGTACATCTTCCAAAAGTACATTTTATAAGCATGGTCACTTTTGTGAAGCAAAAGAAACCTGTCGAAACTTTTTTGGTAATGTTTGTAATGAAGCAAGCACTGACTTGGAATGTCCGGTTGAGTCAAAAACTAAATGACTCATGTTTGACTGAATATGAGCTGTAGAATTTCACTCGCTTTTCACAGACCCATTTAAAAGAAGACTTAACTATTTAGTCTAACTACCTAAAATATTTAGTCATAAGATGATGGATTTAATAATAGAAAATCACAAAGAAATTATTGATACAACTGGTATAAACCCACAAAACCCCTCAAATGATTTTAATCTAAATATATTTATATATTACCAAAAGACCCATGTAGTCACCAAAGCATTTAGTCTTGGGAAGACAAATGTAACTGAAGTTGCACAGAAAGAAAATCATACAGCAATTATAGATATAAATGCCAAGCATAGATATCGATAAGGAGATACTCGATACAAATATGTATTTGATAGCGGTGCTACAACTTCCGCCAGAACTTATGGTCATAGCAGTTGCCATTATCACCATAAAAGCAGCCATTTTAATGAGCACAAAACAAAGGGATCTGCCGCGCCTGTGCCCGTACTATTGGATTGTAAGTTACAATGGCGTGTGGACGATTCTCACTAAGAAAACACTCAAAGAAACTGAATTTATAAACGTCTATGAGATGTCATTCTTTTGTGAGTTTTTTATTTGTTCACTTAACATTCGTTCCCTACGTTCTTCTAAAATATCATATCCCAAAGCCAGTAACAATTTAGTTATCAATTCCGTGTTCTTAATCTTTATGAGCAATAGTTCTAGGTATATGCATATTAGGAGTCTTCTCTACCAAAACTGTTTACTGCTTTGTGTTAGTTATATTGTATCATCATTACATAATTATTTGTGTGCTCAAAATTAGCAGAAGTATCATCAGTATCGAGTTCAGTTCTCACTCCACTCTCACGTGGAACTTCTAGTAGGGCATCTAGTGTGAATCCCTGCACATAACATGACATATATGGCCATCAGATAGCAGACCACTATTTATTACCTCGGGACTGTGCCTTACCACGGTAAGTTAAGCATTACCTGCGATTCTAAACTCCTATACAACTGGTTCTATGGCTGTTCTTCTTTTGTACACGTACGGTACTTTTGGGAAGAGATAAGCTGAATTTGTATCTTTGTTGTGAATTTCGAATCAGATATTGTTTACTTGGAACGTGTTTGAACTAGATTTTAGAAATAGTCTTTAATTTATGAAAAACTTGATTACTTCTAGTTACTTACTGAAATATCAGCCACCAGCTCTTCTAAGTCATCCATTTTTTCTATAACGTCAGCACTGTCCTCATTGTGTAAATCATATTCAGTAAACTAGCTTCTGCCCGCGCCTTCGTCTGCGTGGAATAGTTACTTTACCCCCGATTTTGAAACTCTCAGCCCGATCGGTTTAAAATTGACAAAGTTTCATACAAACCTTCATCCCCTATTTTATCCCCTTGGGGGTAGAATTAATCAAAATCCTTGCTTAGCGGATGCCTACGTCATAACATCTACCTGCATGCCAAATTTCAGCCCGATCCGTTTAGTGGCTTGGGCTGTGCGTTGATAGATCACTATGTCAGTCAGTCAGTCACTTTTGTGTTATATATATTCAGTAAAAGTAAATATATCGTACAACCATGCAATCTTACAAACAACATGTTTCACAAATTTCTAGGAACTCATCAAACAAGCTGATAGTTCGTCAGGATCTCGTCTGAGTTTCGTCATTTTACATCACTGAATATGTCTAGACTAAGAGATTACTATCGCAACAAGTTTTAATAAAGGTACATATTTTACAAATTCACAAGATATTGTCATTCTATTTTTTAAATACAAATAAAATGATAAACGTAGATTTTCAGGAGCATGGTTAGTATCTGAGATATATTTAAGTAGGCTTAAACCGTTATAAATCTACTAGTAGTATGCTTCGACCATTATAATTTCTAGTTGAATGATACGGTAAACCAATCTAGCAGAACTATTAAATTCAAAAAATTCGCTAAAGTCGATTTGAAAAGACCCTACGTTGGTCTTTTCAATCCTTTGACAACATGTCTTGGGGTCAAAGAAAGAGCTTTTAATGAACAAGCTTATATTCTAAATGCTTGAGGGTGCCAACAAAGGGAGGGTATCTTTTGTTGGAACCTATGGACTCTAAGCTTCGTTCCGTATTTGTTATTGCAGTGTCATTTCTGCCAAGTTGTGGGAAGGCGTGTCATAATATTTGCGGACAAGCGATGCTTGCTCTCGACACGAGCGCATTGTCATTGTCCTCGGAAACCATTTAAAAAGTAGGGTTATCAGAATTCTCTGTTGCAGCAAGATGTATGGCGTCTTTGGTCTTATTAGTGTGATATATGAATTTATGAGCTCAAATTCATAAATATCGAATCATTTGCCATACCTAAATCCATTAACAGAAGTTGTTTCTTTTACCATGAATCGATTTTTAAACTTTTTACGTCTCTTAAATCCTTGATCCAATATTTATTACCTTCTTCAAAGTCAAGCTAAAAGCAATTTAAAAAAAAAACATACATGATACCTTTTTACTGGCTGATCATTGAAAAGTGGCCAACTGCAATTTATTGGGCCAACGTCACATATCAATCGACACGATTGAAACCCATTAGTTTTTATACTTCTAAAGAGTTTTAAGGTTCCGTACTGAATACATATTTTTTAGTATATTAAATGGCATCAGTATACAATTGTGAAGCTTGTGGACCTATGTTAATGTAAAATGTGATTGGGTGATAAATCAATGGATGTGTCGTAAATAACCTATGCTATTAAACCATTTACGTTGTTTAGTTTTGGCTTTTGAAAATGTAGCTTTTGGTGAGATTAAAGAATGTATTAATTTAAATTTAAATAAACTACCACTAGCATAAACCACAAACAAATGGTATATAAAAGTACATCAACAAAAGCTTAAATAACTTCCCTAAGCACATTCAAACAGATGATTTATTTGGAGGAACCCAACAAATTCATTACTGCAATATATTTTAACGCAATTAAGGACCCACTTGAGTTCCAAGGGCTTGCGCATCTGTCCGTTGATCGAGACACTCACACATGCGCACGCGCACACGACAATCACGCACACATATACGAATATCACACACGGATATGTGTGTATTATGGGGCGCGGTGAAATAATAATTCTAACGGTTCTATGGCATATGGATGGGGTATCAATTTTCGAATAGTAACGATATTTTTTTGTTCTAGACTTAATTTTTATTATGAATAATTTTATTATGATGATTTTTGATAATTCATTTTTAATGTGATTAAGGTTGATACCGTTTATTGAAAAAAAGTAAAGAAAGTATATCCATTTTCTATAAGTATCAATACATAGTAAGTTTAGTCTGAGTATTATTAAAATAATGATCTAAGCTTTAAGCTTAGATCATAACACTGTATAGAATGTGCTCACGCGTCTCGTGTTAAAAACATAGTATTCTATCTATTCTCAAGTTTCTAAAAATATGAAAAATTAAAGCTTAGGTTTATTTATAGTGAAATATATAAAATTTAATGCTAATAAATGATTACACTTACTTGCAAAAATATTCTCCTCTCGGCGTTGACAGGCATGTTCCGCCATTTTTGCATGGCGAGGGCGAACACGACACGAAACCTGAGAAAGAAGAAAACATCACATTAGCATGCTATAAATATTAGCACTATCTGTTACCTGTGACTGTGCTTGCGATATTTATTTCTTGGAACGCAAAAGATGACATGTTCTCATAATATATAAGTAGGTTTTCGATATTTGTGGCAGTTAACTAAACTTGGGTTAGTCTGGTATACTACTTTCAACCTTATTACTAAGAGTATAAGGTCACAAAGTAGACTACAATAACAAAAATATAGCTACAGTTATTATTTTCATTATGAAGTTACAACACAAAAATGATACAAATTAATTCATCTGATTAATCGCAGCAGCGTTATGACTATGCCAGTCATTATACATGACTATAAAAGGCCATCTGGGTCACAGCTGAGATTTGAAATAAAATTCAGAATATTAGACAGATCTTGATAAAAATTTGCTATTAGATTTGCTGAGAGATTGCGAAAGAAATCTGTATTTTATAGCCTGCGGTCAATGCTGCATTAAATAGGAACTAAAAGATGGTAAAAAATAACATTAATTATATTTTATCTGAATTGAGCTATCAAAACAAAATAAATCAAATGCACAATTGTTACACAAAATATCCTGGCCCAAAACTTTTGCACCGACCGCGACGCTGACGTGTAAGCCACAAGTGTCAACTTGCGGACGAAATTTTTGTATGAAAAATAAAACAGAACAAAATAAGTTTAAACAAGATTGATTGGCGACAAAAGCATCCGAGTGATCCGGTGGTAAAGTGCGAGATACCGATCAAATGACGGGGAGACCAAACATATTGCCCGCGTCCCGGAGAAGTATTGCTGATGCAGTGATAGTGAGCATTAAAGCATTTTGGGCGACGTGATGAGGTGTTTGGAAAATAAGGAAATATAAATTGAAGAATTTTTAGTGGGTCCGTTTTTTTGGGTAGAAGTGTACCTACTTGCAAAATTCTGAAGTGGAGTTTGGTGGGGTATATTATTTAGGCTTAACTTCGAGAAGCTTTGTCCCGTAAGTGAACTGTGATACATGACATGCGATGATATCTCCTAAGAAAAGACCGATACTAGATAAAACTAATTAAAATTAAAGTATTTATGCACATATTTCAAAAGCACTTGTTTACATAAGTACAGATGCAGCATCAGATATTAAAGAAGATTACCCAACAAAAACTGAAGTAGCGACGAAAAAAGTTAAATCATTCGATTTGTTATCGTCACTACAATATCGATTCGATATAATCTGCACGTATCGATCAGTCGGAATCGAGACCACCCAAACATATCGGATACATTTAGTCCAGGAAATTGGACTCAAAATGGCAGCATTATTTAATTTAAATAAATAAATAAAAATAGCGAAGGACCTGAGTTAAACTGGACCTAGTTGTTCACGAAGACTTTTTCATTGTTTCTTCTGCACTTGAAATGTTAATTTTATTCAAAAAACTGTCATCGATTTTGTTCGGCAAAAAATAAATTCATCAATATTTAACTAAGGGATATGATGTTGCTAAAAGTAATAAGATGTGATGTTTTATAAAACTGTGATATAATATAACCTACATAAAAAAAATGTTATCAGATATGAGATTTTGTGTAGGCCACTTTTAGCAATCGAAATACGTTACGGCAAAGGAGATACATTTTTTGCGTGGGAAAGTATACACACATAAATTTAATAAGCATAAAAGATTACGAAATATATTTGCATTAAAAAGCTATCCCTCAAAATATGAGTAAACAAGATTAAAGAGACATTAAAAAATATATATGTATTTAAAATTTTCGCAAAATACACATCTATGGGAAAATCTAACGAATTTCGCTCATTTCAAGCGCTTTAAGCAGAATCAGATAAGCATACACATATTTATATTTGGACAAGCGATAAATAATTTTAGGTAAAATTAAAAAACATGATAAGAAAACTTTTCACTTGTTGACTCAACTCTTGTAAAAATGTAAACACACTTGAAAATGGAAACTTGTCATAAGATTGGTAATTCTTAAGCAAACTTTATTTTGCCTAATATGATGGATTACTATTTATTTTGAGTATAAAGAAAGCTAAATCATGTTTTCTGTAAACGCCGCTATTTAATCGTTCCTTGTAAAAAGCTACAAGAAAAACGTAAAATATTGACTCTAGTGCATATAGGGAACGTGCAGCAACTATAGGTGGCAGCACAGACGCGTCAATGTCAAGTATATTTTACTTATAAGTTTCAAATTTGCAACGCTAGTTGTCACAGTCTACTTCGTGCACGTTCTCCTTAATGGAGGGAGCAGGAAGTATAGGTGGCAGCACAGGTCATATATTTACAATGTAAAAGTTTCAGATTCGCAACACTAGATGGCATAGTCTACGCCGTGCTCGTTCCCTATATTCAAGTAATGTTTTTATTCGCTTCATCGATAAAAACTGGCCAAGTGCGAGCAGGACACGCGCACTATCTCTTTTTCACAAGGAACATTGAGAGGCAGCCGGCGGTATCAGTATTAAATACCTAACAAAACTACAATAACCGAAAGCGAAACACAAAAACATTAATTACGTTTTAATCTCTAAAATTGCATTATAATTTATTTCCAAGTTCAAGTTGAAAATAACGTAAGTACATATCCCACCTCCGGGGCAACACTGTCACTTTTGCAATATTTTGAAAAATTAACAAAATATAACAAAAGTTATCTAAAGTACTTCTGATATAGTTTTTATAGTTTCAACGTGAGAGTGTAAAGTTCGTTACGATTTGTAGGGTGCCTAACTAATAAGCAACTCCAAATCTTTAAATGCTTCTCCTGAAAAAATGCGTTTTTGCAAAAATGAAAGTGATGCACCGGAGGTGCGATGTAATAAAATTGCTAAACGCATACGTAGCGAATAGTAACGTCCAAAAATGAACATTACAGGAAGGAGAATAACTAAGAAATCGTAGGCACTTGATAGGTTATCAATACAAATATAAACATGTTCGGTGACTGACACGCGTGGGAACAAGTTCACATTAAGTAAACTCCGATAAATATCGTTTAAGCATTTCTCTAATATTGCGCCATTTCATTGAACACTCAGATAAAATGAATCATTTACAAGGACTTCAAAAAGTTTAAGATCATAAGAAAATATTGGAAGTCACGGAAGTTTAAAGAAGTACAATTAGTACACCTAAGACTACCTACAGTACTGTATTTCCTTTTCTCTTTAAAATCAATCCAAAGGTTGTCTTGAAAAGATCGCTTTTAGCGATAAGGCCGCCCATTGTGTCACCCTATGTAATGTTTTCTTCATCTATATTTTCTGTGACTAATATGGTGTACATAATAAAGAGTATTCTGTTCTATTCTATTCTAATAGCCAAATT
Organism: Hecatera dysodea; assembly: GCA_905332915.2. NCBI lineage: Eukaryota > Metazoa > Arthropoda > Insecta > Lepidoptera > Noctuidae > Hecatera > Hecatera dysodea. Next base: position 20,809,071 of record HG995288.1, on the reverse strand, counting down.
CATCCTTACTAATATTATAAATGCGAAAATGTGTTTGTTTGGTACACTCTGCCTAAATCGCTGTACCAATTTTGATAAGTCTTAGTCAGAGATAAATGGAACCCTGGAGGCGATTATACGAAAAATTGTTTGCGGAAATCAATATTAAAGCAAGCAGAGCCACGGTTAAAAGTTAGTTTCCTATACATACCAACATATACCAACTCTACGATAGAATTCGACAATGCGCTCGCGCACATTGTTCCGAGTTATCAAGGACACCTATAATTTCAGGTCACTCGTTCAACTGGGATCAGATAAATGCCATGATCCGCATACCAAGCCAAACGTAAAGGGCTTTTGGGGACCTTTCATTTATATTTAGTCTAAATTTGGCTAAAAATATGTACGTTGTTGCTGAGAGAATTCAACCCATCAACTCTTGACTGGCTTTGACTTCTGTGAAGCGGATTTTTAAAATAATTCAATGGTTTGATATTTGCAAAACGCATGACTACTTGTGGATTGCGATTACGAATATTGCAACGATCAACGTAACTATGTGTTAATTTTTCCTTATCCATAAGACCCTTCGTTAGTTTGTTGTAAGCACGTAGAATATGTCTAAGAAACGGCCAATGGTTCAAAACAAAAAGAAAACCTAAATCCAGCAATGAATCCCCTTCCTTTTAAAGAGGGTATACGCCGTACGGCATTTCATACAAATTTTCAAGTCCTTATTTTCTTATTTTTTTTATTCTGATATTTTTATTTGAATCTATTAATGATATAAATTAACGAATTTAAGGGAACGCCCTCTGTTATTTAACATACTGTATATTAAAATAATATTATCTTTTTTTTTTTAATAAGACATTTCAACAATGTTTTTAACTAACTTTTTAGACCAGTATCCTGCTTAAATGTGTGAAATTTCATTAAATTCGGTTCAGTCATTTCGCTAAAAAGTGACTTGAAAATTGTATGAAATGCCATACGTTTTAAGGAAATCTCAAGGCTTGACCTCTATATTCCCCATCAACAGACGAAAGCAAACCGAAGAACAAGCAATCGTTAAGATCCAACACAGCAAAACTTCGAAAAGTTAAACAAAGCCAGGTCTGCAAGTCTGCATATTCGTTTTTTCGCATAACTTGCCGAATTCGCGTATCGGGCGGGTGCTGGTGTAAAAACTGGATGCGACTACCATCACCTTATAAGGTCATCCATTGTTTTTGCTGTACAGAAACGCAGGACCGGCGAAGGACTGGCTGATAATTTTCTGGCCTTTGTGGTTTTGGTTTATGAAGAAATAAAAGGAAGTTTTGACGTGGTTAGGTTGTTTGCTAACGCTGAATTGATGGTAGAGGTTTTTTACTTTTTAGTATGATTCCTAACATTTAGAAAAACTTCACACAATTTATTCTAAATATAAGCTACATACGTAAAATCTAACACGTTCTAGCGTTTTTCTAATTTAGGTCCATTCAGCTCAAATACTACTAAATCTAAACACTTGTGACAGTTATCCGACACTAAATTGCCGTTTGGTAATTTAAACGTGCAACCGAAAACCGGTTTAATTTAAATTTTAGTATCTATCTATTGCAAAAAGAATAAATTATATCAAACAAAATATCCATAATACAGACTACTGACATCGCTTCCGAGAGCCTAGATTTGAGCAAAGATTTTAAATTTGATAAAAAATATAGTGTGGAAATAACTTGCACAAACGTTGAAAAAAAAACTACAAATAAACATCGCGGACAATTGAGTGACTATATTACCATATGTCAGTATCACGCTTTATTTTAACTTATACTTATATTCCTTTATACAGTTATCAAAGAAGTAAATGTTGTTAAAATAGAGAATACAAACACGCAACAAGAAAAAAAAAAACAAGTCATAGAACTTTTTTTAACTTGCCATAACGTTCTGATTTCAAACACACAATAAACAAAATGGCGCTCATACTTTTGGCAAGTGACTGCTGCCAGACAGATAGCATCGGTGATTGAATTCGTATACACTATTGACAGATGACAGGCCTACCTCCTGCTTTTATTGGGCGATAGATTGGCAGCCCGTCATTAGATAGTGCTGTTAAAAGACAACTGTTTTTATTCCACACTGCCTTTTTCCTCAATATATGACATAATTAAGTAGCAACTGAAATTAATATAAGACTATTTATTTCAAGCAGATAACAGCTTAGTAAAACTTCTGAGAAAGAATTATAGCCTCAATTTTAGCCTTGTACTGAAGAATAGTTCAAATTCAAGCCGTCATCGCAAACCTAGTTAAAATGTAGGTCGATTACAAGTATTGTTAATTGAAACTGAGATAGTTATAATTATCATAAAGATACGGAACGGTTCCCTTCATTATCAATGTTCCATCAAATCACTCAACTTGGTCGATCCGACCCTGCGTATTCAGCCGCTTACAGCGCTTTACTAAAGGACATTGATCGATGTCGACCACTGCTTGAAGAATGACTATCAAGTAATGACGGGCCTCTTATTGATGTTTTATTGAGCTCTTACTTTGGTATATTGCGCCTGCATCGCTTTTCAAACACGCCAGATTTGGAGTTTCACGACCAACGTGTAAGATGGTAGTTGTTAAAAGAAACTGCATGGGTAATTGGTATAATTTGATCGTAAATTCATGTTTGATTTTGTATTAACAGACGACATTAACATTAACGACGAGAAGACACATGTCTATAGTTTTAGAAAAACAATTGAGGTACAAAAAAGATTGATAGAGCAATCAAGTAAACTTGGATGTGCAAAAAAGCATGTTTGCTATATTAAATGCGCCGCTTTTATTTAGAACTAAAATGTTTACGGCCTGCCTTAAGTGGTACATGAGGCAGAAGTTAAAAGAAAGGAAAGTAAAGCCTTTTCAACCCTCAAAATTAAACTCAAGGAAACAACAATATGTAGGTACTATAAATTTAAATTAAACATGTAAATAAACGCACAAAAATCATCAAATTCGACTATCATTTAGTCATTCAGGAAGCATTGATAAGCCTATCTGGACCGTGGGAACATTGCCCGTAAACTGCTGATAAGAGAACTAAAAATATACAAACATTAGTAGAAAAAAATACATTTAAAAATCGCCAACGATCGCGCGTTTCCGCGAAGCGTGTGATAGGTTTGTGATAGTGATGGTCAAGTTTCGACTTGATCTGCTATGGCTGATGATAAGGCTTGTAACGTAAATAATGTTCACATAGAATGATAATGAATAATTATAATTGAATGCATGGCTACTGCGTGCCTAACTTGGCTAGGCACACTACCTACTACTATTTCTGGGCTCTATAAGAGCGTTCTTTAATGGATTGCTATGAGGTGGTTCAAGAAAGGGATGTAATTTTTCCTTAAATTACCTATATTAAAAAAACTTTTTACAAAAAAATACAACCGACTTTTACACAAAAAATCAAAAAAGTGCAAAATAACTTTAATTTCGGAACTCGGTGTTTGTTGATTTTTCGAAAACCGCTTGGATGATTTCGATAAAATTTTCATGGGACCATTTGGGAAGTACACCCTTTCCAACAAAAAAAAGAATTTTTGAAATCGGTTGACAAGCGATGGAGTTATGCGCGAACAAACATTAATAAAAAAAAAAACATACAAACATCCGAATTGAGAACCTCCTCCTTTTTTAGAAGTCGGTTAAAAATCATTTTTTCCTAAAAATCTTCAAAAAAAAAACCGACTCTACCGATAGACAAATACCTAGTTTCTGTCCCAATCACTAATATCCACGTTTACATGTTACAAGTATTATCTATGTCGAGAAAAAAGTACCTAAATCCGATGGTTATTTGTGTATAAACAGCTCATTATTGTTGTTTTGACAGCATTATGGGACTCGACCACATGTAATACTCTGTGTACTTAGTTAAAATTCATAGTTGTGACACGAACCCCGCGGGGGTATACGCTTACAAATATATCGAGTTATAATTTAGATATTTAAAATCGATTTCCGATTTCGTAAATACTATTTGAAGGGAAATGTTTGAGATTCTTTTTCATTCATTTATCTAAATGTGAAAATAAATAGGTAGTAAGGTGAGTTTGTGATTTAAAATTCATGAAATCGACACCATAGTTTGGTACGTCAGCTGGTTTCAAAGCAATGAACGCTCGAAAATTTTATTTACAACAAAAGACTTGAATCACTTCCATCCAAATTGGTTTTAATGTTCACCGTTGGATTATTACTTCCCTCGTTATTCAATATTAAACTCCCTACTTCCAGTCAATTGATAAACAAAAACAAGTTTAGCCATAACTACGGCTTTAACCGACCACAAAAACCGAGTACCGGAGCCAACGCAATCTGGTACCAGATACCAAATACCGAGAGACCGATACCCAAATCTGGTAACGCTAATTGTCAAACTCTACGGGAGTGTAATCGTATGTCGATGTTCGATGAATGCCGATATGTTCAATACATATTCGTATATAAAACAATAATTGCTTGCGTTTAGCGATTTCACGGTGAATCAGGCTTGTTTGACAGTTGTAAAAGAACCGCCATTTTGGAATGCGGGATAGGAAAATCTTTTGCTATGCGGTTCCCATAGATTTTGGATGATATTTTCTTAGTTGGTATGCGTGATAATATGTGCATGGCTTGTAAAACAACGTTGTGTATTGTTTTTCGGGCAATTGGAGTCACGAAAGTATGTGGCCACTATAGAAGTTCCATGGATTTTGAAAATATATCTTGAACTTTCGTAACTGGACTTGTACGTCCCAAATACGCTTGCAAATGTTTATGCAAAACTCTTTGATATTGTTACCTGCAAATCGTCATTTTAAAACAATAACTTCTGAAACTTTGAACCATTTTTTGAGGGGCTCATGGCTAAAGAATAACATTCCCACGGGTTGATCTTCAAGGTTAAGCAACGCTTGCCAAGGTTGGTCTGTGGATGGGTGATCATCTTAACATACCGAGTTTCCTCAGTGCCTCGGAAAACACGTCAAGCCGTTGGGTCCCGGCTATCATTTGTAGATCTTTGACAGTCGTTACTGATTGTCAGAAGCCAGAAAATCTGAGTCCAGTCTTGCCAAGGAGTACCATATTACCCAGGCAATGGGTTGTGGAGGTCTGGTAGACAGCCGCTCCACGTAAAATACTGGTATTCAGCTGAATCCTGTTTGACTGGAAGCCGACCCCAATATAGTTGGGAAAAGGCTAGGCAGATGATGAACTTCGAACCTTAGACATTCATATAATCCTGAATATTACTTTAACCTTAATAATCAGCACATTAACGCCACAATTCTCAAAATGGACGATGTTATCTCCATTGATAAGCAAAGTTAATTAAAAGTAATTGTATCCACGCTTATCAATCATTATGATTCATTATTATTGTTTATTTTGGTCATTAGACGCGAAGTTTTCAATAGAGAAGCAGTCAGAACGTAATTGATAACCACTTTCAAATAGTAAGTAATTAGTCACAGTAATTATGAAGTTTATTTAAGAGTTGTGATAAAGAATCTTTATTTGTAGTGTTATTAATTAGTATTGTTGTCTTGTATCGTGATAAGAAAGTTTTAGTACGAGCTTTATGTTTAAAAAGGTTGTTAATGTTGTCAATTAGCTGTATAACTATGATTTAGTAAAATTACCAGCTTACGTGGCCGAGTGGCAACGCCGAGTGGTTAGTGAGCAGTGGTGGCCGAGTGGTAACGGCTCCGACTTACGAATTACAGGTCGCGGGTTCAAACCCGGCCAGGCGCATTATTTTGTGTAATTCATTTCATCACCACTGCTCTCAAACGGTGAAGGAAAACATCGTGAGGAAACCGGCATGTCCTAGAACCAAAAATTCGAAGACATGTGACATTCACCAACACGCACTGGGCCCGCGTGGTGGATTACGGCCCATTCCCTCTCCTAGAGAGGAGGCCTGTGTCCCAGCAGTGGGAACGTTAAAAGGCTGATTATGCTTATGCTTACCAGCTTACGCTATTATAAGATTTCTACTAATATAACATCAATCGACGTACAGCATAGTTTTTTTTTTTCTGGATGGGAAATCATCAAATGACTTCTCCGGCTTTGGGTGGAGCGGAAGTGAGTATCGGACTCTTACTGACTAAAACCCACCCGTGATCCTTCTAGTACCCTTTGCGTTCCAGGGCCGCGATTACTCTTTCGAAAACAAACCGCCAAACATAGTTATATTCAATCAAACTCTTTATTAGAAAAAGGCATTTATTATTATTTTGAAATCGTGTTCCTCCTTCTTGACCCTTTCGGTTCTGCCCTTTTAAAACATACTGACTAAGCTAGATCGCAACTGATGGGTTTCAGAACAACACAACCATACTCGCGTTTTCACTACATAGTATAAAACAAAGTCGCTATCCGCCGTCTGTCCCTATGTATGCTTAGATCTTTAAAACTACGCAACGGATTTTGATGCGGTTTTTTTAATAGATAGACTGATTCTTAAGGAAGGTTTATATGTATAATATATGCATATTATAGTAGAGAAAACATTAGTATCTACATTGCATCCGTGCGAAGCCGGGGCGGGTCGCTAGTATTTTATAACTTGATTATCAGCTGGTTGTATCTCTGCAAAGCACAGGGATGCCTTTCTTCCTTTCATTACTCCCGGCTTTGGGCAAGTGTGGATCAATCATGTCGATAGATTATATCCCATGAACTTATCGATATGCTGCAGACCTTTCTTCTTAAAGCTTTTGCCTGTAACCACTTTAGCAGAAAAGTCGGTTCAACTTAAAACCCATAATTAAAAAAATCCGTTAATTAATTTAAACAGAAAAGAAATACAAATGATTATGGTCCATATGGCCGTGTCGCGGAAGCTGGGCCAGCATAAAGGCGCATTATTTACCGTTAGTGGACATTAGTGGCCCACTACGGTTACACTGCGTGGGCGCTGGCCGGTTTTTGGGTCCCTACCGTGGTTCATTTATTGTTATTTAATCAGCTGATACGTTATTGTGTTGTTTTAATTTCAGGTTTTGAGGAAATGAAAGGAGTTGAAAGCTCAAAGGAAAAGTCTCTTTATGGCAGTTAGATAAGGGCTCCATGGCATTGGTTATATTTGACTGGTTTGGAGTTATTCCTGCCATTTGTTCGAAAGACTTACCGCGGTCCTGAAAAGGCAAATGGTATTTCAAGGATTACGAATTTATTTCAATCAGTAAGAGTCTAACTCTCCCTCCCGAGCGGGAGGAAGAGTTGAGCAGCCCAGACAGCATAAGCATAATCAGCCTTTTAATGTTCCCACTGCTGGGACACAGGCCTCCTCTCTAGGAAAGGGAATGGGCCGTAATCCACCACGCGGGCTCAGTGCGGGTTGGTGAATGTCACATGTCTTGGAATTTTTGGTTCTAGGACATGCCGGTTTCCTCACGTTGTTTTCCTTCACCGTTTTGAGATCAGTGGTGATTAAATTAATTACTCAAAAGTAATGCGCCTATGGCTGGGTTTGAACCCGCGACCTACACTAGGCCACAACTGCTCTACTCGGCCAGTCGAGCCAGGAAAAAAGGGTGTTTATTGATGTTATTCTTCTGAGTAAAAATAAAACTTCATATCTACGATGAAAACGGAAACTATACACTTAGTTTCCATTTCTGTGACTTTCTAAATGCCCATGTTTGATCTCGGTTATTTTCAATTTGGAATTGTCGTTAATTTAATAGTCACATATTTTTAATATGCGGAACACACATAAAAAAGTCCGTAAGTTTTATTTGAGAAAATCACTAAACGCAAAGTCTATCACTGAACTTAATTACCATGATCAATTAGCAGCTTGTCACTGTGACGGACAACAATTAACAATAATGATCAATTGTCAACCTGTGTTGGTAGAAATTAGCTTTTTTATTAAGTTAAAACTAATTTATTAATGTTAGATGTGTTCGAAAGACCGCAAAGGGCACTAGAAGGATCACGGGTGGGTTTTAGTCAGTAAGAGTCTGACACTCCCTTCCGCTCCGCCCAGAGCGGGACAAATCATTTGATGATTTTCCATCCTTAAAAAAAAGATGTGTACGTTTCTTTTGAACTTGGATACAGCTGTGTGCTTGCATGGCGTTTTTTAAGTTTTGATTTAACCAGCTTTTTTTCGTTTTGCAAGTAATGGTAAAGGTTGACTGGTAGAGAACGCCTTGTTGATTTAAGTCCGCCCATGTACCACTATTGTACATAAAGTTTAAATAACAAATGAAATTTCTATGAAATATGAAGAACCGATAATCGGTCAAATTAGTTAAATAAGACTATTTATTTATTTAACAATTTATGTACACACATATAATAAAAATATAAGAAGAAGGAAACAGAAAATAGGTACAAAGGTGATGCTTATTGACTATCTGTGAGGACCTTAAAAAGGTAGCTCGGACCACAGGTGTCGTGGCTTAGTTTGGGATATCCAGCTGTGGACTATAATAGATTGATGATAAGATAACAACCTTTCATCCCCTATTTAATACAACTCCCATTAAAATTGAACCCTCCTGATGAGGTAACGAACTACCACTTTTATAAAAATGAAGCCATCCAAGTAAACAATTGACTTTCTAAACACAACATCTAGAAACATCGATAGCAATTATTATTCCTACCCCGCGTTACCGAGGGTCGTGCTCACCCTCCGTAGCGGATAGTATGAAGCGTGCGTACGCGCATCGTACGGTCACAGTTTTGCGACTCCGTCCTATATGTCGGGAGAGATGTTATTATTATTATTATTTCATCAATAGGGGGAACATGCAATATTTTCATCTTGCTTTCATTTAAAAGAATTCCGTGAAAACCAAACAAAAATTTAAAAATTAAAAATTGCGAATGTAAACTGACTGTTTTTCTTTTCCCGCGAAAACGAATAATGAAGTCACTCCTGTCTACCAGAGATCATGAACTGTCATGTATTAAAATTTAAGTTCGTCTTTTCGTTGTCATAACACCTGTGACGTCACTAGACGCTGTTTGTTTACGTTCCGTTTCACGTTAATTGGTAATAGTTGTTAAAAATCAATATTAACTACAATAAAAACATTGCAGTGGCTCTTCTTTTATGCTATTTTATCATTTCAATAACAAAATGTTCATGAATTCTGTAATTGCATCTTCCCTATTGGAAATGATGGGCTTATGGGTGCAGTTTGGAAGGCAGCTATTTTCTTTGTGTAAGTTTATAGGCGTCTAGGTCGACCTATAAAGAGATGGCCAATGATTTGAACGAGTACCATGCTGATTCGAAACGGCGTGGAAGGTGTTTTAGGGGTCCATCTAACAAGGATATTTAGCTAAATATTATCTTTTTACAATCCACTAACTATCCCACTAATCCTATTCTACTTCCTACTTATAAAAAAATAAAATATTTCAGAGTTTCTTTTTTCCTTTATACGTTTCGAAAATACTGGACCGATTTGAACCATTTTTTCGCCAATGTAAAGCTACATTACTGGCGATCATAGGATATACATATTTTATCCTCGTATTTCTACGATAACGTGAACTATGGAGGAGAAACCGCGGGGCACTGCTAGTACTTATTATAATAACGAAAGTTTGGAAGAAAAGGTGGCTGGGGAGATTGAGAGAGCTTGTACCTTTTTCACGCAAAAACCACTAAACGGATTATAATGAAATTTTACAATTACATAGCAAACACTTCAGAATAACACAAGCTGTAATTATTAGAGGAGGGAAGTACTAATTACACTCGGAAACTCGTCAACCATATTTATTTATATAGACTTCATGCACTCAGATATAAAGGCGAACTTAATGTAGGTACTAAGGAGTTAACCAATGGTGAAAAGGTTACAAGTGACATATTCTTTTTCTGTCCCAATTTCTAAGGCCACAGTCCACACTCTGACCCATGTCAACGAAGGTCGACACACGGCTGATTGTCGGATCATCTGATAATACAGTATAGGTAACGGGGCCTCAAATCAGCGGCAATAGCGGATGCCGTCGTTTATGTGTAGCATCCGCTGGTAAACGACACGATTTCACTTCGCTTCTATATCAATATCATCTCTTTCGGGGACTAGATTTAGAATTTTTGAGGTTATTTTTGGGTGAAAGAAGTGTTGAGACGTTTACACTGCGGGTCAAAAAGACATCAGAAGTGTTAAGACTTAAAGAATTTGAGGGAGAAGTAAAAAAGGTCAAAAGACATCAGAAGTGTTAAGAAGCAAAGAATATGAAGAAGTAAAAAAATGTCAAAAAGACATCAGAAGTGTTGAGACGTAAAGAATTTGAGAGAGAAGTAATAAAAATATCAAAAAGGCATCAGAAGTGTAAAGACGTAAAGAATATGAAGGATAAGTAAAAATAGGTCAATCACACATCATTCAACTCTTAATAGAAAAAAGGACGAGAGATGTAGAAATTATGGCTTATAAGTAGATAAGGATGGATATGAAGAGATTTTACGGAAGCTGGACAACATTAATTTATTTATTTAATGCTTTACGCACACAGATGTACAGAGGCGGACTTAATGCCTTAGGCATTTTCTCCCAGTCAATCTTTGAGTGATGCAGATAACAAAAACGAAGACGACGAATAATTAAATGTAATGATAAAGAATGAAAAGATTGATATGAAATTTAAATATTAATGCAAAATCGGGTGAGTCACAACAGCATTCTGAAAACCATAGCTGAAAATGCGCGTGCGCCTGTGTTGAGGCATTTCGTTCGTCTAGTGATATTTTACGGAGGTATCTCTCTTTTGGCTAGCTGGACCTGGCGGGGTGTCTCAGCACAGGGGCATTTGTGATTTGTGATGTCCATGATGAGTATTATCCTTTGTTATTGTATTTAAGTAAGTACTAACAACAGTTTCTAAGTATTTTGTATACTAACCGGTGGATCTAGTTGTCCAAAAACAAATAATTTTGTATTTTGAAAGTCCTCTAGTAACAAGACTTAAAATTAAATGCGTAAGTTCTAAATAAACTATAGAGAATGCAATGATCTTCAGACCATAATAACAAACATAACATAACAAGCGAGATACATAAAAGCCTCAGAGCAGTCATAAACATCAGAACGTTCTAAGGTCCATATTCCAGATCAATACTCAATCATAAATCTGTCTGTATGTAGAACTAGTTATGAGAATAGATTGCCTAGTTTCAAATCTGTCAGCTGTAAATCAAGAATCAAGCTTGAGCATCGTTTTATTATAATAAGTTAATTTTTAGACCCTAACAAAGCACATCTCACACTAATGTGGGCAAAGTGTGCTTCTAAGTGTTGTATTTTGTATTCTTGATGTACCAAATAATTTTTCTGTCTATACTAAAATGTTATAAAGTTGAGGAGTTCGTTTGTTTTGTACAACACGCAGCTGAAATGTTTTGAACTAATCTCAGGAGGGTTTGAATTTAAAAAATATATTAGTGTTTCATGATATCCCATTTATCGAGGAAGGTTAATAGGTTGTGGAGGTCTGGTTGGCAGCCGCTTCACGTAAAATACTGGTATTCAGCTGAATCCGGCTTGACTGGGAGCCGACCCCAATATAGTTGGGAAATGGCTAGGCAGATGATGTTCCTCAAGTGTTTTTTTATTTTTATAAATCTTTTGTTTTAGGCACTTTTATTCTAAGAACATGCCAGCCCCGTTGAGTCATAACTAAACAGTATAACTACACAATCAATATTAATCTGAACTATCCTAGGATTTAAGTAACAGGACGTCACTGACGCGTGAACACATTAAATAGTTTCATCTGCTGCTAAGATGAAAGGGGATTTGGCAATATTATTAAAAAAAACCAACATATAAAATCCTCAAGAGTTGTGTTCCATCTCATGACATTACAAAAAGGCCTGCAAACCAGACCAGGGCACATGGCAATAAGGCCGTTATAATGCATATTATGGTCTAGTGTAGATACCGTTATTCCTAGAACGATGGGCATAAAACATGGACTCCAATCGCGATTTCTATAGGCGTTTAGAATAAGATTTTCCTGAATGTAGAAATAGATGTTAGTGTAAAAGGAAATGGTAATAGGGTATTGATGACTGTAAGAGGTAAAGGAGATAATAACGTACATAGATTCTGGATGCTCGAGCAAGCATTTCAAAACTTTTTTTTGTTTCAAAGAGGTTTGAGGTAGATAAATTATCGCGAAACCAACAATGTAAAGTAAAAGCAGTCAAGTATGTAAAGATTATAACTCGAATATTATCAAAGACTAGCTGACTTGCACTACTTTGTCTGCGTCACATAAAAGAGAGACAGAGAAAATAAACAGTTATAGCAACATTTTTCATAAATGCTCCAGCTCTTATTGGTCGTAGTGTGATGTTATATAGTACGATAAATGGGCTATCTAACACTAAAATAAATTTTCAATTCGAATCAGCAGCTCCTGAGATAAGCGCGTTCAACCAAATAAAGAAACTCTTCAGCTTTATTATATTAGTATAAGAAAAGAAGAAAGAAAAGAAAAGGAAAGATAACTGGTTTATTCCGCCATAGATGACGCCCAAATAAATAAACTAAAACAAACTTAATTAAAAAGAAAAAATAATAACTTTCAATTAAAACTAAAAACAATATCAGAACCGGGCACAACTACCACGAGTCTCTGGTCATACCATAGACAAAACAGAACACATTTAACCTTATGATTACAGGTATGGATCTGTGGAAACCGTTATAATGCAAATAGCTGCAGTAAATAAAGATACACCAATAAAGTACATAATAAATTATTACTTTAAGAGTGACATCAGAATTTCAACGACTTTCACAAAGAGGCTCAAAACGAAGCTAAAAATGTTGGACAATGATATATTCCTCACCATGAACATGCAGTGTTTGAGGTAACAAGTCAGCCAAAAACGACATTAAATCCAGAAGTACCTGCTATTAGCCGTTAATGGGTCACACGCTGCATCTTCATACCTTTCAACTGCTTATGCTTCATGTGTATGAAGAGGTCACTAAACTTTTCCACCATTTATCTCGCGACCGCTCTGTTAACATAATTATCGGGCAGTTTTCGTGCGACAAAAGCGCTTCGCTGTCCATTGTTCGGTGATAAATCGACGGGCAATTCATTAATACCGTATGAACACACAATGGATGACGAAATGCGAGGAACACGGTCGTATAACGCTGAGCTAATATGTCGCTGTGTCATTAATAATTTGATTGGAGCTTTCTCTTGGATGCTGCGGTCTAATTTTTACTGGTAATGGGACCCCCTGACTATGCAACTTCTTTGTCAGTGGTACAAATATCTTCGACATTGATAGACACAAATCAGAACAAGTTGAACCAGTTTTTAATATAATATTTAACGACAGCAAGCTGATTGAAGCGAATGTATCACTCCAAGCTTATGAAATAACTAGCAATGATTTACTTAACCAACAAATATCCTTCGAATTCAAAGCCTTTGGAACTGGGCTAAACAAAAAACTCTACCTATCCTTAAACAAAACTCCACCAGGTAGTCGAAAGACCAAGAAAAAAATGTGTAACTAACACGTTCTTGTTAGGTAAACAATAGAGTTGACAGTAGTGTGGCACGCATCGCATTAGGAGCCTCGAAGGACTGGGGACAATCGCTCTGTATAAGGCCCTACATCGGCCGTCCATTGTTATGCTGATAATCGGCACCACCTTAAGTTAAAGCTAGTTTGGAAGTGAGGAAAACTCGATACATTGTTTTAGCTTAGTTTGTTCAAAAAGTTTGGTTTACATGCTTAAGATAATTCCCAAAGACTAATTCTTTTACTGAACATTTTCATCTACCTTGTTTGTCATGTTCTTCTGGCTTGCCGCTGCGGCTGTGGATAACCTCAAGCGGAGTAAATATAGGAACCTTCTTGGTAACAATATTTTCGAGCCCGTTGGGATTGAAACCCTGGGTCCGTGGGGCCCTTGTGCTCACAGCCTTTTCAAAGAAATATCGAAACGGCTGGTTGATACTTCCCGAGAAAAGAGCTTGCTTTTACTTTCGCACCAAACATTTCCAATCATCTTTTGTAATGCGCACAGCAAAGGAGTGGAACTGTCTGCCTGCGTCTGTGTTTCCGAACGCATTCAACCCTGATCGCTTCAAAGTTAAGAGTGAACTGGCCTCTTCTGGATGAGCTCATTCCATCGTCGTGTTTGCCTCTGTCACCTGCGACCTAGACTAGAGTCAAGAGCATATCCATCTGACAGTAAAAATAAAAAAGCCAGAGACCATTCAACGTGGCAATGCCGCCAGTCTCTTAGGCACAATACCAGCTGACAGCGTTGAAGAGGATTTTTCGATAGTTTATTTTAATTTGTTGTGAGTTTAGTTTGTTTTTTTCTGAACTCAAACACACTTGAAGAATTTAGTGTCAGGAACGTCAAACTTCAAATTCTTAATTCAGACACCATATACGACAAGATAAAGAATGAAAAGGATGACGAATTAAAGTATCAGGGACCAAAACGAGATCATAAACACCAAAATAGACCTTTGTCATCAACGTGAGAAATAAATAGCCTTGTGTATAACTGAATACTCATAACACTGATCAGGCGTTAGCGCAAAAGGACCACATAACCTACATATCCAAAAAATCTGTCCGCAATATCTTGGGAACGTTTTAATTGTAATAAAACGTCATACACTTAAGCAAACGAGTTACAATTTCGGCCAATTTTATTGAGACCAACCAATATTACTTTGTAACGTGTAACACATCCAAAGCGCCGAATTGAGAAGTTATCCGCAATCCAAGACCTGTTCAGTTAACGATAAAATATTGATCTCAATTACAACGCGAGTTTTTGCATTTGTACATTTATGATAGGGTTGTGGGTCGAAGAAATTTCGAGACTGATCTTGTGAGAAATTTTGTAATCACATTGAATAACGTTTTCGATTAATTAATAAGTTACAGGAAGTTTACCATTGGCCATTATGATTTCAACTATTTAACACAACTACACATAACTGCCAAATACCTAATGGTAATGACATATGTGGTGCATTTTTAGTAAGCTTAGAACTGGTTTTTCTTGCAGCTCATTTAGTCAAGGTAATAACAGTGCAGCTGAGTACCAGTTTTACATGGAACGACTGCCGAACTGACGATCAAAACCCAGTAACAGAGTTACAACACCTCTTAGCAAGACTGGTGCCAGATTTCTTGGCTTCTAACGAATCTGATCTATAAATGACAGCTAAGACCAAGAGCAAAACATGCTTTTCGAGAAGTGAGATTCTTCTGGCGAGGAAAGCATTACTTAACTTTGAAGATCGATCCGTGGAGGCTGTTATTATTTAGTCACAAACTCTTTGGTAGCATCCCTACAACAAAATGGTATTATGCCCAAGAACAAGTTGCCCACATATTAATTTTAATTGCCCGGAGAAATCGTGCAGCGCGCTTTGCACTCATAACATAACGCCTTAAATGGCGGCTCTCGGCAGCAACCTGAAGAAAGTGTATGATCTAGACTTTCTTCAACAAATATTCGCTAAGATATTATGTGACTGGATTAAACTGACGTGGTTAGCTTGGTAATGGGTGAGAATGCGAACTTGTTCACTTTGCAAAGATTTTATTAACGAATTGAGTAGTGAATTTCAATAAAATGGGTTACCTTAAAGAAACAATTTCCGAAGTCAGTATAATTTTCCTAAAATATTTATGTGAAATTAAAAACTAGAAACCAAAATAAAAATATACTTGAACCCTATGTTATGCCATTTTTTACTATCTCATGAATCTTTTAACATCACCGAAACACTAGTCCATCATTTCAAAAGTATACATCTCAAACCATCATCAAAATCTGCCATCAATATAGCGCAAGCGCACAAAACGGGAGTAGGTACACAAATTACCCTGAATCGACGAAAAGCGTTTTTCTACATTCCGCCACTAACAACCAGTATGTTAAATGCACAAACATTGGGAAACTAATGAGGACATACCTACGTAATTAATTAGCGTGCTTTCCTTAAAGATGGACTAGAATTTAAAACTGTAAGAGGATCTTGAGCAATTTTATCTTGAGATAGAAATAAATTAAGATTCTTGCAGTGCATTCAACACGGAGCTACTACATAAAAAAGGACTAAAAAACATCACTCATGAATTAAAACAGACCAAATTAAAACTTGTTCTCATTGTAACAATAAAAACTACAGCCCAACTTCGACTCAAACTTCAACAGCAGCCCAATATACTCTTGTCTTTCATTCAGTAAACCCAGAAGCCCATTAATAGTCAAAGTGTCCCCTACCCTACCGACACTAAACTAACGCTTACCGGATCCCAAGACGCAAGTCACCCGCCCACCAATAAGACACTTATGCAATCCCTTAACGCCATCTAATTAAAACTCCACGCTACAAATCGAACAATCTACTTTATATTCTAAGTTTATCTGCTCGTTTTATCATCTATGTACCACATTATTGCCATCGGGTATGTGTCGTTGGTTCATTAGTACACCATTAGTCAGCCGTAGTTGTAAATTGGACTATTTATCTGGCAAGCCCACGCTTCTTAGTGGCCAATACGCAAATGTCTGATGTGGAAGATTTGGTCTTAAGGGCCAACACGCAAATGTTTGTACTAAGGATGTATTCTGGCAATCGTAGAAACTGGTATTGTCGTTGACCAATGCAATTTTTGTAAAGGAATAAGGACTTTATTTTTACAAGCGAGAAAACAGCTAATATGCAAATATGTATTGCGTTTCCGTTGGTCAAGAAACTGGTTTACTTTTTCGAACATTGAAGTTGGACTGTGAACTTTGGACATATGTAGTTTCGGGTTTTAATTTTTACACAAAAATGAGTTTGCAGTACTTAGTCTTATAGACATCAAAGATAATGAAACGGACAAAAGCATTTACAATCTTGCAAAGCACTCTATCCAGAATGATTACTCAATTCCCTTCCGTGACCTCACCACGATATTAAAATAAACCACCCATCCCATACTCTTTATCGCCCACTTAAACGACCCTTTCAAAACAGAAACCTTCAATATCCCGCCTTTCAACAATAACTTATTTATTACAAAACTTCCCCACACTACATATAATCTGAAAATGCAAATTCAAACAAGTGGCCTAAGGAACAGAGATACCATGGATTTATAGAATTGATACCTGTGACAAATCGTTATGGGTACAGGTAGAACATGGTCTATGACCATAGTTGGGGCTCCTGCGGCGCTACATGACAACACGATTACTGGTCCGGGCCGATACCGAGGTTGTAATGATGGTTACAGATAGTAGGGTCGTTTTAGGGCTTTGGACACTACAACACTTCTATGTGCTAGATAATATAGTTAAGTAGTGTTGGTAATGTTCATAGACATAAAGATTTTGCAATAAGAAATATGAATCCCCTGTTCTCGAAACCAGTTTTAACTGTATCATAGGGACCAATAACAACATGGATGAAGAATAATATAATCGATAATATTTTTAAGACTATAATTAACTCAACAAAGAACAAACTCAAAAAAGTACTTTCACAATTTTGACCTATGACCGATTTTTGAAGTGAACATTGAGAGGTCAATGCAGCAGTGGGCGTCATAATGGTAATGATACAATCAATACCAAAGAGAAGGCACTAATATAAAAACTGAACCAGGTCTCTTAAAACTTAGCCCTAACCTAAATTTACTCCATTCAGACTGCCCCACCCAAAGTTTCTCTCAATTAAAGACTAAAACTCGTTCAGCCCGAGTAGAATCTGACACTTGAATACCCAAACTGTCTTCACTAAACGAGTTACACGCGTTAGTCCTATAATAGTGGCCTAATGGGCTACGCTAAGTCGATGCATAAATCGATCCAACAGAATAGACCCATTTATCAGCACAACTTGAGTAATATAAGCCGGGGGACGGTTGTAACACGGGCGAGATGTAACATCGATATGGCGGCACTTTTGACGTGTCAAGAGATTCGTGTAAGTAGGTTTCATTGAATTTTGAGAAAATGTGGTCCTTTGAGTCGCGAGTAATTAATTTGGATGATACTAATATTAGTTTTAATGTCGTGAGGAAAGTTTTAATTATGAATGTGGATGGCCATAAGACGCAGGAAACATGAAAGGAACAATTCATCGTCTGTGTGACAGACGATATGACTAAAAAGGGCAAACAACTGAGAATATGAACAATAGAGAAAGTAAGAAAGAAAAACAAAAAGAAAATTCTTACTATCAAGTAAAATTAGGACCTCATACATGAAGTCACAATATATAGCTCGGTGCAGCCAGCAAACTGCCGACCACAAATAAAAATAAATCTTCACAAAATAGCGATTGAAGACAAAATAGTTACACAGACCAATTACAAGAAATTGTAGATAATTAACAGAATTGTGGCATCTTATTCCACGTAATTAAATGTGGTTGATTGAAGTTTGTGAGGGAAGCGAAGCCGTGGGCCTGAGCTAGTTAATTGGTATAAACAAGCAAGTAGCGATCAAAGATGCCGCGATACTAAATGTCAGGGTCATCAGCTGTTAGGTTATTGGCAAATGCAGCTTTTTTTTACAGATAATTGTGGCCAATATTATGAACCACATAATGCACAGCAAATAATGGAAGGGATATTAAATACAGCAAAATTGCAAAAGAATGGAGCAGATACTAGAAAAATAAAAATTGAAAAAAATTAAACTCAAAAATTCATAAATCTAAACTAATAAGTACGTGAATTAAGGGACACTATTTTACGGAAACAATTTTATGAACTGATATTCAACAAATCACAATTAACAATCCTTAAACCATTAAGGGTCAACAGGATCACTATTCCTATTTTTTGTTTTTAAGTACTGTACAAAAAATCATAATTAACACAGACAACCCTAAGGCTGACGCAACAAACTGATTGCTTCGATTGGTCACGGCGAATAAAGATTCTGAATCAATCAGACGGTTGATAACAAATTGTATGAGATTTATAAAGATCGATACAATTCGAGTTCAAACTATTATAAAGCGCGTTTATTTTTAGTGTTAATTAATTTCGTAATACACACAATTCAAGGACCAATTGTGTTTTAGTTTTGAGTTGAAAGTTGCAAAGTTATGGCTTGATGTGATGAATATAAGAACTATGTAAAGGCGTATGTGCATCACTCATATCCGCTTTGTATTTGTAATTAGTTTTTTGGATATATTCCGATCCGTTTATACTTACAGCGTGACAAGTACCGGTCATCATCATCCGCCTAGCCTTTTCCCAACTATATTGGGGTCGGCTCCCAGTCAAACCGGTTTCAGCTCCATATCAGTATTTTACGTGGAGCGGCTGCCTACAAGACTTCCACACTCCATTAACTGGGAAACACGGTATTTTTTGGCAAGACTGGTGTCAGATTTACTGGTACAATTCGTAACGACTGCCAAAGATTTACAAATGACGGCCGGGACCAACGGCTTAACGTTCTTTCCGAGGCACGGAGGAATCTCGGTATGATAATATGGCCATCCATCCACAGTCCGACCTAGGCAAGCGTAGCTTAACCTTGAAGCTCAATCCGTGCGGCTGTTATTATTTAGCTACGAGCTCCTCCGTGACAGATACCGGTATGAGGTATGAAAACATGGGGTCCATATTAACATGTATAAAGTTCAAAATCATGAAAAATACAAAAAAAAACGAACGCCTTGATTGTCTACACTAATATTATAAGGAGGAAAAATTTGATTGTTTGTTTGCATTGAATAGGCTCCGAAACTACTTGACCGATTTGAAAAATTATTTCACTGTTGGGAACCTACACTATCTCCGGTGAATATAGGCTATATTATATCCCCATATACCCACGGAAACGGGAACTACGCGGGTGAAACCGCGGGGCGATGCTAGTAATGTATAAGTTGATAGTCTTTCATTTCCATTTCTGAAACTAGTAATAGATGTTAAAATGTAGACGATAAGTATAAACAGATTATAAGAATGTGTGTACAAGTGTTAGTTATCGATTTAGGTTTGCTTGATTTTCTCAAATATTTACCTCCATAAGAAAACTCTCATACATCATGAATATTAATGGCATATGTACATACATAGTCATAAAAAGCTACTGCTTTTTGATATATCACACGCTTACTATGCATTTATGAATGATGGATTTTCTCGGTGGAAAAACATACATTCTTAGGATAGAATGATAATATTCAGGACTGTAAGGCATTGGTTTCACAAAGCCCAGTCCATTGAAAAGACCACCCCTATAAATGTCACCTATGATTGGTCCTTGGGGACACTTGAGATAAAAATTGGTAAAACTAAAATATTTTAAGTGGTTACTTGTTGCCATGTGGTAACTAAAGTGTGGTCCTTTGTTCCAATCCCGATCCTAGTCGCGCTTATCTTCTAGTGGAAATAGTAATTTAAATAATATATTATGAATACAAAAAGCTAAAAATCTGTCTTCTTGTTAGATCCATATGAAGGCTGTATTTCCACGTTCATTAGCATAATATATCCACACTCCAATATAATGACAAGTGCCAGTTATAAATGACCAACCACAGATACTTAATAATATGTAGATCATACTTGTTACTTATAAAATCAGACACATTCTCACGGAACGCGTCAACTAACATAGAGAATAGGAATTAATGCGCAATATTGACCTTAGTTAGTCATTATCTTTAATAGCTGGGCTTGACAGCAACCTGGTCATATGACCTTGGTCTAATGGTAGCAGAACATAATAGATCAGTGCTTGACCAATTCCCCGAGTGTCATGCGTACTGTTTGTTTGTTGACCAATCAAGGTTTAAACCATTAGAATGACAGATTAATTGGGAAAGAATATGTAGGATAAGTTGTGTGAAACTAGGTCGGGTAATTGGTAGTCTAGATTATTGTGGCCTCATTGTAGCAGATGTGTTTAAGTCTAAAATAATTAAAGGTAAGCTGAAAATTACGTGGATTGAAAGAACATTAAAGGAGAATGAAGAAGATTTAAAAAAGAAGCTTTATAAGTTTTCGTCGCTTTTGAATAAACTTTTGAAAAATGGAACACTGAACATACTCTACTTTCGTTTGTTTGCTTCTATACCCTTTCGACACTATTGTTTCTTGAGAGAGAAAAAAGAACAATCTTCATTCATCAAAGTATTGTGATTTCTATATAATTTATTAGTGACCTTATCGAAAAGATTACAAAGCGAAAATTGATAATAATACCACCTAATTAAGCACCATGCACTACGCATCTCCCTTATCCTTTATATCCGCTCGCCCTCCTCGGTGCGCCCGCGCAAGCACAGATGCGCCAGCGTTCCCACCGCATCCCCAACGAAAACACAAGTGCGGCCCATCTGGCGACGATCACTCACATGTTTATCATTGATTTTTACGAGTATTTGTATGAAAAACACGACTGTAGTATGGAAATTGTTGAGTTGTGTGGGTGAATTCTGGAGCTGTTATATTAATCTGCCCATGAATGAAAGCTTAATGCCAGATGTATAGGAAAAAGGATATTAATGATAACATTTTTTTTTAATTATTCTAGAGTTGATTTATTGCGTCATTGCAAAATTAGGATCAAGGCTTATAATTTCAAAGATGGTTTCAGAGGAGATAATGAAATAGAGAATGCTGGACCGAATACTAAATCTAATCAAGTCTCCTGACATAATTTCATTCTAAGGACTAGTGCTGTAAACTTTATACAGAAAAATCGAACTGCTTTATCAAACCATATAGAACAAGACAGGCGTTTTTGTACCAAAATACCAAATAGCAATGAATTAATTACATTACGAGTAAATAAAATATTATAGACAAATATTAAAAACGACACAACCAAACTTACAGCATTAGTAAAATTCAAAGTAATTAAATTTAAGTACCAAAAAATTTATACACATAAGCATTGGACATAAAAATCTTGAATCAGTAATTGTTATGGTCGGCAGACGTTTATTCTCACGGTTAAATTTAACCTAGCTAATTAAACTTAGTTAAAGAGTGGAATATTAATTTGATAGGATTTTATTACAAAGTGACTATTATCTTTGGTGGCGCCAGGGACCGCCTGCTAGGGTGCGTCTTTATATCGCTATTATTTTAAGAAACCGATTATTGGAATTATTTTTGAAGACATTGACGTTAGGTTCAAAATAATTCCAACCAGAAATTGGTGAAAACACTTTGTGACCAATTTCTGAAAAGGATATATTCATAATAAATTGCTTTCTAGAAACAAGTACCTATGTTCATTTTTGCAGACGTACATATGTATTTGAAATGCTTTTAATCGAACGACGTCTTAAAAAGATAAAAATTCACGTCTTCTACAATGTTATTTTGTAAAAACAAACAATACACTGACATGATTTTGTGGATCCACCAGCAAAATTTTTCAAAAACTCGTTTTAGCACCGGAATATGTTATTTTGAAAACCACAAATGTTTATTCATATTCACTTAACAATATAGACGCCCTTAAAAACTCATGACGTCAGTAAACAATGCCGCGTTGATCCCGCGCTTCCAATACACGACACAGGTGGGGTGCGCTTGCGCATTGTCCCTGCATACTATGTTGCGATCACGACAATGGTCTTGAAATTAAATGTCATGAAAGAAATGACAATGTAAGTGTATTTCAGAAGTAGACCTCGACACGAATAACATTGAAACGTTAAAAATGTCTTTTTTGTGCTAACGCGAAGGACCCTTTCATTTATCAACCAAACTAATGTATGTATATTAATAAGTGTATGTTAAAAATTTTACATAGAAGAAAACCGAAAACTTCAAATAAAGATAATGTTAAAAACTTAAATCGTCAAGTCTAATTACAGTCATTAGTCAAGACCTCCAAAACAGCTAAAATAACCCACCAAAACAATCCGTTTAATGATTCAAAACCAAACACCGCCATTTTGACGTATAAAAAGGACAAAAAACGATCAAATAAAGGTCATACACATGCGTATTGCATGTAACGTTCATAGTACATTTTTTGTCAGCCTTTTGTGTTACATTTCATATGCCATTAGAAGCAAAAAAAAGTACAAAGCAAGAAAAAAAAATTGATAAATAAAAAACGGTTTGGGTTCGAAACACGTGGGCGTTCGATAGCATAAGGCGATTAGTTTGATGTTGTACAGCTTTTCAGAGATTTTATTTGATATATTGATATAAAAGAACTTGAAGACGAAACTGGAAGTTGTTGAATGATTGAATTTTTGGTTCTTTTGGTCACAAACCATAACAAAATTCGTTAAACAAAACGGTCCTTCGGAACAACGATAAGTTTTAAAAAGCTATTTTTTTTACAATATCCAATCAAGTAACTCAGTAAAACACATTCTCAAAAAATATTCCAACAGCCAGAATTTCTCAAAAACCAAATGACACAAATCGATACAGTTTCACCGCGCGCGCAGTAGACTTGACCGGATGATAAATATGCACTTGTGCGGAAAAGAGATAGCTTACCAACTTCGCATGTTAGAAAGAGTCAGCCATAAACGTGGCGTACGTTAGTTGCAGCTGCCGCTGACGTCACGGCTAGGGAATAATGGGACCCGCTCAAGCGTAGACACGAGGATAAAAACATGATGTGATGCCACCTTTGGTCAGTTTCTGACATACCAGAATTTCCAGTTCAGGGATAACTGCGAAATTCTTGTTCATGTTTAAGGAACTTTTGATACAAGTACAGACTTGTTCGGGAGGGTGGCTTTTGGATTCTGCGTCTGTTTCTTCACTTCATATACGATCAAGCTTAGTAATATGTTTGTACAAATTGCGTCAAATTGGCTTTTAACATATTTAGGTACCACTAGCGATAGCTCTTCTAAATCAACATAACAAAAACTCATCTGCAACTACCAATTAACTAAACATTGTTCAATGAAAACTGTCAATTTATAAATACATTCAATAGTACAATAGATTCTTGTTATTAAACAATGACCAGACGGAGTCAGGTCCGAAGCACAATACAGCCGTCTAGATCTTTAAACATGCGCGTGCGACAGTTTCCAGAAGGTATTGCAAACAATTGGCTGGCCCAGGTGCCCAGAGCATTCGTGACGCCGAAGATAAGGTAGCACAATAAATAAACTCTAATTACTTCCTATGTACCTAACATTGGAATTAGAATTTTCATTGCCAATTAGATGGACACAATGAGCTTTCTGTGTTGTCCATTTAATATATTGGTTGTAGAATTTGTAGATACAAAGCGGATAGGTCATGATTCTACAGAGAGAAATAAAATACAGCTTGAGAACTTATGCGATGGCAAATGTAATGACAATGTAAGAAAACACGAATCGATTACTAACTGTAATCGCAGATAATATAACAGCATAGCTAACAATTTTATCAATAACACCAGAAAGCTGATTGAATAGTAACAACAGCGACCTCAAAAGAAAATTTCGAATCCAATAAAACAGATGAGAAACGAAGATGAGAAAATGTTACACCAATATACAATATTATAGCAAGCAAGCCGATTTATTACTTACCTTACAATACTGTCTATCATCGGGAAGGGAATAGAATCGTTGAAACCCGTTATAGAAGGAGCTTTGTCCAAAGATGGATCTTTAGCAAAATGATTTACATTTACTTGTGCCTTTCTACTCTTCAGATCGGAGGTAGATTAAGATTAAAATAAGGCAAAGCTGGGTTTGTAATATTTACAACTATGCATTTAGTATTCTGCATCTTGTGAAATTTTAATTCCAAATTCAACATGGAGTTGTTTAAATTATTTTAGCAAAATGGAGCATGCAATTCTTGGTCTATTTATAAACTAAATATCTATATAACTAACCGAATAAATCATGAGTCAAGTTCTAAAAATAACATTCCGAAAGAATTTGATCAAACTTGGTTCGAACACAAACTCCTAAGAGCCATCACAGAATGGTGATTTCAATTCGTCATACACTAACCGACTCCAGTTTTCTCAAATGTACGTAATTGTCCGACATGGTCCATACTCGCAAATTATCGCAATATAATATTGAAATTGTTTATGGCTAACCGTAAAATTGTGATATGCTTCAATACGATTTTGTTGCATGTTGAGCTTAATTCAGTATTACAACGTTTGATGTTTGGTGATTCATCTATTTTCTCAAGTCACGTATATTGAACCAACGCACATTGTATGTAAGTGAAAGCACTGTTTGATAAACCAAATAAGATTGAATGACCTGCCAATATCAAGCTTCCTTTCTTTATTAATAAACCGTTTTCCCAAATCTACATAGAAGAACTATCGAAAGATAAAGCCTATAATCACATCACATTATGCGGAACGATTTCAACAAATTAGTCTATGTTGAAAAGGCGGCTTCTTCCTAACATTCATTAATCACGAACATACGAACGATACTAAATCGAATATTAGTCCGGGGTTTACAAATGGCGTCGGCAGAGAAGTAGTTACCGTACAATATGTCTTCTACCAGTTTTGAAGCTACAGCTTTTTGATGGACCTCACTTATTGCGGTTATATTTTTAAGTTGAGCAACTTGTTTTGTTGCTGGTAGTTTGGGTGTTGGCTACTTTCGAAAACGATTATAGTTGGGTGTAGAACAGTACCGATCGGATGCTTCTTTCTTATAGTGTCATTATTAAGCCCTGTTTCTTTTGCGACATATTATTTAACAATTTCTAAATCATCTTTCCGTTCTCATACCTTCAGCAATCAACCGACAAACAACCACGTTGATTTCATTCTCAGATTACCCTATCACTGCTAGATAGACACGTCTGTAAAAAACTGCATGTCATGTAGACTTCACGTCCACAATCCTTCTCAATTCATGCATAAAATTAATCATAATTATCCCGTAGCTTCGTGAACGGCTAAATTATGAGCAGCGTCGTTTAGCCAGGGTACCAGACCCGCTAACAATGACTAATAGTCTCGATGAAATAGATTTGTTGCGTGTGCCAATTATGGAAGTGGGTAATCATAAATTACGTCGTTAGGACAGACAGAATCTAAGTGGTATGTTTTATGTGTAGGAATATGATGAATTTTAACACTGGTGGCCGTAACTATTGTGTGGTGAGAGGAGCGCTCAAGGCGAGATGGTAGGTCTGGAATTGGCTGTAGATTTCAACGATTTTGAAAGTGAAGCCCTTAAATTACAGCACCTGTTCTCTGTGCTCTTTGTGCGTTAGAGGAAAGGTATCATAGATCTTCTAACAATGAAGTGTTGCATCATTGTCGCAGTCTGTGAATAACATGCGAAACTCCGACCACTCCATTAGACGCTATTCAACTTTCAAATAATATCCCCCGTTTATGCATTCACTGATGGCTTCGAACAAAAGGATCATCTAATTAGAATCAATAGTCATGTCCAATTTTCTTTTAAAGGTCACGAAATGGTTTGCGACCCAAAGGTTAAAATCCCTCGGGGAATCAGCTTTAATATACCATATACGTCTAAACCACAATAGCCTGGATTCACGATTTACTGTAATACCCCCACTTTAAGCCCGTAAACGGCATATTTAGGCCGACTGGCGAGGATCCACTGAACACCATTACTTTGGCTAACAAGCACTTATATTTGGAGTTCTTGTTTTCTGTAATTTTGTTTTCATTGTTAACGGTTATCAATGTGTCAACAATATTTATGCCAAGAATGGAACCCAATTGCTGTTATGAGATAACATACATGTGGGATTAACAATGGGAAACTGAATTCAAGGTCCTTAAATCTCCATAGAGAATTGAATGTGTATCATGTAACTGCAGCTTTGAAGAAGGTCAAATATCGATATTTCATTGTACTATAGGTACCTCATTCGAAATAGATTTCTCCTTATCCTGCCATCATTAAACTTTGATATTTATTAGCCCCGACGTTGCGTGACTTATGGCGGTGAAAGCGCCCTCTAAATGATAAATTTAAAGACTCTTTAAGAGGACTTAGCCGGCGTTCCATACCGACATGCATTATTAAAGTTGAATATTAAAATTCATGTTCTAACAAAATTTATTTAATCGCATAAAACATTCAAGTTTGACCGCAAACAATAATCTTTGTATAAATCATAGTGTAGGCTCACACGCGAGGTGAATCACGGTCCCGAGAAAGCGGAAACGGCCAAATACTCCGTTCTTTTTTATGGTATAAACCGACGGAATAACATGACACGGTTGCCATCGCTCCCGGCTGGGCCTTTTTGTTGTTTTTGTAAAATAGACGGTTAGTACGAGCGCCGTGCGTCGAGCACCTGCGCCGGCGCACCCGGCGCAAATCTCGGAGGGTGCGACGCCTTCGGGCTCCGGGCGAAGGGAGACGCGCAGGTAAACGGTCCCCAGTCCCCGCTGTAGCAGACGAGATCAATGTAACTAGTTCCAAATGTGAATATGAATTGAGACGTTCAAACTGTCCGTTATACAGTTACAAGAAATCTAACCATTTAGATGTAATGAACGTAATTACAGAAAAGAAAATGCTCGGATCTCTTGTGTTACGCAACTGCCGTGCACAGCGCATGCGCGGCGTGCGTGTGTCCGCGGCTGCCGAGCTCCGGACCATTCTCAGCACAAATCATCACAGACAGACAAAAAACGAGCCATGGAATAGGTTTAGAGGTATTAATTACAGCAGCGGCAGCGGCCGACACGATACTCCGGTATTATATAATTAACCATTACCAAGTGTGTCGAAATCTCACGTGGAGGTTATTTTATTCATTAAATTGTCGTATAAATGATGTATTTTGGTTTATTATTCGCGCCGACATAATTATAAAGCTTGATAAATCATCACATAATTTTAATTTTTCTTTTCTTCTACGACGTCTATGTGGACGATGTAATAATGTTCTCTCAAGTCCCGAAATTGCTTGTGATCACGCAATTTTCGACAACGATGAAGTAAGTAGCAATTAGATTTGTTTATAATCCACGATACTGAGATACGGGTTGAATCTAAACAGATTTAAATGGTCTCACGGTCCGCAAATGGGTATTTAACCGTCAACGGTGACTGGCCTTCTGGTTTCAGTAGCTTTATAATAATACTTAAGCAATTACGCATGTCAGTCAGGGCTCGCGGACCAGATGTCGATTTTAAGCTCATACCGTTATTACCACGAACTGCAGTACGACTGGGTAAAGGATAATCCATATAATTAATGCTATTGTTTCACCAGGATCTCGCGCAGTTGAAGCCACGTTTAAATCATTAAGTTTTAGTAGCCCATCAACTGCGGAACGTTCTAGATTTCTTCCAGTCCCGCGAGATTTGTTGGCTCCCAGTTCGTGTTGATCTGTGCTGTGTATGCGAATGGACTGCGATGAAGCTCAAAGGAATGTCGAAATCTTTAGACAATAGGTTGTTTAAATAAATGAATCATTATTTTCATAGGAATCAAAAGCCGAGTAAGAATTTCGCAAAACATTTGGTCCTTCTTGACATATAGATCTTTAGAATAATCGAATTGAAATCATGCGTCATCAAGATAGAATATTACGTAGATCCTTACCACCCACGCCACGCAAAAAAAAAGCAAACCGGGACACCCCAGACCATCTCTTCCAATCTACAACAGCTCATTAAAAACACCACGATGTATAAAACAATGGAGAGTAGCAGGTAGATGAACAAGTGCAACTTTACGGCTCTTTGTGCTACGCCACAATGAGAGGACCTGACAACGACTTTACCGGATTCCACTCTTCCGGACAGCGTATACTTCATTTTGAGTGCACTTTAAACAAAAGTTTTGGGTTATTAAGTGTTGACTGTGCTTTTGACTTTGAAAGGAAGTTGTTAAACGATGAAATTTTAAATGTTGGGTAATAATCTAACTGTATTGATTTTTGGAGTGGGGTTTACTATGTTGACAATATTTAGACTTGTCTAAGGCTTTAGATAGATTTGACTATCTTTAACAATCAAGGTTTTTTGATTAAATTAGTTTTTTCTTGAAGTAGCCAAATCATTTGAATAATAATGTGTTTGTGTGTGTGTGTTGTCTTTTGATCCAAAGATGGCCTTGTTGCATTAAGTCCGCCCATGTACCACTATTGTACATAAAGTTTAAATAAATAATGTGCGTTAGAATTTTGTTAAGCAATAAATAATATTTTAATAGCCGCTTTTATTTCAATTTACACAC
This sequence comes from Hecatera dysodea, assembly GCA_905332915.2. Classification (NCBI taxonomy): domain Eukaryota; kingdom Metazoa; phylum Arthropoda; class Insecta; order Lepidoptera; family Noctuidae; genus Hecatera; species Hecatera dysodea. Next base: position 20,779,880 of record HG995288.1, on the reverse strand, counting down.
AATTACATACTTTAAGTACACTATCAATCATAGGCGGTCGAAAAAATCTGGTACCACGAGACCAGAGAGATAACACAAATATACATAGGTATCTAAGAGTATATCAGCTAGAATCCGGAACCATTCTAAATCGTCGATTCAGATCAGCATTCATTAACCAATGAGGTTGGATTTCGACAAGCTACCGAGGTCAGACCACAATGACTGTACCTATAGTCGACATGTTGCTGACTTTTTTTGGTTTGGTACTATTATTAGGTACTATTCGTATTCAAGTAAAGTACATTTTTGCTAGGTTTACAAATGAAGGTGAAAGGGGAGACCTTTTCCCAGTGGAGGAGGGAAACAAAGTAGGATACCAAACACAACCCATGATACACCACGTTGATGTTGATGATACCGAGATGAGCAATATTTTCAAGAGGATGAATTAAAAAAAGATGATTTAATTGAGAACTATCCTTTCGTGCTGATTTTTTGCACATATTATAAGGTTTTATCATCAAGCATGAAATAGGGTCATCATGAAACTGATCCATTAAAAACAAACAAGCTAGATCAGATAGACAATTCTTCTTCAAAGAGTTCCATTAACCGTTCGTATCCAAAACCATTCATAAAGTATCCAGTTTCATTCGAATGGTGCCCGTTTCGGCGGTGCCTGCGCTTGCGCATGCGGCTTGATAGCGACGTTCACACGGTACGTTCATACGATAGAGCTTCCGAGAGCGGCCTTCCGTCGACTTGTCCAGACCTGACCCGCTATCGGACCACTTCCGCCGGACGCCGCAAACGACAATGTTTGTCTCAGTATCGTAAGCGATAATGATAACATGGATTTTTTTTTTGAGGATCATTTTCGAGTATTTAGATCAAGGTCAAGTATGGGGAATGAGGGAATCGGTTATGAAAAATGTTGTGCAATTTTGTGGTGATAAAAACTTTTATCATGGTGATGGAATGTTCAGCAATATCGGTTCTATTCTAGTTAGTATGAATACTCCTGACAAATAATATATGGCACTAATGAACGCGCACTCAGTACTGTCTCACTTCTCACAGCGATTGCCGCAGTTTCCTAGTTTTATGCGCGTGCGCCGCTCCCATCATTATACGACTACCTGCGCGCGCAATATTACGAAAATATCATATTCACACGAAATTAATTGACGTTTCTTAATGCTAAAGCGATCGCCTTCATTGTTTTATAAGATAATCCGATAAATGAGGAAACCTGTGGGACGAAATTACTCTCATTCGAATTAAGATTCAAAGATAAGTGTGCACTGAAATATTGCCACGGAAGTCATAAAAATTAAAATGACGGAGCAAGTTATTTACAATCATTACACGACAACATTTTCTCCAATTACTTCATATCTTTAAAATCAACCTTAATTTGTGAGATTTTGTGTCACTGATTTAACCATGGATTGAATATTCTAGATGACTCACAAAAAGTTGGCCCCTACCTACTCTAAATTAATACCCAGACTTTAACACAACTTAAACTCTTTAATATTCAAAACCTACCTACATAATCCCGGCTTACACAGATCAACAAACACAAACCAAGCTCACCCAAACACGCTAATAGTCAGACAGAATTAAATTGACAACCCAACCGAGCATTAAGCATCAGTCTGGTTACTTGTCTGGAGTCAGCAGACATCATGCACCAGTTGACTTGAGCCATTCCGTAATCCAATTACGAGACTGTATGACCTTACCCCACCTGTAGAACGTAACTTCAAGATTGACAAGATGATTGTAAGTTGCATGTTTAATTATGATATTTAAGCTGATTTTGAAGCTAGAAATGTTTGAGGGCTGTTGTTTGAAGGTATTTTATTTTATTTTATTTTATAACAGTCACCGGTATCGGTGAAGTAACTGATGTAAATGCTGACTTAAATGCAACTGGTTTGAAATAAGATGGATTTCGCATATTTTATGTGGATCGAGAATAATGGCGTGCGATTGGAGAGGCCTATGATGTGTCACTAATCTCTAACATCATCGTATTGGAGATGAGTGACGCTAGAAAAGAAACAGATAAACATAAAGTAAGTATAAAGGATCTTTAATCTGCAGGAGACGCAAATGATGAAAACATAAAGCAAACAGAATACATCAGACTGTAGTGAAATTTAAGCTAAACAATGTCCAGCTAAGGAGTGGAATTTCCCGCCGTTGTTTCCTTATAGTTTCAATCTAGGGGTAATCCGGGGGCAAGAGCGCATAGCTTACCAGTCAAGTGTGCTCCATCGTCGACCAAATCATCGCTTTCAATCAGTTGAGATTTTTATAAAACGAGAGCCTAACATTAATAAAAAAAGCTGAAGAAATAACTACATTCCCATAAAACTCCAATGATTTCACATTCACACGTCGTATGCCTCAATTACAATTACAAACAAAATAACTCACTCTCACATGTCATTCCAGTTTTTGCATATTACTAAAGTACTGATGATCTATTCTTGATTGCACTTCGGTACCGTTATGTGGTTGCTGCTGACCGGCTCAAAACAATGAAAGGTCATTTTGTAATTCATCATCTTTGGCCGCCACCTTATCTCGATGGTTTATCGTATTTGTTTTAATAATGAAACTGTTTGACGGCTGCGAAAGGTTTTTATTGATCCGTTGAGTTGTATTAATTGTATGGTGAAAAGCTATTGCTGAATTGATATTTAACTTGTTATTGGTTGTTCTATTGTATTAACAACTATGAAAACTTAAGTAGTCACACTGAGTATATGTGAAAAAAGCTATGAATGGTTTCAGCCGGTTGATTACAATATTAATGCTCTCTATAAGAAGAGAGAAGCCATCAATCATTTTTAAACTCATGAGGATATAGACATAATCAGCAATCCTATTTCAATTTCAGCACTACACTAATAGATACAATGAACTTGTAGCCAAATTAAATTACATATCCAGTTTTTGCTCCAAAGTTCATTAAAAATCATAGCAAACGAAATGAGTTTCAAATACAGAGCGCGGCTTTGCTCAAAACAAAAGATCTGTACCATCATGAAGTAATAGATTTGTAAGACAAAAATGATTAATGATAAAGAAGTAACAAGTAATGTACGATGCTCTCAAACTTTCACACTAATGATTATAAAGACAAAACAGTTTCAGAAACTTGATCTCTATGCATCTTTAGTGATTTATAATGTCGAGTATGGTTGAAGTTATTTACTGCTGACATGGGCGTGTGATGGATTACATAGGAAACCTGAAGTTAATTAGAAAATTAGACCAGTGACGAAGAATTAGATTTTTATTTTAAATACGTCATCACAAGCACTTTTACAAGGACTACTATTTTCTTCTTCAATGCTCAAAAGCTAAAAAACATTGTATACTCAAATAATCAGTTGACTTGTTTTTACCTGAACAATAAATTAAACAATAGGTACCTACTTCTCTCCGGACCCATCACCTAGCACTAAAAGATATTTTAAGCTCAACGAAGACCGAGAGGATTCATAAAACGTAATCTCTCTTGAATATGGGGACCATAAAACCCGAAACTCACAGTTAGGCATCACAGTTTATCAGGGGCCATCCAAATGCTTTACACGTAGACATGTCCACATGGCACAATGTATGTATTTCGGAATAATTTAAAATCAATTATATGCGGTTAGAAATTCCACATGTCTTAAGTGGATGCTATTTCGAAGAGTGATTTATTCGGCTATAAGATTTGTGCTAGCACTTTCTTGTTTTAAAATATTATGGTGAAATATTCAACCTTAATGTACAAGATTATATTACAGTGAATCATTGTTTATTTGAACTTTTTCTGGACTGAATACCATTACCACCTTCGTAAATGCTAAGCTAAGTGGAACCTGGACCCATAGCAAGGACAACAGACGTAATTCCAGATTTAGGAACTCAAAAATAACATCCACGATACCATTAACCGTTAGCCAAAACCTAAAAAACCGTTTGAATCCTAATGACTACGCAAAAGCACAACAATCGCAATATCAATTTTCGTAGTGGCTAAATACCACTAGACATTAGATCACAGACATTGATTGCTATAACTTGAGATAAGCTTTGCTTTCACGATCGCCAAGGCCACAGAAGAGATAAATATCGAAGAACCACTACAGATGAAAAAACTACTACTTACTACTTAGGTACTAAATGCTAAAAAAGAACAATAGCATCGATAAAACAAGCGAATTCAGCGCTAAAGTTAGAGCCTGTTAATTTTTAGTGACTTAGTTAAATTTATGATCACCTTTTTCTGTAGTGGTCCTTCTGGCCAAACTTGTGTAGTTTTCGTCTGGATTGACTTACGTTGCAATTAGGAACCAGACTTGTAATTTACAATTGACAGGTTGAAAAAAACGCAGCAGACGAGAGGCGGTATTTAAAATTATGAATTTTATCTAGTGGAGTGTGATAGACTTTATTAATTTTAGATTACGAATATAATTATGCAGTTATTTGAATCACAAGGAGCTTTAAAATACAAATTTAAGCACTGTCTGGTGTGGTAAACCATTTAAGGAAGTGTGGCTAGCAAAAAATCTGATTTAAAGAAAGACTCAGGTCTATCTTTTAGCAGAAAAGATCAATGAACTCGAGAATCTAGAAGGTCAATGTTCTAAAGTGCATGCGTTTATGACACTCACTTATGACAAGATACATTACTGGGGTAGTACGAATGAGAATACTGTTGATGATGAAAATACTGTAAAAACGGTGTTGAAGATTGGGATCCAAATATAAGCGGTTTAAAGTGACAAAAATGCAAGCTACATTAGTCATTCATAAAATTTGAATTCACAGAAAGGGAACCCGATAAATTGATCCGAAGACAACAGAAAAATAAGTAATTAATTAATCGATAAACAGTCGATGTCCGTTCAATCGATAGAATGCACTAATGGACTCTCGATTTGTTATTCATATCGATTTAGAAACTATGACAAACCATTGTGGAATAAAAATACTGACAAGCTTAACTTTGCAGACGGTGTAATAGAAGAAAATTCTTAAAATAATGACGAATAACTTTTGTGGATTGTACTTAATATGTTTGTCGGAGTTTTTAACGTGGGAGTGGATTCAGACATTTGATACGGGAAAGGAACCCACAACCCTTTGGTTTTGGACTTTGAAGGCACCAAATGGACAAATAAAAGGTAATAGCCGATATATTTACACGAAGCTGATGTTAAAGAATTATCAGGTTTCTGTGACCAGTAAAAAGCAGGAATTGTTTGGATTCAGAAATGAACTTATCTAAAATAAATATACTTAGGAGCTCTGCTGTATCTATTACGTAGAAGTTCTAAATATACGAGACACAGATTTAATATTTCATTCCAGTTTCATCTGAGAACTCTCAATTTATACTGCAGTGTCACCTAATCAAAGGATCTAGAACGGGACACGACTTTGAATGACGTGAATAACACTGGTGTAAGATGCTATCAAACTAAAAAGTACATAACCATAAATGCAAAAATACAACTTAACACTCAGATGCAAAGAATAAACCATCGACCCGAGCTCAAGCCCGCAATAAAGGTCCAAAACAGATCAGAATCTAACACTTTTTTTTACCAAAGATGATTTCAATGTTAATTTTTTTCTTCGCTGTTCTCGTTCTCAACTCACATTTTAACACTTTTTCATTTTTTTATCCCGCCACAAAACTCGCTTAGCTCGAGGCTATGTTTGGAGATCGTGACAGCGGCGCGGGCGCAGGCTTATTATTAAAGCAAACGGACGAACGAACGGCCGATAACTACTAGTGCATATGCATGGAAGCAACGTAAACACTAGAACAGAATGTGTTTGAATATTTTGAAAGAATCATCCAGGATGTTAGAGAATACAGTTTAGAATAAGCCGTAGGATGGTTTAGGAAAGGTCTGGATTATTAAAACGAAGGGGCAAGGTACTGCATACTTATATGAATTAAATAACAATAAGGATACACTAATGGAAAATATTGTGATAATAGAAATTCATACATAGTTACAGGTCAAGAAAAGTGTTATTTATAAGTGTTGTATGTTACCCAGAGATAATGTAGCAGGTCCTGTAACTTTTGAGTTTATTCGTTAGAAACATATAAATACAAAAAAGACCCGTTTATCTTAAGAAGCGTGTCTGTCTATCAGTTATTATTATTTGAGAGTTGAATATGCAACAGATACAATTTCCTTGATCAACAGAATTACCTTAGCCGACTTTATCAAACAATTAAATCTATGGTTCCCAATAAAATTCGATCTTGCGGTGACAAAGTATCTCTGATGACATGTCTTTCAACATTTTTCCTCTTTTCTCACAAGAAGCTGAAACCATGCGGGCGTGTTATGTAAAAATAATTGTTTTGAGGTTTTCCACGTCACCAATGAGGCTGCGACATGTTTTTATTGAGCATGCGCCACCAGTATGGTATGGGAAATGTTGGTTTCTCATGCGAAAGTCTTCCATTGTCTGCCTTTTTTAGATCTTACTTCACAACATTGTTGCTTATTTGTTAAAAACGAACACTAATCACCGACATTAAGTTTGGTTCGTGTAGATTAATTAAGGACAAAAACAAATTCTTAAATAGTCGTAATGGCATTTGAAAATTGTACCTAACGATCGTGTAAAGAGGTTTGCACAAAAATATTTTTCTTGATTGGATGTGTTACTTTTGATTTACTATGAAACTTTTAACACTAATAAACATGTTAGTGTTACGTGTAAGTAATACAGACCCCTCTCTTAAATATTTTTAGAAAAGACTTTGGAAATCTCACACGTTTTATTTTAGAGGTACATAACTATATGGAATTTTGACGAATTGTGGTGTTAAGGTTACGATAATGATCATGATCTTACATGGAACTTGTCACAAATATGGATAAATCATAAAACGCTCAGGATAGATTTATCACTTTCAACACTCGTCTCCCCTCTTAGTTCATATCGTAAACCTGTCTGTTAGGGCTGTCATATGCAAACAAATATTTTCTTGATAACTGAAAATTCTTTAAGCAGTACTCCTTATCAAAACATGTATCATGCTAACAATGGAGTCCCATTATTTTCAAATATCACACACAACGTTGTTTGTAACTCGAAACACGCTCTAGTTAACTTTCCACACCCTGTAAAAGACCAAGATTCTTAGCAAGGGAATCCTCAGACACAAAGAATTCAGACACTTATAGATACATACACAAAAGATAGCAATTTAGGTGCAGCTAGGAGACAACCCTATCTGACATCCGTGAGGTCCAAACACGGGCGTGTTTGAACACCGTGCCGCTGCGCAGGCGCACTGTTGTGTGAGTAAACAACGCTAGGAGATAACTGTGGATAGATACTGAGATGTGTTCGGGAATAGATGAAGATTTTGGTGTTGAATCTTGGCTGTAGCCTGATGTAGCATTGAAGACTTGTTATATCGAGGATGAAAAGGCAATTGTATAGCTTGTTAAGATAGTGCAACATTTAAGACGTCTATAACAGTTTTATTGAAGGGCATAAATAAACTATTACAATAACTAATTTAGGATCTCATAAAGACTACCTAAGACGGCAGGAGCATGAAATTCAATTAGTTGAAGAACTGCGACGATAAAAGCCATGCAGGATAATGAGAAATCAAGCCATTGTACAAGTAGTAAATTGCAAAACAAAACAAAACAAAATCCAATAATATTTTATGTCAGATCTTGTTAAAATGTAACTAGAGTACGAAACTATCAAAAGTACATACAGTCATAAAAGTCTCCCAGCGGCAAATGTTCTAATCACTTGTATGCTTATTTTACATATATAATGTAGCTCATTGTAACTTTTACAAGCCTTACGAATTTATTGATGCTGACTTAACCAGTGTGCTTGAATTTATAAGAGTGAATTAAGTTGTTAGGTGCATTGATCAGTTTATGACAATCTGCAGAAACCATGTAGATTTTATGAACGTTGTAGATTTTATTTTTGTTGTTGAAATAGCCTTTCCTGAATGTCTAGATGGTTTCCAATCAGCAGGATTCCATTTGCTCGTTAAGGTATTTATGGTTTCTGATGATCTAAGTTTCTTCATTATTTTTGAGGCTATAAAGTACTAGGTATGTATAGAGATATACTAGCAGCGCCCCGCGGGTTCACCCGCATTGTTCCCGTTCCCGTGGCAATACGGGGATACAATATAGTCTATTACACTCCACAATAATGTAGCTTTCTATTGGTGAAATAATTTAAAAAATCGGTTCAGTAGATCTAGATATTACCCCTTACAATATCACAAAGTCACAAACGTAGGTAATGTTTATACCTAATATTAGTATACGAACTTTATAATATTAGTATAGATATAGATAAAACATATTATTTTTGCATTTTCAAAAGACAAAAATGAAGAGAGCATTGCTCTTAGCCATAAGCTTCTTTCATCAAACAAGCTGTAAGTGCACTCAACAAAATAAGAGCCTGGCGTTCCGACAATTCCTTCAAAGACATGTCAGAGCATAAACTCTTCAGCATAGCAGTTGGCGCTATGCTAAGGAGTTTATGCTGAGTGGTCATTACCATCAAAAAGCCACCATTATGTCACTGAGACTTGACAGTTAGCGTCTCATGGTCGTAAACACATAATTAGCAATTTAGTAAACAGTTAAAACCTGTGTGGTCTTAACTCCGCACTCACCGCACTTATATGGCAAAATCTAGGTTTGTCCGGTTTGTCCTAACGTTTTGACGAAATAGAAACTGATATTTCAATGCAACAAAAAGTCTGTTCCTAATTTGGTAAGACCAGATAAGTATCATTAATAATGATTACTGATTTATGTGAAGTCTGGCAACATTATGATTATTTCGCTTTGAGTATTAAGTTGCCGTGTGATTGTAATTGGCTGAAAATAGAAATATGATATGACTGACGTTGAAGCTAAGCATTTTAAGCACTCCGCACATAAATAATACATGGCCCTTTATGATTTTACAGAGCTGGTGCAGAAACACATTAAACTTAAGCAAACAAGTGTAACAAAATTAAGTATTTCTAAACAGAAAAGCTAAAAAGCTACGTATTGTAACCTCCGCGAGTTGGAACTGTTCAAATATTCAATGTTTCTCAGACTACGTACGTTACAAATAAGTAAAGGCGATTCGCAGAACAATTTCTTGTCGCGGACACCCGAAGGCGGGTTATGATTTTGTAAATTGAAACTTTATTGGTCGAGAAATAAGGTTGCTTGTTGATGGTTATGTTACAACAGATGCAAATGATGTAGATTAAACGAGAAATTGGTCATATAGGGTACACTTTAGTTGAGATTTATATGTGACGGTGTCCAGTGACCCCGGGCGAGTGGCGGGCGGCTACAACTTGGACAATTGGCCATTAATTGCGCGTGTTTATAGAATTGGAGCGAACCGTCTGTTTGTTCAACATGGCGACATCTGCATGACTGCCGAACCAACGAAGGCGGCAAAGTTATTTAGTTTATATGAATGTGTTACAGATGAAAATCGTGTTACTAAAGACGATATAGGTGATTAAATGCAGGCAGAAAAAAAAAGCCATTATAATAAAAGTTTTTAATTAACATAGTGGCAGTGTAAGTCAAAGAAATGTTCATAAAATACATTTAATTGATTTTTTGGATTTAATAGATCCCTGTTCAATGCCACGAAACGATGCATTCGAACACCCTTGAACCTGCGGATTTCATTACTAAATCTACCACTACAAAAGATCAATTCCGTACTACTACAAACTTAACATCCAACGTTTACCTGTCATTGTAATATTCTTGTAAATAAAGCGAGATAGCAATAGTGTTTACAATCGACAAGATTCAGTCATTATATGAAATGTTAATTCTATAAATGGAAGGATTAATATTAAAGCTAATCTTAAAGTTATTTGTTAAAGCTGATAATAGCAAGTTTGTTAAAAAATCGCACAATCCTGAAATAGCAGCAATACATGTCTACGAAGCATAGTTTACAAAGCAAGATATAGCCCAGTCCAGAACACGTAAATCGTCAGATAAAGCAATCTGAATTAACTACACCACACGTTCAGAAACATAAGAACCTTTGAACCTAGATAAAATGACTATCTAAACGACTAAAGCGAAAACTTGCAAAACATACAAACGGAAACCATTAATGATTTCAAACAATATTTGAGCCGCTGTGTCCATAACATTAGCCGTTAGTTTGTTTGGGTATACCAGGTAACGTGGTGAATGTCAGTTGGATACTGGAATAGTTGAAAATACTTGGCATCGTTTTGAGACTTATAGACAGAAGAATATGGGATTGTTGTCACAGCGGACGCAGATTAGAAGATGTTCGGAATTTAGGCAATCACAGACGGTTTATCGAGATGTCTACAAAAAATACAAAACTTGAAAATGTTAAGTGGTTGCGATCCTCAGTAATAAGGGAACGACGAAGAGGAAGACTGTACGTCGACGAATCAGCTGAGAACTAAAATATAGAAGGTTTCCAGCAAATTAAGTCCGTACAACCTTTATAAAATGCGGTCATAAAACAAAGCAGGTGACAAAAATGTGAAATCTAAACGCTTGTTCTCAAGCCAATAAACATTAAAAATGAGCAATATTACTAAAAACAGCAATATAAAATCAAATCACAGCAGAGATTTAAGTTGAATTGCGTCCGTTTATCTTCGGTGCATACAAAACAACTAACAATTACCAAAACAAAAAGAACTTTCCCTCAAAATCGAGAATTTATATACACATTGTCCCTTTCTAAACTGTAAAGTGACAACTACGGTTGATCAATATTCAAAATGTCCCGGCCGAGTCCCGACCACAGAAATCGTGTGCAGTTGCATCGAATACCAAACGGTGGGCAACATTGGTATTCACCCAGACCAGTATAGGTGAACACGCCGAGAAGTTGATGTATAGAATTAAACCTTTCTTTCTTATCTACAGATCTAGGATATTTCGATGTTTTAGATTTGAGACGCTCTCTTGGGAAGTTTCCCAAGAGGGCGTCTCAAATCTAAAACACATCAAAACAGCTCGTGTTATGTGCGGATTTGATGATACCCCAAAAAATGTTAAAGCTGAAGATCGACCAAACTCTACTTCTGAGACTTTTGAGGAGAGATTTTTGAGGATGCACAAAGATATATACTTACAATGTTTTGGACATAAATGTAGAAGAATGTGGTCGTAAATGTTTGATTAGTAGAACTTAGTATTTTTGTTATATTCCAAGTAAAACTAACTTGCGCCATTATTATAACTGATTAGTCTTTAATACCATTAATAGATAACCATTATTGTAACTGATTCCACATTAATACCATACATAAAATACTGAAAACATTTCAAATCAACGATAACAATTAAAGATTTATTAGTTGGTTATAACAGGATATTAACTTGAAAATTTTATAGAAAGGGACCCCAAATCAAGCAGTAAATTACTTAAGGAAGGTAATAAAATAGAATTAATCAGTTGTTTATTAGCAAGATGTTTCAACAACTAAGAAATACTTTGACAAAAGTTACACGCAGGCAATAAAACGAATTTGGAAGGATATATTGGCACTATCTTAGGGAAGCCTGAACTCAGGATGATACCATTATATTTTGATTTTAATATCGACATATAAATTTACAAGAAATTGTATCATGAAGTCACGCTGCTAGTTAAAAAGGAAATCAATAGATTGACTATCAAAGAGTTAACGGATGTTAAATTTCGACAAGTCAGAAATATAACTGCAGTACAGATACAAACTTTATCGAACAACCTTATGGTGTTTGTACGGAAGAGGAGAATAAGCCATGCACTCATACATATTCAGAGAGGATGGGATTAGGAGATTTGTATGTAGATGTATTAGCTTCACGAGACACGGCCACGACAGTTAACGGCAGACGAACCAAAAATTGTGTTGTTTTTGAACTCTGTTTGGTGATGAGCATATTGGTAAAGGTATTTCTAATGTATATGGTCAATTGCAGGACGGTGGGACTCGTGTACAGCCCCAGGATTGTATCAATTCGAATGTAATTGATACAACGCACGCAGATATAACAAATAGATAAGCTGAAGAAAAACGCATAGCTATAACTGTCCAAAATAAACCTGCGGATATATAGCTTGTTCTAAATACAATGTCTGACGTGGGTATCCAAATATTACAGCCTACAAGCTAAGCCTACTAGAATAAAAGTACAAAATATCAATGTGCGGAGCTGAAAGCGAACCGATGCCATAATACGAGCTCGGGTTACGAGCAGCGCTTAACGTCAACAAACGCGGCACAATTAAAAACATTAAAAAATGCGATGCGTTGAATTCACTCCAGTTTTTAAAACGACTCGTTTCACAAGTCCCTACTGTGAGAACCGACCGGTAACCCGAACAATTAAAATAGACATCGGCGCGCCGAAAGCTCGCTAAGCAAGCGCGCCAACGCAACTCGGCCGCGTAAACTTGCAGACCGCGCTTTCATAAGCTCAACTACTTGTATAACTAGGACTCACCTTCGACACCATGGATCCTGGCGGCCAGTGTCGACAGCACGATGAAGATTGAAAGCAATTGAATCCCATAATCCGGTATAAAGTTCCTCGACCACATTTTGTAACACAACATTCACACATGGATCACACACATTTGTTTTACTCCTTCTATGTCGTTTGAACACAAAATAATCAACACTCACGGAACCAAATGTAAGAACTGACACTTCATTTTGTTTTTGAACTGTTGTTACGTCGAAAACATTTGTTTATTGGACATTTTAGCGGTAAAACACGTTTGAAAATAACGAAAAGCCCGGTAGGAACATGCGCAGCCGCGTCCCGCTCGCATCTGACGGCTTTGTCCGTAAATACACAGCGTACGGTAAATCAAAATGGCCGCCGGCGCATCTGTGTGCGTGCGCAGCCCTTGTAACAATACATATTTTGGTATCTAAGCTTTATCACTTAGTCCAAGGACTAGTTTTAATCATTTGAAAACAGAACACAACCGATTTAAGTCATGAATTGTAGAATATTTGGCTAAAACACCGTGAGAACCGAATAACACACACATACAAACGTACGCGGAGGAATGTTGATTCAATGGAGAAATCAAGCGATTCAGCAGCGCTGTGTGCGCGCAACCAATCAAGAGCTTTTGAACTTTGTCGTTCATGCGCCACAACACAGATGGCGCTTTGAGTTTTTTAACTAGGGGTTGAACTTGGAAATAAATAAATTGAATAAAAACTGTTTAGTATTTTTAACGGATGATATAGGTATATGTATTTTTTAAACTCGTCTATAGCGGAACATAACAACAGGAATTGATAGTCTGCGTATGTCGGCGGCAATATTTGATCAATAATTTGGTTGTTCCGACTGTTATTGTAAACCTAGCGAAAGGGTGGAACTCGCCTCTTTTTATTATTAATCACAGCGACAATATTAATAACAATGGCGATGTGTTATCAAAAACATCCCTTCGAAATAGAAACAGAAGACCGGCTCACTACTATCAACACTAAAATATTTGAGATCAAAAAGAAAATACAACTATCAGGTGCGTGCGTATAATTGAATTATCATAGGTGTAATTTTGTTTAAAATATTCTTTAAAATGGACAAGCTGATCAAATCTGTAAGAATAACCGATACTATATCTATTATTATTATTTCTATTTCTAGTGAAGGCCCAGTTTCTCGTATGAAAATTTTCAAAAACATATTTTTGAAACAATGTGAAACACGTTATCTGTGTGTTATCTTGATGTGATTGGTTGAATGAGTCTAATACGTGAAGGGTTGATCAGTGCTTTTTTTTTAAACCGGGGTTGTTTTATTTCAACACGATACCTCCACGCGTGCGCGACATAAAGGTCTCGACTGACAAACGGACAGACAGACAAGGATAACAAAGTGATCCTATAAGGGTTCCGTTTTTTTCCTTTGAGGTACCCTAAAAAACTGCAAATTAAAACATTAGTCATCATCATCTGCCTAGCCTTTTCCCAACTATATTGGGGTCGCTTTCAGTCAAACCGGATTTAGCTAAATACCAGTATTTAACTCCACAACCCAATAACTGAGGAACACGGTACTTCTTGGCAAGACTGGTGTCAGATTTTCTGGCTTCTGACAATCCGTAACGACTGCTAAAGATTTACAAATGACAGCCGGGACCAACGGCTTAACGTGCTTTTCGAGGCACGGAGGAAACTCGGTGTGTTAAGATGGTCACCCATCCACAGACCAACCTTGGCAAGCGTTGCTTAACCTTGAAGATCGACCTGTGCGGCTGTTATTCTTTAACCACGAGCTCCTTAAAAAAAACAAATACAGATTAAAACAGAAGTATACAACTAACCACATAATTTCTGCTTCAGAGGGCCAAAGAAAATCAAACTTCGAAGAGAACGAAGCAGAGAAGCAACAGAACAATGACCTCATAGAAACTTTGAAAAAGGAAATAAAAATGAGGCTCACAGAGCTGGCACAGGCTCGAGCTGTGATTGGTGAGGAGGAGGTGCAGATCAAGAAGTATCTGAATGAAGTGTGTCCAATGGGAGATAAGAGTGCTGATCAGGTTAAACTGACTTGTTTTTGTAAATTTAATTTTCTGAACGTCTGCCAGGCCGCGAAATTTGTTCGAAAGAGTCACCGCAGCCCTGGAACGCAAAGGGCATTAGGAGGAATACGTGTAGGTTTTAGTCAGTAAGTGACTGAGACACCTTTCTGAAAGTGGAAGAGACCTTATGCAATTTCCTAGCAATAGAAAATAAGATTCTGAACGTCTGCAGGTATGCAAACTGAACTAGCCGGTTGGTTGTTTGACCGTCTGTCACAGATTTTTTTCCGATATAATGGACTTGAAAATAATTCTATTCAACGAGTTCATATGAGTAGAGGTTCTCAGCCAGTAAATAATTATATATTGTTGTTTCAGTTATGAAGGTGTCAACATATTTTGCCGAAAGCTCAAATTAGCTTTGAACATCAAACTCATCTTACAGCGAATTTACACCAAGTAAACCAATTGTTTCCCTTTCTTTACAGATAACACACAATCTCGATCTGAAAGTGACAGAACAGAGAAAGATCCTAGACTTACTAAAATATGAGAAAAGAAGTAAAAAGAAGAAATTAGCAGAACTGGAGAAGGAGTATGAACATCTTTTGATAGAGAACAATAAAGGGATTCTGGTGAAGTCTAAAAACAGTAGCAAAGCTAGGAAGGTAAATATAATATGTTTAATAACCTGCCTAGCCTTTTCCGAACTACATAATTATTGGGGACGGATTCACCTAAATACCGGTATTTTACGTGGAGTGACTAGCTACTTCCACAATCCAGTAACTGGGATTCCCGGTTCTTTTTGGCAAGACTGGTGTCAGATTTTCTGGCTCTTGACCATCGGAAACCACTGCCAAAGATCTACAAATGACGGATATGTTTATCAATCATAAACCAATTAACTGCAAATTGTTTCTTGTTTTCTGTTGTAAATAGTATATACTTGATATTGAGCAGTAAGTATACGTGTTAAGTGATCACATTTACCATGTATACTAATTAATTAATATCTGAATTTGCGCACAGCACGTTTCGCACTTAGAAAACGAGATACACAAAGTTCTCATCCAATGGACGGAGGCTGAACTGGTCAAGAAGAAATACATCTCCATTAGGTAAGTCATGAGTGTGGTTGTGTATAAGAATTTTAATCAAAATATTATCAGTCACGCTGTCAGTTGACAACACGTTGCATATAAGCTAATGGGTCGTTGTTTATAACTTAAAGAATGTATATATTTACAGGCAAGCTCTATTAGATGATTCAGTTAAATTTGAAAGTTCTCTAACTCGCATTGAAGATCTTCTGAAGAAACAGAAAGAAGAGATCATGAAATTAGAGGTACCTATTTTCCATCACCTAACCCTATTAACCAAGATTAATTATAATTGATTAGCTCGCTTTGATTGGTTAGCTTCGTGATCCTCCAAAATAAGTACATAGTCATACTCTAATTAAAAATTGTTTTATAACTCAGAATCTAGCTAAACAAAAAAAGTTATTACTACAGAAAAAGCTAAGATTTTTAAAATATGAACTCACTAAAAGTTTATTCTTCACACCATTACTGACTGCAGCGTATTCGCGAGGAAGCAGGAGAGATGCGTATACGAGCAACAGCAGCGACAGCGGCGGAGGCTGCGCGGGCGCACGACGCCGAACACTCACGAGCGTCAGAACGAGCTTACTTCGCACAGCGCTTCGCTGAGAGGAAGCGGGAGTTGGAGAAGCTGGAGAAAAGAGTGTTTCCACCTCAAGGTGACGCTAATGGTCATAAGTAATGACATCATAAACCCGTCATTATCATCCTTACAACAATGTAAATAAAAGAAAATAAAGACAACCTACACCTTTGCTGCTGGTGAGGAAGCAAATAAATTAAACTGAACACAGTTTTGAAAACCATCCGGTTCCATTTTCAATCAAAGAAACAAACCAAAACAAATCTCCACCAGTTTACGGCTTTCAGCTGATGATGGATATAAATTAATCTTCTACTATAATATGTATTCCTTACCATCAGCTCGACCGGTGGTACGCCAGGAGTCGACAGGATCTACGGAGGGAGAAACCGTCCCCGAAGAAATTTCGGCTTCTCAACAGATGGAGGATATCTTCCAGAGATTGATGAAACTAACTGGTATGTTCATGAGTTATTTACAATTAATTTATACGTACAGAATATGCATCTTGGCGTTTAGCTTTTGGCTTGAGGTATTTTTACTTCACCCCGGTCGATTCGTTTTCATTAAACGCATCCAAAAAAAAAAAATCTAAGAAAAAAGTTCGATTCCTAATATCTCAAAAACAATGACATTGAAACTGTTTATTAATTGAAATTGAGTTACTTAATAGAACATATTACAGAAACTATAAAAGGTACTTGTTTTTAGGAGTAACAGACGCAGAGGAAGTATTCGACAGGTTCAAAGCGCAGCGTGACACGTCACAACGCCTCAGCTACCTTCAACAAACCACGGAAGAAGAGAAGCTGGAGTTGGAACAGACCCAGGCCACCATGATGGCAGAGCTTGAAGCTTTCAAGTTTGCCTCCGTCAAAGATAAGGATGAGTGGGTTTCATAAATCAAACCAACAAGATCAAATTAGCTGAAAGCAAGTAGATGTGAGGTGTTGTCTAATTGAAATAAAATACAAATTGAAGATTCTCTAATCTGATAATTTCAAGTAACTATAATATGCTTCGTTAACCAGTAATAGAGCGGTAGACCTGGAAATTATTTTTCCGTCACTAATCGATTGTCATGCCTTTGAAATGCGTTATATGAAAAACAGAAAAACTAGCGAGGCCTAAATACAGCAGTATACGTCATTACGTACACCCCTGTATTTAGGCCATAGGCTGATGATTATATAAGATACCTTGATAAGGAATAGGAAGTATTGGTCCTTCAAAAAAAAACTTACCATTAATCCACGGACATCTATAAACTTTTAACCAATCATTTTTAAAATTATACAGAGCTCAAGACCAAATAACAGCACTAAAAGAAGAGATAGCAGAAGAAAACGCGATCTTCGAAGAGCTTGTGAAGAATATGGACGAACTGGAGACGCTGCTTCTGGAAATAAAGAGACTACTGTATGAGCTGTGCAAGCTTCTTGACGTAAGTGTTGTACTTGGACAACGGCATACAAGTTGATGTTATCTATTTTGATTTCAAAAAACCTTTGGTACTATAGATAAAGACGTGCTATTAACATCGGCACCAAACCATCACCAGAATTTTTCGCGAATTATATGCAAGACTGCCAAAAGTAGGAGCTCGTGGCTAAATTATAACAGCCGCACGGGTCGATCTTCGAGGTAAAGCAATGCTTGCCGAGGTTGGTCTGTGGATGAGTGACCATCTTAACATAACGAGACTTCTCTGTGCCTCGGAAAGAGAAGCCAGAAAATCTGACACCAGTCTTGCCAAGAAGTACCGTGTTCCCCAGTTAATGGGTTGTGGAGGTCTGGTAGGCAGCCGCTCTACGTAAAATACTGATATTCAGCTGAATCCGGCTTGTCTGGTAGCCGACCCCAATATAGTTGGGAAAAGGCTAGGCAGATTATATGCAAGTCCACCAACAATTCGTAAAACATGGTAGTTTTGTTTCGAAACCATATAATACTAGATCTGGATCTTTTTTCCCTACCAAATGTTTGCTAGGCATTCTGAAATTTTAACTCTCTCGAAGTAAGGCGTAATAACTTTTTACTCATGTTCGCTTATCGAACGCTTGTAGGTGAATCTGATAGTCCTAAGCTAGCTCAGCAGGCTGTTTGTTCCTCTTCTGCCTCAAGCCGCAAACACATACACATTATCACGAGCTAACTCTCAACTAGTTCATGTGCTTTCTTTGCTCAATGCTCTTCTGGCTTGAACACCGCAATATGGCTCATTTGCTGGGAAGTGGATAGTTGTGTGTCGTGACTCGTGCATATTTAAGATTTAATGAGAAGATGGAGGAGAGATGATTTTCTGTTCATATTCATATTTGATAATATTCTTTTTATCCGAATGTGTTTATATTTTTTTAGTTCTTCTCATTTTGCACAGTACAACTCTTTGAATGTGTCACAAGTTTTGAACACAGTTTAGAATTTTACATCTTATCAATTTATTTGGAATCAACATATGATCCAAACTTAAAGATGTAGCAACAGCAAATTGCAGCGTACAATGGATACATTCCGTTGGATAGTGCATCAGACTTTTGCTCTATAGAAACCTAATAAGCCCAAACTTTTAAATTGCAGATCATCCCGGAGCCAAGCATGCCTGAATGGACAGCAGAAGCGAGGGACGTACAGGAACTGGTGACGGTACTTATATGCCGCTATGAGAAGGCACGAGCCAAAGCCGAGGATATCAAGGAGAAGCAGAAGGATACTACCATCATCATGGTGCCTTCTACGGTGAGATATTTGATTGAAAACCAAGGCTTAAGTGGTTCAAATAACTTGCCACCTTGTTCGAGGTTTACAGAATCAATTTTATTAATTGGCATGATTCTGGCCTATGATACTGACTATCCGTAACGTCTGTCAAATATCTACGAATGACAGCCGGGACAAACGGCTTAATATGGCTTCCGAGGCATGGAGAGATCCAGGTTTATAGATGGTCGTCTATCTACGGGTCGACTTCAGTGCGCGTTGCTTAAACTCGAAGATCAAACCATGAAGCTGTTTTTTTTTAGAGAGAAGGGTTTTTTTTCAGAAGTTATCTTGTAAAAATTATGGGCATTTTGATGTCATGAGGCAGAGGTCTCACACACATCAAGTTGTATACCTTTGTCCAAATGCAACACTTAATTCAAGAAGCTTGCACAGCGCATACAGTAGTCTCTTTATTTCCAGAAGCAGCGTCTCCAGTTCGTCCATATTCTTCACAAGCTCTTCGAAGATCGCGTTCTCTTCTGCTATCTCTTCTTTTAGTGCTGTTATTTGATCTTGAACTCTGTATAATTGTACAAATGATTGGTTAAAAGTTTATAGATGTCATGAGGCAGAGGTCTCATGACATCATAATGCCCATAATTTTTACTTCAAACCACGTCACAACTTTACACTCCTTAAATCATCTAATGACTTATTCCCCTCTGGGCGGAGTAGAAGGGAGTGTCAGACTCTTACTGACTAAAACCCATCCGTTCCTACTAATGCCGTTTGCGTTCCAGGGCCGCGGTGACTCTTTCGAACAAATTCCGGAACCCAGACAGAAGTTTGCACTCCTACTTGCTTTAACAACAACACAGAAATGGTGTAATAATAATGTGACCCCCTTTTTTTCTGGATGGGAAATCATCAAATGACTTGTCCCGCTCTGGGCGGAGCGGAAGGGAGTGTCAGACTCTTACTGACTAAAACCCACCCGTGATCCTTCTTGTGCCCTTTGCGTTCCAGGGCCGCGGTGATTCTTTCGAACAAATTCCGCAACTCTAGCAGGCACTGACCCTATGAGGCCCCGTCTTCGATGCTGACGGCTCTATGAGGCGCGCGTGGAACACGATGCGCCGTCGTCTCGGGCCTGGTTGCTATCGGACGGCGAGCCACCCATAGCTCGCCGTCCGCAGGCCCGATAATGTGACCCCCTGACCTTACAATAATTTACTTTTAAATTCATATTTTATTGTTTTCTACAGCCGGCCAGCGCTGCAGCGTCAGTGGCCGGGATGAGTGGAAGTCAGAGCACGCCCAAAGAGTCAGAGAAGAATGTTCCTACATACAAGGAACTCTTGCAAAAGGAACCTGTGAAAGCTCAAAGTAATTATCATAACATTGTCTTTGGAAGTTGGCAGATAAAGGTTTTTTTTTAATTCTCCTGTATCGTGGGTGCGTTTACAAACATATAAACTCAAATTCACAAACATCCAGACTCCGAACAACTATCTGCAGGCCATACAAATATTTGTTCCGTGCGGGAATCGAACCCGCCACACGCAGTGCAGCAGCCAATGGCTCAACCACTGCGCTCACCGTGTCGTCAAAAGGTAGACTACCTTCGAAGATGGTGACTTCATTTCGTAGCAAGGACTGAACTTCTAGAGTTGATTTGGTTAAGTGGAAGTTGGTTTGGTTGGACATTGACAAAAACGATGAGATGATGGGATATTTAAAAGAAAACCTGAAAAATTCGTGTATGATAATCACGCTTGACAGAAACTCCAAATGTCTGTCCTAGACTGCTACAAAGGCGATACGGAAAACTATCATTTTTTAAATTAATTTAAATTATTAAATTTTCAGCTTCGGAAGATGAAGAAGATATACCTTCGCGCTGTTACCTGAAGAGACAAGCTCAACTGATAGTGGACACCAAGTGCAGGAGGAAAGGGTTCAGATTACCTTACCCTAGAAAATAAACTACACCCGTAAACCGTTCATGAAGACCAAGTTCAAATTATATTAGACATTCATGTATAGTTAAGTTATATAGCACATGAAATATAAATCGGAATCAGAGTAATGTTTTAATGGTATTGATACTTAATAATACTGACCATAGAACACTAGATTTAAATAGTAAAGATATGATGACGTTTCTAACGTCTCGCCGTCTCGCGCACACGATCGATCCCGAAGACAGTCGAACGCCTAGCGAAGTCGCTAGGACCTAGCTAGACGGGCCAAAAATGGACCAATTTGTGGCGTAATAAAAACGTGCGGTCTGCCCCGTCCTTAGTAGGTATATGACACTACTACATACACTTATTTAATGTGAATAAATTATTTATATCTTTATCCCGTATTTTTTACTTTTTGCTTCATGTTTATCATAAGTTTTCACATGAGAAAACTTATGGTAAATACTTTTTCGATTACCCTATCCAAAAAAAAAACGTAACATACAAACACAACTCGCAAAGACAAGCAATCTATCACATCTCATGACAACGTCATTGAAAACCATTGACAACTCCAAAAAATGATCACAAAATCAATGGTTTTGTAACATTTTGGAATAGTTTACTTTAGTTATTTTCAATTAGCATCAATTTTCAAGAATCATGTTCCACCATCCTGAAAAGAACGCTTACCTTCAGCTTGTATGTCCCATGGAACCACGACTCATCAATAAGGCTGTTAGATACGCTATGAGGAAGAAATATGGAACGGGTACCTATCTTTCACTAGGCTTTTCCGCCGGCTTCACCCCCCTATCCCACAGGAACAGCCTTTAGCACTCAACGATAGTAGCTTCTTCCGTCAATCAATCTTCGTATTTAGATCCGGACATCCGAAGATTGTAAGGTCGCATTTTGGTCCAAAGTCGTTAACCAAAAGGAGGACGGTAAACACAGTGTAGGTTCCTACTGTGTTATTTTTGGCTAACAAATTTAGGCCAAAGTTATACCTCTGAACCAAACTTCACTGAGTAGCCTTTAACCAAACCAATGATTTCAGAATATTTTTAAATAATGGTGTAGGTATATTGAAATGGTCGTGGCATCCCAAAGTAAACCTGGAGTATGTCGCGCTCTGAAGTATATTTACACCCGTTTTAATCTTTAAAACCGTAACACAGCACGGTCATAACCGATAAATATCTATCGATAAATCAAGCTCTTTCACAAATCTTCAGCTACTTTACTGAAATTACTAAAAAATACAGGAATTATTTTATGTTTTCACAACGGTGATGGGAAACCAGTTGAAGAAGACATTTAACAGCCGTCCCTTTGGTCCGCGTGATGTATCTGACAGAGTGGACGCCTGTTAGCTTTGGTGTGTTCACTTACCGCGCAGTCTTAATCCAAAATTGGACTGTTGGGAAATGAGCTTGTTGCATTAGGCCACATGCTAATTATTCCTCACCTCCTATTTCAGAAAATGATGATTCTAAGGCATATGTAGAACTACCGCCAGCTAAAAAACTAGAGTCCGAGCAACCTTCCCTATCCACGCCATGTGTCGACGTCACAGTGGCTCGGCTAGGCTTTGAACGAATCGGTCTCAAGATTCTCATCAGGGAACTGAACTCACGTGACAAGTTAATAAAACTGCAAGCCATTCACACTTTGATGGACCAGGTGAGGTGATGTTGCTTATCTAATCGTTTTAATAAGGGGTTCTTTTAAAATAATTGCCGGATTATTTAAATGAATTAAGAGACCATAACATTTTTTCATTTCTATGTACTCACAGGATGAATCAGGACAGTTCCAGTCTATTTTTCGAAAAGCTATCGTAGTGATTCAGTCAATTAAAACCGTGAGTTTAGTTTGCGTGGTGTGTATAACAATATAATAATGTTTTATCGTCAAACAGGTACAAATACCAGAAAGCGTTTATTTCCTTCTCGACCGCCACGTTGTGTACAGACTCATCGATCTCATGCCGGATAACGACCCCATTGTCCGGGAGAAGGTGGCCATCATTCTAACTCGCCTTTCCAACTTTTTCCAAGGCAGAACGGAAATCATGATGCGCCCCATTTTCGTCGACCATCTCATATGCATGATCATGCAGGACCGCAAAGAAATACGATACGCTGCTTCACTCTGTCTCAAAACTCTCACCAGAACCAGATGTCTGTGCGAAGTCATCATCAAAAACGAAAAAATCATAGAGAGCCTCCTGAAAATGATCAAACACGACTACATGGAGATTGTGTTATACCACTTAAACTCACTGAAGAACTTATCAGAGTGGGACCCCGTCCCAGCACTAAAAGCGAATGCTTTTAAAGTGATGCAGAAACTTCTGATATACCACCATTATAGAGTGGTACAAGCGGCTATGGATTGCATGACACAACTCTGCAAACACAGCGTGGGCAAAAAGTTAGCGGACATATACGACATTAACGATCGTTTAGTATCTTTCCTGCTATCTCCAGACATTGAAGTGGTTGTGAGCACTCTTAATCTGATACAGTATACCACAACGACGGAACGGTCTTTATGGCGAATGAAACAGAACACTTTTGTCCTTGTCAAGCGTTTGGTGGCAATGGCGGTTTCGCAAAGCATACCATTGCTGCAGATGCGGGCGATGCAGGTACTGATCAACCTCTGCGAATGTTCTGACATCAGGATCGAACTAAAGACCAACTGGGAAAAAGTGATCACCAACAAGGTAAAGATTCGACCTCATGAGAATTTTGAGGGTACTTCGGAGACTACATCGTTTGGGCTTGCGTGTGGTTACAACTACAAAACTATGTGTTTAGAAGACCTGGAAACAATTAAGACGGATTACGGGAATACTGTTCAACCAGACGATGTGCACAGCTACATCAGCAGAATGATTGTCGTCAAACAGAATCTGATTAAAGCTATCAATACTAGAAAAGATAAAAATTAAGATTATGTTTCAATATTATCATTCAATCGAGAGGCTTACCAAAAAGAGTTTCATCGGTCGTTTTTTTTTATTGATTTATTTTAGTGAAATCTTTTCTTTGTGGAAAATAAACGGTTCTTGTTTTACTATCTCGCTGTACTTCTTTTTTCTTTATATTAATAATCGTTTCGCAACAGCTGCATTTTATCTTTGCAACGAATGTGGCCGTTTGCTAGCGCTGATTTAGATGATTGAATGCAGGATTCTAACACAGCACCATGGCGAAAGCTATTATGTTGCCTGACCAAATCAACACCCCATCAGCCAATCTACCCTAATGAGCTCTAGGAGAGATGGGGAGTGGATTCCTACGAAAGTAATATGTGATTATAAGTACGGAATTTGAAAACGCGCCAGGGATTATAGACTTCATACAGTAAAACTTTTTCGAAGACGAGGGAACGTGCAGAAACTACAGGTGGCAGCACAGTCGCGTCAATGTCAAGTATATTTTACTAATATGTTTCAAATTTGCAATGCTAGATTAGTAGACTGTGCCAGTCTACTTCATGCACGTTCCCCTAAACGGAGGATGCCGGAAGTATAGGTGGCAACACCGGTCAAATATTTACAACGTAAAAGTGTCAGATTTGCAACACTAGATGGCATAGTCTACGCCGTGTACGTTCCCTCTTTGGTGTAAACTTGATGCCGTCAAATCTTATCAAAATGTCAAACATACTCGTCAAATTATTTTGCCCGATTTGTTTCATGTTTATTTGGTGGCTTCTCATAGTTCGGAATATTTATAAAAGAGAGGTGGTTCCTCGGCAAAAGTTGATCGTTTGTAGTTGTTTACTAAGATTTTTATAGTTATATTACGAACATCAAAAATGTACTGTCCCTACAAGAATTCGTACCTCCAGCTATCGACGAGCGTAGACCCAAAGCTGATTAATAAGGCGATTCGACGAGCCATGCGAAAGACACAATTTGATCCCCATGACGGTAAATAAATCACATTTCCTGATAGTTATAACCTGGAGGCAGTGAACGCAAATAAAACATGGGAGCATTACTTCAAGGGATCTAAGCGCGAATCGTGACCCAAAAATCCAAACCAACTCACACATCGAAACCTCGTCGCTGATTCGCCGAACCACACCAACAACATTATTGCTAATACGCGATGCACAGTTTTAAATTGACCTTATTTCCCAAGTATTTGGGTTTAAATAACCATGTAACGAATAGGCCGTGTAACTAAACACGTGAGCGGCGCAATCGGTAAGCCCCGCCTACCGCGGCGCAATGTGCTTTGGGTCATTTTTTTGAGTTAGGAATGCTTCCATGTTTTATTTGCGTTCACTGCCTGGAGGTGTTTATGAGTATTAGAGGCTAAGTACATCTAGGAAAGCATGCTCTATCGACAACTACCCTTTCTACAGTCTAGATTCATCGCTTACCATCAGGTGCGACAGTGGCCAAACAAGAGCATATCAATAATAAAAAACTACCCACATTATCAGGGTAAGTATCGAAGAATTTGAAGGCATGCGACATCCACAAACCCGCACTGACGCCGCGTCAAAGACTACTATGTATACTCGCCGCGTGGCTTAAGCTGTTCCTCAATAGAGGCCTATGTCCCATCAGTCCCTCACTGGGAACAATAAAGTTGGAATACTCTATGGTTGTCCAAATTAACTTGGCATCAATGATAGATGACTACAACTACTTTGTTTTTTTAGAACGCCCACCAGCGCAAAGAATGGAGTCTATGCAGCCATCTCTATACGCTCCATGGACGGATATCACGCGGACTCGCATGGGCTTCGAACGGGTGGGTCTGCGGATCATAAACAGGGACATCAGTTCGGATGACAGCTTCATTAAACTGCAAGCTATCCATTCTTTACTGGATCAGGTGATTAATTGAGTACAATTATATTCATCGTTATTATTTCAGTAGAAAGACATTTGCCAACTGATTGCGGTAGGTATTAACAAATTCTGCTGGGGTTGCGGGATTTGTTCGAACGAGTCACCGCGGCCCTGGAACGCAAAGCCACTACCTTCCACTCCGCCCAGAGGGGGAGAAGTCATTTGCTGATATAAGGAGTGTAAAGTTATGACGTGGTTTGACGTAAAGTGTGATACGATGATCATGAAAAAAACGCGTGGCTAAAAAACTTTTTTCATTTTTAGTTGTACGCCCCGCCCCACCTAAGATCTACCCTTACAAGTATCACGTTAGCCCTACATATTACTACCTAGTTTCCATCGACTAATTGCTGTACTGTCCCCTAACTCCTAACTGTTAAGGAGTTCTGTTCAGCTTCATCATCAACACAACAGCATCAGATGTTGACACTCTGAAGCATATATTACGAGACATAATTATTACGTAACAAAAGCACCATACGAGCGTATAATTTTCGGTGGTTGCCCTCGATTTCTCCTGGATCCCATCATCAGTTCCTGACCTGGTGAAAATGGGACCACCTCGGAAGTGAAATCTATCCAACAAAAATAAATTGAAATCCGTCTGTAATTTGTGTTTGTGTTTTTTTTTTTTTAAAGGAAAGATTGACGGAAATATCGGTGAACATACATAAAAAAAAAATATTATACATACAGACGAATTGAGAATCTCCTTTTTTTGAAGTCGGTTAAAAATAACAGCAAATAAGTATTCTTTCATTTTTTCATTTCTGCAACTGTATTTGTTGCTTTTGCATTTTGTTTTTTCAAGCAGATGATTTTTTAAATTACGTAGTACTACGAAGATATCGATCTGAAATTGGATTGCTGACATCTCCCGAGCATCCCTGTCCCGTCATTTAGCTGTTCTGTGCTTAGGAAACTGATTTCATTTTCATTCATTATCAAAAATTTCAAAATTCAAAGCATTTATTTCAATTAAGCCCTTTACAGGCACTTTTGAATTGTCAAGTCGAAAGAGATGAAGCTATCTGCACGTTGCAAAGCGTAGATCTCTATGGAGAAGAACGTGCAAGAAACTCTCAATATCACTTAGGTTTATAAGCAAACCATTTTTCAGCGTGTCAGTCAGTAATGTTAATAAAGTAATAGAATTGACCTATGTAGGTACAGACAGTTAACAGAAATAAGAATCCATCCTGGCAGTTCTTTGTTCACTGTACTTAAAACATCCGCATCTTCCAACAGGTCCAAATATCAGAAAACGCCTTATTTCTTGTGAACTTGAACGTCGTCTACCGGCTTGTTAACCTCCTGGAGGACCGCGACCCCATCGTCAGGGAGAAGGTCTGCCTCATCCTCGCACACCTCTGCAACTACTTCCAAGGCCGGACCCGCATCGTCTCCCTACCGGTCGTTATAGATCGCCTCATGTTTCTGTTCATGAGAGATCGCAAGGAAATAAGATACGCCGCGGCACTCTGCCTCAAACAACTCACCAGATACGACTGCGACGTCATCTCAAAAAACGAAAAACTCATCGAAAACCTCCTGAAAGTGATCAAAAATGACCATGTAGGTATTGTGCTATTGCATTTGGAGTCGCTGAAGAATCTCACAGACTGGGAGCCAACGAAAGCACTAAAGACGAATGCGTTTCAAGTCATGTTAAAACTCTTATCGTACAACGACAAAAGGATCGTGCAAGGAGCTATGGAATGCATGAGACAACTCTGCAAGCACAGCATAGGCAAAAAACTAGCCGACAAATACGACATGACGAAATTTTTAGTACCTTACTTATATTCTGATGATCTACAGATCATCATCAGCGCTGTGGGTCTAATGATGTACACTTCAATAACGACGATGTCAAAATGGCGGTTGAAAGAGTTCCAGTTTCAGTTGAGTAAGCGTTTAGTTGTTCTGTGCTTGACAAAGGACGTGCCAGTGCTGCAACTGCGAGCTATGCAGCTATTGGTCAGCATGTGCGAGATACCGGACTGCAGACATTTTATTAGGAAGAATTTAGGAGCGAAGATCAGGGGTATAACGATTAGAAAGCCAGAGCACTGGGACGGTACTACGGAGACCAAGCGTTATGGTGTTGATATTGGACATCACTATAGGACGAGGTACATCGACAATGTGGAAACTATCAAGGTGGATCGCGGTGATAGTGCGGAAGCTCTGAACGTAGCAAGCTACTTGGAACGGGTCAAGACTACAAAGGAGCGTCTGCTCCATAAAATAAACATGGAACCATATAAAGATTAAAACCTTCTTTTTAAAAAGGCAGATAACAATTAACTGAAGAATAAATCTGTCAAAACGCCATTTTCATTACTCAGGCAAAAGTTATCTGACTAATGAAGCTTGGACCCTATAAAAAATATGCTTTAAAATTCTGTACCTACACCTTATTATCTTGGTTTTGATTGAAACTCGATATTTAATAATAAGCATTTATTTTTATAAATTATACGAATTACAATATTTGAGCTAGACATTTGGTTTTATTTAAACACGTTTTTGTGCCTCGTGGCATACTTAAAGCTACATGCAGTCCAATAAACTAAATTATTAATTATTATCTATAACGTTACAGGCTTTTATTGATATTTCATAGAAAATATTCAAGTTACAGTACGTAATTATGGATATGTCACCGGAAAACTGCAAGCGCCGTAAGATTGTAAAATATCGCGTGACATTGTAAACAATTTTATCTTAATAAGACACGGACATATTGGAAAGTATTGAACTTGCATTTATTCTATACAAAAAGATTTTTTAATAATATATCGAGAAATTATAATCTAATAAAGATTTATTTACAATCTTACGGATTCTGCAATATTCCGGTGACGGATATCTATAGTAGCATAACATTAAAAAATAATCCAGACATTTCGATGCAGTAACACAATTGAAATACAAAATAATACCTACAAATGAAAAAATCATTTTAGTAAAAATTATTATTATTCCATACACACTAAACTCATTGATACAAGTTTAATGGTGGCTGTTATTATTATTATTATTTTCAGTAAAATTGTATCTGTTTTCACAATATCACTGGCAAATGTACATTACTTCTAAAATCACAAGTATCGTGCGGTAACTTTTTCAACTCAAATATTTGAGTTTCTGTACGAATATAAAATAATTTGGAAGAATTATACAATTTAATTTTGTAAACTTAACACCTTGTATAACACTGGATATTTTATCAATTCCCTGTTAGAAAAACTAAGTTAAGATTTAAGTTTTTTTAAGCCGATACATATTATGTAAACCAATGGGATAACCGCCATCTAAATAAAAATAGTAAAACACAAGAAAAATCATAGAAATAAGAACACATACGTGTTGTACAAAAATGTAAGAAAATTCATCAATATAATTAATAGAAATTAAATAGGCGACCGAACATTTTCATACGCTGAACAAAAATAACAAAAACATTTTGATTACCCGAGTAAAATCATCATTAATACCATTAATCGTCGAGATGTGTTAAGTGATAAAAACAATATTTGTGCAAATCTAGACAGTATTAACAAATATCATAATTGGTTTAAAATTACTGCTTTATATCAATTTGAGTTACCTAAATTATCATTATATCAGCCTGAATATTCTATAAACATCTCACTATGAAAGTTTAGGTAATGTGGGAGTGGAAAGAACTGTCATTTCTTCTTACTTAATTTTCCTCAAGTACGAACCAACTACAGAAAGGACTCGTACGTGTTAAGAGCTTGTCGTACGTACAATACGGTGTGTCAGGATGTCGGGCTTTATTTGTTTACCAGCAGCTTCAAAAAAGTTAAGAAAACTTTAGACTGATTGCTGGAATGCTGAAAGTTGTTTTCTTTTTTTTGTAAATTTTTGTTTATACTTTTGAGCATGATTAAACGTATGTTTTCGTGAGATTTGTGCATTCATAATCTTCTTATACGTAAAATTCTCGTGTCACGGTGTTTGTGGTTGAACTCCTGCGAAACGGCTCGACCGATTTTCGTGAATCTTGGCGTGCATATCGGCTAGGGTGGTGAATCGGACAACATCTATTTTTCATCCCCCTAACTAAATTTTTATTTTATGTGGCAAAACGACGTTTGCCGGGTCAGCCGTATTTAAATGAAAACTTGTAAATGGCATTTTTTTACATATCGTTAGTTTCTACTATAGTATATTAGCTGTAAGTTTTACTGAAATTTATAATATAAATAAACTTTTTTAACGTTTAGCAGAGCGATTCTGTCAACCTAGCACAGTGTAAACTTAGGTGAAATTAACATAAAGTTATCCGTCTATATGTAAAATGAAGTTAGTTGTTCATACATTGTTTGTATGAACAGCTAACTTCATGTTCATTGATATGACAGTTCACTTCACGGTGAAAGATTGACATGATAGACCGATACCTCATATTAAGTTAATTTCACCTTAGTTTTCACCGTGAGTTTCTTACCGAATAGGAATATATACTGTAGTAGTAATATTCTGCAAAATTCTCACCATGAACACTCGAAGGTTCGAAGGTATAAATTGAAAAGAAAAAATGGCAGCTATAGGGACTGCCAATAGAAATGAAAAATAATGTTTGAATCAAAATTATAATCAAACAAAAACACTTTTTCAACAATGCACAGTATATACACATTGAGCTTTTCACTAAATCCATTCAATTTCACTTATACGCATGAGTCATGAGCACATCGGTGACGCGACCCATAAGATATTCCCCTGCCAAGAAGTGCCCAACGCGGCTAAAGAAGTTCTCACTTCAAAAAACAAGTGTACAATGTTTTTAATTAATTATAATAAAAAGTTAGTACGGGACAGCAACTGTAGCCACATAAACATTCTTCGATTGAAAAAGTTGAATTAAATGGTTCGTACTGGAACAATGAGCCGTCAATAGGGGTGTTGCCTGAGTAAAAAATATATGATTATGTTTAGTCCGTCAGTTAGACTATAGAAAAATATTGGACACGTATTTTTTCCTTTATCAAATCTATAAAAACTGACGAAGATAAAAAGCATCAAAGATCAGGAGTGGGAGCGTGTGACGTCACGGACGGGTAAAAATTGTAGCGAGTAGTGACGTCACACGAGTTTTTTACGCACTGTGTCGTCTTCATTTATTGTTTATATGCAAAAAGAAAAAATACTTGTCCAATATTTTTTGGAAATCTATCAGACGGACAAATCAGATTTTTTTAGTCAACTACCCTATTATAATCCCACCTATGATTAGGTGGATGGCATAGCACTTTACCTACACTTTCATGGTGAGATTATTTATAGATACCGAACACGCGCTATGAAACAAAATGAGTATGTTCTCTCTTTCCCTCCTATGAGCCAGTACTGAAACACATTTTTAGCCTCATCTGTAAAGTTATCAGTAGTAGTTAAGTAATTAATCTCAATATCAAGTGATATAGAGGCTGATTTGAGTAACGTTGAATAAGTAGGAAAGAATTTTACTTAGCTAATTTACATACAAAACAGGAATACTCGATTTGTCTATCTATGCTATCGATATTTTGTAAGAATTGTGTGTAAAGGCGATTCTAAAATGCAATTCTATCCTATATCTACCCTACGGTGATATTTTTCAGAAATAATCTATCAAGTTTAATTTGCTGTATAGGCCATTTATTAGATACATTTTTTCATCAACTCTGGTACTTTGAAAAGTTTTATTCTACTCAAATTACTCTACTTTTTCTTGAATTAAGGATTGATTTTACAATAGCCATATATATCGCTTTTTATGTTATAAAGTTACAGTTACATAGCTTTTAAATAGAAAACATCAAACCGCCATAATTATTCTCCACGTCAAAGTTATCTGACTGCTGAAAAACGGCCACATGTTTCACATAATCTACACTGGAAATCTAAAGGTTATGTTTTATAATATTATTATAACTACAGTTAAATCTAATTGCATTGTAATAGTGGAACCTTAGTGGGTGTTTAAAAAAATGTTAAATTGGCTCAATCACATACAGTCTTCGATAAAAGCATCTATCTACAGACAATTTAAAACTGATCACAATAAACAAACTCGAAAAAATAACATCACTAAATGTTAAACGCACACTGCCCAACTTTAAACATAATTTACAAGAAAATCTCACTTATAGCTGCTAGATATTGCAATCTTCCCGCCAAGGAAACACCCCATTTTCTATAGACAGTGTAGCATATAGACAGCGGCTCTGTCGTCTCGAGTAGCGTACGCGCGGTGACACGGGGTCGGGTGGGGGCATTGCCTACCACAGACTAGACAGTTGTCAACCGACCGCCGGAGAGAGAAGACGTGCACGCTTACTACGAGCCGATATCAGTGTAATTTAGTGTTACTCTTTCCTAATTTCATCCTCTGGATCCTAGTGTACATTACAGACAGTACCTCCATCACACTGTACACACCAATTTAACTGCAGTATCTACCAAATATCACTGCCATATCATATCACAATATCACACATCTCAAATTTTACAATAAAACAGTTCACTAACTACACCGCATCATCATTATTAATATAAATAATAAGTCTTCTGACACATGAATTCATACAAATGTCTTATCTGCAGTACATCCTGCTTTATTTTCACACAAACAAACTTGTAGGAAATACTTGTATCTTCTGCCGCAAACCGTACCTAAAGACAGACTTGGTACATCACACAATGTGGAATCTGCAGAACATTTAAATGTCCTATACGTAAGACATTGTCTGACACATATGTTTGGGGAACGTGCACGAAGTAGCTGTTAAACATCAATTTGCACGTATTTATAACGCAAAAGTTACGAATTTGCGCCAGTAAATGGCGCTGTCGGCGCACGGAACGATCTCCTAATGTATGTATCTAGAAAGTATAGATGGCAGCACACATGCGATATAATTTTACTATGTATTTATAGTTACAACTTTCAAATTTGCAACGCCAGATGGCACAACCTACGCCACGCACGTATTTTAATAGCATTTTAATAACCTTTAAGAAATTTTATTACACCTCCGCTCAAATAGTGTCATAAGTCATAAAATTAGAAAATCTGTTTTATTGTACTACTGGTGCCGAAAAACTTAAAAATCTTATCTCAAATAATGTAAATAGTTTAACTACTTATGCGTAGATGGCGCTAGTGACATTGTACCTATCGTTCGTATCGTACAATATATTAATTCAAACGCTTATAGACAACGTGCACGGCGTAGACTATGCCATCCAGTGTTGCAAATCTGAAACTTTTACGTTGTAAATATTTGATCTGTGCTGCCCCCTTATACTTCCTGTACCCTCCGTTTATGTACGAAGTAGACCGTGCCATCTAGCGTTGCAAATTTGAAACTTATAAGTAAAATATACTTGACATTGACGCGCCTGTGCTGCCACCTATAGTTTCTGCACGTTCCCTATTACTCGTTAGTTTGTGTTTTTTACTTATGACACTATTTGAGCGGAGTTACGATATATGCAAGACGTTTAAAAGTCTTGTATACATGACATGTTTAAGCCATATCTGCAGTACTTGCACTTCCTATATGCAAGGTTAATTCAACGTCATACGTATAGGACATTTCAACGTCCCATTTACAGGACATTTTCACGTGCTGCCTGGAGGACAATTTTCACATTCACATATTGAAACTGGAATTTCGACAATGTCTCGGCACACTAGCTACGTCCGGCTAGTCGGCGCAGGAGTCAGTGTACTGCACGTACTCGTAGAGCGCTTTGCACAGGTCGTGCAGGGTTCGGTCTCACCTGCCGCCGCCGCGCTTGTTCAGCGGGTCGTACACTTCCGCCTCGGAGTCGATCTCGTCTTCCGACAGAGAGAGGGACCCACCGACCCGCCGGGTGCGCAGACCTTCCTGGAAATTTACATTGTTTTCTTTAATAACTGGATTTACGAAAAGAGACTTAAGTACTAAGACAACAGCGTGTTAGTACTTATACTCCATTCACAATAAGATTAGACATTGTAACAAAATAGTTTAAAGTCCGTTCAACAGATTTTTACTTCTATTCCGTACGTATAAGGATGGCATTAAAAGCAAAAACGTGATTATAATACCAAGTGTTTACTGCAGCTACCATGTGTCATGCCACCAACGCAATAGAAGTCAAAATCGGTTGAACGGACTGTAAAAAAGATGTATTTTAATGTCGTGAATGGGGTATAGTCTCTTTTCATTTAAAAAATACTATACTGTTCTGCAAGTAGGTCCCAAGTTGTGTATGTGAGTTTACATGTTTGTGAACGTACCCACGATACAGGAGTAAATCCTAGTGTGGGGCAACGTTTTGATGTAAAAAAAAACTTATTCTTTATTTTAGACAAGACATACACAAATACAATACGACCGCTCATGTACAACTGCGAATTTAATAATATAAATAAATAAATTGCTTTCTTTTAGCTAACCTCAATGCGATACTGATATTTACAAACTAGGATATTTCAATAGTATTTTTTTAAGTTGTACAGATGCAAAACAGTTGAGAAGTTTTTTTTTGTAAGTGTTTTAATGGATCTATGTTAAGTGACGAGAAAATTAGTAATTACTAATAGACGAGTTGATTAATTGAGAATTGAGCATTATTTTAACCATGAATTAGTGCAATATGAATTAGTCCACTTCGATGTTATTTAATGTACAACTACATAGCATATAGTGTAACTTATCTACTAGGTCAATTATTTTGTTAAATTTTATAAAATTGGAACTGTTAAAAAATATTAAATCACATGCAACATGAATATTGAATAAACCAGCTGAAAGATAATTAAGTACTAATCTAGTACTTGCAAATATGCACAATAAATCTGAAAAAGTGCATAAAAATGACTCACAAAGAAATAAGAACTATCGTGTCCAGATTGAAAATGTGTCAGTTGCGAGTTGAAAAATATATCGCTAAAAATTTTCTACTATAATGTAGAAAATTTTTAGGGTGCAAAATTGATAGGATAAAAAGTAGTACCTATTAATTATTAAATCAACCTCCGAAAAGTCTACTTTCATTCAATAAATGCAGAATCCAGAATGAGCCCATATGTTTAATTATTATTTTTAATTCAGTAGACCGATATCATTAGTTAGTCCTTCCCTCTATTAAATCACACTATCCATTTATTAGTAATTAATAATACAACAGATAAAAATAAACCCCATATTAATATTATTCCTGAACATTCATTAAAAAAAAAATGTTAAAACGAAGAAACAGCACATAGCCACAAAAACAAAGAATAGACAACCAAGCCCTTGACGCCACAGCTAGCATAGACAAAAAAAAAATATCACAGCTCTACACCGTAAGTCAAACTACAGTGCGGTGCAGTGAACTTGTGCCCACCAATTCTGTGTCACTGATCCATGGAGCGCCCCCGTCCAAGCTCGTTTTCTGAACATACATAATACGTAACGTTTCAGAATATATTCAGTATATGAATAGTCATATCTGTTATGTATGTTAATGCACTAGGCAGCCTAGAATTTATCTAGACTCGGAAAGGCAAGTAACATTTTGATATTTTACATTTAGTACACAACATCTGCATTTTCGCAGCTATTTTGGTGACGGATTCCAGGTCTTAAAGGTTCGAACTGAATTTATATCATATTTATTATTCAATAGCAGCTTTCAAACATTTTTTTCCGTGTGATGAAATTTATTAAATTAAAAATAATGCATAATTATAGAATCACAAGACAACTAAGCATCTAAGTCAAATAGCAGGCTAAATCACAGGACAATTTAAGTAAAAAAACAATTAGTAAAAAGAAATACTTAAGTTGTAAATGCTTAACACAGTCAAGAAAAAATGAACACCACTAAGAAATGTACATATAAGTAAATAAATATCAATCCAATTTGGAAAATAAGTAAAAAATGACTAATTTCAAAATGAAATATAAATTATAATTAATCTGACATCGTCAAAGCTACGTTCTTTAGAAAAAATACAAAAATGTATAATCATGAAAAAGTCGAGTTAAGAAATTCCTGAAAACACATTAGAAAAAGATATCTAAGTACAAAAAACTAAACTCTATTCATTCAATATAGTAACTAAGTCCCACCCACTGCGTAAACACATAATATGGTATTTTCTTGAAATAATCTATTCGGTCCGTCAGTTAAATTATCAAAAAATATCGGGCCTGTACCATTACTGTGACCATCTTATTGTAAATACAGTTGAATCCGATTTTAACGACATCGAAGGGAAGTGAAAAATACGTCATATTAAGCGGACGTCATAAAAAGCGTAATCTTAGGAATTAAATAAATTCCCATTTGTTAGGTATTTAAACAAAAAAAAAATTAATTTTGATAATATATAGTCTTAGATCTACGACTACATGGAGTTCACAACCAAACTGGTAGTGGGAGTTGTGAGACTATATTGGAGAATGCTTTGTTGCATTAAGTCCGCCCATGTACCACTATTGTATATAAAGTTTAAATAAATAAATAAAAGACAATTTTTTTAAATAGTATTTTCAGAAAATCTTACGGACGGACCAAATAGAAGTATTATTTATCTATACATATATTATTTCACCCGAAAGTGCCGTTTAATGGCCTAATTAAACTAAACTGTTATACTTTGACCTTTAACCTTTGCACTTTGACTTTAACTTATCTAAACTGACTGACTGACATAGTGATCTATCGGGCTGAAATTTGGCATGCAGGTAGATATTATGACGTAGGCATACGCTAAGAAAGGATTTTTGAAAATTCGTCCCCTAAGGGGGTGAAAAAGGGGTTAACATTTTGTATGGAACTCCACGCGAACGAAGTCGCGGGCATAAGCTAGTACAGTACAAAATCATGGTCTCACCTCCAATATCCCAGCACTAGGCTCCGAAGCATACCCCTCGAAATGGCGCTGATCTTCCTCATAGTCAGATGATGAAGAAGAATCGTTGTCGACGTCGCGGGCAGTGCGGACCGAACACACCATCTGGGCTAAGTCCGTGAATGTGTAACTGGAAAGTGTTGGAAAAGTATTCGTTTAGTTTATTGAAAGTTGGTGTCTATGGCTTGTTGATGTCAATGATGACCATTACTCTAGCATATGCTTTACAATAAATTTACGTTCTAATATGGGTAACACATATTAGGACGTTTAATAACAGTAAATCCTTTTTTTTCTGGATGGGAAATCATCAAATGACTTCTCACGCTCTAGGCGTCAGACTCTTACTGACTAAAACCCATCCGTGATCCTTCTACTGCCCTTTGCATTCCAGGGCCGCGATGACACTTTCGAACAAATTCCTGCACCCTGGCGGGCACTGACTCTATGAGACAGTAGATCCCTTTGAGCTTAAATTTTGTGTCATGATAAATCAGATTTCGGGTAACAATAAATGAGGAATTCTATAAGCAAACAAAAGTGTAAATAATGTAGTTGATGCAGTTGTGGAATTTGTTCGAAAGAGTCACCGCGGCTTTGGAACGCAAAGGGCACTAGAAGGATCACGGATGGGTTTTGGTCAGTGAGAGTCTGACACTCCCTTCCGCTCCGCCCAGAGCGGGAGAAGTCATTTGATGATTTCCTATCCATAAAATAAAAGAAAAAAAGGTAGTTGATACTTTCAAGGTTATACATTTATGTAATATCGCACATAGATACGGCGAACTAAAATAAATAATGTACTGTAAGCTAACCATTGGCCTTATGTTAGAAGATTCCCCCGCGCCGACAATTTCTGTCCGAAGATCGATGATGTATTTTTATTATTGTGCAAAAATATTAATAAAATGTGTATGGAAAATGAATAAAGGAAAGTTATTTATCGAGGTTATTACTATAATACATACACCTTGTATCCTTTATGTAGTAAACGAAGCAATTCTGTGTCAAAGAGAAGAGAAAGAGATTTTAAATCTATAACAGACCAGTCACGAAAAAAGATAGATCAGTCAAGGAAGATTTGTGCCGAATTATGCTAAAATGTACCAAACCACATTCAATTCTCACCTCATTTTCTGAAATAATTCGTATAATTCTGTGGCCTGGTGCTAAAAGGGCCAAAGTACGTTTTTGTATGAAACGAGATTGTAATGTCAGTTTATTGAAAAACAATGATATTGATATAATTAAACAATGAGGTTAGGTTACCAACAATCTTTCAATACTTTTGAAAGATTGTTGGTAAGCTAACGCCCTTTTAGCACAAAAAATATCATTTATTTTTTTTCAATAAACTGGCATTACAATCTCGTTTCATACAAAAACGTACTTTGGCCCTTTTAGCACCAGGCCACAGAATTCTGGACGGACTTTAAAAATCTATTGATTTTATAGAAATACACGTGAAAAAGTACCTGCGAAATTACTATGAGTATTTGAAGTATAGTCCGCAATCTGGCTATGTTTAGTAAAACTGTATGCACAGTATAATGCTGTAATACATGCATTACAGCATTATGCTATGCATACATTTTTTTAAATCTTTTGATAAACCTTTATTTTTATTTTTGATACGTCACTTGCTTATTATATTTATTTATTCGTTTATTTGAGGTTTATAAAATTATAAAACTGTGGGTTGATTCATCTCAACAAAATCGGCAGCACTGCCATCTTAAAACTTACTCGGTAATCGACGGCTGTGGGTGACTTTTCCTGCCATCAGTACCGAAGCCACTAGGCCTCCGGCTTCCCCGCCGCTGCCCTTCGTAGTACGTAGTCCCGTAGCGGTACCTCATAGAACAATACAACGGTTCACTACTGCCACTCACTGCCCACCGGATCCTCCACCAGTTGACCAGTTTGGATAGAAAGTTCTAGACGCTACTGGCAGACCTCCACCAGTTCTTGGTCAGTTCAAAAGGAATGTTCTAGAAGCTCCTCTCTTGCTAGTTACTCACTTAACGAGTCGCATCGTGTGTCCTTCGCCATAGGTTCATTTCGAAGGGACCACATGATCATTTAAGAATAAGTCGAGCTTATTAAAGCTTACAAAAGTGTCTTAATAACTTATATGGACATTTATGCCATGGAAAGTTAAGCAAAATGTGTAAATTGGACATTATTGTTATAAAACGTGGAAATTAATTATGTAAATGAATGTAGGTATGCATGCCATTTTTTTACGGGCCGCGTATTCAAACGTCACTTAATTTTTGCTTTATCTTCTTCAATATTTTTATAAGGCCCTTTGCGTCTGATATTGACAAAAACAGCACAAGACTTAAAATTGAATAAAGTAACGTTTGAGAATTCGACCAAAAACACAAAACACCAAAAAATAGAGCAAAAACAAAGGGTTTAGAGAAATCCCTTCAAAGCAAAACAACTGACGACAGGATAATGGGATCCCTTCGAAACACGTAATAACCACCATCACCGCTTCACCGCCTTGAGGTTCACTTCCAAAAGCACACAAGACACACTATCTCTGTCCTACTCACTCAGTCAATGACGGCGCATCGTGCCGTCTTCCTTCCGCGGCGGCTGCCCCGCTCACTCCCCCTCCGCCACCCCTTCTCTGGCCCTCAAAGTAAGCGGCACCGTGCCTGTAGCCAACTTCGCGTATTTCGTCAAAGGAACCGAACTGAAGGGTCTTGTAGGCGTCGATCGGAGGGCGGATGTACTCGCAGTAGTCTGATTTCTTTACCTCCTGGGAGATCGAAATGGAGAATTTTAAGAAAACTGCATGCAGAGATGTTTATAGGAACATGATCGGCCTAGCCTTTTCCCAATTATATTGGGGTCCAGATTCAGCTGAATACCAGTATTTTACGTGGAAAGGCTGCCTACCAGACCCATACCATCTGTTCACCATTATCATTAGTTTACCGTCTGTATTAAGTTTACTATTGACACTGTGACTCAATAATGGACAATATTAAGATATGCAATCAGTAAATCTACTGTCAATTCAAATTTTAACTGTTTTGAGAGAAATAAAGGTTTCTAGAAAATAGTACAAACAACAAATCTTCCAGAAGGAATAGAATGACTATTATAATGTTGAATAATGGAAATTCAAAGCAAATTAATTAACAGTTTACATGAGACCATATGAGACAATTTTCTGGGTAACATTTATCAATATTCCCCAGTTAATGGGTTGTGGAGGTCTGGTAGGCAGCCGCTTCACGTAAAATACTGGTATTCAGCTGAATCCGGCTTAACTGGGAGCCGACCCCAATATAGTTGGGAAAAGGCTAGGCAGATGATGATGATTTATCAATAACTAGCTTCTGCCAGCGACTTCGTCCGCGTGGAATAGTTACTTTACCCCCGATTTTGAAACTCTCAGCCCGATCGGTTTAAAATTGACAAAAGATAGACATGCTGTTTCGGGATGTTTTTTAGATAATTTTATGTAGATGACTTCTTCCGTTTTCCCAAAATTTTCCTTCACTGCTCTGCTCCTATTGATTGTAGCGTGATGAAAAGTATACTATAACCTGCCCAGGAGTATGAAGAATAATTGCACCAAGTTTCGTTAAAATCGGTCGAGTAGTTTTTGTTTCTATAAAGAACATACAGACAGACAGACAGACAGACAGACAGACAGACAGAAAGACAGACAGACAGACAAAAATTTTACTGGTTGCATTTTTGGCACCAGTATCGATCACTAATCACCCCCTGATAGTTATTTTGAAAATATATTCCTTGTACAGAATTGACCTCTCTACAGATTTATTATAAGTATAGATTATCATACAATAGTCTTACCTCTAATTGTCTATTGCACGACACGTAAGCCAGTCTGCTCTGTATATCTGGCAAATTAGGGACCTTTACTGGCGCCGTGAATGGATTCCATCTGTAAACAATACAGTTTCCTTTAAATGATAAATGATTTTTATTTTGTAAGTAGGTTGTAAAAAACATTTTTACAAGTCAATCTTGTGGTCGATATAAAAACTAGATGAGGCCGGTGTTTCCTAGCTGACTACCCTTAGAATAAACACCGAAACAAACTCAGAGGTCAAGGTCTCTTTTGAAGTCCATACAATGTACTGGTCAAATCATATATGAGAAGAGGTGGCCTTTTGAGGAAAGTACCACAAGTGTAAATAACAAGTTCAAAAATGATATTGATGATGTTTTGTTCAGTACAGTGGTTACCCCAGCTGGTAATTATATAAAATATAGTTAACAAAGGTAATTAACCATCCCAATAATTACAAAACTAATAAACCGACAAAGTAAATAATTTTAGTATGTTCTAGATGAATTCTGATAGAAAACCAAAAACTCGGAAACAAACTCAGAGGAAACACCGATTTTCATAAACGAATTCCGGGTTCGGGTGTATTTTTTCAAGACAAAACTACTTAACACAGTGAAAGTGAACCGAATACCGATTGACCATCTCTTATGTTTTTTCATTAGATATATTCTGAGGGGGACGGCGCGAACGCAGTCCCCACTACCAAAAATTACGCATCCGAGTTATCCACATTAGGGATAATCGCAGGGGTCAACCTAACCGCAGTGCAATGGAAAGGCCTCGCCCTGGGGGAACCGCCTTCGTGATCACGGTGTCCCCTATGCCAGGTAAGTATGAGTTCACTACAGTAGCGCGCGAGGGTCACTCAACGGCGGAGAATCTTAACACCGCGATTCAGAAACGTGACGTCACGGCACAGCGACATCTGTTGGTGAGTTTTGCGAAACTATGTGTATGAGAGTATGTTTATGTATTGTAAAGCAAATGTAACTTTTTATTATTTATCCAGTGTTTGTACAAAATAACTTTAATAGAAATAAAATTATTTAAATCTTGTTGAATTCTCAATAAATTTTAAGTTCAAAATCACAATTCTCCCAACATGTAAGTAGGTGTAACTAGCGACACCTAGTGAGTTGGCGCTACAACTCGACTGTCGAATAAAAATGGCGACTTCGCGCCATTATTTGAAATTCGAACTTGTGACGGTAAGCGTCCCTAAAACCGCCGGTGCATCGGTGATATAATAATAAGATCAGAGGAAAAAATAATACTAATAAGGTTTGACACATTGAATTTGCACAATTTGATAATTTTTTTGGACCATAC
The DNA here is from genome assembly GCA_905332915.2 of Hecatera dysodea. Lineage (NCBI taxonomy): Eukaryota > Metazoa > Arthropoda > Insecta > Lepidoptera > Noctuidae > Hecatera > Hecatera dysodea. The sequence continues at coordinate 20,737,956 of HG995288.1, read as the reverse complement.
GAACCATATAAAGTCAAATCGAATAGTATCCAAGTCAGATCAGAAGACAAATTCTTCTAATTGAAATAAATAAATTGACTTTGATTCCCTTTCAAAGTTGCGTTGCCTATAAATCACATGTGGTAATCTACACTAATATTATAATTCTCACCGTTTCCACAGTAGCCACCAACCAGACAGGTCATCGCCGTAGTTAGTGAGGTCCGTATCATCCTGAGAGCCCACGTCTATAGCGAGGATGTGCTTGGCACCCAAAGACCTCATCACATCCGCTGTAATGTTTTACAAATTATGTTATAGACAACGTTCTGAGGGAGAGGTTTTTGTCTAATAAATAAAACTAGACTTTTAACACTTTCGGTGTCCAGATCACAACAAATGGGTCTAACAATAATTTATTCTTGTGGCCCATGACGCGAGACTACTTGAAATGTGCGCACAATTCAGAATGTTGCGTTAATTTTTTGCGGACGTTTATTAGACGTTGAGTGTACATCTTGGGTTTTTGTACAGGGTTATTTGTAAAACACCAACCTCTTAAGAGGTCATTGTATTCATCATTATGAACAACTTTCACTATTGGAAAAAAAAATCAGCTGATTCTTTTTTCGCGATTTCAGGTTTGGTCCCAAGAGGTTGTTGGTGTTTTACAAATAACCCTGTATATCAATGTTGTGACCACAACTCGTTGCGAAACAAATAGTAGAAAGTGTTAAAGACCGAATCTAATTAACTGTCTATTTAATTTGATATCTAATTAATGTAAAAACAGTACTTAAAAAAGAAAAAACTAGTTACGCTCCCTATATAGACTTACTTAATAATATCTAATAACCAGAGGTCGGAATTAGGTAGAGTTATTTATGTACTTACACTGATTTCATACAGCGAAAGAATAAACTGGATATGCCTCAAATACCGTGATTTATTAAATCAAAAAGTTTTTACTTTTAATCAATTTAAACCACTGACGCGCGTTATAAAAAAGTTATACAAAAGTTATACAGAATATAATGTCGGAAGCGACCACTTCAAATGTTAGAGGTATTTTGAATGAATCGAACAAGGAAAATTATTCTGATGGGCCGTTTGAATTAGCAAAACCTCACTAGTCTAGGCTAGAAGCAAAAGTATTTTCGTATTTATAAAAAAGGCGAAGTAAGTATGAGAATTTGCTTAAGACTGTTAATAATTTGTATTGTAAATTAATGTAAATGCTAATAAACATTGTATGTTAATTATCTTTGTTTTATTTTTCTTATCTATCTCTGAGGTTTTTATCATTATATATTTGTAATATTGCTGGCCACACGGGATTGTATATAAGAAATCCAACTACTACTATTACTATAACTATTATTTTTGTTTTAGTTTTAAGCTTTATTTTTAAATTCTTTGGTGTGCGTCATGCTTGGCGCAAATAAACAGTTTTTCTTTCTTTCTTTCTTCTTTCTGAATATCCATATTAATATCAACATTTCGATGCAAGTACAAAAATAACTCTACCTAATTCCGACCTCTGCTAATAACATACATAGGTACAAGTAGTTCAGCAATACATTACCAGGCACATTATTGACGTAACACCCATCCAGCAGCAGATGACCGTCCATGGGGTCGCAAATAGGCGGGAAGATGCCCGCTATACTCATTGAAGATCGGCAGTACCTCCATAGCACACCTGATGATAGGTACTCCGCCATTGAACAACCGACCAATCCCGGGCCGTTGCCATTACTTACCTTCAGACGCTAGACTGAGTGACAATATACGTCTTTGTGTTGGCAACATTGATTTTGTCTATGGAATGTTTTTTTTTTATAGAGACTTTTATGTTTGAAATTAGTAATGGAAGAGAAATTTTAAAATGTAGAATTTTAGATTACGTAGTGCAGAAAGTGTGTGCATAGGTTTTGTTTTTTTTTAAGAGACAGAACTAAGTTCACTATGATAGTTAAGTGGGTTTAAGGAAAGAATTTGAATACCGAATCTAAAGAATTACTTTTCCCACAAAATGATTGAGTCCGGTAGCACCTACACTATCTACAAGCCAGTGTTTATTTCTCATTATCAGGAAATACAGCGATTACAGGTTATTCGACTTACAAGGAAAATATTTTAGTATTCGACTTACAAAGAGAATATTTTAGTTACATAATTGGACTGCGATTAAATTGAACTATTTTAGTGTTTCTGAGTAAAGTATCTTCACGTGTCGATGAAAAGAAGAAAGACCGATTCTGATTCGAACTATTTTTTTTTTAATATTAATTTCCTTCACAGAGTCGTTACGACAATATTTTCACTCAGCCTAACAGCGCGCACGTGCTAGCCAGCCAATCGGATACGCGCACGCAACACCTCGCTCTGTGATTGGTTTACCTGGGAGATTGTTGACATAACCGCCGTCCAATAGGAGGTGGCCGTCTACTGGATCGCAGAGCGGTGGCATGTAGCCGCTGAGCGACATCGAAGCGCGAATGTAACGCCAGAGCGAACCTACAGACAGACATACGGACATCTGACGTTTCTGTTCAATGCCTAACATGTGTATTAGTAAAAGTTAAACAACACAGTCCATGGATAGGAAATGAACGTGATAGAAACCGTATCGTTGACCTCACATCGAGTAAACAGTGTCGCATCTGGTCCGTGAATAATCTATGATGAGAATAGACATTGCTACAGTACATGCAACATGCTACGATGATACGCAACGACCACGCTGCGTTTACGCTGCGGCAAACTACAGATGGGAAGTTAAAAAAAGGTTAAATACATTAGTAATAAAAATGAGAAAATAACTAAGAACCACACTCATGCATATACATGAAGATGAGAGAATGTATGATAATTTATGATGATTTAATAATACATACAAACTTTACATCACATCCAACCCGACATTGTATGGACGATTAATCATTATAAATAATAAATATATTTTTTAATGTATGAACTCCCAAATAATTAGCGTTAGGTAAACCAATCACAAGCGTTTTTTTTTTTTTTTAAGTAATGGCAACTTCCCAATGGCAAATGTCGGATTCGTTTCGTTGTTAAAAAAAAATAAGACAAAAATTTCGATAGTTTTACAAGAGGGGGAGGGGGGATATTAAGAGCATTGAGTGACAGAGGGGTAGTGGGGAGTGTAAAAACACATAATATTGCATGTAACAAACACACTTGTAACATCATACAAACATATAAATGCAAGTGAGTGTGGTTTGTAGGCTGTGGCGGACAATGAAACCAAAGACTGCCGTATTAACTGGTATAAAAAAAAAACAAACAAAATGACATGAACACAAAATTAGCACGTTAACGCCTGTAACGACTACTGCCATCATAGATATGGATCGTATGAGGGTATAGACGTCCGGAGTGACAAAATGTGGCCGAATGACAGCAAAGTGACAATATTACATTGGTTCACTAAAGCCGTGTGGTTTTTTTTTTTGTAAGATTATCATGGTGTTACAGGGTGATATTTCAAGGGATAAAAACACTCATGAATATGAAAAACTTTAGTAGGAACCAATTCTGAAACCCCCAAAAAAAAAACTACAGCGCTTTCAGCGTTGACTCCACAGTTTTTTTCATTCATAGAAACTGTCATCCCATAAAATACTACCGATTCATTAAAAATCATCCTGTACATACGTACGGCATTATCCTGACAGCATATCTGTCTGTAGCAGTGACTTTCAAAAACTACAGCTAGACGGAAAACCCACTGAAAGGTAGACTTTGCACTTGGCGTCTGCGTGAGCCACCGAGCATGTCTCAGACTGGCCAGTAGCGAACATTTAAGAATGTTCTATCCACTTCACTACTCGCCTAGTTCCGTCAGTGCGTTTTCTGCCTTAGATATGGTGTCGGCAAAACCGCACGTCTATAACCACCCTTACACAAACATACTGCCACATAAAAACAAATCTGGTCTGCAGATATTACAACAACAATTTTACACATAATTTATCAATTCCAACATGCATCACATCAATACGAATATTTTACACACTCATTTACACAATGGCTTTAATTGGCGCATTTAAACGTTCAATATAAGTCCTTTGACGTAGTAAGGGGTTGTTTCCACTATATCTGATCTCAGGTATATAGCCGAACCAATCTCTTAGGACGACCATGAACGCAAATTGCGCCTAAAACTGGCCATAGAGTAAAAAAAAGCCAGACATTTCCATTTATAAAATAATATTGTAAAGCAAATAAATATAACTTGGGTTAGTATAGTGCAAAAAGCTATAAATTAATTTATAAAAAAAAATACAAAAATAAAACAGTTTCCTGTCCACGAAGTGTGTTGTGTTAAATTTTATCTAATACTACTGCTAGCGATTTTGTGAAAATATCTTTAGTTCGATGATAAATGTGCAAGTTTCATAGACATTGCACACACAATTGTGATTTTTTAAAGGTTCACACACATAAATAATTTCATTAAAAAAGTTATGTCTACGTCGATAATATTTAATAAATAAATACTTATTGTTGCTTTCAGAATATTTGACAATCATAATATTTATTTACAATTTTAAATAGTACATATATTTATGTAATTTATCAAAAGATTATTCATCAATGTTTTTCATTGCTATTTCCGCGTTCAAAGATTGCAGAGACATGTTCGGCAATCATTTCTTAGATAATTTTAAAATTTAATTCCATTGTTTTAAATTCATTGTCATATTATGGGCCTATTTGAGTGTCCTTAAAGACACTTTCACTCGATAATTCTACTGGAACCTATCAAGAGATTTAAACAGGCCTTAAAATTCTTAATACCTATACTCTACAATGTGCAACAAAATAAACGCAAATCTTGAAAAGAAGTCTTAATACTCATCATTATAAATAACTTTTAGTGTAGGACCAACCCTGAAAACGCGAAAAAAGAATCGGCTCCTCCATACATTAATGGCAGCACTAGCAGCGCCCCGCGGTTTCACCCGCACTTTTCCCATTCCCGTGGGAATATGGGGACAAAATATAGCTTATGTCACCCGAGGATAGTGTAGTTTCCTAACAGTGAAATTGTTTTTCAAATCGGTTCATTAGCTACGGAGCCTATTCAGTACAAACAAACAATCAAATCTTTCCTCTTTATAATATTAGTATAGATTACTTGATTAATATGTATTGAAACGCCTTTTTTTGGCGATTTCACGTTTGGACCCGCAGTAAAAACTGTTCATGATGAGTAGAGACCTTTTTTCAAGTCGTGCGTTCATTCTGTTACAAATTATGTGAGCAGTAAAGTCGGGTTACTTCGGCCCCGAGGTATAACTTCGGCACAAACTTTTAACCAATAGCCAAACTTTCAACCTGTTGGTTGAAAGTTTGGGCCAAAGAAGTAATAGTGATACTTTCTGAATTAAAAAATATGATTCTATTTGCTCCGTCAGGTAAATTATCGAACAATATTGGAATAGTATATTATGCTTTATTATATCAATAAAAAATGATCTAGAGTGGGGCTTGTGACGACACATCGTGGTAAAAATTGTAGCGAGTAGTAACGTCACACGAGTATTCAACACTGTATCGTCTTCGATTTTTATTTACGTGAAAAACGAACAAATACGTGTCCAATATTTTTTGATAATCTATTTGACGGACTAATTAGATTTGTTTAGTCAACTACCCTATTTTACTAAAAAAATTGTATGATTAAGGAATTATTTCAGAAAAAAAAAGATAATCATTTATAGCGCACGGACAAAGTAACCCAACATTACGGTACGATTCACAATCCCTTTCAGACCACCATTCCTCCAGTCCACTACAAACTCACCATGCCGGTGCACCCTCATGCAACTGGAACTGATGTCAGTGGTGACCGTGAAGTACGGAAGCCACAGGTCCTCAATGTGCACGTCCCCGAACGTGGAGCGGATGGTGGCGTTGAACTGGCGCCCCGAGAACATTGACGTCGCCGGGTACGTCAGGTCGAGGAGCTGCTTGCCCCATTGGGTCATTTTCTGGAACATGAATGAAGGTGGTTTGGGCTTGGTTACATGATCAGCCTTATAATGTTCCCACTGCTGGGACACAGGCCTCCTCTCTAGGAGAGGGAATGGGCCGTAATCCACCACGCGGGACCAGTACGGGTTGGTGAATGTCACATGTCTTCGAATTTCTGGTCTGGGACATGACGGTTTCCTCACGATGTTTTCATTCACCGTTTTGAGAGCAGTGGTGATGAAATTAATTACACAAAGTAATGCGCCTGGCTGGGTTTGATCCCGCAATCTACAATTCGTAAGTCGGGCCAGTTACCACTCGGCCACCACTGCTCTGGGCTTGGTTGTTTCGTGTTACTTAAGGCGAGGTTGTCCCGAACGATAGGCATAGAAAACATTACCTCAGCCCCCGCCAGTTGATCTAACTACGATGCGCAAAGCGGGACCGAACCACGTGACACGTTGTGAATGAATGCGCGCCACGAAACAGACAAATTCAGTAGATCAAGTTTGATGTTATTTTTTTTCATTAAATACATTTTTATGTAGGTACATACTTAGCTCCCACGCTTGATGAATTCTCATGAAAGTTAAAAATGATTAGTTTGGCAAATCTAAGGTAAGTTTGTACCTACCTATATATAAAATACACATTCCATCAACTAGACATGATGTCAAAAATTCTCACAGATAAGATTTTTTTTTTAAATAAAAAAGACGGGAGTTGTCTCGGGACACCAGGTTGGAACAACGTTCCTTTCACTATATCTGTGTTTCAAATGAGAACATAGATACATTCCGGGACAACTTCACTCACAACTTGTCAATATTTTAGTGTCAGCAACAAAATCTTTTAACTTTATTTTTATGTTACAAACAGAAAAAATGAAGAACTCAAAATTGTACATAAAAACGTATTCAATAATTATTAAAAATAAATGTTTGTGCCGCAGAAGTACTCGCCACATTCGATAAAAAAAAAACAAATTCATGTCGATATTGATATTCAGAAATGATTAAAAGTTTAGTTCATTTGCGTAATACTTTTCAAACAAAATGAAGCTTTAAGTTGTGAAGTAGAAAAAAAGTGGTGTTTAATATTGCAGTACGTCTTTTTTCTGACACTTCATAGTTTAGTTGCATTGAACAAATCAAGAACGAGGTGCCTGGTCGTAAATGTTATAATTATTGATTGTAACAATGATACTCGTTAAATATTACTGCGCAAGTAGTTTTATCGTGAATAGCATATGAATTGTCTCAACATTTTTCACGCACCGCTTAGTTAATCAAGTTTAGTGATAGTAAATAAGATATAAACAACGACTTTTAGATATGAACAAAAATAGTTAGCATAAAACAGCTAATGATGATGCTCTCCAAAGTCATTAAATAAATTATAAATTGTATGTTTAACTGTAATGAATTAATAAAATGAGGTATTTGATATACATAATGAATGATTCAATAGTTTAGTTAAAAATAAGTTTTAATGGCGATTCATTATAACCTGGATAAAAGCTTTCCACGCAGCTATTTTAGAGCATAACTCTGAATAAGAAGTCACGCTTTTCTAATTATTAAGGTTTTATTTGAGAAATTGTGATCTGGTATGGCTGAATTAAGGTTGAGTAATAGCAATTCCCAAATGTTTACAGCTATAACCACATAAAGTGTGAATAAGTGGCTATTGAAAGAGCCAAATTCTGAATAATATTCTCTTTCGGCCTTTAAAAATCTTTAAGTTTAGTAAAAGTTGTGTTGTCTTTTTTTCTAAAAAGCTTAGTAATAACTTCTATACCGCATACAACACAGATGTTATGAAGCCTACCGCATTACAGATGACTTTAATTTGAACAAGAGTGCCTGGGACAGCATTTATCTGTATAATAGTACAAGTAGCTGAATAACCTTAGTTAACTAACACTAATATACAAACTTTACTCAGCTTATTGCTTATGAAACCACTTTAAGCTATAAGATAGTGGTGTAGTTAATTTTTGTTAAAAAACTAAAATTCAATTACTACCCATAAAAATGATTTTATGGGTAGTAATTGAATTAGGGACGTTTAAAACATTGTTGTGTCGTTGCGTATTGTTGTACATTGCGAGCATTTTTTGTGAACAATTTGATAAAAAATGGAAAGTAAGTCATGGAAATCAAGGAGAAGAACTGGGGGAATTCGTCGTAAATGTATGAAAGAGTATATAAAGATACAGTTAATAATAATATAACAATAATTTATGTTATATTATTTGCATTGAAAAATATAATCATCATGTGAACTTTATAGAACTGCTGATTATTTTGTTATTATAGGTGTAAGTTATAAATAGGTAAACCTAGGTACCTATTCTATTAGAAATTGATACTTGTATCAATTTTCCTGAGAAATTGGGTCCACCACATTTTGTTTTGAACCCTAATTAGCTGTATAGGTCAATCATATGTAGTAACTTATTCAACTGATTTTCAGATATTTGTATCTATCTGTGTTACTTGGGATGTGTTGCAATATTCTCTTTATCTTCTTGCATTTTTATTTTCTGAGCACTCTAGATCTAGGATTTCCGGCAGTAAAAAAGACACTAAATAAAGTAGACACTGCATTTTCTTCCCAAAATGTATTATCTTTCACTATCTTTATTACATGTACGGGTATTGTTTCACCTGACCATATGCCAAACAAGCAATATTGCCTCCCGGTTACATGGAGTTGGCCCTGATATTATATTGCATTAATTTTTCCTTTGAATATAATATTTTTGAAGAAGTAAAATGGGCGTCTAACCAGCAGGATTACCGAGATTCATACGGTAGTAGATTCTTGCTAGTTCCAGTACTAATGGGCCGGATGGAACGATGAAATACTACCCTACATAACATAACACATAACATTACACCTGTATTCCCCGAAAGGTTAGGCAGACGTCTAGCTATAGTACACCCACATTTCGCCACCCTCGCACAGAATATCGACGTAAAGTAGAAGTACCCGTACTGTTGCATCTGGTTCGGTAAATGAGATTACCAGATACCAAATTACACCGTCGTTTTGATTCCTTTCCCTTCTCATCTCCCTCACGGTAGCCAACAACTTGGTTTCGTTTCCTCAGTATTGGTTATCTAGAGTCTGAACAATACCCCTGAGTACATTTTTTCTCACTGAAACGCTGCAAAATTAATTGTTGACATAATAGTGGCTTTTAAAATCGTTTAAATTATATGGTCTATAATTTTAGCAAAATATTGCGAAGTTATTAAGCAAAAAAATAATCATTTTAACAAATTCAATCAGTTACGTATAACAAACCTACTGCACTTTTTTGTACAATGACGCGTCTAAACAAATGGTCGTCGTTTTCGTTCTTTTACGTCAAGGAAAATCATTGTTTTACACTAATATTTGCATATTATTATTGTTATTTTTTACAGGCTTTTATATTTTATATTATACAGAATAAAAAAATAAGATGCAACGCGGGAAAAATTGGCGTGCGTCCGACCTCGAAGACCTCTCGGCCGGCACTAAATGGCCCGCTCGGCAGGTGCAAGCGTTTGAACTGCTCTATTTTGTCTGATTTTTGTTCTTACAAAAATAAATAATCACTTAAATAAAAATCTACTTTACACAGCGCTAGAAAATATTAAAACCTATTTTTTGATATATTTTTATATGGTTTTGTAATATAATTTTGTACTAAGAAATAGGATCGAAATGTCGATTTAGAGTCATCTTTGCGATTTTTTTCTATCGAGTCAATTATTAGTAATTATGTTTCCGTCTTTAGTAGCGCTTGACCATATGTTCAATTTTGTTAAAATATTTTTTATATTGCTCAATATTTAATATAGTTAGATATAAATAGCTTCAAAAAACTTAAAAATGGTACAACGTCGCCTTAAAGTCAATGTACAGTAGTAGTACATGAGCGGACTTAATGCAACTAGGCATTCCCTACCAAACAAAGAAAAATGTTTATTTAGGACTCGCAAAAGACAAAAAATTAGTAGCTAATTAATAAATTTGAACTGTGCGAGGCCAAAAACGGTCCCTATGCTGCGATATTTTAATAAAATAAATACCACAGCGCTGGTGTTCCGATAGGGCCCGTGATGCCCTCACGGAACACATACCTACTAAAATATTTAATTTGTTATTATGTACGAGATTCCCATTCAACCAAACCAAATCAACCATTATGAAATCAGTAATAGACCATTCTGAGACTATTGTAATAGCAGACTTGAGGCCTTGGTTGCTATCGGACGGCGAGTCACCTATCACCATCTTTGCCTAAATGATAAATGATTTATTTTTTGTAAGTAGGTTGTAAAAAAACACTTTTACACGTCAATCTTTTTTGGCCGTTATAAAAACTAGATGAGGCCGGTGTTTCCTAGCTGACTACTCTGAGAAGAAACACCGAAACAAACTCAGAGGTCAAGGTCTCTTTTGAAGTTCTTGAATAGGGCTAGGAAGTTTATTATAAAAATGTATACATTGGCATCGAAACGAACCACCAATTTTTTTGAGCCTGGTTTTAGGAACAACATAATTGTGTTTCTTCCTAGTATTTATGCTACGGATATCATTGTATTTTTTAAACAGATTAATATTTTTTAGAGGTTTTCATAGATATACTGGGAAGGCACAGTCATAATATTAATCTCCTTAAATTTGTATCTGAGGGACTGTCTGGGAACAAGACTTGATGGGAGGAGAGTACATACCACGGACCACTCGCGCGCCTTCTGCGTGACGGTGGTGATGTTCCGCTCCATGCACCACAGCGCGCCCATGAACGCGCCGATACTCACGCCGCCCACCATGTCGATAGGGATACCGGCCTCCTGGAAACCGAACCATTTACTTATACAACGGGTGACTGAATAAACGCGATACCTCTTAAGGGGTCATTGTACTCATTATTATGAACAACTTTTACTAGGGGACATACAGAAATCACGAAAAAAATCAGCTGTTCAGTACATTTTCTAGAGTTAATCATAAGCATAATAAGCTTTTTAACGTTCCCACTGCTGGGACACAGGCCTCCTCTCTAGGAGAGGGAATGGGCCGTAATCCACCACGCGGGCCCAGTGCGGGTTGGTGAATGTCCAACCAGCGGGCCAGCCGCGAGAAGTCCGAGTGCACTGATGCTGCTGACATCAGTAGGATGCATATAGCAGTACCTGGATAGCGCGCACCATGCCGACGTGCGCGGCGCCGCGCGCTCCGCCGCCGCCCAGCACGAGCCCCACGGACGTGCCCGTGAGCCAGCGGGCCAGCCGCGAGAAGTCCGAGTGCACTGATGCTGCTGACATCAGTAGGATGCATATAGCAGTACCTGGATAGCGCGCACCATGCCGACGTGCGCGGCGCCGCGCGCTCCGCCGCCGCCCAGCACGAGCCCCACGGACGTGCCCGTGAGCCAGCGGGCCAGCCGCGAGAAGTCCGAGTGCACTGATGCTGCTGACATCAGTAGGATGCATATAGCAGTACCTGGATAGCGCGCACCATGCCGACGTGCGCGGCGCCGCGCGCTCCGCCGCCGCCCAGCACGAGCCCCACGGACGTGCCCGTGAGCCAGCGGGCCAGCCGCGAGAAGTCCGAGTGCACTGATGCTGCTGACATCAGTAGGATGCATATAGCAGTACCTGGATAGCGCGCACCATGCCGACGTGCGCGGCGCCGCGCGCTCCGCCGCCGCCCAGCACGAGCCCCACGGACGTGCCCGTGAGCCAGCGGGCCAGCCGCGAGAAGTCCGAGTGCACTGATGCTGCTGACATCAGTAGGATGCATATAGCAGTACCTGGATAGCGCGCACCATGCCGACGTGCGCGGCGCCGCGCGCTCCGCCGCCGCCCAGCACGAGCCCCACGGACGTGCCCGTGAGCCAGCGGGCCAGCCGCGAGAAGTCCGAGTGCACTGATGCTGCTGACATCAGTAGGATGCATATAGCAGTACCTGGATAGCGCGCACCATGCCGACGTGCGCGGCGCCGCGCGCTCCGCCGCCGCCCAGCACGAGCCCCACGGACGTGCCCGTGAGCCAGCGGGCCAGCCGCGAGAAGTCCGAGTGCACTGATGCTTCTGACATCAGCACTTTGCTGTATAGCTCGCTCTGGAAAGGTAACATGATAATAGGGATGGAGGATTAAAAGTAGGCCTTACGATCCTGTACAAGCACGTATAACACAGCGATCTTATTCAAGGAATACTCACGATGCGGTACTGCGACTTCCTAGTGAACATCCTGTGCGGACAGCGCACGTGGTGGTGCTGGCTGACCCACGTCCTCATGTTCAGCCAGTGCACCGTGCCCGAGGGGTTGGCGCCGCCCTCGCGGTGCAGGAGCACCAGCTCCTTCTGGGTACGGATGGCGAGACGCTCGATCTCTTTCTCGATCTGGAAGTAGCGGCATAAGTATTGTTAGCGAAGCGCTCATAATTTAAAACCATAGACAATCATAACCAAGTACAAATGTATGGGCCGGTCAGCTAGCCCCTCTCCGAACACCGGCGAACAGTGGCCGTATTACGAAGTGCCAATGCCATCATGATTCGTGTGAGGGAAAGAGATAGTGCTATTCGTCTTGTGTAACTCCGTCTCTCTCTGACACAGAAATCATGATGGATTTAAGACGTCATAATAGGTCGCCTGTTCGGTCTATGATTCCGTTCCGCGCACACACCGCGAGCGAATGTGCTCGTATGCGTTTAAAATTAATTATATATAGACATAATATATCCGTGCCTTTTGGAAATATAAGTGTTTTGAAGCCATTTCGTCGTTTTACTTCGCCGATTACCACCTACTACCAGCTACAAGTATGTTAAAAAAAAACAGCTGCTTATTTTGTCGAGTTATGCTCATAGATACTTTTCGCGGGGTCGAGGTTGGTCCCATAATAAAAGTTGTTCATAATGAAGAGCAGTGGTGGCCGAGTGGTAACGGCCTCGACTTACAAATTGTATGTCGCGGGTTCAAGCCCAGCCATTACTTCGTGTAATTAATTTCATCACCACTGCTCTCAAAACGGTGAAGGAAAAAATCGTGAGGAAACCAGCATGTAAGAGAACCGAAAATTCAATTTGACGACATGGTTGGCGCAGTGATTGAGTAGCTGCTGTACTACGTGTCGCAGGTTCGTTTCCCGCACAGAACAAATATTTTATAGCATACACACACACAGACAGTTGTTCCGGGTCTGGCTGTTTATGTATGTGACTTTATATGTTTGTAAACGCACCCACGATACAGGAGAAAACTTAGTGCGGGGCTATGATTTGAAAAGAAAAACGTAACATCTGCCACTAACCTTGCCAATACTCGGCTGTTTGTCTCCTAAAGCGACGATAAGAATACAATCGGCCTGACGAATGCAGCGCTGTGTCCATTGCGTGAGGCTTGGATCACACTGGTAGAGAGCGACCTGGAAATTACAAACTCAAACTCAAAGCATTTATTTCAATTAAACCCTTTACAGCAGTGGCGTGCAGTGGTTCGAGTTGAGTAGACCAGAAAATAATGTCCAAAAAAACACACCACATTATTCAGGGTTGAAATGTGGTGTTTTTTTTTAAGTAGGTTGTAAAAAACACTTTTACACGTCAATCTTTTTTTTTTGGACGTTTTAAAACTAGATGAGGCCGGTGTTTCCCAGCTGACTACCCTGAGAAGAAACACCGAAACAAACTCAGAGGTCAAGGTCTCTTTTGAAGTCCATACAATAGGGTAGTTGACTAAAAAAATCTAATTAGTCCGTCAGATAGATTTCCAAAAAATATTGGACACGTATTTTTTCTTTTTTCACGTAAACAAAAAATGAAGCCGATACAGAGCGTTGAAAACTCGTGTGACGTCACTACTCGCTACAATTTTTAACGAGCCGTAACGTCACAAGCCCCCACTCCTGATCTTTGATGCTTTGTATCTTCGTCATTTTTTATAGATTTGATAAAGGAAAAAATACGTGTCCAATATTTTTCTATAATCTAACTGACGGACTAAATATAATCATATATTTTTTACTCAGGAAACACCCCTATTGTACTGGTCAAATCATATGAGAACCATGTAGGTTGGTGTCTGAAATGGTCTTTTGAGGAAAGTACCACACAGATTTGAGTGGACCTGTCCAAACATTAAAAATCAACCCTGAATAAATTTAAAATTTATTTGGACATTTTCTCTAGCCTACCCTAACTCGAACTACTACTGCACGCGCCTGCTTTACAGGCACTTTTGAATTGTCAAGTCGAAAGAGGTGAAGCTATCTGCACGTTCCAAAGCGTAGATCTCTAACGAGAAGAACGTGCAAGAAACTCCACGGACACTCTTTTAAATCATGTTCTGTATTACATAACCTTGGTTACAATATAACAAATATGTAATAAGTGCATATTTTGATGCTAAATCATCCAGCTAGCGTCAAACGATCGTTTAGGTATCGATCCCCAAAATGATCGATAATCGAATCATCGATCGATGATCGATGGCAACAACACATTGCCCATCTCAATTCTTACGTGGTTCTGAAAAAAGTAAGTTTCAAGAATCGACTGGGATTCTTTAAAATGCTGCATTTTGCTCTTCCATACCTTGTGTTTATCCTCTTGCTGAGCCAGCCAGGAACTGAGTCTGTACTCGTTGTTAGGGTCCATAATGGTCAGACCAAGGAGTTTTCTGATCACGTCTGAAGTTAGACGCACTGTGGGGCCTGAAAATAAAAATGTAAGCCTTACAACTTGACCACACGGCTAGCGCTGTGGTTGAGCGATTGATTGCTGCGCTGCGTGTTGCGGATTCGATCCCCGCACGGAACAAATATTTGTTTGGCCTACAGATAGTTGTTCCGGGTCTGGATGTTTGTGTATGTGAGTTTGTATGTTTGTAAACGCACCCACGACACAGGTAAGCGCAGGTCCATTCATTGTAAACTGTCATCGCAGGTACGTAGCCAAGCTAGGTTTTCGGAACTCGGTGTTTTTGGTTTTCCGTTTTTTGAACACCGACTTCCGAAATTAACGTTATTTTCTACTTTTTTGGTTTTTTTTTTTGTGTAGAAGTCGGTTCTTTTTGTAATAGTTTTTTTATTTTTCACTTTTTAGTGGTACAAACCTAAACTTACTAAGCACATTGGTTTAAACAATATACAAACTTGCGATTTCGCCAAATCCCGAAAGATTTGCTATAATTTATTGAAGAGTTCCGTTTCCTATCATCTCTGTTCTTTATCAGATCTTCACCTAACTAGACGTAGACGAGTGTAAGTAAATTGACTGTTATGCCCGGGCCACACTAACGAGAAATGCCATTAATTATTGCGATTATGGACGTTAACCTCAGGTGTAGCAACGACTTAACGCGATAATTTGACAACGGCATTAACATTACCGTTCAATCAAAAAAATAAAGAGATTACGCGAGAATTAATGCGATGCAGCGGCCACACTCACACTACGTCAGTGTCAGTGTACACTCATGAAATACAGAACTTTGTCAACGTCCATCTTGGTTCAATTCAAGGAAAATTAACGCCGTTTTTATCGCCAATGATCGGCATTCACGTTGACATTAAAATTTCAAGTGTAGCCACCCGCTTCAGCACATTAAATTATCGCAGTAAATATCGCGCTAGTGGGCATTGACGTTAGCCGTTAGTGTGGCCTGGCTTCAATGATACAAACGCTGTGAAGTGAGCCAAGGAGCGCCGCGCCGCTCGTGCACTGCGTGAAGTTAGCGCGGACCACGCACTCTGTCTGACGTCACCGCGCGCTTCTTGGCTCACTTCACAGCGTTTGCATCATTAACAGTCAATTTACTCACACTCGTTTTTATTCTTGCTGTCATAAGGTTACTGTCAAAAGCAAACATATTAATAGGAGTGTATTATGAGAGCTACTTACCTATAGCGGACAGAGAATGATACAGTTCGTATGTGAAAGCAGTCAGCGGCACATCATCGCTGACGGGAACAACGGCCACGGTAGAGAAGTTGTGCTGCGAGGGACGCGGCTCTATGGCCGCCGCGCCGCCGAGCCCGGCTGTGGGTTTTTGCCAGGATCCTGTAGAATGGGAGACAAGATTTTAGTTTGAACAGTTCATTATTAATTTGTTGTGTAGATATAAGAAAAACTTGGATCACGCTGGTAGATAGCCACCTGGAAATTACAAACTCAAACTCAAAGCATTTATTTCAATTAAACCCTTTACAGGCACTTTTGAATTGTCAAGTCGAAAGAGACGAAGCTATCTGCACGTTCCAAAGCGAAGATCTCTATGGAGAAGAACGTGCAAGAAACTCCACGGACACTCTTTAAAATCATGTTCTGTATTACATAACCTTGGTTACAATATAACAAATATGTAATAAGAACATATTTTGATGCTAAATCACCCAGCTTTAGCGTCAAACGATCGTTTAGGTCTCGATCCCCAAAATGATCGATAATCGAATCATCGAACGATGATCGATGGCAAAAACACATTGAATAGTTAGTAGCAGCAACGGAAGACTTCGTCATGAACGACTCCAGTTGTTACGCCAACAAAAAAACATATAACCAGGCAAATGCCCAAGAACAGAAATGTGTGGGAACTTTTAGAGTTTTCCCAATTTGCCAAAAATCCCCAGACGTTTGCCAATGCCAAGTATAATGTAAAATGTTTTGAATACACCCGATACGTTTGATAGTTGGTAGTGTACTGATGCTGAAGTATTAATAAAATTGTCATAAGTATAATAGCATAATCAGCCTTTTAATGTTCCCACTGCTGGGACACAGGCCTCCTCTCTAGGAGAGGGAATGGGCCGTAATCCACCACGCGGGCCCAGTGCGGGTTGGTGAATGTCACATTTCTTCGAATTGTGGTTCTAGGACATGCGGTTTCCTCACGATGTTTTCCTTCACAGTTTTGAGAGCAGTGGTGTTGAAATTAATTACACAAAGTAATGCGCCTGGCTGAGTTTGAATCCGCGACCTACAATTCGTAAATCGGGGCCGTCACCACTCTGCCACCATTGCTTACTTTATCACTATGCTAGGTTAAAAACCATAAGACGGGGCCCCATAGGGTCAGTGCCTGCTAGGGTTGCGGAATTTGTTCGAAAGAGTCACCGCGGCCCTGGAACGCAAAGGGCACAAATAGGAACACGGGTGGGTTTTAGTCAGTAAGAGTCTGACACTCCCTTCCACTCCGCCCAGAGCGGGAGAAGTCATTTGATGAATTCCCATCCAAAAAAAAATAGGTTAAAACCATCCAAAACGGAAAGACAAAAGAACACTCACCCAAAATCCTATGCCCCAATAGATTAATCAGTCTCGTCACGACCACAGGAAACCTCAATTTAATAGCATTAAACAGTCCTTCAGGCAGCTTGGCCAGCTCCGAATCTCTGACGGCCATGACAGTGGTGCTCCTTCTGGTCTGCGTGACCATCTCCACGATGCCGACCAGGTCGCCCTTGCCGTATTCCCCGACCAGCTCCTTCTTGCCGTTGGGGTGCGTGATCACTGAGCGCAGGCGGCCGGACAGGACTATGAATGTGGAGCCGGATTCTTCGTCTTGGCGGTAGACTGCGCGCCCTGATTCGAGGAATACCTGGTGGGATGGGGTATAATGATGTTATAAGTTAACAATTCGTGCTTAAGCTTGTTCCCTCATCTAGCCAAAATTAGACTTTTAAATAACCATTATCCTGCAGGTATAGACTCCACCAGGGTTGCGGGATTTGTTCGAAAGAGTCACCGCAGCCCTAGAACGCAAAGGGCATTAGGAGGATCACGGGTGGGTTTTAGTTAGTAAGAGACCGAAACTCCCTTCCGCTCCGCCCAGAGCGGAAATAGCCATTCGATCGAAAATAAATACACTTCAGAAAAGTCCACTTTCATCTTGTAGACTTGTCTGGGATGTGTTGGAAGATAGATGTATAAAATTATCTTTTGTGCACCATAAACTTTTTGACTTTCATTCCTGGACTTGAAGATAATAATGGCCTGAAAGACTTCCTTAGTTTAAATAAAAAGTTGTCTGTAAAGTCGGTATACAGACGATAATTTTACATGATAACGTCATAAGAAATCATTGACGAGAAATTGCATACTTCTATGAATTGAATTGAATTACTATCACTGAATGTTCATTATTTTGTAAAGTACAAAGAAGGAGTTAATAGATGCGTCAGAAGCCGAACGCTTAGGCCGATCGTGCCTCTCTATCGCTTGATCTCGCTCTCGCTTGCACGCTCGGCTCAGGCGGAACGTGACACTTTTTAGTGCGAACAGCTGGGGTTCATCTATACATATAAATAAAATTGGAGCGTCTGTTTGTAATATTGAAATAACCGCTTTTTACTAACTACATGCATATATTAATTATTATACGGTATGCATAAATAATTATACGATACATACACCAAAATATATTTTTTTACGATTTTTGTCTGTCTGTCTGTTAGTTCCGGCTAATCTCTGAAATGGCTGGAGCGATTTTAACGGGATTTTATTGGCAGGCTACTTTTTTTTAGAAACAATCTTTTATTTTAGAAAAATAAAGTCATGTTGCAATGTCCGCGTACTGTCCAGTACCGCGCGCAGCTCACGCGCATGCCACCACTGTGCCGTCACGTCGAGCGCTTCCCACCACTTCTCCCACCAACGAATCAATATCACAAAGAATCAGGGCTTAGAAACTATTCCACGCGGACGAAGTCTCGGACAGAAGCTAGTCTATGGTAATATTATAAAGAGGAAAGATTTGATTGTTTGTTTGTATTGAATAGGCTCCGAAACTGCTGAACCGATTTGAAAAATTCTATCACTGTTGGGAAGCTACACGATCCCCAGGTGACAAAGGCTATATTTTATCCCCATAGACCCACGGGAACGGGAACTACGCGGGTGAAACCGCGGGATACTGCTATCTATACTAATATCATAAAGAGGAAAGATTTGATTGTTTGTTTGTATTGACTAGGCTCCGAAACTGCTGAACCGATTTGAAAAATTCTATCACTGTTGGGAAGCTACACTATCCCCGGGTGACAAAGGCTATATTTTATCCCCATATTCCCACGGGAACGGGTGACACCACGGAGCGCTGATAGTCGATTTAGAAGAAGTTATCATGACAAAAAATCCTAACTATATACTGAAGAAGTTTATGCAAAGCCGTTGTTATATGACTAAAACATGCACGCTATTATCAGAACTGGTGGTCCCCAGAATAACTTACCCAATCAAGTGCAAAGTCCACCTGTCTGACGAAGGGCGACAGTCTCCGTACGACAGTGTTGGCGATGTGCAGCACTACCGAAGGTCGCTCCCTCATGATGCTGTACACTGTGGTCTTGGACAGCAGCCCGATGCGAGAGAAATGCTTCGCGCGGATGGAGAAGAAGCTGGGCTCGCCTGTCAGGACGGCCAGACCGCCTTCTACTTCACCTGGGGACGAATTATGAACATTATATAAAGGTTGACTTACGGTATCGCATAGCAGGTTTTTAAACCAATATTTTAAACAAAAAACAAATTTAAAAAATACTGGTGGGCTACTATTTTTTAAAGTTTTTTTTTTATAAAAATATTTTAAAATGTATATTGTATGAAAGTTAATGAATAAACGAAATAATAATATGTATCTTTATTCATTCAAATATTACTACACACACTTGTGCACTTTCAAATCTTACTGAAGACTGGCCACCCTGATTGGGTCAGAAGGATTATAATTATGAAAAATAAAATTTTATGCCATTATTATTTTATTTGTAACTTACAAGCAAGAATAATATAGAGTTAATTATAGTTTTTAATAAATCCAGGAAATTAATGAGTACTCTTTGACTTTGCGTAAGAGTTTTGCTGCAAGATAGCCCTTTTCGGCGGATCTGACACACATTTTTCTTAAGTTGTTCTTTCTTGTATCTTGTCTTTAGATTAGACGTCTTTATGCTTATGGAGTAAAGCTATAGAAATGTAGTCGAAATATTTTTGTCTATTTAGATTTTTTTTACCAACTCGTGTTTGTAAATTTACCTGGATAAGCAGTGAACATATGCACCTCGCCGTCTCCTTCCGCGACTCTCTGAGACACCAGCAGAGCACCAGACAATAAGTAAACCAGCGCCACATCCTAAACAAAATAAAGACTTTTTAGTAAATAAAAAAAAATAAAATAAAACAAATAGGATGGAATAACACAGCTGATTGGATCGCGAGATTGGAGAAAGCAAATATTATGTGAAAAGGGAAATTAACAAATGCAACACAAAGTTAAACCAAGTTAAATTATTACAGCAGTGGGAGCAGTGGTGGCCGAGTGGTAACGGCCCCGACTTACGAATTGTAGGTCGCGGGTTCAACCCAGCCACGCGCTTAAAAAATTGTAAATATGTGAGTACTATATCCCTGATTAGCAAATTTATTAATTTTACCTCTGCTGTCGTTACTTTGTTGTACCTGTTAATAGTATAGTACTTAGTTTTATTCGGGTGCATCGTCCTCACATATAACCAATTGGCTAATGTATACAAAATATTGTAAAACTTATACATATTTGAAAAGAGTAACTATGGAGTTTCTTGTCCGTTCTTCTCCATAAGAATCTACTTTTTGCGAATGGACAACTAGAGTCACTATAATATTTTTATTTTCAAATGTTTTGACGTTCAAAAGTGCCGTTAATGGTCTAGTTGAAATAAATGAATTGACTTTGACTTTGACTTTGACTTTGCGCATTACTTTGTGTAATTTATTTCATCACCACTGCTCTCAAAACGGTGAATGAGAAAATCGTGAGGAAACCGACATGTCCTAGAACCAAAAATTCGAAAACATGTGACATTGCCAACCCACACTGGGCCCGCGTGCTGGATTACGGTCCACTCCCTCTCCTAGAGAGGAGGCCTGTCCCAGCTGTAGGAATATAAAAAGGCTGATTATGTATGTATGTTATGTAAATTATTACAAAGAAACACATTTATAAAAACCGGTGAGATTGTAATGGGGTTATAATACGGAATCAGATGTCCGATTTCGATAAAATCAAAATATGGTTTCTGCATAACTAAATTCAAAATAAATTTTCGTCATTATAGACCACAAACTAAAGACTACACTGCGCTTCAACTCGCAAAAGTTTACCCAATTTAAATGGGAAAGGGCAAGACACGTCTGTATGCCGCTAGATAAGCTGTCGACTTGTAAAATAGATAAACATATTTCTTTCTTTCTTTAAAACCCGGGATTAGTCCCTTAAAGAGAAAGCGCCGCGGCACACAGCGCTGTAAACGACGACAAGATCTGGAGGTCTTCCATAAGTATTGGAAGGAAGATGCAGACAGTATAACGTTGTAATATTAATAATATTATTACAACGCCGCACGACTCTCAGATATTATAGCGCTTAATCTTAGTGATAATGACAGTGAATATGGATTTATCATGGTATGTAGAACTGTCAGTGTATCACACTAAAACCATACCTGAGTGATTTCTGGTTCACCGGGGACACTATAATACAGCTAAAGAAATTATAAAGCAATTTAATACAAATCATAATTATGTAATAATAACATGAAAGAATGTAACAAAGAATTATTCTCAATATTATAAAGGGGAAAGTTTTTTTTTTTGTTTGTACCGAATAAGCTCCGAAACTACTGGACCGGTTTTAATATTTTTTTCGCCAAAATAAAGCTACATTATCAGAGAGTAATATTGGATGTGTTATCCCCGTATTCCCATGGGAACGGGATAACGCGGGCGAAACCGCGGAGCACTGTTAGTCATTTATAAAGACACACTTAAAGAATATCCCCATAACGTAACCCAAAAACCCGTTCGCCCATCGTTTTATCGATCTCTTTCGATAAATATAAAAGTCAACCAGCACGTTTAGAAGATTTACAGCTGCAACATTCAAGAAACAGGCTCTGCGGGCGTACCATGAGGTGTTAAAACGTTATACTCTCTATATAGCTCCATCCCTTTTTCTCGCTCGGAAGACTCGTTTCGAGACGTCATGGTACGCCCGCTGTTCTGTTTACTATCATCATCTGCCTAGCCTTTCCCAACAATATTGGGGTCAGCTTCCCGTCAAACGGGATTCAACTGAATACCAGTATTTTACGTGGAGCGGCTGCTTACCAGAGCTCCGCAACTCCATAACTGGGTAGCACGATATTCCTGACAAGACTGGTGACAGATTTTCTATCTTCTCACAATCCGTAACGACTGCCAAAGATCTACAAATGACAGCCGGAAATAATGGCTCTGTTCTATTTACTATATCAGCGTTAGTTCTAAGGCCGTTGCTAGAACTTGAAAGCGTAATGAAGCAATTGAACGACTTAAAGTTCTCAAAGTTGAATGTCCTTCACTTCATTCCGCTGTTACCTACCTACTTATACAACGTGAACTCAATACTTGCAAAGAGGTAGTTGTAAAGGATCGTGAATAAGAAATCAGCTGTTCAGTACATCTTGTCGAATAGGGATGTTTTCTGAGTAAAAAAAATATGATTCTAATTAGTCCGTCAGTTAGATTATCGAAAAATATTGAACAAGTATTTTTTGATTTAGCAAATACATATATAACAAATGACAAAAATAAAAAGCATCAAAGATCAGGAGTGGGGGCTGGTGACGTCACGCCGGGGGTAAAATTGTAGCACGTAGTGACGTCACACGAGTATTCAACGCACTGTATCGTCTTTGTTTTTTGTTTACGTGAAAAAAAAATACGTGCCAAATATTTTTTGGAAATCTATCTGACGGACTAATTAGATTTTTTTAGTCAACTACCCTATTATACGCACATCTTATGGAGCAATAGATTTATGTAGTAAAACTCGTTCACAATGACGAGCACAATGACCGCTTTTGCGGGGCCCCAAGTCTGCTATTTGTATAAAGTCATTCCAACACGATATTATTTTTATAAATTTGTCATTCCACTACGATCCCATAGTAATTTTGCTAGCAGTTCGTAATCTGCTAAATTCATAATGGTCGATCATTGGTCGGTCACTGGTCTCGTGATATTTTTTGATAACCGAGCTATTAAAAGCAATGACTGCACCATGACGTTCTAATGGTAGGTCACTGATCAAAGGAAGTGTCAAAATTTTAGCAGATTACTACATACGTCTGTCATTGATTTGTCATTATGTACGAGACTACTCGGACCAAGAATTCAAATGGACTAGACAAAAGCGTATACTCGAAAGGGATGGATATAGAGTACTTCAAAACTGGGGGATACCAGACTTTAAAATATTACCCCATAATTCTCGTTAATTTTTGTATATGGATTTGGGAGGTGTGATTAGTACGTGAAATGAAAGTAACGAGTTTTTAGCACCATAAACCAGGGCTTTAAATAACGTTAAAATTCTATAACGTTATCTTCCTTCTACAAGACTTACCGTTTTTATTAAAATAACGGAAAGTGATTTAACGTTATTTATGCTTCAATATAACGTTATTCTTTAGTAACGATACTTGTAATATAACGTAAACCGGTGTTATGTGAATTGATGGAGGATAATAAATCAAATGCTTCCTGATTGATAAAATTTTTATTTTGTAGTTTTTCTATAATAGCAGAAAGGTCAGCATTTTTTTTTTCTCTATTCGCCCACATTTGGATCTTAATGCAGCTAATTTCTTCTTTCTTCTCTCAGCTAAAATTGTTATCTAGTTTAATTTTCTAATCAATTTCCTTTTTCGAGGCGACGTACTCAGAGTCGTAAATATTTCACCAGGTTTAATCTAAAATAATAATTCGATGTTAGTAACCCACACAAAGAGAAATGGAAATAAATAAAAAAAAATATTTTCATAGTTGCATTTACTTCAGGTTCCAGCGATAATCCTGAAGCCACCTAAAAAAAGGCAGTGATTTACAATGTTCTATATTCAACTAAATTCAAATGTTAAAATAAACAAATACTTGGATTGTTGTGTGTTGGATTGGATTTTCGTCGCAGATGGATCAGAGATCGAGATTTCCTCAGATTTCGTTCTGCGTTTTTTAGCGAAACTCTGGAAGAAAATATGTGGGTCAGTCCAAATTAGTGAATAATGGCCTCCAATTATTTCGACCGGTTGATGCAATCCAGGAAGGCAATCTGGTGTCCTTTGGAAATCTAAAATATTTCATTTTTCAAGTAGTCCGGTGGAGTTGCCTTTTGATTTCATGACCAATAATTTTGAGTATGAAATTACTAAATAGACTAAATGAAAAAACAAAAACAACAACATGACTGTTGCCTTTTCCCTCAATAATGGGTAATTTTAATGAATGCCATCTGGTATCCCTAAAGTACGTATTATTCTACTAAATTGAAATGACGGAAAGTTATTTATTCTCGTAAGACAATAAAGTTCTATACAATTTGAACGTGTAATACTAACGTAAAATGAAATTTTAATCACATATTTCAAGTATTTTTAACGCTTGTTTTCTAAAAGACTTTTTATCAACGTATGTCGAGCTAAATATTTAGTGACATTTTAAATTTTTATGATATATAAATGCGAAAATCTCATACTTACGAATGAAAGGTTATGTTCTCAGATTTTCGTTCACTACGGCTATTACAGCCGATAAAACAGCAATACACCATGTTGAACGTCTTTCTCTTAAGTTAGAAACTTCGTTCCCACTATTTAAACTACAGATTTAATAGGGGTTTCCAACAAAACACGATTAAAAACGAATGCACTAGTACTGTGTTGGGCACATACCACAGATGTGCCCAACAAAAAAAGTGATACGTCGACAAAGACAACAATAAATAGTTCTGTCCTTGTTATCCTAATATGTTTCTGTATATATACATCCTTTTTGTCTCAATATTGTTTTTAGCTTGTCTTGTCCATTAGATTCTTGGTCCGAGCGAGACTACCATTCTATACCATTTTTTTCAATGGAGTGTCAGTGGTTGACCACTGGAAAGTCATAGTGACGCTTTTTTTTACTAAACTTGTAAAAATCAACCATTATGAAATCAATGATAGACCATTCTGACACTATTGTAATAGCAGACTTGAAGCCCAGTAGCCCTACCATGACGTCTTAAATCCATCATGCTTCCTGTGTCAGAGAGAGACGGAGTTATACAAAACGAATAGCACTATCCCTTTTTCACACAGATATCATGATAGCATTAGCACTTCGTGGTACCGCCCCAGGTATCGCGTTCATTACATAACCACATTTATAGCATAACATACCTTATGACTCTCTTCCTTCATGATGTAAGTCCCAGCGGGCAGGTCTCTGACTTGCACTTGCCCACGCAGCACCGTGTCGGAATCCAAGCCGAGTTCTTTGACGAATGCCTCTGTCGCTATTTGGATTAGCGCCTGCAAAGACAAGTTAAGTATTGATATAACTGGTTCCTCCATTCTGCTTTGACAAAAATGCACTAATTGGTGTATTAATAGAATTTCTACGTGTCTCTTTATATGTGTATCGTTCGTAAAATTATAATTTTGGAATTATTTTTATTATCTCATCGATTGTAACACAGATTTATACGTCGGAGTTTTTGTTGGATACGGTCCTAGGAAATAAAAAGCTTTATCTTGTATCAGTTGAGTATACAGCGTGTTCCAGAAGTGCGTATTTAAGTGTTTGTATTTAAGGGTAATGTTGGGTAGTTGACATACACAAAACAAAGAATGAAAAAAAGAGTTTACAAAAAGTATCGAACTAATGACTTTTCAAACAGTTTTTTTTACAGATACTAGCATTTACATTAGCTCAGTCACAGTGATCTTTTGAAAAAAACCTTTATTTTTGCTGTTTGTTTATGTAATCTATATCAGCTACGCAATATCAATATGACCGCGCACTTTTGGAACACGCTGTACAATACGGCCGACGTATCTTGGCGAGTCTGAACATAGGCTTTGCGAACTTTAGCGCATGTACAATCGTGAAGAAAACTGTTATTGGTTGTATTTTTACGAATAATATAAGTGCCAACTGACACTTGCAAATAACACACAAAACAATCTTAAACACTAAACAAAAACTTAACAATACTAATAAAACTTAACAACAGTAACAAAAATCTTAGACACTAAACAAAAAATTGAAAAATACTAATAAAACTTAACAACAGTAACAACGAAAACTTTTGTAACCAACTGCGCTCAAGACAGAGATAGCGACACGAACACGACACCGACGCTAACGTGTGACTGAGACAATATTATCGTGTACCGAGCATTGCCGAATTCGCACGAAGCTTTACGAAGTAACCAAAAAGGGATGTTCAATACACGTGTCTGAGGGTGTTGTTTAATCGATTTTCTTCAAATCGATCGAAATTAAGACTCAATAATATATTTATTTTCAATTATATAAGGAGGTTTTAAATTTTCTCAAACAGTCGTTACTCAAGTAGTCGTTAATAGATAAGTGATAAATAAGTGAATCGTGACTTTCAACTGAGAAATTATATTTTGTTAGTTTATTTTTTTACTAAATTCGAAATCTCGTTCATTAACGACAAAATTCACTATATTTGCAAATCTTGTTTCGTTTCATATATTATATAAACAAAAATCAATAAATTCTAAATGAAACTTATGGATTACGATATTTAATCGATAAAGGGTCGATTGTATTAACATAAGGTCAATCTCTAGCCTAGACCACCGCCCCGCGCACGTCGCCTCGTGCCACCATTTGGTTCCTAAATAAAGTTATTGCGCAACCTTCTGTGCGAAGTTCGGACTCGCCAAGTTACGTCGGCCGTATTGTATATGGCTAATTTTTCCTTTCGCCATCAACGACACGATCTGGCAACACGGGCAGACGACATTGATGCCATCTCGGATAAAACCTCTATGAGCTGGCACAGGGAAGTAGGAATAAAGAAAGGAAGGGGCCTATGCTCAGCAGTGGGCAAAGTCGAGCTGTGGTTGATGATGATGAAGTGATTGATGTGGTTGATGATGACTTTCGGTGCCCAGAACTCAAGATACAAGATACTGTTAGAAGATTATTTATTTTGCTAAAACATGAGTATACATATATGCACCTAAATGCAAGATGTTACAGTTGAATCACTGTCAGGTTTTGCCTTAATGGCGTACAAAATATAATTGAGTGAGAATAGATGTCATAAAATTATTTCCTCCCACATGCATTACATACAAACAATAATAAACGGCAAAGTTCTGAACTATTTAATGTCAGACATTATTTGTTCCATACCTCATAATAAATATTAAAAAAAAAATACAAGTCAAGGTTTACATAAGTCAATAAATAATAATAACAATAAAAATCGCCTAAACATGGTGAAAAGTCAGAGTTATGTTAGGTTACCAGAAACTTCACTAACAAAAAAAAATGTATCTGTATCGCATAATAATTTGCTAGTGTGCTCAAAACTCGCATCCGAGTTGTCGCAACATACATAATTGTAACGAACGATTTGTGAGCACACAAACAAATTATTTAACAATCCATATGCTGAGTTCTGGACGCCGAAAGTATTAAGTAAAAAAAATGCATACTTGTTCATCAAGGTTGTCAGTGTTGTGTTTCTTGAAGGAAGACCCCTCACGAGCTCTCTGTAAGGACGGCGTCGGCTGGACATCGGGTTGCTGCTGCAAGAAATAAAACATATTAATCAATAGGGTAGTTGACTAAAACAATTTAATTAGTCCGCCAGATAGATTTCCAAAACATATTGGGTACGTGTTTTTTTTTTCTTTTTTGCGTAAATAAAAAACGAAGACGATAAAATGCGTTGAATAGTCGTGCGACATCACTACTCGCTATAGTTTGTACCATGACGTGACGTCACAAGCCTCCTGATCTTTGATGCAAAAACTACGTGTCCAATGTTTTTCGAGAATTTTACTGAAGAACTAAGTATAATTAAATCAATCTTTTTATTTTGTTTAGGAAACATCCCTTCTCCCTTGAATTCTCACGATCTCAGTTATGACCACTCTATTCGTCAAACAGATAGTGGCCTACAGATAGTTGTTCCAGGTCTGGCTGTTTGTGTATATGAGATTGTATGCAGGTAAACGCACCCACGATACAGGAGAAATTCCTGGTACAACAACGTTCTTTAAAAAAAAAAACTCACAACGCAACGGCCACCTACATAATTACAACTTGAAAAAAATTTTTTAACTGTCATGCAATCTGATTTTTCGCATACTTTATAACATTTTACTCTAAATTCTGTTACGAAGATAATTAATTGTTACAATTTAAAAATTTATCCTCTAGTGGTTTGGTGGTGAAAAAGAAATTACACAACAACTGTGGTAAACAATGTATATTGATAATCTTTTAGAAACTTAATTTTATTCAAATACACTCAAACCTACTATTGCCAGCCAGCTAAAACTTCAGTAGGAGGAGCTATGGTCGTGGGGAGCTAGAGATAAGCACAGGTACTGTTCCGTTTGAGGGTGATAATTAAATTCTACAAGTTCAGTATTAAGTTAGAATAAGAACCTTCCTTCCAGTTATTATACTAGATACTAACTAAAGATAAATGGGCGCCAGGGACTTGAAGAGTCCCAGATCCCGGAGCCGACGGAGGTGTCCAATATACTTCCAGATGAATGCGGAACGTCGAATCCAAGATCCTCAATTTAAATAGGATAAGGGCCGGTTTCCACTGTTGAAAACCGGACTAAGGTAACCAATTGGTTCTTACAGGAACCGTATGAAAATAAATATCAAAAGTAGAAGTAGGAATAAAAGAAAATAAACATAAAAAAAACCGTCCCGCCTGCGCTATCGCTTGACGGGTCCGCCAGCCGCACAGTCGTCTCCGTGAGAGGCTTCTAGTGGACTCGAGGAACGGGTCTCGCGTCCAGGCCCCAGATGCTCCTCTAGATTCTGGCAGCGAGACGAATCTCCCGAGGTGCCTCTCGGTTGGCTTGGGAAGAGAGCACTTGACTGCGAGATCCTCGGCTGGCTGGAAAGCTGTCCGTGCTTGCGCAACTAGGAATCCTGTAATAAATATCCAGGGATCACGACAATATCCTTATAACAACCAGGGGAGGGCCTACAGACCACCTCCACGCACTATTACGAACAAATCCTTACCTTTTTAAAACGTGGGATGAGATTTGTAGTTTCTCTTAAGCGGGTTCAAGGGTAAATGGACGCCAATTAACACCAACGCCCTTCTATAACAAGGCAGTCCAAGGCCAACCGGAACTAGACGGAGCATTTCTAAAATCTCCCCTCTTCTCGGGTAAAATGACTAGAATATCAATATTACACTAAGACACTTAACTTTTGAAAATCACTAACAGCTGTTCAGAGTGACGTTTAAACGCTGAAACAATAAGAATCTTCATGATCCTGACCGAAAAACAAATTCTTTGTAATTTCAAATACCAAAACTATCAAGATCAAGATATTGATTGGGGTAATTAACTCAGAATATTAAATGGGGAAATTAAGAATCTACGACCTTGCTACATTATGCTAAAGACAATTCACAGACTAAAAATAGATTTATTTGACAGCGAACATTCCAGATAGAAGTCTATACTGAAAAAATGGATATGACTTCCGTTTACGGTTATTTAGTTTATTATGATTTTTATTACCGAAAGCTGAAAATTAATAAGGATTGTTCCGTACAATATTATTTCGAGAATTAGCAATATCATGTTAAAATATCGATTAAAACTACAACTGTGAATCGGCAACCACCAGATGTCGCCTCTAACTGACAGACAGTGACGTTCGACGGAATGACATTTGGAATGTAAACAATCATAACTTGATTACAATATTATTTTATCTAATTTATTATGCAAACCTGTTTAATTGGATTTATTGTAAGAATGTGTTGACCGAAGAGTCTAGTGACAAAATACAGTTGAAGGAACGAGTCCTCCTATCAAGTGCAGGCCAAAGTCAAATGTACAAACTACAATGAAATAAGTTACTTGGGAACCTGATTATGTACCTACGACTAATGTTTTCAGGTAAATGCTACTTTAGTTACAAGAAACGAAGCTGTTTTATACCAACCCGTGGTAGGTACAAAAAATACAACGTAACAGTACCTCCCCAACCACCAGAGATTTGACCAGCTAGGGCAAATCTCGACGCTGGCCCTCCAGCGTCAAAGTCTCCAAAGTACCAACCACACTTACAAAAATCTACAACGTTCATGCCTGAAAACATGAACAGAGAAAGAAAAAGAAAGAATTATATGTGGAAGCCGGTCGAGCACCGGTTAATACACAACAACCTCCAAGCTGATATAAACTGGATACTTAGGTAGTTATGGTAGGTAAATACACAAACCACACAGAATTTTGTCACACTTCAAATATAGAGTAACAAACCGCTCTATTAGGAGACATTGTAGTAGGCTTTGGTTGTCGGGTCTACAATTCCGCCCGTGTTTTATGGCTTATTTTTAGTTATCCATGAGACCTGTGTAATATAATATTTCCCCTGGAGCAAGTCTAATCTATTTACAAACATATAAAAGACGAGCCTCAAAGAGAGTATAAATGTGTAACTAACTCCCAAAGTACCAGTTACCTAGTCTGACCTACTATATTTATATAGGAAAGACCACCCTACACCATCGTATACCACCTTTCACATTCTAAATAAGAATATCGATACCTAAGCTGAGCTGGTACCCAAATAATACATAAAAAAAATGTTACAAAGTAACGATAATTGGCTAACCGTCTTCCTTAAAAGGAAATTGACGGTTATTCCGCCCCTGAAAAAAAAATACCAACTAAAACGTTTTCCATCAATGCAGCCTACACGCCCGCCATTACGGCCTCCTATCTCAGGACTATCATTATGCTGCCTTACCAGCAATCCGGAGATTAATATCTCAACACAGATGTCAATCCTGCCACAACCACAGACTACCAACAACTTTTAAATAAACGCCTTCCCTACTCCTAAATACAGTTTACAAATGTGAACACAGTAGGAACCTGTGTACCACTACAAACCGAAAAGACAGTGTAAAATATAGTAATTCTCCTGTATTCTAGCACCGTGCACATATAGTCACCAATGCTAAAATAAAAACCAGCAACCTCAAGGCATATACAGCCCTCAATGGTTACTTAACCAACTAATTCTAACTAATGTATATGTTAGTTTAAATTCTAATAAAACAAAATAAATTATTCCTGGCCACATGGTGATTTCAAATCCTTGATATGCCATGTGCCAAGGTTTTTACCGGAACTACAGCCTTCCAATTCATACACTAAGGGTGAAAGTTTTTTCCTAATTATACATCTCTCATATTTAGGAGCTAATTTTGCCATGAAGAACTTGGAGGCGTCACTCTGGGGATATGTTTTTTTCCACACAGTGTCGCCTACCTCAAACTCCGCGTGCCTCCTACTACTGTTATAATAACGAGCACTACGTTTATGTGATTTTATGAGCGCGTCCTTTACTTTATCGAAGATACTATCCAATGCCCCTAGCTGATTTGCATATGAACTGCGGGAAGCACAAGCTAGCGTGGGCTGTCCAACGGTATCTTTGCCGAAGACATCACCACTACTAACTGCCTCTCTGCCATGTACTAGGAAGAACGGGGTAAAACGAGTAACTTCATTTGTGGAGGTGTTCATAGCGAACTGAATCTTAGAGATGTTAACATCCCAGGATCGATGATCATCCTCCACGAGTATTGATACCGCGGTCATTATGGTACGGTTATAGCGTTCCACGGTATTCACGCTTGGGCAATAACGAGGTGTGAAGTGAACTTGAGGAATTTTGTACTTCTCTAGTAGTGAACGAATCTCATTACCCGTGAATTGCGTCCCGTTGTCTGCTATCACCGTACGGGGTATACCGTGTACCAGGAAAACGCCGTCTTCTAGTTTCTGCACTATAGCCTTACCAACGGCTCTACGTAAAGGAAACAGTAAACAGTACTTCGTAAAACAGCACACGACAACTAAAAGATATGTGAATCCTGCTCTAGACCGTGGCAATGGACCTACCAAGTCAATGCTTATGGTTTGAAATGGCTTGGAACACTCTTTCGCATCACCCAAGAGACCGGGGGTAGGTAATTGTGAGTGTTTATATGCGGCGCATGTATCACATTTACCAACGTAGCTAATCACATCCTTGTACATGTTAGGCCAGTAGTATCGGAGTGCAAGTCTCTTATAGGTTTTAAATACACCGAAATGTGGAGACAATTCGCCACTATGGTGACTCTTTAATAATTCTTGCCTATTTCCCTCCGGTACCACCTGCTTCCAATCATAGTCACTAGCCACACCGAATTTATTTTTTGCATAACGGTAAAGTTTACCCTCTTTAATAAAAAAATTTGGGCACGATCTAGGCATACTGACACATTTATCCCACAACCTTTTAAACCACTCGTCAGTGTCGGACACATTAATTTCCAGCACCGGAACGCCACGAGATAAGGCATCTGGAACCACATTGTCCCTGCCTTTGCGGTGTTCAATGGTAAAGTTATATGGTGATAACCGACAACCCCAACGAGCTAACCGACCAGAGGGATTGGTTAAATTAAAGAACCATTTTAAACTAGAGTGGTCGGTTATCACTTTAAACGCAGGACCGCCTTCCACGTAAGGACGAAAGTGTTCCACGGCGAATACCACAGCGAGGGCCTCACGCTCCGTTGCTGAATAATTGCGTTCCGCCGGATTAAGCGAACGACTGCAGTAGGCTATTGGGTGCTCCTCCCCATTTATAACCTGAGTCAGAGTGCCCGCTATCCCAAAACTGGATGCGTCACAATGAATCTCAAAAGGCTGAGCGAAATCTGGACAAGCCAATACTGGAGCCGACACCAATGCTTCTTTCAAGGTTAAGAACGCGGTTTCTGTCTCAGCCGTCCACTCAAAAGGCGGCGCTTTTTTGCTGGTACTCGTTAGTGCGTTTAAAGGGGCCGCTATCGAGCTAAAATTTTTAATAAAACGTCTATAGTACGAGGCCGTTCCAAGAAACATTTTCACTTCCTTACGAGTTGTAGGGGTTGGAAAGTTGACAATTGACTGAACTTTCGACGGATCAGTGTGTAAGCCATGCTCATCTACCCTGTAACCGAGATATTTTAGTTCTCGTCGAAAGAAACAGGACTTACGTAAATTAATCGTCAAATTAGCCTGCGTTAACTTGTCCAAAACCCGTTTCAGAAGCGAAATGTGCTCCTCGAAGGTCGATGAGCAAATAATTATGTCATCTAAATAAACGAACACCTTATTACCAAACTCCGGGCCGAAAAGTCTGTCCATTAATCGCTGTTGGGTGGCTGGGGCTCCTGTCAACCCAAAGCACATAACTTTAAAGTGAAACAAACCTCGACCGGGAACCGTGAACGCGGTTTTTTCTTTGGACGAAGCGGAGTCCAATTCAATTTGCCAAAATGCAGATTTCAAATCAATAGATGAAAGGTATCGCGCGTCCCGCAACTGGTCTAAGATGTGAGAGACGTAGGGTAGTGGATACGCATCTTGCTTGCTAACCGCATTCAGCTTTCGACTATCTAGGCAAAATCGCCATTCCCCATTCGGTTTTGGAGCCAGCAGAACCGGGTTATTCCACGCGCTATTGCTAGGTTCCACCACTCCCATCTCCAACATCTCATCCAGCTGACGGTTTAGTTCCTTGAGACGTTCAGGTGATAAAGGATAATAACGCTGTTTAATAGGAGGAACATCACCTGTGTCTATTTTATGACGCAACAGATGAGTACGCCCTAATCCTTTAGCCTCAAAGGAAACCTTTTCGAAATCTTTAATTAATAACTCCGCCTCGTTCTTTTGATCCGGTGTTAATTCGTCAAACGGCTGTAGGTGCCTAACCTCCGAGACGCATGCATGACCTCTATAGTTTTTTAAATATTGAAAAGGTAATTCATTAAAAATTTTTGGTGCCAAATTAAAGGCCTTCCAAAAATCTACGCCAAAAATTAACGGTGTGGTAATTTCTGGAATAATATAGAATTTAATAACCTTAGTCACTCCCATGAGAGTCACTGGTAAAAATAAATAACCTTCCACGGGTGCTCGCGAATCATTGGCAGTTACGATGCTGCTCAACTGTCCATCGACGTGAAGAGTCGCACCTGCCCTTATGAATTGTTGGCCAACATCAGAACCCAACACTGAAATGCAAGAACCCGAGTCGAGTAAACCGTAATAATGCTCATCGTATATAGAAACTGTTAAATGAGGACGCCTATCGTCCGTAGTCTTATAACGTACTGTATCCACCCTTAGTGAATTAAAGAATAATTTTAAAAATTTTAAATAGTTGTCCCAATCGGACTTATCAAAATTTTGGCTGTAGCTCCGCAAATTTAGTTTTTTGAAATGCAGGTAGGACAGGACTGAGCCTCCTGCTTTTTACTGCACGTAGGGCACGATGGTGCACGTACGCCCTTCTTGCCGCAACGGAAACACACAATTGCTTTAGATTTGCATTGTGATAACGAGTGCCCCTTAACCCTACAACGAACACAGAACAACGAACCAGAATCAGTTTGCACGGCTTCAATCCTTGGTGACCCTTTCGGGGTTTTGTATGCCAAGTCTGCTGCAACAAAAGAAGGCGTAGGTTTGGGCGGCTCGTGGAACTGAGCCCTGCTATGGAAACCTAGCTCCAGTTGTCTACACTTCTTTTTCAACTCGACTAGCGTGTTGACCTCCATCACTGACAACCCCGACGTGTATTCCGGTCTCATATTGAACTTGATCCGTGCTAAACGATCGTGTTCAGGAACCCTGTAAGAAAGCCTACTGTAAAGATTCTCCATGACTGCTATATATATACAAGACAGCTCAGTCGACCCTTGCGTTCTATTTGTTATTTCAGAGAGGAGACGCATATCGTAATCAGGTGGAACGAAGTCAGTGAGTAACTGCTTCTTCAGTTCCGCCCAATTACCAACCGTCGCTCTTATTGCCCGGTACCACAATAAGGCCCCGTCCGAGAAAAGATCTAGACCCGATTGATGTAAAGAGGCTTCGCTAATACCTCTGGCTTCGGCAAGCTCCTCAAGACGCTCAATAAACGCTTTCACGCAACCTGTACCGTCAAATTTGTGATCCAAGGATTTAACCGACTCTTTCTTGCAGGAAATGATGACGTCCTTCGTCTGCAAATCTGACCGTACAATCGGTGTCTCCTCGGCGGAAGTTAATGACTGATGGAAGCTCGCGTTAATTGAATCAATTTTTGCTAAATAATCGTTAAGCTGCTTGTCAACGGCCGCATAATCGGTACTAAGATCAGGTGGGGGAGTAGTCCTACTCAAACGATGAAAGAGGTGGAATCCCAAAGCTTTAGCGCGGTTAAATTTTTTAAAACTGGAGGGGAACCTATCTAGCACTTCTCCAAGCTCCGGCAGTTTGGCCTTAATTACTTGTAGCTCGGCTTTCGGATCCAAATTCGTCTCCACTATATCGTCTGAACATACCAAGCGACTGAGATCTCTAATTTGAACCCGTAGTTCCTCTACGGTTGAAGCGGGTTTCGCGTCTCGGACCAGTACTTCGTATATGAGTTCGTCTTTGCGAAGTAAATTAAATGTAATGGGTCGTTCCATTTTGTAAAATAAAAAAAAAGTGAGATGAACTGAAGTATAAACTGGCTGTCACAATTTACAATCTCGAGCAATGTGAAAATGTTAACTATAGTAAACGCAGTTACATAAATAGCTGCCTTATGGAGTAAGTTTATAAACGTAAGTTATTAAAATAGTAGGTTATTATTCCAAGGATAAGAATCCAGGCGTTTTGTTTTCGGACACAGGTTAAAATCAAAAAATGTATACAGCAGCAAGAAGTGGTAAAAAAAAAATAAAAGTAAATAAAAGTGTATAAAACAGTACAAACATATAAACATGAACCCGTTTAAAA
Source organism: Hecatera dysodea (assembly GCA_905332915.2). Lineage (NCBI taxonomy): Eukaryota > Metazoa > Arthropoda > Insecta > Lepidoptera > Noctuidae > Hecatera > Hecatera dysodea. Next base: position 20,702,034 of record HG995288.1, on the reverse strand, counting down.
AAAAAGGATTCCGCGCGACGGTTTTTTTTTCTTAAAATTAGAATAACTGGAAGGCTTTAGAAACAGTACTCTGGCTTGTAAGGTACAGCAATAGACGTAACCTCTATCTCTAACTAATACACACGTTGGTCGCCACTGTTACAATTTAAAAATTTATCCTCTAGTGGTTTGGTGGTGAAAAAGAAATTACACAACAACTGTGGTAAACAATGTATATTGATAATCTTTTAGAAACTTAATTTTATTCAAATACACTCAAACCTACTATTGCCAGCCAGCTAAAACTTCAGTAGGAGGAGCTATGGTCGTGGGGAGCTAGAGATAAGCACAGGTACTGTTCCGTTTGAGGGTGATAATTAAATTCTACAAGTTCAGTATTAAGTTAGAATAAGAACCTTCCTTCCAGTTATTATACTAGATACTAACTAAAGATAAATGGGCGCCAGGGACTTGAAGAGTCCCAGATCCCGGAGCCGACGGAGGTGTCCAATATACTTCCAGATGAATGCGGAACGTCGAATCCAAGATCCTCAATTTAAATAGGATAAGGGCCGGTTTCCACTGTTGAAAACCGGACTAAGGTAACCAATTGGTTCTTACAGGAACCGTATGAAAATAAATATCAAAAGTAGAAGTAGGAATAAAAGAAAATAAACATAAAAAAAACCGTCCCGCCTGCGCTATCGCTTGACGGGTCCGCCAGCCGCACAGTCGTCTCCGTGAGAGGCTTCTAGTGGACTCGAGGAACGGGTCTCGCGTCCAGGCCCCAGATGCTCCTCTAGATTCTGGCAGCGAGACGAATCTCCCGAGGTGCCTCTCGGTTGGCTTGGGAAGAGAGCACTTGACTGCGAGATCCTCGGCTGGCTGGAAAGCTGTCCGTGCTTGCGCAACTAGGAATCCTGTAATAAATATCCAGGGATCACGACAATATCCTTATAACAACCAGGGGAGGGCCTACAGACCACCTCCACGCACTATTACGAACAAATCCTTACCTTTTTAAAACGTGGGATGAGATTTGTAGTTTCTCTTAAGCGGGTTCAAGGGTAAATGGACGCCAATTAACACCAACGCCCTTCTATAACAAGGCAGTCCAAGGCCAACCGGAACTAGACGGAGCATTTCTAAAATCTCCCCTCTTCTCGGGTAAAATGACTAGAATATCAATATTACACTAAGACACTTAACTTTTGAAAATCACTAACAGCTGTTCAGAGTGACGTTTAAACGCTGAAACAATAAGAATCTTCATGATCCTGACCGAAAAACAAATTCTTTGTAATTTCAAATACCAAAACTATCAAGATCAAGATATTGATTGGGGTAATTAACTCAGAATATTAAATGGGGAAATTAAGAATCTACGACCTTGCTACATTATGCTAAAGACAATTCACAGACTAAAAATAGATTTATTTGACAGCGAACATTCCAGATAGAAGTCTATACTGAAAAAATGGATATGACTTCCGTTTACGGTTATTTAGTTTATTATGATTTTTATTACCGAAAGCTGAAAATTAATAAGGATTGTTCCGTACAATATTATTTCGAGAATTAGCAATATCATGTTAAAATATCGATTAAAACTACAACTGTGAATCGGCAACCACCAGATGTCGCCTCTAACTGACAGACAGTGACGTTCGACGGAATGACATTTGGAATGTAAACAATCATAACTTGATTACAATATTATTTTATCTAATTTATTATGCAAACCTGTTTAATTGGATTTATTGTAAGAATGTGTTGACCGAAGAGTCTAGTGACAAAATACAGTTGAAGGAACGAGTCCTCCTATCAAGTGCAGGCCAAAGTCAAATGTACAAACTACAATGAAATAAGTTACTTGGGAACCTGATTATGTACCTACGACTAATGTTTTCAGGTAAATGCTACTTTAGTTACAAGAAACGAAGCTGTTTTATACCAACCCGTGGTAGGTACAAAAAATACAACGTAACATAATGAAATCGATAACAAAGCAAATTCTCAAAACTAAACAGTTTATTGTGTAAGCATTAGTACAATCTTTAAATAATCGTCGACGTTGATGAATAATGTGGTATTTATAATTGGAATTACTTATTTCCACCCAAAAACAAACAAAAAAAACAACAATGCTTACATATGAAAGGTCCACTGCAATAATGATGAAAGTCCATTTTTGTAAAAATTCTAAGTAAGCACGTCATTCAGCTACTGGATATCTGTAGTTGGTGTTCTCGTCAACAAAATTAGCAATCTTACTTAAAATCCCGATATTTTAGACAGTGCACGCTTATATTAGATAAAAGGTACTCAATAAAGTCCTGATTTTCAAAAATAACTAACTAATATATTTTTTACTTAATTCTTAAATAAAGCTTTAGTAAAGGAACAATATAATATCAATAATAAAAAAAGTGCTGTAACAAATAATGTATTATGTTCATACCTTTAAACACGACTTTCCTGTTCTCATTAATACAATTCAAACGCAATTATCTCAAAACGAGGTGACAAGGACATTTATCGTTATTGCAGCGGACCCTTCATATGGGATCAAACGATGTAGGAACAAGGAACAGCAGCCCTATTATGACGTCTTAAATCCACCATGATTCCTGTATCAGAGAGAGACGGAGTTACACAAGACGAATAGCACTATCCCTTTCCCTCACACGAATCATGATGGCATTGGCACTTCGTAATACGGCCACAGGGAACAGATCTCACCTGTGGCGCAGTGGAGGCGATGTCGGGCACCATGTCGGGCCGCGCGCGCCGCCCAGCGCCCGCCGCGCTGCCCAGCGGCTCCTGACATGCAACCACACTGTTAGGGGGACATTCTCTACGCCTACACGTTATTTTTGCTGCTAATTCATTCTCACGTTATATACAGTAAAACCAGTTTATTATGAGGCTGCCTATCACGTTATATACAGTGACATCCATTTATTATGACGCCTCAAGCCGCCTAAATTCATCTTTACCACAGCCTATAGGGAACATGCACGGCGTAGACTATGCCATCTAGTGTTGCAAATCTGAAACTTTTACGTTGTAAATATATGACCTGTGCTGCCACCTATACTTCCAGTACCCTTCGTTTAGGGGAACGTGAACGAAGTAGACTGTGCCATCTAGCCTTGCAAATTTGAAACATATAAGAATAGAATAGAATTTTATTTTGCAAATATGGGTAATACATAATAGTTCTTAAGATTACATTAAATATACTTGACATTGATGTGTCTGTGCTGCCACCTATAGTTTCTGCACGTTCCCTATTATGTAGCCTATATAAGAGGACAGTACCCCAATCATTTATGTTGTATACCAGTGTTCATTTGTAAAGTGCAACTGTTTTAATTGTATTTACTGCAACACCTTTTATTCAATAAGTTTTTATTCATTTATTTATTATATTGACCAACCGCTTAATATGAAGTAAAACAGAGCTAATTTTGGTTTACATATTAAATTCTTAAAAAAAATACGTATATAGTGACTTGATTTATTGAAACGTCGCTTATTATGACCTATTTTTCAGAAATTATGTTTGGTTATAATGAGGGACATGAATCGTAATTTATTTCTGGGTCGTTATGTTTTGATTGATCTGTTGACATGTTTTTTTTTTTGTTTTTCTGCTTATTACACGAAATACGTAACAGGTAGAAATTTGTTTAATTCCTACGATTACGCTTTTTATGACGTCCGCTTGTATGACGTATTTTTCACTTCCCTTCGACATCATTATAAGCGGATTCAACTGTACAGATAAAAATAAATACCTTTTTGAAAAAGGGTATTGAATAACCTAGTTTAATGAGTCGTAGAGGTTTCTGCTACAACTGGTTCAACTAAAAGCGGACCCACACATAGTAGGGAAAATAAAAACATTAACAGTAGAACAACAGTTAGTATATTTGTCGCAAACAAGACCGGGCAGTTGCATTTCTTCAACTTTTAATTTTTGCATACTCAAACAACACACACAATGAATAAAAAAAGCATAGCCAAACTCAACGATTCGCATGGAAATCAGTTTCATTTAAAATAGAACTCAGCGGCACTTTCGTCAAACTCACATGCTAAAATCATCAGAATGAGGGTAGTTTGCTCACCAGATGCTCGGACATGGCTCGGTCGCTGTGGTGCGGGGAGTGCATGTTGCCGCTGCTGTCCACGGTGTTCATCTTGGAGGTCTTGGCGGGGGAGCTGCCCGCGGTCGTCGGCCGGCGCCTGTCGCGACCCTGTGTGTAAGGTGTTCAAAAGAATTATATAGCTACCAATAAATACGGTCGGAGATAAATTAACATGAAAAACATCAAATAAATTATTCAATGTTGATTCGATTTTCAAGGTTTTCAGAATAATAATAATAATAAACATTTATTTCAGACTAAGGTCCATATTTTTGTTAATATAATGACATAGCTACCAATAAAAGACGGTTTGAGATAAATTAACAAGTACAACATCAAATGAATCAATCGATGTTGATTCAACTTTTAATTAAAAAGTTGAAAAAGTAAAATGTATGTATCTCCATTATACTTCTCCTTAATAAACAAATTGCAGACTAATACCAAACATAATATGTAAGGAGCAGATGATCTATACTAATATTATAAAGAGAAAAGATTTTTATATTTGTTTGTACAAAACATAAACTCCGAAACTACTAGACCGAACCATATCTTCACCAGTGGAAGGCTTCATTATCAGCCAGTAACATAAGCTGAATTTTATAGCCGTATTCCCACGGGAACGGGAACTAATATAAAAAAATTAGATATAAAAACATACATACCGGGTTGACCAATTCAGCACTCAATCCAAGATACTGATGAAGAGCAGTGAATGTGACCCTCTGTAGACGCACCATAATGATCTGAAAACATATAAAAAAACATATTATTTCGTAAAAATCAAGACTTATCTCCTTCCCCCATATTTAACTTATTCATGGAGTTCAAATATTAAGAGCGATTTCTCGAAAATTAAGAGACTCAGAGTGACCTATTTTAAGTTTTCTACGAAAATTGAAAAACCCGTTTTCTTTCTCTTAAATTCTTTTTCAAAAAAATGTTTTCAACCAACATTTTACACCCAACAACAGATTATTGGGTGTAAAATGTTTTTTGTAGCCTTTTTCCAACTGTAATGCGGTTCGCTCCCAGGCAAGCTGGATTCAGCTGAATACCAGTATTTTACGTGGAGCGGCTGCCTACCAGACCTCCACAACCCGTTAACTGGGGAACACGGTACTTCTTGGCAAGACTGGTGTTAGTTTTTCTGACTTCTGACAAAAAAAGGCACTACCATACTACTATGCTGACGACTGTTTAAAGCGCGCGTGAAACACGTCGGGCCGTAGACCCGGGCCTGGTTGCTATCAGATGGCGAGCCACTATACCTCGCAATCCGCAGGCCTACGTTGGCCGGGAATCGCCCTCCGACTCCCGACGCCCGTGTCATCGTCTTTTGTTGCGGCGTGAAGTTTGCACACATCTAATAACCTACGCTTAACAGTCGTTTGCGACCACAAGACCAACGGAGCAACTAACCTGTATGACTCGAACGAATATATCCGGGTACTCCTTGAAGACTTCTTGGAAAGCCCTCATTGGTAGTTTGATGACTTGCGAGTCTTCTAACGCCTTCGCGTTCACCGTTTTGTATGGTTGAGAATGACCCTGAAAACGAAAGAACAATGGCGAAATTTAAGCTGACTTGAATTTAAGCGTCTATGTATAAGAGAACTTATAAAAATTATGACGAAGTCCAAACTAAGAATGACAGGCTTTTAAGTAGTGTTTACGGATTTTACGCTTAAAGGAAAATTTAGACTCTGCCTTCTTGGTGTCATAACGCTTAACAAGGTTATTTGAAAAATACCAACAACCTCTTATGAGGTCATTGTACTCATCATTATGAACAACTTTTACTATGGGACCAAACATGAAATCGCGCAAAAAAGTCAGCTGTTCCCTAAATTTTGATGAGTATACGAACATAAATGTAGGGAACAGCATTTTTTTACAATTTACTTACAGTCAACACATCAGTAAAACTCAGCAGCGAGGTGACACTCTCGCCCGCTCTCACGACCTTCAACGACAAACTGCTACCGTCCTGATTGGTGATGTACACGTTGACGCGCCCGTTCTGGACCACGTATACGTTCTCGTCTGTGTCTCCTGCAATGGATAACGCATTACTATTAGTTACGTTTGAGCCTTGTTTCTATACTAATATTATAAAGAGGAATGATTTGATTGTTTGTTTGCATTGAATAGGCTCCGAAACTACTGAACCGATTTGAAAAATTATTTCATTGTTGGGAAGCTACAAAGAAACGGGTAGAGATACGGAGATACAATATAGCTATATTTTATCCCCGTGTACCCACGGGAACGGGAACTACACGGGTGAAACCGCGTGATGCTGCTATCTACATAAATACTAATATTATAAAGAGGGAAGATTTTATTGTTTGTTTGTATTGAATAGGCTCCAAAACTACTGAACCGATTTGAAAAATTCTTTCTCTGTTGGGTAGCTATACCATCCCCGGGTTGACGTAGGCTATATTTTATCCCCATATTACCGCGGGATGCCGCAATGATTTATAAAGACGTCCTACTAATAGTATTCTATTGCTAAGGCTTAATGTCTGTTCTCTGCACACAGTACAATCTTGTTTCTTTCTTTCATCCATCAAAGTAATATGCAACGAAAATTTTAGGGTTCCGTAGTAAAACAAGGAATCCTAATAGAACAATATTTTTAAATGTCTAAATGAAGTACTATTTTTTTTTATTCATCTACCCATTTTTTGAGCTGTTTCTAAGCATATTGGCACGTGTTAGTGCGCGAGCGTTATTATGATTATCGTTTTACATAAAACTCCTTCCCTTTATCTTGGACATTCGAATTTTAAACCGAGACTGTATTTACACAGTAATGTGACATATGAGTGACACAAACGATCCTCGACTGGACAAACATTACTTAATTTATGAGTCATTTTAACTGCCGAGAATACCAAACTCACTATTATGGAGATCACTAATTTTAGAATAGGGTAGGTACTAGTATCTAAAATCTACCTATTTAAAAGATATTAATGATATTGTTCGAATTACGAAAAACAAAAGGGGGGGGGGGGGGATAGAGAATGTACACCACAATAACTTTAGAAGATATTTTTCCATTCTTGTCAAGCAAAATATCATTTGTACTATAAGGCCCAAATTCGCGATGACATCTTGACTCTTGAGAGTGACGTCACACGTAATTAGTTCTGCCTACACTGCTTCTTGACATTATTCTTACGGCGCTTTTTTTTTCTTGGATTTGAGAAAAATCATTTTTACATAGTATAAAATCCTCACACTTCCGATACTTTATATTTTTGATATACCTTCCTTGTTTGTCAGAAATAACCCCCATTTGTTTCCTCGAAAATCGGACATCATAATACATAATCGCCAAGCAAATAGCAAAATTCGTATTCGATAGTGCATACAAGCGTTTTATGCAGAGCGCCAATAATTAACAATAATAGTCCTAACTGCGTTATCTTAAATGTTATCGTCAATATACGTATTATTGCTGTATTCTGTATTATTTTTATGTTTTTTTTTACTTTTTGAAATCATAATGTTTTACAACCAAACCTGTACACCAGCCATGCTCAAACATGTTGAGCTAAAGAATATCTTGTGACACATAATAAGCATCATACAAAAATATTATCGACTCGTTTTTGCAAATATATTAATCTGAAAGAATCTGAAATTTATAAGATGCGGTCTAATACGCTATTGATGTAAGAGGCTCTGGTCGTGCTCTTGTAGTTAAGCAAATGTTTTTTTGGAAGCAAATACCAGCCACTATTTTCATTGAGCTCACTTTTCAAATACATTCAAATTCACTTCTTCTTTTCGAGGTGATGGTTAACTCCTTAGATGTTTTCAGCCTAGTAGGAGCCCACTCCAATTACAGCGTCTGTGGAATTCATTATATCCCCCAAAGCACAGGTGCAGGGCACTCGGGGCACCCCAACGTGTGGCTCATGTTCTGAACAGGAGCGCCGCACTCACACTGAGTATCCGACTGGTCTATGAAACCCCATTCCAATTCACTTACCAACTTTAAACAAGAACGCCCCCGCCGGCAGATTGAGGATCTCCGTATGTTTACAAAGCATGAGGAACACGGGCTTCTCGAAGTGCCCAAACACCCTGATGCTGTGCAGCATATACAAGGCGTCTGGTGGTACCCTGTCATCACTGGTCAGGTCTTCTTCTAAGTATTCTGCTGGAGGCTCTAGTACCTTGAAGTAAAGAAGAGGTGTATTATTTTTTTAGAGTTTTATTATATTATTTTTTTTACTTTGTGTTTTGTTGCTGTTGTGTTGTGTCTGTGTCGAATAAATGTTTTCTATTCTATTCTATATTAACCATATATTCAGACCACGCTGATTATACAGTTTCACAGAAAAGTGTGTTTATTTTAAAAGAAAATTGTGCCACCCCTATTAACTTCCCACATCTAAAACTGTCGGCAGAGCCGAATCCCCAGTATGTCGTATTTTAAGGATGCTAAACGCCCTCCTGACTGCCAACCCTGAATGTGATGGATTTTCTGATAAATGGAGGACAATAAAGCGTGCTTATCTGGTGTTCTGTCAGAGACAATATGCGAGGGTATCTACTGTTCCATGTTAATTTGTTATGTTATTTAATTAATTCAATCATTCATTCATAAACTATCTTCAAATTGTATACAATGTCACACACATCATGTAGGTACTTTGTATGTTTTTTTTGTAATTTTATGTTAATTGAACTTTTACCGTTTAACTAACTATAAATAAATAAATAAATGATCATCTAATAATGGATTTGTATGGATCTGTACTGACTGTGATTTCCTTGAAAAAAAAAAAGGTGTTCATCTAAAAGGACTGGAGCAATCTTTAATTTAAATATGACTATACCATTAAATTACACCATGTATATTGACAGTTTTTGGGCATCAAGGGTACAAAAAAAAAACCCTTCATAACTTTTTCGTGTCGGCGAAGTCTGTGTATGATTATGATGGAGCGCTTGAGAAGGCTTCGGGGAACTTCGAGAAAGTTTAAGTTCTCTATGCTCACCTTCAATTGTTCAGGAGCAGTTTCCTTCTTCAGCTGCAGCAGTTTCCTAGCGAAACGCATGACGGCGCGTCTCTTGCGACCTTGTCCTGAGTTGGAGATGGACTTGACCTTCCTCAGCATGCGCCGTCCGTAGAACAGCATCTTGTCTCTTTTGCGGAACCTCTTTACTGTGTCCCCTGCTGCGCCGGCACCGCCTGTGGCACCGGCCAATTCTGAAAGAAGATTCAGTTCAATCAAGAATTCAACTAAAGGGTATAAACCTAAAACATTACATGACGTATTCCCCGAAGTTAACCGGGGATGTACCCTAAATTATTATACCCGAATTTCTTCAGTTAGCGCCAAGCCAACCATGCCGAAATCCAGAAAAAAAAAAAGAATAACATAACCTATTTGCGCTGCAACCTTTTTTTTTTTAGATGGGAAATCATCAAATGACTTCTCCCGCTCTGGGCGGAGCGGAAGGGAGTGTCAGACTCTTACTGACTAAAACCCACCCGTGCTCCTAGCAGGAACTGACCCTATGACGCGCGAGGAACACGACGCGCCATCGACCCGGGCCTGGTTGCTATCGGACGGCGAGCCACCCATAGCTCGCCATCCGCAAGCCTACTGTGGCCGGGAATCGCCCTGCGTTTCCCGACGCCCGGGGCGTCTTCTTCTATTGCGGTTGCATCTAGGGCGTGAGGTTTCGATCTCCCCACGCGGTCTACCTCGTCCTTTGCTAGCATTGCGCAGAAGGAGGTGACCGCTTGCCATGCCTCCCGCTCCAGACGATGGATTGAACCAGGGCCGGACGCGAGAGGTCGCCGCCGCGCTGATAGCAACCTCTGATTAGCTTCTTGTTTAGAAAAGAAACCTTTTCCACTTTAAAACGTGTTTTTAGTTACCACAAAGGCGGCCTGGCAATTCTTAAATTGCGAACGCATGGAACTTGAGATAGGCCTTAGAATTGGCTTTGTGTGTGGGTGTGGTAAATAATAAAAACTGGTCAGTTGCGAGTCTGACTCCGCTAAGTCTTAATTTTTTCCGAGCTTTACCTACGGATGTTTACAAACTCTAAAAGCAATATCATTATTCTGACAAAAACATAGAAACATTGAAGGACAATCTTTGTTATTGAAACATGTTGTGTACATCAATGTACGACACGGTCAATTCTTCAACCGAAAATAATAGTTTTTTACCCGCAAAAAATGTTTTTAGATGATTTTCAATTATATTTTCCTGTACTGTGGCCGTACTACGAAATGCTAATGCTATCATGATTCAGTGTGAAAAAGGGATAGTGCAATTCGTCTTGTATAACTCCGTCTCTCTCTGACACACGAAGCATGATGGATTTAAGATGTCATGGTAGGGCAGCTGGTATTATATGTTCTACCTTTTTCCCAAATCTAATGACTGTGGGTCAACGGACCCTATTGATTTTGATGTCCTTGTGAGTGTCAATCTTTAGATTGCGTTGACTTACAAGTGTGATTTTTTCACTACTCAAAGTCAAAGTCAAAAAGTTTATGTCAATTTGGCCAATAAACGGCACTTTCCATCGTCATCATTAAAAGTTACCATAATCAAGTGACTCTAGCGTCCATTCGCAAAGGTAGATTCTTATGGAGAAGAACGGACAAGAAACTACATAGTTACTCTTTTCAAATAAATGTCAATAGTCGCAGACATGCCCTGACAATGCCAAGAGTAGCAGACCTGAGTATCTGATTTTAATTTAAGCTTGATTACTCCACGCGTTTCTGAGAAATGGGGTCTTGACAGACGGACAACAAAGTGACTACTATAAGGGTTCCGTTTTTGACGAATGACGCACGGAACCCTACAAAATAAAACAAAAGATAATTCATACCTTTCGATCTCCATCTTCTATAATAGTAGAAAAATACGACGACTAAGGATACGAGGAGACAACCGCAAATTGACCACAGCAACTGCGAACAAAAATAAAACATATTCGTAATACACATAAAAAACAAGTTAAGTCACAAAATACAAGAACGTTGACTGATTATTATAGATTTAATACCATATGTACGGACAACCCCAACACTATCCATACTTAATATATAAATGTGAATGTAAGTTTGTTTGTTACGCTTTCACGCGAAAACTACTCAACCGATTTCAAAAATTCTTTCACCACTAGAAAGCTACATTCACCCTGTGTAACATAGGCTATATTTTATTCCCGTATTTCCACGGGAACGGGAACTACGCTGGTGAAACCGCGGGGCGCTGCTAGTATAATATAATCAGACAAAATAATATTTATTTGTTATTCATATACTAGCTGACCCGCGCAACTTCGTCTGCGTCACATGAGAGCGAGAAAAAAAACCAATTTTGCAACATTTGGAGCATTTTCATTGATGCTCCGTTCCTATTGGTCACCGATACTACTACTGGATAAAATTTGTCTCCAACGAAACTTCGCATACAAAAAGTAACCCTGAATCGCCACAAAACGTTACTTCATTGACTTACACTATATAAATATTAACCAAGTAAACAAACGGAGCCTTCAAACTGTTTGTTAATTTATTTGGCAAGTAACACATCAATATAACCTTGAATGAGACGTGTGAAAACTGCTTATAGGAAGATTTTTAACTTTTAATGACACTATTCTGGCTCTCCGACGACCAATCTCGTTACAGTATTATAACCAGCCATGATTACTCGAAGAAAACCTGATTTAGTCCTCAAGTTATCGGGTCGAAATCGTCGCAAATTAGCTGTAGAACCTGTATAAAATCTGTATAAAATATGCCTTTTTTGGATGGAAAATCAACAAATGACTTCTCCCGCTCTGGGCGGAGCGGTAGGGAGTGTCAGACTCTTACTGACTAAAACCCACCCGTGATCCTTCTTGTGCCCTTTGCGTTCCACGGCCGCGGTGACTTTTGAACAAATTCCGCAACCCTAGCAGGCACTGACCCTATGGGGCCCGTCTTCGTTGCTGACGGCTCTTTGAGGCGCGCGTGGAACACGACGACGCACCGTCGACTCGGGCCTGGTTGCTATCGGACTGCGAGCCACCCATAGCTCGCCATCCGCAGGCCCGCGCCCACGGTGGCCGGGAATCACCCTGCGTTTCCCGACGCCCGGGGCGTCTTCTTCTGTTGCGGCGGCTGGAGCGTGAGGTTTCCCTCTCTCGCACGTTTCCGCCTCCTCCTTCGCTAGCATTACTGCTTCGCAGAAGGAGGCGACCGCTTCCCATGCCTCCTCGCTCCGGACCATGGTTTGAAACGGGCGCGAGAGGTCGCCGCCGCCGATCGCCTCGACGAGGACACGGCGTTGCTCCGCCCAAGCAGGGCAGACCTCCACCGTATGCTCCACCGTGTCCTTCGGACGATCCACACAGTGTTGACACCCGGACGTATCCTCCCGCTGGATCCGACACAGGTACCTCCCGAAACGGCCGTGTCCGGTGAGCACCTGCGTCAGGCGGAAGGTGAGGACGCCGTGGCATCTCTCTAACCACTCCTCAAAGAGGGGACTTATCGCCGCAATGGCGGCGTGCCCAGTATAAAATATGGATACTATTTACATAACCCATATTTTTAATCTGGCCTTTATGTTGTCAGAAATGAATTAACAAGAAGAAAAAGGTCGCGAAAGATAGGGGTGGATCCCGTTACTTTGCCCAGGAGTGAGACAGAATAGGCAGACAAAAAATAATGAACTTCTCATAAGGCCGAATAATAGACCAAATTTCTATCACGGAACAAACATCTGTATGGCCTACAGTTAGTTTTTCCTGGTCTGGATACTTGTGTATATGAGTTTATATGTTTGTAAAATCAACCACGATACAGGAGAAATTCCTTCAGTGTAGGGAACGATTTTTTTAAGGGAAAGAACAAAAAACAGATCTTAACACATACGATGGTCTTCGATGTCAGAAACTGAATTAAAGAACTGGAGTAGTGCAGGATCCTGTAATCATCGTAGTATACTACTGCCAGGTCCACGACGTTCAAGGACTTGAAGTGTTGGTCGTCTGGCGGCGTATACCGTATAAGACATCGTGAGCGTGTGAATTGAAAAGAGAAGCCATTCCCAGCAGTGGGCAAAGTCGGGCTATAAAAAATGATGACGATGAAAACTTTGTTTAATGGATGAGGATACAATATTCAAGTAATATAAAATAACAATGTTCTCGTAAATCGTGAAGGTTTTTTGTTCAACATTAATTTTTATCCTTTTCTGTCCCACTGCAAGGCAAAGCCATCCTTTTCCTCCTTCCAATCCTCCACTTCGCACTAAGTGTGGACCAATCCTACTTGCAGGCGTCAAGCTCGAAGAATATCCTGTTGTAATTGTTTGTGTGACTAAAGAATTTAAACCGGCATCAACAGGCTTCCTGATATAGCCATACAACTTGATTACTTCCTGCAGTCTAGTCCTTATTTGAATAATGCCACCAGCGATGTTTACGAAACTATTTGAAGTAATGTCGACGTTATCGTGTCTGCGTTTGTCAACAAAGACCTGAATGATAGATGACCTTTCATGTCCGCCCATTTTCTAATTGATGGACTGTGTCAAAGATGAAATGGCTTGAAAGGGATACTGGGATGACGTCTAGAGTAGCAAGAGGTCAATTTATTTTAAAAGCTTTTATTTAACTTGCAACGTATGTATGTTTGTTAGGGTGGAATCTTGCTACTCAATTTTGAAGCAGATATCTTCAACCGATTGAGCTGAAATTTTGTATACACGTTTACTTTGGATGACAATACACGATAAAATGTGTGACGTCATTCTAAATCCAATATGGCGGACCATCCAAGATGGCGGAATAGTTATTTTTAATTCATTTCTACAATGTGGGTATCAAATGAAAGGGCTTGCCGAGAATAATTTAAAATATATTCTGACATCACTCTTAATCCAATATTTTTGAAGTTTTTTATGCTTTCCTATAGTACAGGTATTAAATGAAAGGGTTCGCTGAGAAAATGCAGGTTTAATAACTTAAAGGTCAAAAATAAATTTAAAAAAGCTTTTATTTAAATGATCTAAAAAGAAAAAAAAAATGTTCCTTTAAAATTTTAACTATCAACTTGTAGCCTCATAAATTATACACAATTTATATGATCATAAAAGCTTGTCTCGCGATTTACTTCTATATATAAACTAGTACCTATTTAATTGAGTAACTTAAACTACTAGGTATATTTCTTTAAAATTGCATATTAATTAAATACTTATAGGTACTTACGCAAACCTCGCGACAAGCTAAATAAAAGTTTTTTTTTTCGTTTTTCCAAGGAATTTAAATTGAATTATTCTGCCAAGATCTTGTACCGAACAAGGTTTGACGATCCCTATAACTATTTAGAACGACCTTTTAGACAACCACTTTACATACGATTTATCACAGCTTGCGATAATATATGTCAAACCACACGGCCTTGAGAATTTGTTACTATTTTTGCAATGTTTAACCAGTTGTTGACATTGAACTAACGAGAATACTACGGATGTTACCGTAAGAAGAATATTCGTGTATATTCACGCTAGTTGCATGGTGTTGGGTGAACAGACTGTGAGTAGAGGAGCGGATAGTAAATAAACAAAATCGTTTAGCCGTTAGCCGCGAAAGTTGCGGTACATTCGAACGTAAACATCAAACATGACACAATATCTATACTAATATTATGAAGAGGTAACGTTTGTGAGTTTGTGACGTTGTAAGGGGTAATCTCCTGGATCTACTGAACCGATTTTCAAAATTATTTCACCAATAGAAAGCTACGTTATTGTCACTCCATAATAACGTAGCTTTCTATTGGTGAAATAATTTAGAAAATCGGTTTAGTAGATCCAGAGATTACGGGGATAAAATATAGCCTATGACACTTCATAGGCTACATTTTATCCCCGTATTGTCACGGGAACGGGAACAACACGAGTGAAACCGCGGGGCGCTGCTAGTGTGCTTATATTGTCATCTTTATTCTCCTAACCATATCCCATATTACTTGGGGTCACGCACGGCCGTCGCATAACGTTTTCTTCCGTCATGCTCATCTTGTATTTTAACGTTATTTCCACTAAATACATTTTATGCAACAGTCGTTTAATTAAATTAGATTCGGTACGCTGAGTTATGTGTATTTCAAAATATTTTACAACATAAGTTTTGTAAAAATATGTTAATAACATCAAAACGAAATATTTCCCTAAAAGGAAACAGCGATAGGAGTTTTCCTTAAAAGTCCTGCTCTTATCAACAGGTTAATTAAAAACACTTATTAGGGTCAAAACAGTAAATTGAATCGTAGATAAGCTACAAAAATTATTACCTAATTTTTTAGTCAGAATGAATATATTATTATTATGAGTATTATATCTAGCCATTTCTATTTTCATGTGGCTTATTGTTCTATGTCAAATCTTTCCAGGAACACATCCAAATCGTGTTTGGAATAATAAATTAAATTGCAGGAAAACTACGTAATATTCTTCAAAATGACATATCGTGCAATAGAACAAAACTATGCAGAAAATTATCATTAAACTCACGCGATATTGTTTGTCTCCCAGCTGAGCAGTTAAAATGACGCACACACAAGCCACAAAGAACACCATAGTCACTTTATATTACACACATTTTTTTTATTGTGAAAATATTAATTTATTACACTTTTATAAATACCTCCTGAAAATCCTGCACTACTCACACTATTTTTTTAAATTATTTGTTTTATCTATGAATGTTTTTCTTTTACACAATTACAAGAATTCACAACACACATTTTTTTATACAGTTTTATTAATTAGGTACAAAATTTTAAGAGTTTATGTACCGAAGTCGTGGTGCATTAATCCTGAATTGTTTTTTAATTTTTGTATTATTTTCGAAGAATGTTTACTATTTTTATTTTTAATAATTAAATTCATAACACACTTTTTCATTAATAAGAACTTTATTTAAAGAGTATATTTTCTGAAAATCCTGGGCCACTGTACTATTATTGCAGATTTCTTTCGACGAGAAATTCTCAAGTATACGTCCGCCTAATACTATACAGAATAGATACACTAATCGCAGTTTGTAAACAAGTTTAGTCCTTGTACGCGCGACTTTTCATTTCTGTCGCAACTTCGCAAGCGCAAACGCGGCGCGACCAGCTGCGTTGCAACACACGTCTTTATTAAACGTTTATGTTTCGTCCGTCACTAACAGCTGATAGCGATGTCGAATTCTGAATATGTTTCCGGCATTATTATCTACGTATTGTGGCCATTGAAACCACACACAAACATTCCGTATCACAGTAGACAACACACTAACGTTTGCACTGCCTAGATACAATTTTGTAACATTGCTAAAGCTACTTTTTCGCAACGTGCGTCGACTGTTTCTATATAAAGAAAATAACAAAGGAAAGGTCTAATTTCTTCAAAATCAGCATTTTAGCGGACTATTGTCGAATCGTTGATTGCAACTTCATGCTTTCCACGTGTGACTTTTCAATCTATACTAATATAATAAAGCTGAAGAGTTTGTTTGTTTGTTTGAACGCGTTAATTTCAGGAACTACTGGTCCGATCTGAAAAAATCTTTCAGTTTTAGATAGCCCATTTATCGAGGAAGGCTATAGGCTATATATCATCACGCTAAGACCAATAGGAGCGGAGCAGTCATGAAAAATGTGACACAAACGAAGTTGTGCGGACAGCTAGTCAATGATAATAATATGGTGCGGCCGGGTCAATATTGTAACAAAAACAATGATTCACAAGTTCAAAGACAAATGGATTGTGTTTTTAGTGTTAATCACAGTGTTGAGTAAGCGGGAGGCTTTTTTTTTATGGGAAATCATCAAATGATTTCTCCCGCTCTGGGCGGAGCGGAAAGGGGTGTCAGACTCTTACTGACTAAAACCCACCCGTGATCCTTCTTGTGCCCTTTGCGTTCCAGGGCCGCGGTTACTCTTGAGAACAAATTCCGCAACCCTAGCAGGCACTGACTCTATGGAGCCCCGTCTTCTTTGCTGACAGCTCTTTGAGGCGCGCGTGGAACACTACGCGCCGCGCCGTCGACTCGGGCCTGGTTGCTATCGGACGGCGAGCCACCCATAGCTGGACGATATTCATACAAAAAAACTTTTTACAAAAAAATACAACCGACTTTTACACAAAAAATCAAAAAAAGTGCAAAATAACTTTAATTTCGGAACTCGGTGTTGGTGGTTGCTTTTTCGTTTTTTGAACACCGACTTCCGAAATTAAAGTTATTTTGCACTTTTTTTGATTTTTTGTGTAAAAGTCGGTTGTATTTTTTTGTAAAAAGTTTTTTATTTTTCACTTTTTAGTGGTACCTACATCCCCTCCCCTCCCCCCACCTAAACGAACCAATCACATTGGTGTAAAAAAAAACGCACTGCTCCTTTGCAGAGTAAACTAAGAGGTCGTCAATGTAGACAATTTAGATATTTTTTTGAGATTTTTCGAAAACCGCTTGGTCGATTTCGATAAAATTTTCATGGGACCATTTGGGAAGTATACCCTTTCCAACAAAAAAATAATTTTTCAAATCGGTTGACAAGCGACGGAGTTATGCGCGAACAAACATTAAAAAAAAAAAAAATACAAACATCCGAATTGAGAACCTCCTCCTTTTTTAGAAGTCGGTTAAAAAATAAATTAAACTGCCCGAGTCTCGAGGGAGTGAATAGGTTACTTCTAGGCAAGCATGCTCCATCGTCGATCACATCAGTTAAGATTGCGGTCACACCTATGCATAACAGAAATAAAAAAAGAAACAGAAAACTTAGCTCTTTCCGAGATCAATTCATACATACACACAAACAGAATAAAGAACATGGTTTATTTATTGATTTATTCCTTTCCCGCCTATGCTACGTCTTAATAAACTATTCAAAGTACCCATTACGTATTACTTTTTGTTTTTATCGTCAACACCGCGATTTATATACATAAGTATTCCGCTTAAGGACATGGACAGACAAACATGTTTTTCCCAGAGGTGTGTCAAACTAAAAAGTCTTAACTCATTCTACATCACATTGGATATTTTATACATTGCTTTGAAGGCCGCTCAAATAAAATTAAAAACTTGAGCAAATAATTTTTATCGAACTGGCAGTCACGACGGCCTTGGTTGAGGAGCAAACAAGAATGAAAATACTGTATTTTGCACGTCATAAGTTATATCGACAGGATTTTTTATTTTTGTTACTATCCTTTAGTATCCCACTGCTGGACAAAAGCTTCCACCATATCCTTCCAGACACTCTTCTCCTGCGAAGATAGTTTGAGGAAGCCGACCCTCGTGGTGCATTAAGGACTATTTATACTAATATTATAAAGAGGAACCGGTTTCAAAAATTCTTGATTCCATTTAGTCCGTCCGTTGGATTTTCAAAAAATATTGGACGAGAAAATTATAAAGATCAAACGCATCAAACTTCAAGAGATTGGTGACTACGTCGCTGGTAAAAATTGTAGCACGTAGTGACGGCACGCGTGTTTTGCAACGCACTGGAAGTCTTCATTTTTTGTTTACGTTAAAAAAGAAAAAATACGTGTACAATAATCAGCCTTATAACGAACCTTCGAACGAACGTGTCAAAAGGCTGATTTATTGTACATGTATTTTTTCTGTCTGAATGTCACATGTTTTCGATTTTTTGTTTTTAGGACATGCCGGTTTCCTCACGATGTTTCCCTTCACCGTTACGTACAATATTTTCTAAAGTAATCTATCAAACGGGCTAATTAGATTTTTCCGTTAAATACCCTATTATAAGAAAACGACTTAAATTCTGTGAACTCATAAACTCCAATCCGTTTTTTCCACATTCACGAGAATGACATGCGAACACGCTGTTTTGACAAACATCAACATTTGTATGACGTGGATTTAAAATACAATGTGTCCGGACTGTCCAATAACGTCACTAATATTGTTTCACGCAAATTGGAGCAAATATTTATGCTTATCGTACGTTTCATTTCATTTATGATAAGATGAAGTGTGTGTCCGATTTATAGGTTAGTTACGAACTATTGTAGACCTGTGCTTTTGTCTGCAGCCAGCTTCTACTAAATCTAAGAGGAGTTATGTCTTTTAATTAATGTTCGGGATGAATTGTAAGAGGCCAAATATTTGGACTACGTAGACGGAAATTCAAACCCGTTGCAGTGTCAATGTGACCCGATAAAATTCATGTACCGAGTACAAGGCTATACCTACTGCGGGCCTGCGGATGGCAACCTATGGGTGGCTCGCGGTTCAAAGGCAACCAGGCCCGAGTCAGCAAAGAAGACGGGGCCCCATAGGGTCAGTGCCTGCTAGGGTTGAGGAATTTGCTCGAAAGAGTCACCGCGGCTCTGGAACGCAAAGGGCACTAGGAGGAACACGGGTGGTTTTTAGTCAGTAAGAGTCTGACACTCCCTTCCGCTCCGCCCAGAGCGGGAGAAGTCATTTGATGATTTCCCATTCAGAATAAAAAGGCTACACCTACTTTTTACCAGACTGCACCAGTAAGAGGATAATGTTTTATGGGAGTATGTAGGTTTGTGCAAAATATCTTTCATTGAGTTAAGCGGAAAACCACAAACTGCATCAGACTGCTTGAAAACTAACTTGTTTGGGAGTTTTAGTATTTTTTTTATTCAAATATTTTGTTGGTCATTTTACTTGGCCCTCGGCGTCCCTTGAAAAGGTGACGACGGGTTGAACCAGTTACCAACACCCCAGAATTAAAGTTCGCTTCGGTCTATACCTAGTTTCCTGTGGATTATTTATTTCTTTTCTTTCTTTACCGTGCTATAAAACTATTAAAGGGTTATAAAAATTAGTCTCGAATATTTCATCAGACTCCAGTCTTGCCAATAAGTAACGTGTTACCCAGCTACTGGGTTGGAGAGGTCTGACAGGCAGCCGCTTCAAGTAAAATAGAATAAGTAGAACAAGTAAAAAGAATACTGGTATCAGCTGTATACGGTTTCACTGGAAGCCGACCCCAATAAAGTTGGCCAAGCAGATGATGAGCTTCGATTATTTCATCTTAAAAGCCTTGTTTCCCGCCGCAATAAAATAACATTTCAGCGGTAAAGCCTTGTCTGCCGTAGAACTAGGGTTGCCATTCGTCCGGGTTTCCCTGGATTTGTCCTAGTTTGGAAGGAGTCCGGGGGGCGTCCGGACGGGGTTTTCAAAAATGTCCTGGTAAGGTTTTACCAGAACTTTTTTTGTGTCAATGGAACCTCCATTGATTGAAGATTCGAAAGCTAAGCAACAAATGAAAACAAAACTTAGTTAAAATTCAGTTGTAATCGTGCGGGATAAAATGTACTTGTAGGTACATCGGGTGCTGAAAAATAGCCGACGCTATCTATACTAATACTATAAAGAGGTAACGTTTGTGAATTTGTGATGTTGTAGGGGGATCTTTGGATCTACTGAACAGATTTTCAAAATTATTTCAACAATAGAAAGCTACGTTATTGTACCTAGAGTGTCATAGGCTATATTTTATCCCCGTATTGTCACGGGAACGGGAACAACGCGGGAGAAACTCCGGGCTGCTGCTATTAGTTTAATATTGAAATAGATTATTAAACAATATAAATTAAAAGGTTCTTTTTCTGATCTGTCCGGGAAAAATACCAACTTCAACCAAATGTCCGGGGTTTTTAAGATTTTGTCCGGCGTCGGCAACTTCGATGATGGCAACCCTACGTAGAACTAGCAACAACTGGTTTGCATAAACTTTAATGACTAACGCTTTATTGAATAAGAGTGCATTGTCCTGTGGGAGGGGTCAAAGTCACGGAACCGTGTCGCGCACTCGCGAAATGCATTGTTAAAGGATGGAATTATAAAGCTGAAAAGCTGGTGTATTTTTTTTTCATATTATAATTTTGTGCAAAAATGTAATTATTTTAAATATTAAAAAGAAGTTTAAATTAAAAAAAAAACACGCCTGTCATATCAAAGACTGAACTAAAAAACTCAAAAGAAGATAGATAATAATCTTATAATTTCAGTCGGGGGACCTTAAAAGAACTATTCAAAGGAACTGTCCCCCGACTAGAGATGGGTAGTGGGTTAAAACCCATTCTTCCCATTTGGGTTAAAACCGGGTGATTTGGGTTTTAACCCGGTTTTAACCCATTATCACCCGTTTTACTGGGTGAAAATGGGCATTGCTAATTTTATAACAGTGGGAAGGTTGAGTTCACTACTAGCTTGTCAAAAATAAAAGCCTGAATACAAAATCAGATACATTTATTATTTATTCGAACAATTATATAAGGTCATCAATCAATCATCATCACATGAATCGGAAATACGGTTACAATAAAAAAATTGAAAATTGTTAATAGACGTAGTTGGTTCAGGGCTATTTGTACGTGGCGGCGTGGTTTGCATATTATATCTCTGGGATTCCATATGTATTGGTGGTGAATCAGGCATGCAGTCCTCAGTGTTGTCACTTAAATCATCCACGTGCTTGTGCAACAAATTCTAATTGTATGTTATATATGTTAATTTTGCTGCCCGTTCCGTAGTGAGTCTATTATACCCCACAGACCAAGGATCTGAACTTGACGAAAGTCTAGAAGTCGACGCTATGGAGTACATATGAGAAGTAGACAAAGTATCGGATTAAAATGTCATGACAAACTTGGCATCTTATAGAGCAAGATATGGTTTTTGGAGTCGGAGATTTCTGTGGGCTAACATCAACGATATAAGCGCATCAATCTGGTGGAAAGGAATATGTGGATCTACTGCATTGAGCAAAGTCGCTGTTCGTATTCTTACAGCACCGTGCACTTCTGCTGCTGTAGAGCGGTCCTTTAGTGCTCATAGTAACATACACAGTAAAAAAACTCACTGAAGATGCACTGCCCTCAATCGACAAACTTAGTTCAGACTCAGGTCTCTCATTTTCTTTATCACGCACGAGGTTGCAAAATCGTATTTCGGACTGCAGATACTGACGAACTTTCTGATATATTGGTCATCAACTGTTGTTTGCAGTTTTCAGGGCAATGAAGACATTTTTGTAAATGTCTAGCCATTTTGTGCAGGTTGGCTACTTTGTATTTTGTTTCGCAATACTTGTATGTAGCCGATTTGTTCTCGCTTTCTCGAAAATGTTTCCATATCGGTTGATTTTTTGGTCTCACCATATTGCCCTAAAACAAGGAAGTTTAATAAGTTACTTATGTATGTAAGGGTTTGGTAGACGGACGTTACATATGGGTACCTGCATTACGTAGGTAAGTAAAGTCTTCTAACTAAATTTAGTTGCTCATGCAACTGACTGGCAATGTACAAAAAACACTTATTAACTTTATTTCTCATTTTACTATAACATACATTTAAAAAATGTGGTTACGAATTTCGTAATATTGGACTATCAATATCATAGCGCTAGCAAAATCTTTTCTTTTTTTCTTTTTACCCAAGACGGAACGGAGACAGTGTATGCATTTGGGGTGAGAAGATGTTTGTTTGTTTGTTTGCTTGTTTGTTTGTGCAAACCAATGTGCCCATTTATCTACAGTACTATTAGTCCGATTTTCATGCGGTTTTCAGTGATGTGTTAGGATTTGATTGGTGCATGTTCTTAGATAAGTGCTATGGTGACAACTTACCAGGGGGTGCTACAGTCAAGGATATTTTGGCAAACCAATGTTGCTATTTATCTTCAAAACTACTGTTCCAATTATAATACAGTTTTCAGTGATGCATTAAGGTTTGATTGGTGCATGTTTTTAGATATGTATTATAGTCATAACTCACGAGGAGGCGCTGCAGTAAATATATATTTTTGCAAATAAAACAAAAGTATTCCGTTATTGATGCGGTTTTCAGTCATAGGTTTGTAGGTGTATCTATATGTATTACGATGTTCATAATAAAGTTCTCTCTAAAAATTTTGAAATAAAAGGCAAAATTGAAAATTTTGAAACAATTCAAGACGTTAAAAAATATTTTTCAATTATGTTTTTACCATTGTGGGTTTTTTTTTAAATCTAGTGAAGGTAATAGTGTAGAGTACCTACTCTATTTTATGCTTTTTAAACTTAAATTACGCCAAATTAGTAAATCGATACCGTGCGAAGCCGGAGCGGCTTTTTATTTTAATACAGTGAAACTAAAATTTTAAATCACTGTAGTTTAACTAAATTAAATTAGAATAAATTAAGGTTAGTAAACAGTAGGTAACATTTCTTTTACTTACCGTAGAGTCTTTTCTCGTGTTTATAAATCCAATTCTTAAGCAAATCGTAGTCAATGTGTTCAAGCCAAGGTCATTCAGGTAGAAGAAGGATCAGATCGCGATATAGCAGTTCGGGATCGTAAGTAAAAGCACAAAATTCACTCATAACGCGCGCACTCTAACCAGCAAGATAAACTCGAGTGAGGGTTTGAGCGGGAAAAAGGGCGCGGGAGCTAGCAGCGCGCGGGTCCTTCCCCCTCCCTCTCGGTCCTGTCACCCCGCGCACCTACCGTGGCGTGCTACATGTTTAAATATATATTTATTTAAATATTTTGTTTTCACCCGGCCAAACCACCCAGTGGGTGGAATGAAACGGGTGATAACTGGGTTTTAACCCACTACTAGGTTTTAACCCGGGTGATTACCCATCTCTACCCCCGACTGCAATGTATATATGTATATGTATATATATATTTAATATTATTTGTAGGTAAGTAGGTATATCTATATAAATATGTAGTACTGTAAAATTTGTGCACTGGATCCTACCCTCTATTGTGATCTCTTTCTATCACTCACAGGTTTGTTGGGAGAAAACTCAATTTTGAGTTGTAAATGAACTTTTTAACATCACCGTAAATTAATATAAGTTTTTATGGTGTGCAATGAGGAATTAAAGTAAGTATATTGTGTAGATTTTTCTATCCTGAAGAATATTATTCGTTATTTGCTTGTGTAAAGAGTGTAGAATTCGTTTTTTTTTTTACAATGTATGATTAGGATTTTTATCTATTCAAAACACTGAAATATCTCATAATTACAAACATCTAATACAGAATCACACAATGTAACTTCACATGTACTTACACAGATAAACAGTAAGATATGTTAACTTACATACAATTATTTATTTAAACTTTATGTACAATAGTGGTACGGTGGGCGGACTTAACTCTAACAGTCAACCTTTGGGTTATCACTGTGAAGCGGCATTAAATTGAATTAAGTGCAAGATAACATCAATATAATTGATACAAAGAAATCATTTATATTATAATAATATCAAAATCAAAAAATCTATAATATGCATGTTTTATACATATAAAGCTTCCTCTTGAATCACTCAATCTACTAAAAAAAACTGCATCAAAATCCATTGCGTAGTTTTAAAAAACTAAGCATATATAGGGACAGACGGACAGCGGGAAGTGACTTTGTTTTATACTATGTATTGAATTTAAAGTTGTGTAGGTTTTCACTTGGCAATAGTGGTCAATGAGGTCATTGCTAATATCTTTTTGTACCCATACAATAAACGTTGTTCATAAGAAATGTTTGGCTGGATAGGTACGGGCGTATCCTCATTCCAGTAGTGGGGCACTATAAGCTAATAAAAAGCAGTATACGGATTTATAAACAAAATTTGAGTCATGAGGGCATTGTTTTTAACACGTATGTTGCCCAGGACTCAACATATGGGTTAAAGAATAATTTGTTTGTGTGCCCACAACTTGCATCTGAGTCATTACTACATACGTATAACAACGTGTTGATATGTTGATTTCTGGGCACAGAAAGCGTTACATATACCCATTCAAATAATTATGGATGACAATAAACTCAGGTGTTTATTAATTAACTAGCATCGCCCTGCGGTTTCACTGCATAGTTCCCGCTCCCATGGGAATATGGGGATATAATATAGCCTATGTTCACCGGACATAGTGTAGCTTCCCAACAGTGAAATCTTAACTTCAAATCGGTGAAGTAGTTTCAGAGCCTATTCAATGCGAACAAACAAAAAACTATTAGTAAATATTAGTGTAGATTAGTGCAATGGTAAAATGACAAAGCTGTAGTTTTGACTGCCTCTGTATTGGTAATTGCCTGCTTGACATGTTAAAACATGTTGTAATATTACTAGATACTATAATGTTTAATTATAATTCTCTATTAAGAGGTTTATGTTTATGAGTCATCTTGATATTATGTGTTTGGCAGCTTATCCTGATTATGAGTCAAGCTGGGGTATAAAGGTCAGTTACATTTATGGTTGATTCCAGTAAAAAATGTTGGTTGAATGTTAACGTTTTTTTAAATTTTTCACAATTGAAGATAGTGATTTAATACTTCTTGGCATATTAAAAAAAAAAAAGAGTGAATAAGCTGGCGCTCTTCACTTGTATTTTTTTAAATTAAACTTATTTTTGTTCAAATAGAAACATTTCTGGATGTTTTATCTACATATTGGAATGTTAATGTACAAAAGGTCAGTGCCATTTTACATCATATCTTTTTAAGTAATTAAACAATTATTGAGCAAATTTGTTTCGAAGACAAATTAAATTCCGTTTTAGAGATGAGATATACCTGCCATTCTCCATACCCGGCCTTTAAGGTATGGGTATCACTAAATACCTGGTACAAATACCAGGTATCAAAATACTTCTAAGTATTTGGGTGTGGTAGGATTTCGATAAGTAAACGTATGCGATAAGTATGGTATGCCTCCAATATAATGTAGGTACGATGTTTCCAAGTACCTATACGTAATTATGCATTATGAGATATGAAATCTTTCCTTCCTGCTTTACCAGGCTTAGGACTGTCGGCTAAGAGTATGACGATGGTTATTAATGAATTCTAGTTATTTCTATATAAATTAATGCAAAATAACATTAATTATATTTAAACTGACTAATTAGCCGGCGTAGTTTAATAGATTTCAAATCAATTTATTTACAATCGTAATTTTAATTTGCAATATTTTTTTTAGTTTTGTCAGGTTTTTTGTTTTTCTTTTTTGTTGGACGAAAAATGTAATTATGCTATTATGTTCCTTATGCACGTAAAAATAAGTACCCATTTTGTCTAACTAAATTAAATCAACCGAATGTTCATAAAGCACGAATGACATTTCGGATCCCTTCGTAAGCTGTCGGGTAGCTTCGGGTTGCTTCGGCGTACCGAACTACCGATAAAACTGGGCGCTACCTTGTGGTAGCGGTTCGTATCGTACTATGCGTCTGACGTCATACCTTCAAGGTATTTACCCAGTATTTCGGTCCGTACCCGGTCTATGTACTGGGAAGCTCATACTTGGTATATATACCTCTACCAGTATATACGTCTCATCTCTATTCCGTTTAAGTTTTCTTTATGTGTAGAGGCATCTTAGTAGAAATCATAATATGAACAAAAAATAAAAAATAATGGTCATATGCTTGCTAATGAAGCAAGAACCGAATTTAGCCAATAAGAGGAAGCTAGCGCAATAATTATCTTTCATTAATTGATAACCGGACTATTTCCAAATCTATTCTTACAACGAACACGATAACATTGGTTTCAAGGATACCGATTTCTATTATTATAAGTCTTTACCCTTGTAACCTAGCAAAACACTTCCGGTTTGATATTTTTTGTCACGCTGTACATTTATTATTTTATTTTATCACATACTTTTCACAGCAATAACGAAATTCGATAAACTCAGACCGAAAAATCAATACTTACTTGGTTGTCTTGAAAATTGTTTGACCACTCGGACGTCCATGTTTTCACCGCAAACATGTTCGAATTATCGTTTATATTGTTCAACAGTCCTACCACATCCATCTTCGTTAAGTATATCGATTTTTATTCAACTCTATTCTAGAAATTCATCGCGATTCTATGAAACAATCAGCTGTTTGACAAATAAATAACAAAAAGTGAAGCGGGGAACGCGGAGCGGGGAACGGGGTATATGCCATAAACAATCCGCACGGAAATCGGAAATTTCGGCAAGTTAGAGTCGGCATCATAGACAATCATAACATTGTCTGTGTTTTACCTCCATCTTTGATCCATAGACTGCTTCGTTGTCTTTGGATACTGAATCATTCATTCAATCAATAAAGATTTATGTGAAGCCATCCATATTCCATTCATTTTCCTTCACTTCGTTCACGACGTTGCTTGTGAAAGAGTGGGATTTTGTGTCTTTGAAATATTAGTTACCTACGTATTCCAAGTACTTATTTCTTAACTACTACTATCGCAGTGTTAAAATAAATGTAAGTTCTAATTATAGCTGTATAGACGCGATTCTGTCTAGATCGAATGGAGTGAAGATCGGACAAAATGGCGACGCATAAGTTGTTACACGTTGCTTTTACGCTTTCCAGATGTCTCGCTACCGGGAGTGGGATCTTTCTTGCAAGGTCTATGTGGGAAATCTCGGTACAAATGCGTCCAAATATGAAATAGAGAAAGTATTCTCTAAATATGGAAATATAAGAAATGTGTGGGTGGCTAGAAACCCGCCAGGATTTGCGTTTGTGGAATTTGAAGACCCACGTGACGCAGAAGATTCAGTGCGAGGGCTGGACGGCACGTAAGTGATAACTCAAATTCATTTTGTTTTAGCCGTATATACCTTTATACTCTTTTCTTTATGGTATGGCCGGTATTTTACCTGATGTTCATTTCATCCGCCATTTTAGTTTTCACTTGACCCATTTCACTCATTTGGTAGGTATGTGTTGGGTATTGCTACCCTTGCCAAATGTAGGTGAGCGTATTTAATTAACTAGGTATGTTGTTAATCCCGAAATACCTGGAATAGTAAATACTACGTGGTTTATGAAAATATAATGCCCATAACGTAGAAGAAAGTTCATCGGAAGCAACATTAATTAGGTATCTTTTTTTGGTTCAGATGTTTGTCTCTTTTTTTTCTATTGAGCGACTACATTTTTAATATTCAGTAAGCTACGTATGCGTTAACTAAATTCGAGGACTATTTGAAGGCGATGATGGGCTAACGGTTATTGCATCGGCTGTCGATCATTAGGTCTTGAGATCAATTCTGAACTCGCGTACTCGTTACTTTTCTGCACGCTCCTTAGATCCGTTTCACCTTCAATGTGTAACGCTTGAGTCATAAGCGTGCTAGAGCATGATACCTCCATACTGAGACTGAGATGTGATATCCTTCATGGATAGCGCTTGTCTTGGAATGGGGAACACTTTTGTTAAATTAAAATAGGTCTTAAAAGGAGAGAGACAATACAGGCTAGACATAAATTTCCTGTCGGCGTTACTTTTGCTGGGTATTTTGTTTTTCTGTTTACCCAATGTAATGTAACCAATTCCTGTATCTTCGTAACAGTTTTAAGATTTCCGACTTACGTGGTGATGTTCTTTCAACAGATACAAGTTTTCTTAGTTTTTTTTTTTATTATTATTTTGTAGTCGATGCTGTGGCACTCGCATTCGCGTGGAAATGTCCAATGGCCGCACAAGAAGAGATCGCCGATACTCCAGGTATGTAAAATACAAATTATTCAATCTCTTTGGTGTTTTTTACCAATACATTTCTCTTTATTTCAAAACAAGGAGAATAATAATGATAGAGCCTTTAGAAAAGATGAGATAAAATCATTAACAATAATTGCCGTAATTAAAATTGTCAGTAAAATATATTTTATCTAGAGAGGAGAAAATGGCTTTATTCTGAATACTCATTAGTACTGTTCATAAAAAAATATTTACACTATCATTATTTATCTCTAAAGAGTCTGAGCTGCAATTAGCAAATTGACTTTAAACATTACATTTTGCTTTTTACACCATTATTGATAACTATAATTTTAAGATATTATTGTATTAATAAAATCTGCTAAAAACAAGTAGTTAAGTAAGTTGATCTGGAGATATTAAAAGTGGTGGGTGTTGGAACGTTTACAGGTCCATTTTATCAACCAACCACCAACACACCAACGACCTCACCACATGTCTTCACCACAACTACGGCTCGTTAACCAATCTGACATCCGCGAACGCCGCTCGCAACAACATCCCGCTCAACTTCTGCGATCGGCTCTTCAAACTTCTGCGCGCAGCCGAAGTCTCCAACATCTGCGTCCCTATAACTTACCTCCTGACCGCCATCACCTAGTCCCCAACCGTAATCCGAACCTGGACTTGAATAATGCACTATAGAGGCCACACAGTATAGGATCCTACAAACATCCTGAATGTCATTGCGACTCCTAATGCTTCACCGACTGCACACACCGCCGTCACCGTGGCACCGAGCTAGAATACAACCTAACGGCGAACGACCTCCCCGTGTTACCGCAAATTTTCTTGAAACTTCCAATTAATTGCCACCGTTCGACGGAAGATAACATTGAAAATCGCCTCCGCCTCAGTAATATCCCTTCGGCCTCACAGCAGCCCCACAACGGCAACCTTCGCAGGCTCAACATGTCTCGGTACTTTTTAAAATCCTATACTTAGAACCTTACCTTACCTATACTTAGAATTAGAGAGACGTCGTGTTGGCGCTTAAAGGTGTAGGTAACTAGGGATTTGTGTAATGTAGACTGTAAATATTAAATGGGCCCCCAATTGTTTAAATACTAAATCATACAAGATTACACAGAAGAGATGTCAATTCAACAAAGCGGTGAATATGTAACTTACATTGATTTGTTTAGAATGAGGGATAGATTAAATTCAAGCGCTGTTTAATTGAAATTACCCTGGAGGTGTAGAAGTTGCACTGTGTTATTATTGTGTGGAGGCTGGACGTTGTGATGATATGGTTCTGTTGCTAGATCCCGCAGTCGCAGTCCCCGCAGGCGCTCGTACTCTCGCGGCAGGTCGGGATCTCTTCGTCGCTCGCCGTCGGTTCGCCGCCGCTCGCCATCGGTACGCCGCTCAAGATCTCGCGACCGACGCAGCCGCTCCGACAGCAAGAGCAGGTAGGTACGTTAAGCCCATAGAACGGTTTTATTTTTTGTTTTCCCGAAAACTTGTATTTTGATTTTTACCCAAACTTTTTTCACTTTTACATATCGCACTGCTAACACAAGACTGTATCAACTCAAAAATAGACAAATTCGAGATAACTCATTCTTCTTATGTTAAATTTAATTTTCTACGCGTCAATAAAACCGTCAATGAAATAGCGCAAGAAATAATTACGAGATGGCGTTATAAGTCTCTCTTCATGATTTACCGACTGTTATAACCCCCCGCGCAACACTGCATCATCTTTAGTTACGGTTAAAATTTGAGTGGTGGGGACGTGTCCCTTTGCGTAATAGAGCGCATTATTTTGAATTGCTGCGTTATTGCTGAATCAGGTATGTAAAAATTGATGTATTTTTACGACTTAATACGTTATTGTTGATTTAAACCTAATTATCAAGTTGGTGTATTTCGAGTTGTCACATTATTGTTGGTTAACAAGGAATCGATTTCAAGTGATATTTTGAATAACGACATTCTTGTTGGTTTAGTTAGTAATTTTAGACTTAATGCAGTTTTGATGAATAATTTTTGTTTACCAAGTTTTTTGGGTAGATTATTCATATTTCAGTAATATAATTGCTATTACTAATAGTATTTAAAACCGCACGTTCAATCAGTTATGTTAAAGTCAAAATAAAACATTTCTCTACAATTCACAAAAGAATTTTGAGTTACAACATCCTAGGTGACGAAAAAATATTTTCGCTAAGTAAATAGGTAGGTACATTATTTTTTGTTTATTTGTAGCATGAACCGTGGGCGTCTTCTGGTAGATATGGCGACCAAAACGACCTCCATCGATGAAACGGTCAAGAAAAATAATACCTATAGCAGTGGGGCAAGTGGGGTAATTTCAACGTAAACGATGATCGAAACCAAGTAAAATGGCATGATATTAAGGTGCTCCGTGTTGAAAAGGAAAATCCTATCACTTTTTTCTATAAGAATTCTTATGAAGATGAAAATTATCAAAGTTTATGTACACACACACACAGATATTATTTCAATTCGGTATTCTATGTTGCTTTGAAGCATTTAAACTTGTGATTTAAGACTGCTAAATAAGTAATTAAAAGATTTTTGTTCTTGTTTTGTTGAAAAATGATTATTTTGTTTTTTGAATATAAGTCCAAAATGTTTGTATAACATTTTGAATTCACAAAGATTCATTGTGTGATTTTCGGATTGATAAGATTAGTGATGACTATTTGTAAAGTGACTGATAACTATTGCCTAAGAATACATTTTTTTGTTAGGTTTAAAAAGTGTATGTTTTCTGTCCAAAATGTTTTCATAACATAAGAATTTACAAAGATTAGTGATTATTTGTAAAATGACTGAACTAGAATTGCCTAAAAATAATAAATAAATAAGAAACTTTAATTAAACTAAAATACGTACTTCATAATGTTGTTTTTCACTGTTGTATGTGGCATAATTATGGTTCTTGTATTTTTTTAATGGTTTCTTTTGATAAATACAATATTTGACTTCTATCTTGCTTTATTTATGCCCTAACTATAGTATCTAAAATAACAGATCTAATGAAAAGTGTACTAACTCAAAATACCTTACCTAAAATCATTCAAATAAAATCAAAATGAATTGTAGGAAGTCAAAACTATATCACTTATAACTACGCAACTAAAAATAATTCTTTTTATATTTTTTATTTCTCACACAATACTGTATTAACTCGAAATTTGGAAATAACTTGATAACCCGCAATCTCAGAAATTACTCATAATTATAGAAACCCTTTAATTTTATCCCTAATTTTAAAACAGTGTTCACTTTTTTACAATCGTTTACAGGAAACGAGTAATCAGTTTTTCATCATTTCTGAAAAAAGCTTCATTTTAAGTTGATACAGTCTTGTGTTAGCAGTGCGATATCCTCAGGATTTATTATTTACAAGCTTATGCCCGCGACTTTTTTCCCCGTTCCCAAATTTCAGAAAAACGACTATTAGTGCTCCCCTGTTAAGGAAGATACATGTCAAAATTCAGCTTTTTATTGTGCAAATTCAGTTTCGGCTGTGCGTTGTCTGTCACTCAGTAACTGTAGATTTATATAATTATATTGATTCCAACCTAAGTGTTTTCTTGAAAGGGGCTGATAACTAATAAATTAATTACACGCACACTTGAGTCAACAGATTCAAGTTTTCGAAAATCAAAATAGAATGCTAACCACATTTTATCACATTTTCAGACTGTGAAGACACAAAGGCAATTGAAGAAGTTTATAATTGGACAAATATTCTGTAATATAAGTGATGTGTCGTGAATAGAGCGATTGTGTGTATGAATCTTTGTAGATTGCAAATATTATATTTTTTCTCATAAATTATGGTACAAGCAGCTTCATCATGTCGATTGTAATGTAGTTATTTTATTTTCTGTAAGGTTGTATATTTTTATTGCTGTAGAGTACCTTACAAAGTTGTATAATTTTCTTGTAAGAATACTGATGTTTACATACAAAATATTTTTAAGATGACTTAATAAATGTGGGATTTAAAAGCAATTTTTTTCTTTAGTTTTTTAATATAAATAATATTATAATATAAAAATAAACCATTCATAAAAATACATACTTAGTTCTACAATGTAATAAAAATAATTTACAGTAATATAATATAGTTTAAAAAATGCAAACAGGTGTATAAGTATAAATACCTATATCTAAGAATAACATAAGATAAATTCGTAAAGTTTAAATTTAAAGTCGAAATTTCATAAACATGGATCACATTTTTGGTCTTCTTGGAATGTAAAAGATAAATACCTACTAAAAGTCCTAATTCGATTTAGTTTTAATACTGACAGGTCTTTGCCGCCTCGCAGAGAAAAAGTCAAAGTATACACATGTACCGACCGCGACTAACAATGTACCTACTCCATGATAAATATTTAAATTATTCTTAAAAACTATTGTAGAGATCAATAGAGAAGCAAACTTCCTCAAAGTTAGTATAAAAGTCACTGTTACCGATGTTTCTTTGGTGGCTAATTCATGTACTGAATGTGTGCAATAAAACTGAGAAATAATGTTCAGTGCTATGAGTAACCAAGCATCTAGTTGCAGATCTGACGAGGTGTCCATCAATTGGGACGAAATCCCAAAGAATACAGGCAAAGGAATAGCATGTGTGTAGAACAGCATCTGTAATTGAAATTAAAGAGAAAAAACTAGAAATCGAAATTTAAGAAAAAACAAAACTAGAAATATTGATTAAGGGTTAAGTGGTAATTGACCTTCTATAAATGGACAAATATTGGTTTGGGATTAAGGCCGAGTTAAATGATAAATTGGCATAATTTTGAGCAAGGTTATAAGACAGGTACATCACATCAGCTGGATATTTATTTTAGCATCCTACCCAAAACGTGGTTTAAATGACTGTTTCGTGTCATGTTGCCTAAAGATACAGTTGATTGGTTGCAAAACTAGTGACACGTAGACTTGAACAGATTCGTATGAATGGTGCACAGAGAACTTTGATTGGTGTCCCGCACCAATCAAAATATTCTGTGCGAAACAGTAAATCTAGTCAAATATTACACAACCAGCTCATTCCCCGGCAAACGACCAGAGCCATGATCCATGGATCCTCTAATTCCTGCAAGGTGACCTTGTTTTATGGATTGCCAGCATGGGAGCATTGGGTTCTTAAGGACTAAAACTTATCCGTGTTAATGCACTTTGCGTTACAGGGATGCAGTGACTCTGTCGAACTAATTCCTGTACCCTGGCAGGCACTACCCGACTACTATACTATGGAATAAGAAGATCCCTTTTCATTGACATGTGCAGCTTTAAATTGCTACATTTAATAACAGTTACCTTATCCACATTTCTGAGATTTAATCGGATTGCGCTAATGCAGTAAGCAAAAGACCTAGAAAAAATCTGGAAATTAGGATTCCTAAGTGGCCTGCCTATTCCCGGGTTGTCAGTCATAGGAACCTCATTATCACAATGTGGCCATTGCCCACAATCGCTTAATTAAAGCCGGCTCTGAACACATGGCAACAGTGTTTTTGCATAACTAAATAACTGTCTTGCTTATACGATTGGAACAAAAAATGTTTGTAATATAAAGATAATTTAAATTGCCCATTTAGTGCTATTGATAAGCTTCCTACTCGTACCTACATTAAAAGATAAAAACATAGGTGCAATATGTTATCTAGCCAAACATGGTCTAATTAGTTTATTACATTTTGCCCATCATTTGTATATGTAATACATTATCTATCATTTTTTATATATCATTTGTTATCTCCGGAAAACAGACCATGTCAGATGAACTCTGATTTCTAATAGAAAAGCTTTTGATTTTCAAGGGTTTTCCATTCCTGTGATACACTAACAATACCAATTATATTATGACAAAATGTTTCTTACCTCATTTGGATGTTTCCCATACTGAGAATACAATCTCTCTTGTTGAATTCCTGTAAAGGCACCAGTTATCAACGTAGCCAACAATATTGTGACTCCGATGCACCAATATAGGAATGTCCCTTTATTTTCGTCATCCGTGGGGGCTCCTCCATACATGGCCAGTGCTACGCCAGCACTGATAAGTATTGAACCAAGAGCATTGTTTAATTTTGGCATCTGTTTCTTGACACAACAATACACTAACATGCTGGCTGGGGAGGATGCTGACCTGGAAATAGACAATGAAAGGCGTGGTAAGTACTAGCAAGTAGCTTTAATTGAGCTTGTAGTACACATACACAAGAGTATAAAATTTTACTTTCTCTAATAAAAAGGGCCAGTAGGTACTCGTACCTAATGTCAGTTGCGGAATTAGTTGGAAAGAGTCACCGCGGCCCTGGAACGCAAAGGGCACAAGAAGGATCACGGGTGGGCGCGCCCAGAGCGGGAGAAATCATTTGATGATTTCCCATCCGGAAAAAAAAGAAATGGTACCTAATGTCAGCATATGTTTTTCCTTGATGACCAATACAGTTATTACTGAGCGCTTTATTGAAAACTAGCTTATGCCCGCAACTTCATTCGCGTGGAGTTCCATACAAAATGTTAACCCCTTTTTCACCCCCTTAGGGGATGAATTTTCAAAAATCCTTTCTTAGCGTACGCCTACGTCATTATATCTACCTGCATGCCAAATTTCAGCCCGATCCGTTCAGTGGTGCGTTGATAGATCACTATGTCAGTCTCTTTTGAGTTATATATATTTAGAAGTAATGATGAATGAATAATCATTATATAATGAATAACATAACATCACACTGAATGCGAGTGTGGCGCGCGCACAAGGTGTGCTTTGAGGAAAAAAAAGCAATTGTTGTGCATTGACCGCTGTTTTTATTCCTTAGGCAAAAGTTATCTGACTATTGAAAAAACATCTCATCATATTATATGTTCACTGTGTCCTACATTTCCAAATTATTGGGGATGCCAAGTCATAAAGTTTAAGCCCAAAGGTATAGGCTGAGCCTATCACCACTAACCAGGCACAAATTCAAACTCCAGGCTTCTACTATGAGTTGCACAATTTGTTCAAAAGAGTTACCGTGGCCCTGGAATGCAGAGGGCACAAGTGGGATCACGGGTGGGGTTTAGTCAGCGTCTGATACTCCCTTTCGCTCTGCCCAGAGCGGGAGAAGTCATTTGATGATTTCCCATCCAAAAAATAAAAAGTCTTCTACTATGAAATTCATAATAAAGTCAGAATAATACTCTTTGCGTCCAGGCACATTTACTTTGAACTCTGATCATTCTCATCGGTATCATTTGAGACCACTAGATCAACAAGGCGCTGTACAAATGATAATAAATTATAGTTACCGTATGATCATATGCAGTGTAGAAGGCACATGCAAGGCATAGACATAGTTGTTAGCCACGGTAGTTACGAAGAAGAGAGTGACTAGCATTACATACTGCTTTAGAGGTATCTTTGGACCTACCTGAAAGAATATTGTATATTATGGGCACAATAGGTAAGAAAATAGCACAGTGTTCATGGAGAACAAACAATAGTAGGTATATTGACGACACGGTTGGCGCAGTAGTTGAGCGTTCGGCTGTTGCGCTACGTGTCGCGGGTTCGATCCCCGCACGGAACAAATGTTTGTATGGAGTACAGGTAATTGTTCCGGGTCTGGGTGTCTTGTGTATGTCAGTATTCATGTTTGTGAACGCACCCTCGATACAGGAGTACATCCTAGTGTGGGGCAACGCTTTTATAAAAAAAATAATAAAAAAAATAATGAAAGATGATGAGCATACAGATATCAACTTGAACAACAAAAAAAATCTACATCTCTTTAGTAAGCGAGGCGACAGACATAATTATGCTACTAGAAATAGGGATCAATTAGTTCAACCAGGTTTCAGACTAGCTAAAGTAGCCACATCTTTCATGGGGTATTGTTTAAAATGTTACAATAAAATTCCTCCCCATATATTAGAACTGAATGAAACGAAATTTAAAACTTGTATTAAACGCACATTATGCAGGCAAGCATATTATAAGTTGGGGGATTACATTGAAGATAATAATGCTTGGCTAAATGCCGGTCCTGCTCCACAGCCTCAACCACTTGGATAAACAAGTTAGGATTTTATATTTGGAAGAGATGCTCGCCCGTTTTTTTTTTTCTGTCTCATTTATTTATTCTTTTTTTATATAATACCTATTACTTTGATAATAAATAATTTCTTTTTTTTTTACTTGTAGTTGCTTGGTTTTTGTAAACCATAGTTTTATATAATGTAGAAGCATTTTATTTTCAAATATTGTACATGTGAGTACCATGGAGCCATTTACATGTGATAAGTTATAGTTAACTTTGTGACTTGAACTAAAATGGCAGTTGAGAGCATGTCATGCTCGCTCAAATGTTTCGCTGATGGTGGCGTGTGTGTTGGATCATTCGGTTCCCTTCAAAATGGTTGAGCTAAATGGTGCCAATACACGCGTCATGTTCGTGAACGGGCGCCGTCGGTTGAGAATGGTCAGCTCTTAACTGCCACTGACTTTTTTTAATCTTTATACTTTGAATTGTTTTTATAGTTTCCTTTTTGTTTCTTCGCATTGTCCTCACATATAGAAGCAACCAAGGATGTAACCAAGGTTATGTAATACAGAACATGATTTAAAAGAGTGTCCGTGGAGTTTCTTGCACGTTCTTCTCCATAGAGATCTACGCTTTGGAACGTGCAGATAGCTTCACCTCTTTCGACTTGACAATTCAAAAGTGCCTGTAAAAGGTTTAATTGAAATAAATGCTTTGAATCTTTGAATCAACAGTTAATATAATTTTTTTTAAAGCATGCATGGCTGTAGGCACTTGCAATTTCTTTTAGACTTGGGCAAAATAGGTTCTGCCTCAGTCTAAAGGAAAATGAAAAGTGAATAACTGCATAAATTATGATTTAATAATATACAAAAAGAAATGAGGCTGCAACTATAATCATATAAAATTACTTCTTTTGATAGTCTTATAAGATTCTTATTTATTTTCCATTCTATACTAACACTATAAAGAGAAAAGATTTTTTGTTTGTTTATTTGTACCGAATAAGCTCCAAAACTCCTATAGAAAGTTACATTATCATCGAGTAACAAAGGCTATATTTCATCCCCCTATTCCCACGGGAATGGGAACTAAGCGGGTGAAACCACAGCGCACTGCTAGTCTTTCATAATTACAGAACAACAATTGAAGGATGTTTATTAAAATGAATGTTGTTTTCATTTAAATAACTTATTGATGAATGCCTGAAGGTTTATTCAGTCAGTCAGCAGGTAAATTAATTTATGATTGATTCATCCTTTGTGATGCAATGATAGGTAATTACCAGTATAATTATTCAAAACTAAGTAGAAAACATTACTTATAAGTAAGGTAGGTACATTTATTAACTATTTAGGTATTTATTCCACTTGTATGAATATGTGAAAATGTTTCTAGTAAGATTCAAAGTAGAAGTTGAGAAAATTAAATTAGAAAACGAGTCTCTTGACACCATAAAAGGTGCGAGGCAAATCACAACAATTTTGCCATAAAAAGAGTGAATTCACACAAGAGGAAAATAACAAAAATAAAATACGATGAGGAACTTAAACTGACGCAATTATTTCCATGAAAATGACTCACCTTTCCAAACTTTGTAGTAACAACGAACCCATATAGAGTGATAAAGAAGAATTGTAGGAATGTGACTAAATTAGCGCTACTTGGCCTCCTTGCCATAAGAATTTCCATAAGAAAGGCACTGGAACAACATCCTACAAACACATTCACTGTTGTATGCGAGACACCCATAATTTAATCTTGCTAAAAACTCTCATAAAGATGTATTAAAAGTTGAATTATTAACTTTACTGTAGAATCACATTGGTAAGTTTTGTAAAAATTATAACCGAATTTATATTTTATCCGGCGCGCGTGCAACCGACTTGACACTTCAAGCTTTTGTTTACATTACATTGCCACTGACGTGACGTGTGTAACGCGCGATCAGGCACGTACAATCTGTCACTGTCAGGCAGGGTTTTGGGTTGCCAACACTGCAGTTTTTAAATTATCCAAATTAGTCCAAAATTAATCATACTGTATTTGAAAATGCAACCATCCTATAGGTTAGTTCTTTTATTAAAATAATTAGACTGTACAGGCACAAAAACAATATCTTTTTATGTCAATGTCATGGAAATTGATTACATTATACAGAGTGGGTTTCCTACAGGTAAATGAGTGCGTTCTTTCAAAGTGGATCATCTAATTTGCAACAATTATGACCCAATAACTTCTAAACTATTTTTTTTTTTGAGTTATTGACCTAGCAAACTAGGTCAACCCTAGGTCCTACCCGTAGACCAGTCATGAAGTAGGTACTATTTTCGGGGAAGCCGCGTGTAAAATAATACTTGAACTTTCACATCATTTATAATATTACATACTTCTAATTTATCTCTGGAGCCAATACCGAATTACCTACACGTAAACGTAAGTTGCGAGCTAATCAATATTTCAATAATAATCGGAAAAATATTATTTATTTTCAAACACTACTAGCTGGGGAGTTTTTACAAGACCAATGGCACCCCGAAAAATGCCTAGAGTTGCCAACGTTTTCATAATCTAATAGAAATGGTAGAAAATCCAAATCATACATAGTAATAGGTACACAAGCGCTAGTTACGTTATATTTATTTTTTATCCTTTCTACCTACTTTAAGGCAAATGCCTCTCATTTTGCTAGTGTTTACAGATTCTGCCCGTAGGCACCAAGCTCGTCCCGCTTTCTTCACCTGGGTATACCACGGTGTCGCCTGATGAGACCCACACTCTCAGATCCGTCGTTACCATGAGGACACGTGCCCAGGGCTTGGCTTCATTGGGGTCTTGTAATTATATCATAGGTTCTTCTCCATAGTAAACAACCAATTCGAACCGTTACTTTTGTCGAATCTCAAGCAGGATGTAAAAAAATTCCAGCTCGCAAGATAAAATCTACAAATATTTTCTAGCGAGCTAGATGATGAAGGTTTTTGTGCATAGTTCAACAAAGTTAGTTCCTGTTTAACAGATTCTCAAAAAAAAAACTTTTTCTAGAATGGTTGCAACATATTCCCAACTCGTTTCGCTTGCTCTTGGATCCACAGTTTTTAATATTCTTTGCTTTGACAGCAAAAGCTATTCGGGGAGTAAAATTTTTCGAGGCCGCTTCGTCCGTTCTGTCATACTTTTTTTTTGAAGTTACTATTACAAAACAACAGTGTAGTAAGTTTCACTGAGTACGGTTCTAAGAAACTCCTAAGCTTTCTAGAGCCCATAGAGGCCACAGAGCCCACAGACTCAGATGTGCCCAGAGAGCCCCCGCATGATTTAAGACGGCCCTGCACACTGTGATAGAATTAGCACACAAACAGAGGTGTTTATAATAAATAGATTCGAAATGGCGCCGCTAAGCCCAGGTCTGTACTGTACCCCACAGGGGTGCCCTTAGCGAGCGGTCATTTATAAGTAATTTTTAGCCCTGGCTGAGGTACTTAAAAATTCATTTAAGGTCATCATAGGATAGTCCTGTTAATCAATAAACAACCCTAGCACGTTGAACTGTGTTCATAAGCTACGAATACAATCCAACGTGCGTGTGTATGAGGAATTATTTTATTGATGAACAATATTGCTAAATAACTTTTGGATGATCTGATGAGTGCCGTTTGTTCCTGAGTCATGAGAATGTTATGAAGAGGCACTTCTGAGTGTTGAACGTAATAAATATGTTTCTATTCCTTATCTCATATTTATTATGCAGACTCATTTCCTTTCTTAATTTGCCAGTTACATTTGGCAGAATTCATTCAAGCCATTATTTTCTCGTTTATCGAGGCACCGACCGTAGAGGGCACTAGCGGGCACTTTCTAGGGCACGCGGTAAATTCATGCTTTGGCTCATTACTTCATATCAGAAAAAAGGGCCGGTGTCTATAAATGTCAAGATACTACAGGCAGATAGAAAAATAGTTATCCATTGGTGAGTCAGTAATTCCAAAAACTACAAGCTTGCTAATTATCGCAGCTGTAGCATTAGAACGAAAGTTTGGAACTGCTATCGATGAACCCGACTCAAATTATATGGACCACGAAAAGATACCAACATGATTAAAAAGGCGACTGGTTCTGAGTTTGTGCCTGCGAACAGTTGTGTTGAGCATGCAACTTGGGAGAGGCATTATGTATGTCCGCGACGCTTACTTATCTGCCTTTGAGGGCGACCTTCA
This sequence comes from Hecatera dysodea, assembly GCA_905332915.2. NCBI lineage: Eukaryota > Metazoa > Arthropoda > Insecta > Lepidoptera > Noctuidae > Hecatera > Hecatera dysodea. Next base: position 20,661,053 of record HG995288.1, on the reverse strand, counting down.
AAGGCAGATAAGTAAAGTACCCATGTAAGTACCTGGCTTCACAATAGTGAAACTGATACCTTTAAAACTTTAGGTCCTTGCTCAGGTTCATAAATGATATTAGATAAAATGAAATCACCCCGGAAGTCTGCCAGACAGAGTTCATACGTAGGTGAATGAAGTTGCACAGGTAAGAAAACCAACAGACATCGACCCATGCTGGTTAAGGAAGTATAAACGTTTTGAGGTCAAACAAGATTGGATACTGAGGAGTGGAGGCGATGGGGGCCGAACGACTGCCGCGTCGCAATCACAACAGCGTCAGTTTGTAATGGTGAACCGCCCAAACAAGCCTCGCGCCACTGCCGCCTAAACCGGCAGAGTTGGTTAGTCAACTCAAGTCAACTATCGAGTCCCGTCGGCGTCGGCGTCAACGTCAAGTCCGCCTAGCCGCGTCAAACCGTGCGGACGTGTCGTGTTTGCGCGCCAAAATGCTCGCTTCGCTCCGATTTCACGCATCGAACGTTTAAACCATTCAACATTCTCGATTGCTTTTTAACTGTTATTTTTTACTCTGATCAAAATCAACAGTTTTTTAGTGCCGTGAGTGATATTGATAACATGTGTGGTGGTGACTGGTGATTGTATTTTGTTAGTTGATTATTTTCAAACACATTCACAATTATGGTTTTTGTTCAGTATTTGCCAAGTGTGTACGAAATTCCGCTGCTGGGAAAATGTTGACAGGATTCCTAGTGTTTTCTGTGCTCGTTTCACATATTTTGCCATCAGGTAAGTTTACCTTCTTGATTTATTTGTTTAATGTTAAAGTGGCCTTCATTATTTATTAGATTGTTGTTATAATAAAACTTGTTTGTAAAAAAATATGGCTATTTGAATTTTTTGCCAATTTAAATTAAATCTAAGTACCTATAATCACGTAGGTAGGTACCCAGGTAGGCCACCAGGCAACTTTTGTACGGAAGACACTTTGATTTGGTATCAAATTGGTAGTTACCTACTCGCATACTTCTTTTTTTCTTGATGGGAAATCATTAAAAGACCTTTCCCGCTTTGGCCGGAGCGGAAGGGAACGGAAACTGACTAAAACCCACCCGTGTTCCTCCTAGTTTGCTTTGCGTTCCAGGGTCGCTGTAACTCTTACGAACAAATTCTGCATCAGACATACCTACCTCCTTAAAACAGTAAATCCTGGAACAAGAATTCATGTTGATTAGGATTAGGTTCCTACCTACCCCTAAAAATTGGGGTTTGGATAGTACCCGTTCAGATTCATGAAGCATTCTACAGGAGTGCATATCCAGTAGTTTCCATTATTTGTGCATTGTTACATTACCTACTTTAATAGAGACAGGTAACGTAGTGGCATAATGATATACATAATTATACCTAAACCAACTTCCAAAATTTAATAGGTACCTACTAATCTACCCGCATCAGAGCGTGACGGAATTACTACCGTTTGCTATTATAAAATTGTTTTAGGTCGTTTTTGCTCCGTCGAGAATACTAACCTACCTACCTACCTACCTACTTTATGGTGATTTGAATTAGGTATCTAATTTTTAATGACATTCAAATGTAGATAAGTCTGTAGGTGTTGAAACTGGTCCTGACATAGAATTGGGATCCTTTTGAGACTACCTATAGATAGATCCGCTTCGTCTGACTTTCTAAAGTCAAAGTTTGTATGCTTTTTGCAAGCAGCTCTTGGTAGGTAGGTACAATGATTTATTTCCAGTTTCAGTTATTTTGAATCCGACTATACAACTAATGGACCGTCCGTCCGTGAACTCTGAATAAATAAATGGTATTGTACATCTGCACAGACTGACAACAAAGTCTGTGCAGACAAATCATTAGTCCAGATGAACAGGGTATAACTCAAAAAGCCCATTTTTCAGGAGAGCGATTTGAAGTTTTTAAATCGGTATTTAAATCTGTTGTAAATGTTTTTAATCGGAGGATACTACCCCGCACCACCGCCAATTTGACGTCATAACGTTATGCAACCATGTTCGTATAGGACTGTATTTTTAGGTTAAAAATCGTAAATTTTGAGTTAATACCCTGTTCATTCGAAATGTCGCTGTGATAGATTTTATTCAGAGTTTAAAGCAGACATTATGTACGTCTGTATTTTGTGGACGCACTATTACTTATTCCCTAATTTGGAATTGGCTATCCCAAGCCACTCCTACTCCTGCAAGTCAAAAGTCCTTCAGGCAATAAAACTCTACGAGTCCCGGTCAAACAGCTCAACGGACTTGCATACCACAACTAAATCAATAAAAAAGAAATAGTCCACTTCTCTTCATATGAAACAGGAGACTGACTGGTTAAGAAGTATATCTAAAGATAGACCAGTGTTATTAGCAAGTTCACTGCAAGCCTATAAATTAAGGCGTGTAGTTGCGCACACGCACCCTGCAGGTAATCATGCTTGTTTCTTACTATAATTATGGCGACATTGTCAATTATACGTTCTGTCAAGAAAACTTTGATAACAGGTCTTTTGTACGGTTACATTTTGTATTGGCGAAGGCCAGAAAACTCAGTTTCCAAGATACATAATATAATGATGATCCTTTACAGTAATATGAAACATACAATAAAATTTTACCGTTGATGCACCAAAATGATCTATACTAATATTTAAATAAAGAGATAAAGTTTGTGAGTTTGTGACGTTGTAAGGGGTAATCTCTGGACCTACTGAACCGATTTTCAAAATGACCAATAGAAAGCTACGTTATTGTGGAGTGTCATAGGCTATATTTATCCCCGTATTGCCACGGGAACGGGAATAACGCAGGTGAACCCGCGGGGCGCTGCTAGAATTAAATAAACTAGGAAAATACAACGACTTTGTACCACAAAGCTATGACCAGGTGCTTACGAGGCCGCGAGGGTAGACGTAGGAGAGAAGGCGTACGAGGTACGGGACAGAGGCTTCAAAGTTTAGATCCCTAGAGCAATCCATGAAATAACCTTTTTTTAGGTTTAATGGTCACAAATATACTACAGAAAAAAGAAACCTTACAGAAACAAAAAAAAACTGATTTCGAAAACAGAACGACTTTTAATATTGTCTTAGTCAAACCGAATTTAACATACCTAGTTGTTAATGACTCGTTTGATAAAACGACAATTTAATAGGTTAAAACCTAATATTTTGGAATCTTCCACTAGTTCTGGTAGTGTTCTAGTCCAGAATCTCGGCCTAACGCAAGCTAAATACTAAAGAGATCAAGTTAATAATAGGTAATACATGTTATTAATTGTGTAATTAATGGCTATAAGGAAAATACATTGTGTGTAAATCAATGGGATAGGAAGCACGTTAGATAAACAGAACGAAGGTCAAAACGATAAAAAGAGTGCAGGAGCAACCGATTAACGTTAAAAAAAGCTAAAAGTTCATGTTGGTGACAGTTCAGAATATTGCATCATTCCATGAGTTCGGTTGTAAAAGACGTAAACATGGTAAACTTGTAGGTAACAGAGGCAAAAGTGCGAGTTTTTTAACGTTAGCGTAAATTTCATTTTGCACTGACACTGAATAAGCGCCGTCTGGTGACAATCAATGAAAACCTTTTATTTTCCTACAATTTGACACAAGCGAACGTTAAAAAACACGCGCTAAGGCCACTGTTTACCAAAATTACGCCTTTAACAAAGGAATTCATTGAATAATGCAATATTCTGAACTGCACCAACATGAACGTTTCGTTTTCTTTTTTTAGTAGTAGTAGTTTTTTAAATAGATTTTTCCTGCAACGCCGCTTCCATAACCTATCCTATAGGAACCCAATTTTTCGGGGTAAAAAGACGATGATCATGTAGGTTTTTATCAGGAAGAACCTACCTACGTAATCAGATCAGGATTCTCGGAGATTACCTCCTATAAAAAGACAGTACTAAATGTTATCCTCATTACGATACAAAAATCTGTTGATAACTTTGAGTGTTCTAAATGATCTAATGTTATGTGAGTGTGATCGAAATACTAAATATACTCGACATAGAAAAGAAACCTATTTCGCGACGGATTTAGATTGTTATCTAGGTACAATCCATTGACCCAATATCAAACATAGCAACAGAATCGTGCGACAACTATATTAAATTGCCGTGAACATAAGATCTACGAAAATAAAGTTACAACAACAATCTGTAAGTAAATCACGTCCTATGGAATTTATATATATGCTAGTCAGATATTTCGAAATTCGCACATGTTTAATTCGAAAAACCCAAAAATTTCCTAGAGATATTTCGGTTCTTTCGCCTCGTTATGTAAAATTCCCAAATAGACTATGAAGCGCCAATATATTAATGGGAACAAGGATCACACAATTTTTTGTAGCCAAAATAAATGAAAACAAAGCCATAAACAAAGCGAAAACATAACAGAGAAGTACACATTAGTAGAGTACCCAACTATTAACAAGAACAATTAATGCTGCAATGCTTCCCACATGCCTTGATGATGTAAATACATCTACGAATATTTCCCACACGCAATCTTCCGAGGCAGCCTATAAAATGAGCGATGGTACATAGAACGAATCTATTGAAGCAAGCAAGTGTACCAGCCACAAATCAACTCATCACTGCCACGGCTAAATGGCACGTGGCACGCGCCAAATAGCATGAATATACGTAACATAATTCAAAATAGAAGTTGTCAAGTATTTGGCAATATTTCCTCCAATCCTTCATACAGACTACACTCACTCCATCTCTACTCATACTCCATACAGACACTGAGATTGCTGGAACGAAGATTGTTAACGATAAACGAAGTAATAGATCATCAAACATCAATAAGATTTAAGACCAAGAAAATAATCTAGTGCAAAAACAAAACATATTTTAGCAAATGGTATTGCTGTTTTGTCAACATAAATATTTTTGATGACTATACTACGTTGGATAAGACCTTGGCACAGACTTACCAAAAGCGTTTGACACAAATAATAGCAACAGGAATAAACATAAAAAGTCGTGTGCACAGAATTTTAAAGAAAAACGCTGTCGACTTGGCGCTGATTTCCCTAAAGCGAACAAGAAACATAAGTAAACAGTATAATTGCTATAATATTAATAAGGTAAAAATGCACCTAGCTTTGGTGGTAAACATTGCAATGAGCCGCTTGTAGTAACACGCTATGTTTACTCCCAAGAGGAGTGAACTCACAGTGTTTTCTGCCAAGATTACAATAACAAACGTGTTTGAAATTGCCCCACGTGTACGCTACGCAATGTCTGATTCAACATTGTTATATATAATATCAGTGAAAATGTCTATGTGAAATAGAGCAAGAGACTTGTGGCGCCTACCCTAAAAATATCTTCGATAACATTGGCTACAGTCATCGACTCACCACGATTGACACTCTGAATCTGCAAGCTGATTGCTTGCTTATGTTTGCTTATTTTTGTTCTCAAACATTCACGACATAAAATTTTCTCTAGACGATCCATCATCTTGAGAAAGATCCATCTTTTTGGTTTCATAAAGAGAGTGCCTTAAATCTTTCATAATGTTCAGATTTATCATTTATTTAACAAGTGTTATGTTTTTTCGTCCAACTGCTTACTGCTGCCAAATGGAAAAGTATGTGTCTTTCGCATAGGGATTTCGTTGTTTTTGCTAATTCCTATAGATACGCCAATTTTATTTCTAGATGTGACTTATGCAGCACTCTAATTACCTAAATATGACGGCTTGCCAAATCTCAGGAACTGACAAGAAAATGGCAAAGCATTCAAGATTTGCTCTGAAACTATAGGTATTTTTTCAATCAGCCCCGACTATAATTTCGCTTTATTCATAGTACAACATTTCCAACACTTGCATTAACTTCTTCACGTTGTCATCTTACTGTCACCATCAGTAATTCAGTTGTATTCGCAACTAAAATTCTAGCTCTAGGGCTTCTTTTTTTATATAGTTTGGCTTGAGAATCTTCCAGTAGTTACAAAAGATGAGTAGCCTTGAAATAAAATCAAAGTCCACTGACCAAATCAATTTATAATTGACCCTAGAAACACGAGGTGTCAATTGATGGCAACATGATCAAACGACAAAACAACGAGTTGATGCTCTTGAACTAACTAATTACTAAGGTATTTCACTGAGGCTTGTCGGAGTAGCTGTTCTAAAAGGGCACATCTTTTTTTTAAATTCAGTTTATATACTGTCCCACTGGTGGGAAAAGGCCTGCAGCGTAATGCTTTTCTTATTATTTTTAAAATCCATCGAAATCTTGTCTTTGAAAAGATCGATTTGAGCGATAAGTTCACCCATTTTGTCTTTTTTCACCTTGAACCAGCCCTTACAGTAGGCGTCGTCAACAAAGGTCAAAATAAAACAAAATGCTAGTGCACCACAAGGTGTGAGAGTAGCTAGCGAAGCATTTGCAGCTATTATGGTCATAGAAATGGCTTCAAGTAATCCTATTGTGATATAACGAACACTGCAAATGCTATTAGCCGGTGGCCACCGACCACGTAACTGTTCGTCAGAAGCCGTTAGAAAATTGCTTTTGGACTTAGAAATAATGTATTTATGTATTCACTCCTATCATAATCATGATGATCTCTGAATTACATCAGTCCAAAAAAGTAAAATCTGTGGCTAACTAACGACACAAGAGACCATTTCAAGATATAATTGGGCAGAATTAAAGCACACAATGGCATATATCCCTCCCACACCAATGTAAAACGCAAGAACGGAGTATACACTAACATAGATGTTGGAATACAAGACTGTATCCGTAACCAAGTGTGCCAAGAAACGGTTGACCTGGCCGCATGGCGCCCCATTGCTTCGCCTGAGAATCAACACATGGGAACATACCCGTTTCACGTCACCATTAGAATTGCAATAAAACCTGTATTAGAACTCTGGTATTTTCTTTGTCTTAGCACTGGGCGTTCTAATTAAATAATATGTGCAAATGCAAATATTTACGCCGATTGATCAGAGTTAGTTTTGTTTGGATTGCAACCTGCGGGTTCGTGGAATGAATGAATGCTATTTGGTTGCTAACAAACCAGTTAAATTTAATTCCAGAACAAGATTAAGAATTTAACATCCAGAAGAGATTCCCAATTCAGCCAAGGCAAAAGATAGTGAACTAACAATACTACTAGCTTCACTTCAAATAAATAAAATTATCATTGTTGAAGCCAACTTGTTTGAACACACTTCGTATTTACATAAAGTACATATAAATGGCAAAGATAACCTCTAGACGCAGGTACACGCGCGGCTTTCACTTCAGTTACTTGCGCAATTAACTCGAAGGATATTAAAAATAACTACACTTGATTTATCGTTACTTTTTTCTTAACGAGGTGAACAGCAGTGCCCAAATTGACAGTAGCATACTGCATCAATAGCCTAGGTCAAGAAATTAAGTAGAAAGATGGTATTATCTCAATTACAGAACCAACGTATGTTAAAATAGTGCGCAAAAGTGCAAAAGGCAAGCCGCCTGAACATAATTTGACATTTCTCGAAAGGGCAATTCGCTTCGTAAAAGCATAGCAACCAAAAATAGATACCCATCATAAGTACTCTAAAGAAAGAGTCAATGGCTGCCATTAGTTCTGGTTCACACGACGCCTTCCCGACCTTGGTGGTCTCACGTCCAACCTTTACAAACCAAAGTCAATGTCGACTTTGTTTTCCAACAATTTTTTTTTTAATTAATTCACTGACCTCTCTGTCCACGTCACTTTGTTATGATTCTAATTTATTTTAATCTCTAATATTTACGAGTATTTTACCCTCGACAGTTTCACCTTCTAACCAAAATAACTATGTCCTGGGTTAGTTTGGTGTAAAAAAACATGACGGAGTGATTTATTTTCATAGACAAACAGAGTAAAGTCAATAAGAGGCAACTACCTGACATGGATGAGAAATAAATTCCGATACGTTGTCAAATAAACTAAGGTAGGATCATTAGAATAGTATAAAAACATCATATGAAATGATACAGTAAATAACACACTACAATAGGTGATCTGAGAAGTAGCAATTATATTATTGATAGAATAATTAAGTATGAAAGCGAACGGTGACATTTCAATAATATCAACATTTTTAGATGAACCTTTCCAAGAAGCACATCTTTCAAAACATTAACTACAAGACCTTACAAAGAATATCGACCTTAAGTTAATAAACGAGAACCTATGAACCCGTACAGTCGACGACTCATCAATCATGATACTACAGTGTAAGTTGACCTCGTTTATATTGGCTTTCTGTGCAATCAGAAGTCAACTTCTACTGGGATACCCATATTATAGCTATATTATCTTGTACGTGCAACGGCCTCTCCCGTCGTATCTCTCTGCAGTCTGGCACAATAGTAAACATTGTCCGCAAACAACCTGAAGACTAAATATATCTTCACGGTCGCATATTTATCATTAACGCTCACTGATTATGTCATACACGTATGGCTTTTGTAGTATCGAAGGATCGGCTGGCATTCTATTCAATGGGTGTCTGGAATATTTGGTATTCCACACGGACATAAATATATATCTGGAACCTTTACACGTCATCATCATCTTCCTGCTATTATTCCATGTTACTTGGGGTCGTGTCAACATGTTTCCTTTTGCCTCCCCTGTCAGTCGCCACGATATCTTCGACTTTCTTTTTTTCGAATTATTCTTCACACTAAACTTTCATATTTTCTTTTTAGCCTTCACAACTGCTGAATCATTATTTTGTTTGCATAGTAACAAGAATTTAAAATTCCGAAAGTAGAGTTCGGACAATATTTTTGAAAACTTCGCGAAATAATTATATTATACTTGAATATTGCTGTCGTTCTATTGAATCAAAGGTTAAGTGGTTATATGATAAGTCTGACATCCTGTAATCTAATTCATAATGACGTAAATAATGTCACTTAATTCAACTTACACTAGCTATACTGCCGTCATAAGAAAAAAGGCCGTAACAACACAAAACGAAGTAGCCAATTTTCGACATTAAGAAAGTAACACTTAAGGTATGAAATTAGTTACCTACTTAATTTTGTGTAGATACGTCCTTTTTTATGATGGCAGTATATGTATTTTGTATAGTTTATACAGTCTAATATTTGCACATAAGTTACACTATGACATTCTTGGGATCGATCTGACGGTGCTATCTTGACTCGTCATCTTTAGTGCCAAACTGTTCGCCGCTACTGTAACGTCTTACTTTACTGATATCATAACGGTCTCCATCTCCATCGTCGTAGTCACACTTACAAAGCCAATAAACGACTTCACAAAAATTTGATCCACACGCGTTAAAATCTTTACTTCATATCCTATTTCGTCCATTTCTACTTTTTCAACTGCAATACGAAATCCTTGTGTAGCAATTAAAGGTTCACTCCGATAACGTTGGCGCGAAACGTGGAGGTACACGTGTAGACGCATTCGTTGCCCAAGCTCACTCTGACGTCACATATTCACTAGCTACTTACTAATTGCTAATTGCCCTGCCTGATTTAAAGGTCGCGACGTTGTTTATATCTTTGATGGTTTTTGATAAGGGATTATTTGAATTGATGATGACTTCTTGACGGGCTCGTTTAGGTATTGCCGGTTTTTGTGGTTTTGTAAGAACCACAGATATAGTAGTAGTAGTTCTTGCAATATCTTGTTGCATCTTATGAAGGGACGATGCAAAGGTTTCTTCCCTTCACTTGTGTAAATTAAAGGGTGTTTTAGCGACATAAGAACGAAATCTTTCAATGCGTTTCTTTCTTACTACTTTGCTAGATTTAAATGTTTCGAATTGTTAAGCTCCGTTTCCGATTGTCTATGATCTGTAATGAAACGACATAATCAACTTCATTCAATCATTCTTCTGGATGAATGATTACTTTAAAAGCTTTGCCACATTTCTAAGTATCTTTTAACATCTAATACGAATTCTTATCGTCTATGTAGCTCAGCAAATAGCCCTCCTCAGTACCGGAAAGGGCTTATGTGCATTGCACATGCACATAGCAATGAGCTGTCGCACAGAATAATGATGTCTTGAGTTTTTTCTCGTATTTGCTCAATGATTTACGCAGTTAATATCTCATGATTCATAACACAAACACCTTTATTTGCATAAAACAATGTCTAGGGCTTATTTGTAATGGTGATGGCTTCAAGCCTCGTTTTAAGTACGGTTCAAGGGAGTACATCTTTAAGATATTGTTTCTTTAATGTACTGGTTTTATGTAAAGTAGTAATGCTTAGAGGTATTGTATCTTGGCATAACAATGTGAGTGGTTTATGATAAATGAATAATCTTGCGAAAGAAAACTCTCCTTGTAATGATAATGTGGTACCGTCTAGTTTAGTTATGACTAACTAGCAGCACCCCGCGGTTTTACTCGCCTAGTTCCCGTTCCCGTAGGAATATGGGGCTAAAATATAGCCTATGTTACTCAGGGTGAATGTAGCTTTCTAATGGTGGAAGAATTTTTGGAATCTGTCCAGTAGTTTTTGAGTTTATTCGTTACATACAAATCTTTCCTGTTTATAATATTAGTATAGATAAAAAGTTGAGAAATTTTAGGGCAGAATCTTTAGAACAAAAAAGAAGCAGGAATATAAATTTGTTGTACACCAAAGATAGTTACACAATCATAATTCTACGGTTTTACCGCTGACAGATATGTCTCCCAGATATCTACCAGAAAACTTTTGGATGGATAATTAAAAAACAAGAAGTATGCAGCCAGCCTTAGAAATCATTGATAAATTTTCCTGATCATGTCTAACTTTGGTTGGTTGGTTAGCAACAATGCGTATTCCAATACTAACTGACTTCGGGCACTTCATCTGCGTCACATAGGAGAGTGAAAAAAAACGTTTTGGCAAAATTTTTCATTGATGCTCCGCTCCTATTGGTCGAAGCGTGATGTTATAAATTATCTATCCAACACTAAAATATTTTTTCATCCTGAGATTAGCTCGTTCAACCAAGCAATCACTTAAGCTTTATAATATTACCTAGTGTACATCGATTCATGTTCTCTTACATTGTATAAAATTTGGAAACTCGAGGAAACGTTTACAAATTACTGATTCAGTTGAAAAACAGTTTCGCTGGTTGCAAAACATGCTAAGCTAACGTTTTAATTAAAGGATTAGTAATTATCACATTTCCTTAATTTTTGAGGATATCACTTAAAAAACTGCGCAAGCGCACATTAATCTGCTTCTTAAAGTATATTGTTGTGCTATTTTTAACTTCGAAATACTAGCAATTTATTTAGCATTAGTTAGTAATGATTCGGGTCTTGAAGGGTACACAGTAGCCAGGGTTGCGGAATTTTTTCGAAAGAAAAACACTGAAGGTAGTTTTCCTTTTTAAACTCAGGTCCTAGAACCGCTTTCTTGAAAATCTAGCGCTTCTTTATACCCATGGTGGCTATGGTTACAGGTTCAGTGACGTCGGCACAGTTCAACGACCGATAGAGTTGCGTACACTATACAATACATAATAGAAACGTACTTACGGAACTCGCTGCGTAATTTATAAATACAGGGTTCGATTCTTTGTTATGTCAGTGTTCGTGCATTGGTATGTGGTGTGAACGAACTGGCTAGACAAACCACGTATTGGGTAATTTGCGGTTTTGCTTGCAATTCATTAATTCGGTCTTCGAGCATCTTCGTTGGTTTTCGGATAACTTCGCATCTGTCACAGACTACGAAATCCCCAGGCTGGTACTCTCGCGATTTCTAGAGTCGCCTCGATGGATTTGATTGCAAATCGACAAAATTTCAAGACGTTGGTTTTCGGTTTACTTCTCACCTGTCATCATCTGCATTTATCCCATTTGCAGTGCCCTACTAGGTAATTTGTTGTTTGCAATCACCGAGTTGATCTTCGTGTAACATCGCTGGCTTTCGGCTAACTTCGCTTTTATCGTTCTGCCTATTGTTGTTGTCTGGTAGTTTGTGGTATTACTTGTAACTCGTGAAATTGGTCTTCGGGTAGCCTCGCTGAACATCGGCTGACTGCCGTGACTTCTATTCCAGTCCATTCAACACTATCTATTTGTGTCTAGTAAAGTTTGGCTTCGGAAATCTTCGCTGGTCTTCGGCTAACTTCGCGTATATCATCACCTACATTTGTTTCTTTACAGGACAGTTATTGGAGCCATGCCCGATCATTTGTAATGGTATCGCCATGAGAATGCTAAGTGCATTGACATCATTCAAATTCACTTAGCAGAACCTATTCACAATGTACGACAAAGTTGGCTCTTGCGTCTTGACAACTGTATGGCTTTTAGCTCGTTAAACTCTAGTTCATGGAATGTTAAGACTTAGTTTATCTCTGTTGCATTAACTTTTACGAATGGCGATGTAACTACTTGTACTTCCGGTAGGAAACGACTGTACTAGTCTTTCTATAGTCTGGCTACGTAATCAGCAACGAGATAGTTAAATTTATTATCACAAGTAATATTATGATTAAGAGGACCGGTATGACGATGGGGATGAGGTAATTGCTTGCCTTTGCGATTTGCTTTAGGAGATATTCGTCTTACAATATCCGACTTACATATAAGTGAGTAGGAAAAAATCAGAAATGCTTTACATTTCTTTTTTTTCTGTTATCGTTTGCTTTTTACATGGTTATTAGAAACGCCTATGGCCTGACAACCGTGTTTCTTCTGTTTATCATAGAAATCAGTATAAATGTTATTTTTTATAATTAGCTCAAAAGAAAGCACGTTAAGGCCGTTGGTCCCGGCTGTCATTTGGAGATCTTTGGCACTCGTTAAGGATTGTCAGAACCCAGAAAATCTGACACCAGTCTTGCCAAGAAGTACCGTGTTCCCCAAGTTAATGGGTTGTGGAGGTCTGGTAGGCAGCCGCTTCACGTAAAATATTGGTATTCAGCTGAATCCGGTTTGACTGGGAGCCGAAGCCAATATAGTTGGGAAAAGGCTAGACAGATGTTGGATGATCGTCCACAAACAAAAACCTTTCGTGACATATCATTTCAAGCAGCAAAACAAACGGTAACAGCAAGTTCTTTAAGTGAAAACAAGCCTGCAGTTATCCAGTATCGATTTCTTGCAATGCAGACACAGTACAGTGTGACGAAGACGTGTTTGTAGTTAGAAGCGGCTTTCTGCCGTACATAGGTATGTCTTACGCAAGGTAAGTACTGCAGACTGCTCTATAAATAGAACTGCTGCGCGTAGGCTCACTCGTAGCATAATGAGATCTTGAGAGCGACTTGGGGTATCTATAAATATTTATGGGTGAGGCTTCTTTTCTCCAGATGTTCATTTTATGTACCTAGCTGAATAATCCCATCTGAAAGACAGACTTGGTGGACTGACAGCGGAGGTTTAGTTACAGGGTTCTGTTGGGTGCTAAGGTTGCGGAATTTGTTCGAAAGTGTCACCGCGGCCCTGGAACGTAAAGGGCACAAGAAGGATCACGGGTGGGTTTTATTCAGTAACAGTCTGACACTCCCTTCCGCTCCGACCAGAGCGGGAGAAGTGATTTGATGATTTCCCATAAAAAAAAAATGGTTTCCGTTGGTTACCCTTCGAGAGTTGCGGACTTAGTTCGAAAGAGTCACCGCGGCCCTGGAACGAAAAGGGCATAAGAAGAAACACGGAAGGGGTTTTAGTCAGTAAGAGTGATACTCCCATCCGCTCCGCCCAGAGCTGGAGAAGTCATTAGATGATTTTCCAATTGATGGGATCCTGAAAAGAGTTTCGTTCAAGTATCATACAGTGGCTCTTACTCGGCCTATTGAGTGCTAATTGGTTAGTTACCGATCTTTTGTATGCAATTTGAAGAAAATAATTACTTTAAAGCCAAAACAGAATTATGTCGTGATTGTTTTCAGAATTACGTACATTTCAGTTGATTACGTGCCAGCCAACGTCCATAATTTTTCTCTTTTTATCTGTAAAACATCCAAAGTGTGTTGTGTAAGCTGACTTTGACGTTTTTCTTTGACGTCACACTTTTCTGACGACGGACGAAAATGACGGGCCTACTGAAAAGGAACTCGTTTGTTTGTTTCTAGAATTTTCACGAACACTCATCAAGGTTATTTTTAAAGACTAATGTTATTAGGTTAATTGTTTTGATCCGTAGCTTCTTTGCCCGCTTGAAATTCAGAATTTATCACAAGGGAAAAAGCCCTGTTATAAAAAGTACCCAATTTCCTAATCCAGGGAATGATGTACCCGTGTGCCAAGTTTCATTCAAATCAGTTGAGCCGTTACGCCGTTTTTAGGGATCCGTACCCAAAGGGTAAAAACGGGTTTCTATTACTAAGACTTCGCTGTCTGTCCGTCCGTCTGTCTGTCACCAGACTGTATCTCAAGAACCGCGGTAGCTAGACAGTTTAACTTCATAAATTATGTATTTCTGTTACCGCTATAACAACAAATACTAAAAACAAAATAAAATAGATATTTACGGGGGACTCCAATACAACAAACGCGGTTTTAATTCTTGTAAAACAAAAGAAAAATGCTTAATGTTCCGTTTTCCAATAGTTTTGTTCCAATAGCGTCACTCTTCTCTTTTGTTAAGCTTGAAGATATATTTCTATGGTTAAGCCTATCTGCTCCGTTTTCAGTTTTAAAATGTTACATAATATTTGAGTGTGTCAGGTGTGTCCTCTAAAAAGATGTCCTCATTTTATTCTATTCAAACAAATACATAATTATTTTTAGTATTTTCAATCTATTGTTAGTCGAACAGGTGACACCCATAACTAAGTTATTTTAATGCTGTAATTCCAATTCATAACTTAAACACATACTTATTACAGGTTTTCGAACGACCACATCCTAGAAAGTGATTGTCTAATCCACCATTTAACAAAACCTGAAATAAAGTTTCATTTCTGATTCAGTTGTATCCAAACTGAAGATAAGATAAGATAAGAAATTTATTTTGTAAAACATGAGTACAGTGTACAGGTCTTAGAATTAGAATGAGGTAGATACATGTTTTGCACACAGACTGCAGACAGAAAAAAAAAGTAATTACAATGTCAAAATCTGAATGGAATTTAAATACAACGAATATAATCAACAAGCATTAATCATTGTATATGATGAATTTAATCGAGTAGTAGAATCTGGTTTAACTGGAAGCCAACCCCAATATGGCTGGGAAAAGGCTAGGCAGGTGATTTAACTTAAATGCCCCAAAAATAGTAGGTATTAATAGTTGGAGCGTCCTTATATTATGCTAGTAGCGCCATAAGATTAAATAATTGAAATATCAATAGGATTTCCTGTGTCCTAGCCTAGAGGTCGTTTCCATGAGAAGTGGCAAAACACGGTCAGACATACAAAAACAATCCTATTTAAAGTTGACATTAAATAATATACCTACCTAAATACAGTAGAATAACACGAAAACGTTCTAGAAAAACCAGTTATCTAGGAATTAATGAGCGTAACGATTACCAAACGGACGTATGGGAGGCTATTTTTGACTTCTACTTAAGTCTATTAAAGAATTTAAAAGTGTTTAATGTTTAATGATTTGAGGAGGCTTGGAATAGTTAGTAGTAGTAGTTAGGTTAGGTGAAGTTTTATCGTTTAGGTCGGCGGCGAGGAGTCCTGGGACGCGGTGGTCTCCTTCTGCGAAACAGTTATCTCGCGGAAGGAGGCTGCGGGAAGGGAAAGGGAGATCTCGACCTCTCTCCCCGCCCGCAGCAGGCGCACCGGGTCCAGGGGCGGCGGACTTGGGGACGTCCGTCGCCCCCATTCATCCGTACCCGAGGTGGCGGCGCGTGGTGCCCCTCTGACGTAGCGGGGAGAGTCAAACACCTCACTCCCTCCGCTGACTCGAGGTGGCCCGCAGAGGCGGGCTGGCACCAGCCGGGGATTACGGATGTCGCAAACGTTCCCGCGATCCCCAGCGTAGGTGAGAGATGGAACACCGGGCTGGTTTTAGTCAGTAAGAGTCTTAACAGACCCTTCAGCCCGCCCCAGGGTGGAGGACATCTATGAGGATTTCCCCCCGATAAAAAAAGGTGAAGTTTTATCTATATGAAGTTGTCATTTACCTCAGAACTTGTTAGCCTACACGAGGTTAAGTTTCCTAGTCGGAACCAATGGAGGACCGCACTGGCAGGACCCCATTCACTGCGTCTGGCAATACTTACGACTAGCGTTGCCAGGCGTCCGAATAAAGCCGGACACAGTCAGACTTTTCGGTTTAGTGTCCGGCCAAATATTACAAAATTAGCCTTTTTGCCCAAATGTCCGGTCAAACTGGCTGGTGTGTCCGGCTTTTCAGTTTTAAGACCTGGCAACCCTTTTTTTTTTTTTTTTTTTTAACGTGGGGAAATCCTCATGGACTATCCCCCGTCTGGGGAAGACGGGGGGGTGTGCCGGACTCTTACCGGCTAAAACCACCACGGTGTTCCGTCACTTGACCGTAGGCCGGAGTCACGGGATTCGCAAAAGCATGCACCGCAACCCCGGCAGGTCTTGGTCCGCCAGCCCCTGGCGGACCTCTCTTTTGTGGGGCCTAGCCCCACGTCCTGCTGAGTGGCGCGCGTGGAACTCGTCGCGGCGCGGCCTCCGGCGCCCGGTGCGTCTGGCGCGGGAAGGGAGAGTGGCAGCTGCCTCTCTCTCTCTCTCCGCTCCCTCTTTGGTCGCCATCACCTCCTCGCAGAAGGAGGCGACGGCTTCCCACGCACTCTCGCTCCCGACCATGGACAGGACCACGGCCGGAAGCGAGAGGTCACCACCGACAGCAGCGACTAGCTCGCGACGCTGCGTCGCCCACGCAGGACACGCCTGCAAAGTGTGCAGGGCCGTGTCCTCGGGGCAAGCGCAGTGGTGACAACCGGGCGTTTGCTCCCGGCCTATGCGACACAGGTACTTCCCGAAACAGCCATGTCCCGAGAGTACCTGCGTCAGCCGGAAGCTGAGGGCGCCATGACGCCTCTCCAGCCACTCCTCCATCACGGGCCTTACCGCCGCTATTGCGGCGTGCCCTGCGCTGGGTTGCGCAAGTCGTTCCTTCCACTCTGCCACTAGGATCTGGCGGAGCTCACTGCGCCCAAGCGCCTCCTCGCGCTGCTGATATCTCAGCGCGAGGGCTCTCGCCTCCAGATCCCAGGGCGTCGATCCGGCGAGGAGGCTCGCCGCCTCGAAGGAGATCGTACGGTTACCCCCTTATCACCCTGACGGCCATCGCCCGCTGCGGTCTCCGCAGGATGGCGACGTTGCTGGCCGACAAGGTGTTCGCCCACACGGGTGACCCGTAAAGGGCCATGGACCGCACGATCCCCCCATAGAGCCTCCGGCAGGAGGAAGACCTGGCAACCCTACTTACGACGCAGCTCTACGTGTCCCGGTTACATCCCACCACAGATTGAGCGATTAGCTTGAGTTTGTAAGTACCAAGTTTTACCAAGTCAATTTGATTCTAGAAAATAAGGCATTTGCTGACTTACCGCATCTATTTGTTTCTAGTTACTTTCGTATTATATTTAAATCAAATAATTTTTCTTAAAAATATTCAAGGAATATGTAATGCTAGCAAACAAAATTATAGAATACGTGTACAACCAATTGGCGTAGTGACGACTTTTATATAGATTCTTCATGCGCAGGCAACGGTGTGCCGATATCTGTGCAAACAACACTATTTGACAAAATCCGACTCGTTATGATCGGTTATGTAATACTAGTTAGGTCCGGTCCCTCCTCTGTGAAGCCTCTCTGCCTTCACAGATTCCTAATTTTCATTCATGGCAATTTTAATACTTGTTTTGTTGTTTTATTTTTGAATTAGTAGTGTCCCATGTCCCATGACAAAATGTGCTGAACAGCTGATATCTTTCCGCGATAACGGGGATGTTCCCATAGTAAAAGTTGTCCATAATGATCATTGAAGTCATCATTATGAACAACTTTTCAAATATCAAGTTCTACATTGTTTATCCGTTTTTTGAGGCTACTATTACAAATTCACAATGAATTCCTGAAACAAAGTTGTACATGTACAGGCACAGTTTTAAAATATGACCACGCCTTTCAGCAACACATTCTGTGTCACACACTCTGTGTCAGACACAGAGGTCTGTTAGGCAGCCGCTCCACGTAAAATACTGGTATTCAATTGAATCCGATTCAACTGGAAGTTGGGAAAAAGCTATGCAGTTGATGTCTTTCCGTAGCATCATCTACCGCTAGGTATTTGATATGTTATTTTGATATGTTACCCATTAACTGGATAACATGGTAGTTCTTGGCAAGACTGCAGTCAGATTTAATGGCGCCTGACAACCCGTAACGACTGCCAAAAAATCTACACATGACAGCCGGGATCAACGGCTCAACGTACTCTCCGAGGCACGGAGGAATCTCGGTATGTTAAGATGGTCACCCATCCACAGACCAACCTCGGCAAGTGTTGCTTAACCTTGGAGATGCTCCTCGATGCTTTTCCATAACACACTGTATAATATTTCCTTGTGTCACACCCGGTCCCGTCACAGTTCCCCACTATAGGGGTTATAGATTGTAGATGAAACCTAAAGTTTCCAACCGTGTGAAAGTAAATTTATAAAGGTATATATACATAAATATCTGGAAAGACTGAAATTAAAGACATACCTCAATACACATACAAAGTTTATTCACTATAAAAAGAAGTATCACCTTGCATAGAAATACAGTGAATGAGGCAGCTAATCATAAATAATACCTCCCAGACTTACACACTAATATGTGTAACCCTGTTAGACCCTGTCTCCGTACCAAGGTATAACAGAGGTACACCACATGAGATATTACAAAAACAACGTCTCAGGTCGCTTGTAAGGATTCGCGAGGTGAACGCATAAGTACCACTAGCTCATCGCAAGGTATTGACCAACCAGGGCTGTGCACGTTAAGAAACCTACTCACTATGGTACAGTATACCCGTGACACAACTTAATACAAAAGGAAGTTATTACTGGTCTTGTTACTTAACACATTAACAAAAGGCCTAACTCTTTGTATGAAAATAAACCCAGTATACAGGTCTAATGCATCTCCCTCATAATAATTAATAGCAGCTCAATTAGACTACTCAATTCTCAATTAGCAAATACTTAATGCTCAAGTCTCTCTCAAACAGTGCAAGACTTACGCACTATAATACAAGACTACTCAATTAGTGGAACAGAATCCCTCGGCATGGCACCAAGGTTAAAAACCTTGGTACCCACGAACAGACGCGGCCTACGGGAGAAGTCCAGCAGGATTGCTGTTACCTGGAACGGCGATGTTTCCTCAACGAGGTTTCGGATTGGTAAGGCCTTCCTGTACCATGGACGGCCACACTGTCTCAAATCTCGTCGAGCCAAACCTGAACGATGCACGTTCTCCGGATGGCTTCAGGCATTCATCAATCCCGGACCTCAAATATCCAGGCTAGTAAAACAGCCAGACCTGGAACAAAATCTCCGTAGTCAAATACACGTGCCTTTGGACTTTCAGAATGGGAAACAAATGGAGGACGAAATACTCACAGGGTTCAGCCTTTTAATGCACTTGAAAACCCCTCGGGTTTCGGGTCACCATTGTAAAAACAAGTGCCTTTATAATATCATTTGTTCGTCTCTCTGTGACCTCTGCGGTGCAAAAGGACGCCACAATTCTCCAATCTGTCATAAAGTCCTTTGCGAGAAGCTTCCATGCCACAGACTAAATACTCTTGATTCCGACATGTTCCTACTTATTTTAATTTATTAAACTTTATGCTTCTATGCAATTTTTGTGTGTTTTAATTAATTTACATCTACTTTTTTGATAATATATATTAAGTTTTAAAAAGACGATCGATATCTAGCGCCATCTGTTGTTTAAACTGTGGGCTCTGTCAAATGTGATTCCATTCGTCCGCCAAAGATGTCGCCGCGAGTCACATTTCTTGTTTTGCAACGTCACAATGCCCCTCTTCCCGCAAAAAAGGTTTTTGCGTATTCAAAAAAAACCGCACACCGCCCTCGGTGTTATAATATTAAACGTAGAGAACCTATTCTCCAATATTCTTTAGCGGAAGAGTATTATTTCTTCTAAACTGAAGGTTTAGATGGTAGTGTTGTTTTTAATTTTAAAATAAATAATTAACTTATTTAATATGCTCTACCAGTAGCAAAAATCTTTCCCAAATAAAACCATACTGCCAGGAAACCTGTTCTGCCTGCAATACTTCCTGCAATCCGGGCATCCCCCCCAATCTTTCATACGTCTTAAACATACATTCCCAATCATTCCTCTCATCCATCTTGTAGCAACCTGCATCCATTTCGCAGGAGGCCACCTCTTTCAGTTCCCCCGAATTCCGTCTGTATACCAGTGGAACTCTGCATTGTTTTCCTAAATTAAACGATCCGCCTGGTAAAAATATGTTCAGCGAGCTGATACATAATAATTTGAAACCATAATTGTCCAATCCACTCACCAGGCAGGACGTATTCAACTTTCCCAGTAGTTTATCTCCTGGAAAAACAAATTGGCGAAAGGCTTATTTAAAGAGTCACCGGCCGCTCTAAACTCGATAAGCAACTATAGTGCTGCTAAACTGAAACAAGCTTCACAACTGTTAAGCAACAAAGTGCCACCACAAATATTTCACCGAAGCAACAATGCTATCCCGGCAAAATAATATAATAGTCACGGCTTATTTTAGGAGTTACTATCCGCTCCATAACAAAATATGGACAAAGCCATATATACGTGAAGGCTTATTTTAGAAGTCACTATCCGCTTCATAACACAATATGGGCAAAACCATACAAACGTGAAGGCTTATTTTAGAAGTCACTATCCGCTTCATAACAAAATATGGACAAAGCCATACAAACGTGAAGGCTTATTTTAGAAGTCACTATCCGCTTCATAACAAAATATGGACAATGCCGTATTTGAAATAAAATACTGAAATTTCGGGATAAAAAAAAACATGCATCATAACGGTATCTTTGCCGTTTAAAAATATGAACGGAATGGTAAACTCACGTTCATTAAATGTTTAATAAGCATATGTATCGCTTACACATGCCTTGTCGTCGTTGTTGGAGCGAACTCCAAACAACACGTGAATACACGGACTACGGCTAACGATCCCCCCGGCTTCAAAGACTGGTAATTTAATATTGGCTACCATAGATTAGTTTTTATAGATTTTTATATCCTTTATGTGCCAAGTGCCTAATGGTTTTCCATTCAACCCTACTAGTTCATATACTAATGGTGAAAGCACTTTCCCCACTATGCACTGCTCATATTTAGGTGCCAACTTAGATGCCTTATACTTCTCCGCGTCACTTTGAATGTAAGTCTTTCGCCAAACCAGTTGACCTTCACGTAAAGTGACGTGTTGCCTACGCAAGTTATAATGTTTCGCGTTTGTGGCATGAGCCTTAACTATATTAGTTCGCACCTTCTCGAAAATATCCCTGAGGGCTCCTAATTCACCCGCGTACTCTTCACGAGGCATAGCTACTTCATAATCACAGTCGTCTGCATTCTTATAAAAAGTGCCGTTAATAATGGGTTCACGGCCGTGTACTAAGAAAAATGGAGAAAATCCTGTTGTTTCATTCACTGCGCTGTTTATTGCTAATTGGATTTTCGTTAAATTTTGATCCCATGTCCTATGATCTTCTTTTACATAAGACGAAACTGCCGTCATTACCGTTTTATTGTATCTTTCCACCATATTAACTTGTGGAGCGTACCTTGGGCCATAATGCACTCGAGGTATGTTGTATCTCTTTAATACGCTACGAAATTCAGATCCCGTGAATTGAACCCCATTATCGGTAATTACGGTTTCTGGAATACCATGAGCGAGAAGAACATAATTCTCAAAGTTTTTTGCTACCAATGCACTAGTTGCGCGGCGTAATGGAAACAATAGCGTGTATTTTGAAAAACAGCAGGTAACCACAAGCAAGTGAACGAAACCCGAGCGTGGTGGCTAACGTATAACCTAAACTATTAAATTGTTCATGGGCTCCATTACCTATTATAGAAATTGCTGCCCCTGTATCTAACAAACCGTATAATACTACATCATATAAATTTACACTTAAATAAGGCCGAATATCTTTATCCCTGTCTGGCTTAAACAGCGCTGTCACTGATCTGTTATATTTGAAAAAATTGGAAACACATTCTAACCTTGATTTCCATTTTTTTATTTTTTAATGAAATAGTAATTAACTTATAATACTTGACAATAATTTACGAATCACGTTTCCGAACGCACCGAGTCTATGAACTCAAACGTCAAATGTCAAGTTCACTATGATTTTTAGGTTAAGTTTCAATGTAAGAAAAACAATGATTAATGTTGGCTGCTCGTATGATATGACCGTAATTCAATGTTAATACCCAATAAGGAACTGCATATATATGTGTTGAAGCGTTAATGACTAAGTAACTGACCAGGTTTTATATAATAATTGTTTGTTTTCTTTCAATGTGAAAGTTACTGTTTTTTGTACCAAAATCCACCCAAGTCACAGTCTCCTGTACGTCACAACCATGAATAACAATGCAAGTTACTAATTTAGTTATTGTGTCACCTCGAAGCACCTCACAAACGATTTTGAGTCTGTAATACAGTTGTGGAATGTGTTCCGTTGTTCACTTTACAAAATTTTCCAGTTTCAGCCAATATTGATTTTAACAAAGACAAAGTAGTTTGTTATTGAGTTTTCCTAGGTGCAAAATTACACATAACTGTAATCAATACTATTCAGAAGTGTTCATGACTAATTAATGTCTTGTAAACAAGTTCACAATCTTAATATTTTAGCATTCCTTTATAAATGTTCTGTTGCACCTTATTTTGAATTTTCTCCTGTAAGTGTGTTGTAATATAATAACTTTACAATGAATCTTTCACTATGTTCATCAATTTATATAAATGTAGGTAAACTTGAAAAAAAATTATCAAATGAAATTTTTAGTGTCTGACCTTTACAGTAACCTTAAGAACTTAGGTTTTCAAATTAATACTCAATACACAACTTGACCTGGCTGTGTCTGGCTAGGCAAATAAACAAATAGGTCAGTGACTTACACACTGTAGCGTACCAATCCAAATTATGGAAAAAGCGTTCCGACTGTGGTTCAACGCACCACTTTAAATTAAATCTTAAATACTAGCCTTAACCTAATATGGTGTTCCACTAATTGAGCGTTCTGAGAGAGAGAGAGAGAGAGAGAGAGAGAGAGAGAGATGTTGGTATTAATTGTTCACCTTATATAATAAAATAATTATATACCGTTGAGCGCCAACTGTCACACCCGGTCCCGTCACAGTTCCCCACTATAGGGGTTATAGATTGTAGATGAAACCTAAAGTTTCCAACCGTGTGAAAGTAAATTTATAAAGGTATATATACATAAATATCTGGAAAGACTGAAATTAAAGACATACCTCAATACACATACAAAGTTTATTCACTATAAAAAGAAGTATCACCTTGCATAGAAATACAGTGAATGAGGCAGCTAATCATAAATAATACCTCCCAGACTTACACACTAATATGTGTAACCCTGTTAGACCCTGTCTCCGTACCAAGGTATAACAGAGGTACACCACATGAGATATTACAAAAACAACGTCTCAGGTCGCTTGTAAGGATTCGCGAGGTGAACGCATAAGTACCACTAGCTCATCGCAAGGTATTGACCAACCAGGGCTGTGCACGTTAAGAAACCTACTCACTATGGTACAGTATACCCGTGACACAACTTAATACAAAAGGAAGTTATTACTGGTCTTGTTACTTAACACATTAACAAAAGGCCTAACTCTTTGTATGAAAATAAACCCAGTATACAGGTCTAATGCATCTCCCTCATAATAATTAATAGCAGCTCAATTAGACTACTCAATTCTCAATTAGCAAATACTTAATGCTCAAGTCTCTCTCAAACAGTGCAAGACTTACGCACTATAATACAAGACTACTCAATTAGTGGAACAGAATCCCTCGGCATGGCACCAAGGTTAAAAACCTTGGTACCCACGAACAGACGCGGCCTACGGGAGAAGTCCAGCAGGATTGCTGTTACCTGGAACGGCGATGTTTCCTCAACGAGGTTTCGGATTGGTAAGGCCTTCCTGTACCATGGACGGCCACACTGTCTCAAATCTCGTCGAGCCAAACCTGAACGATGCACGTTCTCCGGATGGCTTCAGGCATTCATCAATCCCGGACCTCAAATATCCAGGCTAGTAAAACAGCCAGACCTGGAACAAAATCTCCGTAGTCAAATACACGTGCCTTTGGACTTTCAGAATGGGAAACAAATGGAGGACGAAATACTCACAGGGTTCAGCCTTTTAATGCACTTGAAAACCCCTCGGGTTTCGGGTCACCATTGTAAAAACAAGTGCCTTTATAATATCATTTGTTCGTCTCTCTGTGACCTCTGCGGTGCAAAAGGACGCCACAATTCTCCAATCTGTCATAAAGTCCTTTGCGAGAAGCTTCCATGCCACAGACTAAATACTCTTGATTCCGACATGTTCCTACTTATTTTAATTTATTAAACTTTATGCTTCTATGCAATTTTTGTGTGTTTTAATTAATTTACATCTACTTTTTTGATAATATATATTAAGTTTTAAAAAGACGATCGATATCTAGCGCCATCTGTTGTTTAAACTGTGGGCTCTGTCAAATGTGATTCCATTCGTCCGCCAAAGATGTCGCCGCGAGTCACATTTCTTGTTTTGCAACGTCACACTTGTACCTACTGCATTAAACTAGTGTTTATTTGAGAGAAGTAGTCTGGCTGGCTTGAGATTGTAAAGACGATTAAGTATTTGAATATACTGTCTTGTTCTCTTGCCAAACGCTGTTTGCTCATATTTTCATTATTAGTAGCTAAACTACAACTAGTCATTTGGCTTGCAAATTCGTTAATAAAATAGACGGTTTTATGCTCCATTTTCCAATCTGTATGCTAATATTACGACGTAAGAATAGATCGGCGTTTTCCGGTACTGCTCAGTCGCTATCATTATATCTGCTTGATTCTTTCACTGAGCACTTTTCAGTTAAGACCTGAGGCTTAACTGAAAGATGTTTTTAGGGTTCCGTATCCAAAAGGTAAAACGGGACCCTATTACTAAGACTCCGCTGGCGTCCGTCAGTCTGTCCGTCTGTCACCAGGCTGTATCTCATGAAACGTGATAGACAGTTGAAATACTCAGATGATGTACCTACCTATGTTGCCGCTATAACAACAAATACTAAAAAACAGAATAAAATAAATATTTAAGGTGGTTCACATACATAAAACGAATTCAATTTTATTTCCCGTTTTTGCTTAATTTTGTTAACTGCAACAGGTAGGCGTTTGAAATATTCACAGAATATTTAGTTATATGATTATAAAATAGATAATTAAACTAAAATAAAACAAATATTTGAAGAGACTACCATACAACAATCGGGACTTTTTTGCCATTTTTATAAATTATGGATAGAGAGCAGTGGTGGCCGAGTGGTAACGGCCCCGACTTAAGAATTGTAAGTCGCGGGTTCAAACCCTAGTAATGCGCCTGTACTTAGTGTAATTAATTTCATCACCACTGCTCTCAAAACGGTGAAATAAAACATCGTTAGGAAACAGGCATGTCCTAGAACCAAAATTTCGAAGAAATGTGACTTTCACCAACCCGCACTGGGAGCATGGTCTATTACGGCCCATTCCCTCTCCTAGAGAGCAGGCCTGCGTCCCAGCAGAGGGAACATTAAAAGGCTGATTATGGTTATGCTAAAGATAATGGTAGGGAACCATTCGTGCCTGAGTCTGACTCGCACTTGGCAGTTTTCTTTTAAATGTCGTAAATAAGGTTTCATTACTAGGTAGGCCTCAGGACCAGGAACCTATCAAAACGATAATGTTTTCCGATATTAAATAACAGTTAAATTGACGTCAGCGATATGATTTCATCCAAGTTACGATTTCAAATGAGATGAGCTCTCGCTAAGTGGCTCTAATTGCAGGCTTGAATATATTTTTCTGAAAACCCTAATTGGTGTCGAAACTGACAATAGTACATTTATAGGAATTATTATGTCCTTAGTCTACGATAGGGCTTATATATCAATTGAAATTGACCATAATCTGGGTAGCCCAGATAAAAATCTATTTCTAACTAAAATATCTAAGATAGTAAGTTATGCCAGTTGATTTACGGCCGAAACCAATAACCGATCTATCACTTACTGGAGATAGAAAAACAAATGAAACAACAGAAAAATTGCATAGGTTTTCTGTTGTTTCATTTGTTTTTCTATCTCCAGTAAGTGATAGATCGGATATTGGGTTCGGCCGTTAGAGCTTACTCCTCATGGAATTTCATTCAGTAAAATCCTTATTTTTGGAAATGAATGAACCGATTTTACTTAATAAGCATGCTAATTATAATAAATAAAAACTTTATTATAAAAAGAGATACAGATTTTTACTTTCCACAAAAACTGAGAATGTCTCGTCTTCATTTTCAAAATTGAGTACGTCCTTGAAAGTTTGTAGGTATGTGAGGAGTACTGTAAACACTCTTAATTGTCCAACAAAAGCTGTCTTTCTTTATACAATAACAACAGTTTATTTTCGTTCTGTCTGCGCTTTAATTGTATGAATTGGTGTCAGTTCATCCTTAATTGTTTTGTGCAGTTGTGCAAACCACTGCTAGCATATTTACTTGAAGAACTCTCCACTATATTTTATTCGCTTCAAAATAGGTGCGAAGGTTTTCTTTGTCGTTCTCCGTCAGATGTAGATTTAGAGCTCTAGTTTTGCAGGGATGTCAAACCCCTGGCTGGAGGCCTTAAATTCATTCGAGGCCACCACAGGAAAGTCCGGTTGAGCAGTAAACAGCCGTAGAGTGCTGAACTGCGAGTGGTCCACGTTAAAAAAAAAAATAGCAAACCTAATTCCCACAAAAGGACATGGTGCAAAGTTAACCCAGTTCCGGTGTTAATGATTTATTTATTAAAACTATGCACTAGTAAAAAACTGTACAAAGGCGGACTTAATGCCTTAGGCATTTTCTACCAGTCGACCTTAGGGTAGTGCAGAGACAACATGGCAGCAACTTAAATGAAAAACGAACGGAGAGGAAAATGATAAATACATAGATACATATATACAAATAAAATTAACAAAGGCGTTGAGAGAAACGAATTCAAGGCGCGTCCCCGTGCAAAACGCAGCGGTAGCCGTTTTTTGTGTACTTTTTAGGAGCCATCTTCTCATTATCCATTAGAAATATCAACAAATAAAAAATACATTAAATTTCTACATAATCTTGACTCCAAAATGGTAGTTTTATTTTTTTATTTTTAAATCGCAATGTTTAATTATAGAACCGCAACGAAACGACAGAAATGAGAAAGAATTATTTTTAAAATGCATCTCCTCGTAAAGTAACCATTATTTTGGTTTGCTACTTAAAGTAATGGATAGGTAATTTAATAGTTAACATTTTGCTAGTTTTATTTTTTATTTAACTCGAAAATTTGATTTTATATAGATTTTACTATAAAATCTGAGCGTAATCGCTACGAATCTTGCGGGTGCGGCGAAGAGGGAACGAATGCTCAAGGTTATTTGGTCCGGGTACCGCCTTAAATGATTCTTCCAACTTCTTGCGAATGTGCTCACGCGCCTCGACTGGTTGCCGTCCTGATGATATCTCAGATTGTATAGAGTAGGAAGAGGTAAACTAATATAGTATCACCACGGCTCTGTTTGATGGGTAACATCTTTAATAAGCCAAGTCATTGCAGACCCTGAAATAAATGTGTTTTTGTTTTAGATTTTCCATACTCGTAAGTATTCTCAAAGAAAAATCTGCGTTACTAATATTATAATATACGTTCTCTCTCTTTCTAGGGTTGTGCTCTAGTCTGCTATGCGGCCGCACAGAGAAGCTCGAGTTGGGCAGCAACAGCGGCGCGGGGGCTGCGCTTGCGCTCGCGCTGGTGCGGCCCCCCTCCACCCCCCGCGCTAGTTGCCAGCTCAGCCTCACCGGCCCTGAAGCTGCCGCCTTCGCTGTCAGGCTTATTGATGTTAAGGTAAGGGTTTTGAATATTTGAAAGACTTCTTTTTTCGTTTGTTGAGCGCTTCAGTCTTTGTATACCGCTTCAGGCCTTAAATTATCTAACAGTACGGTTGGTAGTAGGAGCGACGAACTTCTGATTTCGTGATGGCGTATGAAATTACAAGCTTGCAGGCTCATAAACCTGCATCAAGGTTATTAAAAATAAGCACACTTGTTTTTATAATTGAAAATGAATGTAACTTTTAAAATCATTTGAGATATCCGCAAAATCGATCTAGGTAAATCAATCTACGGAAAAATATAATATAGCGACAGCTATCAGCGTTTTAAAGAAAAGTGTGCGTTCAAACCTATACAATTTCTGTTGTTTCACATGTGAACACCATAACATTTTTTCAACATCCAAAAAGTACGTAGTAACTATTGCACAAAGTTATGATAAAACAAGTCACGCTTAATATGCTGCCAAATCGTGAACAATAAATAACTTATCGAACGATCGAAGTGGAACAAGTTTTTTACAAAGCCACTCGTAATATATCAGTATATCACGTAATGCTTCCATGCTAATCGATTACGATAGCACTTAGCACTTTTATCGCTTCTTTGTACTCGTATTAACAAATAAATCAATATTGCAAAGCCATATTTGCTGAATTGGCTATGGCGCTAGAGGACAACAGCCCCCCTAGCCAAGTTACAAACGTTTCATGTCGAATTCTGTTCTCCTATCGGTAACGCCTCGGTGTCAGCAACTGTAGAAAACGATAAGTTGGTAGCCATGTTGACGCGCCTGACGCGCTCCGACGCTCGTTCTACAATGTCTTTAGAAAAACGACTTATTCTTTAGTCTCTGGTGATTGATCCTACAAACGTCAAACAGGTTAAAATTTAAACTCTGTTTAAATGCTTTAACCCTTAATTCGACAGATTTTTTTTTGTATTAAACTTGTAAAATCGTTACAAATTTTGTTCCTTAGCTTGTAGGGGATTGTAGAAAAAATACCTGAAAAAATCTACCTGCTTCAGTTTCCTGAAAAATCTACGTCCACTATAATGGACATCATCAAGTTCATAAGAAACAGATACACTCCAACTATGTGCAGTATACTTCCCATTGTCAAAGAGAAAGAATAAAAAAACCAGTGATTCCGTAGGAAAATACTCGTTATATTTTAGAAAATTAGTCTAATTTTTACATTGACTTACGCTTAAAACACTAATAGGGACTCTGAAACCGTAAAAATACGATTAAATCGAAAATGAAACCCTATTTATCAGGTTCCATGGGCTTTAGTACCCTTATATGGTATAGTAATATCATATATTATGTTATATTTTGTTTCTTCTTCCGTTGCAAAGCAGTTTCTTCTTACTTTTTTCAACGAACGGAGGTATCTTGTAATATCTGTCCTCATCTGGATTGACGTTGTCCACAAAGTGCATGTTGCGTCGAATCTGTTCGAACCGTTTCAATGGCATATGAAATCTGAATTCTGTAGACCAGAATTCAGATTTCAAAATAAGAAGAACCATGAGAAAGTCTTTCAACTCCTCGATGGTCAGTTGTATGCATTTACCCGTTCTTTGGGTTGAGTATAAATTCTTGTTTTCGATGATATCAATGAGTATATCTGGTGAGAAAAAACGATAAAAAAGTCTAACGGAGAGTCAGTAGCCGGTTAATCAAACAAGAACTCGTTGATGGAATGTCAGCCTTATGACTGAATTGCCCTATCTTCCATTTGTAGCTCACAATTAGTGTTTTTTTGGTCTTTTTGCTCGGACATTTGGCACAGCTTGTACTGGTTGTTTCCTCTTACGTCTGGTTGGCAATAGACGAAGCATTTGACGACGGAATAGTCAGTAAAGAGGCCAAACTTGGTATAGCATTAAAATTTACTTCATTGTTAATAATGGGAGTCAACGGAGGTTGCGCTTGGTTCAAGATGTCTTCATTTTCTATCACAGGATTGTTTTCACTGCCACTGTCGCTAACATGGTCCTCTGATGTATAATTGCATGCGCTCTGACTGAATCAATGGAAGGGCAGGGTGAGGAGGACAACTCTTCAATTCTATAAACAGCGATTTCCTCTTCGTTCTCAGGTTCAGAACAACTGTCTATATCTGGTGGTGTATTTTCAGGTGAGACCAATCCTACTATACGATGTCCTCTAGACGATAAAGATCTGAAAAATGATAAGTAAAACGGTGTAAGACAGTTTTATCTACTGATCCCTAAAAATATATTTACGAGATACAACTCATACAACAATACTTATGAAGTATACTAGACATATGATTTTGTATTTCGTTTTCTACTAATTTGACGAGGGGAAGAATACTGGACATAAGATTTAGAAGTTACTTTACTAGTAATTCGACGACGGGAAGTATACTTGACATACAAATTGTTGGCGTCGTAAAGACTAAATAAAACTAAATCAGATTATCAAAATATTATGAGCAGCTTTCGAGGTATGTTATCTTTAGTTTTCAATGATATTGCAAGAAAATAAACTATAAAACAACGAATACTACGCAACTTACCGACAGCCCGAGCAACGAGTTCTTCCTCCCCAACATCTCGATGGCAACTGCTCGCGTCCCGTCGATGTGAGCGCATTGTTGATTTTTGACAACGTAGTTCAATAGTTCAGGATGCAATTATAGTATCTCGGTCTTAGATATACGGTCTAATTTTTAAAATATATTTTTTTTTATTCAACGTGAAGTATATTGCACAGCGTCGAATTAAGGGTTAAACATTTTAACAAAGGATGTAGCGTTGAATATTGTAGAAACGATAGATAACAATAGGGTAGTTGACTAAAAAAATCTAATTAGTCCGTCAGATAGATTTCCAAAAAATATTGGACACGTATTTTTTCTTTTTTCACGTAAACAAAAAATGAAGCCGATACTGAGCGTTGAAAACTCGTGTGACGTCACTACTCGCTACAATTTTTACCGAGCCGTAACGTCACAAGCCCCCACTCCTGATCTTTGATGCTTTGTATCTTCGTCAGTTTTTATAGATTTGATAAAGGAAAAAATACGTGTCCAATATTTTTCTATAATCTAACTGACGGACTAAACATAATCATATATTTTTTACTCAGGAAACATCCCTATATTTCTATCATTTTGAACGATGTGAACGGATTTTCAATTCGTTTGCTCTAACCACGTGACTTAACGTTGAGACGATTTCATTCTCACACATTTGATTCGTTTTCGACTAGCGTTAACGATTGCAGATTATCAACTTGGCTAGGGGGCCAGAGGCTCTAAACAAGTGAGATTCTGTCGGCAATAGTGTGGCGAAGACTATACTCAAAACATCAATAGTGTGGGATTGATAAATGCTGTCGCGAGGTGATCACTACCTGGGTCTGCGGATGGCGAGTTATGGGTGGCTCACCGTCCGATAGCAACCAGACCCGAGTCGACGGCGCATCGTGTTCAAGTTCGAGCAACGAAGACCGGGCCCCATAGGGTCAGTGCGTGCTAGGGTTGCTAGTAGTAGTGACCAGACCGAAGCGAACTCGCCACGTAACCGCGTGGCAAGCGGTCGTGTGTGCAAGACATTAAAAGTGCCATGTTTCTTGTATTATGCAGAACCATAGATATTTTATATTTCTATGTGCTGAACAATTAGATAGACAGACGTAGACTATGTTGAAAAGTATCACTTATTCACAGCTCTTTAAATCAATGCATTTTTTTCCGAGACTAGACTAATTGGCATTCTGTTTGCGATGGCGACTGTCGAAATGCCAAAATACATATAAGGGAGTGAACACCTTTTTTTGGATGTGAAATCATCAAATGACTTCTCCCGCTCTGTGCGGAGCGGAAGGGAGTGTCAGACTCTTACTGACTAAAACCCACCGTGATCCTTCTTGTGCCCTTTGCGTTCCAGGGCCGCGGTGACTCTTTCGAACTAATTCCGCAACCCTAGCAGACCAAATTATTCCTTTGGTAGGAAAACCGCCTGTCCTTGTCAATTATTTTCAAAGAATGCCAAAAAACTATTCTATCCTAATTCTACCTACGGTAATGATGCTGATGTCGACAATACATCCTTTATAAAAAAATCTGTCCTAATCGATTGTAAAAAAAATTAGATGATGTCCAAAATTTTGGCTGTTTCAAAACCGTAAAGGAAAATGTCGGGAAAACCGTTTGAGATATAAATCCAAACAAAATTGGCTGTATTGCTTTCTAGAGAAACCCAAACACGCAACATGCCTAACACAGACATTTAATGACAGATTACCTAATTATCGGCTTGCCAGTTCCAAGACCTATAACTATAATCCAAGATACAATTTAAAAAAAAAGGTCTGGAAATCAGCAAAAGACTTCTTCCGCTAAAAGGACTAAACCCATCTGTGTTCCTCCTAGTGCCCTTTGCGTTCCAGGGCAGCGGTGACCGGTGACTCTTTCGAACTTTCGCATCAAGATCCTGCGTACACCCAGCGCCGGCCCGAAGTAAATTTTAGAATGGAGCGAGATCCAATAATGGCGCCTCTCCCGTTTGCTCCTAATAATATATACCTACCATTACCTACATTTAGGCGCCCCCTAGGATTTGGCGCCTGGAGTGACTGCTCCGTTCGCCGTATGGGCGGGCCGGCCCTGCGTACACCTAGTACTTGACAAGTATGCCTAGATATGTCTATACATTTGGAGACTGCGGTTACAAAGTACGTCTGTGGTGAGCTGGATACACGGAATTATGATATGTTCTATTGAAAATTGTGGTCTAACACAGTTGTGGTAGTGACTATATTGCTTGGAAGCGTTGCTATCAGGTCACGATATCTATGAGGTTGGATATAGCACGTCAGCATACAGCCAACATGCTGTCTTCTGAGAAGTCACAAGAATCGACCACCGGCAATCATATACTAATGTCGACTGACACAATGATGACACAATTTTGTAGTTCACAAATAACTTATTACGAGGTTATGTTCTAGTAGAGTATCGAAATCGCGGAAATGTCTTCCAGAGCTCAGGCAACCGAAAACTACTATCTGCCTACCTTCCCACGGACTAAAACTACATAGTAGGTAGTCTATGGCCTACTTTGGTCAGTTTCAACCATGTCACCGTACTAAGAATGTTTACCGCGCGCTTCGCTTATCAATTTTATTTATAAAGACCAAATTCGCAACCTGGACAAGAGGTATCGAAGTATCCTATGTCTTAGGCATGTTTGACATCATCATCAGTCATCATCTGCCTAGCCTTATCTACAACTACACTAATATTATAAAGAGGAAATATTTGATTGTTTTTTGTTTGTTTGTTTGCATTGAATAGGCTCCGAAAGTACTTGACCGATTTGAAAAATTCTTTCACTGTTGGGAAGCTACACTATCTCCGGTGAACATAGGCTATATTATACCCCCATATTCCCACGGGAACGGGAACGACGCGGGTGAAACCGCGAATAAAATCGTGAATGCTAGTCCCAACTATACATATTGGTGTCGGCTCCCAGTCTGACTGGAATCAGAATACCAGTATTCTACGTGGTGCGGCTGCATACCAGCCTCCATAATCTATTAACTGGGTAACACGGTACTTGTTACGACTGCAATCAGATTTGTTGGCTTCTGACAAGACAATCGGTAACGACTGCCAAAGATCTACAAATAACAGCCGGGACCAACGGCTTAACTTGCTTTCCGAGACATGGAGGAATCTCGATATGTTTAGATGGACACCCATCCAGAGACCGACCCCGGCAGGCGTTGCTTAACCTTGAAGATCTTCAAGCCTTACGGCTGTTGTTACGAGCTCCTCAACTATTCAAGTTTGCTCACCAGTAATACTAGATTAAACAATCAATTAGACTGTAATTATTTCAAAAACTAGGTGCTAATTGAATTCGCTAATTAATACGCTAGTGACATAACCAAGTAATTAAATGTGTAATAGGTTTCCAAATTGTGATTCCAGTTTATTTGATTTTTATTACAAAACAACTAGGTATATTTTATTAACTTTTTACTAGTGAACCGCCTCGGTTTCGCACGAAAAGCAAAACGTCACTTACTCATCACGAAATATCGAAAACCGCTTGACGTATAAATACGAAATTTGGTAGGGAGGTAATTTAGAGAATGTTTGGTAGAGAAAGTCCCTCCATAAGAGGGACTTTATATATATTTTGTATAAAAAAGCTTATTCCTTGGGCTAATTCACAGGAAACTTGCTACGAATACTAACTTAAGTAGATTGTATTTTCGGAACTACCCCCAAAGCCGATTTAGGGGTGTTTAAATTTATACATATATGTACATAATATACACCTCCCTCTTGTTTGAATGACCCATATATTGATGAAAACCGCATTATTATTTCCCTTGCTTATTTTAAAAGATACAAGCGTACAGATGTTAATTATGTTAAGTACGTAGAGATAAGTTGAACAAACAGGTGTCTACAATCAGATGAAATTTTTCTTCTAACTTTCTAGATTTATAGTTTCTGCCGAACCCCAAAAAAAAGAAAGAATAGGGGATTTGTAGTGGACAAAACTCTATTGGTTTTCGTCGTTGTTAACGCGGGAACCAAAGGAACTCAAATGAATGAAACCTATTCTGTTTACTTTTGTATTTTATGTAATTTCGCTTATGCATTCTATGGGGTGTACACGACATTTCATCTTTCCAAGCACCATCAACCATGGGGATGCTTGATTAGGTGATTGGTTAAAGCATGTGGAGAGATAGCATGGCAGTTAATGGCAATTTCAGCAATCGAGTAATGTAGGTATAGAACGCGAAATTTTCGCGAGATTGCTAAAAGTTTAGTAAATTTTAAATCTTTCGGAAATTGTTCTCATAAATTATAATTATATTTTTTTAAATTTATGTTTAAGCTGTGTAGTAAGTTACAAATTCAACATAATAGATATATCATAAGTTTTTTGATGTAATATGTAATCACTACATAGTATAAAACTAAGTCGCTTCCCGCTTTCTGTCCCTATGTATGCTTAAATCTTTTTGATTTTGATGCGGTTTTTTTTAATAGATAGAGTGGTTGAAGAGGAAGGTTTATATGTATAATACATGAATATTATAGTAGAGGAAACATTAGTATCTACATTGAACCCGTGCGAAGCCGGGGCGGGTCGCTAGTTATTGAATAAGTCATTGGAGTACCTGATATATAAATATATGAACGCTAGGCTAGACCTAGAAGGTCAAAAGATTAACTAGTTAATTGCTTTATTAACTAATAAAACGTTTAATTACAAAATAATTTATACATTGCAATGATATTTTCCTACTTTGCGTATCCTCGGTGACTTGTGAATCGCAATTAAATAGGTTTTTTGCTCAAGAATTTACATGATGTAGTAAAATCAATTATTTCATGGTGCACGAGTTACGGTTAGTCATAGCACGTGTAGGACCGAATAATCGATTATGCGAGGCTATCGGTTATCGGAGTTTTATCGGCAACGGTCGAGGCTTTTGAGGAAACACGCAAGTTTTCAAATTCGAATATAATTATGAAAGGTTAGTATTTTTATTAATCATCGTTTCTAACTCTGTATTGAGGTTGCTTTTCTAAGAGAGGAAATCATGAAAAATGTCTTCTTCCGCTCTTCGGCGGAGTCATCAACAGCCTGTTGCAGTCCACTGCTGGACATAGGCCTCTCCAATTGCACGCCACTTAGATCTATTTTCGGCTTCTCGCATCCAGTTTCTGCCAGCCGTCCGGCGCAAATCGTCACTCCATCGTGCCTTCGGCGGAGTGTCAGATCCTTAATGACTAAAACCCACCCGTGTTCGTCCTAATGCCCTTTGGGTTCCAGGGACGCGGTGACTCTTTCGAATAAATACCGCAACATATAGTCGTTGCTGGGTTTAAAGTAAGCAGAGAGAGACAGAGAGTACTAGGTTTGTATATCAGCCTTTCAGGTGTACCGCTGTTATTACATAGAGGTAAACTCGATACCTCGATTTCCGATATATCGAAACTTTAATTCTAAACGACGATGATTAGAATTAAATTTTACCAGCTTATACCAGTCAAAATTATTCCAAGGTAACATCTTTTTCGGGATACAAAATAGCCAATTTCAAGTTTCATTCCGTTCAGCTGTTAAGGAGTAAAAAGGTAACAATTAGACAGACAGACTTAGCTACAGTACATGTGATGTTCGTAACAGTAACAGTGATCAAATCCAGTTAAAACTAATTTCTGCCTAATTGCTGTATGTAAGGCTCAATCACACATATATACATACCTACTGTTATATTAATGAGTATCTTTATTTGCTGTACATATAGTGTCATTTAATTGAGTATTAAATGAGTTGATAGTCGTAGGAAACGACAATGTAGCCTAAACTGGCCTTCCATGTGCCTACAATGGCTGTAATTGTGACAATCATGACCATATATTGACTTGGTCACGCACTCACGGAAGATAATTTGCGACGTTTGCGACTCATTGCGTAAATTTTGGACGTAGGACCAAATTACGCAATATTAAACTGTCTCTGTTAGTCATATTTTATCGTTAATTAATGATTAAGTACAAAGTTTTGCCGGAGGCTACACTGGCGCACATCGTAGGAACCCATGGAACTCTGTCGTAAAATTCATCAAATTTGATTTAGCGGATTAAGTGTAAAACGACTCAAATATACTCACTTTAGCTTCTATTTATTAGTTAGGATGCCTTAAGTCTTTAAATGTACAATAGAGCCATATACTTTTTTGTAAACCTTAAATTCGCTGCGTAGGCCCCTAGAAAGAAAGATCCGAGCCAAGTGCGAGTTGGACTGGCGCACGAAGGGTTCCGTACCATTATCTATAAAAACGGTAAAAAAATCATGTCTGTTGAATGGGAGCACTATTATACAGTGTGAAATTTTAATGGTTGTTTTCCCGAAGCGAAATGAGTTTGTATCGGTAATACAATCGATTTATATATATAAAAAAAACCGACTTTTACACAAAAAATAAAAAAAGTGCAAAATAACTTTAATTTCGGAACTCGGTGTTTGTGGTTGCTTTTTCGTTATTTGAACACCGACTTCCGAAATTAAAGTTATTTTGCACTTTTTTGATTTTTTGTGTAAAAGTCGGTTGTATTTTTTTGTAAAAAGTTTTTTATTTTTCACTTTTTAGTGGTACCTACACCCCCTCCCCTCCCCCACCTAAACGAAACAATCACATTGGTGTAAAAAAAACGTACAGCTCCTTTGCAGAGTAAACTAAGAGGTCGTCAAAGTAGACAAAGTACATATTTTTTTTAGATTTTTCGAAAACCGCTTGGTTGATTTCGATAAAATTTTCACGGGACCATTTGGGAAGTATACCCTTTCCAACAAAAAAAGAATTTTTCAAATCGGTTGACAAGCGACGGAGTTATGCGCGAACAAACATTAAAAAAAAAAAATACAAACATCCGAATTGAGAACCTCCTCCTTTTTTAGAAGTCGGTTAAAAAATATTAGACACCATAAATGGCAGATTAACAATTGTGATAAACAAAACTCGAAAGCTACTTGAACCAAAAGTAGTGCATCGCGCGAACATTTATTATTCACTCTTCCTTTGTAATTTGCCGACGCGACAGCGCGTGTAGGTATCTATATATTATATATAATAGTAGTGCACTAGATATAACCTACGTTATGTCTAGTGCACTACTATTGATTCTCGCTTTTTCGAGTTTATGAACACTTTTTTAATGATTTGAAAAAAGAAAACATTTTTTTTTTAGTTTAACTTTGTGTTTCTATAGTACTACTGATGGGTAATCGGCCTGCCGCGGGAAAACAACCATTAAACTTTCACACTGTATATTTATTTTATTTTGTTTTTTTTTTTGTTATAGCTGCAACATAAATAAATCATCTGTGAAAATTTCAACTGTCTAGCTATCACGGTTCATGAGATACAGCCTGGTGACAGACGGACAGACAGACGGACGGACAGCGGAGTCTTAGTAAATCCCGTTTTACTCTTTGGGTACAGAACCCTAAAAAAACTGATTGAGCAATCAATGACTTCGTTAATCCCATAACAAAAAGTACGCAAACTGTAAGCTTACAACCATTCCTTCTTTTTGCCACCATTGTGAAGCATACATTGGCCAATAATTCCCAAGAGATTCCTTACCAAAGCAACTTAAGAGCCCAATTTGATTCATCTTGCAAAATCCCATTAGATTATGGTGCCATCCCATTGTTTGCAACATCTACTCATGGTGTAGCAACCAGGAACCCATTACGGACACATATGGCAGTAAAACGAGGCGTGGACAATGGTCTAACTGCCGATCTTTGGTCATCATGGCGCCTTGGTACTTGCTAGTTATGTGTTTGTGATGATAGCGCGATTAGTCTATGGTGAGATTGTAGAATATCGTGTAATATAAATCGTTTCCAATGGGGTGATGAGGTGGTTAGCTTCTTTTTCACATTTTGTAATATTGCTCTTATAAATAAATTAACAACAAACATCTAAGCACACATACTCTTTAATCTTTATAAAAAAAATGATCAAAATGAAACAAAAATCAATGAATGAATCGAAATGACTGACTTATACAAATTGGAAAAATATGCGTCACACATGCGCGAAACGGCTATCGCTCGGCATAGCGCGAGCGGAGGGAATGGAGTTTGTGGTCTTTTATTGTTTTACTTGCTTCTGCCCGCGACTTCGTCCGCGTGGAATAGTTAGGAGAGGGAATGGGCCGTAATCCACCACGCGGGCCCAGTGCGGGTTGGTGAATGTCACATGTCTTCGAATTTTTGGTTATAGGACATGCCGGTTTCCTCACGACGTTTTCCTTCACCGTTTTGAGAGCAATGGTGATGGAATAAATTACACATAGTAATGCGCGCCTGGCTGGGTTAGAACCCGCGACCTACGATTAGTAAGTCGGGGCCGTATCTTATGCATAGGTGAAAAGAAACTTCTGGCTTTAGGTACATTAGTCTTAGCATCCGAACGAACTCCTCTTACCGGCTTTTCCGGCAAAGGAAATTTACTGCAGACTGAATTACTGAGTTCATTTGTATGTAAATAAGTCTGTATTTACCAGAAAAAAACTCTTAACGAGGTCACACGGCTTCTCCGAACAATAGATCAATGGATCTCGCTTTAGGAAGTCAGTTGAAAACGAGGTCGTTACCAAAATCAAAGAAATGTACTATAAAGATTATTGTTTAACGTTTCAAACAAATGCGTACAGCGTAACTGCTTCACTTTGTGGAATTGAGGAAATACTTACTGAAAATCTGTGTGAAACTGGGCACTGACCGGTGTTTCGCGGTGTAATGCAACATGTTACAAAGCGCGCGTCCGGGCATTCAGTAGTTTTACTGACTAATACCCACCCGTGATACTTCTAGTGCCCTTTGCGTTCCAGGGCCGTGGTGACTCTTTCGAACAAACTCGGTTGGTGTATGTATGTACCTAGAGTTACATAAATCTCTTACGTCAATTGATACCAATTAATTAAATGCGGTTGTTGCTTCATTAAATTAAATGCGTTTAGTTTTAACACTACCTACTAGGACGGGTATTCCGATGAATCACCCTTTTTGCTTGTAAATGATATTTTATACGCCATTTATTGTTTTTGCAACCTCTGTTGATGCGTGAAGGGTAATTCCATAGATATAATAAACAAGGAGATATGCCCTGTAGCCGAAAATGTATCGGAACCTGTGTCTCCTGTTTTGCCCTACCACCCGGCAACTACTACGAATGCAGTTCAGTAAAAGCAATAGATACGCAGTCG
This sequence comes from Hecatera dysodea, assembly GCA_905332915.2. Taxonomy (NCBI): domain Eukaryota; kingdom Metazoa; phylum Arthropoda; class Insecta; order Lepidoptera; family Noctuidae; genus Hecatera; species Hecatera dysodea. The sequence continues at coordinate 20,621,097 of HG995288.1, read as the reverse complement.
CGCACACACCCGCATTTTTGAAATCTGACTGTACTACACAATCAATTATAAACCTTATCCTAATAAACACAGCGTATATTTACAGTACACCGTGCAACTTACTCACACAAAAACAACGCTGGGTATCGTTGTGCTGTGCAAAAGCAATTTATTTTACATATACGCTAGTGATTGACTTATCGATTCTGGCATTTATTACACACGCCATGCTGCCCATGTATAACAAATAAATAGCATGAATATGTTGACTATTTTAAGCAAAGGTCACTAATATATTATCTTAAACATTTTACATTACTATAATGCATTCGAAACTTTATCGAAAGTAAAATACAATTACCATAAAAAGTAAGGAAGTAGCACGAGGATAAGGCATACATACGATAATTCAAAGCCAAAAACACTTGAACGATTATTTACCAAAAAATTATTGCAATCTAAGAAAGTTTGGTACACTTTTGTAATATTTCATTCAACAATCGACATTGTTGTCGACAGTGTATCTGCACAATTACATCACTAACTCGCGGCAAGAAGCAGCGGCCGTACTATGCGATACATCGGCTTGCTAAAGTATCGTTTTGTGATTTTTACATTGCTCATCCAGTCACTTGTTGACAAACTTAGGTAGTGGTTAAGGAGCAGTGTATTCATTGTAATATGTTATTGTCGCTGTGACATTTGAAAACAAAAATAACATAGTATAAGCAAGAAATATTTTACGATTTGTTGTTTTTCATGATTTTAAAGACAAATATAGTAAAATACTTGTATTTTGATATGGTAAGTGATTCCATAATTAACAAAGTTTTGGTTTATGCTTCGGTTTTTACAAGAAAACACTGAACAACACGGCATTCTTATATTTTATCACGCTCACGGTCGTAAGCGCACTAGTTCGCGGATTCGACCATTGCGAAGACATGCTCGCCCAGAGCATGTCGCGAGGACACCGACACGCCCCCTTGCCACTTCTCCTGTATTTTATATTTCTATGGGTAATTCATATGGTAATGCGGACTTTGATCGTGTTTGTCGGTAGCTGTTTATGAATCATTCTATAAAAAGTTTACCCCACAGTAAACTTGCGATTTCTATGTATATAATCAGCCTTTTAATGTTCCCACTGCTGGGACACAGTCTCCTCTCTAGGAGAGGGGGAATGGGCCGTAATCCACCACACGGGCCCAGTGCGGATTGGTGAATGTCACATGTCTTCGAATGCTTTCGAATTCTTTCGTAATTTCGAATGGTTCTAGAACATGCCGGTTTCCTCACGATGTTTTCCTTCACCGTTTTGAGAGCAGTGGCGATGAAAATAATTACACAAAGTATGCACCTGCCTGGGAGTAATGCGTGACCTACAAGTCGGGGCCGTTACCACTCGGCCACCACTGCTCTTCTTTGTGTCCCACTGGTGGGCAATAGCTCCCTCTCTTTTCTACACAACTCCGGGCCATTAAATATTGGGCAGTCTGTTTGGTTCGAGATGAGCCCGCGATCTTCGTCTTGGTTTGCCGCACTCGGGAGGCTGTTTTTTTTTATATTGAAATGTGTTTGCTCTTGACTTTAGTTTAGGTCACAGGTGACAGAGACAAAGTCGACGATGGAATGAGCTTACCCAGAAGAAACCACACTCTAACTTTTAAGAGATTAGGGTTGAATGCGTTCGGAAACACAGACTAAAATCAGAAATTACAGTGATGGCTCCCCTAGATACAAGAAAAGAACTGTCTTTCCTCTTTGTTATATTTGTTGAAGTTTAAAGTTGCACTTGAGCGTCTTATAAGAAGCCTTAGGAATACTGGACCTACAGTAATGCGGCTTTTTTTTTTCAACGACTTAGATTAGTGTAAAGTAGTGGTGGGATTTCAGTGGACTGAATAATGTGCCAGAAAAATATCGACGTTATGTAACTATAAATTGCTCAATTCTGTTTGGCTATATAAGATTGTTTGTCTAGACATTTGCGTGAAGTGCTTTCAGAGATTAAAAACAGTTCTGGTAAAAGAGGAACCTTAAGCTACGTAATAAGGACTGTTGCTCATTGTTTTGCTTCTTCTGTCCTGATATCAAGGGGGCCGAGTATAGGAAATTCCTCAGAATGTAGGGTGGTTTTGTAAAATATAAAGTAATAAAGAAAATTGGCAGTTATAGGGACTGCCGATGGAATCGAAAACTTAGAACTTTTAATATTAAATTTTGAATTTTCATAATGTTTCAATTCAAATAATAATCAGACAAAAACACTAATTCAACAATGCACAGTATATCGGTGACGCGAACCCATAAGATTTTCCCCTCCCAAGAAGTGCCCAACGCGGACAAAGAAGTTTTCACTTCAAAAAATTATACTATTAAACGAATAAATTATGCAATCGGAAAACAAACATGATTCATTTTAATTTCTTTTTCTAAACAACTTCTTAAAATTTTCAGAAAGCAGCAGGAAAACCTGTTGAATGTTCTTAAAACAAGAAATTCTAAAGACGAGTAAAAAAGAGAAACTCTCCATATTTTTTTATAAACTAGTACATTCACCATCGAATCTTTATTACATACCCATTTACTATCGTTCGCATAAACGAGGCTAGTAAATCTATACTAATATTATAAAGCTGAAGAGTTTGTTTGTTTGAACGCTCTAATCTCAGGAACTACTGGTTTGAATTGAAAAATTCTTTTTGGGTTGAATAGAACATTTATCGAGGAAGGCTTTAGGCTATATATCATCACGCTTAAGCCAATAGAAGCGGAGCAGCGATAAAGAATGTTTTAAAATCGGGTATTCCACGGGGACGAAGTCGCGGGCAGCAGCTAGTAGTTTTATATTTGCACTAGCAGCGCCTCGCGGTTTCACCCGCGTAGTTCCCGTTCCCGTGGGAATATGGGGATAAAATATAGCCTATAGCCTTCCTCGATAAATGGGCTATCTAACACTGAAAGATTTTTTCAAATCGGACCAGTAGTTCCTGAGATTAGCGCGTTCAAACAAACAAACAAACAAACAAACAAACTCTTCAGCTTTATAATATTAGTATAGATTTACAGTTTAACTCGTCTGAGTTTGATTGTCAACTGTTACGTCATACGACGACTGCGCAAGAGTTTTTAAGATGTTGAAATAGTAAAGTCTGCCGTTTATTTCTAGATTTAGGCATGACAAAGATCACCGTGAATGAAACTCATAGAAAAATATAGAAGACTAGCAGCGCCCCGTGGTTTCACCCGCGTAGTTCCCGTTCCCGTGGGAATACGGGGATAAAAAAGCTTATGTTACACGCTGATAAGATAGCCTTTCATTGGTGAAAAAATGGTTATAATTGGTCCAGTTGTTTCGGAGCGCATTCGGTACAAATATATCTTTCTTTCCTCTTAAAATCTTTCATGTCACGTAAAGGTTAAACAAGCGTTATTCGCGACGCCCCTGTCCCCCCATTCAATGTTTGCAGTTTCATTTATGCTTTGGGTGATACGGTAGGCCCCAGCTAAATTAACAATAAATAGATATGTAAGTTCAATGACCTTTCCATAATTTCTCATCGTAGTTGACAATCGTAAATGATATTTATTCACTTTTGTATTATACATTTAGGCTGGGAGCACAAAAATGTAGTTTTCAAATCTTAAGGATTTCTAGAAGGTTAACACTTACCTAACACTATGTTTTTTCTCATACAAACAACAAGCGTTGGGCGACTAAACCAGTTTCTTGGTAAAAAAATACAAGGACGTCTATATACGTCGCTAGTTAGTTTTATTTTTTAGTCTGAGAATTTTATGAGACTTCATGTCTGCCATATTTGGCTAAAGGTGCAGATCAAAACTGGCGAAGTGCGAGTCGTACCTACTCTCACACAAATTGTCGAAAAAATAATGAAGAAAAAATATACTAATGAGTAATGTGACTGTGAATACAGAGAGTTGTATAAAAGAAGTGCCCTGCGGTTTCACCCGCATAGTTCCCGTTCCTGTGGGAATACGGGGATAAAATATAGTAGCTTCCCAACAGTGAAAGAATTTTTCAAATCGGTTCAGTCGTTTCGGAGCCTATTCAATACAAACAATCAATCAAATCTTTCCTCTTACATCTTCTATGTATACATCCATATTCGCCTTCATCTCAATGTTTGCTTCCCTTTTGGTCATCTTCATTCTTGGATCTTTGGTGATTAAGGATGACCAAAGAATCTATGGATGGACGGTCCATCCATAGTTTCTTTCTTTCATCCTTAATCACCACAGCTCTACTCGTTATCTGAACTCAATTAAAGCAAGTTAATTGCAAACAGAAAATTCTGCAAGACATAAATAAGTCCATCTATCAATCTCATCTAATTACCAAACCTAAAAGTTCAAGTTAGCAAGTTCAGAAAGATGTGCACTCCTCACAGTCTGGAAGATGAAATGCCTGGTGACTTTGTAGCAGAAATATATCAAGAGTTATGAACCTCAAAGGAGCACATTTACGTTTCTCAACACTAGATAGAAAATAACAACAAAATGTAATTTAAGCACGTAGGCGTTTATTAATATGTCTTTGTCTGGTCCTTTCAAAATGCCAACTGTTCATCCGGCTGCAATCTCCTTACTGGTCAATATGATTCATCCAATGATGTTTTTATAAAATTTAATTTATTCATTTAATTCGAGCAATAAGACTCATCATGTTATCAAAAATGTACTTACAAACTATGTTAGTACACTTACAAACAGTGAAAAGTGGAAAGAAACATAAAAAGGTAGTGGCATAACTGATACAAGATCCAGCCGAAATCTTGCAGCAGTGGTTCACAAACTCACAATCAGGCCTGCTAGCTATCATAGGTAGGACTCTACGGGCAAAGAATATAACTCAATTCAATTCAATTCAATTCAAATCATTTATTTCAATTAAACCCTTTACAGGCACTTTTGAATTGTCAAGACGAAAGAGATGAAGCTATCTGCACGTTCCAAAGCGTAGATCTCTATGGAGAAGAACGTGCAAGAAACTCCACGGACACTCTTTTAAATCATGTTCTGTATTACATAACCTTGGTTACATCCTTGGTTGCTTCTATATGTGAGGACAATGCAAAGAAAAAAAAAGGAAACTATGAAAACAATTCAAAGTATAAAGATTAAAACAAGTCATTGGCAGTCAAGAGGTGACCAGTCTCAACCGAGGGCGCCCGTTCACGAACATGACGCGTGTATCGGCACCATTTAGCTCAACCATTTTGAAGGGAACCGAATGATCCAACACACACGCCGCCATCAGCGAAACATTTAAGCGAGCATGACATGCTCTCAACTGCCATTTTAGTTCATGTCACAAAGTAAACCATAACTTATTACATGTAAATGGCTCCATGGTACTCACATTTACAATATTTGAAAATAAAATGCTTCTACATTATACAAAACTATGGTTTACAATAACCAAGCAACTATAAGTACAAAAAAAAAGAAAAGGAAATTATTTATTATCAAAATAATATTATAAAAGGCGAGCATCTCTTCCAAATATGAAATCCTAACTTGTTTACCCAAGTGGTTGAGGCTGTGGAGCAGGACCGGCATTTAGCCAAGCATTATTATCTTCAATGTAATCCCCCAACTTATAATATGCTTGCCTGCATAATGTGCGTTTAATACAAGATTTAAATTTCGTTTCATTCAGTTCTAATATATGGGGAGGAATTTTATTGTAACATTTTAAACAATACCCCATGAAAGATGTGGCTACTTTAGCTAGTCTGAAACCTGGTTGAACTAATTGATCCCTATTTCTAGTAGCATAATTGTGTCTGTCGCCTCGTTTACTAAAGAGATGTAGATTTTTTCTAACGTACATAATGTTTTCGTAGATATATTGACAAGGTACCGTCATGATGTTAATTTCCTTAAACAGTTCCCTTAGAGAATCGCGCCGGCGGAGATAGTAAATGGCTTTGATGGCTCTTTTCTGCAGAATAAAAATTGACTCGATGTCTGCAGCCCGTCCCCATAATAAGATACCGTAAGACATTATACTATGAAAGTAACTGAAATAGACTAGTCTCGCGGTATCAACATCTGTAAATTGGCGGATTTTCCTAACAGCATATGCTGCTGAGCTTAGTCGTCCTGCTAGAGATGCTAAATGAGGACCCCATTGTAGCCTTGAGTCGAGCGTAATCCCCAGGAAAACCGTTCTATCGACGAATTCTAGTTTTTCCCTGTTCAACACTATATCACAATCACTACTTTTGACATTTGGTAAAGCAAACCTTATGCACTTCGTTTTCTTCCCATTTAAAACCAAATTATTAGCAGTGAACCAATTTTGGACCTGCAAAAGGGCGTTATTTACGACGTCAAGATTATTACTACGTCTATTTATTTAAAAATCAACGAAGTGTCGTCGGCAAACAAGACCATGTTTAGCTTGTTTTGCAATAAATGGGGTAAATCATTTATATAAACTAAAAATAAAAAAGGACCCAAAATTGAGCCCTGTGGAACGCCCATTTTCACGTTTAAGCCCGATGAATTGACACCGTTTATTTGCACTACTTGCTGTCTATCATTCAAATAAGATTTAACAAGGCTTAAAGCTGTAATTAACCACATAAAAACCACAAAATCAAAATGAACTGCAAGTTATGATCCAATATCGAAAATAATTGTGTTGACATACATTTGTATAATATCCGATACTTACCTTAAAATAAGGTTAACTACAGAAAAGACCTGTAATTGAAAGATCTTAGAAGGTAGATAATAATAAACCTCGTAATTCTACTACTACTGATACCTACATCTTAACTTAAATGAATCATTTTTTATATGAAGCCCTTGACCCAATCGAACTGGAGCAAATATTGGTCGACGCTATATCGTGTACATGTGTTACAGTCTTACAGACCATCAGCTCAAAGACTCCTAGTCTAATTTTCATCGTAATTAAAAATGATTCCACCTATCAAAGAAATTGCGTGAGAAAGCATGACCGCCCCGTGGTGATACACGTGAGATTAATCATAAGACCTGCGAGCAATTGATCTGCAGATGTTCCTCGTACCCGTGTCTCCTCTGTGACGTTCATAAACGTTATCTTGTCGTTGTCTTTGTTCACGTTAATGACAGATGGTAGCGATGGCTTTTGTTTATTAATTCGACTTTAATTTGTACATTTGATTGCGTTCATTTGTTGTATCTGCTTGTGAATTTATTTTGTCATCTGTTAGGCAAAGATCAAGGTGTAACGGAAGATTTAGTCTTGTTTTAAAAACTGCTTCTGCCGATGCCCTCTGACGTAAAAAAATCCTAACACCAGTACTAACCTGGATCAGCTGATGAGAGCTATCTAGGAATACTCTTTTTTTTAATGACGCTTAAAAAGAAGTCTGTTCATTTAGTACTTTTTAAATGATGACTATCTCTTGCCGTAACACCCTGTATAGAGATTAACAATTTAATACTTTTGGTTATTTTTCTTATTTTGTGCTTTGCTAGTATTAATAGCACCAGACTGGTCGGATTTTTATATGCTTCGAAATGCAAGAGAAAAGTTAATGTTAACTTGACGATAAAAATCATGCAAAGGTCACCTGCATTAGCTGGAATTTGAATAAACATGGATACTAATATCGAGTCTACCACGTGACCGCATGTCTATGCAACACATATTTACTCCTAAACACATGTATGTATATTATATCTGCTCTTATGTGAACAGAAACCTAATGCGTACATTGTCATATTAATTCAGCTTCAAAAAAATTCATGACAATGTTACCGGAAAATAATTTTCTAATAGCTTCGGCTGTCTTTTTCCTTGTTTCTGTTATTGTATTTGTACCTCCTGTGATAATATAAAAATTGACTTGAAATCAGACCAAGTGCGAGTAGAAATCGCGAAAAGAAGGTTTCGTACCATGTTAGTGGCTTAGGTCATCATCATATCCTTGTCTCTTTGTCTCTCTCTTCCAATGGTAGTTTCCATTTCCATCCTAATTCTTGTTATCAAAAGCCTGACACGATTCTTTTGCATGCGGACATAGCATGATTCAGTTCATGCACTCTGTTCAATTTGCAACCGACAGTGTGATGATTGCAATTGCATGCATTCGCGATTGATCAGAGTCAATTGGCTGGGTCTTCAGCATTGGCTCACTTAATACAAAGTCTTGAACTCTGCTCCTTCGGCATTGTATACAAAGTTTCCTTACGAATTTTTCCATCATGATGAGCGGTCATGGCTGCTTGTTAAAGGATTTCTTAATATTGTAGCTAATTTGGGTTGTCTAAATTGATGTGATTAATTTCTACATAGTTGTGTCCTTTGCTGCCAAGTCATAAATAAACAGCTCATCTCAAGATTTTGTCACCGAATCTCTTGCGAATTATTATGTTCGTCTTCGTTACTTTACTAAACATCAGTTATACGGTTTTGTTAATTGAGTTCTTTTTCACAATGCTTTTCTACCCTTTTTTTTTGGATGGGAAATCATTAAATGACCCCTCCCGCCCTGGGTGGAGCGGTAGGGAGTGTCAGACTCTTACTGACTAAAACCCACCCGTGTTCCTCTTGTGCCCTTTGCGTTCCAGTTTTTTTTGTTTACCAAAGTTTTTCTAAACTGTATAGATCGACATCTTCCTCCGTGACGACCCAGAGAATTTCCACCACTCGAAGGTTGATAAAGTTTAAATAGCTAATTGAAAATATTCCTCTTCAATATAGGAATCGGAACAAGTGGATGAATTGGATGCATCGCTAATAGAGGTTAAGTAGTCACACGTGAATGTCATTGCTACTTCAGTGTTACTTTGTTGGGCATCCGTATAGGTCTGTACTAAAGATGCTTTTACTTGCAAAATATAATTTTCACAATTGAAGTCCCATGGCTTAAATTCAATTTTAGTCATTCTGTGTCTTGCTTTTCCCTCGGCCACGTGAATGTCAAAACGTTAAACTATATTTGTAATATTTACCGTATTTGGGTCATCGTTTAGTGGTACATTGGGATTTTCGATCTTCGTAACTTTAATTAATTAACTTGTGTTGTAAACATTAGATGCTTTGAAACTTTTTATGTGGTGTGCCAAACATATTTGACGAATAAAACATAACAATAACAAAAATGAGTCAGACATGAAACAATACGATCAAGAATCAGTAGGCGGCAAACTTGGTCAACATAAATATTTTATTGGTCTGACTATCCGGAAAACTGCATGTATTTTTTATGGCACGTAACGCTGTGTAGGTTTCCATGGATACCAGCGTAAAAACAAAGGAAAAATCACTATCATCTACTTTGTAACAAGTCAATAAGGTCCAAAATACGCTGCCACATATCACATAAATACGTGAAATTGATTAGAAAAAAATGCCTGAACGATTAAGCAAGGCATTTTGTTAATTGTTTTCTTATCATTAATGTTTTTGTTTCAGGTACTTATGCCGTCATAGTTATTTAATAAATTAGTGCTAATTAATGCTGAAGTTCAACGCTTTCGTAAATAGGTAAGTACAACATATTTAGGTTATTCGCATTTGAAGATTTTGACCCTTAGACAGATTTGGAATTTGAGTGTCTGTGTCAATAAATATTTACTTTACTTATGCTTAGTTGCCACCCTTGAAATAAGTACTTCCCTTCTTAATAAATTATGGTTTATATATGTGTTATTCTGATGTATAAGATACTAGCAGCGCTCCGCGGTTTCACGCGCTTCTCTATTCCCGTGGGAATGCGGGCATGGATCCTAGGTTACTGGATGATATTGAAGAATTCTACTGTTGAAAAAATCGGGCCAATAGTATCGGAGCATATTAAAATTTAAAAAAAAACCTTTTTATCATATTAGTTTTTTTTTTCGTGAAGATATTATTGTAATGCTCAAAAATCTAAATCCGTTCAGTAGTTTTTGCGTTGACGAATATAAAACTTCCATCCATTCATCCATCCTCACAAATTCTGAGTGTATGTACATATATTCTTTCAATCATGGATTATTATCAGTAGAAGGCTCTGAATTACTCAACACCTTTCCTTATTTACACCATCAATCAATTATCATATTTCTATTGTTGTATTTTGGGCTTCCCCGACTTTCAGATGATACATTTTCCTTGTGCACCGAAACAGCATCACATGGGAGGAGTCCCACGATGCAGTAGCGCCATTTTGTCGATATCCGCGAGGATCCGTGGATACAAAATGGCGTTTCTGTCAAAACCAACATTTTAAAGTTTATTTTTTGAAGGTTAACTCTGATTCCCTGCCGAAAAGTGTTTTCAAAAAGCTACTACTACTACCTGGAGGATTAAGTAAGGTAGAATTAATCCATTCAGGTTTAATTCTACTTTAGTTAACCCACCGAACAGAACACGCGGTAAAAGTAGTGGTATAGAAGTCGTTGATCCATGCCAAATTTGGAGCCAAGGACCATCGATGTGACCTTTGAATCCATTATTGGTTTTAGTTATAGATATCAAGCCATGATGTTACATGTATGTGAAGACAAATACTGCTGCTTATGTTTTCTTATGTCTTTTCAACCGACTTCCAAAAAAGAAGGAGGTTCTCAATTAGACTGTATTTCTTTTTTTGTGTGTGATAACTCATGACTTTGTACTGGGTGCACTTTTTACAAAAAACTCGGTGTTTTTGGCTGCGAAATTAAAGTTATTTTGTACTTTTGTTTTTTTTTTGTGTCGAAGTCGGTTGTATTTTTTTTAGTTAAGGTTTTTTGAGGAAATCGGTATCAGTTCTATGAGTTACCATTAGGTTCTCTTCTGAATTTGCTGAAAGAATTTGTCATAGTCGTTTTGGTTGATACTTTTCTTGACATTTAATTGTTTATATAAGTTGTCTGGAATTCTAATGGCAGGTATAAAGAAAACCTGCTAAGTTTTGGAATTCGTTCGAAAGTGTCACCGCGGCTCTGGAACGCAAAGGGCACTAGGAGGAACACGGGTGGGTTTTAGTCAGTAAGAGTCTGATACTCCCTTCCGCTCCGCCCAGAGCGGAAGAAGTCACCTGATGATTTTCCATCCACAAAAAAAAATATAATTTTGACTGCACTTTGCCAAGTGAAACCAGTAATATTGAGGTGTCGTTTCGTGTCTGCATGACATTATGTTATTAGTGATTCAGCATAATGTTCCTCTTGTTTTTAGGTTACTTTCTAATAATATTGTCCGGTAGACTCATTAATTTTCATGCAGTATTTATCTACATACTCATTCTGCTACCTCATTGACTGCTTGACATACATTTTAGCCCCTATTTTGTGTTGTGTGAATTTAAGTTTGTGCTAAGTAAAAATATTTTATTTCTTTCTTTCCATATTAGAAGCTTTTACTGAACTTTTCTTGTTAGTCAATAATTTTACGAGCTTCGGGTTCTTGACCACAAATACAGTCGATTAAATAACCAAAATTATATTTAATTACACAACACTAATTACAACTTTAAACTCACTAATCATAAAACAGAATTGAAGCGAAGTTCACTTTAATTCGCAGTTGAAGTTCGTTCTCGAAGTTATCGCTTGTATCGCTAATCCAATACTATTCGGTCAGTTTTTTGCTTTTTATTGGAGACCACTCAAAAATTCAGCGCACTAAGGCTGATTACTGAACTAGGGTTGCGGAATTAGTTCGAAAGAGTCACCGCGGCCCTGGAACGCAAAGGGCACTAGGAGGAACACGGGTGGGTTTTGGTCAGTAAGTGTCTGACACTCCCTTCCGCTCCGCCCAGAGCGGGAGAAGTCATTTGATGATTTCTCATCCAGAAAAAAAAGGCTGGTTACTGCTTAACCGGACTTTGTCTCGGTCGGTGTAAATGCAGGCCGTATATACATAGAGTGCCGGTTAGTTCCAGAACATCGTAGATAGATAACTAAACTAAACTTCGCGTACATATCGGTCGCGACCATGCGACTGACTAGGTTTCGAGAATTTTAGAATGTTCTAGCATAAAAAAGTCTCGAAGGTTCTTGAATTTTGCGCTAGTGGTACAGAGTGTTTGTTTTGCGCGAGTCTTAAATAAACATTTTTCTCTCTTTCTCTCTCTGTCTGTCTCTCTCACTCTATTTTTCTTACTTAATTATGGCGCGTAACACTTTGACTTGGCCTTCCTCAATCAAATTGAAGTTATACATCTCTGGTTTTATTTTCCCTTTTACGGATGAAGTTTCCTCCAAAAGGATTTACAGTTTTGGTCTTAATATTTACACAAAAGAGTTCTGTCCCACTATTTCAGTTCTTTAATGTATACCTATGTATGTATGCAGTATCCTATTTAGCTGAGACTTCAAATAGCGAAGGAGGTTCTATGTTTAACTGTATGTATTTTTTATATATTACTTAGACTCCGCTGTCCATCCGTCCGTCTGTCACCAGGCTGTATCTCATGAACCGTGACAGACAGTTGATATTTTCACAGATAATGTATTACTGTTGCCGCTATAACAACGAATACTAAAAAACAGAATAAAATAAATATTTAAGGGGGCACCCAAACAACAAACGTGTCCGACTCGCACTTGGCCAGATTTTTCATGTGTATTTTGAAAACTTAGTTCAGAATCAAATGACGATTGTTTTAGTATAACGGCACAGAAGGGCTACAAGGAGTCAGTGATTGGTCGCTTCTTAAAAAAAGAAAATATATAAATGCTTTATTCGCATTCTTGAGTTATGAGCAGGAAAGGGCGCATACCGATCTGAACCGTTACAAGAATTTGATGTTCATTCTTATTAAAAGGTTGTTCTTTGTATCATTATATCTTGATGTCTTTGTTCAGAAGGCGTTTCGAATTATTATTTTTTGCTTTTTTATTTTTTGATTACTAGATTTGGTACACTTATTTGTAACAGCGGCTTATCTCCTGTGGTTTCTTCCATAGAAACCGTGCATTTCTAGGTATGAAAGACGTCTAATAACACTACTAAGAACTACTTTCTATCAGTAAAAGAACTTAATTCGAATTTAGAGTGAACAGGCTTCTCCTGTAAGCTTATTCCATCGTAGACTTTGTCTCTGTCACCTGTGACCTAGACTAGAGTCAAGAGCAAATCAATAAAATTCACAATAAAAAAAGTACTTCCCACCCAAATAAACAAATCATTTAAAATCTTCACAAGATTAATTTAAACTAATTGATCACGTTTTTATAAAGTACTAGCTGCTGCCCGCAGCTTCGCCCGCGTGGATGTCGGAAATTATCCCAAGGGAACATAATCCCGGCATAAAAAGTATTCAAGAATATGTGTACAAAGTTTCATGATGATCGGTTGAGGAGTTTTCGCGTAAAAGCGTAACAAACAAACTTACATTCACATTTATATATTAGTATAGATTTCAAAATGACCTTCAAAACCGTACTCAAATCCCAAAGGGCCAACTCACAAACCTCGAAACACAACTAAAACAGCCGTTGTTATTTACGTAATTAAAAGTAAAGAGATATAAGCTCCTATCTTGAGATCAAATCGAGCTAAAATTGGCTATAGTCGACGGAACGGCCGAGAAGGCTGCTAAACCCGCCAAGCAGGTTTTATGATCCAAAAATAGCTCGATCAGGAGACATTAACGGTGCGTACGTGGACTGCACCATGTACATTTCTCCTTTCACTCACAAAGTAATTTGCACCTTAAGCGATGAACGCTACAAATTATATTTGAATGCTGATTTTTTTTTGCTTGAGTACTGAGGAGAGTGTGATATTTTTGTGCCTGCAGTTTGCATTGTTCTGTCAATTTTGCATCAAAGGCTTGTTTAGATTTTTTTTTTTCAGCCTGTTCTGTCCCACTAAAAAGCCTCCTTTTTTCAATCCATTCCTTCTCAGTTTGGGCAAGTGTGAATCAGTTTTGTCGATAAACGACGGTCGTTCCGCCTCATCGCCATTTTAAAAATAGAAAGTTTTAAATTCCTAAAACGCCAAAACTTGGTACATCGTATCAATAGGCAATAAAACGGTTTAGTAGGTGTTAGAATATTCTAAAACTTAATGATGATTATTCATTCTGCATTACCATTACCTAACCCTTTAAGATTATGAAATACACGCGGGTGAAACCGCGGGGCGCTGCTACGCCCGCGGTGTCACGCGCGTAGTTCCCGTTCCCGTGGGAATATGGGGATAAAATATAGCTAATGTAATGTGTATATTGTAGCTTCCTAACAGTGAATGAATTTATCAAATCCTGAACCGATTTGAAAAATTCATTCAATCTTCTAGTTTCGAAGCCTATTCAATGCAAACAAACAATCATATCGTGATTACCATTAGCTAAGCCTTAAACATTATGTAATAAAAAGCTAAAATACATAAGTTAGATAACAATTCGAATACTGTCCTAAGTAAGATTTGGGTAAGTTCCATTAAAGTTCAAAAATAAATAAACTGTTATTTCTAGTAAAGTCGTTGAATGAATTTCAAATGCGTTAAATTCTAACTTATGCAACGTTTTCTAGAAATACTGGTTGAGCGGCTGTTAGACCCACGTAGAAGTTGTAAACCGATTACTTTATCCATTTTTAGGCCTTCGCAAATTAAAGGAAAGACAAGCATGATGAATGAGCCAAACAATGATGGGGAAACGTCTTTTGTTATGGATTATAAAAGCTTCGCTTGTTAGATAAATTAAACAAGCTGCTTTTGTGTATACTCATAAAGGTTGGTGTATATTTACCTATATGTTATTGTATAACAGGTGTGTAGGTAAGGACAACTGTTCAAATAAACGTATTTTTATTGTATACAACAAAGGATACTAACGTCTTTTGTTGCTCTTCTGTGCTCTCCGGTCACCTATGTACGTATCACCATGACGGACAGTGTCATACTTCTGCTAATTCTATTAAGGCCACTATCCATCAAATATCCTTTGAATGACAATTAACAGGAAAATCGTTATTATTATGAAAAAAATTCGGCGAAAATCGTTAAAGAGGGCGTGAGCTACCAAAAAAAGGCGACGGATCCACTCTTGCGCATCATTTTCTCAGAATTGATCGGTTCGATTTTTAAAACTTGTTCTTTAGACTTTGAAGGTGATAATCAGGATTTACCGAATGTAGTGTGAAGTCATATTTTTCGTAACACCAGAAACCGTACGTCATGGACTCATGGTCAAAAGATGTGAAATGTTTTTTACTTGGAGTATTAGCATCCATTTTATAATAATTATGTTTATTTCGCAGAAAGAAAACCGCAAGATTGCAAAAATATTAATTTACTTTAGCGGGGAAAATATTATAAATGTCACACGTTAGTCAAAAGTTATTTGAGGTTTTCAAGTACACATGTGTGTTATTTAATTAGGACATTAAGATAAAAGAGTCTTGTTTTCTGGATGGGAAATAATCAAATGACTTCTCCCGCTCTGGGCGGGGCGGAAGAGTGTCAGTCTCTTACTGACTAAAACCCCTTGATCCTTCTTGTGCCCTTTGCGTTCCAGGGCCGCGGTGACTCTTTCGAACAAATTCCGCAACCCTAGCAGGCACTGACCCTATCGGGCCCCGTCTTCTTTGCTGACATCTCTTTGAGGCGCGCGTGAAGATCCGGTACCCTGGCAGGTCTGGCCGGGTACACTGAACTCATATTTGGTATCAGACAGTTTACATAGGTACCTATCTATGGCAGATAGATACATATATACACGTAAAAACCTAAAGGCAATGTGCCGGCGCCAGCGAGTCCGATTACCTTTTTAGTAATTGCACTTAAGTTCCCTTACTGGTAAAATCTTAATTTAGAAACCTGCACACACGACTATACTTAGAACTTTATTTTGAGAATCGACCTTCGTTTTACGCCAAACTTATTGGGTAATATAAAAAAGATAGGGCTCACGTACATTTTACGACACGAAAGGTCAATGCCCATCTGAAAAGAACATTTCTTGGGCTTAGGGGTTGATGTACATACATATTATTACTGTCTGGGGCTAAGGTACTTTTGTTGGCATAACATCGTTGTCAAGCATCACAAATTTGCTTGTTTTCGTAGCAAATTCTTTGTCTGTTAGGATCAGAACTCTCGAAAAAGCTGACAGTCCTGCCAGAATTCTGCAAGTTTGACAACCAGTCTTAAATGACTTTTGATTGATTTTTAACAAGGGTTTTTAATAAGCATTGGTAATCATCAACTGACTTCCTCCGCTCTGGGCGAAGCGGAAGGGAGTGTCAGACTCTTACTGATCAAAACCCACCTGTGTTCCTCCTAATGCCCTTTGCGTTACAAGACCGCGGTGACTCTTTTGAACAAATTCCGCAACCCTGGCAGGTTTCCAAGGGGTACCAATTGTGTTACACCGTTTCTGGCTTGCGGAGGTCGGGTAGGCAGGTCGCTCCAGGTAATAACTGGTATTCGGAAACCAACTACAGCATAGTTGTGAAAAGGTTAAATGGATGCCTATAGTTGTAGTAAAGCGAGCTCGTCCTTAGCTGCCCTCCCCACAGCAAGGTCCTAAGCCGAGGTCCGGACCCCACAGGGGTACCATTGGGATAAAGGTCTCAGGCTTGCAGGCTGGAGGATTTGATTCATATAAAAGCCGCCACAAGCCAGTCCGGTTAAGCAAAAAACAACCTCATAGCTTAATCTGCGAGAGGCCAAAGCGAAAATGAAATCTAGTATAATAATCGTTGTGAAATCCAATTTAGTAGTATCATTATCATCGATATCAACATCTGAAGTTTTCCATTACCAAACGGTCTATCAAGTCCCAAAGGAACAATACGATATAGCACAAAATACATGTCGTACACCCTACATGTTGGTTCAGGCAGTCAGTCTGTTTGCTCGGCCGTGTCGGCGCGGTTAGGCAAACTGTTCAACCAATTGACTGTTACTAATAAAAGGTGAAGGTGATGTGTAGACGACATGGGCGCACACACAGCTGTTTACGAATCCAGGTGGTTTAATAGAATCGAGAATTTGTTTGTTGTTTGAAGTGATTCCCAGATAAAACACTAGGAAGTGGTGACGGGTGGGCGTTTTGGGGGGGCTGTCTTTATGTAAGATTTGACGTTCAAAAAGTGCTGGCTCTCAGACTAGTTTGAATAAATGACTTTTAACTCTTTTGATCATTCCGATAACGAACAGGTGATCGGGATTTGGAAAGTATGAAAAAACGATGCTTTTCTAAGAAAACGCATATTTATGATGATGACACAATAAGATGACGCGTAACCCAGCGATCCTTATTTTTATAATGGGAAATCATCAAATGACTTCTTCCGCTCTGGGCGGAGCGGAAGGGAGTGTCAGACTCTTACTGACTAAAACCCACCCGTGATCCTTCTAGTGCCCCTTGCGTTCCAGGGCTGCAGTGACTTTCGAACAAATTTCGCTACAGTATAGTGATCCTAGTAGCTTATAGGGAACGTGCAGAAACTATAGGTGGCAGCACAGATGCGTCAATGTCAAGTATATTTTGCTTATAAGTTTCAAATTTGCAACGCTAGATGGCACAGTCTACTTCGTGCACGTTTTCTTAAACGGAGGGTGCAGGAAGTATAGGTGGCAGCACAGGTCAAATATTTACAGCGTAAAAGTTTCAGATTTGCAACACTAGATGGCATAGTCTACGCCGTGCACGTTCACAATTCCCATTGAATAACAATTTAACTGTAAAGTCCGTATGTCTTTTCTGATTGTTACCACCTTTGCTACAACCTGGGAATCTTTTAATTAAAGAGTGAATGGGTTACTTTTAAGTAGGTTTGCTCCAGTGTCCACTACATCATAATTTTCCAACAGATGAGGTATTGGTTATACGCGAGCCCATACATAATAGACAAAAAAGCCTATTTTTAATTCAAAATTCAAAAGTCATTTATTCAAACTAGGCTGATAGACAGCACTTTTTGAACGTCAAATTTTACATAAAGACAGTCCCCCAAAACGCGCACCCGTCACCACTTCCTAGTGTTTTAGCTGGGAAGAAGAAGTGGCGCAACAAACTCCCCAGCAACACATCTGTCTATTGCGTTTTAAGAACTTGAATTTATACAATAGTATGCAAAGTCATTGATACATGACAAAGGTAGAAAAAAAATATAATTATCCAACATGGAAATCATAAATCAATTCATGTGATTTGAATCTCCTCCTTTCTAAGGATCCGGAGTTTCCAAGAAGCTACGCAATAGAATATATCCAGATACATAGGTAGATCATGTTTTGCAAAGTAAATAAAGCCAAGCAAGTAATAGCATCGTCATACATTTGTCAACTCGCAAATAAAGAATTTGAAATACACAAGGATGGTTTACAAGCAACTTTTACTGCAATGCCTTGAACAAAACGAGCGTTGGATGTTGAAGCGTGTCTGTTATATTATTCTGTTATGTGCACACTCATGAAAAACATGTATGTGCCATTATTTTTCTAGGAAGTTAACAGTTTATTATTTAACACAGTTAAGAACTTTTTACAATAATAATCTCAAAGCCAGATTCAACAGTGCTATTTCATAGGAAGTAACTATGATTTTAGATTAAACTTCCGCGGTACTAAATGGTTCCGTGTTTTAATAGGGATTGGTTAATTGGGAATGTATATAAAGAGTCTAATTAAAATAAATAACAAGCTAAAAAATATCTGATAAAAATCATTCATCATGTCACATGAATCATACATAACACTATAAATGATTCCAGATGACTCGTTGTTACTTGAATTGGACTTCAGCTGGGACCAAAACATACCTTTGTGAGCGTTTGTGTTGGATTTTAACATTGGTCACCCATCTGCTGACCGGCCTTGGCAAGCGTCGCTTAACCTCGAAAATTGTCAATTCTTCGTAACTACTTAGCCACTAGTCCCAGATAAAGGTACCCAGTACTAAGATTCGGAAATCCAATTTGATTTGGTCACCCATCCGCTGGCCGACCTTGAACATTGACATAAAGGTACGTGGTACTAAGACACGGAAATCAACCAACTGCGTGCTATAAAAAATTAGCATCTATCCAAAACTGCGTTAACTTCATTAAAATTCTCTGAAACTAGGAGCGCCATACTTGTTCAGTTACATAAAGATTATGAAACCATTTAAAGATTCTTACGATTCTTGTCATGCCACCAATGTATCGACATAGGTGGTACTTAGGGCTGTCTAAGTCATTGTACGGTTGCGGAATTTGTTCGAAAGAGTCACCGCGGCCCTGGAACGCAAAGGGCACAAGAAGGATCACGGGTGGGTTTTAGTCAGTAAGAGTCTGACACTCCCTTCCGCTCCGCCCAGAGCAGGAAAAGTCATTTGATGATTTTCCATCCAAAAGAAAAAAAAGGGCTTGTCATTCTCTGAAGACTTGGCATATATTAAGGGCTGATATAAAAAAAAATCATTATCTCAGCCGAAAGACGGCCACTGCTGAACATGAAGAAAGTGTCGCCACAAAAACCGGTCCGGTGCGTCTCACATCCATCGGCTACCCGCGACCCTCACCGTGCCATCGGTCCACCTTGTGGGAGGCCATACTAGTCACTGGGTATAATTCAGCTGCATTCGGTTCCGGGTGGACTGAATGCCGATCCCAATGCAGCTGGAAAAAGGGTAGACAGATTCATCGTGCCAAACCTAGTTTAGTTTTTAGTATTTATTATTCCAGCGCTGCGTCTTCCGATCGCAGCGTTGGAGCTGAATACCAGTATTTAGTACGGAACGACTGTACCCAGTAACTACGTAACACAGTAGCTCTTAGCTAGAGAGTTTTTTAATGTAATGGATGGTCATTCATCCACGGGCCGACCTTCTCAAGCGTTACTAAAAGTTCGACTACTCAACTTCAAATTCCTTCTTCATTCAAAATTCGGAGCAATACTCGTACTCCGGGCAAGCGTTGCTTAAAGTTCGACTACTTAACGTCAAATTCCTTCTTCATTCAAAATTCCGAGCAATACTCTGATAAAGCTTCATCATGACCGCTACGAGACAGCCCTAATTAGCAGTCAGTATGTACATATCAATGTATTCAGGCTGCATCTCGTCTAGTTACTCGTGTTACATAACAGTAGTTGTGAGTACCAGCAATTATGTCGCACAGGACCTTCAGAAGAGAACCGTGAATCGTGAGAATGACATACATATCTATATACTTACTAACATGGAACCAATGTTTCCACTTTAATGATTTCCTTTCCCCACAGCTCAATTGAGACTTTCCCTTCTTTTTTCCCCTCAAATATTATTCTGCTGTAGTTTTGGCACTACTGCTCAACCTTATATCATTGTGCTCAACGGTGACGGTTGAATGGTCACTTATCATTAGGTGATACATACTAAACAATTTAGCATACACCACAGAGTAAAATTGAAGACAAACAGAAGAGAAATAGATGAAACCTGCACGTGTCGCCACTGTTTGCTTTATACGGTAATACCTTAAAGTCCATACAAAAATGAGTTCAGAAATTTTCCGCAATATTTTAGGATTTCCCCTTTTCATCTCTTACTTCTTTTTCTTCCCCTCTGGACCCTAATTTCCCCTCAAAAAGGAAATTTCCCCTCATTGTGGAAACAATGCATGGAACACAACTGCAGGAACTAAAACTATTGAGTCTAACTATCTATAAACAACATTTATGATGATTTAAAGATTATTCATGGCGTGTTTAGCCCGTTCTTCACCATAGAGATCTTAAGTTTTGTATCGGGCCAAGAGCTTGATCTGTCTGACTCCAGACAGTTCAGAAGTGCCTAAGAATAATCAGTCTTGCATCCAGTGGTACAGCTTTTACCAGTTCAACAGTGCACCTAGGCCCTCCAACAATTCGTCTTCCGTTAATTAGTAAATGGTAAACTTGAAATAAATGCTTTGAGTTTTAGATAGTCTTCTGATGTAGTCAAGTGGTTCTAAGCACGATAGCTAGTGGTTTCAACAGGTTGATGACAATAAAATCGACGTCAATGGGACTTTGGGCGATGACTTTGGGCGGAATGTGGGTTTATACATTACATATATTCAATTTTGCATATGCTTTAGGGTAGAACAGTCGTGAAGAGCAGAATTTGTTTGAAAGAGTCACCGCGGCCCTGGAACGCTAACGGCATCGGGAAGAACACAGACTTGTTTTAGTTGGTAAAAGTCTGACACTCCCTTCCGCTCCGCTAGCGAAAGATATCATTTGATGATTTCCTACCAATATAAAAAGGGGAGAATAGTCGTGATATTATGTAATGTTTATTAGATTGTCGGATAAATCGTGCTATTTAACGCGCACGAAACTGTCGGAACTATTATTATATGAATAGTGATATCGATCTTATAGCCTGAGGTTATGTAATAGCTTTTATTTATTAATCATATCGGGCTAGTATTATTTTCCCATAGCCCCGGAAGTTTCCATGCGATTTCAGGTGATAGATACATTTATATACCTATCTACTTAATAATCTCAATTTCTCATCGAAGAACATTTTACCAACATAATCACACAAAAACTTATACTCCAAACACTTCCGTATCCATCTTCACAACTCTTCTTCTAATGACTCATCATCTTCAATTACCCGTGACAATGGCTCACCTTCTACAGCATATCACCTAAACACTTGACGATCTTTTGACTGCCTCAGTGATCGAAGTTTCATCTCCATCGGAATGATGAAAGAATACCTATATTGTAGCAATCCACTACTAGACACAAGCCTCTTCCAAGTTGTACCACATATCACGTTTTTCAACTTCCTGAATACAGTTTGAAAAGGCCTTGCTATCGTGTCAACGATTTATCTAAATGTATGGGCCTGACAGGTGGCCACCTATTGCGGAAATTGTTCGAAAGAGTCACCACGGGTTTAAGCAAGAGTCTGACGCTCCCTTCCGCTCCGCCCAGACCGTAAGAAGTCATTTGATGATTTCCAAACTATAAGAAAGGTATAAATATTATACTCTCGTTCTCCAGCGTCGGCCACAGCAACAGATGTTGAATAAGGAATTATATAAGTATACTAATAAGGAACAAACATCTACTTATCCATAAAAAAGTAGGTGGCCACATCACAAGCGTTGGAGGCGTCGTTCAGGTCATGCAGATTTCTGGACATAATATTTCCATTGCACTAATCTTTCACGAAACTATAAAAGTCTACATTACATTATCCTCCTGTCCAATTGTCGACCAACTTAATTAACCTGTTTCACATCATTATGACATAATAGCTAGCAGTCTGTTGCAATGTCTGTCTGTCGAGTGCATTATGTCGCATACTCTAATGACATGCCACTAAATCATACGGTCATGACATATTTCCCTCGACGCTGCCATGCGGCCTCCATTTTATGCAATTATGTGAGATTATTCGATTGATTTAAACGTAGGCGGGGTAATTTAAGCTACTGTTTAGGTTTGAGAAATCGTTTTTCTTCTATGCTCAATAGTCTAGCAAGAACCTCTTCTGGATTGTTGCTCGCCTGGTAGTATCATCGTTATGGCAGCCTTGAATCACCTACTATTGGATATAGGGCTCCTGCTTCTCTGCCATACCGGATCTGTGTTTTCCTCATACAAGAGTTGTATGCAACTTTGCTTGGTAGAATGGTCGTGGTCGGCGGAAAGCGGGAACAAAATCCTGGAACTCTTGCTGCTGAATGAATGAATGAAGTTTTTCTCTTCATTCACTTGAAAGATATAAAACAATGTCACGATTAAAAACGTTATTTTACAATGCTAATGAATAAATAATTAATAATACCTGACAAAAACAAACACCTACAAGTGTTAACCGCACACCATGTTAGTCAAAGGATAATTAATACCCATATCTAAGTACACGACCTTACAACCATTTGTCCATGTTTACTTACAATGGCACAAACACATTAGCCCAGTCTGCAAGAAAACTTAAACACACAAGTGTTTAATATGCACAGTTGCACAGGTTGTTGTTCGGTAGGGAAACAACCTGTGCATTGTAATGACCATTTAATTGAACACGCTGTCATTACCTATAGTAATTAACTTGTCTCAGACAGACTTATCCGTGGACTCACCGAAACTAGTTGATTAACGTTAATGAGACGTAATCTCATGATTAATTGAAGGAACATTGGTCGTTGGAATAGGAGCAGATGTCAAAGTGTCAGTTTAATTAAAAAATAGTTTAAAACAGACTGAATGATGACAATTTATAGATCGTATCACAGCTGACCACACAAGTTCTTGACCAGTCTAGAAAACATCCCCACAAAGACATTTGACACAAAATTTAGTCAAGCTTTGAAAACAAAAATTGACCTCATTTTCAATAGTGCGTGATAAATTACCGATACAAAACCACATCTGTTTAAAACACGGCACGTAGCAGGTGAGTTAATACAGCCTAGAAATATCTGGCATACTTAACGTATTATGATATTCTGCGTCCTACCTAAAGATGACTAAAGTTTTGAGGAGGTGCCAGATGTTAATCAGCTATTTTTTGAGCTCTCAGTAAGTTGAATCTTAAGGCTTCTAAGGATAGAGTATCAAGTCAGACTTATACTCTAAGCAAGTCAAGATGTGAAGGTAGACCGTTGACATATTGAAAACGAATGATAATTTTTAGTAGTGAGAAAGTGATTAGGAAGATCCAAGAGGTGCTCAGCAAGCTGATTGTATTGACACTGTCAAGTCCGATGCCAATGTCCAATGTGTCCCAGTGAACTTTGGTCCTTTGAGTCACAAACATAACTCACCAGAAATGATCATATCGCTGCCTACTCAGGTGATGTAGTCTGTTGATTGTTTGCCTGACCTTGCGTATAATCGACACTTGTAATAACAAGCCAGGATTATGCACCTATAATGCGTATATTCAATCAATGAGATACTTGCTGAGTGATGTCGACTTATTACGTGTACGTTTATCGCAAACAATGATCCACTGTCATCGTATAATTAGTAACCAGCTCTTATGCATGTCCCTGGCCTGACTCCTTGCTATAGAAATACTAGAAGTCTTGGTATTCTGTAAAATTATGGAGTCAATGGTCTAGAAACGGCAATTCATTTGTTCGTTAATGCGTTGTTGTATTTCTAATGGTTGTCTTTCAATGAGTTAATATTACAGACTTATCATCTACGTCAATATGACGTCAAAGTGATTTCTATTGTGTGAATTGTCCAAAAATAGTTTTATTTTACCGTTATTTGTATATTTTCATGACCATACACTTGTTCAAATGGTCTTTTGAGGGGTCTAGATGAATAATATGTAAAAGATAAGCATTAAAAAAATAGTTACTCCGTGACTAAAAAGTTTTATTAACAATCGTTTTGCTACCACATCTTCAAATTCCATATATTCCAAAATATCACATCATTCACCTGATTCTAATGTTAAACCCAAAAACATAAATTCACAAAACTATAAATTCGTAAATCTGTCAAGTCTCTTAGCAATCACTCGACAAGTCTTGTGCTCGTCTCTTACTAGTTCACTGATCGTTTTTCCATTAATTACGTAGTCACCATAATCAACTTCTAGAACCGTATCATAGCCAAGTTTGACGGCAAGCTTTTGTGAATAGACCGATGTTACTTGGGCAGTTATTATAGTCGGAACAGCTCCAGCATTTGTAATCTCCCCATCTTCAGAATCTATGGGAGTTTTAACGTTTTCACCTTTATACAATTGTCGACTCAATCTATTTGCCGATAGACCCAACAACCATCCAATATTATTCTTCTTGTAATCTGGCAACGTAGCTATATACATTGTTTCTATCAAACAATGAGCATTGTACCTTTTAAATACATCGGCTTTTGTATCAATGTCTATGGTAAAGTCGTAGAAAGCTTTAACTGCTTCGTGTTTACAATTTTTCCTTAATTTTTCATAGAAGCTTTCAACTTTTGGGTCTAGCACCTAAGTAGAAACAGATGACGTCATTTATATTAAGCCAAAATATTGAAAACAAAATTAATTAGAATTGGTACATAAAATTAGTTTACCTGGATCTTGTTGAAAATTACGCCAACTATTTTATTGGTGCTTGTATTGTTTGCCACTATACTGACACCGTCTTTAGCTGCGTCATAGCACGTTTGAAGAAGCTCTTCAGCAGCGCCAGGTTCTTCAAGTAGACCAACGGCTTTACAAAGAGGCTCAGTTTTGAAAAACGACTCCCGCATCACTTTTAAAGCTCCATCCAGTGATTGGTATGTTAGAGGCTCGCACTTCACTACTCCATCTTCTGATACTGCCCATGTTTTATGCAACTTCTTGCATGTGCTGGAATTATATTGATTAATTTAAATTTATTTTCCTTACACTTGTCTTATATTATTTTTATTTTATTTACCTAAAGAATCTTCGAATCATTTTAACTTCGACCCAACCCCAGTAAATTGAACTGAACACTTAACGAGACACCACACGAATGATTCCTTAAGGTCGAAATAGTTTATTTTTAATGTGAATATAGTTCCCACATTTATCGCAGTCAACATATCAAATTAAGAAAAATAAGACCAAAAATATTAAGAAAACAATGAAAACAAAAGACCACTTAATAATAAATAATAAAAATAATTAATTTGAAAGAAACAAGAAAATCAGTGGTAGGAATCAGTTGTTTTAATTATAAAAAGTGTTTACAAAATTTGCTTGTTGCAAATTTACTATGATATTATGTCAGCTCTTGTATGTATGTCTGTCTCTGTATGCTCTATGTTTATATCTAATTCCTACGCTATGTTATACAATTAAACTCTGGAATATGCTACCCCTTGACATCGAGAAAGCAGAGTCTAAATTTACCTTAAAACGTAAAATCCTAAAACACAAAAGCCTGTCATTCTTAGTTTGGTCTTCGTCATAATTATTATGAGTTCTCATAATCAGAATGATTATTATAAAACATCATATTTATTTGTTTATTATTTTAATATAAATAATATAATACATATGTATATACAGGTATATTTTATTATATTATTTGTATTTTCTTTCCGAAACAAAATTTTATTTCAATTTGATTTAATTGTTGTACATCTACCACAGTGTAGTCTTTTTAACCCAAAACTAGACTGTTAGAGAATGCCTTGTTGCATGAATTGCGCCCGTTTGCCACTATTGTACATACAAGTTTAAATTAATGTATATTACAATGATACACGACGTTACGAGCACCAGCGATAGTGTGTGTGTAAACCGTTCTAAATGCAATTTTTACCGTTATTGATGCATGACATGTGCGTCAGTGTGCTCTTGTACTTGTAAGCGGACGGACGTGTTACGCATCGCGCAGTAAAGTTTTTAAATTCTTGTGTTGTGATTGGTGAACATTGTATTTTTCGATTCCTTGTCGCTCCTGCGCTGACTTTACCGAGTGTTTACGCCCAGTGGGTGGAGTTAGAGAGAGATATCCAATTTCTGTCGGTTCATGGACCAAATGGTGTTTTAAAAAACTTTTTCTTTGAAAACGCTTAAAAAGTCGTTGCTTTGGCTGGAATCGAGCTTGTGCCGCGGAGGCCGCGCGCTGCTGTGTTGTGTGTTTGCGGACTCGGACAAGCGGTCCTCTGTCTAGGCAGTCGAAATAAGTATTCGATATCAGCTTACAGCTTTACCTTGGCGCCTTAGACAATATATATATATATTTTTATCCAGCTTCTGGGAGTGTTCATCTGTTATATTTTGTCAGCCATGCCACGTTTAGCACACTCCCCCACGTGCAGGTCTAAGACGTCCCAGCCCATACTTGAAACACAATCTGAACCTGATCTTTCTGCTGGTACGTCTACTTCCAAAACAACGGCCGATAATAATGAATTTATCAACATCACATCGCGGCCTGGTAAGCGGTTTCGGGGTGACGAGAGCTATGATGAGAAGGATAAATTTGAGGAACTCAAAAACATGCTGCTCTCTTGGAAAGCAGACCAAGACATCGTACTTAATAAATTAGTGACCGAGGTGGCTGAATTGAAACAACAGAATAGTTCAATTCAGAAATCTAACTTAGAGATTGAGAGGTCAATTATGTTCATCAATGCTAGTTATGAGGACATGAAATCCCGACTCGAAATTGTCGAACGTGAGTGCGTGGGGTATGAAAACCGTCTTTCTAACCTGGAACACAGAAATAGTGACCAGACAGTTGCAATACTGGAAGCTAGAATTGATGCAATGGAGAAGCAAGCACGCCAGTGTAACATTGAAATTTGTAACTTACCGGAGAAGCGCAATGAGAATCTGCTAACTGTGATACAAACTATTGGAACGGCTGTCAGTTTTCCTGTATCGCAGAACGATATAATATCTATAAACAGGGTCCCCCATGCGCTGCAAGGAGATAATAAGCCAAAGAACGTTATAGTTAAATTTAAATCACGGATTCTTCGCGACAACTTACTTAGCGCCTACCGGAAAAAGAAGAGTCTCAAATCCGACGAGCTGGGAATTTTAGGCGCTATAGTACCAGTGTACATAAACGAGCATCTTAGCTTAAAAACTAAGGCTTTGTTTCGGAAATGTAAAGAAGTTGCTCAGAAACAAGGCTTTAAATACGTCTGGATTAAAAATGCCGCGATTCTTGTACGTGAGAGAGACGGAACCGCGGCCTTTGCTGTGCGTTCTGAAATTGATCTCAAAAGGATTGCTGCTAATGAGAAAGCTAAAGCTTAATACTGTACCTTTCTGGAAATTAAGAAGTATCATGTACGCACTTCTTCTACCTATTTTTATCTGTGTATACAATATATGTCTATTTGTGAATGTTTTCTTTATCCAGGTCTACATGCTATTGTTTTCATATACTTTTATTTTTTATGTGTTATGCTATTTGATCATTCTGTTGTTTTTTAAGAGAAGTAATATGGTTTGTATTTGGCCCCGTCTTATGTCTATAATATGTTATATAGTCATGCTGCCCAGGGAATTATCTATTGATAAAAATAAATCTAAGATTTACTTAGTCTGGAACGATTGTATATTGGATGTCAAATTTTACACTGCAATGTTTTGTACAGCTGTGCTAATTTGTTTAAACGTTAACAGTTGTTATCTATGGCTACTAATAACATTCTAATATATTACCAAAATTGTAGAGGAATTCGTACTAAGTTGCATACGCTTTATATGAGCATCATGTCATATTCGTATGATGTTATCATACTAACTGAAACCTGGCTTATTCCCAGTATTCATGATAGCGAGTTTATTGATGATCGCTACACTATTTTCAGATGTGATCGTGATCGTTTAGCGACAAATAAACGTGAGGGTGGAGGTGTCTTAATAGCTATACTGCGTGGGCTACGAGCCACCGCGAAGGTGACACAATTTTCTTATAACTGTATCGAACAGCTTGTGGTTCAATTACCTGCATCTCAGCCTCACAAACACCACGTCTTTACTGTAGCATACATACCACCTCGAACTAGTGATTTAATATACAATCAATATTTTCACATGCTACAATCTATCGCAAATGATTCTGCTACCGAGTCATTCTTTTTTGGTGGTGATTTCAACTTGCCTGACATAAAGTGGATAGATCAGGGTAATTATGTAGTCGCAGATAACTCTACCTCAAGCGGCCAGCTTATATTAAATTTCATGTCAATAATAAACGGTTCGCAATACAATAAGATCACGAATCATCTTGGACGGATACTTGATTTATTTATCTCGAATATAGACTGTCAGACTGTAGCTTGTACGTCAATACTTCAGGCTGATGCATACCATCCTCCTTTTTCCGTATTCATGGACCTCAACATGCAATTTACTCCTATGAAATGCCATTCTACACCTAGGTATAATTACCACAAAGCAAAATATTCTGATATTAATGCGGAACTCAGTTCTATTAATTGGGAAAACATTCTCGCTCATCTGTCTGCTGAACAGGCTGTCAACAATTTTTATGATGTTTTATATGGAATAATTAGAAAATATACTCCAGTAACTCGAATTAGAAATACACAATTCCCCGTCTGGTTTACGCCTTCTTTAATACGTATCTTTAAAAATAAAGAACGTGCTTGGATCAAGTGGAAAATTTATGGAAACTTATATGACTACAATCACTTTTCGAGTTACCGTAAATTATTTCAATGTGAATCTGTTATTTGTTTTAAAAATTATATTAACTCAGTTGAAGAC
Source organism: Hecatera dysodea (assembly GCA_905332915.2). Taxonomy (NCBI): domain Eukaryota; kingdom Metazoa; phylum Arthropoda; class Insecta; order Lepidoptera; family Noctuidae; genus Hecatera; species Hecatera dysodea. The sequence goes on along the minus strand of HG995288.1, from coordinate 20,592,010 downwards.
AGTATACCTAAAAGTATGAAGTATTTTTGGACATATGTATCTAGCAGAAAGGGCAAAGTTAACTATCCAGGTAATATGTATCTTAAAAATGCCTCGTGTGATAGCCCTACTGAAATATGTAATTTGTTTTCTACTTTCTTTGCTTCTGTCTATGAATCTTCCACTTTCGATCCAGAGAATTGGGAACCCTCAAACAAATATCAGGATAGCTCTTCATGTATACCCGATATTTTCCTCACAAAAGAAGTTGTACATAGTGCCATCAAACTAATTGACCCGTCTAAGGGCGCTGGCCCTGATGGTATACCGCCTACTTTCTTCATTAAAACGGCCGATAACATCAGTAATGCATTGCAGTTAATTTTCAATAAATGCTTACATGATGGTGTTTTTCCTACTGTGTGGAAACAAGCATTTATAACGCCTGTTTATAAAAGTGGAGATAAAAATGATGTTGAGAATTATCGCCCCATATCTATTCTTTCCACCTTGTCGAAGCTCTTCGAGAGACTAGTGCACGGCGCTCTATATCCTCAAATTCATAGTCTTATTATTCCTGAACAACATGGATTCGTTAAACGACGGTCGACTACGACGAACCTTATGGTTTTTACCAACTTTCTTTTTGAAAATATGGACAAGAGAGTCCAGGTAGACGCTGTGTATACTGATTTTCGGAAGGCTTTTGACAAGGTGGACCACACAATTCTTCTGGAAAAGCTTGCATTCAATGGAATCCGCGGCAACTTGCTTCGATGGTTTGCATCATACATTTATAACAGGACACAAAAGGTCGTTGTTAATGGGTTTGAATCTGAGATGGTGACGGTTAAGTCTGGTGTTCCTCAAGGGTCCATTTTGGGGCCCTTGCTTTTCATTATATATATAAATGATATAAAGCATTGTTTTGTTAATGCGAAGTTCGTATTGTATGCGGATGATATGAAAGTCTATAAAGATTGCCAAAAAGTTGATGACTGCCTACTTCTTCAAGAAGATCTAAATAGGCTTAATAGCTACTGTGTAGAAAACAAACTCTTTCTAAGTCTTCCAAAATGCCATAGTATATCTTTTACTAAAAACAAAAATAAATTAAACTTTATGTATACTTTGAATAACCAACAATTAAATATAGTAGAATCCGTTCGCGACCTTGGTGTAATAATTGATTCACGTCTACACTTTGACTTGCATATTGCAAACATAATCAATAAAGCCTTTCAAATGTATGGTTTTGTAATGAGATCGTCTATAGACTTTGTGCGACCCTCTACTTTTTTGGTATTATATAAAACATTAATAAGGTCTCAATTGGAATACGCCGTTCCCATCTGGAAACCGTTCTACCTCAAATACAACATTAAATTAGAATTAGTGCAGAAAAAGGTTTTACGTACAATAAATTATAAATGTTATCACTCTAGGATTCCCTACAAACAATTATTACAGAAATATAATACTTTAAGTTTAGAGTCTCGGCGCACACTTCTGGTGGCCATGATGCTGCATGGTTTGTGTAATAATAAATTTGATTGTATTGATATCACAAACAAATTACGCTATACAGTGCCCCGAAATGTATACATACGGGCGGCACGCGTGCCTCGATTGTTCCATGTGGACTCATGTAGGACCAACGCCGGAGCGCGAGTGCCTCTTCGTCAGCTTGTGGAAACCTATAACACACACTTCATGGGCATAGATATCTTCTCTTTTTCTAGTGTAAAATTTAAACATCTGGTTATAAAAACTTTATCACAACAATAAATTAATATCAATTTACTCTTCCGGTTCCTATTTATTCTCATGTTAATCCGTGGACAATGGTGTGGGTTATATGTTTAGCAATTTATTATTTTAAGAATAGTTTTATTTAAACCTTAACATGTAACTGTTTTTTGTCCCTAATAAATAAATAAATAAATAAATAAATGACAAGCACACACCTGTTCAAATGAACTTCGAAAGGCACAAATTATACACAGTAACAAAGAATGTAATAAAACATCATTAGATAGCACATAAAGTAAAATACTTATGGCTGAAATGTCAATACGTAGTGTATAATCACGTTCACATTGTTCCTCAAAAGACAAGTACTTTGAAAATTGGACCCAAAGGACCAAAAAATATTCCAGCTTTGAAGCAGAAAATGAAAATGCAACGTAACAGAAAATTTTGAAAATATTTTTTGACTTGATACAGAAATGTGATTAGAAAGGTTGAACTTATGTGACTAAAAGAGTAAGGACTGTAAATGTTGATGATAAGGGAGGGAGAGGGAGGCTACAGACAATATGGATGCATTTCCCAGACAGGAAATGATATGAGAGAAGAGGAATTAATGATGAGCGTGACAGTAGACGAGAAAATGGAAGAAAAAACCGTTACTCCAACTCCAAGTGACATGGGACAAGTGTAGAAAGATGATTACGAACTCCAGTGCGTATGGACTTTCCCATTTATCTGATGTTTTTAATCTGTTGGCACTATAGATTAGATAATAATCTCTGTGCTACATGTTTGTAGTGCGAGAAAGTGGCGCCTACGCAGCCTACGGCGATTTGACGGTGAAATCATGACGTATGCTATGTTGATAGTGTATAGTAATTTGGTATATATACCTCTATTTTTAGATAGGGAACCATCAAATGACTTCTTCCGTTCTGGGCGGAGCGGAAGGGAGTGTCAGACTCTTACTGACTAATACCCATCCGTGTTCCTTCTAGTGCCCTTTGCGTTCCAGGACTGCGGTGACTAGTTCGAACACAACCCAAAGCCGTTCCCTGGTCTGAATCATTTAATTAGTTCTTTTTAATGCTATCTTGTGATCTTACAATGTTATTTCTTCTGTTCTTTCTCAGTTAATACCGCTTTTCTTAAGATTGGGAGCGTTGTAGGCGTGTGTAACTCTTTGCGGAACCGACTCACTGATCCGGATCACTGAAGTGATTCAAAAGATTGGTTCACTAGCAACGTTTCAAACGCATCATTTGGATCTGGAACACTTCGCGCGACACGTCGCTCGCGAGGCGACTGAGCCACGAGCGAAAGAGACAAATTGAGACACTGAGTAACTAAACTATTGACTCGCGTCGTATGAGAAGTGTATGATTCAATTCGTACGGATTTTCGCTGTCAGTATTCATGGACGTAAAAATGACCACTAAGGCGCTTATGTATCAAACACTATACGGTCGTTTTTTGCATGCAATGTGTGTATTAACAAGTTATCATTTTACGTTGATGCGGCACTTGTAATAATTATTGTTTATGTTCGTTCGCGCTTGTTTACGAAAACTTATTGAGTTCCAATTGAGTTCACTGTTTAGAATTTCTTTGCGTAGTGATGATTATTGTAATAAACGCCCGCGACGTAACTTTGTGTATTCGAAACATTCTGTAGGTAATTGAATCTTTTGAGTCGATGATCCAAATGAGCCAAATGAAACATATCAGTGTTCCGGAACATTTCAGTGTTCCAGATACAAATGTTCCAATCGCAAAAATGATACACTTTGCCCACCTCTAGAGCGTTGATCCTCAAGAGAATAGAGTTAATTATGTAAATCTCGATCTAAAACTCCGGAGAGTATATATTTTTATTATACAGTAATATGATGACTAACTTCTGTTTTTTCTTCATTATTTGATTGGAACGCAAAAAAAAGTTACCCAGCAAGGTTTTTATAACTGCGTACGTCGTAGGCAGAGGTACTAACCTACGTGAATTTGATAGTCTAATGGGCATTCATAGTCGTTGGCCAACGACTCTGTTACGCAAGCAAGCGAACATTTCTAACACTGATGGTTCATTGGCAATATTAGATTAAAGCGAAAAGCTAGATGACGTCACAATATTTTCAATCTCTACAACTCCTGAAAATGGATTTAATAATGGGGATCACCAGAGAAGCGTCGAAATAATAAAGATTTTTTTTTTTGGGATTGGATATCATTAACCACTCTGCTCGACAAGATTTTGACATTTGACACACTAGCTGAGTCGACGGGGTGTTGCATGTTACGTCATGATTTTCAGAAATTATCTCAACTTTCAGCATCTTAATTAACTATGATAAATTTGTTTCTGCAGCAATTTTATACGATAAGTTATTGAGAAATATCTTAAATTACAACTTAAGATCGTTCAAATCACGTCAGTCAACTTAAAAATGCGTCTAAAATACGCATTACTACACCCTTCCAAAAGATAGTCGTCTTAGATTTGCTAAAATTATATATGTAAATAACCTTCTTGCTTGCTAAAAAGAGGCAAAACCGCAAAATCAAGACATATTCATTATATTTGCGGTGTTTATTTGTCATTTTCTATACGCAAGTTAATTTAAAATACGGTTCAATTATGACAAAAAAATATTACTTTTCAACTGTGATGGCAGTGGTGTTCGAGGCTAAAAAACATGAAAATTATGAATTCCAGAAACCCAAACTCCACTTGAGGAGTATAGTGGTTTGTTCATCATTAGATTATTTGACGAATTCATCCATATTTCTAAGGAAATATGTAGCGGTAATGAAGTTTTTTGGTATCCAAAGTCAAAGTTTCGCGCCAACTGTGTTTGTTTACGTTTCTATTTCACACAAAAATCACACACTCACATGTAAATACTATTACAAATACACATTATGATTCTAAATATCGTGAAGAGTAAGAAAAAGCCCAGATCTAAATGCAATAAACAAACACACATCCAATAACACGTAATATTCATTACCGCTAATTTATTTTTGTTTAAAATCGTCAGCCATTTTGATTTTTTTAATGCTAGGGTGTGGGAAAACGATTATTATAATCGATGGTTTTTTTATTTCGTTTAACTCGATAAATATAAATGAGCAATTATGATAAATCGATTATTAAAAATTAGCGCAAAATATTTTATTTTTCATAAAATCCAATAAGCATTTATGAAAACCATATTTGCGCTTTGTTAAGTAATTTAAATAGTTCTTTTTTTGGAAATTAACGAATAAAATCAACTGAACAAATTAATCGGACCCGTGCGGATTTCGCGCCAAAATGTCTATTTTATTCAAAATTTAAATTCAGAACTAGAATGCGCTCGTGATTCAGAAATATTTATTATATTCACATATTTTTATCTCTATATTGACTATGGTACCTATGGTTAGGTAGTGGATCGGTTTGAACTTTGATATAATGTTATTTGAATTCGATATGCTATATAATTTGATAAGTTTTTTTAATAAAATATACTATATTACAGAATGTTTGTTGAAAGTATGTACCTATGTATGTAAGTAGGTGTATATATATATGTATTTCTGTAGTTACGTCTATTTCTTTGGAACGTCCGGTAGCCTAAAGTCCTAAACGGCTGCATAGGTTTTTCAAATCAGGTATCATTCGATTAGTCATAAATGCCGAACTGTCATAGGCTACCCGAATTTTGAAAAAAAAAAATAGTTTTTTATTCGAGACACACTCACGTCATTCTGCCTAGCCTTTTCTTTTTCTATGTTGGGTTCGGCATTTTACATAGAGCGATTGCTTATAAGACCTCCACAATCTAGTAACTGAGTAGAACATACCTCTTGGCAATGTTGGGGTTACATTAGTTTGTGGCCTAGCGTCTGTCTAAGATGTTCGAATGACAGCCGGCATCAACGACATGCTTTCCAAGCCACGGTGGAAACTCAATTTCTATTAAATGGTCACCCATCCACTAGCCGATCTCGGCAAGTGTTGCTTAACTTCGAAGTTCGATTTGTGCGGACATTATTATTTATTTATTAAATATGTGCATTAAAAAAGCTCTATAAAGCAAAGGACCACTCACTCATGTCACGCATACTCACGCATTTGAAACGATTCAGATGAAATTCGGTGGGTAATAATTATGAATTCCCGCAACCCAAACAAGATTCCGGCTCGCACTTTACCCGATTTTTTTTTCATGGAATTTGATCGCAGATTCGTGATTAGGAACCCTATAAACCATGAAAATAACACCCATAACAAAAAACTAGAAAAATCTAGTCGGTGCCATTTTCACTTATAATACTTATTCAAATTTATTGAGATAGAATATTCCATTTTCATAACATTATAAAAAAAAATCTGATACCATTACTCACTCTAGATAAAAAATATTTTTTAAATACCAGTGTAAATTGGTCTAGACCTACTTAACATACAATACATAAACTATAATCTTGGTATTTCGTACGCAACCAGCTGAAAGTATGATCTAACATAAAACTCTCAGTAATTTAAAAGGAATAAAATATTTTTCATTCTTGTTTTGAACAACATAGACAATTCTGCGCAAATTAACCTTGGGTCCGATAATCTGTTGAGTAGATTTCTTTCTTTATTGTAGAGAATCCTATTTGAATTACATAAGAAAGCATAAATAATAATTATGATTAATGCTTATTGTATTTTTTGCCTTACACGTATTTTTCCTAATATTTTAGTTACGAATTTAAATTAATCGATTAGGTTGAAATAAAAAATAAATCGATTCGCATAATCGTTTTGGTACACCCTAACAATAAAAAAAAACAATAAGAATGATGGTTGATGGCGATTATCACATTTATGCACTTCGATTTTATTTATGAAAATTAGTAAACTTGTGGGTTAAATATTAAAGAATTAATGGCGCTAAGATATGAGCATTTTATCTAATTGTTTTAATTAAAGCCCATACATAAGATTTTTTAAGTGGCTTTATCAAAAATGCAATTATAAATTAGGATGTCGTATGACGTAACTCTGAGGTCCAATTGGTACTACAACCGAGCCGGCGGAGGTTTGCATGTCTAGTACCAATTGGTACTACTACCGAACTATACGGTTAAATAACTCCTCCCGCTCTGGGCGCACCGGAAAGATCAGACTCTTACTGACTAATACCCACTTGCGTTCCTTCAAATGCCCTTTGCGTTCCAGGGCCGCAGTAACCCTTTCGAAAAATTTCACAACCATGACAGGCACCGTCCCTAGCGGGCTCCGTCCATTTTTTTTTAAACGTTGCCCTACCCTAGGAATTTCTCGTGTATCGTGAGTGCAATTACAAAAATATATGCATACTCACATACACAATAGCTAGACCCGGAACAACTGTCTGTAGACCATACAAATACTTGTTTCGTGGGGGAATCGACCAGCGCGAGAAACACAACTCGACATCGATCCGGGCCTGGTCCTTATAGGTCAGTGAGCTCCCTATAGCCTCCGGTCCGCAGGCCCGCGCCCCTACGGTGGCCGGGAATCACCGTGCTACTCCTGACCCCCCGGGGCATTTTCTTCTGCACCGGCTGGGGCATGAGGTTTGCCACTCCCTCACGTGCCCAGCTTCATTCTTCTCTTGCATTACTGCTTCGCGCTTCGCAGAAGGAAACTGCTTCCCATGCCCTCTCGCTCCGATTCAGCTGTCTTGAATACCGCCACGAATACGGCCAAAAGCGAAGATTTATCAATGAACTAAATTACAGAGAAATCAGAAGGTTCTAGGAGAAAACTACCTTAACATAAGTGCTTCGTTAAAAATCAAACGCATTAGACGTTAATGCCCCAATCACGATGTTGTTATAAATTCAATGAAATCGTGTCCCAACAATTTGTTCGTAAGTGGAAAATATTTGTGTGGTCGACGTCAAATATTGTTATCAATTATTTATATTATATTGCTATTTTCAGCTCGTTTGTCATGCAATATACTAAATGTTAAACTTCCTATATTTTACCTCCTGAATGTTAAGAGTCCTCATATATGTACATACAAGGCTTATTTACACTAAGGTGCATATAATAATATATTAAATATCAATAAATTTTACTGTCAGCCAATTATGAAGCGGATATGTAGCGCTTGCCAGTACCATGGGGTCTCAACTCGAACAAAGTATAATTAGTTAGTAAAAATAAATCATAGATGGCAGCATAGGTAACAATAATGAAATTAACAATCACTAAAAAGCGTTATACGATCGATTTTGGCTGAAGTAAGTTAAGTAAAAATCAAAACTTCCTTGTTTAATGTTGATTTAGCTATTTACACTCATAAATCACGTACTTTCAACAAAAACTATAAATTAAGCCTTTTACTTCAATTCGATCTTATAGAATTTTAGAAGTAGTTGAAAGTAGAAGACTGTCATGCTGTTTATTTAGAACTCTTTGCAGTAGATGGCGCTTTACTCAATTTTTCTTGTCATTGCCTAAAGTGTCTCGAGCTACAATCGTTACCTACCTACTAAATAAACGTTCAGTGTAAATCAAATAACATTTTTTTTTCTTAAATCTTGTGTTATAAAAATAATAATTGAAAAAAAATGTTAATGTTTTTGGTACATAATTATCAGATCCCGAAACAATAAAACTTTTAATACAATAGAAACTTTAAAAGTAGGTATCTTTCAATGTCAATTCTATTTCCGTCATGTCCGTCGGAACACTGAGTGAAATGAAACACGATATTATGCCTTATTGCTAATACAAATAGAGAATTAAGCCGCGTGAATCCGCCTTTGCCCCGTTGTATCAATTGGATTTGAGCGGCTTGTTATTGTCTTTGTTGACTGTTATTACTTGCTCAGTTTCAAAGTTATTTTCTCCAAGTCCAATATTTTTTGTTTTCTTTACGTATTTTTAGAAAAGACACCTCTCTATGACTATTATACCAGGAACCTGGAAACTGGACAAAGAGTCTCGCACACATATATTATATATACCTAAATATATATGTCGTACATATACATACATATACCTATATATGTGCAAGAGTCTGTCCAGTTTTCTAAGCTAGTAAAAACTTCGGATTTTTATTTAACTCTGTTTAGAATAATTGATTGTGTAGGTAGTAGGTATGTTTTGATTTAAGTAATGCAGGCGTGTACGCGACTGCGTAGGTATCTGACTTAACTGTGTGTGTAGGTAGTCGGTAGTTGCCGTGTGGTAGGGCAAATAGGAGACACAGGTTTCCGATAGTTTGTTTATTGGAACGAAGTTCCTTATCGCGCGTTGTGAAAGGGGGCTAGACGGAAAAAAATCATACGAAAAGTTGTAACGACACTTTTTAACCGACTTCTAAAAAAGGAGGAGGTTCTCATTTCGGATGTTTGTATTTCTGTGTCACGATTTGGATGGGTGTGTTAAGCAACTCTTGGCAAGGTTGCGAAAAGGATGGGTGGAGTTAAGCAGCTGTTAGTGAGGTTACGATTTGGATGGGTGTGTTAAGCAGTTATCTATACTAATATTATAAAGCTGAAGAGTTTGTTTGTTTGTTTGTTTGTTTGAACGCGCTAATCTCAGGAACTACTGGTTCGAATTGAAAAATTCTTTTTGGGTTGAATAGACCCTTTATCGAGGAAGGCTTTAGGCTATATATAATCACGCTTAAGCCAATAGGAGCGGAGCAGCGATAAAGAATGTTTTAAAATCGGGGATTCCACGGGGACGAAGTCGCGGGCAGCAGCTAGTGTTTGATATATTTATATGTGTGTGTGTGTGTGTGTGTGTCTGTATGTACATGTACAATTTTTTATTTCATACTAAAGCATCGACTACTTAGGTACAAACTTTAACATCAAGGAAGAAGACAAATGCACAAAGATGTAGACAATATCGTGAGAGAAAGAAATTACAAAATACAATTGTAGGTACAAAACATAACTGCAGAGAGATCAGATGAATTTAGTGAGACTAATCAATTAGGTACCTAAAACTTTAAATCATCATTCAGGTGCGTAAGTATGATTTTTCAAGACAAGACAAGAACTTCATTCCGTCCGGGTGTCCCTTGACACCTCTCAAATTTTTTATGTCCATGAAACAAAATTTGGCGTAGGTATATGTATAACTATCTACCTACTGGTCACTTTGTAACATTATACCTATAAGTTTTATTATGTATGTACCTAGGAACCTAGGTACTTGCTTGGAGTATTAAATTATTTTTATAAAAATATTATACAAGTAGCTACTTGTATTGTTTCCTCCTCTCCTAGTACCTACCTATACTCCATTCACAAAAAGATTAGATATTGGAACAAAATTGTTTCAAGGTTAAACGCTTGCCGAGGTCTGTCTGTGGATGGGTGACGTGAAGATCTCATCAAGTCGGAGGTAAAATACTGGTATTCAACTGAATCCGGTGCAAATATAATTATATAGTTCGGAAAAGGTTAGACAGATGAACATTGATTTGAGTAGAGTAGATAATAAAAACAAAAAAAAAAAAAAACAAAAACCAATAAGAAAAAAAAAAACAAAAAAAAACATGATAAAAAAAATTGAATAAGTAGGTACCTACTTATTGTAAAATTCGCCATAGCGACCAATTCGACTTTAGTAAGTTAACGAAGCGCGTATAGGAATAAACCATTCAGATAGGAGAAACATGGAGATGCTGCGTTATTCTAACATTTGCTTAGGTATACAAATATGAGTGAAATATGATTCAGAACTTGAAATATCGTTATGTCTCATTCTTTCTAGTGAGATAATCTTATTTGATAAAAGAGACAACTATATTTTAAGTTGTTGCTAATTATGGCAACATTTTATCGTGACGTAGTGACAGTTGTTAATTTGTTATATTATTGAGATTTGCGAGAAAATTAGGTACGAGGTTTTTAATTTTAAAACTACATGTAAATATTGGAAAACAGAAACTCAACATGCCTGTGTGTTGTATTGTGAAATGTGGTGCATGAAATAATCAAAATCAATCACAATTGTCTTTGCACAGGTTAATTGCCGGTTTTCATGCATTAATACTCACAATAATACACATTCGATGATATTATTGTAACGTGATCATGAATTTATGGCTAAAGTATTGATATTTGGGTTAATTTCCATGTAACAGGCCTTTTTATTATTTGTTAATTCATTCGTTTATTTACAAACATATCATAATGGAATACTGTTGTACCGTTGCCGACTTGCCGTAATAGTCTCCGAAACTAGTTCCGCTGCTGAAACATTAACATAAATACTCTTGCGTCTTATTCAGACTTATACCTTATAACAGACACTTAAGTTTTATTTATTTATATAGATAACAGAAGGTAAGATAACCTAGGTACTCATCTTTTTCTGTTACAATTACAATGGACTTTAAGTAAGTACCTACATAATATTAGGTATGATCCAAACGTGATTAGTAAAACTCGTATTTAATATCGATACTCGTTATAGTAACACCTATGTCCCTTGATTGATACATCCCTAGCAATGGCAGCCATTTTATATTTATAAGTATGCACCCTTTTTTTGTAGGTATTTCCAGTCCATACTTTTCTATGTCAATGGAATAAACGCAACTGCACGAAGATAGGTATATTTATATACCTACCGATTTATGCTTTGGAAACACACCGTCTTCTACTTAAGCTGAAAATTGCTAGCTCAAACACAAAAATTAAACTATTAGGTACGACAACCAACTCGAAGATAAATTTTGTTGTATTGTTGTATTTGTCCTAGAACGAACGGTGCGATGTCATACTCGATTGGAGAGAGATGTAGAGAAACAATAATTGAAAAACGACGCCATCTAGTAGTATTAATTTCACCGCATCGATGACACCTAGTATCTAGGCTGTCTCCTAGATGGCGTTGTAAAACTACAGTCTCTGGAAATCAGTGAGCCGCTGATGCTACCATCTGTCGTAAAAATTAAGATAATAATATAGTTAGTTCAATAGTAAGACTTAGGGAGGTGTCATTTCTTTGTATGGGATTGGGTATCTGTACTGTAGTATTATATTATCTGTGCCAGTACCGTTAGTTTGAAATAGATCTCAAAAAATTATAAACTCTCAATAAATCTGTTCTGACATATTATATTTCCCATATACATTTATATGCACATAAACACTTCCTATACCTATGGGTATGTAACACTGAACTTGTCAATAATATGGACTTACCCATTATAATCGTATATTTATTTGTTGTACAACTAAGTTATGGACAAAACATAATCTTAATATTTACAAAACACAACTAAACAAGATATAATACTCGTATAGACAATATATATATGTATAAGTGGAGTAAAAAGCAGAAAAGACTCATAGGACATCGAAAAATTCGTCCACATTGCTGTCAACGGAAAAAATTGCCAGAACACTGGCCGCATTGCCACGTTGAGTGGCAATGCTGATTCGTTGACCAAAGAAAAGGTCAGCCCTCTGGTCACGTGAAGAGTCAATTGACTTCTTAGTTTCTTACTGATTTCACGAAAAAGTCGAGGAGGACTCCCATAATAATCGATTGAAAAATTCTTCGGCCGGGAGTTGAAACCAAACGATGAAACTTTTCAGGAATCTACACGGTGAAGGATAGCAGGACTATTATTTTTCTTGGGCAGTGTCTATTCAGAAAATTCCTTATACAGGTTGCATTGTTTCTTGCCCTCAACCACTTGACCTTATTAGTGTTCCGTACCCAGAGGCCCACGGGATCCTGTTACTAAGCCTTCACTGTATGCCCGTCTGTCTGTCAGCGGTCTGTATATCATGAACCGTAGTAACAGGTAGACAGTTGAAATTTTTACTGTGTGTATTTCTGTTGCTGCTATAAAAACAAATATTTTATTGAATCTTGTACGATGGTACGGAACCCTTTATGCACGAGTCCGACTCGTCGTCTTTTTACTTAAGTAATTCGTATTAAAGTCGACCACATGATAATTGATTAATGCTTCACTTAAAATTTCCGCTTACCGAGCAAAGGTAACAAACATCACACATCCTCTGAACTTGACCGACTTTATCAACTGTTGAAGCAATTCCGCTTCTCAGTAACAACCTTTATAGCATTATTTATACAGTCATGTATGACTAATTCTCAATGTCTCTTTATAATATTAATCTGATTTAAATCTATACGGACGTCATTTATCCTCAGGTTTTAAATATCTTAATTTTAATTAACTTTCCACTGTGTTCATCAATTATTATTTCTAAATCAAATATCTCTATTCAGATTTCATACAACCATCATTGTCTTCCTGCCCTTGGCCTTTCGCATCACTTTGGCTTCTTCCATAATCCCCTATCACTTGTTATAGTATTATTCACTCCCTTTTCCTTACATATCATCCCTCATACAATACATCCATCTTTTCTTTATCTTAAAGTCATCTTACCTTTGGCCTCTTGTTCATTGTAACAGCACCTGAGCATTTTCAATTTCACTTTATGCTCTTTGACCCAAAAACTTCCGTCAATTGTCAAAGGTGGTTTCTTTGCAAATTAAAAGGACCTTGACAGGCTTCACAGCCAGCAACGATCCACTGAAACGCAATTCACATGATATGTCGCAAGACCAGAGAGCAACGACTGCGAATTGTGCAAGAACGTGCAAATTGTTTCGACAGTACAGATTCTGCATACAATGATGGGTTTTGTTATACTTTTAATTGAAATTGGTTCATTTCAGTTTGCACTTTAAAGTGAGGTCAATGTGGGGCAAGAGTTGTGATTAACATCAGAAGCAGTTGCTTTGTCGAGTGCATTGGTATCATCATCATTGTAAGAATTTGTTTGAGGTTGGTACAATATGTCTTCTTCTTCCGTATCTACTTCTGTTTGTCGTCATCTACTGAGAACAGGACAGCGAGGAAGACAGGAAGGGGACAACTACTGAGATGAAGACACGAACAGTCCGTAAGATTCACCGCGGCCCTGGAATGGGCAAAATGCAAAGGGCATTAGGAGAAACACGAATGGGTTTCAGTCAGTAAGAGTAGAACTCCCTTCCGCTCCGCCCAGAGCAGAAGGACTCATTTGATGATTTCCCATCCATAAAAGATACTCCTTCCTGGCCATATCTTGCACACAGTGTTACCATCATTTGTTTGAACTTCCATCGACTTCCGTCAGTACCACGTCATAGTGTGAGGTAGTTGACTTTAATGATTTCTTTTGATTATTAGGTATTAATAGTTTCCTATTCATATTCTCAATTAAGCAGGACCATTAATAAAGCTGTAAACCTGCAGCTGACCAGTTAAGGTTTCGTTATGTTTGTCCTGTTATTATATTTCCTACATAAAACGTTGATAGCATCTCATAATTAAAAATAATAAGAAAAACTTATTTTTCTACAGTTGGAGCTACCTATATATAATTTAGCTTGAGTTTTGCCTGGTCACTTTTGTATTTATTTGTTCAGTCAGGATTTACTGTCATATAATTAGATGTCTGCGGCTCTTCGGTACCAAATTATATTTACTAGCTACCGCCCGCGGCTCCGCCTGCGTGAATATCGTAACCTGACTGTCACTTTCTTCATAACTACCCCCGCACTCACCACTCCTTCCCTTCCCTCCCTTCTTTCTGAAATTATGTCTACTTTTCAGTCTGTACCCAGACGTGTACATAATATCTCCTAAAAGGATTAACAGCTATCTATATGTCTTTCTGTCGTCACGAGTCGTACTCATTAAGATAAGCTGGGCCACTGACCGCAAAACATAATGGCATAGCTCCAGTCGGCGGTCAGAGAATTATTATTGTCTTGCTTTAAGTAGATAATCATCGTTATTAGTTCAAGGGTTAGCTAGTAAATTAGTTTTCTGGTCGTGATGAAGGCCTCTCCAGTTCTTCCTTACTAAACATCATATAGTATAGATTTTTAGTTGATAATAAATCTTTATTGATCCAATAACTTAAAATTACACACAAGAGCTAAACAATCTAGAACTATACGTACATAGTAAAACTGTGATCGAAATCTTATGTGAAAAAAATGGTTGTGTTTTTAATCTCATAATAAAATGATTTTTTAAAGTTGAAACTTTAGAACCCCAAACTAGGCTAATAATGCCAGTATTTTGGGACTGTATTCCTCCTAAACAGCTTACTTAAACTAATTTACAGCATAAATGTCTATTTTACAAGTTGGAACTTAATAATTATTTTTTATTTTATTCTTTAAATTTACAACACAACAGCGATGAAATTACTTGATAACAGTAAGTTATATGTAGTAGCGTTTTTTAGATGGCTATAAAACAAGAGAACAGGAAGACAAAAGAATTGATGGATGGACTCTGTAAGATGATATATCTAGATTTCTAGAAAGAGACTTACTACGAGTCACAAGTAACAGAGAAATACAAAAGTAAAAGGCATATTGCGTCGACATAAAGATATTGCAATGAGATGTTATTGAAGTCTATGATTTTTAGCAATTTTCTAAATGCTTCTTTGTATCCGTAAGAATCAATATGGTCTTTATTTATATCGACAACTTCTAACAATATGATTTCTGATACGAATACACGATCGACCAACGTTATCAAATGCATCACTAAGGTTAAGATGTTCGGTTTGTCCTGCTTGAGCGGAGCAACGCCGTGTGAGGACACGGCGGCGACCTCTCGCGTCCGGCTCTAGTTCAATCCATGGTCCAGAGCGAGGAGGCATGGGAAGCGGTCGCCTCCTTCTGGGAAGCAGTAATGCTAGCGAAGGAGGAGGCGGACCGCGTGCGGGAGAAGGAAACCTCACGCTACAGGAGAAGAACCCGCCGCAACAGAAGAAGACGCCCCGGGCGTCGGGAAACGCACGAGACAGCGAGCTATGGGTGGCTCGCCATCCGATAGCAACCAGGCTTGGGTTGACGCCTCAAAGAGCTGTCAGCAAGGAAGACGGGACCCCATAGGGTCAGTGCCTGCTAGGGTTGCGGAATTTGTTCGAAAGACTCATCGCGGTCCTAGAACGCAAAGGGTACCGGAAGGATCACGGGTGGGTTTTAGTCAGTAAGAGTCTGACACTCCCTTCCGCTCCGCCTAGAGCGGGAGAAGTCATTTGATGATTCCCCATCCAGAAAAAAAAAGTTGCGGTGTTTTCTTTTTATAGCTCCATTTGTCAGGCCTTGTTACTTCTTTCTTGATAAATTACAATACAATGAGAGTGATTCAGCCATTGCAGCCCTCCATTTCGAAGTTGTGCGCAGTCAATTGAAGGAAATGGATAAATTGGTCTTGCATGCGATGAACTCTGTATCATTTGTTGCTTTATGTACTCACTCCGACATTTATGATTTTATCATTGTTTTGCAGTGCGTGTTCGTCTGTTAGAGAGCGTTTATCTTGTTTCCGGTGGATTTGTCATTTTTATTATGTTTGTTTATTTTGTTATGCTTATTTAGAACTAGCTGTCCGCACAACTTCGTTTGTGTCACATTTTTCATGACTGCTCCGCTCCTATGGTCTTAGCGTGATGATATATAGCCTTCCTCGATAAATGGTCTATCTAGCACTGAAAGAATTTTTCAAATCGGACCAGTAGTTCCTGAGATTAGCGCGTTCAAACAAACAAACAAACTCTTCAGCTTTATAATATTAGTATAGATTATCTTGCTGTTATGATAATTGTTCGGTGTTGGCGCTTTTCGTCTTCTTCTTCTTCAATACTTCTCTGTTAGCTGTCAACTCAGTACGCACCCCCTTTCTTTTATCTTAATTTTTGCTATACTTGACTACGTCTACCTACCTTATAAACACCATCTTCTCATTATCTATATCTCTTACCATATCCTCAAAAGCATAAATTGCTTTGTCATTGTTCTCAGAATCCTCCTATACTTAAAAGTTCATAGAAAAACAAAGCAAATCTTTCCAAGGTAAATAAACTTGTTTAGCCGGTATATTCGATCCTACGCTACTATGGTCACGTACCGGTAAGTAGGTACTCCATATCATGCAAATGAACTCATAATTGGTACTATTCAATATTGTCGAGTTTCATTATGAAGATTTACAAAAAAATGTTACTCTTATCTTTTGTCTTAAGTCATGAGTATTTTTGTAATGTTTAGTGTTAATTCACACCTCAGTGTCTTTTGCTCTATACTTAGATCTTTTTACACAACTTCGCAAAACAGGAGTGTTGTGTGTTTTGGAAGACTTTGATCTGTATTGTATATTTATGACTATGATTTAATTTGTTCGGTCGTTCTTTAGTTATGTCTGTTTGATAATTAAAATGTCAACATAAATTAATGAGCCTTTCTTTGTTTGTTTCAGGTATTTCGACCTGATAGTAATTACTTTGGTTACCAACTAATATTACCACCTAAAGACGAGGCATGTAAGTATGTACTAGTATCTGAGTATTGATGGGAAATCATCAAATGACTTCTTCGGATCTGGAGTATCAGACTCTTACTGACTAAAGCCTATCCGTGTTCCTCCAATGCACTTTGCGTTCCAGAGCCGCGGTGACTATCTATCTATACTTATAATAAATCTGTAGAGAGGTCAATTCTGTACAAGGAATATATTTTCAAAATAACTATCAGGGGGTGATTAGTGATCGATACTGGTGCCAGAAATGCAATCAGTAAAATTTTTGTCTGTCTGTCTGTCTGTCTGTATGTTCTTTATAGAAACAAAAACTGCTCGACCGATTTTAACGAAACTTGGTGCAATTATTCTTCATACTCCTGGGCTGGTTATAGTATACTTTTCATCACGCTACAATCAATAGGAGCAGAGCAGTGAAGGGAAATGTTGGGAAAACGGAAGAAGTTACTCCATTTTTTAAGACGCCACAGAAACCTATTTGAGGTTTATACGTGGCGCGAATGAACTCGCTCACCCACAGCATCAGCCATCACCCGTAATCTCACCCATGTAGTATGGTTTAAGTGTATTAATTAAGTTTTACATAAATTAATGAGTCTTGCTTGTTTATTTTATACATTAAAACCCAGATTCTGAAAATCATGAATCGAACAAAAAGTTAAGATGAATTCGCCTCAAATTGACCATGTTAATCTAAACTTCGGTCTTCCCACAGTCCAAACGATGGTTTTTAAATTGATACGTCACTCAAGTGTACGATTAATTTTTTGCGTAGACCTTATTTTTTTGGGATTCGGTTTTTGTCTAGTTCATTCATTGGAAGAGATCTTTTACATTCATTATATTTAGGATGGAGATTTCGTGGTATGTCTGGTAATTTTGACCCGTGTTGAGAAACATTATTCACATCTGTTTTATACTATAACAAAAGAAGCCATTAAAATCTCAGGCAAATATAGAAATTTATATCCCTGCAGCCAAAGATTCAAATGAAAATTCGTCAACTTGGAACTGTATTTCTATCAATTTAGAGAGAACATCATTGTCATAGACATTTTACAATCCGGAATGAATGTTCTAAAGAGTAATCTTGACTATTTAAACAAATGGGTACTACTATCAGAGAGCAGTGGTGGCCGAATGGTAAAAGCCCCGACTTACGAAGCGTACGTCGCGGGTTAAAACCCAGCCAGGTGCATTACTTTGTGTAATTCATTTCTTCACCACTGCTCTCAAAACGGTGAAGGAAAACATCGTGAGGAAACCGGCATGTCCTAGAATCAAAATTCGAAGACATGTGACATTCACCAACCCGCACTGGGTCCGCGTGGAGGATTACGGCCCATTCCCTCTCCTAGAGAGGAGGCCTGTGTCCCAGCTGTGGGAACGTTAAAAGGCTGATTATGTACTACTATTATTAAAATTATTTCTCATGTCCATTCTATCATACAAGAAATATTAATCACTAACTGACCCGCGCAGCTTCGTCTACTTCACATTTTTCATGAATTCTCCGCTCTTTTTGGTCGCAGCGTGATGATAAATGGGATATCTAACACTGAAAGGATTTTTCAAATCGGACCAGCAGTTCCTGAGATTAGCGCGTTCAAGCAAACAAACAAACTCTTCAGCTTTATATTTATATTGTATAGATTAACAATAGACTCTCACAACAATGCTTTGACAGATGGAAAAAATATAAAGTAGGTGAAACTTTTGTTTGTCTTCGTTTACTTTCTCTATTGTTTCTTAAACGCCATTTGTAGTTTGTTATGTTAATTAGTTGTAACTGGTTATGCCATTCTGGGGTACAGAATTTGTTACATGCTTACTGTCGAATGTTTAAATAGGGTCACAGTCTCTTGGGAGAAATCTAGAGAAATGACATTCCCAAAAAAAAAAAAAAACTGTCGGAACGAAGGAAAAAGAAAATCATGAACGGATTCATAAAAGGAAAAGCAGATATCTATAAAAGACACTCCCTCCAATACCTTCCCATGGCCCAACCAACATACGTTATACGGGCCAAATCTTGGGGCGGCTGCGGACATAGCACCCTTGGCCATCTTGTTAGTTCACAGGCGAACTTTAAGCGGCTACTGGAATTCGCGCACAGGTGGCATGCCGCCCGGAGCGCCATGGAACGCCAGGAGCGACTGGAGGGAGGAGGAGGAGAGCGAGGGAGCTAGATGATATAACAGCTCTACCATAATCACAGCAGCTGGCGACGGCGACGAAGCAGACTCTTGTGCTGTGGTTGTACATGCCCAGACGGGAGAATGTTTTAGGGATACAGTGACTCATTTGTAGGGATCAAGAAGCGCCTGCGGACGGTAAAATAAGATGTATAAAGGACAATGAATCCGTGACAAATGATTGGTACGGCGGCAACATCAGTATGTGCGTGGCTTAGTGGTGGTAAATATAAGCATAGCATAATCAGCCTTTTAACGTTCCCACTGCTGGGACACAGGCCTCCTCTCTAGGAGAGGGAATGGGCCGTAATCCACCACGCGGGCCCAGTGCGGGTTGGTGAATTTCACATGTCATCGAATTTTCGGTTCTAGGATACGCCGGTTTCCTCACGATGTTTTCCTTCACAGTTTTGAGAGCAGGGGTGATGAAATTAACAACACAAAGTAATGCGCCTGGCTGGGTTTGAACCCGCGATCTACAATTCGTAAGTCGGGGCCGTTTACACTCGGCCACCACTGCTCTTGGTAAATAGACAAATTAAACTATTGAAAATGCTCCAAATAGTACCAAAAAATCACACCAAATTGCGACTCTATATCACACAGCCCTAATTAGGTACTAATAACAACCCTTACAAACTGAACTGAATGTTATACCCATATCTAACAATATGCAATGAGCAATATTCGCTGTTAGAACAGTTATGTTATGTTTTTATATATGTAACTAACTTTTTCCTGTGGCTTCGCTCCCGTGGCTTATCCCACAGGAAACATGCACACATCGCAGCAGTAGTTCAGAAATAATTTTCATAATCGAATCAGGATTTCCCGAAATTGTCTTCTAAAAAAAAACAAACACAATTTTAACTCTTTGATTAAAAGCTGTATGTTAGTGTATATACAGTCAGATTCTTACTGACTAAAACCCATCATAATCATTTATTTGCATAAAATGTGGTAGGTCCAGATACAAAGTAATCCGTGTTCCTCCTAGTGCCCTTTGCGTTCCAGAGCTGCGGTGACTCTTTCGATCAAATTTCGCAACACTCGTAACAGTGGGCCCCTAAAAAACTTTTCAACACACTTTTTTTCGCATAAACCGACAAAACGGTATCAGAGATCCTGAAAAGGTTGTACCTGGTGACAAACAAATCACGCACTACAATATTACTTTAGATTGGAACCCTTATCTCTAATTATATGCCACAAGCCTGCAATCTTCAAAGTCAATAGGCTGTGAACGTCATCACATGACGTGACTCCCACAAGTGGACTGTTGTACGAAGCTTGATAAGTCTGATGATTTACATTGCAATTGATCTTGTTGACCGTTGCTTTGCATGTGAAAATCACGTTGCGAGTTCCTGATGGGTCTAATAAGACTTGATCGATGAGTAGAAAGTCGTATGTTGAGGTCAAAATCGAGCTGACTAAAAAAATCTAAAAACTGCCAGATAGATTTCCAAAAAATATTGGACACGTATTTTTCTTTATTCGTGTTATTAAAAAAACGAAGACGATACAGTGCGTTGAACACTCTTGTGAGTTTGTGACTTCACTACACACTACAATTTTTACCAAAACATGAAACCCCCACTCCTGATCATTGATGCTTTTTATCTTCGTCATTTTTTGATAAACCAAAAAATACGTGTCCGATATTTTTCGATAATCTAACTGACGGAATAAATAGATTTTTTTTTAACAGCAAATTACGCTATTATGTTATGATATGAATTAGCCTATTATATGTAATTGTTTTAACTAGTCGGTACCTACTGTCCCAACGCTGGGCATTTTGGGGGACTGTCTTTATGTACAATTTGATGTTCAAAAAGTGCTGGGTCTCAGCCTAGTTTGAATAAATGACTTTTGATTTTTGGTTCTTTAAGTGGTATACTACGAGTATATCTACCTATTATGGAGCCTGCAAGAATTCAATTCGAGACATATCAGAGAAATCAGTTTTATTGACAATTTACGTAGCTTTTAACAATAACCATTGTTGTGTTTTGAATGATCATGCTGTCATTTTATAAATAGTTTACCTTTCAACGATAAGATAGTTATGCATAATTTACAACCGACTGTTATTGCATTCACCGTTTATTGATTTCTGGGCCTTATACGTAACAACACGGGTCGATCTTCGAGGTTAAGCACCGCTTGCCGAGGTTGGTCTGTGGATGGGTGACCATCTTAACATAACGAGTCTTCTCCGTGCCTCGGAAAGCACGTTAAGCCGTTGGTACCGGCTGTCATTTGGAGATCTTTGGCAGTCGTTACGGATTGTCAGAAGCCAGGAAATCTGACACCAGTCTTGCCAAGAAGTACCGTGTTCCACAGTTAATGGGTTATGGAGGTCTGGTAGGTAGCCGCTTCACGTAAAATACTGGTATTCAGCTGTATCCGGCTTAACTGGGAGCCGACCCCTAGATAGCTGAGAAAAAGGCTAGGCAGATGATGATACGTAACAAAGGAAATGCAGTGTCCACTTTAATAGGAATGAAAAATTAATTCTTCTTTCTTTTCATTTTCGACCGCTATTTCTATGGCATCATCATCTAAAAAATACATAGGTATTTCCATTGTCATTTCTTATCCTACTTAAAACATAAATCAAGAACGTGACTTACGTATAAAAAATCAATGTGCTTTAATATTCTATACAAAATATGAATCTAAATGCTTGCGTAAATATAACATTCCTGGCCTAACACCCGACCAATTTTGAAATTCTTTATGACCTATGATAATTTCAGGAACTAGAGTATTTTGTAGTTGGTCGGTTAGTCGTTGTCGACCATTGCTTGACACCTACGGTGGAAACCAGTTTTATTCTGAGTCAATATAACACAAAAGGATTGACGCCATATTGTGCCATGGAAACGTAAATTATCGCTGTCAGGCTTATGTCGGTTTTGCATATCGGTATGCCATTCTGTATTGGTATTATGGGTTTTGGTATTTTGTGTAGATACTACTTTAAATGACTGCGACTGCAGAATATTTTGCCCGCTGCATTATACGACTTTAGAAATAAAAAAAAAATATCTGTCTCTGCTAAATAAAGATCATCTTCGTGAGCGTGCCCAAATACCGCCATCTTGTTTTTAACCGATTTCCAAAAGAGGAGGAGGTTCTCTAGCGGATTGTATTTTTTTTCAACCGAATTCCTAAAAAGGAGGAGGTTCTCAATTCGACTATTTTTTTTGTATGAGTTTTATCTCATAACTTTGTACTCTGTTTCTTTTTATATTCTTTCGAAAAAGAATCATCAAAATCGGTGACTGATGCTTGTTGTGTGGTCCCATTTTCTTACATAGACTTATTCACAACAGGAAAATTCATCTTCAAATCTATGATTGCACATTTTTTGTATTCTAAAAATTTTTAAGTCAATACTGGTAAGCTAATTTGCTTAATTTTAGGTGACCTATGGATGTTGACTGATGAGCTTCACTATTTAATATTTGTCGACAGAAAAATACCTGCCGAATATGACGACTGGTTTGCACGTTTGTGATAATTATGTCACCGCCTTTTTAACCGACTCCCAAAAATGGAGGAGGTTTACTGTTTTTTTTTGTTTCCTCATAACTTTGTACTGTCTCTCGATTTTGATGGTTGTTTTTATATTCGAAAGCTGGTGTTTTTCATGTGATCTCATTTAAATTTGACTGAGATGACGACGAATATTTGAGTTATCCATTATACATTGATGATGTTATCATTCTCACTGGCTTGTCGATGTAAAATGAAAAAAAAGACTGTATACGATGGTTTGGAAGAGCATCTTCGTATTTCGAGATGGTTCATTTCTAGTTTGCTGAAGATCGGATGAAGAACCGAGATAGGAAACGGAACTCTTCAATAAATGATAGCAAATCTTCCGGGATTGCTGAAATCGCATGTCTGTTTATTGTTTACACCAAAGTGATTGGTACGTTTAGGTGGGGAATCCAATCGCATTCATAATAGTAGTAAGAAACCGGGGATGTTATGTTATATCTTAAAAAAACAACAACATAACAATAGCAAGTAAGAATTCTTGTGGCTTTACTAGCATTGAACTAAACAAATTCTTAAAACAATTAACATTTTTCTACAACTAATGCATAAAGATGTGATTTCTCATAACTTTTGTATTTTTTATTAAATATCTACATACTTATATACGTCACGATGCTTCTGAGAAGTCTTAATTGCTATGTGATCGGATCATGTGTTATCTCGATACTAATTAAATTAACACGATTTTTTTTGCTGTCACCGCGATGATTTGTTTTTATAACTATTTACATGTATATTGTAATTCCAATGATCTACCACTTTTTATTTAGAACTAGCTGCTGCCCACGGCTTCGGCTTCAGCTGGACATGGTTATAAGCCGTTTAGACATGAAGAGGTAACAAACAAACAATTAGATAGACAAACAGTATTATATTTGTTGGCATGGAATAAACTAAAAAGCAGTTTTGATATTTTTACCCAACTTTTAATGAGGAAGGTAATGTTTTAACAGTTAATTTCTTCGGTCTTTTGATTGCCTAGTAGGTAAATAGTTATAAAAGGCTGAATAAATTAGGTGTTACATTTTATTTTATTGTTACCAGTAACGGTTTCCTTATAGATTCTGTTAATCGAATATGGTAATTAAGGTTTTATTCTAACAGCTAATTATGCAATTCGTAATAGGTAGGTAATTTCTCAATAAACCAATCAGTTATTGCTTAATGATTGATTACAGTGACTAACTAGTTTGTTAGCCAAATGTCGATGTTAGCCAAAAACAGTTGACACACGAAATAATTTAGTCAGTATGTGCCTACGTTCAAAATTCATTAGTAATTTATAAGATAAGTACAAGACAGACTTAATTACTATAATATAACAAATAAATTAATTTAAAAAACATTATAAAGCCTTATCTAATAAAGAACTCGTCAAGAAATCGTTTTATGTTTCTTTAGACATAATATTTCTAACTAAGTCATGTGTTTCCGTAGGATTATAACAGAAACTCGTTTGGGATAGTAGGTAGCCTTTGATTTTTGAATGGGAAATCATCAAATGACCCTTCCCGGCAGATCGGGAGGGAATGTCAGACACTTACTGACTAAAAGCCATCCGAGTTCCTTCAAAATGTCATTTGCGTTCCAGGGTCGCGGTAAACGAACAATTCCAGAACTCTGGCAGGATTACGTTACCCTGGCAAGGCACAGTAGATACCTATCATAGAACTAATGCTAAGTAGAGGTGCTGAGTTCATGGTGTTCCTACAAGCTCTGGATTCCGAGTCGGAAGCTTTGTCTCTGGGCAGGCAAAAGTTGCAATGCACATACCACTTTATTTTATACTAGCAGCGTCCGTGGTTTCACCCTCGTAGTTCTCGTTGCCGTGGGAATACGGGGAAAAAATGTATATTACTCAGGGTGAATGTAGCTCTTTAATGGTGAAAGAATTTGTGAAATCGGTCCAGTAGTTTTTGAGCTTATTCGTTACATGCAAAAACATAAAAATACAAATCTTTCCTCTTTATAATATTAGCATAGATACATGCTATATAAACGATTTATCAACAAATTTGAAAATGAAAACAATATATCTAGTTTTAATTTCCGCGAATATTAGTGGGTTGCAGGTATGCACCTCCCTCCCGCCCGCTATATTATGCACATGCAAGATTACTGGGCAAATGCAAGGATTTTAAGCACATGCAGGAAGGCAATGCAAAACCCAACATACCGACACGTGTTTCGCCTCTCCACGAGGCATCCTCAGGGGACGTGTTGACTCGCTGACCGTTGAGTTGCGACTGTTGTCAGTCGCAACTCAACGGTCAGCATGTGCTTAAAATCCTTGCATTTGCCCAGTAATCTTGCATGTGCATAATATAGCGGGCGGGAGGGAGGTGCATACCTGCAACCCACTAATATTCGCGGAAATTAAAACTAGATATATTGTTTTCATTTTCAAATTTAAAATGGATTTCCGCAAAGTAACGCCTGACTCAATCGATTTATCAACAGTTTGGCCTGAAAATTTACTATTACTTCCAAAAATCATTACCTAAGTCGGAAATATTAAACGCGCCAATTCAATTAAAATCTGACATGTGACGTCAGAGCGGTAAAGGCTTAAGCAAAAGATTGTCGGTGCGTTATGTCACCTGCCTTCAAGGCTTTGTGGGTGTGTCGTTACCGTCACAGATACTATTATTATTAAATGCGTGGTATTAGTAGTAAAATAGTAGTTTTTCTAATTTACGATTTTTATGATTTTTTTCGAACAGACATAGGTTTTCGAAATTAATTATTAGTCAATCTAGTAGTTGTTACAGAATACTGTCTTTATGAGCAATTCAATCAATCTGCTTAATTTTATTCCAAGCTATTTTTGGTTTGACAATCTAACAGGATGTATGTATGTATGTAGCTGGATTTCACATTCTGATCTCCTCAACTCAGGCTGATATTACCTACATAATAAAAATACTTGAAAAAAAAAAGATACGATGAATTTTATTATTCGATCTCATCTTGGATTTTGTTTATCAATGAAGCTTCGGGTTTGCAAAGTTACAATCAATCATCCAAATGATTATTTTGCCATTAAAACTCCCTGCAACTTACACAAGTCATCATTATTTTCGTTTTTCAAGCTAACTGTCATAATTAAATAGCGTGCATTGCATACAATTTAAAAGCTTTTTATAAAATGAAATTTTAATGATGCACAGAAGTTGTGTCTTCATTGTTGGGTAATGTTGAGCTTTTAGTTAAAAATTATATCTATTATATACCTGTTCACATTGCATGCAAAACTGAAAATACAGTAAATGACAAATGTATCCGGCTCGAAGAACCAACTTATCTTTTGATTTTCTTGACATAAAAACCTAAACAAAACATTATTGTAAATGAATCACATTATTAAATCGAATACGAATAAGATTGTTAATAATTTGTGCAACTTTACAACCGGTTACAGTCAGACCATCCGTCACTCATTCATTAGGTTTTCTTGACATTTTACCTTTAGCAGAAGTGCGTGCAAGAATTTTAGCAGATATTTCTATTCAAAGCCGGATGAATGTTGTCATAGTAGGTACGCAACTTGATGTACAGTATAAACACGCACATCAACTATTACGAGTTACTACGTACGTATGTTAATTATAAAATAGCTTTATTCCACAGCTACGCTCCCATCCAAGTCGTATATACAAAAACAAAGTTCATTTTTCGGGATATACAAATCTATACTAATATTATAAAGCTGAAGAGTTTGTTTGTTTGTTTGTTTGAACGCGCTAATCTCAGGAACTACTGGTTCTTATTGAAAATTCTTTTTGGGTTGAATAGACCATTTATCGAGGAAGGCTTTAGGCTATATATCATCACGCTTAAGCCAATAGGAGCGGAGCAGCGATAAAGAATGTTTTAAAATCGGGGATTCCACGGGGACGAAGTCGCGGGCAGCAGCTAGTAAAGAATATAACAAACGCTATGTTCTTCTGTAACTTTCTATTAGTTAAGAAATCAGTATTTGAAGAGGACCTCCTACAAGAAACAGACAATTATGCCTCTGTAAAATAAGTATTTTATTTAGGGCAAAAGTCTTTTTAAAATTCTTCGAAGTATTATTTTCCTCTTTTGCTGTTAATAGTTAAGATGCGTGTTCATAAGAAGTTAGAAAGACGACAGAAACTGTAGCTAAAAATACACCACAATCAAGTCAAGAGAAATGAGGAAGAACTTAGTAATTTCAAGTTGATTAACATACAAAGGCTTTGTGTAAAATTTTCCATCACCTGAAGCCATTTAAATAATTATAATCAAGCGGCAATTAATCTTGAAGACAATTAAGGAGCTAAACACAGAATAATCACACATTCAGAGACATCAAACTATGTAAATTTTCTGAGACCAGCCTTCGAGTGCAATCATAATTGGGAGGCCTAATACCCTGCCGGAGTTGCGGGGAGAGTTACTCCTGTTTTTAATGCTAAGGGAATTTATAGGAACTCGTATGGGTTTTAGTCACTAAGAATCTGACACTGAACTGACACCAGAGCGGATTCATTTGATGATAACCCACCAATAAAAATCAGCAATCTTTAGTATTACAGATAGCTCTTTTCATACACTACTGTATCTAATACATCAGTTCGCCAAGCCCCTTTTTATCAAATCTAAACGAGCGGACTAATAATTATTATGCTTCTTGGGGTACTCAACTCTGTCCTTTAATAGCAGATGCGTGACCGGTAACTTTTGTGGCTAAACTAGGTCAGCCTAATTCCGCTGCCCCAGTAACTTGGGAGACGTTACTGGGGCAGCTAAATTAGGTTTATTTTATGTAAGAATTTCTATGTTTAAGCAGTCTATATTTGTATATTTTTGAGTCCCCTCAGCACTCGCTTCCGCTCCGCCCAGTGGAAGAAGTCGTTCGATGATTTCCTATCCATTTACCCATCACTACATAGTATAAAACAAAGTCGCTTCCCGCTGTCTGTCCCTATGTATGCTTAGATTGGCTTAGATCTTTAAAACTACGCAACGGATTTTAATGCGGTTTTTTTTTAATACATAGAGTGATTCAAGAGGAAAGTTTATATGTATACTACATGCATAATATAGCAGAGATTTAATATCAACATTGCACCCGTGCGAAGCCGGGGCGGGTCGCTAGTAAAAAATAAATAAAAGATACTGTTAAGCTGCTTGTTACTAATTGATAAAATATTTATCCTGTAGCCAAGATCTACTTTAAGCTGACTTTAAGTGGTTAGTTGATTAGTATTAATTTTGTAAGTGCTCGTTATTTCCGAGGCCAGATTGAAGATGCTATAGTCTGTCTTTAACTTATGGATTTGGGTTTAGCGTTTGATTGATATGAAAGTAAAGTTGCAGCACATTAAATTTTACGCAGATACCCAGTTAAATGTAGTTTACTAATTTAAACTTATGGTTCATCTTAATTTTAAGCCAGATTGTTATTACAGAAGTTAAATTGGAGAAAGTTTGAAGTTTTAAATTATGCATTTGGCTCTAGCTTTTGATTGAATAAAGCACTTAACCTTTTCAACTAAATCACAGAGAAATTTATTAAAAGATACATCTTAGGTGTCTGTTTAGCCGTTAAATCGTAGGTAATTGATGAATTAACAGTCACGTTAAAATAAACACTTTTGTTTTTCAAAATGTTAGTAGGTAGGCAGCAAAATTTCTCTGCAGTGGTTCCCATAATTTCCCTTCCCTATATTTTTTACTCTTTTAAACTTACTTATACTGTTCAGCCTGTCAATTCCTCCACTATATATGTATGTATTGCAGAGTGTTCAATTACAACAAGACCACAGAAACTATACATATCTACATCACTAGTAGCTGTGACATTGTCTATGTCACGTTGCAGTTTTTTCTAACATAACTGGAGGTCACCTGATTACCGGTTATTCTTAACTAAGTAACAACACTAGTATCAGCGCTAACTGTAGGGTTAACAGCCTTGGATTGTACGGTTCTAGATTCTAGATAGTACGAGCGAATTGCTTTGTAACGAGTTACATAAATTGGTATCTTTATAGTTAGTTTGTTAAAGAGAAGGATATGGTTCATTATTTATAAATATACTAGCTTTGCCAGCCGCTTCGCCCGGGACAAACTCGAAAATTATCATAAGAGAATTGCCGGGATGAAAAGTATAGGTACGTTTATTCCATGGTCATCTGTGTGCCAAGTTTTATACAAATCCGTTCAGCGGATAAGTCGTGAGGAGGTAGCAAACCTATTCCCATTTATAATATGGATGCCTGTATCATACACGTCTTTCTACATCTACAACTTATTTATTAACAATTTATTGATTTAAAAGTGTGTCCGTGGAGTTCCTTGCACGTTCTTCTTCATAGAAATCTACACTTTGGAACGTGAATATAGCTTCACCTCTTTCGACTGAGCGACCTTGAGAAAAGCTACTCGAGATTTTTAAAAGAAATACCAAGTTTCTGTGAATCTAGTTTTAAGGAAATTCAATTAACTTGAAGCTTACGAATCCAATATCAATTAACGGAAAACACGAAGCCTTTCATAATTAAACAAGCATTCGATAGAGCTTACATCTAGACATGACCCTACTATACCACACCACACCTGTGTTCACTCATAAAAACGGATGCTACATCATGCATGCATTATTGAAAGCTTACTCAGTCCTCAGAAGTAAAATACATGTTTACATAAATACAGACTTATTAAGGAATAAATGCATACAGCACTGTTGTTACAAGAAATCCTAGATTTACTAGAAATATTACGTGTCTAATATGTACAGGGTGAATTTTTCAAAGGGTGACCAAATACGCTATGACGAATAACTTCAAACACTCAAAGGAGTCTCAGGACCGATTATACAGGTTGCGACTAAAGCAAAAATATATCCATTCTTATAAATGTATATCTAATTCAGTTTGTCTGTTTGTTGTCCTTTTCACGGATAACCACTAAATCGATCATAATGAGAAAACATAGATATAGCCTTTGTATAATTGGCTTTTTTTTTTTCGATGGGAAATCATCATACGACTCCTTCCGCTCTGGGCGGAGTGGGAGGGAGTACCAGACTCTAACTGACTAAAACCAACCCGTGTTCCTCCAAATGCCCTTCGCGATCCCATTCTAACAAATTCCGTAACCCTGACAGACAGATATAGCCTAGGACCTGGACTACTGAGGATGATGGAGATGGAATGATGGACTACTTTTTTATCAACTACTCGGGCGAAACCGCGAGCAAAAGGAATGAATGCACACATCACAGTTTTAAGAAGTGCTCATAACTTATAAATAATGATTTGTCAAAACGCGTGA
The DNA here is from genome assembly GCA_905332915.2 of Hecatera dysodea. Taxonomy (NCBI): domain Eukaryota; kingdom Metazoa; phylum Arthropoda; class Insecta; order Lepidoptera; family Noctuidae; genus Hecatera; species Hecatera dysodea. Next base: position 20,561,835 of record HG995288.1, on the reverse strand, counting down.
CCCAAAGGCTGGCTTTTACCTTGGACAAAGGATAAGCATTGCCATACAGCGTGATAATGCTGCCAGCCTTTTGGGTACATTACCAGTGGCCAGCGATGCGGAGGAATTTTTCGACGCCATCTTTTGACTATTTTTAGTTTTAGTTAGTTTAGTGTTTTTTATTTTATTTAAATGTATATATAGTAGTGATTATTCTTATTAAATAAAATTATAACATATAGTCGATCAATAAATATATCAAGTTTTAACAACAAATCCAAGATTATATAGAAATGCTGTGTCAAGTACCTACATGTATTGACGCATTTGAGCTCAAGGTCTCTCTGATCACGTCGGCTCAGACCTTGCTGTCGCCTTGGCACAGGCAGGCATTTGGAAAAATACCTAGATCATACCTAGATAGTACCTTTATCTATAGAAATCATCAAATGACTTCTCCCGCTCTGGGCGGAGCGGAAACGAGTGTCAGACTCTTACCGACTAAAACCCATCCGTGTTGCTCCAAATTCCGCGGCCCTGGAACGGAAAGAGCGTTCCAGGGCCGTGGTGTCACTTTCGAACAAATTCCTGTACCTTGGCAGGCATGGCCTTTGCGAGCCACGTCTTCTATGCTGACATGTCTTTCATGTGTGTTGCTGGGGAGTTTGTTGCGCCACTTCTTCTTCCCAGCTAAAACACTAGGAAGTGGTGACGGGTGGGCGTTTTGGGGGACTGTCTTTATGTTAAATTTGACGTTCAAAAAGTGCTGTCTCTCAGCCTAGTCTGAATAAATGACTTTCGATTTTGATGGGCGCGTGGAACACAAGGCACAGTCGAACCACGTTCATGAAAATGAAGCATTTCAGACGAAATATATCAACTACTGGAGAATTATCTTTTCTGAGCGCCACCATATCGCCGTTGGACAGTTAATCAAAACTAATTAGAAACATGTACCTACATTTTATACGTCAATACGAATCTAACTTTATACACTTAAAATTAAAATAAACTAAAATGGCATCAAAAAATTCGTCAGCTCGGTATCGACTGAAAGAGACCCCAAAAGACTGGCGGCGTCGCCACGTTGTATGGCAATGCTTAACCTGTGTCGTAGGTAAAAGCCAGCCCTTGGGTCACGGAAGTGTTAGCTAAACGTTTAGTACACTATTTTGAGGAAACTCTATACTTTGCTAAATTGCCAACTTTATCAGTTTTCGATTGTCCCAACTAGTACGGTCAAATGGCGAAGCTCAGAATGAAATTATAATATGTGATTAAAAAGGAAAAGAGAGTGAATTTTAATTGTCTATGGAAAACTTAAAATAGCACTCTTTTTCCCAGTACCTCATCATAATCCAAATACTTACGCATGGTTTTTTTTTTTTTAATTTTGTCCTGTTTCTTCAACCGAAAACTAAAGACGTAAGTATAAGCTTGATTTTGGTTCTCCTTAATTATTTGTTGTTCACACTTTAATAGGTATTGTGTCATATTTCACAATAATTAAAATGTTACCTATGATTTATTATAACACGTTTAACACTCAATTAGTGGTCAATTAGTTAAATCATTACTGGTTATAAATCTTCTTTTACTGATGCGAGTTTATTACCAACTGCATGATTCATTAATTACATAGATTTACTCATAAACAATACATCATGTAGACATGTGTTTTCTCAGATTTCCTACCAGGAAAATAGCGAATAATTATGTAACCTGATACTATTACCTGTTGTGTAGACAAAGACTGTCACTGTTAATTATTATGCAACTTTATTGCGCTAGCTATCATCATGTATCGAATTTTGCGTTGCTATCAAATTAGCTTCCTCCAATTTCGATTGATGTCTAGAAAAAAACCGTCTGATTAATTTCAAAAGTAAAGTGATATTACATGGAATACCTATCCTATCTATGCCTAACGTAAGCTTGCCAGACTTGGAAATACACAGGCAAAACAAAAATTATCACTTGTCAAAGAGGCCTCGAACGAAGCCTGTTCCACAAAACACATAGAAAATGTAAGAAGCATATCTAAAGCTACCGATGTTCTAATCAATACTCTAAAACTAAAATGGAAAAGGGTGGGGCATGTGGCTTGACTCTCAGACGGGTGGTGGTCCATAAGAGTGACACAGTGTAGAGGTCCAGGGAGGAAACGCCATAGAAGAAGACCGCCTCCAAGATGGGCGGACGACATCAGTAAAACGGCTGGCCCAAGCTGGATGCGAACAGCCCAAGATAGAGCGCGCTGGAATTCTATGGAGGAAGCCTTCACCTGCGAAGAGGTGCTTCATCAACAGCCTGTTGCAGTCCACTGCTGGACATAGGCCTCTCCAATTGCACGCCACTTAGATCTATTTTCGGCTTCTCGCATCCAGTTTCTGCCAGCCGTCCTGCGCAAATCGTCACTCCACCGTGCCTGAGGACGTCCTACACTACGTTTGCCGAGACGCGGTCTCCACTCTAGAACTCGTTTACCCCAACGGTTGTCAGTTCTACGACTAAAATGGCCAGCCCACTGCCACTTCAGCTTACTAATCCGGTGGGCTATATCGATGACCTTGCTTGGAGAGGTGCTTGCAAATTAAAAACTTATTGTGTATTAGGTTAAGATTAGCTAACTTATTTTGTTAATGCATAAAATAGGCTTTTATATTTCGTTGATGCGTTTCCCAAGTTTACTCGCTAAAAATGCATAAGCATAGCATAATCAGCCTTTTAACGTTTCCACTGCTGGGTAACAGGCCTCCTCTCTAGGAGAGGGAATGGGCCGTAATCCACCACGCGGGCCCAGTGCGGGTTGGTGAATGTCACATGTCTTCGAATTTTTGGTTCTAGGACATGCCGGTTTCCTCGCGATGTTTTCCTTTACCGTTTTGAGAGCAGTGGTGATGAAATTAAATACACAAAGTAATGCGCCTGGCTGGGTTTGAAGTTGAACCCGCGACTCGTAAGACAGGGCCATTACCACTCGACCACCACTCTCGCCAAAAAAGCCGTCTGAAATATTATTAGTTATATTGGAGAGTAAAGTTCTGTCAGGCTGTCGGGCATATAACAGGACAGAAGTTTCCAGAAGAGTCGAAAATTAGCCGACTCTTCATGTGACCAGAGGGTTTACTCCGTTTGTACATTTATATATAAAAATATGATGTTTGACCAGACGGCTTGCTGATTTTATGTTTATTACTTTAGCATATTATAAGTGTATGTATTTTATTAGTATTATATGTATGTATTATTCTTATGACCTTTCCGAAACAAAATTGAATTTTAAATTTTGTTTTACACATACCACAGTGTAGTCCTTTTAACCCAAAGGTTGACTGGTAGAGAAAGCCTTGTTGCATTAAGTCCGCCCGTACTAAAGTTTTAATAAATAAATATTTAATTCTGTTCGGTTGTCTGATCCTGACACAGCTTGATAGTGAGACAGGTTTTTTTTTTAATTTTAGTTAGTTGATAAGTTATTTTCTTTTAAATAAGTGGTTTTTGTGCGTAATTTCTGGCGGAATAATCGTGTTTTCTTTCTTTAAATTCCTAGTTGTAGGAAACCAATTCACTTTAGTCTTCTTTTTCGTCGTTCCCTCACTGCTGAGGATCGCGACCACATACGACGCGTTTCCAAGCCATGCGGTCCTCTGAAGTGTGGACCGCTCTGTACATGCTGCCACCAACTGCCCTCTTTATGGCTTCGGACCATCTTGCCGGTGTTCTACCCTGAGCGCGCTTTCCTTCGAGCCGGCTTGATGAAAAATGAAAATCAGGAGCCTTTCCAGATTATGCTTGGAAGAACGCATAATATACCCAAAAAAGCTGAGGGCACGTTCCTGGCATATTGCAGAAAGCCGTTTGGTGACATTGAGTTCTACCAGTATGGACTCATTCGTTCTCACTGAACTCTATCACTTTAGTCAGTCAAACCTATGGTCCACCTTCGTTGTTTCCATATCATGCAATAGTTCCTTACCTACCGGGCATTGTCCTTGGGTATACTTTTATTGTGACCACGGGGAAAACCACGAACCAGAGCTATGTATTATAAAACTTACTTAGTAAATCGTTATAGATATACAACTCATACTTAATAGCTAGATCAGCCAAGATCTATAGAGTAAAAACTATGTCTAGGTGAAGGGCTCAAGGTCCTACGGAAGGCAGACTGGTGCGATTAACTTTTATGACAATAATATGGGCCGCCATGACACCCAATTAGTGGGGACGTAAGTGATTAGTGGGTTACAATAGGTATTTCCGTAGTTCCGTTTGAATTCTCGGTCTTAGAAGCAAACTAAAGGGGGTACTGTTAACCTGTGGATGGCGAGCTATGGGTGGCTCGCCGTCCGATAGTAACTAGGCCCGGGTCGACGGCGCGTCGTGTTCCACGCAGGCTTCAAAGAGCTGTCAGCAAAGAAGACAGGGCCCCATAAGGTCAGTGCCTGCTAGGGTTGCGGAATTTGTTCGAAAGAGTCACCGCGGCCCTGGAACGCAAAGGGCTCCAGGAAGAACACAGATGGGTTTTAGTCAGTAAGAGTCTGACACTCCCTTCCGCTCCGCCCAGAGCGGGAGAAGACATTTGATGGTTTCCCATACAGAAAAAAAGGGAATTGTTAGGACAAAAACCTTTTTTAAAAGGCAGAATGACAAGCACCATAATCAATCAGTATTTTTTTTGTTTTGAAACGTGCCTTATATTTTTGCTAAGTTATAATTTTTTTTTTTTAATTTAATAAATAATTACTTAATTAATTTAGTGGAATTTGTTAACAGAACTTTATAAATCGACGAGTAACTAAAGATAGTAATGAAATAACCACACCCTCCAGACAAACTTACTTCCAACTTAAGTTACATAAACTTTCCGCTTCCTACATTTTCACTTTGAGACCTCATAGACAATCTATCAATTGTCTATGACCAGGAAGTTGTCTAGCCCCTGACCAACCGGAACAAACAACGAGCCAATTACTGTATAGCATGGGTTGGCAATTCGATTTTTGTGGGGTCTGGATATTGTTGAAAAATTTAATCGAGGTCCAGAAAAATAAAAACTGACAATCATTGAGTACTATGTTTTTAAAATTGATTGAGTCAGGCGTTACTTTGCGGAAATCCATTTTTAATTTTAAATTGAAAACAATATATCTCAACTCAACGGTCAGCGAGTCAACACGTCCCCTGCTTTGCCTTCCTGCATGTGCATAAAATTCTTGCATTTGCCTTGTAATCTTGCATGTGCATAATATAGTGGACGGGAGGGAGGTGCATACCTGCAACCCACTAATATTCGCGGAAATTAAAACTAGATATATATTGATTTCAATTTAAAATTACTATGTTTTTATTTTGCTTTCAAATTAAGTTACTTAATAAAACATAATACCTATTGTAAAAGGAACGCGAGTAACTACACCAAAGGTCTTGAACTCTTGAGCCGATTTGGTACACGCGGGGGGAACAGCAAATGCGAAGTGTGACTTCAACGTCTGTGTGTGAAAAACGTGTCTCAAACGGTATTAGTACACGTATGTTGAGCCAAACATATTAACCGTTGGATAGTTATTTTCCTGCAATTTTTATAACTTTCCGAAACATATTTACCCCAAAATTCTTCAGTGGATGCAGTTTCAAGAATAATCGGCTTTCTGAACAACTTAGCAGTCCATTCTGCTGATGTATTAAAATCATAAGGAACTAAGACAGCTTCCCCAACCTTGCAAAGTCTTGGAATTTTGTAGTAAATTCGTTCATACGTTCGTTACCGAGCACTAATTAATTGGCTACGTAACATTATGACAGCGTCAAATACTTCCTACACGTAACTTTTTACAAAATGCTGATGCAACTGCACTTCAATTATTATCTGTTCCTTTGTCTCACGCGCCATGTTCATGTCACAGAAGGTGAACAGTTATTTAGTTTATCATAACACTTGGGACAGTTGAGGGAGCTGAGGAGATTTTTGATTTGACTATATTCAGGGTTACTTATATTGGGCACGCCACCATTGCGGCGGTAAGTCCCCTCTTTGAGGAGTGGCTGGAGAGACGCCACGGCGTCCTCACCTTCCGCCTGACGCAGGTGCTCACCGGACACGGCTGTTTCGGGAGGTAACTGTGTCGGATCCAGCGGGAGGACACGTCCGGGTGTCATCACTGTGTGGATCGCCCGGAGGACACGGTGGAGCATACGGTGGAGGTCTGTCCTGCTTGGGCGGAGCACCGCCGTGTCCTCGTCGAGGCGATCGGCGGCGGCGACCTCTCACGTCCGGCCTTGGTTCAAGCCATGGTCCGGAGTGAGGAGGCATGGTAAGCGGTCGCCTCCTTCTGCGAAGCAGTAATGCTAGCAAAAGAGGAGGCGGAACGCAGGAAACGCAGGGCGATTCCCAGCCACCGTAGGCGCGGGCCTGCGGATGGCGAGCAATGGGTGGCTCGCCGTCCGATAGCAATCAGGCCCGAGTCGACGGCGCGTCGTGTTCCACGCGCGCCTCAAAGAGCCATCAGCAAAGAAGACGGGGCCCCATAGGGTCAGTGCCTGCTAGGGTTACGGAATTTGTTCGAAAGAGTCACCGCGGCCCTGGAACGCAAAGGGCACAAGCAGGAACACGGGTGGGTTTTAGTCAGTAAGAGTCTGACACTCTCTTCCGCTCCGCCCAGAGCGGGAGAAGTCATGATTTCCCATCCAAAAAAAAAAAGGGTTACTTATATAAAAACTAGAATGGTTTTAGAGTATCACCTTAATTTAGTAGCCACTCTAAGGCGATCAAAAGATTTGGTGATTTGTCTTCTCTTTAATATGTATAAGAATCATGCCTATGCACCATTTGCTACATCAATCACTTTTTTTTTACAATCTGGTTCATTCGACGTTACCATAATCGATTGACCTTTCTGTTTACCTTCTAAACTCTCAATTGAGTGTTAAACAATTCTTGATCGTCCTAATGCGATCTCCACTATCTCTTTTAGGTGGCTCGTTCAATCCTCCCACACCTGCCATGATGTCTCTTATTATATCCTTTCTCTTCCTTCGATAGCGTTTGTTCTTCTTATTGTTGCGCGTTACAATTAAGCAAGGAATATAGCGCCATTCGTTACCACTAGCACCATCTAGTATCGAGTAGCAGAACTAGTAAAGTCAAGAACCTTCGAGACTTTCCTATAATAGAGCATTCTAGAATTCTCGAACCCTAGCCAGTCGCGACTGATATGTACGCGAACTTTCTAGATCTTTCTACGATGGAAGTTTCTGGAATTATCCGGCGCCCTATACAGGGTGAAATTGAATAGATGCGACATATTTAAATATACAATAATACGTGTTGTCAAGAAAATTTAGAACATACCAAATGTAAAATTAATGAACTTTTATCACCGCTATGAATGGCAACGTTTAATAACGCGAGTACTCCACAACGATCATTGAGCACTGCGATTAGTTGGACGAGATTTTTTGACACTTTAATTTTTCTTATTTATTTTGCATATTAATTATTTTTCTGGAATACCGATAATTCGTACTTAAATAAAGATATTAACATTGATGGATCATTTTAAAACGCCAACCACGTAACTTTTTTTAACGATTTAGATTGTAGAAAAAACAGTTTATAATTACTATGTTACTGTAACTGAAGCTCCCATTTCATTTTGTCGCATCTATTCAAAGTCATCCTGTATATGGCTGGCACCACTGTACCGACCGGGTCAGTATTGGATTTGCCATACAAGTGATAACTTCGAGAGCGATCTCCAACTGCGAACTTAAGTGATTAGTAGGGCGAAGGAGTTTCATAATTAGCGAGTTTAAAGTTGTATACTGTAATTTAAGTATCATGTTTGGTTATTTAACCGGCTGTTTTTATTGTAACGAACCCGAAGCTCGTAACATTATTATTCTTTCGCTCATAGAGTTTCCAAAATTTCGTTTTCGCCACTTTCCTAACATTCAAAGTCTCAAGTAAGTCAGATTTTCAGCTGACTTACTTGAGACAATGGTTTAATTATTGGCTTACTACCTCATATGCAACACATTGGTTACCCGACCAGTTGGGTAAGAGTTTCCATTGTTAGGACTTTCATAACACCTATTGTTTAGCATTTTATTTTTTTATGACTTTAGTTCGACAGTTTGACTAGCTGTGGCGAAAATTCATGCTGTGTAGTCGTGGGTTATTTGCTTAGATAAAAAATAAGTCGTTCTGCCAATCGTAGTCCTCTATTGGACATAGTCTTACTCCTCCTTGTTGGCTACTGTGACTGCTCCTTTAAAGTCATCATCTATTTTATAGACTATTCGTCTACAGTTCCGTCTTTACCATAAGGGCACAAGGGGCACGTGCTCAGGGCCCCGCTTCATTGGGGGATCCCTTCTTTTCGCATAATGTTTTTTGTCCTAATATACTTCGGCATAACGATTTTGGCACAATTTGTTTTGGCATAATAATACTATGGCATAATTTTTTTAGGCATACATTTTATGTTGGCATAATCATGTTAAAGACTAATTTGTTTTGGCATAAATTTGATTCGCATAACGTTAGTAGGCCTAAAGACTTTTAGCATAACGTTAGTAGGCCTAATGGCTATTAGCATAATATTCTGAGTAAACCAATTAGCTATAGTACCTGTAACAATCAAATAATATTGTTGGTTAAAAAATTAATATGCTGTGCAACAAAAGTTAGTCACAGAACCGAATTGCTGCAAAACCGACTTCACGTAGTCTTGTTTGTCCTACCCCTAGAGTGTTATTTAAAATCGCGTAGGCGCGTAGGGACGAGGCGGCCCGCGGGCTGAGGAGCAGGTGGCTGCGAGCGAGCCGCCGCGGCTGAGGCTGGCCGGCGAAGCCGGCCAACAAGCCGAAGCTGCGGTGGTGAGCGAAAGCCGTCTGCGACGATTAGCACGCGTGGGGCCGCCGGAGGGCCGCAGCGCCGGAGCCGCCACAGAAACCCTGCCTGCTGCATGCTGCTTGCTTGCTTGCTTGCATGCTTGCTTGCATGCTGCATGCTTGCTTGCATGCTGCATGCTTGCTTGCATGCTGCATGCTTGCTTGCATGCTGCATGCTTGCTTGCATGCTGCATGCTTGCTTGCATGCTGTATGCTTGCAATGCTTGCTTCCTACAGCGAAAAAAATACTCACAAAATTGTTCAATACGTTATAATATATTAATATTTTATTTAGGATAATATGCTTAAAAAAGTTATGCTTTAGAACTTTATGCTTAAAAAAGTTATGCTTTAGAACTTTATGCTTAATAAGGTTATGCTTTAAAATATTATGCCTAATCATTATTATGGTTACAGACATAATGCTTAAAAAAATTATGCATGAGCTGTTATGCGTAATTATATTATGCGAAGAAATAATTATGCCAAACAACATTATGCTAAGTTATATTAGGTCTTAAAAATTTATGCTAATGGATAGGGAACCCTTCATTGGGGGGCCCCCAAATTATATTATAGGCACTGCTTAGAAAACGACCAATTCGAACCGTAAACTAGCTTTTGACGAAATTCAGTCAAACCTATTCCAGGCAGGATGTCCACTGGGTAGTACAGTTACGTGGTCATACCTGCAGAAATCAGCTACCTGTGTTCCGACACTTTCTTGGTCGGTTTTCAGTTTTCCAAAAAGGCTCCGGACTCAGGAGTGCCCAAGGGCCCCTGCATGGGTTAAGACGGTCCTGTTCGTCTACTATATAATTACCTTTAGTACCCTTGAAGATTTGGTAGAAGTAGTCTTCCACGTTCTTTGTGTGTTTCTTTTGTCTGAAACAAAAAGCATTGCCTACCTAAGATTGCGTTTTGTAAAGCTCAACCTACACTGATCACATCTTCAAGCGGATTTCCTATCTAAACATATTCTCATAATTTTTAAACAAAGCTTACATAAAAACAGTAGGTATTATTTATACATTATTTAAAGGAAACAGATTCATCGTTCGTGATTGCAGTACTAATTCTGGAAAACTATTACAAAAAAATATGTGCAATTTGAATCGTAAATTCTTGCAATATACGACCTTGCTTGAACATGGAATACCAAACAGATTGTCGATACTATTCTGACTTGCTTTACAACGGAGTCATTATCGTCTTTTGTATGTCTTGGATCGGTTTAATTATCCCATTCTTAATCATTTTCAAAATAAATTCATTTGCAGAACTTCTCTGTTTTCACAGAACTCGTCCCATCATCGCTACCTCTCTCAAAGGCGTGAATTCCATTATTTCTTGTATTCAATCCGTGATAAGTCATTCGAAGAACAGAAAATATTGTGCATGAATTGTATGCAAGGCTTCAAACTGTTTCTCAACATATTTACACCACCAAAACTTAGGGATTCGCCAAGACACCCGACCTTATTGGCAAGGTATAAACGTTTTAACGATGCAGTAGTTTCGAAACAATGGTTTTTTACAATTCACCAAACGTACACTTGCTATAAATATTTAGAGCCTGTCCAAATTTGGCAAAGTTGCAGAATACGTTAGCTCACGATCAAGAAGATCTGAAACAGGCTGATTTATTCCATCTTTGCTTCATCTATTGTCTAAGACTTTGATGTTTGTAGTTCTATTTTGTATTCTGGTACTATCCATTCCTTTATCATTGTGATTACGTTTTGACTTTAAAATCTTTTCGGAATGCACATTGCTGATATAGGACGAATGGGTTGATAGCTTGCGTTTAGATTTTAGGCTCGCCCTCAATCTGGTTTACCAACGCTTCACTATTTCTTTTTCGGTACACCTTCAATAGGAATGTTTCCTAAGTAGGTATATTTAGTCTGTCAGTTAGATTATCGAAAAATATTGTAAAAAATACGTGTTCTATATTTTTGGAAATCGTATCTGACGGACTAATTAGATTTTTTGCCAACTACCCTATTAATTATGATTGACAATCAAATCCGATTTTTCCAATTCAATCGGCATCCCTGATGATTCAATTAATATATCTTCGCAAACTTCATTATATATTCAATCCTTTATTTTGTTTTAAGGTAGGCTGTTAACTTGTCATTAGGATGAAGCTAATTAATATGTACTGATTGTCTCGTCTCATCATTACTAGAATCACCAACGTTTAGCAACAATGCACTAACATAGAACTCAATCATCATCTTCGTCATTATTTTGAGCACTTTGTTGCTTAATCGCTTGCTCGAGTCCGATATTATTTTAATAGGAACAATTATCTTGTCTTTTGAAACAATCGTTTCAGTTTATAACTTAATTTTCTGAGTTAAAGCGTTCTAATTCTTAGCTTGTCCTCCAAAATTATGAACTAACTTCACAATAACATTTTCGACCCAACAAGTACATAATTTAAGTGACACAATTGACCTTAATATTGTGGAAACTAACTACTAACTTACATACCTATGTTATTATTATCACCAAATTCTTATATTCTTCCAAACGCTATAACCGACCAATAACACATCAGTCATCATCAGTGTATTTGACTGATGACAATACCCCCATACGGTCTTAGTCATCATGACTTGGTCAGTTACTTACGGACTCCTTCAACTCTTGGCAACTATTGTGCTCCTGTCAACATTTATGACACTTCTGATGTATGACCATCGAAAGACAATTTGTTCTTGCTTGTCTTTTTGAGTTTATTTTCAAATTGAATTGTCTTTAACATTGCGACAATGTGAAGGTCGTTCACGGCATTTAATTATGGGAACTAAGAAGCCTTCATGCTACTTAGAAGAGAGTAGACATTCCCATGACAATTAATTGGACATGGATCATGGCTTGTTAAAAAACATTTGAGACAAAAAAAATAGCACGAGATTAATTTATTCGCATTGGTATACAGACTATTCAGTTGGATTGTGTTTGTTCTCTTTTAAGTCAATTAAAACTATACTTTGGTATAGTTTATTAATTGGACATGGATCATGGCTTGTTAAAAAACATTTTAGACAAAAAAATAGCACGAAATTAATTTATTTGCATTGGTATTCATTTGGATTGTGTGACAAATGATATGGCCAGTAGAACCGTGACTTTTAAAATGGTGATATTGATATATGTATAGAGACATCTGCCTAGCCTTTTCCCAACTATATTGGGTTCGGCTCCCAGAAACGCCGGATTCAGCAGAATATGTTACGTAGAGCGGCTGCCTACCAGACCTCCACAACCCATTAACTGGGGAACACGGTACTTCTTGGCAAGACTGGTGTGAGATTTTCAGGCTTCTGACAATCCGTAACGACTGCCAAAGATCTCCAAATGACAGCCGGGCCCAACGGCTTAACATGCTTTCCGAGGCACAGAGAAGGATCGTTATGTTAAGACCCATACACAGACCAACCTCGGCAAGCGTTGCTTAACCTCGAAGATCTACCCGTGCGGCTGTTATAATTTAGCCACGAGCTCCACCACGATATATAGAGACGTATTGACGAATAAAACATGTTGTGCCGACCTCAAATCAATTGGAATAAGGTCAAGGGAACGATGATGAACTTGCTAGCAATGTTTAAAAGTTGTGAAAAGAACAATGACATTTATGAAATTTGAATTTAGATACGAGAGTTTTTGTGATAGGTCCCCTCTCTTCTCTACAAAGATATAAAAATAAAAACAAATCTAATTTTTCTTCATTTTTCTAATTCCAGGAGTCGCTCGCAGAATGGGAGCGAGGCATCACAGGCATGTCAGACATGCAGGTACCCCCAGTTGCAGGGGGGCTCAACCGCAAGTGGAGTGCAAGGACAGCGGCGCACGCGCAAGATACTGCTACCGACCAATCTGCGCCCGTTAATAATAGCACTGATGCTTGCAAGCTGCTTATAGTGAGTATACCTGTAACTATATATTAAAATTATCAGCGCCCCGCGTTTTCACCCGCGTAGTTCCAATTCTAATGAGAAAACGGGGACAAAATATAGCCTATGTTACAATCGGTCAATCAAGAAAAGATATTAAAATCGGTCCTGTAGTTTTGGAGCTTATTCGGTACAAACAAATAAACAAAACAATCTTTATATTATTAGTTATATTTTCATTCAACTATACCGTTACCAGAAATCCTCTTCACCAATCGTGATCAAGTTTCTTTCTTGCTGCTTTATTACCCTTAGCAGTTACATTTTTTTGCATAAGTCGTTATTCCGATCTTCAAAAGACTATTAAAATTACTCACTTTTGCGAAAATGAAGTCCAAACAATCTCTTTCCGTTATCTTTTCAAACATAACTTTCAAAACTACTTGGGATCTAAATCTCATTGTTTTAGGAGATATAACACCAAACATATTAATTTCGAGTTTATGACTGAGAGACTGCAATGTTTTTCTCATGACTGTGCTTGCCAACTGTGTCAAAGGATTAATATAAGTGCAGCGTTTTTAAGCTATTGCATAGCTTCTATCGCGGGCCTTGAGCGTGGCAACCGAATCCAGAATTTCCGTAACGAAAATAACCTAACACCGCTACGTCATTCGATTAGGCTCCGCCTTTTTTAAATGGTCGCTCGCCGTCACCGAGCCGACCCGAACGTCTGCGTTCGGAAACAATCGGTGGGACAAAGTTAAGTGAAACGTATGTGATTTACATTAGTACAGTAACCCAGGTGAACGAATCGAGACCATATCACAATGACGCAGAGTACTAAATATATAATTGCATAAGTTGATAAAAAATGCTATGCAATAGCTTTACCGCGGCAGCCCCCGAGTGCCACATGTATTTTTTTTTTGTGAAAATCACATTTCAACCAAGGAAGTTGTCGACTGCTTAACCAAACTTGCCTGTGTGTTGGCCTTCATATACCTAAATATTAAAGCCTCCAGCCACAGCTTATGTTTAAGTGTAGTGTAGCCAGAAGATTTCCTTCATAACATTTAAGAGCGCATACGACGAACGGCATTTCATACAAATGTTCAAGTCGTAATTTTCCAAAATGACTAAACCGATTTTAATGAAACTTTACACATATAAGCAAGATACATAGGTCTAAAAAGTTAGTTGAAAACATTTTCGATAAACAGTGTTACAGTTAAATTAGACCCCATTTTAAATTTTCCATACAAAAATAAATTTCCAGTTATCTTTTTTCTAAGACATTTCGAAAATGTTTATAACTAAAAATTTGGAACGTTGAAATTTGGCACGCATATTATCTTCTGTGGCCTAAACATGGACGCGTAACAAATTTTTTAATAATTTTGGAAATGAAGTCACTTTTTAGGGGCAAATTAGATGAAAAGTGTTTTTTTTTTTTCATAATTTTAAAATATTCTATACAGAAGTTAAGAAAATAAATGAACCCTGAAACTATACCTAATGCATGAAATTTTGAAAAAAAAATATGAGTAATGGGTCTTTGTCTACATAAACTACATGAAAACGTTTAAGAAATCTATGATTTAAAAGTAAGTACCATGTTAAAAAAAAGTATTATTCGTTCGGTACGGAACCATTTGCACACGAGTACTACTCACACTTGGCCGGTTATTCTACATAAATAAGATTATGTTCCTTTTGAGCTGTCTAACGATACTTTGGACTATCAGCTTTATAAAGGTGGACATACGATCCATGGCGGTTACAGACAGATCCGTGTGCAGGGAGCCTTATGCGTGGTGGTGGGGCTTAATGTGTTACAAGAATATTCGGGTTAACTGGAGTCAAATGTGCTCAATTATATCTGCAAGGACTGTATGTTGTTGTTTTCTGGCGGAGTGAGGTACCCGTTGCGACTGGATCCCACATCCCACTCGCTACAGTTCGGGAAACCCATCCTGTAATTGAATAATTATAATTGTTCTGGTTCAAGTTCTCAGTCACGTTTGACTCCATGCGCGAAGTTTTACAACAAGCAGATTTTACAGAAGTTGACGCTACAAATTAATTATCTTGAAACAGTTTGCTATCAAACTGTAATCGCAACATGTCTCACCGACAGTCGGTAATACCACAGTAAAAATATGGAACAGTATGGAAACTAAGCCCATTTGTTGAAATAATTACCTACGCTCCAGTAGAGAGTTAGGGTTGTCACTTTTAATGTTTGCAATAAGTGTTTTATTGGAACGAAGTTCTTTAACACGATTTGCGGTAGGAGTTGACTGGGAGAAATAGTCACGCGAAAATGCGTTAGTGCATGTTATTCCATGCGACTTTCTTCTTTGGTCAAAATGTAAATAATGCCATTGTAAAAAAAAATACAAACTGAATATTGTTTATCATTTCTATGCCATTTTATTCCATTTCAATTATACCTAATATCTGCCCTAAAATTTTGATGAAGGATTTCTGTATGTTGAATAAAAAAACTTTTTACAAAAAATACAACCGACTTCTAAACAAAAAAAAACAAAAAGTACAAAATAACTTTAATTTCGGAACTCGGTGTTTTTGCTTGCTTTTTTGTTTTGAACACACCGACTTCCGAAATTAAAGTTATTTTGTACTTTTTGGTTTTTTTTTTTGTTTAGAAGTCGGTTGTATTTTTTAAAACAAAAAAGCAATAAAAAACACCGAGTTCCGAAATTAAAGTTATTTTGTACTTTTTGTTTTTTTTTGTTTAGAAGTCGGTTGTATTTTTTGTAAAAAGATTTTTTATTTTTCACTTTTTAGTGGTTCACTCCCAGCTAAACATACCCATCACAGCGTACGTGGTATAAATTGGTGTAAACAATAAACAAACATGCGATTTCAGCTATCCCGACAGATTTGCTATCATTTATTGAAATTAACAAAAACCCGCTTGTTCGATTTCGATAAAATTTTCATGGGACCATTTGGGAAGTTATACGGCGGAGTTATGCCCGAACAAACATTAAAACGACTAGAATATAATGTTGTCGTAAAATTATGGTCATTTATTTTTTCATACTCGTAAGGATTAATTTATTCCATATGTTATATAAATTATAATACAATATAAATTAAAATTAGTCTTCGGTATAAGGATTTAATACTAGTATTAAAAATCTGTGCTTGGGTACACAGTTTTTGCAAAACGAAAACCAGAGTGGTCCACCTATAGCCATTATAATAGCGTAGGTATTATCTATGAACACGGCACTCGCCACTGAGCGCACCGCGAAAGTCCCTTAGGGGCCTCGTAGATGTGCGCGTCTGTGTGAGTGTGCCGTTTCGACCGTTTGTTCGTAGTTTCTGTACTGTTCCATATTTTTACTGTGGTAATACTGACTGTCAACACTTGAACTACCGATACTGACTCAATATCGACACCGGTTCAAGTTTTGTGAAATTAGTAGATAGTGTTTCTGAAAATTAACGACTCGGCTGCGAATGCGAAAAAATCCTAAAAATATGAGAATCACCACTGCGCTGCAGTTCCTTTCTTTCTTTCTGCACAACATGAAATCAACGAAATTTTCTACCAATTTCCAGTACATCGGAGACGCCAAAACCCCGATGTGGCGCCTGAACCTCTGCGGAGGAAACGCAGCAGCAGTGGCAGCGAGGGCCGGCACCAAGCTGCTGCCCTCCAAGCTGAGGATCGTCTGGAACCCCCCCACCTCCCCCTACCAGCACACGGAGAAGTTGCGGCTGGTTATCACCGCGATTAATAGTGGTAAGTCGAAAAAAGAAAGAGTTTTATTTGCGCCAAATATGACACTAAGACAAAATTAATAACGTCCGTGGGTACGCGTTACATCCATGCAAAACAGCTAATCCTTACGGCCGCTTCGTGTTCCAGGCGTGCCTCAAAGAGATATCAGCAAAGAATACGGGGCCCCATAGGGTCAGTGCCTGCTACGGTTGCGGAATTTTGCTCGAAAGAGTCACCGCGGCCCTCTCACGCAAAGTTTATTAGGGGGAACACGAGGGGGGTTTTAGTCAGTATCCTTCTGCCGGGGTTGTGAAATTGCTAGAGTTGCGGTCAAAAGTCAAAAGAGTCATCGCGACCCTGATATGCAAAATGTAAGAGGAACACGGGTAGTCAGTAAGAGTCACCCACTCCTTTCCGTTCCGCCTAGAGCGGAAGAAGTCATTTGAAATTTACCACTCAGAAAACAAAAAGTAACCCAGTTTTAAACGCCCTCAAAGCCTGGAGTCTATTGTCCTAGCTCTGAAGTACAAACTACTATATTTATCTTACACATCCAAGGTCAGTTTAAAATCGTTACAGGATCCGAACCAGTTGAATCGTTTCTACGGACGTACTTCATTAGGTACCTCGGTTGTGGCACAGTATTGTGAACTTCCCTTAATTCCCCTTAGTCCTTATCGTACCAACATTTTAAGAACTAACGCACACTACCTTACTTCAGATAAGTGGGATATCGCACCTTGCCTTTTAGTTTTGAAATGCGATACCTAGCGGCCCGAAGCGGTTGTAGTGTGCGCTTAGCTTTATGTTGCGTTCACCCAACGGTTTCAACAGCGCGGTGTGTCAAACGAATGCATGACATGTTTTAATGTTTGAGTGTCGCTATGCGTTGCGAATATAAGTAGGACTTTTCTAATGATAGTAATCTTCTGGGCGGGACATATAATTGCGAGACATTTAATTTAGTGGCTACACATATGTAGGTACATACAAAGATGGATGTGAATTCAGTATGACTATAGCAAAAGGCGCGAAACTCGTAATGCTTTATTTGTTTAGTTATTTGCTTAGCTGTACAATAGCGGACATCTTTCGACTAAAATTATAATGATGATGTATTTCTGAGAATTTATACAACACAGCTGCAACCATGAGTATGTGCTGCAGTCTAAAAGTCTAATAGATTGTTTAACTTTGATGATGTAATTTTTTGTCCTGTCTAAGAAATCCAGGAGCAGTGGTGGCCGAGTGGTAACGGCCCCGAATTACGAATTGTAAGTCGCGGGTTCAAACCCAGCCAGGCGCATTACTTTGTGTACTTAATTTCATCACCAATGATCTCAAAACGGTGAAGGAAAACATCGTGAGGAAACCGGCATGTCCTAGAACCAAAAAATCGAAGACATGTGACATTCACCAACCCGCACTGGGCCCGCGTGCTGGATTACGGCCCATTCCCTTTCCTAGAGAGGAGGCCTGAGTCCCATCAGTGGGAACAGCAGTTTCCAGTATTGTAGCATTTAATATAAACATTCTCCCCATTCTAATTCCAGGTTCAATCTGCAACAACGACTCCCAATTCATATGCGGGGTGACCAGCCTCTGTATATCCTCGTACCTGGTCTGCGATGGAGTGCGCCACTGCCCTGGGGGTGAAGACGAGGAACCTGGAGCCTGCTCCCATAGGCACGACCCCCCACTCTTGGAGCTGCTGAGGAGGTTTGCGGCAAGGAACCAAGAGTTACTGGGGTTAGAACAGCCTGATGGGATGACGAAGCCTTCTGTTATAAGTAAGTGTATAATTTTGATGGCCATTAACGTGTTTTCGGCAAACGTTTTGTATTCCTACGATGATTTGATCAATGACAGCAACATAAGCTTATATTTTGACTTTTTCCATCTTTGTTATTCTTGAATGACATTAAATTTAGCCCTTGGTCAGTTGGAAATGAGTATGAAACATGGTGTACATAATAAAGAGTATTCTATTCTATTCTATTCTATGAAAGAGTAAGGCTATACTTTATCCCTGTATTTCCGACTACTAAAACTGAACATTATGCCTGCTTTATAAAACGGGTATGTCCCTATATAATCAATGAGTGTTCACAGAACAAATAACACTATAACAATATTTTAACAGGCACTGTAATGTTTCCTCATTAGCTGCTACACATAACAAATACTTAATGATGATGTATTCTGCTGAATGGGAATATTTATTTGTCACCATTCAAATTATGAAAAGGACCTATGAGTAATTTGGTATGCGAGGGAAAACCTTACTTCAAAACATTAAAAAAAAAATGTATTTACAAAGGATTTTGTAGGCGAGGCATTCATCAAGCAAAACTGATTTCTTAATGGTGCAATACTTAGGCCCTTGTTCTTGATATTAGTACTTGAAGGAAATTTAAAAAAATAACTATTTGTTACTGGATCACCCCCCACCCCCACCCTAAAAATGCCTTGCAACTGACGTCACTACAAGGAAAGGTCACTAGAACCTATAATTATTTATTTATTTAAATAGAACGGCAGAAGCCACTTACACTATTTAACCTAATTTTTACATATAATTTACTAAACACATCATGCATTCTTCTGACAAAAATTCAAACATTCCGACAGTATCACTTCCCATTCATTCGCAAACACATCCAAGTCTTTGTTTGAGTTCAGGAGAGCGTTAATAGCGGCTAATGTCCGGGGAATAGGTGACTTGGAGTGTGCAACAGTAAGTTGGAACAGCCAGTAACCGGTGTTTTCTGTTACGACAGTAATTGTCTGGGACAAATAGCTTGCAGAGTTCATTATGAAGATCAGGAACATCAATAATCCCCCTGAGAATTTAAAATATTAATTAATTAATATTAATATTTTCTGGGGTGGAGGGTTCATTTGTGGGATGACACCACATCACCCCGGGTGTCACCCATGATAGCTACGCTCCTGGCAGCAACTAACTGATAACAGGCGATTTGACTCTTTCAGTGAAGATCAGTGAGCACGAGAAGTCTTCGAACGCCTTCATGGAGTTCGCAGCAGCCCTGAAGCCCTACGGACCTTGGAGCTACCTGGTCGTGGGGATGCTCGTCTGCGCCACCATACTCATGTTCTGTTTGGCTTGGGGTGAGTGTAGAATGGTCTCTTAATTATATCACCTCCTTACCAGACCCTAGGAAAGTGACCGAACTCAAAGTTCCTGCAATTTCTGATTTTGCCGTAAACTGAACATAAAAATCCTACTGAGTAGGGTAAAGACCAAAACTGTCTCTTGCCTGTATGTAACCTTTTTGAAGACTTTTTCGTCTCTACTGTACTCAGTAGGATTTTTGAGACCACAGATTGTAATTTTTGAGTTAGTCGACTTTCATTCTGAAGGTGTAGTTATATTAATCTGCTAGAAATTCACAAACGGGAGGACGTCTAAAGGAATTCGTTTAAAGGGACATTTGACATCAAGGGTTTGGGTTCATGAAGTTACTAAAGTTATGGGAAAAATCCTGGCAAGGGAAAGCTATGGCGGAAAGAATACGAGGCCTTTTATCAGCAGGCTATTCTAGACTGTCATAATGATGATAAAGAGATGTTATTTTAAATCAATTCGATAAAACAACCCCGAAGCCCCATCAGGCGTTACTGAGAAATGGCTTTAATCCACAGTTAACTAACCGACTACTTCTTTATTTCCAGAATGCTGCTGCAAACGCTCAAAGCCTTCCGACACGCCGCTGAACATCCCGCCGTCCTGCATCGACCTGTCCCCCACGGTGACGGTGACGGCGGCGTCCCAGCAGCTGTTCACGCAGCCCCTGCCCCCCTCCCCGCCGGAGTACGAGCCCCCTCCTTCATACTCCTCGCTCTTCCCCAGAGCATTCAAGTCTTCGCCAACGCCGGTACCACACTGCTCCCACCAAGAGCCACCGGACTGAACTTTCCGACTCGTTCTTAGTTCGTACGTTTAGGTAGAAAAATACAATTTTAGGGTTACGAATAGTGGTTGAAGACAGTGTTTGATACAGGACAATATCTTTAGTTAAGACAAATTGTATGGCAGACTATTTGATGCAGCAATGTGGATTGGGAAAGGGAAATAATACTTCGTATATAACTGTACAGCGGGCCTGCAAGACTAATCTGAACCTGCAAGGAATTTCCTAGATGGACTTGTCTGATGACATGTCTGACAGACAGACTGTAGTTCTGTCTATCTGCTATGGCACTATAGAGACATGAAGACAGAAAAAAGACAGTTTCTTTTAGCACCTACATAAATACTCCTGATACATAGAAATAACAATAAAAAAATATGCAATAAACTTAGTGTTGTGTCTCACGGCTGCAATAAAAAGGTCCATTTCAGCGATATATCAGACAGACTGACGCTGTCTGACGCTGCTTTTCTAATGGTACGCGTGGCGTGCATTTGAATCAATGTGATATATAAATATCATCGAAAAAAGTTAATAAAACAGTAAACAGAATAACAAAGTTTAAAATTTTTTTGAATATATTATAACAATGTGTATGAATGTGCTTTTGTACGTGTAATCTATACTTATACTAGTCAATATTATAAATGCGAAAGTTTCGATGTTTGATACAAAAATACGTCAGAACGGCTGAACGGATCTTGATGGGTAGATTATAATCTGGAATAACACATAGGATACTTTTTATTCCGGGATTATTATTGCTATGTATTATTAAATTATCCCAAAGGAACATTCCTTTGGGATACTTTTCGACATTCATGCCGTTGAAGCCGCAGGCGGCAGCTAGTTCATAAATACGTAAATAGTATACCACCTGATTGAAACAAAAAAAAAGCTAATTGGCATAGAATAGACCAGTAGCGAGGTATAAATGGCATGGCCCACAGACAAGTCTGTCTATCAAAATCCCGGTTTTATGTCTAGTGTCTACGCAGCGTATACGTACTGACGTACCTATACGCTGCGTATAGTTACCGGCACATAAGTTGGCAAAGATTTTCATAGTGGGAGAAGTTCACGCACGCACAATTTCATACAATTTTACATGCACGAACTTCCCCCACTACGAAAATCTTTGCCAACTTACGTGCCGGTAACTATAGACCATAGATAAGGATAAGTACTAATAGACGTATACATAAAAATAATGAGAGCAATACCCTAATTATAAATGCGTTCAAAACGGGACGCTACGAAGTATTATTTTAATTTCCTATTTATTTTAGTTTGCCTTTGACGTGATATATGACGTAATTTCTATTAAAAATGTCTCGACACGACGATCTGTAGAGTAATTATTATCAGCTGTTGACATAGTAACCACTACAAGACAACCAATGAATCATTTCTTTTGGAATTCACGGGACGGTTGACGAATTTTCTAACTGATGAACTGGACGGAACCTTTGTTTACACTCGATAATTCCAAAATAATGTAAGTAACTCTTCGCATTCCATTTATAAAGGTCATTTTACTTTGAAATATTAAATTGAACTTGCACATAACATATTATACTTACACATTTATTTTCCTTAAATAATGAAAGTCGTAAACCGTACTCAACCAACCTTCATGTGGCAGTTATATTTTAAAAGTAAAAACATTCGCTACAACAAGAACTACCTACACGAAAAATAAAAAAGAAAGTTTTAACTCAAGTAAATTGGCCTCCTAAGTTTATTATCTATGTTTACTGGAATGCAAGATTTCGTAATATTTTAAATAGATATGGGTTTTTAAGACCAATGAACAGACACTATAATAAGATTAATTAGTAAATATTTTATTATTGTTATGAAAAGTACAGACGGTAGCTAATAGATAGGCCATGGAGTTACAAGTACAATAGATTAATCGTTAATATTTAATCACTTTTCACGATATCTGACGTAAGTATGGCATTATAAAATAACACTAGTGCTAGATGAAAAAAAAATGGGACCAAATACCTTCGATCATGAGATTACCCTGGACTACTCATTAAAAATGTCTTCAATTTAAGTTTTAGAAATTGCCCTAAGCGTGTCTGCATAAAGTGCCTTAGTATTATTAGTCCCAGATAATATGTAAACTAAATTAGATTAAAAGTTAGTCACATGATGTTTGAATATTGGCGAGAAAATGTATGTTCATAAAAATAGGTACCATAGAGCAACATAATGTTAATGCTAATATAGCTTGCGATAGAATGGATATAAATGGTTCATGAAATCAAACTCTGGAGAGTTTGATTTCATGAACCATTTATATAACTCTGAGTCTACGAATAGCTAAGATATACTGGAGTATATCTTAGCTATTCGTAGACTCAGAGTTAAATTAATTCGGGGAGTGACTGGGGATGCAAGAAATGATTGAGTATTATTGAGCAATGTTAAAAAGTTTCCTTACTTACCTCTCCTGCAAGGATATACTGGGCGCACTGTTTTAAATTGTATGACCTGCAAAATGCTGAGTGACTGATTGTATTCACCTACCTTCTAAATGATGTAGGTATATATTTATGTGCTATCGTATGTGCTTTGTTTTCAGTAAACAAAGTAAAACAATTTATTCGAACATGTATTTTCCGTATACACAGTTGTGAAATATTGCAATAGAACATTTAATATTTATTCAAATAAAATCACTATTGTCTGCAATAATGTTTTCATTTTAAAATTGGAAAGCGTGCCTGTGCTCCTAAAGTTTGCTAGTCTTCTTATTTTTTCATTTATAACATTCGTCATTTTGTTAGTATTTTACTTTAATACTTATAATAAGTTATGTTAAATTTTAGTTAAACTGAATCCACTGTAAAAAAGGAAGTGATATGTATTATAGTAAAATATTAATACAAAAAAGTTAAAAATATTTATCTTTTAATTTGCGTTTTATTTCTGCTAGGAACTTCTGACTCTCTAACCTATTCCTTTCAAGATAAATGGGAAGAAGATATTGAATCTTGAAATGGTCATATTTCATGACGAAATGAGACGATAACCTGCAACAAGAGTTTCACTAAGTCATTAATGAATTAATGATTTTGCTTATACGCCGGAACCTATAACATGTGGACTGTTATAATTTCCGGAATGCTCAACTATATTTTAAGATACCAGAACAGACAGACCTTCCTTATTATCAAGTTAGCAGATATGTACTGTGCCTATCTGCTAGCTTGGGGGTGACGGCCTCATGTGGGCTTAGCCGTACCCGGATTTTAAAAATCAAAACGGTAATATATCGGATCATTTCGGAACTAATACTGGTGGTATTAGTTCCGAAATGAAATCGGTTCTTGCTTATGATCTTTTGGAAAATACTGCATTCCGGGCTCTTAGATTCTATAACACTATCACAGTCATTTGATCAATCCGGACACACACTTTCAGTCAAAGCCAAAAGTTTCAATAAGTTAGTAATGTACCTAATATTTGGGATAAAATGGTTTTTTTTTTTTTGCATGGGAAATCATCAAGTAACTTCTTCCGTTCTGGGCATATCGAAAAGGAGTGTCAGACTTTTACTGACCGAAATCCATTCTGATTCAGAATGGAAACGGCAACATTCAGAATTTCTGATTGTTGCCGTTTGCGTTCCAGATTC
Source organism: Hecatera dysodea (assembly GCA_905332915.2). Taxonomy (NCBI): domain Eukaryota; kingdom Metazoa; phylum Arthropoda; class Insecta; order Lepidoptera; family Noctuidae; genus Hecatera; species Hecatera dysodea. The sequence continues at coordinate 20,537,700 of HG995288.1, read as the reverse complement.
GCGGTAATCGCCGTTTCATAAATTCCGCATTATTATTATCTATCTGATCTATCTATATTTTCATAAGGCAAGCAAAGTCGATGTCGACTATTCTGCCAATGTCTAAAGTAGATCGGAAAAGCAAGTGTGTTTGATATGAACGGTACACGGTACAATAATTTTATAAATACTCACTGAACGCATCCGTAACTCCGTGACATTTAACATAACTGCTGTGTTGACAGCGTCACCCATCGCGTTATTTGTCAATGTCATGTCAAAATATCGTAAAGTAAATTCTGCTTTTATTTACATTTTCATTAAAACAAAAGATTTTTATTGTTTCCAGTGTTCCATTTCGTCAAAAGTTGATTAAGTTATATACACAAGATCGGAATACTCATAATGTACAGTGTTTGGATAATTACAAGCCTTCATTTAATCAATTTATTTCTATTTCCTTGACGAGAGATTGAACTATAAATGCTCGAAAATTTGAGGTTTTAACTGAATATTGATGTAAATGATATAACCATGAGTGAGCAAAAGAAGATTATCAATTGTAGAGTGTGCTTAAGGTATGACTTAGAAATATCTCAAAAATGCTTGTCGTTGTTTGAGAACTACAACAATTCATTGATAGCAGAAAAAATAAAGTATGTAGCAAACATTGAGATCAAGGAAAGTGATGGACTACCCAGTAGAATATGTCCAGATTGTTTATTGCAACTCGAAACAGCAATACTCTTCAAGCAGAAGTGTGAAACCTCTAACAAGATCCTGCTAAGCATAATTCAACAGCCATCTAGAATATGTAAAGTAACCTTCAGAGTTCCAGTTAAAACGGAATTAGATGTCGTTTTTGAAAATAGAGCCGAATCAGAAACAACTAAACCTGATTCTAAAAAGGAAACAGTTCAATGTAATGTTGCTACCAATGTTTTACCTGATATAGAAAAACCTGCAAAAAATGTTGTGCATAAAACGTCTGAAAATAAGGAACCAGTAAATGTGTTACCCAATAATTTAATACCTAAAGCTGAGGGACCAGACTATGAAGTATTTGATGAAGAACCTGTAATTGACAGTATAAGAAATGAAAGCATTCAAATTGAACCACTTGAGAATGGAAGATCTCAAGCTTCAGGAAACGTAACAGGACTACTGAAACCGAGTAGAGCTGTAGACTTAAAGCTGATTTGTGACGATTGTGGCGGTACCTTTAAAAGTAAGTGTAAACTCAAAGTCCACTGGAAAAAAGTCCACTTACTCTCCATGTTAATTTGTCCCAGATGCAAACGTCAATTCAAATCGTTTAAAGCTTTCAATATACACAAGCAAAAAGTATCAAAAAGCTGTCAAGCTGCTTCTAAAGTCCGCATTGAAGGTGTGGGCAGAAAAAGAATATTTCACTGTAAGGATTGTGTCTATAGTACTGCACGGATCAAGGACATAGATTCTCATTTAGTAAAACACAGTGGACTCAGGCCATATCAATGTAAGGACTGTTTGAAATGTTTCACGCAGCAAGCGTCTCTACAAGGACATAGGGAGGCTAGTCACAAAGATTACCGAGTTGTGACAACATGTCACTACTGCGGAAAAATCATAAAAGGCCGGAACCGATTCTACAAACATTTGAGACAGCATGAACCCAAGTATGTACAATGTGAGATCTGTAAGAAAACAATAAAAAGTCGCAGCAATTTAGTGAATCATATGAAGCGACACACTGGAGTCAGAAGTTTCACATGTGAAACATGTTCTGCTAACTTTTATACAATGGGTGAACTTTGCAACCACAGGAAGAAGGTACATTATAAGGCTAAATCTTTTAAGTGTGACATATGTGAATATTCAGTGTACTCTGCAGGTATATTAAAATCTCATAGATCTAGGCATACACCCAGTAATGTAGTGTGCTTACTGTGTGGCATGTTTTTGGAAAATGCAGAGAAGTTAGCTATACACGAGAAAAGGCATTCTGAAAAGAATTTCTGCTGTGTTCAATGTGACAAAGAGTTCTTCCGTAGAGATTCACTTCGCAGGCACATTTTGAAGAAGCATACGGAACCAAAAAAGTTACCGAATTTTGTCATAACATTGAATCCTGTTGTATCATAATTTCAAATCCAAATGATTAAGTACTGTTTTGGCTAGGAAAAAGAAATCATTATCAAATTAATAAAAGGTATTTTTTTTTTTTGTTTTTAAACTATTTCTCTTCTCAATTCTTCTGCGAAGATTGATATTAATAGAATAGATACTTACTATTTGAAGATTGTAATAATTATCCTTTTTTCTCTGAACTGTTAAAAAGTTTTTGTTTTAAATTATCTTATTAATATTGTATTTACTTATTTGTTTAAAGAAATATTTACAGTAGACATAACAAACCGAACAAGATGTATTGGGTCGGTTGGAAGGAGTGCAATGTACAAATATGATATTTTATTTTATGTAAATAAGAGATAATACGATTTTTATTTATGTCTAAGGATTAGGTTTGGCTGATAGTGGTAAGATAGAATGAGAATTATTTATGGTTAATTCAGAGGTATGTACAATTAGTATATTAGTATTCCTGGTCGACTACTTATCACTGTTTTACAGTTATGTAGGTACTTAGCAATAAGGTTGGAAACTCGTTGACCAGGTACTAAAAAGATTTAATTTTTTATAAAACTTATGTATTTGAAAACTGCAACATAATGCTTATAATGCGTTTGTGATACTGTAAATAGAAGTAGTATTTTTTTTTATCTGTTTCTTCAATTAATTTCAACACACTGATCTTTTGCAGACCAAGAATAAAGCACTTGGCAAATAAGATTCATTTAAACTTGCTAAGAGATGAGATAATGTAAAGTAGTTTTAATAAATAAGCTCTATGCTAAGTTACAGTAGACCACACGTCAGTGGGGTGAAAACCTACACCAGTAGAGTAGGCTTCTCATTCTCCTGTCAGGCCAGCTCAAAGGTTTTAGTCAGAAATAGTTTGACCCTCTTCAAATCATAAAATTACTCCGGGGCGGGATGAATCCGCAAGAACAAAAATTCGACCAGCTCAAGGCATACTAAAGAGTCACCGAGGCTCTGGAACGCAAAGGGCACAAGAAGGATCACGGGTGGGTTTTAGCACAGTAGAAATATGGAACAGTACAGAAACTACGAACAAACGGTCGAAACGGCACACTCACACAGACGCGCACATCTACGAGGCCCCTAAGGGACCTTCGCGGTGCTCTCAGTGGCGGGTGCCGTGTTCATAGATAATACCTACGCTATTATAATATGGCTATAGATGGGCCACTCAGGTTTTCGTTTTGCAAAAACTGTGTACCCAAGCACAGATTTTTAATACTAGTATTAAATCCTTATACCGAAGACTGATTGTAATTTATATTGTATTATAATTTATATAACATCTATCTATACTTATAATAAATCTGTAGAGAGGTCAATTCTGTACAAGGAATATATTTTCAAAATAACTATCAGGGGGTGATTAGTGATCGATACTGGTGCCAAAAATGCAATCAGTAAAATTTTTGTCTGTCTGTCTGTCTGTCTGTCTGTCTGTCTGTATGTTCTTTATAGAAACAAAAACTACTCGACCGATTTTAACGAAACTTGGTGCAATTATTCTTCATACTCCTGGGCAGGTTATAGTATACTTTTCATCACGCTACAATCAATAGGAGCAGAGCAGTGAAGGAAAATGTTGGGAAAACGGAAGTAGTTACTCCATTTTTTAAGCTTCCGTCGCGTGTGTAGCCTTAATGGTTAAAGTTACATAGAAATCATGTATTACGGAAATGTTCTACATAAAATTATCTAAAAAATATCCCGAAACAGCATGTCTATCTTTTGTCAATTTTAAACCGATCGGGCTGAGAGTTTCAAAATCGGGGGTAAAGTAACTATTCCACGCGGACGAAGTCGCTGGCAGAAGCTAGTATGGAATAAAATGAATCCTTATGAGTATGAAAAAATAAATGACCATAATTTTACGACAACATTATATTCTAGTCTAGTCAAAGGAAATTTAGCCTTCGAAACATACACATAGGAACGTACTTACTTCACAAAATAAGTAACAATAATTTTTCAACATACAGAAATCCTTCATCAAAATTTTAGGGCAGATATTAGGTATAATTGAAATGGAATAAAATGGCATAGAAATGATAAACAATATTTAGTTTGTATTTTTTTTTACAATGGCATTATTTACATTTTGACCAAAGAAGAAAGTCGCATGGAATAACATGCATTAACGCATTTTCGCGTGACTATTTCTCCCAGTCAACTCATACCGCAAGCCGTGTTAAAGAACTTCGTTCCAATTAAACACTTATTACAAACATTAAAAGTGACAACCCTAACTCTCTACTGGAGCGTAGGTAATTATTTCCAGAAATGGGCTTAGTTTCCATACTGTTCCATATTTTTACTGTGGTTTTAGTCTGTAAGAGTCTGATTCTCCCATCCGCTCCGCCAGAGCGGGAGAAGACATTTGTAGATTTCCATACAGAAAAAAAAAAAACAAACAGGTATACTAAAGTGTTTCCCCCGACGTGCGGTCGACTGTACCTACCTTTTATGGTCGACACCAGATGAATGTGTAATAACGGTCATTGCCCTTGCCTCAATGTCTGTTCATAAGTACCTAGAAAAAAAAATGAATCGTTTTACATTACTTGTAATGTAAAGGATCACGGTCGATTCAGGACAGCTTTATGTCATTATTTGTTTTCAGGATTAAGTATGTCAAATAAATGTAGGGGGTCAATGACCGTTATGCCACATTTATCTGGCGTCGACCATAAAGTACTCGCAAATAATTTGCATTAGATGCCTACACTGTAAATTACATGTATAAACGACTTCTTGTAATTTCTATCAATGCCATTTTTCACATGCTTAGGCTATCTAGCAAGATAGCATGTTGCTAGCACTACAATAATAGTAAAATTAATGACAAAAAGTCCACCAGTATATATACCTACTTTTTACTCGGTAACCCACTGGCAACTGGGTAGTCTTGGCAACGTGAAATTCCGAGAAGGAGCAAACCTTTCAGAATGTAATATAAGAAAATGGAATTGTATAACCTACAAAATACATGGAATATTAAATTACGTACGTATTTTTAAACTTCTGCTTTATACTTCAATAACACCCTTGATCAAATTACTCTTATCATGGCACAATACGAAGATGGAGAGTCGAACTTTACCAACTCTTACCGAAAATATTGACCCGTACCTAATGGCATATTTTTAAAAACCGGTAGCGTCTGCCTTTACCGTCGCGAGGGCTCGGGCGGTAGATATTTGCGAGGTTGGTCTGTGTGACTACTCCGTGCTTCGGAAAGCTCGTTAAGCTGTTGTTCCCGGCTGCCATTTAGAGATCTTTGGCAGTTGTTACGGATTGTCAGAAGCCAGAAAATCTGACACCAGTCTTGCCAAGAAGTACCGTGTTCCCCAGTAAATGGGTTGTGGAGGTCTGATAGGCAACCGCTCCACGTAAAATACTGGTATTCAGCTGAATCCGGTTTGTCTGGGAGCCGACCCCAACTTAGTTGGGAAAAGGCTAGGCAGATGGATTAACATTTTAAATAAAATGAAATAAGTAGAGCTTTTGAAATGAAAAAACAGAAATGATCAAATAAAAAAATTGCAAAGCAGAAAGTCGCATCTTGTTTCACTTCTTTCTTCTCACTCATGTCAAGACTAATTTACTATGGAATAACTTCATTTTATTACAAACATCTAAAACGTTCGATAAAATGTAAGGTACATATTTTGAAATCGGGTTGCGCGAGGCCCCGGGCGGTTGCCCTGCTCGCCACCCCCTAAGGCCGCCACTGAAAACCGAACAATGGATATATGCTGGTCTGACTCGTGCGCTGAGGGTTCCGATCGAGTCTTGGTTTTTTCCGAGTATACATTACCTACGGAAGTTCATAAACTATAAAGCGAAAATAGGTATAGCAGGTAAGATTGATCAACAAACTTAACTTTTCTGTTGAACCATATTTCCTTCCATACATTAATGTACCTTTGTACCTACATCATGGTTAATTATTATTCTTCAACCGAAAATATAAAGTTAGTAATCCTTAAAACAAAAATAATATATGATAAAACTACAAATTCCCTTGTTGTACCTACTTGTATTGTCGGTGAACGGAAAGTACCCAATAAATTTTAATTCCCTTGTGAGTGTCGAAATATAGGTACGTTTCTTGCCGCATAAACGACCGCATCTTTTTTACGTTCACTTAGAAGTTTGTTTCAATCTTTTTTCACAGCTCCAAGGGACTGTAGACCTGAGTCTATGGTTTTAATTTCAACTCGATACCTCCACGCGTTCCCGAGATAAACGATCTTGAAAGACAGACGGACAGAGAACAAAGTGATCCAATAAGGGTTCCGTATTCCAGGGACATAAAAGTAATCAGCCTAGTCTCCCATAGCAGATGACCAACGACCATACAGCCTTATATGGTCGCTGCAAATGACAAAGGTACCTAAACGTGATGGCTACCGTGCCCGATTTACGCATCCAGATGCCATTTTACCTTCTGAGATGGAGTGCCAGTAATGGTCCCATTTCGGCCTCCTCCAGAGACAAGTCGGCCGCTGTGCTATTGCGCAGTGGCTGATGCCTGGGGACGGTGAGCGTGGGTGGCTCGCCGTCCGATACCAGGTTGAGTCGACGACGCGTTGTGTTCCACGCGCGCTGCAAGGAGCCGTCAGCACCGGGGACGGGGCCCCATAGGGTCGGTGCCTGCTAGGGTTGCGGAATTTGTTCGAAAGAGTTACCGCGGCCCTGGAACGCATAGGGCACAAGAAGGATCACGGGTGGGTTTTAGTCAGTAAAAGTCTGACACTCCCTACCGCTCCACCCAGGGCGGGAGGGTCATTTGATGATTTCCCATCCAAAAAAAAAAAAAGATGCCAATTACCTTGATGAAACAGAAACAAAAGTGTGCAAGTTAAGGCTGATCGAGCGAGCCTCTTTGTTCCGAATAAAATCGATATTATCTGACGCTCGCTTTATTAAAATTTGGAACAATAGGCTTGTACCGCTTCTCTATTAGCTGGCCACAGATGTGAAGCCCCGATGTTTTACTTGGCGAAGGTACTTTGTTGAAAGTTTATGAACTAAGATTGAGCTTCCATTCTGCTGGAAAATTAAAAAATAAATACTAATAATATAAGGTGCTTACCTATGTAACTTAATTAAACACGATACACTTATCTGCACAGGTTTTGGACTCTGAACAAAAATCTTTCACACCGACATTTATATGCATTGCTACTAGGTATGCACCTACTAAAAAACGAATAGGTAGCAATCTTAGTGATACTAATACCAGACATAAAACGCAGATAGGCAAAGTTGGAGCCCCATGGGGTCAGTACCTGCTAGGGTTGCGGAATTTGTTCCAAAAGAGTCACCGCGGCCTTAGGGCAAAGGGCATTAGGAGAAACATGGGTGGGTTTTGTGTGGAATCTGACTGATCTCTTCCGCTCCGCTCAGAGCGTAAGAAGTCATCTAATAACTTCCCATCCATGAAAAAAAGATACGTAAACTTGTGACAGCAGCATGAGAATCATATTTATGTGAAATATTTCATTGCACCAGAAGAAGGCCAGGAAGATCTACAGGAAAAATACCAGAAAAATTAACAATGAATCAGATGAATTGTCTTATAGCCAATCCAATCCGTTTCGTTTCGGTGTCGACCTACATTTGTACCGTGAATAACTATCTGAGTTTCGTCGAATATTGGACTTGAAAATAGATTTAGATTTCCAATATGCAGTAGGTACCTACCTATCCTGAGCTTCTATGTGCCTATTCTAAAATAGATGCAGTTATATTGTTCCCGTTTTTACCCGAATGCCCCAAGAAGAGGGTACTTAATGTTTTTTAATGACATTGTCAAGTCATGTGAGGTGATGAGGTCTCGGAAGGGCCCGAGGAGATTATTCCAAAAATCCACATAACACACTAAAATGTAGCAAAAAAAAACCTAGGTACTTGTTTAAAAACGCGACCACAAGTAAAAACTTAATAATAGGTAATCCTTGTTTCTTTTAACTTAATAAAAATCTTTTTACACAATATAGTTACATATTAATAGCCACTAGTAATTTAAATAAATAATTATGGTAGTATACCTACAACAAACAACTGTGTATAACTAAATTATCAATATTTCAGGACTTTTGGTAAATTTATTTTAAACCTACAATCATGTATAATTAGCGACTTTCCTGAGCTAGGTTTATAAGATCTGTGTTTCAGGTCATATAGAAATACAAAATGAATTCTATTTCATCACTTAACAAGACCCAGTAAAAACTAAAAATTACCAAACTTCAAAAAGGTACTTTTCAAATAGTCTGAATGTGTAAGCAGTTTGTGGCTTTTATTTTAGTTTAATCATCGATTTGATGAAGGTGATTTATGAATATCCCTGACGGCTATGTAGGCACCTACCTATTTCAAACATGATCGAATACTAAATCTTTACTAGGGTTCCGTTCCCAAAGAATAAAACGGGAACCACTGTTACTATGTCATTGCCAACCACATTTTCCAAAACAGGCATCGCTGAGGTCAAGTCGCCATGTCTCGACGGAACAGGTGAAAAGTTTGCCAGGCTGAAGTAGCATACCTACCACTGGACCGATAGATCAGGAACTATGCTTCTGCTAGGTCAGTTTGTTTACTTAGGTAAATAGGTACCTATATATAAAGCTCTAGCAGTGTGTCACGGTTTCACCCACGTAGTTCCCATTCCCGTGGGAATAAGGGGCTACAATACATTACTTAGATAGCTATCGTACTCGCTGATAATGTACCTTTCCATTGTTGAAAAAATGGTTAAAATCGGTCCAGTAGTTTCGGAGCTTATTCGGTAGGTACACACAAACAAACAAAAAAGTCTTACTCTTTATAATATTAGTATAGATGATCGTCCCGCAGTGAGTCGATAAATTCTGGCTAGCCAGCCGTTAAAGCGGCAAATATGTTTTACATAGGTAGGTTCTCGTGCGTTTACTCTGCTCACGTGCAGATTTTGAGAATTGCGTGCAGAACCCTATCGGATTTTTACCCGTTCCTATGAATCCCGGAAAATGACAAAAACAGTTATGTTTTCAGTTGAATCGTTTTCCGGGATTCTTCGAGTTTCATTGTTTTCCGATGATCACCGCGGTCGATTCTGACTTTCAGAAGTTGCAGTGTTTGGTCATAATGGCGGGCTGGCATAACGAGTTGACGAGTTATTCGACTTATTCTTGACGTACTCACATTTTCAGAGAAACAGCTGAAAGAAAGATGTAAGATCAGTCTGGAGGACCTTTCAACCTTTCCCTAGCCCAGCAATGCGATATCTATTTATCTAATATATAGGGTACGTACCAAAACAATTAAGGCCCAGTTCGTAAACTACAGTTATCTTTCTCCCGAGTTTTTTTTTAATTACAATTATTTCATACAAAGTGAACCCGGCTTAGCATTTAACTCGGGAGTTTAAAGATAACTCTGGTTTGTGGTTAGTAAGTAGGTACCAACTTAATTAGATAGTTACCGAGTTAGGTATTTCTTTTTAACTTTTAGCTTCCCTAAGTTTGACCTTATTAATATCTGAAGGTCATTTCCACAAAACTTTACAGCTGATCAATTGCTACAGCATTTTAAAAAGTTGGTCGGTTAAACTCGCTCGTTAAAAGTTGGTAAAAGTAATATTGTTTTGAAGTTTTGAAAGCACAAGTCAATTGAGTTTAGCTCCGGCTTTGTGTTGTTGTGTATGTTTACATAACAAATAATACTTAATCCTTTCATTAAATAACTTTTTATATTTTTGAAATACCGGTATTTGCAGCGCGGTAGCTCTGCACCACAGTAGAAATATGGAACAGTACAGAAACTACGAACAAACGATCGAAACGGCACACTCACACAGACGCGCGCATCTACGAGGCCCCTAAGGGACCTTCGCGGTGCTCTCAGTGGCGGGTGCCGTGTTCATAGATAATACCTACACTATTATAATGGCTGTGACTTTTCGCTTACGCTCTCTAGATAGCGCTCGTGAGGTTTTTAATACTAGTATTAAATCCTTATACCGAATACTGATTGTAATTTATATTGTATTATAATTTATATAACATATAGAATAAATGAATTCCAATGAGTATAAAAAAATTTGACAACAACATTACATTCTAGTCTTGGCAAAGGAAATCTACCCTTCGAAACATACATACCTATAGAAACTTACTTACTTCGCAAAATAAGTAAGAATAATTTTTTAACATACTTACAGAAATCTTTCATCAAATAGGGCAGATATTATAAATGAAATGGAATAAAATGGCATAGAAATGATAAACAATATGCAGTTTGTAAATTATTTTTTTTTACAAGGGTATTATTTACATTTTGACCAAAGAAGAAAGTCGCATGGAATAACATGCACTAACGCATTTTCGCGTGACTATTTCTCCCAGTCAACTCCTACCGCAAGCCGTGTTAAAGAACTTCGTTCCAATAAAACACGTATTACAAACATTAAAAGTGACAACCCTAACTCTCTACTGGAGCGTAGGTAATTATTTCAACAAATGGGCTTAGTTTCCATACTGTTTCATATTTTTACTGTGTCTGCACTGTTGCTTGCGTCATAGATTAAGCTAGGAAATGCGGAGACGTGTCAATGACGCCTTCTCGGGAGTTTTTCGTAATTGAAATAAATTCTCTAGCTATACCTACTGCTGTAGAATTAGGTGGGTGCGTAATTATTTTTAATATCAAAATTCCTATAAGCTATAAAATTTTCAAAAATGTTTTATAGCCAAACTTGTTGTCAGGTCTTTCATTCATGAATCACGTCATAAACTTTCACTGCACGGGAAACAAAGGAAAATGACTAGCAAGAACGGTTTCACTATTTATTCCAATCATCTTTAAAACAAACACAGGCTGCCTATCCTTTCTGCGTTTTCTTTCTGTGACCAATAACCCGACTTCAAACGATTGCATCTGTTTTATGTAGCTAATTAAATTTACCTGTATCATTAATCTACCTGTACATAAATTCTCTCACCTGTGCACTGCACGCATGATCTTTGACTGCGCGGCGCCGTTCGTCGCCAGTCGACCGGCCAACCAGCCACCGCCATTTTTGCTTCAGTCAGTCCAGTTATACCCGCGCCGCGAGTACACGTGTCAGTGCCGATTTTACCGCCAAAAACGATCGTCAACAAAGATGTATCTAATGAAAAGTGTACATATTTAAATATTCCCACGTTCTTAATTGTGTAATAGCATTGAAAATAAACTTTACGTGTGTTTAAAGTAGTTGAATGTTTAGATTTTATGCTAAAAAGTAGTGTTGCAATTTCTTTTTCATCTAAAACTTTTCGAGTGGAAAATTGTTCGGATCGCTGTTGTGATTGGATAAGTGTTGTAAACAGTGATTTTACAGTATAATTAGTGTTTTAGTTGGATTCTAATTGGAGCTGTACCGTCCGGAGCCGATATTTCGCCGTTCCCAGGCGTTCTTTGGCAACAGGTTAGTGAGCGTTCAACCCGTATGAATTCGGTTGCATGTAAACTCTTTATAAATAACTGTGATTATTACTTACGTTTGTTTCTTTCTTTGATTATCCACATGATTTAGGTAATGCTTTGCTATATAACCTACCTTCAATCTTTATTGGTAGGTCCGGTAACTTTAGTCTTTTGATGTGGTGTTCGATAAGGCTCGGTGACAATAAAGTTAAATGTTACGTAGGTACCACTGTAACACTTCAGTTTCACGGTAGGTACCTAATCCTTCATACATCGTCCTAGAGAAGATCTGGTCAGTGGGTAGCCTGATCTACTTACCTAGGTTGCTCCAACAAAGTTTGGGTTGAGTTTCTCAGAAAACACCACAACCTATTACTTGTATCATAAATTCCCTTGCCTTGATTACACTCGGGCCACAACACGAATAGTGCAACGCCAAAAAGAAAAAAAAGAAAACAGAAAAAAAAATACATGAAACCTCTATGATCGTGGTCCACTGTTGGCTGCCAGACATAGACCTCTCCCAATACCGTCAAACCTCCTTTCTCGCATCTATTTTACCTTTTCTGCCTACTTTAAGTAGGTAAATATTCAAATTTTTAAAATTCGTTACGTTCTACTAAACATTAGGTACCTACTTTGTTTTTACGTATCTACCGCACTGCGGGGAAGGTGGGTTACCCAAATCCATACATATGTTGTGATTTTGTCGGTAATTGTGTTAATTTAGTAAGATCTCAAGTGGGAAGGCAGCTAAGCCGAATATAGTTCCGTTTAATTTAAGAACGTATACGCCAAACGGCATTTCATACTAATTTTCAAGTCGTTATTTTCCGAAATGACTGAACCGATTTTAATGAAACTTCACACATGTAAGCAGGATACATAGGTCTAAAAAGTAAGTTGAAAACATTTTCGATATGTGTTACAATTAAATTAGACCCATTTTAAATTTTCCATACAAACATATATTTCCAGTAATCTTTTTTAAATAAGACATTTCGAAAATGTTTTAACTAACTTTTAACGGCGTACACGCTCTTAAATACATAGTTTCATATTTCATAACATAAATATACAGTATAGATAGTAAATAGATAATACATACCTACTAATACACTACAAGATAGGTATTGGGAATAAATTACATATTAAGTTTCCTACCTATCTCGAAAACCGAATTTCTAGAATTGATAATCTCGAAATTCGTGTGAATATTAAAAAGAGGTTCCGTATCAATCAATGACTAACGTAAAAATACATTACTCCTTTAAAATCTGTATTGAACAAGTACCTCATTAGCAGCACGTTACATACATTTCTTACGGTTATTTTCTCATTTTACAAGAAATGTGTCTCACAAACAGGCTAGGACGTTCATGCGGCCGATGAAAAGAGCTATGAAAAGAACTAACTACATCAAAAACATTTACCTGTTTCAAAAATCAGTAAACAGGCACTCTTGAATAGTCAAGCCGGTCAGTCAAAAATATGGAAGTTAGTTCAGCCACACTAGCGACTAGAAGTGGAATTATCGCACTCTCAGAATGAAGAGGCGTAACTCAAAGTTACAGGAACGTTGAGTTACGCCTCTTCATTCTGAGAGTAGTACTTATAATTTTGCTATAATCTGGACATAAACCCAGCGATGAAAAAGATCCCGAAATATAATTGTGAAAGGGACAGCTTATACCTAGGTCTCGGGAGATATTTTGTGTTTTACCCAACACTTTTTAAAGATTGAAATGAATTCTTGTGCATTCGACAAAAATTGCAGTTGTTGACTTATCCCTTTCATTCTAAGGGTGTGTTATGTTCTGCAGTAAAACACATTCACTGCTCCCATGTCCCCATCGCCAGCGCAGCAAGTTTACACGTTCCAAAGCGTAACCAGCAAACTCAAATATAACGTGCATCTGTTATTTAAACTCTAGAACTTGTCTAGCTTGTACAAACTTGTTACCAACTTAGAAACTCAACGTCCCGGCTTATAAGTTTCAAGTTAGAATGAGCAATTGTTATGAAAAGTAATCCCAACATTTTCAATTAAACTTACTGCAATTCTTTACCTACTTCTCAGGGTCTATGTAGCTTTTTCAAGGTTATTGGAGACACAAGGAATGAAAAGAACTTTTATAATAGCGTACTAACGAATTGTCACCAAAAGTTTGACTGGTTGAAAATTCGTACCGCACGAAGTCCGCCTCTGTGCATTCGTGTGCGTAAAGAATTAAATAAATAAGTTTACATGAGAGAAGAGAGCATGTTCAAAAAATGCAGACTCTTCAAATCATGTTTAGTAATAAATGGGAATTCCCTTTTAACTAACCTACCTCAAGAACTCCAAACAAAACTTAACCCATATAGAAATCATTTTTCTACACTAGTCTACACTAATACTGTAAAGAGGGAAGAATTGTATTCAAGTATGTTTGTGACGAATTAACTAAAAAAACTACTGGAACGATTTAAAAAAAAAAAAACTGAACTCACTCTAAACTCAAACTTAATTGCTAATACGAGGTTAAATATCAAATAATTCATAAATAATGAAAACGGTTTAAAACTAACTCGGAGTTTAAAAATAACTCTGGTTTGTGTAAGTGAGTGTAACAGGCGCACGTAGCAAAGCGTATTTACGGAGAAGAAAGTGCAAGAAAGAAAATTATACCACATATAACTTTTATGCTTGTATATTGATTCACTTCTTTGCAACGGGGGTTATCAAATCCATCTTTATTGTTTTTGGTATGCACTTTTTTCGGTATAAAACCTTCCTGTCGTCTATTTAGGGCCAGCTTTCTTAGGCTCAAGACAAAGGCCCATGTTCTAAAACGTAAAATCGCAATTCAATTCGAACTCCAACTTCAACGGAACATCAAATTGTCAATAATCACTTAGTCATAAATTGAAGTTTCCGTACTCGAGAGATGAGCAAGCAAATGCGTAAACGCGCTTGTTCAGCTAGAACTTAAATTAAAACGTCATTTAGACAAGCTTCGTGAGGTTACGTGGTCATGTTCGAGTTGAGTAGGAGCTTACGTTTTGGAATATGGGCCAAAGTCTTACTGATTGTCGTAAGGACGTGATATATCGATAACGCATGTAAATCCCATACTTTAAAAAAAACCTCTGATAAAATGTCACTTGCCCACAGCATCTTATCCTCCTTAAAAACTACTCTTAAAAAATAAAAATTTTGCTTAAAACCTCATTAGTATTTCATGCAGCCAATGTACAAAATTTCGAACACTATTTTAAAAGCAAGACTCGCCTTCTTGGAATTAATTTACGGCGCAAAGAACAGGATTATTGTCCAGTCACCTGGCGGCCCGTTATATCAGAATCACGTGTGTTCGTACGTGGATAGTGAAGTGACCGATATTATCGACTATCGGGATGTTGGTAGGATCGCAGCACTATGCTAATTGGCTTAGTAGGGTTTCTGTGACACATTCTGAAATGTTAGTAACTAGTCTTTTGGCGCGGCTTGAATCCATCCTCTGTCTCACCGGATCCATGCATTTTTTGGATAAAATGTAGGCTATGGATATATTTAAGGGATAGAGTAGCTTTTAGAATTCCCAATAAACCACCTACATACCAACTTCATTGAGTGTATACAGAAATATTCATATGAATATTTGAAATTTAGATAAATCACTGTAGACAATAACGTGGGCAAGGTTCTCTTTATTCCTGGTATTAATCAATAGGTTCATTATTATTATAGGATCTAATAATACAAGTTATTATAGGAGAGATGGTAGTCGGAATTACAATTGAATAACAATGGTAATTGTCTTCAGGAATGTCTTTTCAGAAGGTAGGTCTCATGCGCAAAGATACAATATCTAGTCGAAGTGAAATAATTTATTTCAATTAGAACATTAAATAGGGGAGCAGTGACGGCCAACGGCCGGACGGTGGCGGTGGGTTAAAATCCAGCCTGGCGCATTACTTTGTGTAATTAATTTATCACCACTGCTCTTAAAACGGTGAAGGAAAACATCGTGAGCAAACCGGCATGTCCTAGAACCAAAAATTCGAAGACATTTGCATTATGCTAGAACATTAAATTGCATTTCTCTTTTCTATTCGCAAAGTTTGGGATAAGGACAAGAAATCCGAAGTTTTGCAATGTTTGGTAGAGGTATATATTCAAATACAGTTGCACCTCGAATAACGCTAATAGCTTAAAGGTACAACAAATTATTACCAGCAATGGTAAGGTTGCTGGCTGTTTTAGTATTATTACCACGGCTTTTCATATAAATATTTCGTGGCGGAGAAGATATTATTTGAGTGGAGTAAAAAAGAGAGGAAGTGAGAACTAAAAACGCGGAATCATTCATTAATGAACCTTTAAAAGTCACGAAAATTAAGAGAAAATTGTTCTGTTAAACTAACAAATTGTCGTGATTCCTTCATTTCCTTGATTACGTAACATTTGTTTGACAAAGTATTACTTAAGTGTCGAATCTGTAACAGAGAGAGGTGCAAACAACTTAACGGTGAAGACTAAACTTTACAAGCTAAAGAATAAAGAACAAAAATGTAATACTATTAATTCGCTATTTATCTTGTATCGACATAAGGGGCCATACATAAATTACGTCACACGTTAAGGGGGAGGGAGGGGGTCGACGAAGTGTGACATTGTGTGACAAGGGGGTGGGAGGGGGTCTAAATTTCGTGACGTCACATTTCAAAATCTATTTTAATCTAAGTCTTAAGTAAAACACGAATACATACACGAATAAAATTGTAAAATATGTGACGTCACACTAAGTAGGGGGAATCTCACCTCGGAAGCAGGTAACTTAAGTCAGAGATAAACGTATCTCACTTTTATAATTCGCAACAAGACGAGTTTTTGAATTTATGCGATTCCGGTTTTGTATAGTTTCTGCAAGAATACCGTGCTTAATGCTCTTTGCCAACTTCATTTAAAAGTAAGATGGCTATTGCTTCAACAATGATGAAAGTCGAGTCTCCATTTGTAAATTACAATATCTTAGTTTAGACTTTTAGCTTCATGGTTACATCAGTAATTGCTCGCGTTCCGGATGTTACATGCTTGATCGATTGACTTTTGGTTTGCTCTTGAAATAGTTTATTGACTTTACTGTGTGTTTTTACTAGCCGAATTTGGCTTTTGTCCCACTGCTGGGCAAAGATCTCCCCTTTTTTCCTTCCATATCAATATCTTGTGCGATCTAAAGCCAGTAAGACTCCTGAATAAGGCCTTAACTTTAAAAAGGTATGCTAATTAAGCCTACATTTTGTTTTTAGACTGACATGGTAACTTGATCTGAACGAGGACAATGCCCGGAGATGCAAATCGAATTGATTTCAAAATCATCTTTCGTCATTCGAATGTTAATTAAATGCATCGCGATTTTTGATACTCCCCTGCATGCTAAAATTATGTAATGATCCGAAGTTCGAGATCCGAAAGTCGCAATCTGTCAAAAGTGTACGGGAATTGTCGTATTTTTGACAGATTGCAACTGAGATGCAAATGCGAAAGTTGCTTTAAAAATTGTAGAATAGGTCCTCTGAACCAATCAAAATCAAGAAACTGTTATACTGCTGTCCATCCTTCGCGTTCTTAAATACATCCAAAGGTTCTTTAAAGATCGGCAATATGGCCGCCCATTTTGTCACCTTATGTATGTAATGTTTCCTTCATCTATATTTTCTGTAATTTACATGGTGAACATAATAAAGGTTTATTCTACTCAATCATTCTATTCTAATCTACCGTCCCATTCTCACACCCGGAAACGCAACAAATTGAATTACAAACCTCCATACACCCACCTCATTTACTCCTCAAGGCATCCAACAGAGACAAACTAACTAACATCCCAAAACCAGTACCTAACTATCATCAGTACTAGATTCTCACAAAGGGGACATAATCAAGTACCCTGAATAGAAGGCAATCACAGTCAGGCTAATTTAGTACGTATGTCACGGCACAATAAAGCTGAATGGGCTGAGGATTTCAGCCCATAACTGGACAACGTGGCACAGTTAATCGAAATGTGAGGTCCTTCGTGTGGCACGCGGAGATTTGATCGATATATTGCATGTCACGTTGGCAGCACTACTATTCTGAGATCATGCTTTTGAATAAGAGTACCTAATACCTATATAGTCTACATTTATCCACTGACAGCGGTTTAAGTATTACGTAAGCAGAATTATGACAATTTTGACCTCCCCTCGTCAGCAAAAGTAAGTAAGGCTCATATAATCCCCCATGCTTAAATAAACATATTTATAAGTATTGTTACGAGCTTCGGGTTCGTTACAATAAAATCAGCCGATTCAATAAACAAAAATGACACTTTAATTTACACCACACTAATTACACAATAAACTCACTAATCACAAAACACAATCGCACTATTAATCACTTGGGTTCGCAGTCGAAGATCGCTCTCGAAGTTATCACTTGTATCGCAAATCCAATACTGACTCGGTCGGCTCACGTGCCGGCCTTATATAGAGCGCCGAGTATAACTCCAGAAAGTTCGCGTACATATCGGTCGCGACCGACTAAGGTCCGAGAATTCTAGCATAGAAAAATCGCGAAGGTCCTTGACTTCAATAGTTCTGCTACTCGATACTAGATGGCGCTAGTAGTACCGAACGCAACCATCTTCGTTGTCTAATTCTGGCGCGCAACACTGCCCCCTCCTAAGACATGCTCGTCCCGAGCATTATCAGCGCCATAATAACGCGCCAGACGATCAACATGAACAATCTTAGGAACGCTTCTTGTACTTTTCTGTATACGGTAGGTTACGTCATTGATCTTTGTCACAATCCGGTACGGTCCGTCCCATTTAGCTTGAAGCTTAGGAGATTTCCCTTTGCTGCGAACTGGATTGTGCAACCACACTAGTGAACCTTCCTCGAACCCTTTATTGTTCATTTTGCGGTCATAGCGGGTTTTCATCTTTTCAGACATTTGCTGGCCCGATTGTCTGACGTGCTCATGAATGTCGTTCATTTTGTTCCGCAAGTCATTCGCATAATCGGTTATACTGCGTGGGGCATCAGGTGGTATTCCGGTGATCAGGTCTGCAGGTAGCCGCAATTCTCTTCCAAAGTTTGCGAAAGCTGGTGTCACTGACGTGCTTTCATGAACAGCACTTCGGTATGACAGCAAAAACGGTTGTATGTGCTTGTCCCAATCTCGTTGCCGGTTTTCCACAACTTTGGCCAGATATCTCTCCAATGTCTGATTAAATCGTTCCACCATTCCATCCGATTGTGGGTGGTAAGAAGTTGTCCTCGTTTTATGAGTACCCATAACTCGGCAAGTTTCCTGGAATATTTGGGACTCAAAATTCCTTCCTTGATCGCTGTGAATCTCCAAGGGTACTCCAAAACGACAGAAGACTTCATGAACTAGTTTATCCGCAACTGTTGAAGCTTCTTGGTTTGGAATGGCGAAGACTTCCGGCCACTTAGTGAAATAATCCATAACCACCATGAAATACTTGTTACCACTTTCACTTTCCGGAAACGGTCCCGCAACGTCTAGCGCTATCCTTTCCCATGGTGCACCAACATTGTACAATTTCAATGCACCTCTGCTACGAGTCTGAGGTCCTTTTACAGCCGCACAACTTGTACACTTGCGACACCAGTCCTCAACATCGTCACGGCAGTGGACCCAGTAAAACCGTTCCCGTATCTTCAGTAGAGTCCGTTTAACTCCCATATGGCCTCCTGAACAACCATTATGGTACAGCTGTAGAACATCCGGTACTTTAGCTTTAGGGACAACCATTTGCAAATGACAGCTGTCTCCGCGAGCATTTTCCCATTTACGGCACAGGACTCCATCCTGAATCACTAAACTGTCCCATTGGGCCCAATAGCTTTTTGTGATTGAACTCATCGCTGAGACATCACTCCACGTAGGCTTCGGAGCACTGGCCTTCATCCACTCCAGGATCGGCTTGATGTCCAAATCATCCTGCTGTGCACTTTCCAAGTTTTCCTTCCACTCGTTACTAAGGTCTGTCTTGATCATCATCACAGGTACGACTTCTTTACCCTCTTGCCGAGTACAATGCTTGCAGTCTTCAGGGCAAGGTCTTCTTGATAATGCATCTGCGTTGCCATGAGTTTTCCCGCTGCGATGTTCAATTACAAAGTCGTATTCCTGAAGTAGTTCAATCCATCTCGCAACTTGTCCTTCTGGATTTTTGAATTGCAATAGCCATTTCAGCGCAGCATGGTCAGTTCGTAAGTGGAATTTCCTTCCCAGCAGATATTTGCTAAAATGCTGCAATGACTTGACCACAGCAAGTAATTCCCGTCGCGTGACACAATAATTCCTTTCTGGCTTCGACAGAGATTTGCTGAAGTACGCTATCACAACCTCTTGATCGCCATTCCGTTGAGATAACACACCGCCAAGTCCTATGTCGCTTGCATCTGTGTCAACTATAAATTCCTTGCCGGTATCAGGATACCCCAAAATAGGTGTTTTGCACAGACGTTCCTTGAGCTCCTGGAATGCAATGTCGCAACTCTCATCCCAGCAGAAATGACGCTTCTCCTCGGTTAGCTTGTGCAGGGGTTTCGCTATGTCAGCAAAGTTCTTGACAAATCGCCGATAGTAGGAGCACAAACCCAAAAATGCTCTGACCTGCGTCTTATCTTTAGGAATTGGCCAATCCTTAACAGCGGCGATTTTCTCTGGATCAGTGCGGATACCTTCTTCCGACACTACGTATCCCAAAAAGCTAACTTGCCGTTTGAAAAATGAACACTTCTTTGGACTTAACTTGAGGTTTGCACTCTGGATCTTCATGAGCACGCGTTCCAGGTTTTGCAGATGTTCATCAAACGTACGGCCTACGATGATGATGTCATCCAAGTAGACCAGACAAGCATCGCCAATTAACCCGGTTAGTACTAGTTCCATCAACCTTTCAAACGTTGCCGGAGCGTTGCACAAACCAAACGGCATGACTTTAAATTGCCACAGACCCTTTCCTGTCGAGAACGCAGTTTTCTCCTTGTCCTTAGGATCAATTTGGACCTGCCAGTAGCCACTTTTAAGGTCCAACGTGCTAAACCACTTTACTCCAGTAAGCATGTCCAGCGTGTCATCAATTCTTGGCAACGGATAGCTGTCCTTCTTTGTAACGTCGTTCAGACGACGATAGTCAACACAAAACCGCATGGTGCCGTCCTTCTTTCTTACCAGTACAACAGGCGAACACCATGGACTTGATGAAGGTTCTATGACACCATCCTTCACCATTCCCTCAATCATGGTTTCCACTTCCTTTTCACGTGCTACTGGCAATCTCCTTGGCCGCTGACGGATAGGCAACTCATCTCCTGTGTTTATTTTGTGTTGAACTAAATCAGTCTTCCCGATGTCAGCATCGTTTGAAGAGAAAACATTGGCGTACTTCAGTAACATTCTCTTCGCCTTGATCATTTCATTTTGAGACAGAACGCCGCGACAGTCGTCTAAAAGTGTGGTCACTTTCGTTTGTGCATCCTTGCTAAGGTTCCCAGTCGATACATATTGGCTTCGACGTAACCAATCCACTTCCTCACATGTACCAATCAGGGTGCCCTTATCTATCGTTTGTTCCTTATCACAGAGGTTCAGCACAGGTACTCTTGCGATGTCGGTGGCTCTGACCAAAGTTCGTGCCACTTTCCACGGAACGTGATTATCTATCCTCTCCACGAGTACACACCGATGAGTCTGCCCAGGATTTCGAGGAAGCCTAACCGGTACAATCGTTTCCGATCTCGGAGGAAGAACAATCTTCTTTAGGCTGTACACATTTCCTGGTAATGCCCCTTCCATGAAAAGTTCCTCTTGTCCACATTTCAAAACTCCTTGCTTAACGTCGATCTCACAACAATTCTTCCTCATAAAGTCTAGGCCCAGGATGCAATCGTCCATTATATCAGCCACGATAACATTGTGAAGATAGATCCTGTTTCCTAGCTTCAACTCCATCTCTTTCTCTCCGCGGACGGGTATGCGCTGACCGGTGGCCGTCACCAAATTTATGCGGTCTCGGTTGTATGCGGAGTCCCCAAGGAACCGACTTACTAGTTGGGAACTGACAACCGTGCGTGAGGCTCCAGTGTCTATTGTCAGCTTACATGGCGTTCCGTTGACCTCGCCCTTGATGATTAGGCTGTTCCCGTCATGGGTTTGTGAGATCGAAATCCTTGGGGCTCTCTGAACATCAGCCAGCACCCGCCCCGCAGCCCTGGCTTTTACTCGTTTCCCTGCAGTTGCTGGGCGGTGCTGTTAACCGCCCTACCCTCTGGAGATCGACTATCTTCCCTATCTACAGTTCGCTTAGGGCAACTGGACCGTAGGTGGCCCCTTTCCCCACAGCCATAGCATCTAGGGCTGTATCCTTTAGACCGGTCGCGAACAGTAGCCGCTGCAACCTCCCTGAGGCGATGGGAACGATGATCTTGCCGCACAGCTTCCACCTCTAGTGCATGGGCCAACGCGTCCTTAAGTTTCTCGTGGTGCCCGAGCCTCACGGCAGCTCTAACTTCAAGGTCGCGGATGCCGTCAATGAATGCCTGCACCAGGTTCCCTTGAATGAGCGCAGGTACAGACTGGTATGCTTTTCTAACAAGCTTCTCCACCTCAAGGGCCCACTGCTGCAGGTTTTCACCGCTGCGTTGCACGCGATCTTTTAGCTGCGCCCGAAACACGTGTTCTAGATGAGCGTCGCCATACCTAGCTTCCAGTGCCTCAACCAGCTGCTCGTAAGTCACCTCGTTACCGAGGGCTTCCAGGATAGTGAGGGCCTGGTCGCGGAGGCCTAGGGTGAGAGCAGTCATGGCCTGGTCCTTACTCCACCCGTTCGCCTTCATAACAGCCTCAAATTGCATTTTGTATGCCGACCAGGAAGATGTTCCATCGAACGGCGGCACTTTGAATCCACGAAGAGAAGGTGTAGTAGCTATAGAGGTTGCGATTCCATCTCCTATTTTAAGGTTGTCCAGCGTTTTCCTCACGTCAACTATCACGTTGTCCACTCGATGATTAATTTGGTCGATTCGTGATTCAGCTTCCGTCAGGCGGTTCTCGTGCTGAACCACCTTATCTTTAACAATCTTAATTTCTTTGCCGAAAGTGGCATGCAGATCCTTCATGAGGAACATCTGCTCTTCCTGGCGGCGCGCCTGCTCCTCCTTGTCACGTTGGAGCTGTTCTTCCAACCGACGGGCCTATTCCTCCTGGCGGCGAGCCTGTTCTTCTTGGCGGCGAGCCTGTTCTTCCTGGCGGCGAGCCTGTTCTTCCTGGCGGCGGGCTTGTTCCTCCTTATCACGCTGCAGCTGCTCTTCTAAACGACGGGCCTGTTCCTCTTGTCGGCGGGCCTGTTCCTCCTGGCGGCGGGTCTGCTCCTGCAGCATCAGCATCAGAGCAGCAAAGTCTGGTGCTGATGATGATGCTGGAGCGGCGGTGGACGGGCCGGCCTCTAAGGTCGCCAGCTGTCTCTCCGTAGCCTGCGGCGTTGCACTTCCAAAACGCCTCTGGTCCGTCTCTTGCTGGCGTTGACTACGGGTACGGATACCCTCCGTGTCGTCCTTTGGTAGAATCGGCATCTTTTAAATCCACTCTTCTGACACCAATTGTTACGAGCTTCGGGTTCGTTACAATAAAATCAGCCGATTCAATAAACAAAAATGACACTTTAATTTACACCACACTAATTACACAATAAACTCACTAATCACAAAACACAATCGCACTATTAATCACTTGGGTTCGCAGTCGAAGATCGCTCTCGAAGTTATCACTTGTATCGCAAATCCAATACTGACTCGGTCGGCTCACGTGCCGGCCTTATATAGAGCGCCGAGTATAACTCCAGAAAGTTCGCGTACATATCGGTCGCGACCGACTAAGGTCCGAGAATTCTAGCATAGAAAAATCGCGAAGGTCCTTGACTTCAATAGTTCTGCTACTCGATACTAGATGGCGCTAGTAGTACCGAACGCAACCATCTTCGTTGTCTAATTCTGGCGCGCAACAGTATTATTGAATCTGCTCTGGTTTCCTTATTGGTTCATGAAGCAGCAGTTAATAATTCTGGTACTAAAGAATTTACAGTATGAAATTAAGTTCGCTATTAGGGCGTTGATAGCCCAGTGGGTAAGACCTCGCCGGATGTTCAAACCATAATCGACTAAAATATCAAAAATTAAATAATTAAAAAATAATCAAATCAAGAACCCCCCCGCCCCCTTTAGCGCTTACGTAATACTTGAATGACTCCTTATCTAAATTTGTCTCATAAGAATATTGTTCCATTTATAAATGGTTAATTTGGTACAGTTTTTACCGTATTCATACCGTTTGTGCTTCTAAAAGATTACTTACAACCGAACAGTTGAGTAGACAATGTTATCGGTTCGAAAAACAAAAGATTTTCTTAGTTGTTGTTCATTTCTTTACAAAACAGGACCAGTAAGGAAAAATACATAATGACAGTGACAGATGGTTGATAATAAATGCTTGTAAGTTTCGCTTCGTTGGAGAACAAATGAAGGGAGCTTTGTCAATCGTGACTTTTCCTAGAAATATGTCGAAAACGTGACACTTTAGGGCACCATGTTCCTCACATTTTTTGGTAGTCCTTCATCCGTACGTATGTATATAAATATTTCATCGTGCGCCTCGATTTTGAAAATGGCGACCGGGTAGCTCTGCCACAAAGATTCTACCCCTTCATTCTCAATGCTTATGAAGATAAAATTGTCTAAACTGAAGTTATAAAAATAAAAAGCTTTCAAGATATTACTAAAGGTACATTTGGTACTTTTAAGACATGTAGGTACGTAGTTACTTAAAATATAATGAAAAAAAAGTCTTCACAGACTTGGAAATAAGATAAATGATAACGCCTAATGTAAAGATGAGACATAATCCTAACATCTCGAGATTACTTAAGAATGAACTTGAAATTCTCAAAAGATTTACTTTCTTATCATAATATTAATGTTCTGCAGAGCCTTCTCGAACTCTTATCTCTCTTCGATAAAGTTTTCTAGGACTTCAGAAAAATATTATGTCTTTATACTGTGAGAATAATATTTAACCAACTTCAAAAAAAAGGAGGAAAAAAGGCATCGTAGTATTTCGAGGTGGTCGTTTTTGTAATTTCGTGAAAGTCGGAATGGAAACGGAACCTTCTGGGATTGCTGAAATCGCATGTCTGTTTATTGTTTACAAACACCAGTTTATAATAAGCTACGCTGTGATCTGAAAAGCTTTTTATTTTTCACTTTTTAGTGGTGATACTCCATAACTAAACGTACTCCTTTAGCTGTGGGGTTCCAACACTAAAAAGTGAAAAAAAAAATGTTTTATAAAAAAAGAAATTACAACCGACTTCTAAATTTAAAAAATAAAACAAAAAATATAAAATAACTTTAATTTGGGAAGTCGGTGTCAAAAAACGAACAAACAACCAAAAACACCGTTTTTCTAAGTTAAACAAGACTTAGGTATTTTTGTATTTTATTATTTAGAAGTCGGACTTTTACGAATCTAAAGAACTAAAATAATATAAATGAGAGTGTTCAAAGCAGTTCATTGCCCCAGCTGCAAAGGTCACTATTGTCACAAGGCTTATACAGGCTATTAAAGAAACAATAACCCTGAATAATTTTAATCCATATTTGACAATAGCCTCTATGCATTACAATTGTGGGTACTTATAAAACCATTTGTGGAGTTCTATTCGGATTTAACTGCGTCGCTGGAACAAAGGTGTGTTTGCCTGCTGAATTTCTGGCCTCTTTCCTGAGATAATAACGTTGTTTAAGATATTTGATGGTTTAGGATGTTGGTTGAATCTAAATATGTATTATCCGGAATCTTTGTTCTTGATAACTTTTACGTCTACGTCGTTAATTGACTGTATGAATGAAGCCTTCGTTAGCTTGGACCTCTCTGGACATGTCTTTGGCTATCTTCAAATTGACAATTCCTAATCCCGACACTGTTAAAACTGGAACTACTGATAGGGTTTGAAATTATCGGCCAAAACTGTCAATTTTACAGGTTTGAGGCATGCTCATCCATGTGGCAAACCCAAATTGACAGTTCTGTATCCCCGAACATAAACCGAGGGACTTAAGAGCGTATACGCCGAACGGCATTTCTTACAAATTTTCAAGTCCTTTTTTCCGAAATGACTAAACCGATTTTAATTAAACGTTAGTTAAAAATATTTTCATAATGTTTTATTTAAAAAAAGATAACTGGAAATTTATCTTTTTACGGAAATTTTAAAATGGGTCTATTTTAACTGTAACACTATTTATCGAAAATGTTTTAAACTAACTTTATAGACCCATATATCCTGCTTATGTGTGTAAAGTTTCATTAAAATCGGTTCAGTCATTTCGCAAAATAGTGACTTGAAAGTTTGTATGAAATGCCATACCGCGTAGACGTTCTTAAATTACTAACTCTCAACACTCACTGGTTGTTTAATTTCCAGCGACTAACAGAGCTTGACAAGCGAACATTAAGCTGGACATAGTAGCAACAAGCTAAGCAAATTACATAACGGCTCTCGGGACTAGGCTTGCCAGACCGCCGGGAAATCCGGGATTTTGCCTCTTGTCCCGTGTCCAGTAATTAGCGCTTATTGTCCCGGATTCTGAAAGTTTACTATTTTTTAACAAAATAAACTAGCAACGAATGATACGGCTGCCCGCCCGTGAGCGAGTACGGGAGGCGCGCGGGAGGGGAGTGCGCGCAATAGTTTTACTTCATTCGCCCGCGCTCTTACTGTACTGATTTCCTACCAAAGCTTAACAAAATATTATGAGGAGGTGCTTAAATTGGTTTATTTTATGTACCAAAACAATTTTTGTTTCTAAACACTTACTGATTGTTTTTTTTTAAGTAGTATCTTATTATTATTGTTTTTTTTCTTCAGTTTATTACTATTAAATTTTTCTAGAATTGTCCCGGATTTGTTAAGTTATTATCTGGCAACCCTACTCGGGTTCCTGTGATACAGTAAGCGAATTTGTCGTAGCCATAAATTGGTAGCATAAAGGGAGATGAAACTATAAATTGATTTCGAACTTCCTGGGAGAAAGTTTAGAGTTTCAGGTAGGCTGGAGTCACGGCGCGATTAGATTTCATAACTATTTCTGAATATAGTTGCGGTAGTCTACTGGGGCTTAATTGTGGAGTCCGTTAAACTATGTATTATTAAATTAATTGCAAGGAAGCTTTCATGCATAAGTAATATTGCATTTAATAAGTTGAAGGCGGAGTAGGAGATTTTAATATCCTTTCGGCAACATTAAATGTGAAAAAATCGGCCAAGTGCGAGCCGGACCCGCACACGAAGGGTTCCCTGCCACTATCTATAAAAAATCACGTTTGTTGTATGGGAGCCCCCCATAAATATTTGTTTTATTTTAATTTTAGTAATTGTTTATTTTTAAAGTGAATAGATATTACCTATATAGGTAACTACGTTAATATTCTATGAATATTTCAAGTGTCTACCTGTTGCCGCCATCAATATAAAAAAGCGATAACAAATCTGGTTTGTTGTATGCGAGCTCCCTTAAACATTTATTTTATTCTGTTTTTTAGTATTTGTTGTTGTTATAGCGGCAACAAAAATACATCATCTGTGAAAAAAACTGTTTAACTATCACGGTTTATGAGATACAGCCTGGTGACAAACGGACAGACGGACGGACAGCGGAGTCTAGTAATAGGGTAACGTTCAACCCTTTGGGTACGCAACCCTGAAAAATGGCAAAATTAAAGGTCACAGGATAGCTGTGTGAGCAAATGCTACTTAAAATACGAGAATTTAGAACTTCAGAGTCAGTTTGCTCCTCATATCTAGCGGACTCCTTATGGTTCCTTCTAGCATAAAAGAAAATGCTTTTAAGAAGGAGCGCTTATCAAATTTTATGGTCGATATTTCATAAGTTACAAAAAGCTTTCTGTTTGCCTCGTTATGATTAAAATTTTCCTCTTCTCATTCATAATGCAAGCATATTTTTGCTGGTATAAATTGCATTCGCATGTACAGTCGGTGATAGCAATTAACTGACCCCCCTAAAAATTACTCGATTTTACACCCTATGCTCATAACATTAAACGTTATTCAATATGGTATGAGTTTATCAGACTAACACTACTCGATGAACAGAAACAATAAATAATTTTGATACGCAAACTTGAGCTTTAAGAGGTTGGTATTAGGTCATTTATTTATAACTTTTTACCTTTTTTAATAAGTGGGTAGTTAGACGTCAATATGCGTATTCAACAAAAACTGCTATAAATATGACATAAGGACTATGGGGTAGAAGAATAAATTGAACAAGATATTCTATGCACAAATAGCAGTGAATATGCGCGAACATTTTTACCTTGCCTTACTAAATTGGCTTTTTACCTTTTTATTAATTGTTATCAGTTTTGATAGTTTAATCGTCATGTCTCAGTTGAGTGATTATTTAAAATACAAAATAATCTATTTGCATGAGGAGAATGTTGGTATTAAAGCGATTGCTAGGAAACTTAATATAGCGGTAAGTGTATTATTTTTATGCTTCATTTATAATTATACTTTTTCCTTAATTCGTTAGTCTGCTTAAAAGCCGGTGAATGTAGAATAATAGACAATTAACTGTGTTTCATTATGAGTCTAATTTGAGATCATTTATAGGTCAATTTGATTTATATAATCTAATTTGCTGAACGTATTTTTTCAAACTTAATCGATAAATTATGTTTACCTATTCGTTACTAAAATTATGCTTATTGTGTTGTTTCAGAGAAATACAGTCAGATTGTCGCTAAGACGTTTTGAAGAGGCAGGGAATATTCAAAAAGATCGTCCTGGATCAAAACCTACCTACTATGTTACATACTCCAGTGTCAGAACGTCATCAAGCAATTGTTAGAAGGCATACTGAACACCCATTTTTGCCTACTCATTCAACTACAAGTGGAAGTGATCGTTGTTGGAATATGGTGCGCGGTATGCGGGACCGCTTGCAACAAGCAATAGAAAAAATGGTGCTCCACTTCGCTATTAAAAGCATGAATAACTTGAGTAACCAGTGTTGGTCACAAACAATACCAACGTATGTCAGTGTGTGTGTTAAATTAACTATTGTTATAATTTGTAACGAAGTATTTCGAATACCTAGTTTTTTGTCAAAACCGTATTTTATAACTAAAATAACTATTCATAAAACAAATTGATATATAGTAGACCAGGTAGAACTTCAACGTATAATGCCGTTTTATTTAGTTCAATGATATTTAATGTAGTGATGTTATTGTTATGAAATAGAAATACATACCTATATTTCTAAATATTATAACATGCTGATTCACTACATTAAACTCAGTGCAGTTAACAACGTTATTAGTAAGCAGGTAAATATTATCATCTTCGTGTCGTCGTCAATATCATTTATGTTATTCTTATAATATTTTTTTTATAAAATAAAATCGTTTTTACCACCATTTTGGTTTTTTATTTCTGGTCGTTTTTTTTTTGTTGTTGCTAAAGTTATAATTTATTATTTATAACTTAAAATAAATATACAAAACAGAAACAAACGCGTCAATTACGCTGGTTACGAACTCGCAACCACGATTTGTCAGTTCACTACAGTCACCACTAGACCACTCGAAACATATTCAACGTGATCGAAATTACGTATTATATTACAAGTTAAAATAATATTCAAGAACATACCTACCTTAACACTGCGTATTAAAGATCAAATTCGAATAACTATTCTATTGATCGTAGACGTTGAACCAGTTCCAACGTTGTTCTAGTTCGATCGTTCGTAACAAGCAAAAGGTTCAAATTCGTTTAATTTTTAGGGGGTCAGTTAATTGCTATCACCGACTGTACCATGTCAGATTATGTATTAAGCTGTCTGGATACATTTGTCAAGCAAAACCGTGTCACTTAAAAGGCTCGAGGTTGTAAACTCTTAAATTGGTCGTATTAAGCCGATTTATCTTGTACCGATTTTTTTTTAAAATCGAAAGTGGGTCATTGTAAATTGTTACAAAAGTTGTCAAATGATACATTTATGTATCGATTCAATAATTGGCTATAAATTATGGAGTGTCGCAATAAATTGCTGTTTATTATAATATTATTGCGACAATACTTTTAAAATTCTCGCGAATGTAGGCCTCGAATCAACGAGAGAAAAGTCACGGGTAAAATTCGCAATTAAAAGAACAATACAAGAAAAACTACATGATTTTTTAATGCTTTGACCTGTAAGAGGTCTTCTTTGCAAGCTCAACTGCCTGCACCGGCAATGGGAGAAGACCATTCCGACCCTCACGATTGGAGAAGAGCATCCAAACTGCTTCCAATAGGGATGTTTCCTGAGTAAAAATTATATGATTATGTTTAGTCCGTCAGTTAGATTATAGAAAAATATTGGACACGTATTTTTTCCTTTATCAAATCTATAAAAACTGACGAAGATAAAAAGCATCAAAGATCAGGAGTGGGATCGTGTGACGTCACGGCTTGCTAAAAATTGTAGCGAGTAGTGACGTCACACGAGTTTTCAACGCACTGTATCGTCTTCATTTTTTGTTTATGTGAAAAAAGAAAAAATACGTGTCCAATATTTTTTGGAAATCTATCAGACGGACTAATCAGATTTTTTTAGTCAACTAGCCTATTCAAAAAAGTTTACAGTACTATTCGTCCTTCATCGTCGATGCATGCACTCGGAACAGACGAGATCCTTACAAATTGGTTCTTCATGACTTGCCAAGAATAACCAAATACAATAGGAACTGCCTAGCCATGTGTGTGCGTATTTATAACCACATGCCAATCCACTTTAAGTCACTGAATGTAAGAATATTGAGGACCAAGTTTTATAAGTGGTTAAGTGAACGTAGTTTTTATAATTTGAAAGAGTTTATGGATGCTAAATGTTTATTAGTTTCATTATAATTACCAAAAAAATATTTGCATGCTATAACATAGCAAAACATGTTTGAACTTATTTTTAATTTAACACCATTTTATACCATGTTTTACGCAAATAAATTATTTTTTATTATTTATTATTATTCAGAAATGATCTTCGTTCAACTCTCCCTTCCCTACCCATCCTTAATACACTCAACCCGGAAAGTAAGACATCTGTAGGAAGCTGTTATATCCATCCGCATGTCCCAGCATCGTCGTAACATAGGCCCGCCCACCCGCTGCGCCTGCGCCATTATAGTAGTTTATGTAACGCCATTATCTTCAACATAACATAAACTAAGATGAGAGGAATATTAGATTTCCAGGATACGCTGCCATGTTTTGTCGTGATTATTTTGCTTGTCCGACGGAAGAGTTTTATGGGTTTATCCGTAGCACGGAATAATTTATATTCAAAAGTTGAATCTTGCAATAGGCATTGGAACATGGGGGTTGGCACAAGAGAGAGACATAAACATGAATAAGGTTTAAACTATCGACCTGTTACAGACAAATTGGAGACCCTAACTAGAAAGACTAGTAAGTTCTTTTACTGACTTACATTCCACCCTTACGCACAAAACGTTTTTGGGAATACTTTCGTTGTGCGTACAGCTAAGGAGTGGAATTCCCTGATAGTTACAACCTGGGGTCTTTAAGTCAAGAACGAGTGAGTCAGTTCAAGACAAGCGTGCTTGATCATCGGCCATATAATCGCTTACCAGGTGAGATAGTGCTCAAACGTTTGAATACAGACGTTTCAAATGCCCAAACGGTAGGATTGTGTTGTTTGCATCCAAATTGCATTTTCACACAGACATTTGAACACTCAAAGCCAGCTTCCATTAATCCTAACTGAACCTGTCGATACTGAAAAGACGTTAAGCCCATTATTTAGGCTTTCAGTCAATCTTTAAGTATCGTCTCCCCTTTCTTCGGGCGAAAAACCCCTTAATCCCTGAACTAAATCACAGTGCAGGGCGCGCAAAAGTCGATAGACTCATAGAACGGTTTTGTCTTTATTAAACTTTGTCTCTGAGAACGATTTATTTGAGTGGGTGTGCAACATTGATTTCATTGAAAGATAACTCTTCAAGGATATCTTGGATGGATTAATAAATCGATCAATGAAAACCACTCAAACTCCATCATCTGCCTAGCCTTTCCCTTTGCACCACTACATTAGGATCGGCTTCCAGTCAAACCGGATTAAGCTGAATACCAGTATTTTACGTGGAGCGGCTGCCTACCAGACCTTCACAACCCATTAACTGGGTAACACAGTACTTCTTGGCAAGACTGAAATCAGTTTTTCTAGCACCTGACAGCCCGTAACGGCTACCAATTAAAGATTACTCATACAAGTTGTCGGTTCGTCTTCATATGTCTTAAAGCCTTAACAGCTGTGCGAGTTTTCATGAGGTCAGTCAATCTTAATGCTACTAATATTATAAACGCGAAAGTTTGTAAGTATGGATGGATGTTTGTTACTCTATTACCGAAGTCTATTACGGAAAAACTACTGAACAAATTGTAATCAAATTTGGCACAGAGGTAATACATAGGATACTTATTATCCCGGGAGTATGTTCCCTTGGGATAATTTTCGACATTCACAGGAGCGAAGCCGCAGGCGGCAGCTAGTGTCATATAATTCATGGCAGCCTTGTAAACAGACGCTCGAGCTCAGTCTGCCCACAGCCTAAAGCCAAAGCAAATATTTGATGAAGCAAGCTCGTAACGGGTGCAAAAAGAAAGTCATTTGGCTGGAACGGATCTGACCGGAATTATTACCGGCATTTACTGAACTAAACGTAGCTAATTTATTGGAATTTGTTACCTGACTGTGGTGGTTTTCTTGTTCATTTGACGAGTAAAAGTAATTACTGTTGTTACGAGTTCTTGCTGTGGCATGTTATTTTTACGACATCTTTATAGAGTTGGCTTTTAGGAAATGGTCCCATAGTGTCGTCAATCACAATTCACCAACATCCGAGAGATATTTTACGTCATCAGAATATCTTCGGAAGTTCACATGGGAATATCAATATACAGTGTGAAATCTTAATGGTTGTTTTCCCGCGGCAGGACGATTACCCATCAGTAGTACTATCGAAACACAAAGTTAAACTAAAAAAATAAATGATTTTTTTTTTCAAATCATTAAAAAAGTGTTCATAAACTCGAAAGAGCGAGAATCAATAGTAGTGCACTAGACATAAAGTAGGTAGATACCTACATGAGACGCACGTACCGCCGCGTACCTACATATCGCGCGATGCACTACTGTTGGTTCAAGTCGCTTTCGAGTTTTGTTTATCACAATTGTTAATCTGCCATTTATGGAGTCTAATATTTTTTATATATATAAAACGATTGTATTACCGATACAAACTCATTTCGCTTCGGGAAAACAACCATTAAAATTTCACGCTGTATATGTTCCATATCCGACAACTTTCTATCCGTCTGTCAATATTGATATTGACAAAAACTTATTTAATTGCGATTAATATTGCGTAACTTCTACAATAGATAGCTTTAGCAACTGTATATTTGAAGAGTGAACATGAATTTATAAAATACAAACCGACAGCTAATATACCGACAGCTAATATACCGCGTACAATTATATTATATTCATTCGGTCCGTGCTCATTTAACATGAAATATATAATTTCCTTCTTTATTTTTTATGCAACTACCATGTTATCTCTTCACGACCCTTGGCTGACTGGAAGAGAATACCTAAGGCATAAGTCCGCCTTTGTAACCTTTTTTTGGTGAACGTGAAGTTAACAAATGAATATCAACTGCATGAAAACTGATCCAAGAAAGTGAAATTATCAATTCAAGCAACTCCACCCTACTATAGATTTTTATTTCAGCTACCTGTGGCTCGCCTTCATTAAACATTTACATGACCTCAGCTAAATGAGGATCATTTGGAGACAATTTGAGTCCGGCGGCCATTTTGTTCAGTGCTTGGAATGGCGCGAAAGGACAGACGTAATGGTCGAAAATGGCCGTAACATTAATAACGCTTCGGCTTACTGATCACGAGTTGTTGTTTTTATTGTTTGTGAATTAGCTGTTTTCTTTTAACCAACTTCCAAAAAAGGAGGAGGTTCTCAATTCGACTGTATTTTTTTGTATTACTTCATAACTTTGTACTGGGTGTACCGATTTTTATATTCGAAAGCAGGTGCTTGTGTCTATTTCGAATGGCGATGTTTGAGAAGGGTCGTGTCCAGTCGATAGTGTACGTCTTGTGATAATGTAGATTTGGAACAGAAACTCAGTGTTCAAGAGATGAGAACTTAAGAATCAGTGAAAGGAAATATTGAAGAAGACATACCTAATTGCGTTGACCCCAAATAAATTAAATTGGGATGAGAACGCTCAATGTATATCTAACTCAAACTGACAAGTAGGTATTTTTTTTTATCCTGCTTTTAAAAATACTAATGGACATTCCACACAATGCTGATCTGGTATTCTTGAAGTAAAAGACATCATCTTCCTGCTCATATGCATCATGTTACTTGGGGTGAGTGCAACACGTTTTTTCCTCCATTCAGTCCTGTCAAAGGCCATGCTATCACTGATTCCCTTCTCGTTCATTTCAGTCCACATAATCCACTATCCTTTTATTTAGCTGCCTTTTTCTCCTTCGGATAGTGAGAGAGAGAAAGATCCACATTTTTATTCATAACTTTTATTCATAACAAGAAACCGGCCAAGTACGAGTCGGACTAGCGCACGAAGGGTTCCGTATCATTGTTTTACAAAACGGTTAAAAAGTCACGTTTGTTGTATTGGAGCCCCCTTAATATCATTTTAATTTTACTACTTATTTGTTTTTGAAGTGAATATATAAGTAATTAAATATTCTGTGAATATTTCAAGGGTCCACCTGTTGCCGTTATCAGTATCAAACAACAACGAACAAAAAAAAACGCGTTGGTTGTATCGGAGCCCCCTTAAATATTTAATTTATTCTGTTTTTTTAGTATTTATTGTTTTAACGACAACAGAAATAATGTATTTCTGTGAAGATTTCAACTGTCTAATTATCATGGCTCTTGAAATACAGTCTGGTGACAGACGGAACCCAAAAAAATAAACGCCGAAACTGAAAATCATTACTCAATTAGAGACAATTTGCAATTACCTATGTATTTACTCCATTTAGCAACACGTTTTGCTTGAAGCAAACAGTTTAATAAATTAAAGCATTTACGTTCTTAATTACAATCTATTACAGGATCGTAATTATGTAACTAATTCTCAAACGATTTAGAATAGTTGTTCTTGTTATTACTGAACAATTAGTATCTTGTCTGCTTGCGGCTAGGTTTTGTGCTATATAGAATTTATGGCTGATATTTGTGTAAAATCAAATTAGATTTCAAATAAAATATGGCCTGTGCCTAACGACTCTGCGCTCATCGCCATTACTACACCATTACGACACTAATCTATACTATCTATACACACGCCATTACGACACTAATCTGTACTATCTATACTAATATTATAAAGAGGAAATATTTGATTACTTGTTTGTTTGCATTGAATAGGCTCCTGAAATTACTGAACCGATTTGAAAAATTATTTCACTGTTGAGAAGCTACACTATCCCCGGGTGTATTTTATCCCCGTATTCCCACGGGGACGGGATCTAGAAACCGCGGGGTGCAACAAGTCTAAAATTAAGCGGCCCAGGAATGCAAAGGGTATTAGGAAGAAAAGGGTTTAGTCAGTAAGGGTCTGATACTCCCTTCCGCTCCGCCCAAAGCGGAAGAAGTCATTTGATGATTTCCCATCATCCATCCAAAATAAAGTCCAAAGTAAATCAGTGCAAAATGTAAAAAATATTATTGATTAATGTCAGAACAGTTACTGTCAGAATTTTTTTGCACGTTCGATAGCGTACATCATTATGGATAAAAACATGCAAGAAACTGTCGCAATCAGACCATAGACATTATGTTTTGTTGGCAGCATCGCCAAATTGACAGGTCCTGGCTAAATCTTGCTTTAAAAATCCTTAGCCACCACAGCTAGCTATTTGAATCCCTTGCATATTTTCATTACTACTCCACAACAATGGGATGGGATTCCATTTTACCACTGCATGCCTCATCCTGTTTGTTCCATCTATTCATTCAGGAATGCCTTTCATTCCGCGCTGTATGACGTAGACGGCCGGCGCAAATGCGCAATTATTGTCAATGAAGCCACTATAACGATCGACAGTATTCTCATCATCATCTGCCTAGCCTTTCTCAACTACATTAGGGTCGGCTCCCAGTCAAGCCGGATTCAGCTGAATACCAGTATTTTACGTGAAGCGGCTGCCTACCAGACCTCCACAACCCATTAACTGGGTAACACGGCACTTCTTGGCAAGACTGGTGTCAGATTTTCTGGCTTCTGACAATCCGTAACGACTGCCAAAGATCTCCAAATGACAGCCGGGACCAACGGCTTAACGTGCTTTCCGAGGCACGGAGAAGTCTCGTTATGTTAAGATGGTCACCCATCCACAGACCAACCTCGGCAAGCGTTGCTTATCCTAGAAGATCGACCCGTGCGGCTGTTATAATTTAGCCACGAGCTCCTCAGTCGACAGTATTCTGAAGCAGAAAAAAAATCAAAGACATCACTGCCAGTGACGAGCTCTTAGAAAATAATTGAAGCTCCTCGACTAGGCGGCTTATAGATATTGGCAATATAATGTTGACATTGAAACAGCCAGGCTATTTTGCTTCTAATCACGGTATTTGATGAACAATCTTTTGAGCTCGACTTTTGTTTTAAAATGTGACGTAAAAAATAATTATGAATTGACTGGTCCTATGTTTTCGCAGTGTGATGGTTACAGAATCGTCCTACTGGACCTATAAATCTTAGATGTATTGTCATAGATAAGCGAAGGTAAGTTTAAACTTTCAAAAAGCGAAGGAATGACGTGTGCGGCCATGACAGTTAGAATCATGACATAATTTGTCATTAGAGCGGTTTACGTTTTGCTCTTTTACTTATTGGCGCAGTCATCATGAGTAACGTAGTGAGAACCCTCTCACTACGTTACTCATGATGACTGCGCCCGATGTCCAGTTGTCCTCGTTAGTTCGGTCTGTTCTCCACGTCTTTTAACACAGACCACACCATGAATCGATCTAATCAGTTCAATTTTGAGTATGCGCTCGTGTAGCCTTAACTGAAATGATCAATAACTGAAGAAGTTCAAACGGCCAACTTCATGAAATCGTGACATTTAAGGGATATGTTAATTTAGAATCATGTAATAGGTTGGGGAAAAGTCTTTTCGCATTATAGTATGTATGAACTTGTAATAAAATCTCTTTGGCTATAGATACTATTTGTATCTGGCTGGTTTTGGTATCATTGAAAGTTTAAGTTTTAAAGAACATAATTCCAAATTCAAATTCCGTCAAGATGAGTGAATCTAATGAAGAAATACGATACATTTTAAAATTTTTGAAACATAAAATGAACATGTTTCTACTTTCTAGTTAAATAAAGTGTAACACCATTTTCATAAAAATGTTTGTACTAAAGCAGTTTACGCAACTTCAGTCTTTAGTGCCCCTAGTTTTCTCTTGACCTCAGTCCCAACTTCACAAGTGACTCTAGAATCCTTTTTCAGCCTGCCAATTTTGTTTCATTCAATTTCCTGGCTTTCGTTTATTAAAGCCATGTTCCACGAAATTGTAAACCAGGAACAATTTAACTTTGTTTTACGTTCGGCTTTAGTTTCGAGCGTAGTTAATGACTACAACTCTTGAACTGCTGTTCGATAAACAGTATAACTTATTTTATTAATATTTGACTTGTAAATTACGTGTCGAACAAACTCCAAACACAATTTCGCAACAATACAACACAGATTATAATGTCACATACACAGAGCAACTAGGGCTCTCAAACAACGGTAATTTAAAAAACCCGAGTGCGTTTCTGTGTAATTTGAAAATGAAAAAACTTTATAATAAGAAAGTATGGGAGTATTTTCTTATTTTTGTATTGTTAACCGACTTCTAAAAAAGGAGGAGGTTCTCAATTCGGATGTTTGTATTTTTTTTTTTTTTTTTTATGTTTGTTCGCGCATAACTCCTTCGCTTGCCAACCGATTTGAAAAATTATTTTTTTGTTGGAAAGGGTATACTTTCCAAATGGTCCCATGAAAATTTTATCGAAATCGAACAAGCGGTTTTTGAAAAATCAACAAAAATCTAAAAAAAATATCTACATTGCCTACATTGACGACCTTTTAGTTTACTCTGCATTGGAGCAGTGCATTTTTTTACACCAATGTAATTGGTTCGTTTAGGTGGGAGAGGGGAGGGGGTGTAGGTACCACTACAAAGTGAAAAATAAAAAAACTTTTTACAAAAAAATACAACCGACTTCCACAAAAAATCAAAAAAGTACAAAATAACTTTAATTCGGAAGTCGGTGTTCAAAAAACGAAAAAGGAACCACAAACACCGAGTTCCGAATTAAAGTTATTTTGTACTTTTTTGATTTTTTGTGGAAGTCGGTTGTATTTTTGTATTCTGATTCAAAATTTATACCCGGTGACTCTTTCACAATTAATGCTAATCTAACGACACATTTGAAGCTAAAATCCAGCTAGCCGTTCAGCCTGCAGGGCGTGCCAAACAGTTAAACATAGATACTCTCGAAAACCATAACCTTCTTTTTGGCGCAGTCCGGTAAAAATAGGTACATCCATAAACAACATGATTCTACTGTGGAAGGGATACGATATACGAGACGCATAGCACTATTCCTTTTTCACAACAGTCATGATGCTGTTGGAATGTCATAATACACAGATACTAGACTAGACTAAAAACTAATCCAAATATTCCCGGAAATACATCTAAACTCATCAAGAAAAAGTTAACAAGCGACATGAAATAATTGTATAAAAACTCTTAAACATGCGGGTACTTGAAAACTACGCCATTACATTGTAAAAGTATTAGACTACCCTCCACCATTTACAAACTAATCACTGTACAACCTCCCATAGATATTTACTGCTCAATCGTTTACTGAGAGGCAATTTGCATGAAATTAGTGCTTGTGGTCCTGATCAACGTGAATAAGCCCGACTTTAAGCCTTTTATCCGTAAACTAGCTGCTGCCCGCGACTTCGTCCCCGTGGAATCCCCGATTTTAAAACATTCTTTATCGCTGCTCCGCTCCTATTGGCTTAAGCGTGATGATATATAGACTAAAGCCTTCCTCGATAAATGGTCTATTCAACCTAAAAAAATTTTTCAATTCGAACCAGTAGTTCCTGATATTAGCGCGTTCAAACAAACAAACAAACTCTTCAGCTTTATAATATTAGTATAGACTAGCTGCTGCCCGCGACTTCGTCCCCGTGGAATCCCCGATTTTAAAACATTATTTATCGCTGCTCCGCTCCTATTGGCTTAAGCGTGATGATATATAGCCTAAAGCCTTCCTCGATAAATGGTCTATTCAACCCAAAAAGAATTTTTAACCGACTTCTAAAAAAGGAGGAGGTTCTCAATTCGGATGTTTGTATTTTTTTTTTTTTTTTTTATGTTTGTTCGCGCATAACTCCGTCGCTTGCCAACCGATTTGAAAAATTCTTTTTTTGTTGGAAAGGGTATACTTCCCAAATGGTCCCATGAAAATTTTATCGAAATCGAACAAGCAGTTTTTGAAAAATCAACAAAAATCTAAAAAAAATATCTACATTGTCTACATTGACGACCTTTTAGTTTAGTCTGCATTGGAGCAGTGCATTTTTTTTACACCAATGTAATTGGTTCGTTTAGGTGGGGGAGGGGAGGGGGTGTAGGTACCACTAAAAAGTGAAAAATAAAAAAACTTTTTACAAAAAAATACAACCGACTTCCACAAAAAATCAAAAAAGTACAAAATAACTTTAATTCGGAAGTCGGTGTTCAAAAAACGAAAAAGGAACCACAAACACCGAGTTCCGAATTAAAGTTATTTTGTACTTTTTTGATTTTTTGTGGAAGTCGGTTGTATTTTTTTGTAAAAAGTTTTTTTTTCAATTCGAACCAGTAGTTCCTGAGATTAGCGCGTTCAAACAAACAAACAAACTCTTCAGCTTTATAATATTAGTATAGATTAACGAGAGGAACGTAACTATTTATTTAAAAGTACCTATGTAGTTACTGTTTTCTCGAAGGTAAGTAGCTGAAGCTTGTTGAATATACCGTTTAAAGCTGTTTTGTTTTATACGTTAAGGCGGTATCAAAACGACTATGTCTTTACTTACTTGTTGAAGCTTGGACGAGGTAGTTAACTAGTTTTTAGTTTGAAGGTCCGATAGGATCTTTAGATTGCCGTAACGTAGAGATTATAGCCATTAAGTTGCCATGATTCTGATTGGTTCATAGAAGCAATACGCACCTTGTTTAAGTCTACTGGAGGTTGAAGATGTCCAATTCTAGTACTTCTATACCAGAGTATTCTGATAGGATACTGGTACTCCGTTGCATAAGGATGAACTAAAAGGCGATCGCAAAATTGATAAGTAAAGGTCGCTCTTCCAATATTAGGCCAAGTGACTGGTATTTTTGTCTCCGAGCAAAATCTACTCAGAAACACTCACTAAAATGTTCAAAGCCACAATTTCTAGGAAAAGGACAACCAAGTTTGTAGAGAAATTATGAGAAATTCTTCAAACTGTAAATTCTTAAAGTACCTACAATAAGGTGACAATAGTTGTAAACATCGATTGTAGATTCTTGCTAAGTTCAAGCGTCACTTTCTTCGAATAAAACAATACAGTCCGTTTCCTTCATGTTGATTCTTTGTTTGATTCCTCTTATCCCACTTCTGATGTGGTCGGTTGCTTGTAATACCATCAAATTTCTCTAGAATGCACGCTCGATTATACAACTGAGTCAACAACAGAGAAACACTGGCAAAAGTTAAACATCTGATCGATTGAGGTGGCAGTACCTGCTGGTTATGGTATTATACCTTTATTTTTGGTAAATCATCAAATGCCTTCTTCAGCTCTGGGCTGAGTGGAAGGACTACTACGTGGCTCTTACTGACTAAAACCCTCGCGTGTTCCTCCTAATGCTCGCCGCGTTCCAGGGCCACGGTGACTCTTTCGAACAAATTCCGCAACCCTAGCGGGACCTTTTTATAAACCAAAGACACTTAGACACATTTCAATTATACACAACTGCAAGTCAACTGTCTGTTTCTCTTTTCTTGACTGTTCTACCAATATTGCAAATGTTTGGTTTCTTAATCAGTCACCTCTCAACAACTGAACAGGTTAGATAAAAGTTGGAGCACGATGACCTTTGGACCACATTTGA
The DNA here is from genome assembly GCA_905332915.2 of Hecatera dysodea. Lineage (NCBI taxonomy): Eukaryota > Metazoa > Arthropoda > Insecta > Lepidoptera > Noctuidae > Hecatera > Hecatera dysodea. The sequence continues at coordinate 20,496,677 of HG995288.1, read as the reverse complement.
TAGACCCGTATAAGCCATCGGCTTTTCAGCCTGGCAACAGCTTTTTCGCTACGGTGTAATTACTCGACATTCACACGGACAAAAGCCAGTGCAGTTATATAATTCCCTTGTATGCCATGTGACCAAGCTTGCTATGTCCTGAGCTAGACATACTGAGTCACTTCACTATCCTCTAAGCCGTGTGACCGCATGCAATATAGCCTCACTTAGCCTTAGTTCAGCTGTCTGTCCTGACAATATTCGTTAGCTGGTTAAATCTATTAGCCCAGAACTTTGACGAAGCGATGCAACTATTATCTAAGTTTAAGTTAATTTTGTAGCTAGAATTTTGCCCTGGCTTTGTCTCGCTTCTGCCGAAATTACTCGTTGTCTTACTATAGACACTATTCCGTTCATTATATTGTTATAAAGAAACTTCTTAATAATTACGTTTCAATAGATCAAGTAAACTAATACTTTTAACAACCTTTCATCTATGGATGGGAAATCATCAAACAACGCTTTAGAGGGTCATTTATGCCTTATAATTTTAGCCTTCGAATGAAAGGGATCTAACTCAATTTTTTTGGCAAATGAGCAAGATTTAAAAACTATAAAAAGTGTTTGGTAAAAAAAAAATATCCCCCGAGACCCATGTACGTATAAACTGTCCCTTTCCCGATTATATTTCGTTTTTTTTTCATCACTGGGTTTAAGAGTATGTATTTTACGTACAGTTTATAAAAAAAATATAAGTAACAGGAATTTTCTTTTTATTCATATAATATGTATTTATATTTATAAATAATCAATAGGAAGACCATGGAAGTTGTGAATACAGACTGCAGAAAGTTTAAGACTCAAACAATTGCATGACTTGACTTAGTATCATTATAATTATTATCTATACTGATATTATAAAGAGGTAACGTTTGTGAGGTTGTGAGTTTGTGACGTTGTAAGGGGTAATCTCTGGATCTACTGAAACGATTATCAAAATTATTTCACTAATAGAAAGCTACGTTATTGTGGAGTGTCTTAGGCTATATTTTATCCACGTATTGCCACGGGAACGGGAAAAAGCGGGTGAAACCGCGGGGCGCTGCTAGTACATTTATAAAACTCTTGCAGCAGATAACGTACAGCAGAAACTACTGGTCGTAGGAAGCTGAAATTTGGCATGTAGCTTCCTTGGGGAGTGTAGGGGAGTACTAAGTCTGGATTTCTCGAAATTCCCACTGGTACTGGAAAAAAAAAACTTTTTACAAAAAAATACAACCGACTTCTCCACAAAAAATCAAAAAAGGACAAAATAACTTTAATTTCCGAACTCGGTGTTTGTGGTTCCTTTTTCGTTTTTTGAACACCGACTTCCGAAATTAAAGTTATTTTGTCCTTTTTTGATTTTTTGTGGAGAAGTCGGTTGTATTTTTTTGTAAAAAGTTTTTTTTATTTTTCACTTTTTAGTGGTACCTACACCCCCTCCCCTCCCCCCACCTAAACGAACCAATTACATTGGTGTAAAAAAACGCACTGCTCCAATGCAGAGTAAACTAAAAGGTCGTCAATGTAGACAATGTAGATATTTTTTTTTAGATTTTTGTTGATTTTTCAAAAACTGCTTGTTCGATTTCGATAAAATTTTCATGGGACCAAAAAAAGAATTTTTCAAATCGGTTGGCAAGCGACGGAGTTATGCGCGAACAAACAATAAAAAAAAAAAAAAAACATACAAACATCCGAATTGAGAACCTCCTCCTTTTTTAGAAGTCGGTTAAAAAACTGGATATGCGCGTATAAAGCCGCGGGCAAACACTAGCAAGGTCAATAAAAGCAGTATAAAGGACTTTGAATGACTTTAGTTTAACATTATTTTCGTATTCACCTAAGTACTTAAGTCAGTGTTGTTGAAGACAAAAATAATAAATTATTCAGCAAAGCTAATGGATAGTAAAAATATTCTACCATCTTGGTTATTACCTAGAACATAATCTCCAGATGCGGCTGAATACATTATACCGAACGCCAGATAAATGTGCAATAACAGTCATTGACCCACCTACATTTATTGACAACCTTAATTCTTAAAACAGAAATAATGAATTGATGTTATATTGAATCGACATCCATCGTGATCCTTTATATTTACTAGTAATGGAAAACGATTAATTTTTTTTTGTCCATGTACCTACGAAGACATATCAAGGAAAAGGCAATGACCTTTATTGCACATTTATCTGGCGTTCGGTATAGGATCTTTCGTGGACTGACCTGTGCAATTTAAATTGGCAAGAGGGTTATCTGTTAGCGGTCGTCTTGGATGGTAGGCCGCCGTGACAAAACCAGTAATGAGCTCCTTTTATTAAAGCCCCGTACTCCAGTTAGCTCCATATGAAAGGTCATAGATCTTTTCCAGTGATACAGTATCTATTGTGATGACTGTTAAGGTCGCATGCTAAAATAAACCTTATTACTATTGTATTGAAAATTTGAAATGGCAGTGAGTGCATGTCATGCGAACACAAATGTCTCGCTGATGGTGGCGCGTGTCATCATTCAGTTTACTTCAAAATGGTTGAGCTGAATGGTGCTGATACATGCACGCGTTATGTTCCTGAACAGGTACCATCGGTTGAGACTGGTCATTTCTAAATTGCCTGTGGCTTATTTTAATCTTAATATTTTATAGTTTTTCTTTGCATTTTTGGAGGTATGCGGAACAGAGAGTAAAGTCCCGCAAACCTCCATTGAAAAGGGAGGATCCTCCGGCCAGACGGGTTGTTATGTCTGGTGGGCAACTGCCCGATAGATGATTTCGGGCTGTCGTATATGTTCTAATCGCGCGGAGAACTTTGATTGCGCGATACAAGATTAGTTCTTATGTGGCGCCATAGATGTCGCTACATCACTCCCCTCCGGAGATCGGAGATCGATGGTTCTTGATGCGTGCCAGGCCAGTGGTAGGTTGGTTCCAGTGGGTCGGAACCGAATGCCGCAGAGTTCTCGGTGAGTCGGAACTGTCTGCGGTGATGCCCCAGTGAGTCGGGGTGGTGCTGTCCCAGTGAGTCGGGATGATGCCCCAGTGAGTCGGGGTGATGATGTCCCAGTGAGTCGGGATGATGCTGCAGGCTCCAGTGAGTCGGAGTAGTGCTGCTGGCTCCAGTGAGTCGGAGCGGTGCTGTGCGACGTAGTGGCTTGACTGCTTGCGTCGACCAGGAGAGGTTCGTCGTCTTCATGTGACTGGCCGAAGGTTCAATGTGCTTCACCAAAGTCGCTGATGAGGCTGAGGGTGATGACCAGGTATGACCAAGTAGGCATGCTGGTGGTCAGGATACCCTTTATAGCCGTGGGTGCTGGCTGTATGGCTGCTTGCTGCTCGAAAGCTTGAGAGAAGTGATGATGACGTCACGAAGTAGTAGCTGCACGAAGGCTGCGCTGACGTTCTTTGTCGAGGGTCACCAGTTTGGAGGTATGCCGAACAGAGTAAAGTCCCGCAAACCTCCGTTGAAAAGGGAGGATCCTCCGGCCAGACGGGTTGTTATGTCTGGTGGGCAACTGCCCGATAGTTGATTTCGGGCTGTCGTATATGTTCTAATCGCGCGGAGAACTTTGATTGCGCGATGCAGGATTAGTTCTTATGTGGCGCCATAGATGTCGCTACACATTGTCCTCAAGTGTAAAAGCAACAAGGATTAAATGTAACCAAGATTTGTGTAGTCCATGATTTAAAAGAGAGTTCGTGGATTTTCTTGCACGTTCTTCTCCATAGTGATCTACGTTTTCGAACGTGCAAATAGCTTCATGTCTTTGTCTGACCGATCTTGACAGTTCAAAAGTACCCGTAAATAGTTTATTTGAAATAGATGCTTTGAATAGTGAATGTTACAGCTTGCACACTGGTAGAAAATATTCTGACTACTTTTGAAGTGTCATGGTTTTAGTCGTGTTAATATAAATTTCCGGGACAAAATCCTAGCCTATAACCGCTTTCAAGATCTCGTCTATCTCTGTACCAAAATTCATATGAATCGGTTCAGCGATTTAGGTGTGATTGTGTGAAGTATAATTAAAAACCGAACTCATTCTGGCATTTGGTAGGATTTTCAAGTATCTCCAGCGGGGCTTAGGCTGAATGAATGAATGAATGAAAAGTGAATTAATTTTATAGGATAAATTCCTATGAACCAATTAATAAACCCTCAATTTTCTCCGTCAGTAATGAGGGTTTAATCACCCACTATCTAAATAAAAGTCGACAGCTATGTATATATTATATATTTAGGTAGCTCCAGAGTTACCTATCGTGAATAAATCAAACTGACCGCATCGAGCGCAGCTTAACCTCTCCGATCCCCCGGTCCTTATGGCTGTTATATAAACCGCAAATACATTGACTTCCGGCATATTTCTCTAGCTTAAATAACCTTTGGAAATATTGGCTTCTTTTTCTTGAATTTACTCTCCCATTTATGAGAGAAAGAGCACGTGGCCAAAGAATAAGAGTAGCACGGGGGATCTCCAAGTTTAGCAACGCTTGCCAAGGTTGGTATGTGGATGGGGGAACATCTCAACTTACAAAGTATCCTGTGTGCCTCAGGATTCAGCTAGACACCAGCGTTTAACGCAGAGCGGCTGCCTACCAGACCTCCACAACCCATCAACCGGTTAACACGGTACTTCTTGACAAGACTGGAGTCAGATTTTCTGGCTTTTGACTATTCGTTAAGACTGCCGGGACCAACGGCTTGGTGTGTTTTCTTTTTGTGTGGATGGTCATCCATCCACAGATAAAGAAAACACACGGGAACGGGAACTACGTGGGTAAAACCACAAGGCGCTGCTAGTGTAATATAATTGTCAATATTACAAAGTTCCCAAATTTTCTTATAATGCACGGTAAATACAGTATGTTAACTAACAGAGGGCGTTCCCTTTAACCCGCAATAGTATAGCATCCAGATATGATCAAAAAATATTACCATTCGAAAACAAAATGTTTTTATTTTTTTAATATTAAAATATTCACTAAAAATGTTAAATCGATACGTTAAAGAAACACTTTGTACACGCGTACTTGCCGGTTTGGGTATTGCTACTACGAGTAGGTACTATTCCGCGCTACTATGTCAATTTTTTTTTGTAATTCGGATTTTTTTATGCTTATTTTTCTATTCTGATATTTTTATTTGAATCTATTAATGATATATATTAACGAATTTAAAGGAACGCTCTCTGTTATTAAACATACTGTATAACTTTTGAATGTAATAAATAATTGTTATATCATCACATCTCTGTTTGTTGTAGCCTTACAATATTATTCGTAAATTAAGTCGGTTATAGACATGATATGATGATGATATGAGACAAAGGAATTCCAAATGGAATTCCTTTGTCTCACAAACTTACTGTCAGAACGTTACCGTCGTTGGTTGGTAACAAAAAGAATTGCATTCCTCTTCGGTCATCTCACGGCTTGCAATCAGTACAATCTCTAACAAATAGGTAATGACATCAGAACCGGACATTCCGGTCGGAAGCCGGTTGTTACCATAACATGTTGGTCTTTTCTACTATAAATAGTTGTCTGTCTGTCCGTTATTTTTGTATGGATAGTTGTAAAGGCTGACTGTTAACTGTCTTCATTATCTGAGTTAGAGCCTTTTATGACCTAAAGAGTCATTGACTTATTTAATAAGCTAGGCCCCATGATTGATAAGATATTGTAAATAATAATCACTATGGGCCTAAATAACAACGGGGTAATTGTGTGAGTAAACCAGTCTTTATGCTTGCCACTGTTGCGGAATTGGTTCGAAAGAGCTACCGCGGTCTTGTTACGCATAGGTCACACATAAAATGACTTCTCCCGCTCTGGGTGGAGCGGAAGCTGGCAGTGTCAGACTCTCACTGACTAAAACCCATTCGTGTTCCTCCTAGTGCCCTTCGCGTTCCAGGTTCCAGGGCCGCGATGACTTACATACGTTGACAATTTTAGCTGCTATTAATATTGTTTTCATTCCAGGGAATCATGTTTGTAGTTTTGATTTCCACTGAGCTCTGAACTATAAATATTGAATGCTCGTGGCTATTTGTAATACAGCTGGTTATTCCATACAGTCATATTTAGTTATTTTATTTTACAGTAAGCTTACAGTTTTATAACATGCTGAAAATCATTAACAGGCCTTTTATCCCTTAATTTGCACGTTCGGACATAAAAGTGTTTTGTAGTGAATGATAAATTGAACACGGCGTCTGTATAAAGAAAATTAGAATTATAACTTTTATTTTGTTATTGTTTTTTGTGTAAATAAAGGATCGTTTCGCGTCATTCATTTGCCTAGCCTTTTCCCAACTATATTGGGGTCGGCTCCCAGTCATGCCGGATTCAGCTGAATACCAGTATTTAACGTGGAGCGGCTGCCTACCAGACCTCCACAACCCATTAACTGGGGAACACGGTACTTCTTGGCAAGACTGGTGTCAGATTTTCTGGCTTCTGACAATCCGTAACGACTGCCAAAGATCTCCAAATGACAGCCGGGACCAACGGCTTAACGTGCTTTCCGAGGCACGGAGAAGTCTCGTTATGTTAAGATGGTCACCCATCCACAGACCAACCTCGGCAAGCGTTGCTTAACCCAGAAGATCGACCCGTGCGGCTGTTATAATTTAGCCACCAGCTCCTCCGTCAGACAAATGAATGATAAATGATACCTATTTATTTTGTAAGTGGGTTGTAAAAAACACTTTTTATTATAACGGTAAAAAAATATTGACGTGTGTAGTCAATATTTTTTTACCGTTATAATCTAGATGACGCCGGTGTTTCCTAGCTGACTACCCTAAGAAGAAACAGTGAAACAAACGAAGAGGTCAAGGTTTCTTTTGAAGTCCATACAATTGTACTGGACAAATCATATGAAAACCATGTAGGTTAGTATCTGAAGTGGTCTTTTGAGGAAAGTACCACACAGATTTGAATGGACCAGTCCAAACAGTGCAAGCATTTGTCAGTTATCGTGTAGCTCAAACTTAGAACTTTAAGGAGCTCAACGATTTGATGATTGTTATCCAAAGTTGGTATAGGATGCCATTTTTGACAGTAAAGTTAATTATTGCGTGACCCGTCAATTGATTTAATCGTTCTAGAGGATTATATAGCAGTAAGCTCAGTCTATTTGGACAAGACGGTCTATTCTGAAAAACTTTAAGACTACTAGGGATCCGTGCTCTAAAGATAACCAACGGAACCCTCAACCTAAGCCCCCGCTATCTCTCCGTCTATCAGCGATCTGTTCTCATACACCGTCAAAAACTAGATGGTTGAAATTTACACAGATAATGTATCACCATTGTCACTAAAACAACAAATACCATGCAAGACACTTGATTTCGTCCGTTTTTGTTACAAAACCATTTGTGCGAGCCTGACTCGACTCAATTGAATGAAGCAAGATCAACTTTTATCTGTGGACCTTCTGTTCCTAACTTCACACTCATATAACTTGCTCGCCTCTCCTTTTTTGCTATCACTCCGCGAGTCGGCGTGACGCAGCTCAATTGATTTTGCATGCAGTACACCTGCTATGTTGACAAACGGCTCAGTGAATTGTTCTCGCTTCATTACGTGATACATAATATGTATGGGTTTGATTTCCCTGTGGCGTCAGTAGTTGTCCTAACGAAAGTGATTTATTGTATCCGTTTATGAAAATAGATTTATTTACATAATTTGTTTTGTTGGTGCTGGGCCGGTTGGCTTTGTGTGGGGTTTGATTTGTCATTGATAAAAAGTATAGAGGTTTCAATAAATTGGTCCTTTGTTTGTTTAGAGGCGGTAACCACTGGAAATGCTAATCTGATTACAATTAGACTGATAGAAAGCTGTACTATCAATTGCTTTTTTATTTTATTTTTAATGATATCAAATTCTCCCGCTCTGGAAAGAGCGGAAGGGAGTGTCAGACCTAGTATTAGTGTACGGTTCTACAATTTATCGGATTTATGGCCTAGCCACAGTGGCGTGCAGTGGTTCGAGTTAGGGTAGGCCAGAGAAAATGTCCAAATAAATTTTTAAAAATAACCACATTATTCAGGGTTGATTTTTAATGAGATGAGTTTTTTTTTGTTTTTTTTTTTAAATAGCCTATTAAAAAAAAAAAAAAACAAAAAAAATAACACCACATTTCAACCCTGAATAATGTGGTGCCTTTTTTTTTTGGACATTTTCTCTGGCGTACCCTAACTCGAACCACTGCACGCCACTGCCTAGCTAAGTAGTAGAACATAGGGCACAGGGAACTTAAAGCTCTCCGACATGGATAGGTTATGGATAGGGTATTTATTTTAGACCCTGCAGTCAGAAATAGGAGCACCACGTAGCGGGACTCCATCGTTGGTTAGAATGTTGAAATTGTAATACCAAACTTTATTACTTGCTATTCTCAATCTTCTCGGAATGATTTAGATAGATTATGGGCCATCAAATTTCGATGCGTCAAGTGTTCCAAATATTCAGTTGACAATTTATCGACAGTTTACAATCTGTCGAGATATTTTATAATCTTACGGAGTTTGCCATTTTCCGGTGACATATTACTTACTAGCTGCTGCCCGCGACTTCGTCCCCGTGGAATCCCCGATTTTAAAACATTATTTATCGCTGCTTCGCTCCTATTGGCTTAAGCGTGATGATATTTAGCCTATAGCCTTCCTCGATAAATGGTCTATTTAACCCAAAAATAATTTTTCAATTCGAACCAGTAGTTCCTGAGATTAGCGCGTTCAAACAAACAAACAAACTCTTCAGCTTTATAATATTAGTATAGATAACGTGTAACAGAATAAACGAAATACCTGAGAAGGGGTCATTGTACTCATCATTATGAACAACTTACTATAGGACAACACTGACATTACGAAAAAAATAGACAGTAGGTACCTTACATTTCCGTGCACATAACAAAACAAAATGTACTGAACAGCAGATTTGTTCTTTCGATTCATAGTAAAAGTTGTTATTTGTGTTATTGTAAATTACGTGGTTGTTTTTTTATATAAATAAACCTGTCTCCGTTTAGCAACACGTACTTGAAGTTTTGTGTCAAAATAACAAACAATTGAAAGCTGGTATCTATTAATTAATTGTGAACAAAATTAATTGCCATACTACAAGATATGTAAATGAACATACATAAATATGTTTTATTAATTCTGAACTTTCAACCGTCGTTTCAACATGGTGAGGCAAACTTTTGTTTTGCGTAAGTTCCTACACAAATTGTTTTATTTTAATTTAATAATTTATTATTAATTGCTACGAGAAGTGAGTTTTTTGTTTCTGTAAAACATTTTGATTTCAAACAATAGGGAACATGCAATATTTTCATCTTGCTTTCATTTAAAAGAATTCCGTGTAAAATAAACCATACAAAAATTAATACGCTTTAATGTATTGCCAAAATTGCGATTATAAACTGACTGTTTTTCTTTTCCCGCGAAAACGAATGATGAAGTCACTCCTGTCTGCCAGAGATCATAAACTGTCATGTATTAAAAAAGTTCGTCTTTTCGTTGTTCGTACCAGTGACGTCACTAGAGGCTGATTGTTTACGTTCCGTTTCACGTTATATTAATTCGTAAGTTAAAAACCAATATTAACTACAATAAAAACATTGCAGTGGCCCTTCTTTTATGCTGTTTTATCACTTCAATAACAAAATGTTCATAAATTCTGTAATTAAATCTTCCCTATTGTTGAGCGAGCAAGCTTATATTCCTAGGTTTTGGTGGAATTCGTTCGAAAGAGTCACCACGGCCCTGGAACCCAAAGGGTATTAGCAGGAATACGGGCAGGTGTTAGTCAGTAAGAGTCTGACGCTGTCAGCTGGTATTGTGCCCAAGAGACTGGCGGCATTGCCACGTTCAATGGCAATGCTTAGTCTCTGGCCAAAGTAAAAGCCAGCTCTTGATATTTCTTCCAACCTTCCAACCCCAAACTGCTCGAAAATATCAATAAAGTGACTATATTTTACTATTGGGATAATTTCCAATAGTAAAAAGTCACAAAGCTGCTGGCAGAACCTAAGATATATAGCATAATCAGCCTTTTAACGCTCCCTCTGCTGCGACACAGGCCTCCTCGCTAGGAGAGGGAATGGGCCGATCCACCACGCGGGCCCAGTGCGGGTTGGTGAATGTCACATGTCTTCGAATTATTGGTTCTAGGACATGCCGGTTGCCTCTCGATATTTTCCTTCACCGTTTTGAGAGCAGTGGTGATGAAGTTAATTACACAAAGTACCGACGACCTACAATTTGTAAGTCGGGGTCGTTACCACTCGGCCACCACTGCTCCCGAAAAACCTAAGATATACATGAACAAAAAAAGTTATGAGCTAAATAATTATGTCGTATTTCTCGCGTGCAAACAGACCTCATACAAAGTGTCGCATGCCTCTTGCCGATAATCTATTAGTGTCAGTTTTTAGTATCCAAGTTACAGACTCAGGCATGTGAATGTTAATATCCAGTGACTCTCACGGTCCTGTGAACTTTAACTGACACGACACTCGATGACTTAGATAAGATGCAGAATGTAGGATGGGCCTTTGAGGATGATGGAAGGTCAAGGAAGGAAGTAATAGTAGCACAGTAACATTCCTGGGACGATGGTTACAGGTTATTTAAGGATTAATTGTTGCCACTATAGTTAACAATCATTTTGTTCGTAAGCATAAAACACGTCGTCGTCGAGTGTGTCGTGTTTGCGACCCATATGCTGAAGTCTGGACACGGAAAGTGATAATAGATAACCTCCTGCCTTGAAGTACGCAGATCTTTTTTCGTGTTTGACAGTCGTAACTGCAGTCAAAACTCCGTCATTTTCATAACCAGTCTTATGCTGGGGTTTTTAAAGAATTAGATAATGGTTGAGGAGGTGAAATCGGCAGTTGCTAAGTAAAATTCCGTTATTCAGCTAAGTTCAGATTGGAAGCTTACCGTAGGGCAAGTTGACCAGTGTTGCAGAATTTGTTCTAACGAGTCACCGCGACTTCGGAACGCAGAGGACATTTGGACACACGGATGGGTTTTAATCAGAGTCTGACACTCCCTTCCGCTCCGCCCGGAGCGGAAGAAGTCATTTGATGATTTCCCATTCAAGGGCAAGTAGTAAAACGCTTTAATAAATGAGTGTTTTAATAAAAAGCTGCACTATTTTCTATCATCTTGAAGATACTTCGTTTCCTTGTAAAAGCTAATAAACCATTGTAGCTATTAATAAAATAACCTCAGGCAAGTTCAGCTCGGTGAACAGGTTTCTTGCATGGTGACTTGTATGGGAAATGTCCTTAATAACCTGCAAGTTATGTTGTAACAGGAAAACAGTGTCATTTAGCCGTGGGCTTACGTCGCGTCGGGTGGTGGTGTAAATGACATTTGTAAGTGGAAAATGTAATCTTAGTTTAATTAATAATGTTAGAGAATGTGACGGGCCTGATTGTAGGGATCGATTATATTTTGTGGTCATTAAATAAATATACGTTATATGCTTAGCTTTATTTAGCTCGTGCCTAAATAATAATAGCCGCATCGGGTCGATATCAACGCTTGCCGACTTGCTTTCATGGACTATATTGTAGCACCAGGGAATATCGCCTCGTGTACGTTATCCCAGCAAGAAAGAATCTCCTAGCTAGAGTCATATGAGTCAGCAAGACTCGTTCTTCAGTTTTTTTTTTCAAAACGACAAGGGCACACATTTTTATGTGGGGGCACATTTACAGCAGATAAGGCACCAACTATACGTTCTATTCATATAACTCTAGGAGAAACTTTTTTGCTGGGGTAACGTACACTCTCGCCTCTAGTACTACTTACTATTCTAACGGACAAAACACGGTTTGTGGTTTAACTTGATACTTACTTAGGGAATCTGCCTTATAAGAGCGCTATTACATGACTCTCATATAAAAAAAAACACATTAGTAATAGGGTAAATGACTAAAAAAAATAGTCCGTCAGATAGATTTCCAAAAAATATTGGACACGTAATTTTTCTGACACAAAGACGATACAGTGCGTTGAATACTCGTGTGACGTCACTGCGTGCTGCAATTTAAACCACGGCGTGACGTCACAAGCCCCCACTCCTGATCTTTAATGCTTTTTATCTTCGTCTTTTTTATATATTTGTTAAAGCAAAAAATACGTGTCCAATATTTTTCAATAATCTAACTGACGGACTAATTAGATTTTTGACTCAGGAAACATCCCTATTCAAAACACTCTTTATTTTTTTGCCAGAATTCCAAAGTTGTCCGCGAGTGACCCGCAACCAAAGAGGCTACATCCAAATAGACTGAGACTCCTCCGTGGCTCGGGTCCCAGCTACATTTGCTGTATGTAAAATACTGGTATTCAGCTGTCTGCATCCGGTTGGTCTGGAAGCCGACCCCAAAATGTTAGGCACCAACCTGCGACCAGACATCCTTGTCCAAGAAGCATAAGCATAATCAGCCTTTTAACGTTCCCACTGCTGGGACACAGGCCTCATCTCTAGGAGAGGGAATGGGCCGTAATCCACCACGCGGACCCAGTGCGGGTTGGTGAATGTCACATGTCTTCGAATTTTTGGTTCTAGAACATGCCGGTTTCCTCACGATGTTTTCCTTCACCGTTTTGAGAGCAGTGGTTATGAAGATAATTAAACAAAGTAATGCCCCAACTAACATTTTGGTTATAAGAATAAGTGCTACATGAGCTGCTTAAGAGAATTTTAAGAACCCAAGGTTCTGTAAAGGCACTAACAATTGGGTGATAAAGCGTTCTGTATCTCTCTTATAACCCTGGTTTGGGCCTGTTCATGTTAGAGCTTAGAGCGACTTAATGGTTATAGAGAGTGTTATATGAGTGATTATTAATGGTTATAGAGAGTGATAAATGAGTGATTATTAAGAGTTAGTACAGTGCTATTGTAGCAGAGATTACCACTTCAAGTGTTTTATAAGCTATACACAGGGTATAACTGCAAGCCAAAGTAGTAAACAAGCTATGGAAACCACTTTAATGACTTTTTTGGTTACACATAGTTACTTCTTGTAACCAATATATATCTTAAGAATATACCGGACTTATTTAGTAGCAATACATATCACCGAAAGCGAATATTTGAACTGTTTTCATACAGTTTTACGTTCTTGTTAAAGTCAATAGTGATAATATTTTCTAGTACGCATTCATGTCTTGGTGTTTAATAAAATAATTAAGGTAAGTGAAGTTTTTAAGATTACTGGGTGTTATGGGAATTAAATCACATGCGGAGGTAAGTTTACCGTAACAATATATACTAGTTTTAATCTCATTTTTGAAACGCCTTAAAAATAAACTACTTTTGATGATAAAATGATGTAAAAAATACTGCCTGATTTTTTTTTTCTTTATTTATCAATTCCTAGTACTTCCTCAAGACATTATAATTGAAAATTATGAACAATGTGAGTAAATAATTGGACTAGGAACTTTTCAATAAGTTTTTTCTTTCACAATTTTTTATAGAATATCTTTACTTAAATGGCGTCTTAGTTCTAATTACTTAAAGATCCTGATAACTCTGTTATTCCTCCCGTAGCGATTAAATACTGAAACTAAGCACTTGCATCGCGCTAGAAGTTCTAAAACATGTTTATAAAAGTGAAAAAACATAGAGTTTATAGGTTTAACTTGTTTAATAGTTCTCCGCGGAGCTGTAAGCTGATCATTTTTGGGGTTCTGTTATCGTTTGAAGAAAACCCTTTATGTATCACACGCCTGACTGCATGACAATAAAATCCAAGAATTATGATGTTATTTTGTAATAATAATATTAGCTGTCAATATATTTTCTAAATACAAAAAAGTTGAAAATCAAATTGCACATACAAAGAATGACATAAGAAAGTAGTTTCTTTTTAATGTACGAATAATAGTACCTACGTATTGTTTATTAATTTTACGATTTCTTTAATTATTAACAAAACTTCCTCTGTTATTTCAGTAAATAAGTCGCATAAAAAGCCTGTTTGCGCTCTACGGCCCGCCCGGGGGTACCTAGAGTCTGCGAGGTACTTGCGTCAGTCACGCGTAGGCGCTCGGTCAATCAAGACAGAGAGGAGCTTCGATAACGGCGCCGCATCGGATTACAAGTCTTTTTAATATATTTTATTTAATTTTAATTTATTTTTTTAACAGTAGAAATATCAATTTAAAAATAAATTGTCACAGGTCAATAAATAAACCGCCCCTGATCGTTCCCGGTGCAAAGGTGCCCATAACACTCGCCGCATTACCTCGCTGAATAGCGATGGCCATCCTTTGCACTAAGAACGACCCGGACCGGGAGTCACCAGTTGCCTCCCCTAGCCTATGACCCAAATCCCTCACAAAACATTTTGCCTCCGTACTCCAACTGCCCAGAGTCTCCACAGCAACCGGCACAAAATGGTAAAGCTGAACCAATGAAGCGTACTTAAGCCTTTTTTTAGAGCAGGCCTCTTCAGCGGCGGCAGAGGCAGTGTGCATGGTGCGACTCAGGTGACTGGCGGCGACAGTGCTGACGCAAGTTGCGTCCCAGATCAGGCACTTCCCATTTTTCCAAGGCACCAGGGTCAGCCCATCCGGCCTCTTACCATCAGATCTGTTAAGACCTGGAGGCTCAAGCACGCAGGGGACGTTTGCCGATACAAGGGCCCTTCGGACTATGTCGTTCAGGGCATGGTGACGCGGGAACCTCCCTGTACAGCGCCGACAACTCAATGCGTGATGGCCATCAGCCTCCACCATAGAACCGCAGGCGCAAGTATGAGGTTCACACACCTTACAACCCAGACGGAGAGCCACAGCCACACGCAAAGAGTCATTGTCGAGCAGGGTCCCCAGATGAGGCGAAGGAATCGCCTGTAACCACGCCCCGGACTCGGGTTGCGACACAGCTCGTAGTCTAGCCCTATCGACTCTCATAGCATTTGCTAACAAATGCTCTTGGATCAGCTTCACCCCTATGTCATCCCACGCCCGCTGAACATTCTCTGATTCGGGGATTGCCGCACCCGAGTTGAGGGTCAACCAAACTGACACCGCATCCGACACAAAGGGCATGCTTCCCCCGTCACCATTAATATTGAGTAATACAGTGACCAGGTTGGCAACCCCATGCGCAGACGCCAAGAAAGCCGGCAGACCCACATTTATTTTTAAATTTCACATAGTAATGTTAGTGGCTAAAGTGTCAGCCATAGTATGAATATTTGAAAAGGTTCTGATTGTAAGTTTTGTGTCATGCTGAGTAAGAGTTGCCCTTTGAAAATATAAAACAAATACAGGTGAATTTAAAATTATGAGCAATGTTTAAAGGGATGCCTCAGGCCTGAACAACTTTCATTATAGGACTAACTAAATAAATCGTACAAAATAAACCATGTGTTCCATAAATTTTGGCCGAGCAGGTAAGTATTGCACTTTTTTATGGAACAGCTGGTTTATATTTTGGGGTGATTTAGTTGGTCCCATAATTAAAGTTGTACCTACATGTTCATGGTCTGACCAACCCCTTAAAATTTTGCTTATGATTTTTAGTTCATCCTATAGATAGGTGTTCTCTCCTCTTCTTTATTTATATTAATTTTATCTTTTGTTTGTATGATACTCATGACCAAACCGTCTAATTTTTAATTTATCTCAATGATGTTCATAATGGACTTCATCATTTTAATATATACCTATGCTTTACCCACTGCATATAGTTCTAGTCATCTTTGGTTGAAGTTCAAATTAAGAGAAAAAAATACTGTAATGTGTGATAATCATGAAGTCTACACTACGAACACAATCATCAGGCACGATCAACATCAACATCATCTACATGACGTAAATTTGTCATTTTAAAGCGAAATCTCTCCCTTGTTCATTCATTAATTTTATTTGAGGTGGTTTTCTTAAAATGTACCTATGCTGAATTGTCATTTTCGAAGACTTATCCTAGCTTTTCTAAAGATTTTTTTTTATTACGTTTAAAGTGTTATGTCTTTATTTTTATTATTTATTTTATAGTCGGAATTGCTTCAATTACCAAAGTTTTGTTCGACCCAATTTCGAGCAGTGTTTGATTGAAAACATTTTGCTATGTATGGTCACTTTTACGATGGTTCCTTTATGGCTATACTAATATAAAAATTTAATGTATGTCAGTAAGAATAGTTGAATGATACACATGTTGATTTTGTTCATGACTGTCTTGCGCTATTGTACGGAGTCATTCGTCCTGGTGTGAAAGTGTTAGAAATCTTCCACCGACTGATTAAATGACTCTTTGACTGATATATTACTAGTAGATAATTATGTCAAATGACTAATATACATATCTTAAATAAAACCCGATTCCTTGAAATAAAAATCTTTTATTTTTCAACTGTGTGTAAAAGAGGTAAGAAGTACAGAAAACTACTTTATTAATACAAACTAATTTAAATGACTATAAGCTTTCGGTTCAAGGACATCTGGCAATATAATTATACCTACTTAAGTAATTTAAGAAACTTTCAAATTCATTTGCTTTCCAGTGAGCAACACAATCTAGACCTCTTACTGATCTGTGAATTTCAGATGGAAGTTTGCATTTACATTTTCGATATTTTGTGCACATCACTTAGTCTTAAGTCTCCCAAAATTTACGTCTCTCCATCCTATTAGTAACCTTTTCATAATTCCCAAATGGATCAAGTGCAACGAATCTGAAATGGGAAATTGTTCTACAATGTCGATAGGTACTTTTAATAAGGTGATTCCGTTTTATGATGGCTTCCATACATCTTTCTTCTAAAGTTTCCGTCGGTTCTTGCAGATTGCAGAAGACCTTTTTGTTCGTCATCCGAGTTGTTTGAACTATTGAGAGGTCAGATCGTCACAAATTAGAAGATATTCAACATCGGAGATAATTTGCTGTTGCACGGAACCCTGTTCTATTTTAGTTAATCGCTCTTTATATGAAACATTGTCGAGTTCACTGGATTTCTATTTTGTACTTCTATTGATATTAGAACTATTGCCTGGGATAACATCAAAATCTTTTTATGGATTTTGATTCAGGAAACACTGTTTTTCTAATGCTTCTCTAGTCAAAGTATTTTTTTTCCTCAACTGATTTAGGCTCGTCGCATTGGATTTGCGACTTTTGACTCTACCCATTTGTTTTTTAATTAGTCATGGTTTCATTTTGAAACAATTAAATATTTCCAAATAAACGCTGCATTGCAAAACGTAACTATACCTAGTTTTTGAGGTTAGGTTAGGTTAAGTGAATTAAATCCTATTTTATTCAACTTAAAGTGATAATGAAGAGTTATAAAATTTGCAAATAATGTTTGCTGCTATATACAAGTTTTTATAAAACTTTTTTACAAAAAAATACAACCGACTTTTACACAAAAAATCAAAAAAGTGCAAAATAACTTTAATTTCGGAACTCGGTGTTTGTGGTTGCTTTTTCGTTTTTTGAACACCGACTTCCGAAATTAAAGTTATTTTGCACTTTTTTGATTTTTTGTGTAAAAGTCGGTTGTATTTTTTTGTAAAAAAGTTTTTTATTTTTGACTTTTTAGTGGTACTTACACCCCCTCCCCGCCCCCCACCTAAACGAACCAATCACATTGGTGTAAAAAAAACGTACTTACAGCTCCTTTGCAGAGTAAACTAAGAGGTCGTCAAAGTAGACAAAGTACATATTTTTTTTAGATTTTTCGAAAACCGCTTGGTTGATTTCGATAAAATTTTCATGGGACCATTTGGGAAGTATACCCTTTCCAACAAAAAAAGAATTTTTCAAATCGGTTGACAAGCGACGGAGTTATGCGCGAACAAACATAAAAAAAAAAAAAAAAAATACAAACATCCGAATTGAGAACCTCCTCCTTTTTTAGAAGTCGGTTAAAAAACCACAATATTACTTATGGTTGACCGATAAACTGCATTATGTAGCCTGCAATGATTTAAAGGTGGATTCTAACTCTTGCAGAATCTAGCTCTATAAGACTTATAATCAACACTTCTTAGATCCTTATAGCTTTCTTACTAACTCTTAAGGCTCGACAAAACTTGTTAGGTGGTACAAAGTATTTGTCTAACTCTTTTTAAGAATAGCAGTAGATAGTAAGTGTTAGTACACACCTGAGCATCACTCACAGCGTTTAATACTTCTTGAAGCTATTAGAGTAAGCCTTAAGGTGTTATAAGACCTTTTACTACCTCAGTAGTCGAATATCAGCCGTTAGTAAGTGTTAGTAGACACCTTACAATTGCTTTAATAGGTTTGTGCATCTTAAAGCTATAAGAATAAGTTATACAATGGTTTCGATAAACTCCATGCTACCGTCTTAATTTATATTTTTTGTACTTATTACTGTTATTCCTCTAGAAGGTTTAATTATTTATAACTAACTCTACTGTAGAGTCGAATGTTGCTATCGGAGTTCTTATATACCATATATAATACTAAGAGCTATAAAAAAGGCTGCCGTTAGCTCTAAAATGTTTGTTGGGGCGCCTGGCTGGGTTTGAACCCGCGACCTACAATTCGTAAGTCGAGGTTGTTACCACTTCTCCATCTGTCCAAGAAGCCTCGAACGTAAACAGCCCGTGGGTAGCCAACCCAGATGTGCTGGATATTATACAAGATCTTACCACACAATACGACCCAAATCCAAACCGTAATACGTTAACAAAGAACTTTTCATGACCGATTCGTGTGCCAATAGGCCAAGCCATTACGGCATCTTACAAAATTAATTGCTTAGCAATAGTTAAGAAATTAAATGGTTATCTCATTGTTTTAGCCAGTTTTTGTCCGCCCCCTCGTTCAAACAAATGAGTATCGCATTAAAGATTGCTCAATGATATGCCGAGCGTTGAAGTGTTACAAAAACTGCGTCCATATTGATCTCTTATCGGTTTTAGGGGCTCCATTGAGGTAAGTGTTACTATTGAGATGGAAAAAAGGCTTCGTTTTGTAGGTTACTCTCGGCCTTGTATTTGGATTACCTACTGTAGAAACATTGCACAACTCCTACTTCTTAGTGGCGAAGCTGATTTTCTCGTGTGGAAATCAGGAAAGCCTAAAAATCACGGGATGATAGCAACCATGCAATGTTCCCGAGTTAAACGTAGACTTTGGCAATTAACTATAGCAGTATTGAACTGCGAAGTGGCTAGTGTTTTTTACTTTCACAGTTGCATCTGTACTTCCAGATTCCAGTAGGTATCTTATGTATGCATCAGTAGCTCTTCCAAACAAACAACTTTTCCTCTTTTTTCTGACTCTTTATAAAATTCATTTCAGTTATTATGTTTGGTAATAATAAGGTATTTAACTTAAAAAAATAAGACTATACAGCAATCACAAAACCAGTTTACAGGCCAAAAACATAAAATGGTGAAAACAATGAAATCAATCTGTTTTTAAGACGTGCCTAATAGCGACTGTACTGATAACGTAACAAATAAAGTTACCTTACTTTATTTTACACTACTACTGTATATTTCACCAGTAATTTCTAGAGTGTACACTACACACACATCCCACTCTGTACAATTCCTTAATGAAGAAATTTAATAGCAATTAGCTCTCGCAGGCGATATAACTAACACATAACATAAAAAAATCTAATTGTTACCTAGGCGATAACGACCGGAAATATAAATATTCCGACCATCAAGTTTTTAATTGCTTTTAAGGAGTCCAAATCAAACACTACACCTCTTCTGAATGAATAGGAAAATAACACGCGTACGTAAAAACATGATAAATCTTGAATGCTCGTTATGTATCGGAGCGATTAACGAGATTGCGCCGAGTATCGAACGCGCGACCCACGCGGTTCGCGGTAACCGGTCGCTGTTTGAGCCTACCGTGAGAATCGTGTTACGATTTGTTTATACAAGATTTTGATGGGTTTTAGGGTCAGGTAGTGTTGTTAGCAGCTGGTCCAAATTTCGTCCAAATATTTTTTATTCAAATTTTGGGCAGCCTCTTAAAAAAGGACATTTTTACTGAACGACGATGTCACTTTTTCATTTTTGACCCCTATAGTCTTGCCCACCTTGAGGTGTTGTGGTGGTAGCTAGCACTTACCACATACAGTTGCCAAAGTCTTTAATGGCTTACTAGAAGCGCCCGCGTGGTGGATTACGGCCCATTCCCTCTCCTAGAGAGGAGGGCTGTGTCCCAGCAGTGGGAACATTAAAAGACTATTATGATTTATGAAGAACGCTCATTCTCGTACTTACATAAAAAAACTCATCAGTCAATCATCTTGGTGACAATCAATGTCAGAAACTAGTCATAATATAGGGAAACTATAGCAGCGCCCCGCGGTTTCATCTGCGTTTTTCTCGCTCCCGTGGGAATACGGGGATAAAATATAGCCTATGTTACTCGCTGATAATGTAGCTTCCAATTGGTGGAAAAATGGTCAAAACGGTCTAGTAGTTTCGGAGCTTATCCGGTACAAACATACAAAAAAATCTTTGCTGTTTATAATATTAGTATAAGTGTAGTTAGAGTTGTTTTTGACAGATTGCAATGTAACAGAAACCCTTCTTAAAAATTAAGAGAATTGCCTCTCTGGTGTATGATCACGATTTCTCTGAAACATCACAAACTTACTTGTTAAGGCTAAATAAAACTAAAAAGTATTTATTCTTAAATTAACTTTCAAATTATAAAAAATTCATTACCAACTCAGTTTACTTAAAAAGTACAAAACCATGGGGACGCTATGATTACCAAGCCCTCTAAAAACTAAAGAGGAAATCAGATATACCAGAAAATACACTTTATTTCATAGAGATCGCAAATTCGTAAGCACGTCAGCTTACCTTTGTGTTACCGGAGTGACTGGCATTCCATTTGGCTGTCCCTCGTCGGGGAGTCTAGCAAGACAATACTTTTAGCTACACTCCTCTTTTGTGGTAAGCTTTATTATTTTCTTTATAAATAAACCTTGTTTTTCTTTGTTATATTAACTTTGTCAAAGGTCAACGAAATTGCAAGAGCAGGGAAGAAACGTTTTTGTTTTAGTTGCAAGCCTACCAATATTAGTGGACAAGCAATTGTTGTAATCCTTATTGTAATGATTATTATTATTAATGTAATAATGACCCATAATTTCACAAACCATATTTGTACGCTGGAAACGGTAGAACATTTGGATCGTAATGCATAATGAACATAAGAACTTTGTACAATATTCTGACAAATAAATGTATTCTATTCTATAAGCAGCGCCTCGCGGTTCACCCGCGTAGTTCCCGTACCCGTGAGAATACGGGAATTAAATATAGCCTGTGTAACTGGCTGACAATGTAGCTTTCCATTGGTGGAAAAAAGGTTAAAATCGGCCCAGTAGTTTCGGAGCTTATTCGGTACAAACAAAATTCTCTCCTCTTTACAACATTATAATCTATACATATAAATAAAATTAGAGCGTCTGTTTGTAATATTGAAATAACCGTGCATACGGTACATAGTTACACCAAAATAACATTTTTTACAATTTTTGTCTGTCTGTTTGTTCCGGCTAATCTCTGAAATAGCTGGACCGATTTTGACGGGACTTTCATTGGCTGATGTAATAACGAGTAACCTTATTTACTACAAATAATTACTTTATAAATAAACACATTACCTTCCTTTTGCGTGGCTCAGTGGGGTAAAAATGAACAAATTACATCATACACAATGTAGGGCCATTCTTTCATTTGCGCTGTATATAATTAAATTAATTTCTAGCAACATACCCGTATGTTTGTCACAGCAAGCAATCGAGTTTCCTATGAATAATTTAGTGCAGATCTCGCGTGAAATAATATCCTTAACGTTAGCCGTAATAGAATTCTTGATTAATCAAAGTTTCTTGTGGCGTGGATATGGTGGGAACGTACTGCTGTGTGTGAGGGGTTAAATTATATATAATATGTAATTGTTGTTTTCTGTAATAGTAAGAATATTATATTTTTAGGGTTCCGGTTACCCAAAGAATACAACAGGACCCTGTTACTAAGACTCCGCTGTCCGTCACAACATTAACTATAATAATAAAGAAATCGCAGTAAGGAACCTTAAACTTTGTACGACTTTGTCTAGATTTTATTACTTTTTAGAGATAAACAAGCAGCTCCATCGAGACTTGGCTAGTTTTTTACAGAATGTTTTTTTGTGGGTTACAATTTATAAAACAAAAAAGAAAAATACTGCTTAGGTACAGGATGGTGGAATACTGGAATTGAAATGAAGGGCATGTTTAAGGGTCCTTTTTTGTTTCTTTTTTTCAGTGTCTACTTACTAAAACCCCCCGTGTTCCTCCTAATACCTTGTGCTTTCCAGGGCCGCGGCGACTCTGAGCAAAAACTCTGTTGCTGGATAAAAGCTCGTTTACAAATTGTCTCAACGGCGTCAGACGTTGATTTAGGAACCATCTTAGTCATAGGATTAAAAGGAGGATACTTTCATTGTGCCTACAGTTTCGGAGTCAAATTTCCTACTGGTGTCTGTGATTCTTGATAGCTACAACCTCAAGAGGCAATAAGCTTACTTTTAGACAACTGAACACTATCGTCGATCACATCATCGATGTTATCATCAGTTTTTTTTTTTTTTTTTTTGTTTTATTAACTAGTGATAAAAAATACAGACCATATCAAGAAACATCACAAAACCTTGATAGGTTTGTCTGGATGTTGAAACAGTATAAGTTAAAGTAGCCTAAATAATAACACATTTGCATGATAATGAGCCTAGTTTTACAACATACCAAATTTTATAAAACATTGTGAGGTAGATCGAAAAAAACAAAAAATAAAACACCTTACAATATAAATACAGTACGGTTAGGCATTAGCCGCGCGACGTTACTGATCGAATGAAATTTAAACAGGATGAGTTGAGAGATTGGTTGAACGCAAGCCTATCAAAATACTCGTATATGTTTTCATAGATACTCCGTGTATATTTTTGTCTTCATCGTATTGTTTCAACATTAGTTTGGACTTCTTTGGCTGAAAGAGTGTTGGAACTCGTATAAAACCTTCATGATCTTCTCTAATCTGTTGCTACAGTTATTGCAACATCTTAACGTGTTAAAGCCGCCTACATCGTGCAAAAACTGTCAGAAAGCAAATGTATAAAATAGGCAGCAACCCTAAATTATTCTGCAAAGCCATATTCACTAAAACTAGGACAACTTTGCAGTCTAGTTGTTGAGCCAAGTAAGACGCGCGAGCTGTTTTGTAAACACGTCTTTGTGCTCGAATTGTCTGAATAGAAATGACCACTTTTGCGTAAAGAATTGTGAGGCTGAATGAGAAAACTCCTTTGCTTTCACATGATATTTATTTTAGCAGTAAAAACTAGTGTTTTCGTTCAAAAAAGTTGCGGTAAGAAGATTAAAGCAGTGGTGGCCGAGTGGTAACGGCCCCGACTATTACTTAGTGTAATTTAATTGATCACCACTGCTCTCAAAACGGTGAAGGAAAACATCATGAGGAAACCGGCATGTCCTAGAACCAAAAATTCAAGACATGTGACATTCACCAAACCGCACTGGGCCCGCGTGGTGGATTATGGCCCATTCCCTCTCCTAGAGAGGAGGCCCGTGTCCCAGCAATGGGAACGTTAAAAGGCTGATTATGCTAAGAAGATTAGGGTTACATGTAGACAGGTGCGTCTTGACAGTGATGATTCGTAGAGATCTCTCTCGTCTGTAGAACCATATTGTGAAAACGCAATGTCGTTACGAATAGCCAGAAAATCTGACAATAGCCTAGCCAAGTGGTATCATGTTGCCCAGTTACTGAGTTGTGGAGGTCCGGTAGGCATCCGCTCCATGTAAAATGCTATTCCTCACGTGTATCTGGTAAGACAGGAAGCCTACCTTAATAGTTGGGAAGTAGCTAGGCATATTGTCGCGTTACTCCTATTTGTGGCAATGAAATTACTTTGGCACCGACCACTAAAAGTACCGGTCATGTTTTTAATCGAATTGGTAATAAAATCAAACAACACTTCTGTTGTTAAAACCCAAAAAATGCTTTTATCAGTAGAATCAAAAGTGGGCCAATTTATTTACTGCCGGAGCGAAAATCAATATTGCCGAAAATAGTTTCGGAGTAAGTCAATTTAATATTGTTGGAATCAAGTGATTGCCGGAAAAGCAGAACGAAACATTTAATATGAGCTACTGTTTGTTTGTACGCTTGGTATTTGTTTATTGAAAGGTTAAGTCGTGTTTCAATATTGTATATCGAACAGTAATTTAAAAAAAAACAGTAATTCGAGACTAAGTAAAAGAAGTAATACGTTGGGAACTCTTTCCGGACGAATCATATTTTTAACAGACTTTCAAAAAAGGAGGAGGTTTTCAAGTCGACTGTTTTTTTTTGTGTGTGTTAACATCGTAGCTTTTTATTAGGTGAACCGATTTTGATGATTCTTTTTATATTCGAAAACTGGTGCTTGTCGATATATATACGAATACAGTTCAAGTTCTGTGATCGAAATAGCGCTAGAAAAAAAGCTATTTTAAAGCTTTCTTAGAGAGCTAAGACTGCAAAGAAATGCTAATATTTTTGAGAATTGGTTTTCGTCATTTTATAAGGTCCTTAGGCCTGCAGCAAATAAGTTTTTATCTGTGCCGCCTACTAGCGTAGCAAGTGAATAACTGTTAAGCAAAGCCGGACAATTGTATGACGAGAGGCGACACTCTTTGAAGGGCGAAAATGCCGAAAAATTGTTTTCTTTTATCTATACTAATATTATAAAGCTGAAGAGTTTGTTTGTTAGTTTGTTTGAACGCGCTAATCTCAGGAACTGCTGGTTCGAATTGAAAAAATCTTTTTGGGTTGAATAGACCATTTATGGAGGAAGGCTTTAGGCTATTATATCATCACGCTTAAGCCAATAGGAGCGGAGCAGCGATAAAGAATGTTTTAAAATCGGGGATACCACGGGGACGAAGTCGCGGGCAGCAGCTAGTGTTATAATAAAAAGTTATTTCACTTTGATTATTAAAACAGTTAAGTTTGTTAAACAGTTAGTACTGTATTAAAAAAATAAAAAAATAGTATTTAAATATTTTTTTCGCGCATTGTCGTTTTTCGGTCTCGGCCGAGAACGAAAAACCCATCTCGGTCGAGCCTTACTAAAAAGCAATGTAGCAAACGTCAAATCTATTGAGAGTTCCTTCATTCAAGCAGTTGTTATAACAATCATGACAGGCTCGATCAACAGATACTCATAGACGTAGACGTAATCAGAAACTTTGTTTTACAATTTCATAGATAACATCCAATTTCAAAGTAGTTTATAATCCTACCATAATTTAAACTGTCAATATATCATAATAATCTGTTGACATGACAGCGAACTGTCAAGATTACCCGCGCAATTTCAAGACCATTTTACTTTGACATTTTAAAGTGGCGCTAGTTGCAAAAGCTTACGCCAGAACGTCAAATTCTCTACGTTAAAACTTTTAGTTACAATTTTCGCCGCGTGCCATCGTTGACTGGTTTTAATCTAATTGGAGTAATCGGGTTTTAATTAAGTGTTGAGCTGACAGCTTCATTTGTTCAGACAAAGGGTTACATAATACTGATGTACATAGTTAGTTGGTGTTGTTCGTTTTTTGGTCGGCAGTAATCTGTGCTTGGAACTTTTTCTTGTGTTAGCTGATGGATCGATTAATTTATCGTCACACTTAATGGCGTCTGGTTTTGTTTTATGATTGGCGGCTAAGCGGTTGTTTTTTAACTTCCGTGTTTATAATATACTGAAAATGGTCTCTTAGCAAGTACTATGATTTGCTATTTAATTATCTATTCTAATATTATAAAGAGGTAACGTTTGTACGTTTGTGATGTTGTAACGGGTAATCTCTGGATCTACTGAACCGATTTTCAAAATTATTTCACCAATGGAAAGCTACGTTGTGTGTGAATGTCATAGGCTATATTTTATGCCCGTATTGCCACAGGAACGGGAAAAAGCGGGTGAAACCGCGGGGCGCTGCTAGTACTTTATATAAACAGTGGTTTAATACAACCAGACTTCCACAAGACAATAATGTGTTGGGTGAACACCAAAAAATAAAAGATCTATATTATATTCTTATTACCTGCAGTGCTGACTCTCTTGTTGACAAAATTCCTTAAATTAGCGATAAGACCATTAGCTGTAATTTTCTATTCATTTCCATTATTTTGTTAGAAATCAACCTACATGGTTCTCATATGATTTGACCAGTACAATTGTATGGACTTTAAAAGAGACTGATCTCTGAGTTTGTTTCGGTGTTTCTTCTCAGGGTAGTCAGCTAGGAAACACCGGCCTCATCTAGTTTATAACGACCAAAAATATTGACGTGTAAAAGTGTTATTTACAACCTAATTACAAAATAAATATCATTTATCATTATACCAACAGAATATCGAATTATTGTGCCAATAAGATTGCAGTACAATAAGCTTACATGGTCAACAATAAATTGATTGAATCAACTAATTATGTCTCAGGTAAAATATTGCATAAACATCACTTTCGACATGAATATCTTCTTATTATGTGTTTGTTTTCAAAATATTATCTTTAGAATGTCACCAGCCTTTACACAGATTTTCTAGCTTCTAATTACCGTGACTAATGTCAAAGATAAACAAATAACAGCTGGGACCTCGGCTAACGAGCTCTCCGAGGCACGGAGGAGTCTCGGTAACTGATGGTCACCCATCCATGCGTCGACCTCGAGAAACGTTGCTTAACCTTGAACCGCCAAATGGATATTTATTCTTTCTTTGACGATGTAACCGTGCTATTGTTAGTTTATTATTTAGCGACGAGCTTCCCTAGAATCTAGCAATATCGATAAAATTAATTTCAAGTTGACGAAACATAGTGCAATCTGCAATATAATGACATTACTGATACATAGTGTTTTTACCAGTCATCTTAAGCCACATGGTAGCAACAGAAAAGCGCGGCAAATTGTAAATGACCACGGCGGTTTACCAACTTCGCTATAATGATAGTCATTTTGCTCACAGCTAAATACACCCGGACTGTGAAATAAAGAAGCAGAAGGCTCATTTACATTGATTGACGTACCTACTTACGTACAAATTCTCAATCTCAACAATTTAGGGTTCTGTCCCTAAGGGTACCCGTCGCCGTCTATCTGTCTGTCTCACAGCGGGATTTATCTCATGAACTGTATTATTAGAAGAAGATAGACATTTGAAATTTTATATACCTATATACAACGATATAATATATATACGATACAACTCTATAATAACAAATAATCAAAATTATTTAACAAATGAAATTAATATAAGAAACGTGTATTTCCGGTTTATAACACAAAATACTTCGTGTGACGTCACATGGGACTTTATTTTGCTGGTAAGTAGCAGATTTTTCTTATACTATCGAATCGGGAGACGCATTTCTGACGTTAAGTTTCTACTTAAGGGGTCCTGTAGTTTTAAAATTAGATTGGTCATCCAATGGTTTTTTTTTTAATTTGCGAGACCGCCCCGAATTCGTTTGCATGCGGTCTAGAAATTCAAGTGAGCCTTCTGTATCTACCCACATGATGGTAATGTTTTGAGGTGTAGAAGAAGTTGTATTTCAACTTAATTGGATTTTAGAGTCCCGCACACCTAATTAACCTACTTGGGAGTGGCTCGGTAGGATGTGTGAAACCGAAAGTACCTAAAAAGGTTTCTTCGCTTTTCTAACTTGTAGGTTGAAAAATAGTCTGTTGGAAAAATGGTGAAGAACATGAACATGATACTTACAAAAAAAATACTATCGACTTGAGAACCTCCTCCTTTTTTGAAAGTAGGTTAAAAATAACTACATTGGGTTTGTGATCAAGACCATCCCAACATACTTTTTTAGCCCTTATTTAAATAACTAGGTTTTAACTAATATACTTTATTGTTTTTTACTATTTTTTATGACTATGTACTTAGATAAATCTGTCTTTATTGACTCAATCTACTCTTTACAATGTTTTATAGTGAATTGATTTATGATTTCCATGTTGGATAATTAATTATTTTGTCTACCTTTGTCATATGACTTTGCATACTATTGTATAAATTCAAGTTCTTAAAACTCAACAGACAGATGTGTTGCTGGGGAGTTTGTTGCGCCACTTCTTCTTCCCAGCTAAAACACTAGGAAGTGGTGACGGGTAGGCGTTATGGGGGACTGTCTTTATGTGAAATTGACGTTCAAAAAACGCTCTCTCTCAGCCTAGTTTGAATAAATGACTGTTGATTTGATTTTAGGATTATCATAAAATAAACAACCATGCCATTTACGCTTCACTTGAGTTACAATAGAACCTAGTTATGAGCTAAACGGTTACACACTAACTGTTCGGTCAACGACGTAATAGTTAGGTTACTATGTAGGTAGTAATTATCAATTTTACGGCCTATCGTGGATGAGGAATGTTAGGAGAACGTATGAGACTTGGATGGTTAACATCTTACCTAACTTTGTATGCAACAGACTGTCACTGGTTATATGGGTACCTAACATTATGTAGGCCTGGGTATGGAATTTCTTAATTACTTTTGGTAGGTACGCCAAGGGTTCTGAACAAGTTGTTGTGTCACCGCGTCCCTGGAACGCAAAGGGCAATTGGAGGAACACGGATGGGTTTTAGTCAGTAAGAGTCTAACACTCCCTTCCGTTCCGTCTAGAGCGAAGTCATGCGATGATTTCCTATACATCAAAAAATGGTTTTCGGAAAAGTTGACTTTCTATCCGTGGTGATGATTGTCAAAAATTCCAATATATGCGTGGACTGGTACCCATACCGATACCTAATATGGGACTGATGTGCACTACTAAAATATCAGATGATCAAACCATAATATATTCTGTTATTTCTATTATAACTAATGCCATAGCGACCAAGATAATATCAATTGGGCTAGTTCTAAAATCAAAATGATTCATCAACAAAACAAAAAAAACTGCTGGTTTTATAAACAACTTAACCTGATTTCGCAGTTTTTAAATTTCGAACTCTTTAGCCAATAAAAAAAAAACGCTAACGTTTTACGAAGTCGAGCCGCATGAAAAGCAAAACATTCTCTCGAAAACATCTCTTACAGGTAAACCATATTTTTTTTAGTCGTACTAGAACGTCACTACATCAGTTTTATCACTTAGTTTTTATCGATTCCATAAATTTCACTTAAAATCCCCATAAATTGTTGTGCGTAGGACGATAGACACAAAGTTCAAAGGCGTAGGATTGGAAAAAAAAGTCGCTGCAAAACACTGCGAATGAAGTCAGGTTAGAGGCCTCTCGGGTAGAAGACAGAGGGTCAGTGCCTGCTAGAGTTGCGGAATTTGTTCGAAAGAGTCACCGCGGCCTTGGAATGCAAAGGGCACAAGAAGGATCACGGGTGGGTTTTAGTCAGTAAGAGTATGATACTCCCTTCCGCTCCGCCTAGAGCGGTAGGCTGGTCAAATACCAAGTATTTTAAGGATTATCCCGTTTGTAATTAGCTCATTTAAGTTACACTACAAGTACATTTTAAGTTTACTTGCAAGATTTTTATTCCGTTGCTTCTCAAAATGAAGTATGTACTAATAAATTATCGTTTCATATATACTTACCTACATCAATTTTTTGTCATATAACAACGTTTTATGTAAATAAATCTAAAACACGTATTTATAATGCTGGTAAACCTACAATCAAGAAGTGATAGGTGGCAACCCTACACGAGGGTACGGACTAAGCAATGAAGGCGAGCGGTTTAATTGGTACCCAAGTGGCGGTTTATGTCACCTTTGCCTATCATTTAGTGTCATCAAAGTTCAATTTGGGGCGGCACAGGAGTGTACCTATTATTTCCGGCTGAGCGATCAAAAATCATACTCCAAACGATTATGTATTTACATACATAAATGTATAAGATTGCACTGAACTGCTAGAATTGCGGAATTTGTCTGAAAGAGACTGCGGCCCTGGTACGTAAAGGGCATTTGGAGGAACACGGATTGTTTTTAGTCAGTAAGAGTCTGACGTCGAGAGCGGAAGAAGTTGCAGCGGCATCAATGCAGCCAAAATAAAAAATAACAAAGCAAATTTTTATGGCAACAAAACAACCGCTACGCAATCTTTCCAGCCAGCGACGAACTGAAATCCTAAATATTAGTATTTACCGTGCGATTTGAATAATGAACATATACAACAGCCCGAATATCAACTATCCGGCAGTTTTCCATCGGCCACAACAACCGTCCGCTTGAAGGATCCTCCCATTTCAATGGAGGTATTCGGGACTCTCTGTACCGCATACCTTTATACTGGTGACCCTCGACCTTGAACGTCAGGGCAGCCATCTTGCAGCTACTTCAGTGTGACGTCATCATCGTTTCTCCACGTCGTAACTTCAAGCTTTCGAGCAGCGAGTCATACAGCCAGCCAGTACCCACGACTTCAACGGGTATCGTGACCACCAGCATACCTAACTGGTCATACCTGATTGATTTGATAATTTCCCATCTATAAAAGAAAAACGTCACAGCTCCAAAAAATAGCGCAAGCACTATCGGTATAAATCGGTAGCATGATAGCTCGTATACGCGCGGGGTAAAGGAACGCGGTAGTCACCTTTTATGTTGCCATTTTTTGGATGCATGTAACGCATATAATCAGGCTTTTAATGTTCCCACTGCTGGGACATAGGCCTCCTCTCTAGGAGAGGGAATGGCCGTACGCGGGCCTAGTGCGGGTTGGTGAATGTCACATGTGTTCGAATTTTTGGTTCTAGGACATGCCGGTTTCCTTACGATGTTTTCCTTCACCGTTTTGAGAGCAGCGGTGATGAAGTTAATTACACAAAGTAATGCGCCTGGCTTGAACCCGCGACCTACATTTCGTAAGTCAGCGCCGTTATCACTCGGCCACCACTGCTCTGCATGTAACGCATCTTTTGTTTATATATCATTGTTTCTATGGCTTTAGAAAAAAAGCAAGAACCTTCATACTGAACCATTCATAAATTGCCTACCAGTACATGATATTTTTCTTTCGTCTGACCTAAACCTTTTATAAAAGTTCAGTGCCTTATTTTTACAGGCCATTCGCAGTCCAGAATGCCCTCGTCCCTTCTTAAGCAACAGGTCCACAAGATGCTCCTCACAGATAAAGACCACCCTTACTATGTGCTTCAGATTCTTGCTATTACAATAGACTTTTGGGAGACGTCTTTTTTTTTGTTTTGTGTTTCAAGTTGGTTTTGTGTGAGTTGAAAAGTTTGTCTGTGGTGAAGGAAATGGATTTTATAGACGTGATTTTTAAGTACAGTAATACCTACTATAGGATGTGTGGCACCATCGGAGCCGGCCGAGAAAGAGGTGGAGAGACAAACTAGAAGCGTACTGCAAGGGCTAGTTCAAGGTAGCTCAAGAAATATACCTGGGAGGATTCGGGGAGGCTTTTACCTAAGGAACGGTATTGGCTGAGTAAAAAAAAAACGCGGTTGCACTCCGGGAGTGCCGGCAAAAGTGAAAACTTGAACATTATCGTAAGTAGTGCATTTTTGAATACTTTGGAATGGTTAGGGAATCATTTCGCACGAATTGCTTTATTTTTCAGTATAAAGGTAAGTACTATCATTCTTTCTTTTTTTAAAAATACGTTTCCCCACACTAGTAATTTTCCTGTATCGTGGGTGCGTTTACAAACATATAAATTCACATACACAAACAGCCAGACCCGGAACAACTATGTGCAGGCCATACAAATATTTGTTCCGTGCGGGAATCGAACCCGCGGCGCGCAGCGCAGCAGCCAATCGCTCAACCACTGCGCTAACCGTGTCATGTATATGGTAAAATACAGTATTCATTTGTTGCGCTATTGTACACATATGTATAATATGACAATTATATTACACTAGCTTCTGTCCGCGACTTCGTCCCCGTGGGATCCCCGATTTTAAAACATTCTTTATCGCTGCTCCACTCCTATTGGCTTAAGCGTGATGATATATAGCCTAAAGCCTTCCTCGATAAATGGTCTATTCAACCCAAAAAGATTTTTTCAATTCGAACCAGTAGTTCCTGAGATTAGCGCGTTCAAACAAACAAACAAACTCTTCAGCTTTATAATATTAGTATACATAAAAAATGTAACACTTCAGAGCTATTGCAATTATTTTACATTAAAAAGTTTATCTCTAGTGAGTTTTCGCGCAAGCGCGGGGATAGAAAGAGAGGGGATATTACTTCCTCTCCTACGCCGCGCCGGCGGTCTACTCCCCTTCGTCTTACGAATTTTCGATCAGGTCACGTGTCCTGACGCGAGTTTACATTTTTTACCCATGCCAAAAAAGTGCACAACGCCGCTTAAGAAGTTTTCACTTCAAAAAATACTATACAGGAGTGAAATTATTTGTATGTCAAAGGATAAATGATAAATGATTTTTATTTTGTAAGTAGGTTGTAATAAACACTTTTACACGTCAATCTTTTTTTTGGCCGTTATAAAACTAGATGAGGCCGGTGTTTCCTAGCTGACTACCCTGAGAAGAAACACCGAAACCAACTCGAGAGGTCAAGGTCTCTTTTGAAGTCCATACAATTGTCAGTACAATTGTATGGACTTCAAAAGAGACCTCAAATCATATGAGAACCATGTAGGTTGGTGTCTGAAGTGGTCTTTTGAGGAAAGTACCACACAGATTTGAGTGGACCTGTCCAAACAGTGCAAGCATTTGTCAGTTATCGTGTAGCTCAAACTTAGAACTTTTAAATTTCATCTCTACAAGATTACGAAAATACTTTCAAAGGAAGAAAGCTCCAGTATTGCTGAATGCCCTCGTACCCTCGTTTAGCAACAGGTCCATTAGATGCCTTTCACAGATAAGGCCACCCTCACTATGTGCTTCAAATGCTGATTGATGCTATTACAATACACTTTTGGGAGACATTTTTTTTGTGTTTCAGTTTGGTTTTGTGTAAGTTGATGAGATAGACTATGGTGAATGAAAATGACTTTTGTGTTTTGTTTTGAGTTGTACCAATATATTGTATACTAGCAGCGCCCCGCGATTTTACCCGCGTAGTTTCCGTTCCCGTGGGAATATGGGGATAAAATATAGCCCATGTTACTCAGGTTGAATGTAGCTTTCTAATGGAGAAAGAATTTTTGAAATCAGTCCAGTAGTTTTTGAGTTTATTCGTTACATACAAAAATACAAATCTTTCCTCTTTATAATATTAGTATAGAAGTATAGATAAAGAAATCGAGTAGTTCGTAAGTTTATTGTAAGAGGTAATCAATAAAAGATTGCGTAATGTTTTTTTTTTTTCAAGATTATTTTAGCTACTACTATTTTTGTCCGAAGAATGAACTGTTCCTATAAGCTTAAACGTGGAACTGCCGCGGCAAGCGGTTACTTCTTATTATATTGCAACAACAAAAATCTATTGAGCAACACAACACAAACAACGATACAAAATACAACACAACACAACACAAACACACAACACAACACAATTGTTACTAACACAGATGAGTCATGTTACTTGAAATAAAGATTTATTTATTTAAAATTTATTTATTTTTATTTATATCCAGAAAAGACAAATTCTCATTCCGGAAATTAAACTATAACACGACTACAGCCATTAAAAACGTATAAAAATAATATTAACATTTTGAACACGCTCTGTAGCATGTGTCTATCGCACGCAAATGCCAAACTACCCTACGTAATCACTGGTCAAGTTTCCGACTCATCACGACGTATAAACGCATCGTTATATTGTTACTTCCTGCACCAATTAACTGATACCGACCGGTAACATTTACCGACAGCGGATGGTAAGACGTGTAGTTCAAAGTCGTGATTTTAATTCTGCGCTCTCAGTAAAAATAAGTACGGAACCGTTCGATAGTGTAGTGAGGTCGTGACTGCCTGCCTTTATATTTTATACGGGCTCCGGATTGACGAGCGGAGCTCTGACATTTGAAAAGAAAGGAAAATGGTGCTGTTTTACTATTTCACGAAATACGATACTGTGTTTTCTTCGTGTGGCTTTCGCGACCTCTTCAAACGTTGCTTGAACATCATTATTATACAAAGTTATACGGGAGGTAAAACGAGTCTGATAAGATATTATTCTTGTAAAGAATTTATCAAACTGACTGTTTCTTTTTGTTGTAACTGGACATTGCTGATATCATCTTAATCACGTGAATTGATTATTGCAATTGTCAACATAGGGTCTGGAAATTTTGGCGATATATCCTGCATGCAATTTCTAGCAAATAAACCCAACAACTTTATAGCATGTTTGAATATTCTGTACCGTACGCTAATTGTGAGACTGTAAAATTCATGTCCTTTGGTATTAAAAGTTATCAAAATATCTTAATATACCAACCCGCACAGGGCCCGCGTGGTGGATTACGGCGCATTCCCTCTCCTAGAGAGGAGACCTGTGTCTCAGCAGAGGGAACGTTAAAAGGCTGATTTTGCTATGCTTATGCTAAAATATCTTGAAAATTTTTAACTATGCATACATGCAACATAGCATCATCCATAGCAAAGTTATGAGAGTTCCAAAAAACGACAAAGGTAGGTAGTGCGCGCCCTTGCGCTTCGCTTGGCTCATCTTGGCGGGGGCACTACCGTGTCCCCAGATATGGAGAAATCATTCTTGATTCTACACATAACATACAAATCGAGTTGTCGCGTCGCACATTCCTTCGGGAGTCTCACTAAACGTGATGCACGTAATATAATTTCTAGTCATTCCTTTGGTGTTCAGAACGTATCTACCTACTACAGCAAAATTCAAAGCTCTTTTAGCCTACAATTTGATTCCTAGAAATTCCTTTGACACGAAACCCGGCAAATTCTTCTTTTTGTACAAAAATACCGTTGCATCGCAAATAGCTCGCCACGTTCCCGAAGTTTCACGAAAAAAACCGAACTGATAGTGATGTTTTTTTGTTTCAGGTAAAGCCGAGCTCGTTGCGGAGGTCATGTTCAAAGCCTTTTTCAGGTTCGTAGAGAAATATATTCAGGGTCGGACCGTCAGGACTTACGGTCCATTCATTGTACGGCAGGTTTCAGTAATAACGAGAAAAAGGCTTATGCGAAAAGGATTTAGTAGGGGAGTTTTGTTATTTTGCTTTGAGAAAGCTGAAAGGTCTCGGTTATCTTAGGGGAGCGATGTTATTGTATTCAGATTATCAAGTTTATTTGAAAGAAAGAATCTAAATTTATTTGGCACAATGTAGATACAAATAAAAGGAAACTTAATTTTATAACAATAACATTGTGTGGCCCGGCGCTGCGCCAAATAGCTCCAGTTCAGCAAAATGCCAGACAACTAGGAGCTGCCTGACGCTGGTTTTCAACTGAACCTAACGTTGAAGTGTACCTTTGCGTAGTTTAGATGAAGTAAACAGAGAAATACTGTCAGTCATCGACTGTTGAAGATGGTGTCGCGGTCCGCCCGTCTTCTTAATAATTTTGTGTTTAAGTACGCTTTCTAATACAAGTTGTAATTTGTTTTAATTAAATAGAAGACCATAAAGAACGGACTGTAGGTTACGGGCGTTCTCATTGGTCAATGCGCGACTACCTCACCCCACTTACCGCGTCGAGGCCGCCATTGCTAAAAATCGAGTTTTAGTGCCAAAAACCTACGCGAACACCGCGCGCCAAAATTGCGCGCCCGCGCATATCATTCTTATGGTTGAGACCATAAGAATGATATGCGCGGGCGCGCTAATATTATAAAGCTGAAGAGTTTGTTTGTTTGTTTGTTTGTTTGAACGCGCTAATCTCAGGAACTACTGGTCCGATTTGAAAAAATCTTTCAGTGTTAGATAGCCCATTTATCGAGGAAGGCTATAGGATATATATCATCACGCTAAGACCAATAGGAGCGGAGCAGTCATGAAAAATGTGACACAAACGAAGTTGTGCGGACAGCTAGTTTCACCATAAAATTGTCGTTTTTCTCATTTTATCACCACCAGCCACTACCTAGCAGCTATATTGACTTTTGCAACAACTATTTATAGAAGACACATACAAAAGACATTCCAAAGGAACTTCTAACTTATTAATCTTGAAAATGGTTTACCTAACCGAACTCACATAATGTATGTCTTTTTATTCATTCCTTTGATCGTAGCAATATGTTGTTTACTGATAAATATTTAGGTCAAAATTCAGGACATACTTATATAATTATTATACCTTTATTGTCTAAGTTAGGTGTCTAGACAGCACCATTAAGATTCCACAATAGGAACGAATTTTGCATGAAAGAAGCTTTTATTAAATTGACGTGCTAAATCTACCTTTTTTCACGTTTTATATTAAATTTTATACCATTTTTTTACTGTTTTGTCTACAGTCCTTTTTGTCCACAAGCTTTCAAAAAGACGCTTGGCTACTTTGTACTGAGAATTGATAACCGCGGCTTTGTGTCTGTTTTCCTAGAAAATAAAACATATTTCATTTTACAGTTTACTTAAAATTAAATAGGTAGGTAAATTGTGTTATTTTAACGAGTAAGATATAAATAGCGTTACTTAATTGATTGTAAAAAGTTGAACTGTCAAGGTCGTGAGATGGAGGCGGCTACCGTGCTATGTAGAAATAATAATGTTATTATGTAAATATTTGTATAAAAGAAGTGTTTGTTTATCAACATCCTTTTTTCATTTCTATTCTTCGAAAAGAAAGAGCATTAATGTTGTTTGTCATGTTGTTCTCGTTCATATACAGCTACAAATGTTTTCAATTGCAATTCTCAGATTTAAAATTATGCGAACGACACTGTAATCTATACATCTATACATACATATAAATAAAATTGGAGCGTCTGTTTGTAATATTGAAATAACCGCATTTTACTACATAATAACATTTTTTACAATTTTTGTCTGCCTTCTGTCTGTTGTTTGTTCAGGCTAATCTCTGAAATGGCTCGACCGATTTTGACGGGACTTTTATTGGCAGGTAGCTGATGTAATATGGAGTAACTAAGACTGCTTTTATTTTAGAAAAATAAAGTAATGTTGCAATGTCCAAGAACTGTCCACTGTGCCGTCACATCACTTCTCCCACCAACGAATCAATATCACAAATAATCGAGGGGTTAGTAACTATTCCACGCGGACGAAGTCGCGGGCAGAAGCTAGTTAGAGATAAATTATAGTCATCAATAATTTCAACATACAATTAAAATGTCACCTAAATAGCAGCGTCGATGTAATTATTCTGATTTCATTCAAAACATTTACCACATATTTAATTACGATTCGCTAATGAATACACTCAACAGTACATTCACTCTAGGTAGATACCCACTACGCTCTATTTTGTATGATTATCGTGCACTGATCGTAATAATTTGATATTAGGCTTACCACACATAGGCGCGAATGTTTCAATGGCTCCTCTCACGTCTTCGTCTTACGGTCGTGTCTTGTCGCGACTAAATAAACTTACCTTAGGCTCTAAACAAAGGGAGTGACAATCATTGGCGATGGCGATTTTCGAAATGTAATAATATTATGTAGTTGAAATTGCCCATGTGACCTTTGGGTAGCGCATATAAATCTCAAACCTTTTTGAAGTTTCGATAGTCGTTGTCGCTGATAAATATTATTTTGTCTATGGGCTGTTGAGATCCAGCCTTTAAGTGACATTCAAACAGCAAAAACGATTGCCAATTGACCAAAATGTTTCCGATTGCTCAAGCGACTTTCCGGTTCCGTAGGGCTTGTCAATTCGTCAACCCTTTTTGGCAATAGGGATGTTTCCTGAGGAATAATAATATGGGTATATTTAGTCCGGCAGTTAGATTATCGAAAAATATTGTACACGTATTTTTTGCTTTATCAAATCTATAAAAATGACGAAGATAAAAGCTTCCAAGATCATGAGTGGGGGCTTGTGACATCACGGCGTGGTAAAAATCGTAGCACGAAGTGACGTCACACGAGGTTTCAACGCACTGTATCGTCTTCGTTTATTGTTAATGTGAAAAAAGAAAAAAATAGGTGTCCAATATTTTTTGGAAATCTATCTGACGGACTAATAAGTTTTTTTTAGTCAACTACCCTATTATTGTTGTTGATAGAATATCTTTTTGCCTAACATCTAAGGCTCCAGTAAATATGTAGATGCGAAAGAATTGTCATCGGGTAATATAACAAGTTTTTTTTTTAAATCTTCGACACATCGGTTTGGTGTGGTTGCACCGCGCCTGTCAGTGACAGCCTTTAGCCACATAAGTCGCTAAGTAGTGAATAAAGTAATATCGCGTGTTTGTCTCGTCACGCGATCACACTTGTGTTTAAATATCTACCTTCAAATGATTTCTTTGTTTTGTACATTTCGAAAGATACATTATGCAATTGCGGTAAGGTCCATGTAACAAGATACTCATATGTGTGCAAGACCCTTTGAAATAATTATACGGTTTTAAAATATCGTCACTAACACCTAATCTATAAATAGTCCCAATTGTCAATACTGCGAGTCTGTGGAGGATGTGCATCACTTGTTGGTGGAATGTGTCCGTAATCGCAGAGAAACCTTATTGGCAGAGTTAAAAATTAATAAATTAGATTTAGGTGCTGTTCAATGTTTTTTGTCTAAACCCTGTAGTGCGGAAGCTAAGAAAAATTATAACTTTGTATGCAACTATTTAGCTAATAGAGTGTCTCTTGAGTCTTAGTTGTTTTATTATAGTTTTGTTATGAGTTATGATGGGGCTGACATGGTTATGTGTGATAACCAAAAGCCTCTAAATAAATAAAGATAAAAAAAACACCTAATATAATGGGGCATGGCCAGCTTAGAAGAAAATTATGAAAGAAAGACGAATTATGTCGGTGGTAAACCTTCCAAAGGCGACTGGGCCAAAGAGGAGTGATTGAGGGATATTTACCTCACTAAAACCACCTTGGTGATGATGATCAGCGCATAAAACCTACATGAGTGAGCCTAGCTATTTTACTGTTTACAGAAAGCTACTCTAGTTTCATGGATATATTATAG
This sequence comes from Hecatera dysodea, assembly GCA_905332915.2. Lineage (NCBI taxonomy): Eukaryota > Metazoa > Arthropoda > Insecta > Lepidoptera > Noctuidae > Hecatera > Hecatera dysodea. The sequence continues at coordinate 20,457,533 of HG995288.1, read as the reverse complement.
TGCTAATTCAATATTGTCATGTCTAATTTAGTTTATTGTACTGCGAACCATTATCGCTATTAATAGGCGTTTATTTTCTGTCTATTTTTATGGATTGATGAAATCATCAAATGACTTCTTCCGCTCTGGCGGAACAGAAGGGAGTGTCAGACTCATACTGACTAAAACCCACCCATGTTCCAATGCCTTTGCGTTCCAGGGCCGCGATGATTCACCGAACAAATTCCGCAACCCTAGCAGGCACTGACCCTATAGGGCCCCGTCTTTTTTACATCTCTGAGGCGTGGTTGTTATCGGAGAGCTAGCCACTAATCGCTCGCCTTCCGCAGGCCCGTGATTGCCTGCAGTGGCCGGAAATCGCCCTGAGGCTCCCGACGCCCGGGGCGTCTTCTTCTGTTGCGGCGTGAAGTTGTCATCTCCCTCACGCGGTCTGCCTCTTCTTTCGCTAGCATTACTACTTCGTAGAAGGAGGTAACCGCTTCCCATGCCTCCTCGCTCCGGACACTACTTCAACCTACGATGCATTTCACAAAGAACGACGCTATTATTTATAATCTAAACCTAATACAGCCTTGGCACATTAGAGAACGTAACATAACCTCTGAACATTTTGTGTTTTAATGTCAAATTCGTTCACAATGTGACGCAAGCGCAGCTCTTAAGGTCGATACACATTACGGCGTGTTTAACCGCAAGCCTGTTGGCACATAATGTGAGAACCGAATTCTGGGAATGGTATTAACAATGCATTGTAGCCTTTTGTACCTTTATGTGTCGCTTTACAAGGTGAACTGATTGGGAGTTTAGAATTAGTTCAGTGGTGCTATTCTGTAACAATTGCACCGTAGTGAACAACTTACGTGAAGTGAGCGTAAGGTGATCGATCAATCCCTAGCATCAATTGGAATGACAGCTCCCTCCACATTTATTTTTAACCGACTTCCAAAAAGGGGAGGTTCTCAAGTCGACTGTTTTTTTTGTGTGTTACCTCTTCTAGTGCTTTTCATGTGGTCCCATTTAAATTTGAGTTAGATCTGACAACTAGTATTTGAGTTACCACTAATAATGCGTGGCTTCGAGTACATTGATGATGTTCTCATTCTCTCTTGTCGATTTAAAATGAAAAAGTAAAACTGTATTTATACGATTGTTCGGAAGAGCATATTAGTATTTAAAGGTGTTCCTTTCTAGTTTGGTGAAGATCTGATGAAGAACGGAGATAGGAAACGGAACTCTTCAATAAAAGATAGCAAATCTTTCGGGATTGCTGAAATCAAAAGCATGTTTGTTTATTGTATACACCAATTTATAACACGTTCGCTGTGATGGGTAGGTATAGCTGTGAGGGTGACACCTCTAAAAAGTGAAAAATAAAAAATCTTCTAAACAAAAAAAAATACAAAAAAAGTATAAATTCACTTACATTTCGGGCATCGTTGTTAAAAAAAACGAAGAAACAACCAAAAACACTAACTTCCGAAATTAAAGTTATTTTTGATGTCAGATCGAGTTTTTTTATAGAATCGACTGGTAGAATTTAAACATGTTACGTTATGGGAAGATCTACGGCCATTCGCCACTCGCCGTTTCTAAATAAAAGTTATCGAACTAATCTTTGGCATGAAAACTTGTCAAAATGCAGCACTGAAGTGGAGTTTCACATGTAATTTAAATTGTCAATTTAAAATAAGCAGTAGTGTTGCGGAATCGTACCAGGGTGGCAGAGTTTGTGCGAAAGAGCCACCGCGGCCCTTGCAAAGGGCATTTGGAGGAACACGGATGGGCTTCATTCAGTAAGAGTCTGATACTCCTTTCCGCTCCGCCCAAAGCGGAAGAAGTCATTTAATGACTTCCTATCCACAAAATAAGGTAGTATTTTGTCACAATCAGACAAAATTCTAGATTCTGAGCTAATGAAAATATTAATTAGTAGTACAAAAACATACTTCTCAGGGATAAATTGAACTCAGAATCCCACGCTAAGCAAGAACTGTTGCGACCTTGTGAATTAATATAAAGGCATTAGAAAACCCAAGAGCAGAGCAAAAGTACAATTTAAAGGTCACTCTCCCATAGAGGTAGGAAACATAAATTCCACTTTAACGACTTTTGTTCGGGATGAAAACATAAACATATGTTTTCAGTTCTTGGTACATTCACTTTATTTTACTGGTAAGTCGTTATATGAATCGTTCCGTGTGTTCTGACAGGTATTGCTATCTACAACTACCATAATAATCCCCACTGATATACCCTACATGTTTGCCGCCATTTTGAATCCTTGCTACATCTGTTATGCCTGATATAACTTCTTTCGGTGAGGGAATAATTCCGTACGATTTATTTATCGCCGCATGTTACGACATACAGCCAGTTTCTTCATCAACAAATAAAAGTATCAGTAAAAGTATTAACTTTTACTTGACCATTACTGATATTTCAACATAAGTGTTTCTTCATCCAAGTAACAGCTAAACTAAAAGTAAATAGAGTTACCACAACACAAACGCCGTAATTACCCGAAAAAATTTGGGGAGCTTTTTTTACGCATGACAACATCGAAATGTCAACTGTCAAGTATTGCTAAAAGTCCAACGTGGTCTGATAGAGCTTTATTTCTGTAAAACATCAAAGGTAATAATGAATTAAAACTATTCTTGAATTTCAAGAAGATTTTTTCTAAATAGGTAAGTATGTACCTACCTATTAATCACCAACTGAAAATAAACTTACTTTTCTGTGGTTGGCGTCAATTTATCTTGCAACAATAGGCTGAGATAAATGTAACCGTTTCCTTTGAAATTCTGTATCGGAACAGAAAATTAGCATCGTCCCATAAAAAAAACTTTTTACAAAAAAATACAACCGACTTTTACACAAAAAATCAAAAAAGTGCAAAATAACTTTAATTTCGGAACTCGGTGTTTGTGGTTGCCTTTTCGTTTTTTGAACACCGACTTCCGAAATTAAAGTTATTTTGCACATTTTTGATTTTTTGTGTAAAAGTCGGTTGTATTTTTTTGTAAAAAGTTTTTTATTTTTCACTTTTTAGTGGTACATACACTCCCTCCCCTCCCCCCCCCATTGGTGTAAAAAAAACGTACCGCTCCTTTGCAGAGTAAACTAAGAGGTCGTCAATGTAGACAATGTAGATATTTTTTTTAGATTTTTGTTGATTTTTCGAAAACCGCTTGGTTGATTTCGATAAAATTCATGGGACCATTTGGGAAGTAGGTACCCTTTCCAACAAAAAAAGATTTTTTCAAATCGGTTGACAAGCGACGGAGTTATGCGCGAACAAACATTAAAAAGAAAAAAAAAACATACAAACATCCGAATTGAGAACCTCCTCCTTTTTTAGGAGTCTGTTAAAAAGTGATCTTTGCGAATATTAAACTTTTTACGCCTACGCGTTAAATAACTAACTATAAGTTCATCGTCAGACGAACTTGAACTTTCACTGGAAGACGACGAAGTTCGTGATAACATTTTAATTATAACTCTTCACTTCAGTACTGAAATAAACTCTAGTAATAAATGCAGTCAAACAATGTATAACCTACAACTTAGTCAAAATGACAGTGACTTTAGCTTTTAACAGCCCCTTAATGAACAGTAAAAGTTTAAGGCAAAAGTTACAGCTAAACTAACAGTTAAAATTGTGAAGAAACGAATTTGACCGTTACTTTTACTTTAAGACGTTACTTTGGCTGTTACTTTGGTTGAAGAAACTGGCTGCGCTGACCCTTATTGCAGTTGATAGATGACTGACGTATATTTGAGTGGGCATTAATAAGCTAGTGCTAGGATAAAGTTAGCTATTTTAAGGTAAATTAAAATCAATGAATTTGTTAATGGATTCTTCGAATCTGATGCTACAACGAAAACAGCTGCGTCCGCGTGGAATTCGTTTATTATCGTAACATAAATCACGGTAACTAACAGAGGTACATTCATAATTATAATATTAGTATTTGTACGGATAGTGACGAAGTATGGATGGTTGATTAACTTTGCCTTGCTATGAAAACATAAATTCGGACCAAGCGTTTACAATCGTCTATTGTAATGCCCACAGCAAAAGAGTGGAACTCTCGGCCTGCATCTGTGTTTCCGAACGCATTCAACCCTGATCTCTTCAAAGTTAGAGTGAACAGGCTTCTTCTGGGTAAGCTCATTCCGACCTAGACTAGAGTCAAGAGCATATCCATCTGACAATAAAAAATAATAAAAACAAATGCACATGCCATTAAAAACATACACTTTCGCCAAGCTAACATTACACATTCACCATCAAAACAATATGTTTTGACGTTTCCATTTTTTAAAACTCATAACGGAAATTCTCACACTATCCGAAATATTCCGAACTTACCCGAGCTGTCACCTTTCAACCCGGACACCGCATAATGGTTTAAAGACAATTATGGTCACCACCATAACCTTTGTTGTAAAGTCCAAATCACCGTAATTATAGTTTTTCTACGTTAGTGAAAGTTTAGGGTAATGGCGGACGAGTAATGTCTTTACGCCTTCTTGTATATATTTTTTCGTGCGTTGTCTTTGATGTAATTTTGTCTATTGTTTTATTGTTTGTATGGTTAATTTACTGTGAATGTACAGTGTTTAGGCATATAATTGTTGAAGTTGTTGATTTGAATGGCTAGGGAGATGTTAGTCGCTATTTGTTGGGAACAAAAGGGTACAGTCGGCCTTGACCTTAAGAATTGACTTGGAGATTTCTGTTTTAGATTTTACTAGCTTTTCCGGAAATCTTTTCTAAGTGCTCCCTAAAATCTCCAAATTTAAACTCTCTACGACCAGTAGTTTCGGCTGTGCGTTGCTTGTCAGTCCGTCACCAGTAACGGAAGAGTTTTATATACATTATACATATATATTTACATGAAATGATCTGTTTGGAATATTAAACTTGAGAGCGTATACGCCAAAGACCAAATTTTTATATCGTTATTTTCCGAAATGACTGAACCGATTTTAATGAAACTTCACACATATGTATAAGCAGGATACATAGGTCTAAAAAGTTTGCTGAAAACATTTTCACTTTTGACATACGCATATAAATTCTCCCGCTCTGGGCGCAGTGAAAGGGAGTGTCAGACTCTCACTGACTAAAAGCCATCCGTGTTCCTCCTAGTGCCTTTTGTGTTCCAGGGCCGCGGTGACTCTTTCGAACAAATCCCGCAAAGTCAGGCCCAAGTGACCTTGGGCCTGACTTTGGGACCTCGGTCTAACTGCTTAAAACCTATGATTAAATACGACACTCACTGTCTGATAACCTTATCCAAATATGGGTGCAGCCTAAATTCATCTAACACAACGTAGGCAGTAAGGTCTAGATTCCAATGTCAATCGAGATCTCGTATATATGCATTCTGACACAAATAAGAGTGCACTCCAAAATAACATCTCAACACTTAATACGTAGGCAGAAAGGTCTAGATTCCAATGTCAATCGAGATGTCGCTTATATGCACTCTGACACAAAATAAGAGTGCAGTCTAAAAACATCAAACACCTATTACGTGGGCAGTAAGTTCTAAATTGCATTGTCAATAGGATACATGGTGCCAGTCATAGTTTACGGTTGATTTGATACGGGTCTACCAGGTTCCATTAAGGTTGGATGGGGGTTAGAACCGCATGGTGTGACCGTGGCTTCCGTACTGATGGCAGCGAATTGGCTGGGCACTTCCTTTCTTAACTTCCTTTTGTGTTGATGCTGATGTATGTACGTATTACAAATGAGAGTCGTCTTAGAAGGTTTGTTCCCGTTTTCATTGGCGGAAACGTCTGCAGAAGTAATAAAATTATTTCTTATCGTTTGTCTTGTTGCGGAATTTGTTCGACAGAGTCACCGCAGCCGTGGAACGCAAAGGGCACAGGAAGGATCACGGGTGGGTTTTATTCAGTAAGAGTCCGACATTCCTTTCCGCTCCGCCCAGAGCGGGAAAAGTAATTTGATGATTTCCCATCCAAAAAAAAGTGTTTTGTCTTGTTCATAGAAAAAATACAATATATGTAATTAGTTATAAGTAGCATACATTGTTTTGATATGAAAAGACGAAGTTTTTATGTACAGACCATCTTTAAGTCAATAACTCTCCGTTGCTAACAAAAATAACGAAAATTCACTAGTTGTTTGAAACGAAAACTTCTTTAATAACAGTAAATATTATCTCAACTGTGCTCATTGGTAGAATAAACGGTCGACCAGCAATCGTGAGAAAATTGCACGAAGAACATCTGTTATCACAAGTACACTTACTGCCAGAATTGTTAAACCCGTGTTGCACAGTTTAGTTCAATGTTTCCCAACCTCGCCGTCCAATAGCAACCAGGCCCGGGTCGACGGCGCGTCGTGATCCACGCGCACCTCGAAGAGCTGTCAGTGCTTGTTAGGGTTGCGGAATTTGTTCGAAACAGTCACCGCGGCTATGGAATACAAAGGGCTCAGGAAGGATCATGGGTGGGTTTTATTCAGTCTGACACTCCCATCCGCTCCGCCCAGAGCGGGAGAAGTCATTTGTTGATTGAAAAAAAAAAAAATGTTTTCCAACCATTTTTGAACCGGGATCACTTTGATTTCTTTCTTAAAATAAAATTAAAATACAGATTTTCAAAACTAATAGCATAATTAGCTTTGTAATTGAAAGTAAAGAGCTTTGTCATGGACAGTACCTACATTTCTGATAGAAACTTAAAATCAGAAGTTGTTTTTTTTTTTTAACTATCGCGTATTTTGCTATTCCATATTTTTGCCTTTGCGGACCACATTTGGGAACCACTGTTCTAGTTGAAAATAACAGCAATATGAGGGCTATCACGTCACCTCGCCACCACAATGTGAAGATAGCGTGATTGCAGTGACAATTCTACTGGTGGTACAGTCGAGTATAGAAGTGTTTCGCTTTTTAACTTGCTTTTCGGCGTGTCCAGTTAAGAAAATAGATAGGTTTAGAAATTCGAAGATATGTGACATTCACCAACCCGCACTGTGCGATGGGCCCGCGTGGTGGATTACGGCATTCTCTCTCCTAGAGAGGAGGCCCGTGTCCCAGCTGTGGGAACGTTACCAGGCTGATTATGCTTATTATGCTGAATAGATAGATAGAATATTTTACATCATTTATAGACAAGCTATATCACTTGAAATATAAAGCTTGTTTTTAAAAGTTTTTATTTATATGTATGTACCTACTATGTTGAGGTAACTATGTATTTGAGTAACAGTATTTTATACTAGGAGCGCCCCGCGGTTTCACCCGTGTTGTTCCCGTACCCGTTGAAATACGGGGATAAAGCCTATGACACTCCACAATAACGTAGCTTACTATTGGTGAAATGATTTTGAAAATCGGTTCAGTAGATCCAGAGATTACCCCTTACAACGTCACAAACTCACAACCTCTCAAACTCACAATCGTTACCTCTTTATAATATTAGTATGTATAGTAGTGATTTGGAATCGGTTTGTGTTCATGCCATATATGTATGTACATATATGTATTTTGTATACGTCTGGCGTCAGAGTATCAATTTCACACTTAATTGCCGAATCGGAAGTTTTTGAGTTATTTGCTGTATAAGTCCTGTTTTGAAGAAAACCAAACAATATACATACAAAAGACTTCGGATATTTATTGTTCCAAATGTTGATGAGATTTCATAGACTTATAATCTTGCATAGACAATGTGGCTATTTCAGCTTTTTTTGTTATTATTGATTGGCTCGCATTTGTCGTTAACTATCTCACCAGGGCCTCAAGTCTGCTATTACAATATCTATCATTGATTTCATAATGGTTGACTTTACAAATTTGGTAATCTACTGATATAAAAGCGTCAGTATGGCTTTTTTTGTGTTATGGCTCCATCGTTTAACTATCGATGATTTTGACAATGTCAAAGTTCGGAGAGGTAATGATCGGTGATCATTTACGATTGTAAAGTTGACACTATGACTTTCCAATGGTCAACCACTGACACTCCATGGACAGAAATGGCATAGAATGGTAATCTCGTACATAATGACAGACGTCTGCAGTAATCTGCTCAAATTTTGACACTTCCTTTGGATCGGTGACCTACCATTAGAACGTCATTGTGCAGTCATTGCTTTTAATAGCTCGGTTATCAAAAAGTATTACGAGACCATTGAACTAGCAATGATCGACCATTATGAATGTCGCAGATTACGAACTTTTAGCAAAATGACAATGGGATCGTGTTGGAATGACAAATATATGAAAATAGGAGACCCTGATGGTAAGATACGGTCGACGATGGAGCTCGCTTGCCTAGGAGTAACCAATTCATTCTTGACTTAAAAACCCCCAGGCTATAACTATCAGGAAACACGGACACCGGCAGCGAATTCCAATCCAGCGTGCTATTTAGGCCTCGTGCTTCATTAGCTCAACCCAAAATGATGTGTGTGCAGAACAACATTTTTCAGAAAGACTTTATTCAGAACTAGCTGCTGCCCGCGACTTCGTCCCCGTGGAATCCCCGATTTTAAAACATTCTTTATCGCTGCTCCGCTCCTATTGGCTTAAGCGTGATGATATATAGCCTAAAGCCTTCCTCGATAAATGGTCTATTCAACCCAAAAAGAATTTTTCAATTCGAACCAGTAGTTCCTGAGAAAAACAAACAAACAAACAAACTCTTCAGCTTTATAATATTAGTATAGATTTGTGTGGTTTCAGTGGCCATTTAAAAAGCTCTGAAAATATCTTGTGTGCTCAGGCTTGTAGTTTAGTAGCCTACTCCGACATTACGAAATACCGCAATGCGAAATAAATCCTATATTTTAAAATATTAAGTAAAAGTTATGCTCAAAATTTTCAGTTACGTTAATGGTTTGTCGACTTTACTCTGAAGTTTTCTGCTGTAAGATATGTAATAGTTAGTTAAAGTTTAAGGAAAGAGTAAGCTTTGACAACTGCTTTGCAAAATTTGTTCGAAAGAGTGACCCCGGACCATGAACGTAAAGGGCATTTGGAGGAATACGGATGGATTTTAGTCACTACAGAGTCTGATACTCTCTTCCGATCCGCCCAGAGCGGAAGAAATCATTTCATGATTTCCCATCCTTAAATAAAATAGAGCTTTATCTGCTCATTTGTTAAGCTAACACACCTCGTTAAATATATGCACTGTGTATCATCATATTTAAGAGGTTTAACGTTTAAACACACATTATTTTGAAGAATAACAAACCCTGCTGCCTGAGCACACAACAATTAAAGGATACAAATCATCATCTTCCTGCCCTTATCCCATGTTACTTGGGGTCGGCGCAACATGCAAAGGATACAAATGCAACTAAAATTTTGTTTGTGAATCAAAATGAATAGACGCGAGCAATTTCTGAAACTACCTTTTGCGCGAAGCCGTGGCCATCAGATTCACTTTCACAATAAAGTTGTAGTATTATTTAGGATTCGATTTAATTTTAAGAGCGCCCAGAAAATGTGACTATCTATTACCGATAACCTATAACGTTTTGGATTGACTTTGTGGCACGTCGGTAGCCCAAGTCACACGCATATTTAGAACTTTTCAATAGTATATATCGGTGATACTGATTTCCTTTGTCTTGGCCCTTAAGGTTATAAGCATAAGCATAATCAGCCTTTTTATGTTTCCAACGCTGGGATACAGGTCTCCTCTCTAGGAGAGGGAATGGGGCGTTGCGGGCCCAGTGCGGGTCAGTGAATGTCACATGTCTTCGAATTTTTGGTTCTAGGACATGCCGGTTTCCTCACGATGTTTTCCAATTTTGTGTGTCCCATGTAACTTAATAACAGTAATTAAAATGATTTTGACTTTTGTTTACTGTAATAGCGTCATTTTAGTTTATTATATATAACGCGACGTCTTAGACAAATTACTTATCCAACCGTATCGAACATGCCTCAAAGGTCGCGGTTATTCCAAAGACCAAAAAACAAAAGCACTTACTTTAATGTTTATATCATATTTCCTCAGCGCTTGGGCTTTTGGTCTTTCATAAAAGTAATAATAATACAACACAAAAAGAGGGTTTAATGTCGTGAATGAAAAATGTGTAACGCATGTAGGGTAGGCGAACGAATGGTAACTTTGAGAGGCTAGCACTGCGTCCTGCTGCCCTACCATGACGTCTTAAATCCATCATGATTCCTGTGTCAGAGAGAGACGGAGTTACACAAGACGAATAGCACTATCCCTTTCCCTCACACACATCATGATGGATTTAAGACGTTATGGTAGGGCTGCTGGTTTTCCATTGCGAATTGGCAGGTTTATCTGAAGTATTCTCTCTCAACTAATCTGTATGTTTTCAACTTTTCACTTTATATCTGTCTCATTAGTGATCACTAATGAGAAAGAAAGAAAAATTGTGCAAAGAACGCCCGCAAAGGCCTTTTGAAAGCTAGCCCCTCTTAGTATCTGTTTCATTTAGAAAACAGCTGATCTCACAAAACAAACCCAGACTTAATATTTATCGTAACGACTTCTGTGCCCGCCAGTACACGGCATCTATGATCGTGTATAACGGGTTACAGCCGACATTTTAACGACTACCCGCACGCGACACCGCGATATTTTAACTTAATTACATTGCTTACTGTACAGTTACCGAGTTTTGTAAGCGTTTTACTGAGGAGTTAATTTTTGAGCGTTTTTGTTTGAGCTGAGTCTATTGACGTGTTATCGGAGCTGTTACTGCTTAAACAATGGTATTCCCGCACTGGGCCCGCGTGGTGGATAACGGCCCATTCCCTCTCCTAGAGAGGAGGCCTGTGTCCCAGCAGTGGGAACGTTAAAAGGCTGATTATGCTTATGCAATGATATTCGGTTCAATGGCACGGTGTCTTCAAGTTCAAGCTACACTTACCAAGGTCGATCCGTGAATGCTTAATCAGTAATCAGTGTCTCTGAAAACACGTTGCACTGTTGACCTCAGTTTGTCTTTTGCATAACTTCGACAGCCTTATAGTATAGGTTCTTAATATCGAAAGCCTGAAGGCATCGTGAAGCCCTGTAAAATACTAGATTTCAGCTACATCCGGTCAGAATGGTAGCTGACCAAAACATAGTTAGGAAAAGGCTAAGTAGATAGTGATTAGGTTAAATTCAAATTATTATGCAAAGAGATTTCTAATTCCGGAACAACAGAAAGTCAAAATTGAATGTCTAAAATCCTTATTCGGTTTAAATATAGCCTTAGGGGCAAATTAATACTTGCATATTCGCTCACTTTGATAAACTATCGTACGAAATTTTATTCATTGCCCCAAAAATTATAAATTCTGCCGAGAAACCGGGGCAATGCAGTGGATTTAAAAATGTCACTCTTGTCCCACATTTTAATTTATTCAATCCATCTTATCATCTTATGTAACATTGCCATTTTGATTCGCAGTTGTTGTTTATTTATTCAATTTGCCTAACCTTTTCTCAAGTATTTTGGAGTCTGCGTCCAGTTCAACCGGATGTAGCTGACTACCTGGATTTTACATACATGTATACCTGCAACGTTGTACCGGTAACTGGGCACCAGGAACGATGTACCAGTAACTGGGTAATTACACCATTGTACCAGTAACTGGGCAGTAGGAACGGTGTACTTATCAGTAACTGGGTACCAGTAACGGGTACCAGGAAAACTACCAGTAACCGAGAACTAGGTACGGTGTCCCAGTAACTGGGCAAGACCTGTGTCCGATTTTCTGTCGAGAATAATCAAAAGACCGCCGAGAGCAATACGAAGCACGGAGGAATCTCGGTATGTAATGGAGGGTCACCCATCATGGACAGACCTCGTCAAGCGATGCTTAACCTCAAAGATCTAATGCTAATATTATGACTTAGACGACATAGACACGAGGTTTAGTAATTTAATTATTATGTAAGTCTTATTCAGTTCCCCACAATTACATGTACATATGTATTTAGGATTATTTAAGATTTCTCCACGATAGTGATTGATTAAAACAACTATTAATCCATGATGCATTCGAGTTTGATTGCATATGATTGCTTGTTGAGTTTTTATGTGGTAATGCCAAGCTATGGTAATTTCGGAACTTGATAAATATTGTTTTTTTTTTTGGGACATGGTTTTTAAAAAGGTCGTTTATGTATCCGGAAGTGGTCGTGAATAGACGGATGTATTGTTATATTCTCTTTACCTTTGTACTCTAGACATTTTCATTCATTAATGTCTGTCTAACCGGCGTTTAAAGATGGCAAATTAATTTGTCTAATTAAGTCTTGATGGAAGCTCCGAACTTATAGACTTTTACTTATGTTTATGAAGGATTCAATTACGGTATAAATAATTCAAGTAATAACGTTATAAAACGCAAGTTCTTTGATAAATAATTTATTATGTTGTAGTATGAGTACTTGGCATGTTGATTTTATTATACAATTTTCTTAATGGTATTTGACTACCTATAGATACAAAAAACAACTAAGAGCCGGTTTTTCAATACTCAGATTGATTACTTACCTGGGGAATAAAAATGGCGGTTTGACAGCTTTTGTACGTATAGTCATAATGTATTATTCAATAAAAAAAATCGACCTCTAAAAAATTTGCCCTGTTTTTTTAAAGGTTATCGTAGAGAGAGACTTTCGCATTACAAATTAAATATGTACGGTGTGCCTACCGCTATCTATCAAAATGAATAAATAACCTCAGGTTCCTCCCCAAGGAGCCACTTCATCATTTAATTTTCTACAGTAAATCCCTAACTATGTAATGGAATTGTTTACTGCCGCGTAAATTAAGTATCCGTTTTCTTGCATTAACTTGCTAACTGTTTAACGCGTGGCGTGACTCAAGAGCTGGCTTTTTCCTCGGACAGAGGATAAGCCAAAAAGCCAGCTCCAGCTCAGACTGGCGGCATTGCCACATTGTATGGCAATCCATACAATGTGGCAATGCCGCCAGTCTTTTGGGCTCGCTTCCAGTCGATAGCGACGCGGACGAATTTTTCGACGACATATGTTTAGGTAGTATCTAAATATATAATGTACATTTTACTAATAAAATAATCATTAAATGGGTATAAAGTAAATATCCGAGAAGAGATTAAATTGTTAGTAAACTAAAAATAAAGAAAATATAAAATGAAATCTCAAGTATCCTGCTGTTGTGATTCCGGGATGAAATCATAATGAAGTATCTATTTACTGCAATAGGTCCAAAAGGAAATTACAATTGTCATGGAATTTTAATTCGTTTCTAGACATTATTACCTAGGAATCACTTGTGTGTCACCCTTACTGACTAAAACCCATCCGTGTTTTAGTCAGTAAGGCCAAATACACTTGTCCAAATGGCCTTTGCGTTCCAGGGCCGCGGTGACTTTCGCAACCCAGACAAGGTACATCTACCACGCGAAAATATAGTATCGGCACTGAATTAAACTTCCTTTAAAACAACAAACAGGCAAGTATGAAATAATAGTCCCTAACTCATAAAGTAGAAGTCGGCGTGAACACGCTCGGTGGAACTCTCTTCCTGCGTCTGTGTTTCCGAACGCATTCAACCCTAAACTCTTCAAAGTTAGAGTGAACAGGCTTCTTCTGGGTAATAAGCTCATTCCATCGTTGACTTTGTCTCTATCACCTGTGACCTAGACTAGAGTCAAGAGCAAATCCATTTCACAATAAAAAAAAATACACCGTATAAAACACACTTAATTCAAATGCCCGATTTTCAGTTCATGAAGCCCTGAAAAGGCTCTGAAACTGCTGGCAAACAAGATAAAAACTTCCTTCATTAGTCTAATATCAAATTTGCAGGTAGTCGTACATTTACATACTGTCCTCTAAACATTTATTTAAAACCCTTTTACCCCTCCCCTCTAGGCTTAACATTGATTTTGAAGCCTTTTGGGGGTTGGTTGACTGATGTTTTATAGGGTGTATGTTCGTTTATAAACGGTTGCTATTATTTTTGTACGGGGAACGGGAACAGGTTCTCCAAGGAACAGAGTAGGTCTTGGATGTCTTATTATTATTCATTTATTTTTTGAAAACTTGCTTCTTCTAGTGGCTTAGTTTTTCTTCGGTCAAAACTGTCCTATCCTATCTTAAAAGTCCAAGAAATATGTATAAAAAAATTATAGAAGTTGGTACAGTGGTTTAGGTGAGAAACGTTACACAAACAGATAGACAGACATTTATAATATTACTAGCGATCCGCACCGGCTTCGCACGGGTGCTAACATTTTTTTAAAAATAATATTTCGAGAAATTATAATCTAGTAAAGATTTATTACAGAGTCTGAAATCTGTCGGTAACATTCACAAACCTTCCTCGTTTATCGCTCTTTCTATATGTGAAAACCTTATGAAAATCCAAAAAAATGCGTGTTTTAGAAGAAGAAAGCAAATAAACAAAAAGACTATTTTATGGATAAGCAAATGTTGAACAGATTACTATTTCTATACTAAATTTTATAAATTTTTGTAATGAATAAACTCAAAAAGTACTGTGCCGATTCCATTTTTTTTTTCACCATTAGAAAACTACATTCACCCTGAGTAACATATGTAGGCTATATTTTATCCCCGTATTGCCACGGGAACGGGAAAATCGCGGGTGAAACCGCGGGGCGCTGCTAGTAATTCATAACTAGACAGAAATTATGCTCATAAATTCTGACAGCTAGTTACTGCAACTTATGATCATATAAGGCTTATAAACCAACAGTAAATTAATGCACATAATTAATTATCTGTAGTTGTAAACACAGGTTTTAAAATAAACGCCCCTGGGCCAGAATACCGTTATAGACTTGAAAACAAAAAGACTAAAATGGCGATGCGATCAGTCATTTTCAGACCAAAACCAGTCCGAACTAGTTCATAGCCCAGTTAAATCCAGTTTTTTGTCCTCTTAATTATAATTGTGAATTTAATATAATCGATTGTTATGCATTTTACGTTTTGATACCTTAGTTACGTCAGTTGGTTGTGGAGCCAGTTAGTGAGAGGAGGACAGAATATTATTATCATTTAAATTACGAAATCAGTGTAGTTTGCAAAAACTGTATGGTGAAAAATTACAAATTGTAATTTCCTGTATGCCAGCCAGGTTGAACACAACATATATATTCATAGAGATGCTCGATAAAAGTTTTGATCGGAACGTTTTTATGAAGCGCAAAACAATTGATAAAAGCTTAATAAGCATAATCAGCCTTTTAACGTTCCCACTGCTGGGACACAGGCCTCCTCTCTAGGAGAGGGAATGGGCCGTAATTCACCACGCGGGCCCAGTGCGGGTGGGTGAATGTCACATGTCTTCGAATTAAACAATTGATATTTTCCACATAATAATTATTAGGTATGCCAAAAATACAAATTCAAACTAAATCCACACTAGGATTTCCTGTGTCGGGGGTTCAGGCTCTTCCCAAATAAGGTAAACATTTTTTTTTGTGAAACTAATTACTTTAAAAGCTTTATAGTGAGATAGGAAAACTCTCGTTTAAAAGTTCGAACCTCAACCAAGCGGTTTTCGAAAAATTAACAAATATCTAAAAAAAATATCTACATTGTCTACATTGACGACCTCTTAGTTTACTCTGCAAAGGAGCAGTACGTTTTTTTTTACACCAATGTGATTGGTTCGTTTAGGTGGGGGAGGGGAGGGGGTGTAGGTACCACTAAAAAGTGAAAAATAAAAAAAACTTTTTACAAAAAATAAAACCGACTTCTAAACAAAAAAACCAAAAAGTATAAAATAACTTTAATTTCGGAAGTCGGTGTGTTCAACAACAAAAAAGCAATCAAAAACACCGAGTTCCGAAATTAAAGTTATTTTATACTTTTTGGTTTTTTTGTTTAGAAGTCGGTTTTATTTTTTGTAAAAAGTTTTTTTTTGTCGTGAGTAGTAAAATATTGTGTAGGAACAGGTAAGGCCCAAGAAACGCAAAAGATCTCTGTGAAAAGGAAAAGCGTACTCTTGGTCGATCTCATTTTACCGCTCTTGATGAATGGCGGGCGAGACATTTTTTTTTTGCTTTTTTTTCAGTGTCTCTATGAAATCGTAGCAAGGTTGCATGGATGAACAGTTTTCTTGTTGCTCTTCATCATTGCTCATTTTCCAGTAGTAACAGATTTCTTTATACCGTACCAGCTTCTTTACTTGCGTAATAATCGAAAATGATCTGGAACATGCTTCCGAGATGAAAAGTATCTCATGTCCTATTCCGGCACATGTTCTACCCATGTGCAACACATAACATTACATAATCAGCCTTTTAATGTTCCCACTGCTGGGACACAGGCCTCCTCTCTCTAGGAGAGGGAATGGGCCGTAATCCACCACGCGGACCCAGTGCGGGTTGGCAAATGTCACATGTCTTCGAACTTTTGGTTCTAGGACATGCCGGTTTCCTCACGATGTTTTCCTTCACCGTTTTGAGAGCAGTGGTGACTTGGCCACCACTGCTCTCAAATGTTGTTGGCCATGTGCAACGTTTCATCCAATTCCAATCAGCCGTTAAGATACGAAAGATATCTGTCTGTTACTGCTACTTTATTTTTTTTAATACTGTCGATTTGAGTGTGTTCTAGGTTAACTAGGTCACATTGCAAGTGCAACCTTAGAAAGAAAGTGACATAACAAAAACAAAAAACAACTAAAAAAATGCAGTTTTCAGAAAGCAGTGTTCTGAGGTTTTTTTAAGGACAGTTTGTACTAAAATCAGAAGTAACAGGTACTTTGAGTTAGGTCATTTTCAAAATGGAATTCGAAAGGTGTGACATACTAAGTACTTTGAGCAACTATGTTTGCTAGGGCCCTCATTAATAACTCATTTTCAATTTCAATATGGCACTTGAGCCCAGTATTCCATCTCGTAAATATTCGTGAACATTTGGCGACCTGAAATGGTTTTCTAATAAAATAAGCCTCTCAAAAATTCGTTGAGTGAGACTTGAAAGGGAGCCATGAAATATAAGCGTTTTATTAATAAGAGCTTTCGAGCTCATAATATTGATATCGATAACCATACAGCCGTCTGAAAGTCGGTAACTCAATAAAAGTGAGTTTCAAGAAGAAAATGAACCTATTTAATAATAAGTACTTATTCCTTTTGAACGCTAGAGCGTGAACGCATCGGCGTATACCGCACGCCGAGCCATTAATTCAATGCGATTTTAAATACGTTTTCGTTTGTCACGTATTAAAATATATACATAATTATGTGATATATATCATTATTTATTTTAGGTCCAATTACTTCAGGTCCTAGGTTGTGTCTATGGTTGCAGAATTTGTTCGTCAGAGTCACCGCGGCCCTAGAACGCAAAGGGCATCAGTGGAAACACGGGTGGGTTTTAGTCAGTAAGAGTCTGACACTCCCTTGCGCTCCGCACAGAGCGGAAGAAGTACTTAGATGATGTCACATTCTTTAAAAAGGGTTTGTCTTTGTATGTAAAATTTTATTAAATTGGTTCAGCGGTGAGAAAATATAACTTTGGCCTGTTTTAGAAGTAGCGGGGAAAATAAAAACTTAGATTTTGTTTTATCTCTATCTATACTATCTATATCTATACTATAACATTATAAAGAGGAAAGATTTGCATTTTTATATGTAACGAATAAACTCAAAAACTAGATGACCGATTTCAAAAATTCTTTCACCATTAGAAAGCTACATTCACCCTGAGTAACATAGGCTATATTTTATCCCCATATTCCCACGGGAATGGGAACTACGCGGGTAAAACCGCGGGGCGCTTCTAGTGGTAGATAATATTAGGTACCTACTGTTTCGATAAGCAAGCTTGGATTAGTGTGTTCTTATTTTATAATTTTCTGAGTTTTTAGACCATCTCACGCAGATTTTTTAAAGAATTCACATGAAAATCATGATCTGCCTAGCCTTTTCCAACTAGGTATAATGGGGTCGGCTTCCAGTCAAACCGGATTCAGCTGAATACCAGTTTTTTACGTACTTCCTACCAGATCTCCACGGCCCATTAATTGGGTAATACGGTACTTCATGGCAAGACTGGAGTCAGCTTTTCTAGCTTCTGAGAATCTGTAACGACTGCCAAAGATCTACAAATGACAGCCGGGACCAACGGCTTAACGTGCTTTCACGAAGTGCAGGCACGAAGGAGTCTCGGTATGTTAAGATGGTCACCCATCCACAGACCGACCTTGGAAAGTGTTGCTTAACCTTGGGAGGTCGACCCGTTCGGCTGTTATTATATAGCTGACCTTCTATCCCATAAAAATATAAAACAGATTTTCAGAAATTTTTGATATAGGTACCTACCGCTTTTATATAAAAAAATCGATATTACGAAACAGCGATCACAAACTACACCCGATTGATATCGTTTTCGAAACATTAGGTTATCGACGTTATAAATATTTACGACAGTTTGGACTTCGGAGTTAATGTGCTCTAATATGTAACCGGTTTATGTTCCTATCTGTATATTGTATCTCTATCTAGCAGTTGGCTTTAATGATCATATTAGTTATTTATAGATTTTTGTTTTTTTTTTTTGTAGATTTATCTGTCGTAAGAAATCTTAGTTTCATTGAACACAATAGAGAAGATGCAATTACAGAATTCATGAACATTTTTTTATTGAAATGATAAAATAGTATAAAAGAAGGGCAAAATGTTTTTACTGTAGTAAATATTGATTTTTAACTATTACTTAACGAATTAATATAACGTGAAACGGAACGTATAACATCCGCGTCTAGTGACGTCACTGGTGTTATGACAACGAAAAGACGAACTTAAATGACCTAACATGACCTGTGGATGGCGAGCTATGGGTGGTTCGCCGTCCGATAACAACAAGGCCTGGGTCAACGGCACATTGTGTTCCATGCGCGCCTCAAAAGAGATTTCAGCATAGGAGACCCCCGTCCCCCATGGAGACAGTGCCTGCTAGGGCCGCGACATTTGTCAAAAAGAGTAACCGCGGAACGCAAAAGGCGGAACACGCGTGGGTTTTAGTCAGTAAGAGTCTGAAACTCCCTTCCGTTCCGCACAGAGCGGGAGAAGACATTTTGTGATTTCCCACCCAGAAAACAAAAGAAACAAGTACCATGTGGCTCCATTACCAAGTCCTGACCATGTGGCGACGTTTACGAGAGACACTACGAAATGCTGTGAACTGCGATTGCCTTTCTGCTGAAATAATGAATGATGAAGGCTTTCAGTGTTTTTCTTGAAAATAAAAACTAAATTAACATAAATATATACCACAAAAGACTTGTTGGCATTCAAAGATATTCTCGTACCTTCAAGTTCAGTCGTTAAATGCAAAACTTAATCTGGAATTGAGAAGGTCAGCAGCCCTACCATGATGCCTTAAATCCATCATGATTCCTGTGTCAGAGAGAGACGGAGTTACACAAGACGAATAGCACTATCCCTTTCCCTCACACTGAATTATGATAGCATTGGCACTTCGTAGTACGGCCACAGGTCTATTAAAGCAAACAATTCATTGAATCTTGCGAGCAGAATATTCGGCCTAAAGACTTTGTATTCAATATAAACTTAGCATATTACGAAGACAAGCAAATTCCTCAGCACACAATATTGTGGTCATGCTATTAGTTTATTTGGCTATTAATTTCATGAAATTCGGACCCGAGGCCCAAAACTAAAACCATCTTTGATTCTCTGAAACAATTTCGTTTTAAATCTAAGTTTAGCTGAATTTATTGCTGTTATTTGAAAGTCTTGTAGAACCCGAAATTCTTGGCTGTTCTTACTTGATACAAAGTTTAGATATAGGCCTTCGGAGACAGGCGAGAAGGGATAATGCAATAACCCTTTCATCTCATCATCTGCCTAGCCTTTTCCCAACTATATTGGGGTCGGCTTCCAGTCATACCGGCTTCAGCTGAATGCTAGTATTTAACGTGGAGCGGCTGCCTACCAGACCTCCACAACCCAGTAACTGGGGAACACGGTACTTCTTGGCAAGACTGGTGTCAGATTTTCTGGCTTCTGACAATCCGTCACTATTGCCAAAGATCTACAAATGACTCCCGGGACCAACGGCGGAAACTCGATATGTTAAGATGGTCACCCATCCACAAACCAACCTTGGCAAGCGTTGCTTAACCTTGAAGATCGACCTGTGCGGCTGTTATTCTTTAGCCACGAGCTCCTCTCTCCTCCTCCATCCTCCATCTCCGAGGTAGATGATGCAATAACCCTTTCATTCATAGAAATTGTTCTATCTGTAGAACGTTATGAAAACTTGCTGCCGGATCCATATTCATATCTTTATTCGCATTCCATAATGTCTGAAGATCTAACTTAGCTTAAAGCTAAGACCCTGTAGGGCACAGCAAAAAGTATAATATTTATGGTCGAAATATTTTTTTTACAATTTTTAAACATATAGTATATCCTTAGTAATTAGTTTTTCATATATCGCGATATCGGAGCCATTAATTGCAACACGGAACATTGTTCTATACCGCCTTCATCTAGCTTAGAATGACCAGAAATATTTGACGTGTAAAAGTGTTATGTTTAATCTACCTACAAAAATAAATATCATTTATCATCATTTATGATGATGCAATGGATTTCAGTCCCCTTACCGACATAATTAAAAAGAAAATATTAATAAAAATAATACAATTAATAGATCAACTAACAAAAACTTTGCTGAGTGAAGCTATTTAATTAAAACTAGCTGACCAGCGCAACTTCGTTTGTTTGTGACTGCTCTGCTCCTATTAGTCTTAGCGTGATAATATATAGCATTAAGCCTTCCTCGATAAATGGACGATGTAATACTGAAAAAAATTTTCAAATTAAACCAGTTGTTCCTGAGATTAGCATGTTCAAGCAAACGAACAATTCTTCAGCTTTTTAACCGACTTCTAAAAAAGGAGGAGGTTCTCAATTCGGATGTTTATTATGTTTTTTTTTTTAATGTTTGTTCGCGCATAACTCCGTCGCTTGTCAACCGATTTGAAATTTTTTTTTGTTGGAAAGGGTATACTTCCCAAATGGTCCCATGAAAATTTTATCGAAATCAACAAAGCGGTTTTCGAAAAATCAACAAAAATCTAAAAAACATATCTACATTGTCTACATTGACGACCTCTTAGTTTACTCTGCAAAGGAGCAGTACGTTTTTTTTACACCAATGTGATTGGTTCGTTTAGGTGGGGGGAGGGGAGGGGGTGTAGGTACCACTAAAAAGTGAAAAATAAAAAACATTTTATTTTTCACTTTTTTATATATTAGTATAGCTTGAAGAGTTTCTGAGATTATTCAGAAACTTTAATTGACGTCTCTAATTACACAGGTTAAGACTTTCTGTCACTAATATAATAAGTAGTAAAGATTGGACCTTTCGAACGTTTGCTTAGACACACTCACCATACAAGAAACACATTTAAATGTTTCACGCACACGAACGCTCCCGAAGATAGCCGACTGCGAGACGAGGTCTAGACGGGCTAATCTGTGGCATCTGTCAATATTCATTATACTAATCCTCGCTGATTTAATTCCCAGTAACAGCTGACCATTAAAAGCACACAACGGATAAGTTGATAGACAACAAACGAGTCTAGATCGAGTAGAAAGTTAGCCGAAACAATGGGCCGTTTAGACAAGTAGGTACTTTCTCCCAGCCTGAAACAATGAGTTTAGTGTAAATGTAAGGGTCGGGTCACATTGAGACGCGATACAGCGCGATGTTTTCCGCACTTTTTGTGATAGCGTTTACAGTAAAGAACTACTTCTACTTCTATAGAATTGACCTTATCAAAAATCAGACCGCAGAGTTCTATGGTTTTTTTTTAGAGTTTTTATTTTGCGTATCTATTACTTCCCAAATTTAAGTGAGTACGAAAAGGCACAAAGAGATGCTTCAAAAACTGTATAAAAACTTCTCCTTGAGCCCTTTCTTTCGATAACTTTGCCTCGAAAAATTATGACTTAATTTACCTTACACTGGCCGCTCAAGATTTCTTTTTTTTTTCATATATTGTATAGGTGCCACTTTGACACTGAAGACGAATCAATCGATACCTCATTTACTAAAATCTGTGCTGCCGTTTACGCTACACGGCCAGACAAATAGACGTACAAACATGCATCCCCTTGAGCAAGTCGCGTAAAAAGTGCGCCCAGGCAGCGTCGCAGCTTCGAAACTATTGAACCGATTTTTACCATTTCTTCACCAATGGAAAGCTAAATTATCTGCGAGTAACATAGCTACATTTTATCCCCATATTCCGACGGGAATGGGAACTACGCGGGTAAAACCGCGGGGCGCTGCTAGTGATAATATACGTAACATCGTTAAGCGTCGTGTCGTGTGTAAGCTCACCCTAAGTATGTACCTGACTAAGTGGTGTTACGTACACCTAGTTAGATAAAGCTGATTCTGTACATCCTAGCACTTTCTCGGGCTACCGCTACATAGTGTGCTAAAAGGAAATTATTGTATCTTGATAAGGAAGTTTGTTGTTCCTATAGAATAATAGGACCAACAATCACTTCCTATGGATATTGTGAAAGAGATTGTGTGACTTAAGCGGATTGATAGGTAACGTTTTAAGAGCATATATACGCCTTACGGCATTTCATACAAATTTCTAAGTCCTTATTTTCCGAAATGACTAAACCTATTTATATGAAATTTTACACACATAAGCAGGATACATAGATCTAAAAAGTTAATTGAAAACATTTTCTATAAATAGTGTTATCTTTTTTTTAAATAAGACATTTCGCAAATGTTTTAACCAACTTTGATGAAATTGAATGTTTTTTTTTGTGTGTTTGGTTTGGCGAATTAACGCGTTGCATAGAAATAAGTCATATTAAAACTCGTTGTTGCATTGTCGCTTTGAGTCTGTTTTCAAGAGCGTTTAACCATAAGAACTAAACACAAGTTCCTCGTAGCTACTTGACAATTTCTACTAGACCATATACACACAAGTCCCAGCACAATCTTACGCGTACTCAGTGGCGACGTGGTTTCAATAGGGATTAACACAGATCTTGCCGGGAAGCTGGTGGTAAAGTAAGTACTCGTGTGTGATAAATTAAGCTTTGTTAGTTATCCTGAGAGAATAGTTTTGAATAGAATAGAATAGAATAGAAAAACTTTTATTCAGAACAGACACAGCACAACGGTTACAAACACAAATTACAGGAGAAGAAAAGTACAGAATGCGCCGAGCGCGTCCGAACCGAAAGGGTTACCACCTCAGCATTTGCGGGGCGTCAGACACCCAGCGCTGGTTTTCAGTTGGCACCCCGCAGTGACGCACGGACGAGGGTAAATACAATATCGACGGTTAAAAGGAAGTAGGGCATAAGCGACATTTTGGTCAAAAATGAGTTATATATGCCATCCTACGTAAAATTTTCCGCTCTTTCGAATGCGCTTACTCTCATGGCTCTACGATGAGTTTTTTGGCGTTTATGCCCTAGCAAAAAAAATCGTTTTCATAGTATTAGTTTTCGTAACCGACGAAAATTCAAGTAATTTTTGCTACAAAGGTGCTTGTGCCCCTGCAAAAATGATTTATTTTGTGTTTGTTATCGGTAATGCTTTTTTACTTCATAAGGGTGTCGAGCTTTCGGTTGTTTATGCCTTTTAAGCTTTTCCCTCACAAAGTACAAACGTTGTTTATAGCCTACTTCCATTTCGTAATTTAACATAGCTATGGCGCTTGTACCCTATATACGAAATTCATTTTCATATTACTCTGTCAGTTATACCCTATTACCATTCAATACTTTATGGAAGCTATGCAGGTTATGCTCTATTACTTAAATTTATTTTAATATCACACTGTTGGTTATACCTTACTTCCGCGTACAATATAAATACAGTTTTGTCGATAATACTTATTACTTAAATTAAATTAAATATCATGGTGTCGATTATAACCACATTATAACCTACTTCCACGTTCTACAATCATACTTATACGTCACTTATACTACAATACCCAATAAGCTTTTTATTATTTACTATTATGTTTGTTACCTTTTTAAATGTTAATATTACGGATACATACCAAGTGTTCGTAATTAATTCTTAAGTTCCCTACCTGCTAGCTGCAGTATTAGCTACCTACCCATCATCATCATCATCATCATTATCATCAACAGCCTGTTGCAGTCCACTGCTGGACATAGGCCTCTCCAATTGCACGCCACTTAGATCTGTTTTCGGCTTCTCGCATCCAGTTTCTGCCAGCCGTCCTGCGCAAATCGTCACTCCACCGTGCGTCTCGGCAAACGTAGTGTAGAACGTCCTACATTACGTTTGCCGAGACGCGGTCTCCACTCTAGAACTCGTTTACCCCAACGGTTGTCGGTTAATATGGCCAGCCCACTGCCACTTCAGCTTACTAATCCGGTAGGCTATATCGATGACCTTGCTTCTCTGACGGATCACCTCATTTCTGATGCGATCCCTCAGAGACACACCGAGCATAGTCCTTTCCATAGCCCACTGAGCGACTTTAAGCTTGTAGACCATACGAGCCGTCAGTCTCCACGTTTCTGCTCCGTATGCCATGACGGGTAGGACGCACTGATTGAAGACTTTCGTCTTTAGGCACTGTGGAATCGACGATGTAAAGACTCGACGTAGCTTCGCAAACGCTGCCTAACTGAATTCTTCTATTCACCTCGCCCTCAAAGTTGTTTCTACCTAACTGCAATGTCTGCCCAAGGTACACATATTTTTGAACAACTTCAAGAATTGCACCGTGAATCGCAATCGGTTCCGGTAGAACATTTTCGTTGAACATGACCTTGGTTTTAATAAAGTCAAAGTCAAAATGTTTACTGCGAAACAATGTTGATGTTACAGAAAAGTCAGCCAGATCATTCAGCATCTGTTGTAGGTCCTGCAGCGTTTCTGCCATGATGACGATATCATCTACAAATCGCAAGTAAGAGATGTATTCGCCATTGATGTTAATGCTACGTTCGTTCCAGTTCAGCGTCTTGAACATATCCTCCATTGCATTAGTGAACAATTTCGGGGAAATAACATCCCCTTGTCTCACTCCTCGATGCAACGGTATGGGACTTGTTTGCTGATTCTGTACTTGAACGGACATGGTGGCGGCCTCGTAGAGACATCTCATCACTTGGATGTATCGCCAGTCTACTTGGCAGCGCTGCAGGGACTTCAGAACAGACCAGATTTCAACCGAGTCAAAGGCCTTTTCATGATTCACAAATGCTAGACACAGGGGCTGATTATACTCTTCGGTCTTCTGTATAATCTGCCGTACTGTGTGGATGTGGTCTATGCGGCCGTATCCGCTCCGAAACCCAGCCTGATCTGGTAGTTGGAATTCGTCGAGCTTTCGCGCAAGACGGTTCATAATCACTCTGGAAAACAGCTTATAGACCTGGCTTTGAAGGGATATGGGTCGATAGTTCTTCAATAGGGTCTTGTCTCCCTTTTTGAAGAACGGAGTAGAAGTGTGGTTATCTTAACCACACTTCTACTCCACGCCTCTGAAATTCTCCCTTCAAACAGGACAGCGTTAAACAGCTTCTGGAGATCCCTCAGTACGGGTTTACCTCCAGCTTTCAGCAGCTCTGTGGTAACGCCGTCTTCTCCAGGGGCTTTTCCATTTTTAAGCTGCCCAAGAGCGATCTCGATTTCGCCAATATTGACTTATTTATTTATTAAAACTTTA
This sequence comes from Hecatera dysodea, assembly GCA_905332915.2. Taxonomy (NCBI): domain Eukaryota; kingdom Metazoa; phylum Arthropoda; class Insecta; order Lepidoptera; family Noctuidae; genus Hecatera; species Hecatera dysodea. Next base: position 20,431,795 of record HG995288.1, on the reverse strand, counting down.
CGCACTAGTAAAAAAAAAACTGTACAAAGCGGACTTAATGCCATAGGACTTCTGGCAGGTCTTCGGTTAAATGGCGTGTCAATGTGGCTCTAGAACCCTCATTTTTGGGATCAGGACGAGATGCATGCGATGCGTATAACCGGCTATAGAAGTCCTCCACTTCCTAAAAGACTACTGGCTTCAAAGAAACAACTTCTCCACTTGTTGTGGTCAACTTCATCAGGTGGCTTCTTCCAAGAGACTGTACGAACACTTTTGACCCCCGATTCTGCTCGATTGCTCTTTCAACCGAAAGAACATTGAAGCCCCGGAGGTCCTGTCGTACGTGCTTGTTGATCTCTCAGTTTAGAAATCGCTTTGCCGACGAAGTGACAGGTGGGCTTTAACGTCATTCCTTCATTAGCCCTAAAGTCCTTTCTGAAAGCTTGAACTTCTTGCCCTTACGCTGCATATCACAGAATCTCGTACCCTTTTCCCTGAGGATCCAAATCACATTTTAGAGGTTCTGGTTTACGTCTGTTGTGGTTTCCACGGTAGCGAATCGGTTTTACAGGTTTGCCTGGAACGTTTCAGATCATGCCATGGTTTGGAGCAGAGTTGGTCGGAGTCTGGACTTTATCAGACGGACACGTTCGGCCTTGAAGTTGATATTCAGAGAGCCTCGGACAAGTCGGTGATCGCTACAGGTATTGAACCTATTGATCACGGAGACGTCTCTGAATATATGCCTCTTGTCATTCATGATGAACAAACATGAGATCGACGTCTCATGTTTGGTCATAGTGTCGGGGCTTTGCCACGTCCACTTCCTTTGGGTCTGTTTCTTGAAGGAGTTCATCAAGAACAACCCCTCCCGTTCGAGGAAGTTGACGAGGATTTGCCCCCTATGATTTCTGCTTCCAAATCCATGGTATCCTATTACCTATTCGCAGCAATACTGTACTCCCACTTTGGCAATAAAGTCAACATGACAACGATGTACTATGTCTTTGTAGTGAAGTGGAGGGCTCTCGATATGTCATCGAACATATTTTCCACTTCTTCGTCCGAGTGTGTCGAGGTTGGTGCGTACGCTACCTTGAGGCTATACCTCTCGGTGAGCTTTACAATAAGGTACGCTACCCTGTTCGACACACTTAACATTTCCACAAAGTTGTTAGATAGGACTTGTTTACCAGAAACCCAACGCCGCCTTGCGATTGTTGGTCTCCCTCGCGGAAGTACATCAGATGACCCGATTCCAGGGATTACCCTGGAATCGGGTCATGACATGGACACCATAAGGTGTCCATGTCATGTCAATGTCTTTTTTTATTTATAAAAATCCTACTATCCACTTGTTAGTAAATAGGTAAGTAGGTGACATGAAAATGACTATAATGACGAACTATCATCTTTGAAATCTACTATTTAGTGTAAATTAGAATCACTTGAACGGGTAGGGTACACTGAAACAGGCCCCTAAGACCTTTAAGATCCTTAGTCTTTTTGTATGAAAATCGACTCCCTAATACTTTTAAAATACTTCACCCTATTTTACGAGTTAGGGACAAAATTACAGTGTAGTGTAATACCCGTTTTAGCTCTTATCCTGATGAAGGATCGTGTTGGTTGCGCTACTTCATTATTTTTGGGGTGTCTTTTCATCCATATTTCCATAGACTCACGCAATGCCAAAATGTTGATTATCCTTCTTTTCCTTTGCTTTCAAGCGACATTGTGTGTCAGTAATGTCTTATATCCTAGTATTGTTTTGAAAGCCGACGGTTTCTTGTGCTCTATTAGCTTCCATACGACCACTGTGAAAAGTACCTTATCCTTCTTTTCCTATAACACTTATTGAACTGTCTAGTCTCTTATACCCTTTTACCTTGCTGTGTGAGAAATCAGTATGTCGCTTAGGCTTCTTATCCTTTAATATTTTACTTTGTCATTTGTATCTTATGCCATATTTCCTCATTAGAAAATTAAAAGCTATTGTTATAAGCGACAAAAACCACTTTAAGTAGCGTAAAATCATTAAAACTAAAAATACCGGTAAATGCTCCATTTTTTTCTGATTTTATAACTGTTTTAGTTTTCAAGATATCTTAATAAATAACAAAATTACGTCAGTTTTTCTAAAATTTAAAACTTTGAACGGCTCTCCTGAACATTTCACTTTTTGTCGCTTATACCCTATTTCCTTTTAACCGTCGATATATACTTGAACTAAACTAAGATGTTTATGTAATGAATTTGATTAAAATACGTAAATAACATTTTATATATTTTGCTGGATGCTGTTCCATTTGTGTCACTGTTTAGGCGCTTTGAGAGAAATCGTTCTTTGATGTTAATATTAATGTCGTTATCAAAGAGCGATTGTTTGTTGAATTGGCAAAGCTTTTTTTTTTGGATGGGAAATCATCAAATGACTTCTCCCGCTCTGGGCGGAGCGGAAGAGAGTGTCAGACTCTTACTGACTAAAACCCACCCGTGATCCTTCTTGTGCCCTTTGCGTTCCAGGGCCGCGGTGACTCTTTCGAACAAATTCCGCAACCGAATTGGCAAAGCCTGTGGATTCACTTTGAACGATTGTACGAATACATATTAAAGCCTCACACAATCTTTAGTGTTTAGGAAGAGATTAACACACTTATGTGCCATTTGTGTCCCGGATTACGAGCTTAGAGATGAATGGGTCTTTGATCAACGGAGATGTGTTGGGAGAATTTAACATATTGAGGATCCGACGTTAGTGTCGTTTCCAAAACTTATTATTTATTAGATTAGCAAGTATTCTCAAAATATAATTCCAGTTAAATGTCAATACCAGTTTTTTGCTAACCTACCTCCGCAAGAAGCCCCTCTTCTCACGCAAAGCAGTCACGGGCCTTAATCGTCACGCTTACCTACTGACGGCGGGTGGAAATTTCAGACAATGTATAATAACACTAGCTGCTGCCCGCGACTTCGTCCCCGTGGAATCCCCGATTTTAAAACATTCTTTATCGCTGCTCCGCTCCTATTGGCTTAAGCGTAATGATATATAGCCTAAAGCCTTCCTCGATAAATGGTCTATTCAACCCAAAAAGAATTTTTCAATTCGAACCAGTAGTTCCTGAGATTAGCGCGTTCAAACAAACAAACAAACAAACTCTTCAGCTTTATAATATTAGTACTTATAGATTGTAAAAAAAAAACAGTTTTAATGCAAAGACGGTTTTCGACAAAAAACAATTAGGTCGCATACCTTTTTCCTTACGGAGTGTATGAACATCTCAGTAACTGGGAAAGACTGGTGTAAGAATTTGTGACTTCTATCTACCCGTAACCGACAAAACAGCTTAACGTGCCGAAGCCCAGAGAGGTCTTAGTACCTTTGCAATGAATAGTCGTCCATCTATGGAGCTATCACGGCAAGGATTGCTTAACGTTGAAAATCGATCATATTGCTGATATTATTGGGCCACGAGCTTCTTTCCTTTTGTCTAAATATCGCATACATTCATTCAGTTTGAATCCCGTAACTAAGATCTCTCGCTTCCAAATGAACAGACGAGCTCTAACACAAAGACAAACCCTCCCCAATACCACCCACTCTGCGCGACTCACTGGGTTACATAACTACAATCAGGATAAAGATAAGATTTATTATCACTATGTATGTCGTGCCATATAAGTCACAGTGACACTTGAAGTACCTTAGCTTCCAGTATCATTTTGCTATTTGCATTGCATTTGCTATCAAGTTTCTTCGCCATAATATCGTGTCGTGTGCATACATTCGGATTGTACCCGCTAACAAAGATCTTTCGCATTCGAATAAGCATAGCGGTGATTGTCTGGGTGTTTCGTCTTTGTTTCAGTACAAAGACAAATCATCCAAACTATCACCCAATCTACAACAAACCGGATTACATAACTACAACCAGGATAATCTTAGTCAAGATTTATTATCAACTCTGTCGTGCCTTATTAGTCACAGCTGGGTATTTGTAATCTATGTCATTGGTTCAGTCTTCATTGTGTATTCCGCGGATGTACTTGTAAACAGTCGGACGATAAAGTGTTATGTGAATAGCGTTTATATAGAGGTTAATGTTGACAATTTGCTGTGAGGTTAACCGTGCGATTTGAAAATGTTTAGCCAGAGAAACTTGGGGCAAAGTTATATTCTGTGTGCTAATATAATAGGGATATTTCCCGAGTAAAAAGAAAATGATTTCATTTAGTCCGTCAGTTAGATTATCGAAACATATTGGACACATATTTTTTGCTTTATCAAATCTATCAAAGATGACGATGATAAAAAACAGCAAAGATCAGGAGTGGGGGCTTGTGACGTCATGCCGTGGTAAAAATTGTAGCACGTAGTGACGTCACACGAGTTTTCAACGCACTGTTGCAATGTCTTCGTTTTTTGTTTACGTGAAAAAAGAAAAAATACGTGTCCAATGATTTTTAGAAATCTATCTGACGGACTATTTAGATTACCCTACTATCGAAAAGTAATTTCAGCTAAAAGACGTATTACGGCTGCTATCTAGTCCACTGGATATATTCCTTTACTAAATCTCGTGTTTTTCATCCAGCACACTCTTGGGGCTCTCGCCAAGTCTTCAATCCATTCAAAACGCCTTCCAATTCTGCGTATTTCGAATTCGGCGTTTCGATGGGATGATAATGTCATGCGGTCCCAAATGTCATGTCCTTTTTTAAAGATTATATGGGCCGTCGTTGCACTGAAGCATTTCAATTTATTAGGCCCTCTTAAACATAACATCAAAATTAAAGCATTTTAAAGTGAGTAAGTGTATGAATTGTTGGTAAGTAATAACAGCCGCAAGGGTCGATAACCAAGGTTAAGCAACGCTTACCAAGGTCGGTCTGTGAATGGGTGCTCATCTTAACATACTGAGACTTCTCCGTGCATCAGAAAGCACGTTATGGTGTTCGTCCTGACTGTCATTTGTAGATCTTTGGATATCGTTACGGTTTGTCAGGGAAGCCAGAAAGTCTGACTCCAGTCTTTTAAAAAAATACTGTGTTACCCAGTTAATGGGTTGTGGAGGTCTGTTAGGCAGTCGCTAAAAACTGGTATTCAGCTGAATCCGATTTGTCTGGACGCCGACACCAATATAGTCAGGAAAAGGCTAGGCAAATGAAGCGTATGAGTATGAGTGTTGTAAATTGTATTACAATGGTAATAAATGTTACGTAATTAAATTTATGAATGCATTTTTTTTGTGTCTTGTACTTTTTTTTCTTTTTATTATTTCAATATTTGTAAATATGTGAGTACCATGAGCATGAGATATTTAGAAGTTTACCTCTGCTGGTAATACTTTGTTCTATAACTAGTATACTTAGTGCATCGTACTCACATATATGAAGTATTTTTTGTATTACCAAATATTGTAAAACATTTTTTTGAAAAGAGTAACTATGGAGTTTCTTGTCCGTTCTTCTCCATAAGAATCTACCTTTGCGAATGGACGCTAGAGTCACTTAATTATGAAAATTGAAATAAACGTTTTGACTTTGACTTTGTAATGTAACGTGCAATCTTTTGAAGGTTTGTCACAGCCCTAAAATACTTGCTCATAAGCAGATGTATCTGACATTTAGGGTCGCTGAGCATAGACAAGAAGAATGATCCTAAACTACAGCCCAATAAACGTTGGACATAGGACCATAGACTATAGACGTCTGTACCAAACGACCATAAATCAAAACTTTGCTTTTCTGACATATAGGCGTGCCTCCAAGTTATTTGATTAATAGCTGTGTGTTTAGTGTACCAGTGTACCCCAAAAATTGCCTTGTCAAAAAGACAGGTTTGCACAAATATCAATTGATCAATGTTTTAGTCCGCTGTCGTTGCAATGTGTTGAAATTTCTAAAGTGATTAAACTATAGCTGTATTAAATAAATACCTACTTCAAAGTATATTTGGCACTCTCAGAATGAAAAGGGCTTAACTTAAAACTCCTATTACTTATAATATAATTTTGCTATAAACTGAAAGTAAAAAACATACTCTAAATAAAACCCAGTGATGACAAAGATGCCGAAATATTATTGGGAAAGGGACAGCTTATCACTCAGGTATAACTCAACAAAAAGCGAACTCTTAGTGTTTAGGGGGCAAAATAAAATATGTGACACAGTTCCACCGGTTTCCTTGGGCGGAGTTTCGCTGAAAAGAGTCACGCGTTTTAAATATCTGGGACACTGGATCACCGATAGTCTATCGGATGACGCTGACTTAGAGAGGGAACGTAGAGCGTTGGCTGTCAGGTGTAACATGCTGGCTCGCAGGTTCGCACGGTGCACGCGTGAGGTTAAAATAACACTATTCAGGGCCTACTGCCAGTCGCTGTACACGTGCGCTCTGTGGGTCAGTTATACACAGGGCTCGTACAATGCTCTACGAGTCCAATATAATAATGCGTTCCGGGTAATGCTGGGGTCGCCGCGTTTCTGTAGCGCGTCGGGGATGTTTGCGGACGCGCGCGTACCAGATTTCGGCTCACTACTGCGGCTGCGAATCGCATCACTGATGCGTCGGATGCGCGACAGCCCCAATAGCTTAGTGGCAACTGTGGCCGGCAGGGTGGATGGCCTTATGGTGTCTCACGGGATGGCGGTACACAGACCGTCTTCCAGGTATATGAGGTAGGTTTAGTGTGTATCTTTTGTATCTTTTTGTTTTTTGTTGTTAGTGCTATGGATCTCTGGTCTGATAATGAAGTTGTTATATTATATATATATTATACTTAGGTCTCGGGCGGAAGATACTTTTTTTTTTTACCCAACACTTTCTAAAGATTTTAATTCTTGCTCATTTGCCAAAAGATGCAATTTTATTTTTGAGTTTTCAGTCTAAGGCGATTCAGCACTTCTCCAATACTTCGAGAGATTCTAGACTATCCGATTTTGATGCGTTCAAAAGTATTCCAAATGTTCAGTTGACAATTTATCGAGAGTGAAATTTTATAATATCACGGGTTTTGAAATTATCCGGTGAAATATATGTACATACACCTTCCTCATGCTATCACTACCTACTGTCTATTGCTGAAAACTGAATGAAAATCCAACTGTCAATGACAGACGCGGCGGAGTTTAATAATGTAATGTATATAGTAATGTCAATTATGGTAATATAGAATCATAGATTACTGGTTACTAGCAACGCCCCGCGGTTTCACCCGCATTAGTTTCGATCCCGTGGGAATCCTCCTGGTTATAAACCATCTGTGTGCCAAATTTGATCCAAATCCGTTCAGTAGTTTTTTGCGTGAAAGAGCAAACAAACATCCATCCATCCATGATGATGGATGGATGTTTATCATCAAATTACTTCTCCCGCTCTGGGCGGAGCGGAAAGGAGTGTCAAACTCTCACTGACTAAAACCCAACCGTGATCCTTCTTGTGACTCTTTCGAACAAATCAACCCTAGCAGGCACTGAGCATATGGGGTCCCGTCTCCGTTGCTGATAGATCTTTGAGGCGCGCGTGGAACACAACGCCGGGCGTCGGGAGAAGCAGGGCGATTCCTAGCCACCGTCGACTCGGGCCTGGTTGCTATCGGACGGCTAGCCACCCATAGCTCGCCATCCGTAGGCACGCGCCTACGGTGGCTAGGAATCGCCCTGCTTCTCCCGACGCCCGGGGCGTCTTCTTCTGTTGCGGCGGCTGGAGCGTTAGGTTTCCCTCTCGTACGCGTTCCACCTCCTCCTTCGCTAGTATTACTGCTTCACAGAAAGAGGTGACCGCTTCCCATGCCTCCTCGCTCAGGGCTGGACGCGAGAGGTAAAATCATAACCCTTCATTTTGAGTTTGCAAGAGTCGGGTTAAAAAAAAACTGATTTAGTATTTCATTTTATTTTATAAGTATGTATATTTATCATAAAATCAATCTCAAGTCTCTAAAACGATAAAGTTAGAAGCTATTCCCACGCTGTTAAAACCATTTGTCAGAAAAGTTTCCGTCGAATTCTCCGCGTAATAAAGAAGACAAACAATATGAAACACATTCCCACGCAACTAACGTGTAATTACAAAAGTTTGATGTTAATATAAATCCTACCTACATAAAGTTATTTGTGTAGGTATAAGACCCACTGTCAGGGTTGTGGGATTTGTTCGAAAGAGTCACCGCGGCCCTGGAACACAAAGGGCACAAGAAGGATCACGGGTGGGGTTTAGTCAGTAAGAGTCTGACACTCCCTTCCGCTCCGCCCAGAGCGGGAGGAGTCACTTGAAGACGTCAAATCATTAAAATTAAAAAATGCTAAAAGAGTCGACTATCTATTGAGATGACATTAGTATGTGTGGCCTACAAAAAATAAAGGGCCATTTATTTGTGTTGAAGTTAGTATAGTCTTTTGAAAGACCATTTTTTCCTGTTGCACCAATGGATGTTGAAAAGTACGAGTAGTTTGGCCATCATTTATTCGTGTTTTTATTTTTGTCACAAATTTATCAACTTAAAGAAGACGTCCGGCCGAGTTCGATTCAGACTCTCATGCGGATATGGTGGTACAATAAACCTAAAAATCACGGTTCTTGCACCTCCTATAATGTTTTTGTTTTGGATTTTATTGGTTGTCAGTGGCACAGCGATAAAAATACGTTCTGTGTATATATCAACCATGTTAATATAACAGTTCATGAGAACAGATGGGCAGCCGTGGCTTTGGAAACCTGTACATAAGACATAACAAAGCCAGTAGAATAGGACTTAATTTGATATTAGATTTGGTATGCCAATTTAATTTGACAACGATGGCGATCTGAAATCAAATCAGTGATATTTATAACTACGCACCCTCAAAATTAAAGCGGCGTAACTCAAAATTCCTGTTACTTATAATTTCGCTATATAATGAACGTAAAAAACTCTAAAACCCAGTGATGAAAAAGATTCCGCAATATGACTGGGAAAGGGGCAGTTTATTGTGTATGTTTTTTTTTTACCCAAAACTTTTTAAAGATTTTAATTCTTGCTCATTTGCCAAAAAAATAAATTTTCAAGGTAGGTCCCTTTAATTCTAAAGGTGCGATTACTTAAAAGCAGGACGCAACTGCATCATCTGTTGCGGAATTTGTTCGAATCTGTTGCGGAATTTGTTCGAAAGATTCAACGCGGCCTTGGAATGCAAAGGGCATTGGGGGGGGGGGGGGGCACACACGGATGGGTTTTAGTCACACTCTCTTTCGCTCCGACCAGAGCGCAAGAAGTCATTAGATGATTTCCCATCCTGTATGGTCTGATATTGTAATAAATTGGATGACCTTTACCGCCCACGACCATCAGGTGTGGGTGGGTTGGGCTATTTTTATCTTCGTTTGAGCTTTATTTCCGAGTTTTTGATAACACAACATTGTAATTTCCGTATGATTATTTGTTGTTATAAATGAAACTACTTTAATAGTTTTTGCATGCTGCTTTTATCTCGTGGTCTTTTACATAGAAAAAGTGTATTTATTGCGGGAAAAACCGTGATCTATGGCACTTGGGGATATTCTTTTTTTCTCTAACGAAATAAGGAAAAAGAGTTTATTTGAACGAAGCATACCAAAATTAAACAAGTAGGAAAAATATACGTCACAACCGCACAAAACGGCCATCGCTTAGCATAATGCTGGGGCTGGTGTGAAAATCAGCGAAAGCATATTCACAGACATTACTCCCTACCGTTTAAACAAACTTATTTTTATTATATACGGCCAAAACGATTTTAATTGACATTAACATACATATTTATATTAAAGGTTCAAACGAATAGAAAAATATAAATTTATACTAATACATAGTTACATACAAACAACAAAGATTTGGTTAAAAAGAAAGAAAACTCGGTTATTCCGCCATAGGTGACACACAAAAAATAAAATAAACAAACTTAAAAGAAAATAACGTTTCAATTAAAACTAGAAACAATGTGACCCGACACGACTAAGTACCACGAGTCTGGTCACACCACAGACAAAACAGAACACATTTAAGCTTTTCTCTATGGCGTGACATCCGACACCGACATTGACAGACAGTGACAACATAATAACAAACAATGATATTAAAATTAGACTGTTTACTTCTTGTCTACTTTAAATTATATATAAATCTAGTTTGTGCGTCGCATCTAAGCAAGAATCGATTGCTTGTTTGCATTGTATAGGCTTCGAAACTACTGAATCGATTTGAAAAATTTTTTCACTGTTGGGTAGCTACCAGTGCACGCAAATAAAACATGGAAGCATTCCTAACTCAAAAAAATGACCCAAAGCACATTGCGCCGCTCACGTGTTTAGTTACACGGCCTATTCGTTACATGGTAATTTAAACCCAAACCCTTGGGAAATAAGGTCAATTTTTAACTGTGCATCGTATTAGCAATAATGTTATTGGTGTGGTTCGGCGAATCAGCGACGAGGTTTCGATGCTTAGATCCCTTGAAGTAATGCTTCCATGTTTTATTTGCGTTCACTGGGTAGCTACACTATCCCTGGATGATATAGGCTATATTTTATCCCCATGTTCCTACGGGGACGGGAACTACGCGGATGAAACCGCGGGGTGCTGCTCGTACTTAATTAAAACCTTTGTTACATAATGTGTGGGAGGTATTATATCATCATACTATATATCATATGAGCTAAGCAGTTGTGTTGGTGTCTGTCAAGCTTTGTTTCGTTGATTATCTTTGGATTTAACCTCTTGACAGATTATATTAATTGCGTCGTTGCATTGCAGATGATGTAACTGTAATTAAGATGAAATATGCTTTTTATAAATCGCGTTTCAATTGACTTTTTTTTTAAAACGTTGCCGCACACTAGGAATTTCTCCTGTGTCGTCGGTGCGTTTACAAACATACAGTGTCACATACACAAACAGCCAGACCCGGAACAACTATATGTAGGCCATACAAATATTTGTTCCGTGAAAGAATCGAACCCACGACACGTAGCGCAGCAGCCAATCGCTCAACCACTGCGCCAACCGTGCTGCTAAATTTGCTGTTATTATTAACTGTCTTCAAAAAACCTCCTTCCTACCTCCTTCTTTTTTTGAAACAAATGCTATGAGCTTGATGAAATACATACATACATGTGGGACCAAGCGGAAAGTATATTATCCTTTCTTATAAGTATGACTTTTTCAAATCGCTTCATAAATAATGGAGTCATAAAGTGACAAAAATAAAATAATACAACCGACTTCAAAATTAAAAACACGTAACTTACAAAGAAAGGTGATACAGCCACGGGGCGCAGCTTCTGTTGCTATATAAGTACCGTAAAATATATTTGAATGAAATTACAAAAACAAACCGACTTCCAAATAAAAAAAAAAACTTAAATTGTGGAAGTCAGTGTTTAAAAAAAAGAAGTTTAGCTGCGGCTAAAGAATTAATCATTCAATTCCCAACGGAAAATAGTTGCTTATTTCAATATCCAACAAATAATATTTGTACCAAACAATGCCAATATTGTCCTGAACACAATATTTACATAAAATAAAATTAGAAACATAAAATACGTAGCTTTATATACGAGACAAAAGAGACGAAATACATTCAATTTGACACAAATTCGTCTCGAGACGGACGAGCTGAGAAATGCTTACATTAGGGGAATACTTTACTTCCCCACCGAATGTGTCTCCACGTTGTCGTCGTGGTGGGGCTTGAGCGTCTCAATGATCTTGCGAGCTTTCCCGGTAGAGCCACTCATACCGGAAGGTCGCAAGTGAGGGATCAGACCAAGAGAGACACACGCGAGGAATCCCGCACACTGCCTTCTGGTACGCGTCTGCTCATCAGACGTGGCTGTGAAGGCAGTGAGCGGGTGGGAGGAGAGGCCCTGTGAGGGAGAAAGGGCGGAGGAGTAAGGGACCGCACCCTCTAAAAGGAAAATATGAGAAAAGGCATTTGTAAAATGAGTCCCCAAGTGGGTCCCGACTGCTCAGCGGTCGGGGAATCCCACCCCGCTTCGGCGGGCTGCCCTCCGTACTCTGGGGTGGGCACCAAACGCCTTCCGTTTGCCAGTGGCAACACGAGCCGAGGAGGCTCCCAATCGTCGTCATCCGAGTCCGCTTCCTTTAAGGAGCTGATGGCGTACGATTGCGTAGTGGAGGGTTCGCCTGAGCGCCGGGGTGGTGCGGAGTCGGATTCCGGCTCTGCGCCAGACCTAGTAACGGTCGGCTCGGCGGGCTCTGAAGACGGAGGAAGGGGGGTCGCTGCGGAGGACGTCAAGCTCGTCCGCAAGCGGCCCAGACGGGAGGACGACAAAGAGTCGTCCTCCGAGGGCGAGTTCGCCTCCGCCCGCAAGATCCCCACCGCTAGGCGGGGCAGGGGCTGTGAGGCAGGGAGGGGGCTGGCTCCCTCTACCCGGGAGGAGCGTCGGGCCGGGAGGTCGGTGGAGGAGGGGCGTCGCCCTGGAGGGAGCGGTCGCAGGGCTCCCTCTACTCTTCCGCCTGCTCTCGACTCTGACGACTCGGAGTCCCCGGGGGAGGAACCTCCCGCTGCCGAGGAGCAGAGGGCCCGGTTTGAGGAGGTAGTGGAGGCCGCGATCCGCGCTGTGGCCTTCAAGAGGAAGCAATCCTCGAAGCGGGAGGTCATAAGCGCGGCCAAAGCCTCCATCCTGGCGGCAGCGGCGGCCAACGGGCCTGCCTCAAAGGAGGCGTCAGAGTTGCGGGCGGAGGTCGCCCGCCTCGCGGTCGTTACTCGAGCGACTCATTCTCCCGAATGAGTCGCTCCGGAGGGACCTGGCGGGGATGGCCAGAGCGGCCTCTGTGGAGCCGCGAGGGGGACTGAGTCCGGCGGCGCCGGAGGGGGGCCAAGTGCTGAGCCAGGTACGGGACCTGGTGCGGCAGGAGCTGGCTCCCTTCCGGAGGCAGGTCTCCGCGTTGGAGGACATGGTCCGGCATCCCCCGTTGGCGTTGGCGGCGACGCGGGGTCCCCCGGGACAGCAAAGGGCGGCTTCGTACGCGGCCGCCGTAGCCGCCAGCCCGGGAACGTCTGGCCGGGCGAAGGCGAAGGCCAAGGGCGGAGCCGCGCCGGCGCCAGCGCCAGCGCCTGTGACGCCGGCGACTGCGACGCCGGCGACGACGACCACGACCAAGGCGGCCCCGGCGAAGAGGGGTAGGAGGAAGGCTGGAGGAGCGGCTAAGGCTGCGGCGCCAGTGGTGCCGCAGCTGCCCCCACCCCCACCCTCGGACCCTCCTGCGGCCGGGGCCGAGTGGCAGCGGCGGAAGGCCAACGCCATTGCGGCGAGACTTCGCGCCCCGAAATCCGCGGCTGTAGTGCTCACACTGCAGCCGGAAGCGGAACAGAGGGGCGTGACTTATCTCGCCGTATTGAAGCGGGCGAAGGAGGCGGTGAGCCTCCAAGAGCTGGGCATCAGCGGGGGCATCGGGGTCAGGAGGACCTTGACCGGTGCCAGGAAACTCGAGCTCGCCGGAGCGGAGAGTGGCCCGTTCGCGGACGCCCTGGCCGAAAGGCTGAGGGCGGACGAGGTCCGGGTGTCCAGGCCGACTAAGCGCATTGACATGCGCATAGTGGGCCTGGATGACTCCGTGACGGAGGAGGAAGTTGTGGCCGCCGTCGCCAGGACTGGGGGGTGCTCTGCCGAGCTCGTCAAGGCGGGCACCCTCCGGCCTGACAACACGGGCATGCAAACCCTTGTGGTGAGCTGCCCCGTGACGGCGGCCAGAACTGTGTCGGAGGGCCGAAGGCTCTTGGTGGGATGGGTGTCTGCGCGGGTAAAACTGCTAGAACCCAGACCTCTGAGGTGCTACCGCTGCCGTGTGGGTAACCACACGGGAGCTATGTGCCCCTCGGAGGTCGACCGCAGCGGACTCTGTTTCCGCTGTGGTCAGCCCGGTCATAAGGCCGGCTCGTGCGAGGCCACGCCGCACTGCAGTGCATGTGCGGCTGTTGGCAAGCCGGCCGAGCACTGGGCTGGGGGAAGGGCCTGCGCGCCATCCGCCCCGACCAGGGGCAAGAGGTCCGCCGCCACCGCCGCCTCTGCCGCCGCCACTGCCGCTTCTGCTGCGGGTGCTGCGGCTCCCAACACTCGGGAGGGTGCTGAGATGGAGTGCCAGTAATGGTCCCATTTCGGCCCCCTCCAGAGACAAGTCGGCCGCTGTGCTATCGCGCAGTGGCTGATGCCTGGGGACGGTGAGCGTGGGTGGCTCGCCGTCCTATACCAGGTTGAGTCGACGACGCGTTGTGTTCCACGCGCGTCACAAGGAGCCGTCAGCACCGAGGACGGGGCCCCATAGGGTCGGTGCCTGCTAGGGTTGCGGAATTTGTTCGAAAGAGTTACCGCGGCCCTGGAACGCATAGGGCACAAGAAGGATCACGGGTGGGTTTTAGTCAGTAAAAGTCTGACACTCCCTACCGCTCCACCCAGGGCGGGAGGGGTCATTTGATGATTTCCCATCCATATACTTTACTTAAAGAACGAAATGAAACATGTGACGAGGTTTTGTAAGAAAAAACTAGCATTCACTCGGATTTCCTGATACATTTAATTTATCATAACAGCTTTTATTTTCAGTTTCTGTTTTTTAGTATTTGTTGTTAAAATGACAACAAAAATACTTCATAAAATTGATTGAGTCAGGCGTTACTTTGCGGAAATCCATTTTAAATTTGAAAATGAAAACAATATATCTAGTTTTAATTTCCGCGAATATTAGTGGGTTGCAGGTATGCACCTCCCTCCCGCCCGCTGTATTATGCACATGCAAGATTACTGGGCAAATGCAAGGATTTTAAGCACATGCAGGAAGGCAATGCAAAAACCCAACACCATTACCGACACGTGTTTCGCCTCTCCACGAGGCATCCTCAGGGGACGTGTTGACTCGCTGACCGTTGAGTTGCGACTGAGCATTTAGTACAAGGCACCCCCCTTTTATACACTGCCACCGTTGGTTATTTGTGTACAACTACCCACAAACATTCGCAGTAAAGGGGAAGAAACCAAATTCGTCTGGTCATTCAACAGTGCAAAATTATTATTATTACTATGTTTAAAAATCTCTAATTGTTCTAAAACACACAGCCGGAAACCCTTATCACAAATATGTAGTATATTAAAACTATTGTTGTCGCGCAAAGAATGGCCGGTATCAATTAGATGTTTCGCGAAATTCGATTTGTCCGAATGGCCATTTCTATACGCGGCAACATGTTCCCCATACCTTATGTCAAAGTTTCGGCCCGTCTGACCCACATACACCCCGTTGCATTCATCACAGACCAGCCTATACACCCCAGACTTTTTACTATTTTCTAAAACATGTTGCCGCGTATAGAAATGGCCATTCGGACAAATCGAATTTCGCGAAACATCTAATTGATACCGGCCATTCTTTGCGCGACAACAATAGTTTTAATATACTACATATTTGTGATAAGGGTTTCCGGCTGTGTGTTTTAGAACAATTAGAGATTTTTAAACATAGTAATAATAATAATTTTGCACTGTTGAATGACCAGACGAATTTGGTTTCTTTTCCCTTTACTGCGAATGTTTGTGGGTAGTTGTACACAAATAACCAACGGTGGCAGTGTATAAAAGGGGGGTGCCTTGTACTAAATGCTCAGTCGCAACTCAACGGTCAGCGAGTCAACACGTCCCCTGAGGATGCCTCGTGGAGAGGCGAAACACGTGTCGGTAATGGTGTTGGGTTTTGCATTGCCTTCCTGCATGTGCTTAAAATCCTTGCATTTGCCCAGTAATCTTGCATGTGCATAATACAGCGGGCGGGAGGGAGTTGCATACCTGCAACCCACTAATATTCGCGGAAATTAAAACTAGATATATTGTTTTCATTTTCAAATTTAAAAATACTTCATCTGTGCTTGTCATGGTTCATGAGACACAACAGTTTATAATTGGCGAAAATATCGGCGATTAAAGATAGAAAAAAATAAAACAGTCAACTTGAGAACATCCTCCTTTATTTGAAGTCTGTTAATAAAGCCAAATTTAAAAAAAAGAAACTAGTTGCTTAATATGCCTAGCCTTTTATTACTATGTTGGGGTCGGCTTCCAATCAACTGGATGCAGCTACCAGTATTCTTACATGGAGCGACTACTTTTCTGACTTCCGAGTAACTATACCCAGATACTCGGAGCTCAGAAAAGTAGTCACACGATACTTTTAGGCAAGAGATAAATATGATAAAAGATGTTCAGAATTCAGAAAATCTGACACCAGAATTTTCTGACTTTTGAGCATCCGTAACGACTGTCAAAATCTACAAATGACAGTCGGAGCAACGTACGACTTAGGGTACTTTCCTATGCACGAAGGATCTCAGTATGTAATGTATGGTCACCCATCCACAAGCCTACCTGGGCGAGCGCTGCTTAGCCTTGAAGATGAAATAAAACAAAGGTGAAAAATGTTTTCCTGTTAGATAAAAAGCCTTACAAAACTCTGACAAGAATCTTAAGATGAACTTTACAAGGGGTCTTTAATTATCATAAAAGGACCAACTGGCTTTGTTTTACAGATATTACGTTTAAGGAAAATTTTCCGAAAATGTTATGCTGAAGTCTGCTAATATTTAAACAAGATTCTGATTAATTGTCTTTAATAATGATAAGCTTTTCTAATTTTTTTTCTCGTTTATCTTTATAAACAGATATTTCTGTAATCAAACCAAACTTTTTTGATTTTTATTCAGTTCAACCAACAATTGTTTACAATAGTACATTAGCAGGTTGTTATTTATAAACCTTTTATAATTTTTTTCAATTTCAGTCAGATAAAAACACTTTTATATTCACTATTTTTTAATGTTTGAGTAACTTGGAGTGTGTTATTTACAAGCAGTAAATAAAACACTCCAAATATACAGTTATAACGCTTCCATCAGATATTCTCGATGAGACAATGCGACTACAATAGGGCTGTTTCCTAATTAAAAAAATATGATTCTAATTAGTCCGTCAGTTAGATTATAGAAAAATATTGGACACGTATTTTTTCCTTTATCAAATCTATAAAAAGTGACGAAAATAAAAAGCATCAAAGATCAGGAGTGGGATCGTGTGACGTCACTGCCCGGTAAAAATTGTAGTGCCGTCACACGAGTTTTCAACGCACTGTATCGTGTTCATTTTTTGAGTATGTGAAAAAAGAAAAAATACGTCTCCAATATTTTTTGTAAATCTATCTGACGGACTAATCAGATTTTTTTAGTTAGTTCTACCCTATTCGTCAACGTGTTTTGATACAAATCGTTTCATATGTAGCGCAATTTTAGAACATTTTTAAAAATTATAGAACGTTCTTTGAATACGCGCGTCTTTAGTTCCCTTGCCACGATCAAATCACGCTTTTCAACACAAACACAGCCTCACTGATGGCAAGCCTATATGCAGAAGCCTTTATGCCATTCTGCAGCGTGTAAATAGTCGTCATATTGTCCCCAGCGGCCTCCGGTTAGTTATTTGCCTGTGCGAGCTGTGAGCTGATGCTACTGTGTTGTACTGTGTACCTTGGGCTTTATAGTCGAGTTAGATGTGACGTGTGGAGGCTGACAACGGTTGTATTTCTTTGAGGGATAATTAAATTGCTATACAAAACTAACAACGTCAAGTTTGCGATAAGTAATCGCAGGTACATAATGTAATTTAACTTGCAAATCACCGAGCTGCAGCTGCTGCTGAGATGCTTAGTTTTAGGGTCCTGTACTTCCGTATGAAAATAAGAGACCCTTTTTTTTCTGGATGGGAAATCATCAAATGACTTCTCCCGCTCTGAGCGGAACGGAAGGGAGTGTCAGACTCTCACTGACTAAAACCCATCTGTGTTCCTCCAAGTGCCTTTTGGGTTCCGGGACCGCGGTGACTCTTTCGAACAAATTCCGCAACAAATAAGTGACCCTAATAGGATCTCTAGTGTATTTGCGTGTCCGTCTGTCACAGCGAATTTCTTCCATCACACAGACTCGAGTCAATTCGAGACTGTGTATATTGCTTTGTTCCGTTATTTTGAGCTTTTCATGAAGGTACCGGTTTTAAGAGCACTAATGATAATAGCTCTAAATACAATAGGAATACCTTTGGCGCAAGCATTAGTGCTCTTAAAACGGGTGCTCAAATTGCTAATAATGCTTCCTTGTTATTTCTAACTGGCTAATAAATAATTAATCGTTTCTTTCCTTCAGGTATGTCTTCTTGCACACACTTAGACTTGGATTGGCATAGAATATGTAAGTATTAAGTACAGAACAAAATCTACCTACCTACTTTTACTGTACCGTAATCCGTGCTGTTATCGCTGTGACCAGAATGACCCTCAGGCATTTGTCCAGCCCCTAAGGAATCGGCTTGCCATACATGGTGATCGGACGGGGGGCAATATTGGGAGATATAAAAAAATTCCAAAAAGTGTGGCATTTATCCCGGTTTTACCCTATTTAGCCACGACCGCTAAGAACCTTGAGAGATGACATACAAATACTTATACAAAGTTCTCCAACGTTTTTAGAGCAAACAGCAAAACTAGAACGTAACTCATGTTTATGTCCCCACAAACAGATTCTGGCACGGGTCCTACAGTACACGGGAACACTTTGTCGACTGAAACATCGTCTCCAAACACATAATGGCTCTTTAATATTCCTGTTATTCTCGCCCCGGAAACAAATCGAAAATTCTCTCCAAATAATATAAAAATTTTTGAAGTCGTAAATTGACGGCGAATTGTTTCCAAACGGAATAATAAAATAAACAGCGATTTTAAGTTCCGGGCACGAATCAAAGTAGGTACCGTACAGTCAGACGCACATAATTGACGGAGCCTTTATGTTTATGTCGTAGCAGTTTGGAGTTGACTGTACGAATATACATAGATTCTGTTTCTTGTTTACTGGAACTGGAATTTTATGACTAGTTCAGATGCAAGTTTGTAAGTTCGTGGTTAAATAGTTACTAGGTACTAAAAAGCTATAAAGTTTGGAAACAAAGAATCAATACTTGATAATCTTTTAAATTATGAGGGTTGTTTGGTCTCGGAGTAGTAATTTATGACACTTTTATCAGGGGGAAATAAATCAGGTGTATTTTTGCTAGTCTATACTAATATTATCTCTGGATCTACTGAGCCGATTTTCATAATTATTTAACCAATAGAAAGCTACGTTATTGTGGGGCGTCATAGGCTATATTTTATCCCCGTATTGCCACGGGAACGGGAACAACGCGGGTGAAACCGCGGGGCGGTAATTGTATGAAATATGTTTCATTGTTGTAATAACCATGTAGATATTAAATATGAAAACCTAGAGCAGAAATGTAGGTACGTTACACTTACTTTTCAAATAATTTCCTTTCACGACAACACAAATAAAACGCTTCGTTTGAACAAAAAGAAAGACCGGCTTTTTTCATTTTTTTCATAAAGCTACCTGGAATTGAATCTGCCGTCAGCACGGCACCACTGTGCTGTGCCCACTGATACAAATGCTACACAAATTCAATAACAAGGAAACAGCGGAATTATCTAAGAACAACAGTATGCATTCCTTTTTTTTTTCTTTTCATACAGTTTGTGATACTTGTATTATGTAGGTTTATCTAATAAGCAGCGGCCCGCGGTTTCACCCGCATAGTTCCCGTTCCCGTGGGAATATGGGGATAAAATATAGCCTATGTCACTCGGGGATAGCGTAGCTTCCAAACAGTGAAAGAACTTTTCAAATCGGTTCAGTAATTTCGGAGCCTATTCAATACAAACAAACAAACAAATCTTTACTCTTTATAATAGTAGTATAGATATCTGTGCATCTCATTCATTGTTAACTAAACATTTTTCTGGTACTTATTTCTCCTGTATATAAAGCCCATTCCAGTGTAATGAAATATTTCATATAAATATGATTTTCATGCTGCTGTTACAAGTGTATAAATACATATATATTTTATCCCCGTATTGCCACGGTAACGGGAACAAAGCGGGTGAAACCGCGGGGCACTGCTAGTAGTTTAGTTTATATCACTGTCTCATTGAGTAGAAAAAGTTGTCAATCTCACGAGATTTATTAAAAACTTACGATATTTCCGTTTCCGGTCACTTTAACAGCAGGTCTAGAAAACATAGTGACAACAAAAATATATAAAACTCAGAAAGAAACCGTCTTCCGTCAAACATGTCTTGATATCAGATAGCAATCCAATCCTAAGCCATCGCATGTTTCACGAATATTGGCGACACAACTCTTACTTTCAAATAACGATATAACAGTACACACGTAACGATACTATATACGATAGCAACTGGCGGCCATTTTGTTATCTCCAATCCTAGATCGAATTAGCATAACTTTGTTAGATAGACTAGTTGATAGACTAGCTTCTCGCGGCGTCCTCGCCCATGTGACAGACGAAAATTATCCCAAGGAAACATAGTCCCGGAATAAAAAGTGTATCATGTCCTATTCCAGGAAATGTAGTAATAAAATTGTAATGTTTCATCCATATCCATCCAGTATGTACCTTTGGACATTGATTTTACAGTACAGCCTGGCTCATGCACGGCCCTGTTAAAATAATGATTCGGTTCATGAAAACTTTTGGCCCCATCGACGATTGGTTCTGCGAGCAATGTGCCCTGTACTTAGATTATTAGCTCGTACATATTAATCAAATATTAATCTCAGCTATAAATATAAACACAAAGAAAGAAAAATGGTTCTTTTGTTATCCCTTTAGACTGGAAACAGGCCTTTAAACGGTTAGAAAAAGGCTAGGCAGCTTGTTGGTTATATTGGTAAATATTTTAAAGTAGATTCTTATATAAAAGCGAAATAAATAACGATGTAATCGGTTTAAGTGATGTAATTATAGATCTAATGTGAGCGTATCAAATAGATTAGCTAATGTACAGTTATATTGTGTTTTATGTGCGGATTGCCGAGCTTTTAAAATTAATGATATAATACTTTAAAAACTACACGTGAAATAATCTAGAAGTAAATAAAATGTAACTAAGTAAAAGTAAATAAAATTAGCGGTATCTTGATGCGACGACGCTTTGATCAAAGAATTACTGCTTATACTTTAACGTTTTATCTCGTGTTATCAGTTCCGTAAATTTGATTTTTTTTCCAAAACTAACTATATTATTATATGTATACAGACACAAACACAGTACTCCCTCTTTCACGTACTCAAATCACTTGGCACTTTACTGCGATAGACCTAGTTAAATCGTTCATCAAACTCACGGGCCCATTAATCATGCCAGTAAATGGAGCTGCCATTCCGCTCCCTGTACACCTCAGAGCAATCTCGAATGCACCGTGAGGCTGAGGAACAAGCGACACGAATATCCTTTAACACGCATAACGGTGTCCATTGAATGGATTCAATCTGAGTGTTGACTTGGTGTGATGGACTGAGCAATAAATGACCTCACAAATTTAAAACTGGGATGATATCTATACTAATAATTAAAGCTGAAGAAGCTGAAGAAGCTCGTTTGAACGCGGTAATCTCAGAAACAACTGGTCCGATTTGAAAACTTCATTCAGTGTTAGATAGCCCATTTATCGGGGAATGCTATAGACTATATATCATCACGCTAAGGTCAACAGGAGCGGAGCACCAATGAAGAATGTTGCAGAATCGTCGGGTTAGTAACTATTCCACGCGGACGAAGTCGCGAGCAGAAGCTAGATAGATATGTGTCAACAAGGCTTGAACAGATTTGTTTGATTGGTAAACCTCGCAACACGACACGATGCTATAACGTGCAGGTAGCCTTATTACTCTGGGCCAATAAGTAACTGCCTCTTTTCTGTAAATCAGTCACAAAAATTACTACACTATAAGTATGACGTGGACCAATCAGTGCTCTAGAAAAAGACAATTACAAGTCCAAAATAGGGGATTACCTCGAAATAAGTAATCGGCAATAGGGAAGATGAAATTACAGAATTCATGAACATTTTGTTATTGAAATGATAAAAAAGCATAAAAGAAGGGCCACTGTAATGTTTTAATTGTAGTTAATATTGATTTTTAACAACTATTACGAATTAATATAACGTGAAACGGAACGTAAACAATCAGCGTCTAGTGACGTCACTGCTGTTATGACAACGAAAAGACGAACTTAAATTTTAATACATGACAGTTCTTGATCTCAGGCAGACAGGAGTGACTTCATCATTCATTTTCGCGGGAAAAGAAAATCAGTCAGTTTAAAATCGAAATTTTGGCAATACATTGAAGCGTATTAATTTTTTAATTTTTGTATGGTCTATTTTACACGGAATTCTTTTAAATGAAAGCAAGATGAAAATATTGCATGTTCCCTATTGTTATCGCTGACTGATAGAATCTAGCGGCACGATCGCTTGGTCTCTCTCACACTTTTCTGACGTCACTCACTCTCGCAGACGGGTAGGTAATAAGGTAACGGTCAATCCATTCCTCTATCTGTGGCTGTCGATACATTGGCATCGGTTCGAGTCACGCTCCGCGAGATGTGAGATGAAGCGGCGGCTGTGCTAACTGACAGGTGAGATTGGAACTGGAATAGGTAACGCCAGTTGGGTTCGTTTGTTCAAGATTGTTAGCCTTTTGATTTCCACATCTGCATACGTGTTAAGTGTTTTAGCTGGTTTCAAAAGAAGGTTTACAGTTATTTGGATTTAAGTGGAAGTTCAATCAATACTATGGTAAATGTGGGCGATACAATAAAACGCTTGATCGACCCTGATAATTATATGTGGTTTATTAACCAAAAAAGAAGTTTTACAAAATTAATAGTGTCGCGACAAAAATATGGCGGTTAAGCGCGAGCGCGTTCCAAGTACGAGTATAGTTTGTTGTGTCAAGTTGTCGCCGTTGATTCACGAATGTTGCCATCTTTTGGACGCGTTCATGATAGCTGCGTTCCGGCGTAGACAGTAAAGTCTCGGCCAATTGGCAGGTAAGATTGGAACTGTTTGGAATGAGTAACGTCGGTTCGTTTGATCAAGACTGTTAGCTTTTTGGTTTGCACATCAATAGATGCAGTGCGGTTCTGTATACATATCGTCGTGTAAGCTTAGATGAACTGAACAAGAAGTGAACTGCCTATCCATACAAATAAGATGGAATGAAAGTTCTCTTCGTGCTCACTCCAAATAAGTTTATGCAGTTTTTTTTTGACAGAATAGACGGGCTGGTGGTAAAAGATCTACAGAAATTGTACTCCAGGCGGAAATAGAGTCAATAACGGGGTACATTCCGTTGTTAAGAAAGCAAATTTTATTTTTTGGCACATTCAGATACACATAATGTAGGCACAAATAAAAGGATACATAATTTTAAAACAACAACATTGTGTGATCCGCGGCTGCGCCAAATAGCTCCAGTTCAGCAAAATGCCAGACAACTAGGAGCTGCCTGACGCTGGTTTTCAACGACGCTGGTTTACATTACCAGTGGCCAGCGATGCGGAGGAATTTTTCGACGCCATCTTTTGACTACTTTTATTTCATGTTTGTTAAGTATTTGTTTATAAATCATGTGTCATCAATTCATCATTCAAAGTGATTGTGTTGGCCTTCTAACTTGCCGTACCTATTTTCATCACCCGTAGTGAAACTGCGTCAGTTTGCCCAGAACTTCACTGTCGCTCACTCAAAACTCCAATAGCTTACAAGTGGTAAATCAACCAGAACTGACCCATTTCGTAGTTGTCTGAAACTCCTGAACTATGAAATGTGATTTCAGTTAAATTGCTTCCGGCTTAACTAACGTAGGTATATGTCGGTCAAGTGGGAATCGGGGCTGATACTGAATTTATTCGGGCATTTTTTTTAAAGCGACTGGCGGAATGTGGGCCAGTTATTTATTCACAAGTTGCCGCGCGCGGCCCCGCCCGTGTGAATGCCGAAAATTATCCCAAGGGAACATACTCTCGGAATACAAAGTATCCTATGTGTGATCTGAAGTTTTTTTGGAAAGTAAATCCAATTTTCGTTTCATACTTTCATGGGCCTAAGCCCATCAAAATGAAAAAAATAGAGTATTATGTTCAGTTCAATTATGGCACTTATAAAAACATATAAAAGTAAATGAATTTAAAAAATGAGAAAGTAAATTCCAACAATCCTGTGGGGTATCATTGGATAGCTCTTTCAAAATGAAGTAAAGGTTCCTGAAAAAGTTTTTTTTTAATATAAGGCAATAGTTTTTGAGATATCCCCTCTAACTTTTAAACTATGAAGTCGAAAATTCAAAAAAAAAAAAAATGTGCAAATAGAACTCCACAGACACTTCCAGTGAAAATTGTTTTGAACATCACAGCTTATATACACTTTTAAAAACATATAAAAGTAAATGAACTTCCCTGCTTAATACATGGATTCTGCATTGAGGTCGTGATCAAGCATCCTTTGAGTAGCTGATAAAATGGGCCTGGTCGTGATCAAGCATCCTTTGAGTAGCTGATAAAATGGGCCTGGTCGTGATCAAGCATCCTTTGAGTGGCTGATAAAATGGGCCTGGTCGTGATCAAGCATCCTTTGAGTGGCTGATAAAATGGGCCTGGTCGTGATCAAGCATCCTTTGAGTGGCTGATAAAATGGGCCTGGTCGTGATCAAGCATCCTTTGAGTGGCTGATAAAATGGGCCTGGTCGTGATCAAGCATCCTTTGAGTAGCTGATAAAATAGGGCTTTCATTGTGGATCGAGGTGTTACCCTTGGGCTCGCATTCGAGGGTATTCTGTGAGCTGCTCATAAATTTCCACCAGCTCACTTCGATTTTTCTCGAAAGAGCCATCGCGGCCTTGGAACGCAAATGGCATTAGGAGGAACACGGATAGGTTTTAGTCATTAAGAGTCTGATACTCCCGTCCACTCCGCTTTGAGCGGAAGAAGTCAATTGATAATTTACCATCTATCTAAATATATATAACTCAAAAGTGACTGACTGACTGACATAGTGATCTATCAACGCACAGCCCAAACCATTGAACGGATCGGGCTGAATTTGGCATGCAGGTAGATGTTATGACGTAGGCATCCGCTAAGAAAGGATTTTGATTAATTCTACCCCCAAGGGGATAAAATAGGGGTTTAAACTTTGTATGAAACTTTGTCAATTTTAAACCGATCCGGCTGAGAGTTTCAAAATCGGGGGTAAAGTAACTATTCCACGCGGACGTAGTCGCGGGCAGAAGCTAGTACTATAATAAAAAGGAAAGATTTGTATTTACGTATGTAACGAATAAACTCAAAAACTGCTGGATCGATTTCAAAAATTCTTTCACCATTAGAAAGCTACTTTCACCCAGAGTAACTTAGGCTGTATCATTATCCCCGTATTGTCACGGGAACGGGAACAACGCGGGTGATACCGCGGGGCGCTGCTAGTTTTAAATAAATGTACGGCATTTTAAATCCAATAGAATATTACTTAATTTTCTTGTTGACTACGTTTACTTTCCAGACATCAGTGTAAATCGTGAGTGTATAAAGTCTCTTCCGATACCTACACGTATAAATCAAGCTTGATTGCTGTAACGTAACGTAACCGGTAATCATGATGCATTGCATGCTAATTACTATAGCTAATCGATTCTTTAAAAAACTAAGATGTAAATAATGATTAAAAAAACACACTGAATTATACAGCTAGACTTTTGATACGATTAAGATAATCAGCTACATTGCTAGCTTTGCTTATTGGCTAATAGGGATGTATCCTGAGGAATAAAAATATAGTAAAGATGTCAGGAATAGCATAACACGTCATATAAAAAAAAATCGCATCGATATTGGAACTTTGTTGCCTAAGTACACTAATTTTCAGTATGGGCCCACTGTGCGTCGTGGTAGAAATCGTAGCACAAAGTGACGTCACACGAGTTTACAACGCACTGTATCGTCTTCGTTTTTTGTTTACGTGAAAAAAAAATCGTGTCCAACATTTTTTGGAAATCTATCTGACGGACTAATTAGATTCAACTACCCTGACATCAAACTGATACGACGCTCCCCATAGAAAAATAAAATGTAGTACAGTAATACTTGTTTAATATAGCTATGGTGGTCCCGATCAGACTGACCACTACTGAAATAGGATAAAATAGTTCATTATGTAAATAATGAACTATTTTAACAGAAAGTACGAAATTATCCTTATACTCGTACTACGAGTATCTTAACTAAGGCATGCAAACAAAGCTATGATAATAAAGACTAATTCAACATATATGATTAACGCATTTAATCAAATCGATACAAATTAACCATGTCAAGATGGAATCTAATAAATCATTTTAAATAAACAATACAGCTGCAGTAAATTTGAAATAACCAGTGTTCTAAATACTTTGAAATCCAACGACGCACTGAACATAAGGCACAAGTCTCAGTACCTAGTAAAGATGTACTGTCAACTGAGCACGAGTATTATGTTCGGTTCCGAACGAATACCATTTTTATTAATGTGACTTTCAACCATAGAGCTCAGCAGTTCCGGAGAAAAAGCTTGACTGATAATTTTTTATCTGTTTTCGAAATCGATTCTCATCAATTTTATTTTGTAGCTTGCTCTAGAGACAATAAAACTCAGAGTTCAAGGAAAATAAACTAAGTTATTACTTTTACATAACACTGACGTAGGCATTTTGCCAAAATCTCACCAAAGATATGATTGCCCCATAAACAAACTTACAAGCGTATCTAACAGGCGTACAAAAACTGTTTATTATTGCAATAAATAGTGTTTATTAGACCTTAGTCGTTATGTGAGTTTTTGATGAGTACTTCCGATTTTTGAAGAGGTTAAATCGGGCTTAGTGTTGAAATGTTACGTAAATATAAGCGAAAAAATGTTACTGCCGTACAGTTATTTTACTACTGTAACACTGTCCAAATGTATCCTATCCAGTAAGTATAAAAGGTTTCATTGTTTCAGCAAAAAGTCGTCCATTTCTGGACTTAGGCCTCGCCCAAGCGTTGCCACATCGATCGATCCTCTGATTTTCGCGTACAAAGTCATATTAATTTTCTTAAGACTGGACCAAAGAGTCTCAGGTTTTTAATGAATGGGAAATCATCAAATTACTTCTTCCGCTGTGGGTGAAGCGTAAGGGAGCGTCAGACTCTTACTGACTAAAGCCCACCCGTGTTCCTCCTAATGCCCTTTGCGTTCCAGGGCCGCGGTGACTCATTCGAACAAAATCCGCAAAAAAGGTGTACCTTAACAACCACGTTTCGCCAGTTATACTTGTGTATTAAAGTTGGAATGGAAAACAAGCTTTCATCCATCGCCCAAGACAATATTTGCTTGACAAGGAAAGTAGCTACCTAAGGAACGCAGCTAAATGAACTGTAAATGAGACTGACTTCTAAGTTTGTTTTGTTGTTTCTTAGGACAATCAGCTTGAAAACACCGGCCTCATCTAGTTTAATACCAAGTTAAATGGAATAATTTCGGAACTCGGTGTTTTTGGGTTGTTTCTTCGTGTTTTAACAACGACTTCCGAAATTGGAAGTTATTTTATACTTACTTCACTTTTCTTTGGTCAACGAATCAGCATTGCCATTCAACGTGGCAATGCGGCCAGTGTTCTGGGCACTTTTTCCGTTGACAGCGATGTGGACGAATTTTTCGATGCCCTATGAGTCTTTTCTCCTTTTTACTCCACTTGTACATGTATATATATATTCTATATTATATCTTCTTTAGTTGTATTTTGTTAATATATAGTTTTTAATAATAAATCTTCGACGAATAAATAATTTTATACTTTTTTTTTTGTTCAGTAGTCGGTTGTTTTTTTTTAAGTTTTTATTTTTAACTTTTTAATGGTACACCTCCCCCCCTTGCACCACCTAAACGTACCAATCACATTGGTGTAAACAAACATGCGATTTCAGCTATCGAAAGACTTGCTATCATTTATAGAAGAGTTCCGTTTCCTGTCTTCTCTGTTCTTCATCAGATTTTCACCAAACTAGTAAGGGACTACCTTGAAATACTAAGAATCTCTTCCAAACCATCGCATACAATTTTATTTTTTCACTTTACATCGACAAAAGTAAATAAGAACATCATCAATGTAGCCGACGCCACGCATTATTAGGGATAACTCAAATACTAGTCGTCAGATCTCAATCAAATTTAAATGGGACCACACGACAAGCACCAGCTTTCGAATACAAAAATCATCAAAATCGGGACACCCCTGGACACCCATTACAAAGTTATGAGAAAACACAAAAAAAATAAGTCGAAACACCTCCTCCTTTTTTGGAAGTCGGTTAAAAAGACGTGTCCACGTTTAACGTATTTACAAAATAAATATATTAATTATCATTCTACACCAACTCGAATAAAGGAAAATCATTACTGTTACGCGAACAATAATTCCAATAAAACTTCAATTTCGTAACTAAACTTAACACATACGATTATAAATGCGTTATCGTAAATAAAATTTTACAACACGAGTGCGTAACGGACCCGGAACCCATGCGATTATGGCATCATTACGTGTGAGTCCTTTTGTGACCATAATGCGATGTATCCTCGCTTATTTGGAGATGTATTGTGACTCCTATTTGGGTTTGAAACAATTACAACATTGTATATCATTTAGTGCTTGCGTAGACTTTAAATCGGGTGTTTTGGGTCTACATTGTTTAAGCTCGGTTTCTGCTACGATAACTGTCGCAGAATTAAGCTATGTGTACATCACGAAAGAACGTCATCTGTCTAACCTTTGCCCAACTGTATTGGAGTTAGCTCCCAGTCAAACTGGATTCCGCTGAATACCGGTATTTAACGTGGAGCGGCTGCCTACCAGACCTCCAACAACCCATTAACTGGGTAACACGGTACTTCTTGGCAAGACTGGTGTCAGATTTTCTGGTTTCTTACAATCCGTAACGACTGCCAAAGATCTAAGGCTTAAGGAACGTGCATTCCGAGGTGCATATCGATATGTTAAGATGGTCACCCATCCACGTACCGACCTAGGCAAGCGTCAGGCTATCGAATTGTGCGACGGGTGTTTTCTACCTACGATCTCCTAGCTCATAGTCTGCTGAATCAGAAAACATCGTGACCATAGGATCATCAGTAAACTTTGACTCATCGATAATTTATTTCCTGAAATTCCAGGGAAGTTGGGAATAAACCAACATAACCTAAGTTATGTAAAGAACTTTCGTATCTAAATGTGCGGGCCTTACTCCAGGCAAAGGGTATCTTGGGGTGAATTTTACTTTCTTAAGGGTATTCATACTGAAAGTTGCTGTTGTACTCTGCTCGAGTAAGATCCATTAGTAAGCAAATAATTTAATTTGTTACCTACTAATGGAATTAGTTTTAGAAGATTTTGACGAAGTTTTCCTGATTTTGAATAGTCTCTTTTTGCAACCTACCTGAACATTAACCCATTAAATGTGTTTATTACCAGCTCTTAAGCAGCCGATATTCGGGCTGGCGAAAGTTTTATTGTGTTTTCCATCTGGCATTTATCAATACCTATCAGGAATCTGACAAACTGTTGGAAGGTATGGTGATCGTTCGGCAGCTAAATGGGGAGACCACATCGCGGCTAGAACATGGATGAGCGTGGCACAGGAGCGTGAGGATGTGGACAGGAAATGAAAGGCCTTTTTTTTTTGGAAGGGAAATCATCAAATGACTTCTCCCGCTCTGGGCGGAGCGGAAGGGAGTGTCAGACTCTTACTGACTAAAACCCACCCGTGATCCTTCTTGTGCCCTTTGCGTTCCAGGGCTGCGGAGAGTCTTTCGATCAAATTCCGCAACAAATAAGTGAACAAGGAAATGAAAGGTCTATGGTCAGCTGTGGGTGAAGAATATAATGGTACTTGGGGTCCTATTAAATGGGTCTAAAACATGATTGGTGGGATATTGGTGCACCTATTCGAGGGGTCAAGATTCGCCTCTGCCTTTCTCTTTTGGAATAGAAGCATAATGTTATCTTGTTTGTAAATGTAAATACTTCCTCAAAGAATACTTTTTCCAACCGATTTCCACATTCCCTGTAACCAGAATTTCCATAGAAATATGAATTATTAAAATTGCTGCCTTTAATAGTGCTTTTTGATTTAAATCAACCCCTAACGATTGCCAATTAGCCCTACGATTAATTATAATTAATACAAACCAAGACTCTTTTAATGAGGGATGTTACGGATATGATATTTCGGATCTAGAAACGGATCCGGATATAGAAATAATATCATAATGGATTCGGATACTTTGGATTTTGGGTTATTATATAATCGTTTCGGATAGATTTGGTTACGGGTATTCGATAGATTTCTAATAAACAAACATGTAAGATGCAATTAATGATACATTCGGCTCTGCCGGGCAGAAAACCTTTCATAACGTATTTCATTTGGACTCCAACCTCACTAAATGATCCGAAACTAATATATCGGATCCAGTTACGGAGTTCCTTAACATCCCTAGTTTTAATTGCCTTTCAAATTGGGCTAAGTAAGGCTAAATAACTCATTACCAACGGTATCATAATTCGTGGTGGCTTCATTTGAAGGATTTTGCTTTGGTCTGTGAAAATTTCTCCTCATTTTGGAAGACTAATGAGTCTGGAGTATTCTTTTTTATGTTTTACTGTAGTTACGAGTTTGTTAGTTTTTATACAGCATGTTTGCTTTGATTAAATATATTCTACGCTCATTAGCTCGTTCCTGTGGTGTGTTTATCTTTTTAAAATGTGTTTTTAATCAACGTTTACTGCATGGTTTTATTTAGTATCTTACTAGGTATATGGTGTACGACGAAATATATTGATTTTCTGCTGATGTAAACTAGGCAAACTACTGATTTTTTCTGCATTCGCCCATCTTTCGGCCCCAATAAATAAGGATTCTTTTAAAAAATGAGGCGAATGGTGGAACAATTTTTTTTTTTGTGGGATGTGGGTCAGTAAGGGAATAATCTTTGATTACTGATAGAACGCTAGTTATGGCTGAGTATTGTTTGTATCTTGTGGTATAGGTGTCAAGACGCGGAATAAGGCTATTTGCCTACAACATAGATTTGTCTCTATCACATTGTGCATTTGGGGAAGGCTGTAACAATTCCTAAAACCTTTGGGAACCCTCATAACCCTCCATTATATACGAGTACCATCTGCAAACACAGTTGGGTTACAAGCCAAAACTACCCTTTTGCATGAAAACGATTTGTTTCGTAATATCCACAACAATAAGTATTAGTTATATTCGGAAAACGTATCCAAAGAATTACTTTTCCGGGCATGTTTGTTCGATTTGTCACAGGCACGAACGATAAAGGGGAAGAAAGATGAGTGAAATGTGATCATATTTCTGATAGGCACCGACATCTTTATCGTTTCCATAGACTGTCGCATTGACACGATATATTGGAAATAAGTTATTTGTATTGTATCGGTAAAAATATTTGTGGAGTGTGAAGAAACAATTGACGTTGCGGAATTTGTTCGAAAGAGTCACCGCGGCCCTGGAACGCAAAGGGCAAATGGAGGATCACGGATGGGTTTTAGTCAGTAAGAGTCTGACACTCCCTTCCGCTCCGCCCAGAGCGGGAGAAGTCATTTGATGATTTCCCATCCAAAAAAAAAGACTGCCGCATTGACACGATATATTGGAAATAAGTTAATTGTATAAACCGTTTGTGTAAGCCGTTGGTCCCGGCTGTCATTTGGAGATATTTGGCAGTCGTTACGGATTGTCAGAAGCCAGAAAATCTGACACCAGTCTTGCCAAGAAGTACCGTGTTCCCCAGTTAATGGGTTGTGGAGGTCTGGTAGGCAGCCGCTTCACGTAAAATACTGGTATTCAGCTGAATCCGGCTTGACTGGGAGCCGACCCCAATGTAGTTGGGAAAGGCTAGGTAGATGATGATGAAGTTATTTGTATTGTATCGGTATCAAATATTTGTGGAGTGTGAAGAAACAATTGAAAGGTCTACTCGTTCAGCCTTCTTTTTAATGGACTTCCAATAAAGGAGGAGGTTCTCAATTCGACTGTTTCATGTTTTTTTTTTTTGTGTTTTACCCCATTACTTTGTACTGGGTATTCCGATTTTGATGGTTCTTTTTGTTTTCGAAAGCTGGTGCTTGTCATGTGGTCTCATTTAAATTTGGTTGAAATCTGACCAGTAGTATTTGAGTTATCCCTAATAATGCGTGGCTTAGGGTACATTGAAGATGTTCTCATTCGATCTTGTCGATATAAAATGAAACAATTAAAATTGTATACCATGGTGGCTGAAATCGTATGTTTGTTTATTTTTTACACCAATATGGCACTAAAAACACCAACAAAAAAGTATAAAATAACTTTAATTTCGGAAGTCAGTGTTCAAAATATGAAGAAACAACAAAAACATCGAATTTTACAAAGTTATGAAGTACCACACACAAAAAAAAAACAGTCGATTTGAGAACCTCCTCCGTTTTTGGAAGTCGGTTAAAAAGGCTAGCCTTCCTCTTACGAATCACGGGAATAAAGCGTCTGAAAAGCTACTTATTTGTCCGAAGTCGAGTCAGAAACACAAGAAGATATACAATAGATACTGATGAGGCTGCGGCCACAATAGACTTTAAGAGATCAAGAAAAATTGTAAACGCTTCTTAGTCAAATAATTGCGGAAGCATTTATTCCGTGCGTTTCCACAGAGATGTTTTCCATGATTCCTTCTCCGCTGTTCACAGATTCCACTCACGAATGTACCGAGTTTTCTAGGGTGAGAACCGACCTCTAACTGGAGATATTGTCTTTGTGTCTGAGGCAGCTCGACAAATCGTGGTATTTCTTTGCGACTCAAAGCTTGTTTGATTTACCGGGAAAATGTTGGGTCATTTTATTTCAACGGTGTTGGACGATAAATAAAGACGTCTTTCGTCCTCAGATTTTCTTCGAAAGATTTTTATTAACATGAAGAATTCTTTTCACTGAGATTTCATTTGTTTTATAAAACATGTTTTGAATGTTATATCGGATAGCGTGGAGCGTGTTTAATTTCTCAGTATGGAAATTAAATTTTGGGGAATTTTTCATTCCAAGATTGAGATAATACTTTCTTCAGTAATATAAGTGATATGCCAAAGTCTAAAAAGTACAATAGTGGACTGAAAATGTGGTTTAGTATTCAGAAGCTCAGTTTTTTGATGTCATATCGATACTGGAAATTTGAATTAACGTAAGAGCAG
This sequence comes from Hecatera dysodea, assembly GCA_905332915.2. Lineage (NCBI taxonomy): Eukaryota > Metazoa > Arthropoda > Insecta > Lepidoptera > Noctuidae > Hecatera > Hecatera dysodea. Next base: position 20,398,560 of record HG995288.1, on the reverse strand, counting down.
AGACGATATGTATCTTTGGCATTTAAAATAAATGTGCCCTATGCCAACAGTCATAAGGAACATTTCGGCTTTTTGGTTAAATGTCCCTTACGTTAATTGATACTTCTGGTATGGATATTGAAGTTAGGAGGATTTTAGTTTATTTTTAGGTTAAGTATATATAGTTAAATTTTAATGTTTAGGATTCAGAAATAATATTAATCATAGACAGTTCTCTTTTATGAATAAATCTAGATAGGAACCATTCCTTGCCTCTATTGAGGCACTATTCGTTCAGCTTTCTCTTCAAGCGATTTATCAATCTATATTTATTGCTTAGGTCGATATCTGGACGTAATTATTGTTATATCTGGCTCTGGATAAATCGTGGGATATTTGAACGGATATCGGATGATAAGATCTGTGTGATTTATTTAAATTACTGTATCGATTAATCAAAAAGAATATATATCAGAGATCAAGCTTGATTGAATCGCGCTGCGATGTTTGGTCGTTCTCTCTTGAAAGCGGATTGGTACGAATTCGTGGGTTCCAGTGGTGCTAATCTTTAAAAATGTCACTGTGAAAACCTAGGTTTAGTAATCCGTCAACTTGTAGACTTTTTTATGGATGGGAAGTCATCAAATTACTTAATTCGGGGCGGAGCGCAAGGGACTGCCAAACTCGTACTTACTAAAACCCATCAGTGTTCCTCCTAGTGCTTTTTGCGTTCGAACAAATTCTGCAACCCTGGCAGGCACTGGCTCTAGTGGGCTCCGTCTTCTATACTGACATTTCTTTGAAGGGTGCGTGGAAAAGAACGCTATGTCGAGCCTACGGTAGCCGGGAATCGCCCCGCGACTTCCAACGCCCGGGGCGTCTTCTTCCGTTGCGGCGGCTGGGGCGCGTTTGCCTCTCGCTCACGTGGTCCGCCTCCTCCTTCCAAGATAGACAGCCTAGCCTGCCTGTTCCCAACTATGTTGGGATCGGCTGCCAATCTGAACGGATGCATCTGATTATCAGTATTTTTACATGGAGCAACCGCCTGTCTGACCTTATCAACCCAGTAACTGGGAAATACGATACTCATTGGAAAGATTGGTGGGATATTTGCCTTTTTATTTCAGTTTCTTTAAAATGTATTATTTGACAATTTATGTACACACATTGAACAAGAAACAGATAAAAAGGGAAAGAAAAATAGGTACAAAGATGATGTTTGTGGTCATTGATTCATTCTAAAGTGTTTGCGTAAACGCTTTGCCTTTTAAAGAAACAAGTAAGAAAAACGTTTATTTGGGGCTCTACTACTTGGCAAAACACAGACAAAACGATTTGGTACAATTTGGCTCAAGAAAGACAAAAAGACATTAAAACTAAGAGCTAGTAAAAAATAAACGTAAAAATATATACAGGGTTATCTATAAACCAGCAACAACCTCTTATGAGGTCATTATACTCATCATTTTGAGCAACTTTTACTGTGGGACCAAACCCGAAATCGCGAAAAAATAATCAGCTGTATTTTGATTAGTTATACGCCGTAGGGAACGGCTGATATTTTTTTTCGGTTTGGTCCCATAGTAAAAGTTGTTCATAATGATGAGTACAATGACCCCTTAAGAGGTTGTTGGTGTTTTTAACCGACTTCTAAAAAGGAGGAGGTTCTCAATTCGGATGTTTGTATGTTTTTTTTTTTTTTTTTTTTTTTTGTTTGTTCGCGCATAACTCCGTCGCTTGCCAACCGATTTGAAAAATTCTTTTTTTGTTGGAAAGGGTATACTTCCTAAATGGTCCCATGAAAATTTTATCGAAATCGAACAAGCGGTTTTTGAAAAATCTAAAAAAATATCTACACTGTCTACATTGACGACCTTTTAGTTTACTCTGCATTGGAGCAGTGCGTTTTTTTTACACTAATGTAATAGTTTCGTTTAGGTGGGGGGGAGGGGAGGGGGTTAAGGTACCACTAAAAAGTGAAAAATAAAAAACTTTTTACAAAAAAAATACAACCGACTTTTCCACAAAAAATCAAAAAAGTACAAAATAACTTTAATTTCGGAAGTCGGTGTTCAAAAAATGAAAAAGGAACCACAAACACCGAGTTCCGAAATTAAGGTTATTTTGTACTTTTTTGATTTTTTGTGGAAAAGTCGGTTGTATTTTTTTTGTAAAAAGTTTTTTACAAATAACCCTGTATATCACAAAATATCATATCGGCAGCAAACTATTCATCTGTACAGCAACTGATAAATGATATTTATTTTGTAAGTAGGTTAAACTGTCAACAATATCACTTTCCTGAATTCTCTTATTGTTGAAATGTCGGGAATTGTTTTCATTTGAAATGGCATGAACAGTATCAGTTTCAAAGAGGCCTGCATTCAGCAGAATTTAATATTTTCCAACATTTACGAGAAACTTGTAAGTAGGTACATTGGTTGCAACTGGGTCGTATCGCGGTCTATTTATCAACTTTTTCATTAAGTATCGTCGTTTCAAGGACTTTGTGAATGCAACAAAGAACGAAGCTTTATATGTACTTGCTTTTAGAATTAATAAATAACTTATTTTTAGATTTAATTGATATGATTGGGATTTTATCTCTGTTTAGTATAGTTATGCAATGCTCCGTGCCTCGGATAGCACGTTAAAGATCTTTGGCAGTAGGTACTTACGGATTGTCAGAAGCCAGTAAATCTGACTCCAGTCTTGCCAAGAAGTATCGTGTTACCCAGTTAATCGGTTGTGGAGGTCTGGTAGACAGCCGCTCCACGTTAAATACTGGTATTCAGCTTAATCCGGTTTGACTAGAAGCCGACCGACGAAAAGGCTAGGCAGATGATGCTGAGTATAGGTTACGCAATATGCTTGCACTGAACTTCACGCGAAAATCGTAATTAGATTATGGAAAAAAAAATCTATGTACTTAATTTTTTCACTGTCGATTCAGCTATGTTTCAATGTGTCTTGATTCTTAAAAACCTATTATGGTAACCAAGCTGACCTAAATAATAATAATGAAATTAATATTGATTTATTTAATATACTTCTCCCGAACCGAATCTATACTAATATTGTAAAGAGGAAAGGTTTTATTGTTAGTACCGAATAAGCTCCAAAACTTCTGGCCCGATTGTAATCATTCTTTCTCTAATGGAAAGCTACATGATTTACTTTATCCCCGTATTGCTACGGGAACGGGAACTACGTGAGTGAAACCGCGGGGCGCTGCTAGTACATAATATATAGATAGATTTAGATTTATGTCGAATTTCTGAACTATGAATTTATAGCCAGCTGACAAAATGTGGCGTTAAAGTAGGGTTTGAATCGTTCCTAACTCGAGATACTCAATTCAGAAACGGGCCCATATTTAATAACGTACATTGAGTGACATATGGCATACTAGCTGACCCGCGCGACTTCGTCTGCGTTACATAAGAGAGAAAACAAAAACGTTTATGCAACATTTTTCATTGGTGCTCTGCTCCAATTAATCTCAGCGATGACATATAGGCTATAGCCTTCCTCGATAAATGGGCTATCTAAAACTGTAAGAATTATCCAAATCGGACCATTAGTTCTTGAGATTAGCGCGTTCAAGCAAACAAACTCTTCAGCTATATATATTAGTATAGATTTACGCCGAATTTCGGAACTAAGACTTTAAAGCCAGCTGTCAAAATTTGGCGTTAAAGTTGGGTTTGAAAAGTTCTTAACTCGAGAAAATTCAATTTAGAAACTGGACCATACTACTTTTTAACTTATGTTAATTGACATAATTATTCCAGCAGGTAACTTTTGACTAAATATTTTCCCCAGTAGATAGTTTTGTTTGTGACAAACGAACCTCTTATTTTACTTAGAGGCCGTTCAACTATTACGTAAGCTGAATTTTTGACAATTTTGACCTCCCACTCCCCCTCGTCAGTACAGGGGGGGGGGTAAGGGCCTTGCTTACTTACCCCATGCTTACTTAAACATATTTATATGTATACTGTTATTGAATTTGTTCTGTTTTCCTTATTGGTTCATGAAGCAGCAGTTAGTAAGTCTAGAAATAAGGAATTAAGTTCGCTATTAGGGCGTTGATAGCCCAGTGAGTAAGACCACCCGGTTTGGCAAATCTGGAAAAATAATTAAATCAACATTGCTGACGTAATCACATCTTGGACCCATCCTCCTTTTAGTGCTTACGTAATACTGGAATGGCCCCTTAGCACTCACTGAATCACAAAAGAACAAACTAATTAGCTCTTACCGAGTCTTATTCTATTAATTAAGTGGATTCGTTTAACATAAAAGCTTTGTTTAGAGAGATTTCATTTCCGTAGCTATTCTGTGACGTGTCTCCCTGGACACAAAGTGAGGGTAGTTTACAATGGACATAGCTTTGTTTTTTGTTCCTATCAGGCCACTTGGAATTTTGCAGGAAATATAATATCCTCGTGACTGGAAATACTTGAATAAGGTAGTTGACGAAAAAAATCTAATAAGTCTGTCAGATAGATTGCCAAAAATATTGGACACGCATTTTTTTTATTTTGCGCGTAAATAAAAACGAGGACGATACAGGTCGTTGAACACTCGTGTGACGTCACTACTCGCTACAATTTGTGCCACGACGAGACGGCACAATATCCCACTCCTGATCTTTGATGTTTTTTTTATCTTCGTCAATTTTTATGTATTCGATAAAGTAAAAATTTCATGTCGAATATTTGTCGATAATCTAATTGATAATCAGGGGACATCCCTATTATGTTTGGATTTAATTTATAATGAGGAACTTAATTGAATTTCCAATAGATTGAGTTTTAGTAATTTCATTATTAAATTAGAATTAACAGCTGTGTTCTAAGCATTTTTGATTGCCTCAGACTCGGTCATCCGCAATGAAACTGTCAGTGACCTATATATAGCTTGTAGTTTATTGTTATTAATTAATACTCTGAAGTTTTTTTCGTTGTCATGGCGAATGTTTTAAATAAACACATTTTTTTTTTTTCATAAAAAGCTACGAACGTTATTTATTAAGTCATACTGTAGTATATTTAGTATCAGCATTAACCCGAGCTAGTCTGCACTAATATTATAAAGATTTGATTGTTTGTTTGCATTGAATAGACTCCGAAACTACTTGACTGATTTGAAAAATTCTTTCACTGTTGGGAAGCTACACTATCTCCGGTGAATATAGGCTATAATATATACCCATATTCCCACGGGAACGAAAACTACGTACTTTCCGTTCCCGTGGGAACATGGGGAACGTGGGAGTATGGGGCGCCCCGCGGTTTCACCCACGTGGGTGAAACCGCGATGCTAGTAATTTATAAAAGGTGTGCAGAGCATAAACGAATCGGCGTACCAAACTACAAGTTCACCGTATTGTTTGTCACACATTTGTGACATTGGGGTATAGTGTAAGCGTTCGATTGTCACATGTGTGACACCGGCGTTCGAAATGTTAAAGGTTAAAAATAAAAGTACTTACTGATCTGCCTAACTATGGCATCATACCAATATTAGGCCTTACTCTCTTAAAAGTCTGGGATTCCCGATACGTCACTCTCGACCCCTATTTTCCACGCAGCCCCTGTCACATGACGCTTATACGAAATATTGACAGAATATCGTTATTTTCATAGACAAATAACAATGATTGACATCTGAGAATAGTACTATGCAGGGTTATTTGTAAAACACCAGTAAAAGTTGTTCATAATGATGAGTTACAATGACCTCTTAAAAGGTTGTTGGTGTTTTACAAATAACCCGAAAAAACGAGAATATATTTAACTTGATAAAAAATGGATTTAATTTAAAAACAAGCCGTCATTTGACCTACTCAATTAAGTAAATCAAACATGAAAATAAAATAAAATATTCATAAAAATAAATTATTTTTGTCGTTAGAGTAAATCAAAAGCAAATCAGAAAACATCTGTGAAAATAAAAACGAATTTAATGTACGACATTATTTTTATTCTGTGGCATTAGTCCCAGTCCACATAGTAATAAGAGAACTTATTACTCCGCGGCGTGCTAATCAAACGGTATTGTGTTTATTCTAAGCCAGTTTTTCCCAAACTGGTGCACCGGGACCCCGCAGGGTTTACACAGAACTGCAGGCTCTTTGCCTATGACAAGGAAAAGTAGAAAAAGAGATGCATAAAAGGCAAATAACCAGGAGTTTCCACGAGACCGAATCCCATTTATGCAGGTCGACACTATTAGTTATTTAAACTTAGCCTGACAGTTTTGTCGACCTAAGGGCCGATTTATCAATCGTAATATAACTTTTACCTGGAGGATAAATGTTTGTTTGTCTATCTAAACAACAGATGTGAAACGTTGATATTTATTCGTCAATTAAAAGTTATATGAACATTGAAAACTCAGCCTTCAAACAGCGAATATATGAGTCTACCCCACGATTGCTACCTACTGCATTGGCGTTCGAAAAAGTATAAAATGCCAAGACACAAGCCAAAAAAGTTTGAGAATATCTGTTCTTAGCAAACGTAATGCGAATGACATGCTAAATGGATATTAACAAGAAAATAAGAAAAAAAAATACTCCGTTCTTTTCAATTAAGTGTGCTGTGTTCACCCACGATTCGCTCTATTGAACAGAAAATTAAATAGTGCTTCAAATTCCAGTCTGTAGTTAATTGAATATTTAAATATTACTTCTGTACTGATGTTAGCTTTCTTTTTTCAACGTCTTTTTTGAAAGACTATTGTCGTTTACACTGCGGTGCTTTAGCAAAGATTGGTTTTAAACAAATAATTATCTACACATTATCTTTATAGAAGGAAAGATTTGATTGTTGTTTTGTTTGTTTGCATTGAATAAGCTCCGAAACTACTTGACCGATTTGAAAATTTTTTTCACTGTTGGGAAGCCACACTATCTCCGGTGAACATAGACTATATTATATCCCTATATTCCCACGGGAACGGGAACTACGCGAGTGAAACCGCGAGGCGATGCTAGTTTTACATAAGTTCTTTTTAATTGTAGCTGTTCTTATTGTCACGTCTCCGGTCAGTATTTATTTAAGTCTTCCTTGACTATTTGTTCTTAATTCACAACTTTCTAACGTACTCCATCGCGTTAACGTAAACGTGCGGTTAACTCAAATTATATAGAAAAAAAGTTTAGTTATAAATTTGCGTTTACCCTAATGCGATCGAATACGTTAAAAAACTCGCTCTAGGGCCATTTTTCAGCAAAATTAAAAAAAAATTTCAAACTTCAAAAGTCATTTATTCAAACTAGGCTGATAGACAGCACTTTTTGAACGTCAAATTTTACATAAAGACAGTCCCCCAAAACGCCCACCCGTCACCACTTCCTAGTGTTTTAGCTGGGAAGAAGAAGAGGCGCAACAAACTCCCCAGCAACACATCTGTCTGTTGCGTTTTAAGAACTTGAATTTATACAATAGTATGCAAAGTCATTGATACATGACAAAGGTAGAAAAAAGCCTTCTTAGAAAGAAGCCTTCACTGAAATACCCGAAAGAAGCCTTCACTGAAATACCCCAAAGATTTAGGTATCAGGAAACAGGGAGATCCCTTTCCATAGCTGTACACACAAAGTATTCCCAAAACATATTAGTATTTCAAATTGCGTATGTTCCAGAGATATGTTTTCCTATGTAGGCATAGAACCATTAACATAACTATAATTACCAAGGAATCATTCCACAATGGAAGAAAAGAGAAATAACATTTCTACATACAAAACCAGTACCTACTATTCGTGGTGGGCCAAGCGTGAAGCTACCGCGTGTTCTGTGTCCCTAGCCGTACGCACCACGTCTCGCCGTTTCACACAGGGCGTGATTGTGTGGGGACTTGACTCGGGTGTGTAAAGGTGCATGCATATACCTTAGACACATTTATTTTTTTAACTTTGTATCTTGCATAACTTTCAACAATGAGTAATCACTCCACAAAGGATGAAACCTGAAATAACATTCCTATATTTCTGTACTAGCTGCTGCCCGCGACTTCGTCCCCGTGGAATCCCCGATTTTAAAACATTCTTTATCGCTGCTCCGCTCCTATTGGCTTAAGCGTGATGATATATAGCCTAAAGCCTTCCTCGATAAATGGTCTATTCAACCCAAAAATAATTTTTCAATTTGAACCAGTAGTTCCTGAGATTAGCGCGTTCAAACAAACAAACAAACTCTTCAGCTTTATATTAAGTATAGATATATATTAAGTATAGATTCGTAGCGGGCTATGCGTGAAGCTACCGGGTGTTCCTGTGCCTATCCGTACGCACCACGTCCCTGACCGCTCCACACTAGCTGTGACTGTGTGGGGACTATAGGCGCGGGTGTGTAAAGGTGCGTGTACCTTAGATAGTTTAGTTCTTACTAGCAGCGCCTCGCGGTTTCACCCGCGCAGTTCCCGTTCCCGTGGGAATATGGGGATAAAATATAGCCTATAGCCTTCCTCGATAAATGGGCTATCTAACACTGAAAGATTTTTTCAAATCGGACCAGTAGTTCCTGAGATTAGCGCGTTCAAACAAACAAACAAACAAACTCTTCAGCTTTATAATATTAGTATAGATTGCATGTTGCATACGCATAATCAGTCTTTTAATGTTCCCACCTCTGGGGCATAAGCCTCCTCTCTAAGAGAGGGAATGGGCCGTAAACCACCACGCGGGTCCAGTGCGGTTTTGTGAATATCACATGTCTTCGAATTTTTCGTTCTAGGACATGCAGGTTTCCTCACGATGTTTTCCTTCACCGTTATGAGAGCAGTGATGATGAAATTAATTACTCAAAGTAATGCACCTGGCTGGGTTTAAACCCGCGATCTACAATTCATAAGTCGGGGCCGTTACCACTCGGCCACCACTGCTCGGCCACCATTGTATGTTGACTGGAGAAGGGGCAGTAAATTAATTTGCAGAAGTTGTTCAATCACTAGTTTCTGCTAGAGGCATCACTCGCATGGCTGTCGATTTTTTTTCCCAATGGAATGGTCCATTTCTTCTGCTATGAAAAGAGTTGTATGTCTTATTCCTGTACAGGAGGTGCACTTAGCGAGCGGTTATTAAGCTAATAAATACATAGATTTTTGGCCTTGGCTTGGAGCCTGAAGTTCATTTGAGGTCACCACAGGATAGTAAGCATTAACCAACCTAGCATATTTTTTTATATAAAAAACGTTGCCCCACGGTATGAATTTCTCTTGTATCATGGGTGCTTTTATAAACATAAACTCACATACACAAATAGCTAGACCCGGTACAACTATCTGTAGGCCGTACAAGTATTTATTCCACGCGAAGGCAAAGGTAAGTAAAAAAAAGAACCAGGACGTGGTATTCCCGTGTGCTAGGTTGCATCCAAATTCGTTCAGTCATTAAGACGTGCAAAGGAAAAAGACATAGTTATTTTCACATAATATTAGTGTGGATTCCCCGCGCGCCTCAAAGAGCTGTCATGCCCCATAGGGTCGGTGCCTGCTAGTGTTGCGGAATTGGTTCGAAAGAGTACCGCGGCCCTGGAACACAAAGGGCACTAGAAGGATCACGGGAGGGTTTTAGTCAGTAAGAGTCTGTCACTCCCTTCCGCTCCGCCCAGAGCGGGAGAAGTCATTTGATGGTTTCCCATCTAGGAAAAAAAAGAAGGCGGAAATGTTGAAAAAAAATGCTTTAAATTTTTTTTACCAGTTGACCTTAGTTACGGTGGTGTAGAGACAGAACTTGCCAAGTGCAACTAAGTATAAAAAAATATCTTAGGAAACAATATGGATGGGATTGTCGCGTGCAGTTGGAAAGACGTATGACTGTCAGTGTACTGCTAGTACTAATGCTCGTTAATGCTAGTATATATGTTAAACATATAGTTGTGTATGTTATATATTATGACTTATGACTTCCATGTTGTTTTTTTTCTCCCTCTGTGTCTTTTTTTTTTACTTTTATGACTTTGCATACTATTGTATAAATTCAAGTTCTTAAAACCCAGCAGACCGATGTGTTGCTGGAGAGTTTGTTATGCCACTTCGTCTTCCCAGCTAAAACACTAGGAAGTGGTGACGGGTGGGCGTTTTGGGGGACTGTCTTTATGTAAAATTTGACATTCAAAAAGTGTTGGCTCTCAGCCTAATTTGAATAAAGATATGTTTCAGACGGTTTAACCAGTTTCTACTTCTGGTCCAATGACCAACCTCGTAAATAGACTTATCTTTCCAGAACTGAATTTACTCGCCATTTGTGTGAACTAGAGAGATGGCAACCAATTTTGAATACCAATCCTCTGATAATTGGAAATTGGTCGGATCTAAGGTTTGGGTAATCCTTTTAATTAAGTAACGGACACGATCCGATTTGCTGGGACCCAAATCAGTCGCGCAGATTTGGTGTCAAACTGATCTTTCAAAGATACCTATATGGGTTCTATCTTTATAAATAATCCTATGGATACACCAAAATGTTTGCAAGTAGGTACATAATATTGTTCTATAATAATTATATACTGTGTACGACTTTTTCATATTTTTTTGGGAACTGTTACTGTAATCATAGTTTATCTACATATTTACCTAGCTAGGAATACAGCAGCTCCCCACCACTTTATTATTATACGCTCACATCCCGGTTTTTTCCGTTCCCTTAGGAATTTCAGGAAATCCTTTATCAGTTCTCCCCTACACTCCTCAAGGAACCTACATGCCAAATTTCAGCTCTCTACGACCACTAGTTTCGGTTGGTGTATTCCCGTTCGTCCCCTCGACTTCGTCCCCCGAGGGGGACGAACGGGAATTTACAAAAATAATATTTAATTTGTTCCCGATCGTCCCAATCCTAATTCAAGAGGGGACGAATGGGAATATGTTCTTCGATTAGTGCCATTCGTCCCACTAAAAAGATTTGTGCAGTAATTTACTGACCCTATTTATGTGTTAAAATAATGAGTCAACTTTTCTAATTACTTACATAATGTAAAACGTAAAATCTTGCCACCATACACATAAGCAACTGTGACTACAAAAAATAGTGACATACATATTTCAAAAGGAAACAACCTGAATGGTAAAAAGTCTGTTTGTAGTGTTTAATTGTAATATAATACAGACTTTTTTTTATTATAAGCTCTATACACTGATTTTTTAATCATAATTTTTTAGTTATAAGGAGAAATTTATTCTTAATTAAAAAGAATATTATATATAAAAAAACTTTTTACAAAAATAAAACCGACTTCTAAACAAAAAACCATAAATTATAAAATAACCTTAATTTCGGAACTCGGTGTTTTTGGTTGCTTTTTTGTTGTTGTACACACCGACTTCCGAAATTAAAGTTATTTTATACTTTTTTGTTTAGAAGTCGGGTTTATTTTTTGTAAAAAGTTTTTTTTATTTTTCTCTTTTTAGTGGTTTACTCCCAGCTAAACATACCCATCACAGCGTACGTGGTATAAATTGGTGTAAACAATAAACAAACATGCGATTTCAGCTACCCCGACAGATTTGCTATCATTTATTGAAATTAACAAAAAAAACCGCTTGTTCGATTTCGATAAAATTTTCATTGGACCATTTGGGAAGTATACCCTTCTTTCCAACAAAAAAGAATTTTTCAAATCGGTTGGCAAGCGACGGAGTTATGCGCGAAAAAACATTAAAAAAAATACAATATATATAATATATAATGTATATATTCCTGAACCTCCTCCTTTTTTAGAAGTCGGTTAAAAATATTGCGAGTTATCGCAAAGTTGATTCTGTGATTTTTATTCCTTAATAAATTACTGATATTTATTTCAAATTTGTTTTTTTTTACCAATTAAAACCACCAGTCTTATATTATTTGGTGGGGAGCAATAGACTTCAAAAAAAGAATTAATAAATTATTCCCATTCGTCCCCTAAAAAATTTACAGGGACCATCGGGAAAATAAATAACGAATTCCCGTTCGTCCCCCTCGGGGGACGAAGTCGAGGGGACGAACGGGAATACACCGTTTCGGTTGTACATTGGCTGTTAGTCACACAGTCAATCAGTAACGGAAGAATTTTGATAAATCCTATTAATATTATAAACGCGAAAGTTTGTAAGTATGGATGGATGTTTGTAACTCTTTCACGCAAAAACTACTGAACGGATTTGGATGAAATTTGGCACACAGATGGTTTATAACCAGGATTATAATATAGGATAACTTTTACCCCGATATTCCTACGGGAACGAAACTTATGCGGGTGAAACTGCGGGGCGCTGCTAGTGTGTACATACATAATTATATTAATTGGGCCTTGCTCTTCAATAACATTCACTTCAAAAACCTTTTCAATATCAAATAATGGAGCCTACGTATTAAAACATGACATTTAATCCCACACAATGTGCACTGAGGCTTACATCTGCGGTATCTATCTTTTGTCTGAATATCGACTCGTGCCGGCTCTTTCAGCAGGCTGGCACAGCCGCTGCGAATGCGAATGCATTCTGTGCCACAAACGCGATGTGTATGTACAATTTCGTATTATGTAGCTATGTGGCTATGTACTTTATTATTAACAATCTTTGCCGGCGGCTTCGCGTGTATGACGGGATTTATACCAAAGGAACATTCTCTCGACATGAATAGCATCCGATGTTAGGAAAATGATACTTTCAGGACATGGTCTGAGGGAAACCTCACGCCCCAGCCGCCGCAACAGAAGCCGCCCCGGGCGTCGGGAAACGCAGGGCGATTCCCGGCTACCGTAAGCGCGGGCCTGTGGATGGCGAGCTATGCGTGGCTCACCGTCCGATAACAACTAGGCCCGGCTCGACGGCGATCGTGTTCCAAGCGCGCCTCAAAGAGATGTCAGCTAAGAAGACAGCGCCCCATAGGGTCAGTGCCTGCTAGAGTTGCGGAATTCGTTCGAGAGAGTCACCGCGGCCCTGAAACGCAAAGGGCACTAAGAGGAACACGGGTGGGTTTTTGTCAGTAAGACTCTGAGACTAGTTTACTCAGCCCAGAGCGGAAGAAGTCATTTGATGATTTCCCATCCAGGAAACAAAAGGTCCTCCCATGTGGCAAGTGTCATCTAAATCTGTTCAGTCGTTTCGAAATGAACAAGCAACAAGCAGACATAAAATTACACACAGACAGATGAAGTTATTTCGCAATTAATATATTAGTATGCATGAGCTTTAAGTGTGTGTAGTGTGCTTCGTTGTGTATAGTTTCGTAAATTAAACTTTCATAATCAAAGTTTTGACCATAAATGTGAGTGACACGTCACTTTTTATAGAAATACTGCCGTCCGAGGGAGCTTTTAAGCGAAATGGTAGGCATAGATATAAAAAGAGGACAATTTTATTTATTTATTTAAACTTTATGTACAATAGTGGTACATGGGCGCAATTCATGCAACAAGGCATTCTCTACCAGTCAATCTTTGGGTTAAAAAGACTACGCTGTAGTAGGTGTACAACAAATAAATAAAATAATAATTTTACTATATATATTTTTAGTGAATTCGTACGCACATATGATCCTGTTTTTTCACAACCCAAGGACCTATATACATATGTATTTCAGCTTTTTACGACCAAAAAAAAAGTAAGAAACAAAATTCGTTTATCCCCTTCGATCAATTATTGATCGAAGTTTATCCCGCCAGAAATGACACACAAAAAAAAAAAAAAATTACTCTCAAAAGAAAATAACATATCAACTAAACCTAAAAGATAAAAGCAGGACCAGACATGAAGTACCGATCACGAGTCTCTGGTCACATCAAAGACAAAACAGAACATAGTTTTGCTTTTGTCTATGTTTTTTAGCAGAAGTTTCAGCTGTCCATTGTCCGTCAGTCAATCATTGACAGGACAGTTTTATATACGTAACTAACTGACCCGCCAATCGTCATTTTGCCATATAAAATAAAAAAAATTAGAGGTGGACAACCCTTAACATTTAGGGGTATGAAAAATAGATGTTGTCCGATTCGCCACCCTAGCCGATATGCACGCTAAGATTCACGAAAATCGGTCGAGCCGTTTCGGAGGAGTTCAACCACAAAAAAAAATTATATACCTATAAGAAAATAATATATTTAGAACTAGCAGCGCCCCGCGGTTTCTTCCAAAAATATCTGTTACTCAGGGTGAATGTAGCTTTCTAATGGTTAAAGAATTTTTGAAATCGGTCCAGTAGTTTTTGAGTTTATTCGTTACATACAAATCTTTCCTCTTTATAATATTAGTATAGATATGTACGTACCTTTTTTTTTTTTTTTTTTTTTTTTTTGGATTTAAAATATATGTAGTTTTTCATTGAGTTAGCTTACCCGACAAAGCTTCTACGCATAATTATCAAAGCATCATAAACCCAGTTCTTGGTCTGAGATCAAAACTCATCCATTCGCTGAAGATTACCACAGATGATATAATATTCCTTATCCTTTATCGTAAAAGATTCGATGTTGAATATATTCCACGATTCCTTGGAAATACCATGTTCTGTGTTCGTGTAATTATTCCTTGAATTATAGCGAATGCAGAAATTCGAGTCACGGATTTTTCCGATAAAAATAATATTGAAGCTTGATTTTGTCATTGGCAAAATATATTAGTGCTTTACTTAATGGGTACCAGGAGATCAGATTTTGCTTTGTGATACCATGGAGGTAACTTTCGCTGTTTAAACGAATAATATTATTAATCGTAGAAAGTAAGTCTGAAGCCGTGCGCTCAATGGGATTTCTTATTTCCCTATTGACATATTTTCACAAGAAATTTCATCCTCTATTAAACTCCCACTGGGATTTAATTTTCTAAAATATTTCCAAGTACTACTTCAACAATTTTAACATACGGCTTCGTTTTAATAGATAGCGGATAGATGTTTTAGCAGATATTAAAGTGAATAATCTAATTTGAAAAAAATACATGTAGCCAATCAAGAGATAGAAACCCCCTGTTTTTCAAGTCCTTTTAAAAACACCATAAAGATTATCCCATCAAATAGGCTTGTTTCCACTAAGAATAAATCGGATGGCTTTGAGTTTCTAATGATTAACCATGATAATTAGTAAACAAAAAAACAACTTTTCTATTAATATAATAAAAGATTAAAAATATTTTTGCAAAATAAAATCGACAAAATGAGGCGTTTAATCACGTGACATTAAACACCAATCAGAGAAGAGCATGGAAGCATGACGTCACACCTCGCAAAACGCTTGCATTTTTGTATAAAGTGAACAGGTTATTTCGTGAGTTTTCAGCAATTGTTTTTAAATTAATACAGTTCGTTTTGAAGAACGGATAAACTTGGGGTACTACTTTCCTTTGGCTCATTCAAAGACTCTGCGATTATTGACATCCTTCGTTTTTTCAACTATGGTCGTCCCTTATAACTGCATGTCCGTTTATTTCTATCTTCTTGGCATTTGAACTTCTTTGGTATACAACCTGGTTTCATGCGCACTTGAGAGACTAACCATAATATGATACTCTTTATAATTTAATCATATCGTTTGGCAAAACTACATTTTATAAAACGAAAATAATATTTTCACTTCAGTAGCTGAAACATGATTGTAGATTTTGCTGCCTGAAATTAGTGAGCAACTTTTAAATTATTTATTTTCAGAAAGCCGCGAATATCTCATTCAGCCTTGGGATAATCCTGGTTAATCATACCTATAATTCGAAATATTTACACTACCTATCTCTTTCCCGCCATTGGAAGAGAGAGAGACAAAGACTAGCCCTTTCGAAGTTCCGATTTTGAATTCGACCTCAAAGACAAACACGTTCGGAATTTTGGTACTAACTAAAGAAATTTTGCAAAAAGATAATTATTTCTCTTATTGTAATTTATTGAATTTTTAACTTATTGATATATTTAAACGAAAATAAGTATTTAAGTACTGCAAATAAAACCGATATTTAACCTCTAAATATTTATTTCTAGTTTCAATAATGTTACATAATATATTTTGAATAATAAAATATCATGGGTGCTATTTCCGAACACACCTTAATTTAAATAAAAGAGCTGGAATCTTTCGTGGCTGGCGTAAAGAGTTGAAATGTTAAAAAATATTAAAATAATTGTAAAATATGAGTGAAACTAGCTACGAGAACAGTATTTTAACACTGGAAGAGTAAAAACAACAAGTCATATCTACTCAAATAAATCATAAAACTCTATTCAAGTCATAAAATTTTATAGGTTTTGTGTGGTATATTATGGTAGATTTTGCAAAATTCGTTTCTTTTACTATACATTTATAAATAGATACATCGAGTTGTGTTTAATACTTACATCAAAATGATCTTCACAGAAATAAATTGTGGAATCAGTTGATAAAGTAAGAGAATTTTCCCACCTTGCCACTTTAACCACTTTCTTCGTATTTGTTTATTATTTGGAACGTATATGAATAATTTGTTTTGCGTTTTTATCGTTGTACTTTTACATTGGGGCCCTATACAGTATTTATTATACGAGGAATTCATTATTTATTAAAAAATACAGCTGAGTGTTATAAACAAACACGACTGTTTCGCGAGGTGTGACGTCATTACAGACGCCATGACAGACTTGGCCTTTCTCGCTGTCAATTTCAAGTTCATTTCAAAAGTCTCAAAATACTAATGTAAAAGGCGTATTTTTCTTAAAATAATATATTTTTGGGGTGAAATAGATGCTAAGGTATAGTTTTAAACTAATTTCCAAATTTTGTCAACTAGCCTATTCTAAGTGTGAGTTTATTTGTTACGCTTTCATGCCTAAACCAGAAAGCGATTTTTTTTAATTATTGCACTAATGGTAAGCTTAATTATTAGGGACTAACATAGGCTATACTTTTTTCTTCTGTATGGGAAATCATCAATCATCTTCCGCTCTGGGCGGAGCGGAAGGCAGTGTCAGACTCTTACTGAATAAAACCCATCCGTGTTCGTCCTAGGGCCCTTTGCGTTCCAGGACCGCGGTGACTCTTACGAATAAATTCCGAAACCCTAGCAGGCACTGACCCTAGGGACCCCGTCTTCTTATATTGACCATACTTATCCTCGTATTTCAACGGGAACTACGCGCTTGAAACCGCGAGGCCGTGCTAAAATAATTTTCCTAAAACAAAGGACAAGCAAACGTTTTTAATTTCCTAAATTTTCCTAAAGAGCCTTTGTAAACGCAATGCCTTGGATAACGCGACAGAGATAAAGCCCCTTTTTGTGACGTAATAGAATAATGACCTGAACAGTTGTCATGGCCACGTCTCTTCATTGGGTTCAGTGGAGTCCAGTGAAGATAGGGCCGCCATCATCTTCGTCTTTTGATTTTTGAGAAGGATCCCTCGAACATGTTAAATGAAACCGCTTATCTTCAATACTCAATACTCACAATCACACACACACACACACACACACTCACACACTACCACCACATCATACCACCACCAACAACATCACCAGCATCATCGTCATCTACTCATATCTTGGTACAGTCATGTGAAAAGGAGGGACGAAACGCATGTTACTAAAAGGGTTATGAATATAAATGTGGATGGATGGAGAGGGAGAGGTAGGCCAAAGAAAAGATGGATTGATTGTATCAGGAGTGATATGATAGAAAAGAGAGTTAGTGATAGCGTGACGGCTGACAGGACAGAATGGAAGAAAACGTATTGTGCCGACTACAAGTAACATGGGATAAGGGAAGGAAGATGATGATGATTCCTCGAACTTGTTGTAATGTTGAGAATATCGTTATTGATACGATGCTTAAAATATAAGTGAATAAACTGGTATTTGGTTTGGCTTTAGTTACTTAGTTGGAGTTTTCTCAATACATTAAATTTGTTAAAAAAAAAATTGCTGCGCTTTCTTTTATGATGAACTAGCAGCACCCCGCGGTTTCGACCGCGTAGTTCCCGTTTCCGTGGGAACACGGGGATAAAATATAGCTTATGTCACCCGGGGATCGTGTAGCTTCCCAACAGTGAAATAATTTTTCAGATCGGTTCAGTACTTCCGGAGCCTATTCAATGCAAACAAACAAACAATCAAATATTTCCTCTTCTAATATTAGTATAGATTTACGAACTACATATATTCCACCGACAACTTCATTTGTTACTTGAATAGTATTTTCACCCGCATGTTAGTTGAAAATTAAATTACTTCACGGGAGCAACCTCATTCAGACTCAATTGGTCCTGATTATTTAACCTATCCTATATCCTATGCCATAGTGCTTATGATCTACCAATATTCTTCATCCTTATTAGTTCAGTATCTAATAATACTATTGCGATTAACAGGCACCCAAACATTTAAAAAGGTCGCTGTTACTTATAAGAAAAAAATACTGGTATAGGCCTAGTTTAAAGTAAAGCAAGCGGACTGTATTAGGTATAAGTTTATTCGGTGGTTTTGTAATACTAGCAACTAAGTAAATATCAAAGATAGGTATGTCCGAGCGCGGTCGTGTCGGATGGTGCAATGGCGAGTGCCGACGCCGCGCCGCCCGCTGCATGCGCGGGAGTCGCGGTATGGTTCCTATCCATTTACTGTATTTAATTTTGCACTCTGCCACTGCTGTTCTGTCTAGGCGCACTATAAGGACCGGATAGGCTGCTCCAGCAGACGTCATTTTGTCGGTGCCGGCTGTCGTAGAAAATCAGCGCTTAGACTCAGTCTCGTACAAGAGACCTAGCATTATGCTTAGCGACAGCCGTTTTGCGCAAATGTGACGCATACGTTCCCAACTTTTAACTATTAGTTTTGTTTTAGTTTTAAGCTTTATTTTTAAATTCTTTGGTGTGCGTCATGTTTGGCGCAAATAAACAGTTTTTCTTTCTTTCTTCTTTCATGTCATGTACAGCGTGTGAACAACACTAAGGCTATCACAAGCAACTTAGCAGGTAATAAACACGTCTTTGACCTTCCGTCTCTTGATATCAACTGTGCACAATGTGACGGAATTTCACAGAACTCATCGTTGAATACAAAGAACCATATTCCAAAACGCAAAACCTTAAATCAACTCGAACTCGAGACAGAAAGAGTCTCGCAGACAGATGCGACCATATGGCAATGATGTGAGAATCTGTTTCAATGAAAAATATAAATGGTGTTACGTTTATGCCTATCCGGGTAGAATCCGGATGAGAGTGCCATAGGAGCTTGTGGTTTGGTACAGAAAATTTGCTACAGAAAAAATCCCACCATCGCCCACCGCTGGGTATAGGCCTCTCCTATGCCCAGCGGTGGGCAAAGATGGGATACGGATGGATGATGGACGACACAGTCTGATAAAATGGCCTCAAAAGGTGTGAAACACTGCCACAGCCTAAAAATTTAGCCGCGATAATAAAACCATGACCTCTGATCGTGTTGCGTAACTGTGTCAAGTTTAATAAAAACCAGTTGCTTTAAAACGGCTGAGTTATTCTTAGAAACGTCTCAATAAAGAAAGAAATAAATACAGTTCTAAAAAAAATAGGTTGAAAGGCTCAGGAAACCTCAATAATACATTCCAGTTATCTATACTAATATTATAAAGAGGTAACTTTTGTGAGGTTGTGAGTTTGTGACGTTGTAAGGGGTAATCTCTGGATCTACGGAACCGATTTTCAAAATTATTTCACCAATAGAAAGCTACGTTATTGTGGAGTGTCATAGGCTATATTTTATCCCCGTATTCCCACGGGAACTACGCTGGTGAAGCCGCGGGGCGCTGCTAGTAACAGATATTTTGGTTATTTCTAGACACAAATATTTAATCAATCTGTCTAGCATCTAATAATCAACTATATTAGGGTTGGCTTCAAGTCTAATCAGATGCAGTTGAACACCAGTATTTACATGGAGCGAATGCCTATATGATCTCCACAATTATTTTTTTTAATGGATAGGATATCATCATTTGATTTCTTCCGCTCTGTCAGACTCTTTCTGACTAAAAGCCATCCGTGTTTTTCCCGTTCCAGGGCCGCGGAACTCTTTCGAACAAATTGCGCAATCCTGGCAAGCACTGACCCTATGGGGCCATGAACAGGGACCCTACGTTCAAATTTGTTCTTTGTTCTAGTTAGTAGTCCTCATCTTCTATGCTGACATAACGCTTCGTCGATTCTGGTCTGGTTGTTATTGGACGGTGCGACACCCAACGCTCGCCGTGCGCAGGCCCACACACCTACATATAGTGGCCGAGAATCGTCCTGCAACACTCAACGCCCAGGGCGGCTTTTTCTGTTGCGGCGGCTGGGGCGGGAGGTTTGCATCTCCCTCACGCGATTTGCCTCCTCGCTAGACCTCCACAACCTACTAACTGGGTACTACACCACTTGGCAAGACTGGTGTCAGAGTTTCTGACTGCTGACTATCCGTACCCCCGGAACAATGGATATTCACCCAATCACTGACTATACCGGCACGTGTAGCTTCACCTGGGATTTTGACCCGTGTGACTGTTAATACCTACCTATTTAGTTAGTTTAACCACAGTTCGTAATATTTAGAGTGGATCGTAACAACGCTTACCCATGTGGGTAAGAGTCGTTACGAGCCACTCAAAATGTAATTGAAAATTAATACTTACGTTTATGTTAACGTAGGTATTAATTTTCAATTACCAGCGTTACTATAAGTATCCTTTTCACATACCTTCGTGTGATGGAATTATAAACATATAACAAAACAACCTTTTTCGATGAAAACCTTACCGATTCAAGATCGCTTAGCTTCACATAGCCAATCGACGTCTCAGAAACACACGATTTTCTATATAATGGTGGCCAAACAGGCCTCGATCGGGGCCAATGCTTGTTTATTTCAAATAGGGATGTTACGGAGCTTCGATTCCAACAAGACAAGTCGGAACTTCCGATTTATATAGAGTTCAGTGCGGACAATTTATCGTGTGGACCCAGCACGATACATTGTCTGCACTGAACTCCGAATAAAAATAATCTATAGGGAACGTGCACGGTGTAGACTATGCCATCTAGTGTTGCAAATCTGAAACTTTTAAGTTGTAAATATTTGAACTGTGCTGCCACCTATACATACTTTCTTTTTTTTTTTGGATGGGAAATCATTAAATGACTTCTCCCGCTCTGGGCGGAGCAGAAGGGAGTGTCAGACTCTTACTGACTAAAACCCACCCTTGATCCTTCTTGTGCCCTTTGCGTTACAGGGCCGCGGTGACTCTTTCGAACAAATTCCGCAGCTGCACCTGCCTTTTCTGTCCATAAAGTTTAAATAAATAAATAACCTCTCTCGTTTCCGATTCCGACAAACTAATTTTAAAACCACCGTCGTACCATCCCTGATTTCATAGCAGCCTTATCGATCCTTGTTTAGGCACGGTAATGCCACAGAGTATAAATTTCCAAATACAGATATACAGGCTGAATCGAAAAGGTCTGATGTTGACTTGCGACTTGCGACACTCACACAGTTGAATACGATTTGATATTCGATACTAGAGTCGGTTGTGTAATGTTGTGTTTGGTTTACTTTACAATGACGTTTGGAGTGATATATATGTCGTTAGTATCTCGTAAAAAAGTTTTTACATTAAAATATTATATATAAAAAGTCTTTACACTGTCTTATTTTATTACAAGACTTCGGGAAAACCAGAAAAAAAAACTTGTTTTGCTAAACTCAAACCATTTATTTAAATCAAACTATTTACAGGTACTCTTGGTAGTTAACTAAAAATAAAAATAGTCCGTCAGTTAGATTTCCAAAAAATATTGGACACTTAGTTTTTCTTTTTTCACGTAAACAAAAAACAAAGACGATACAGTGCGTTGAAACCGCGTAACGTATTTTTACCAGGACGTGACGTCACAAGCCTCTACTACTGATCTTTAAAGATTTTTATCGTCGTAAATTTATATAGATTTCATAAAGCAATATTAATAAAGCTTAAAATACTTGTCCTATATATTTTGGTAATCTATAGATAATAAGATATAAGCGCACGTCTGCGATGTAAAAAAATAATATCCTATCCAAATAAAAATCAGAGATAAAAAGCAAAATTAATAATATTGACCAAAATTATTTTTTTGCTTCGTTAATCATTATCCGTTTTTATTATCAGAAGAATTAGAATGAGACTTTGACTAGAGTTATAACACTTTGTTTTATCCATTTACGAAAGTTTGTATTACATAATTGTGTTATTTAGTAAGTATACACAAACAAACTGGTACAACTACAACCTAAATTACAGATGTAATTGTTGGAAAACTGATTTATTAATAATATTGTTAAGATCTGCCTGGTTGAATTTGGGCTAGGTGATATTTTAATTCGCAGATTCAGGATTCATTTGATGATTTCCCATCCAGAAAAAAAAAGGGACATAATAGTTCTAATCGAAGATAGTCACTATACTCGTAAATCCCCAAGAATAGTCCACTATATTAATTTGTGGTAAGCAAAACAACCACAAACACTTTTGCGGTAAAACCACAAGAATCAGTACAAATGTTCATTTGGCAACGCTCAAACCGCAAAACAAACTCTTTAGCAACGGTAACCAACACCATTTGAAGCCACACTAATATGGCGTATCATATTAAAACATAATAATAACAGACTCTAGAAAGAATACATTACCATGCAATTACTGTCAGCAACATTTAGCGACCGAAAAAGACTTGAATAAATTGCATTGGTGCCTTGTATCTGGTACTGATTAGCATTTACCAGTAAATTCGCGACATGAGCTGGAATTCGCCATTCATATGTCTACTAGAGTCTAGACCAGAGGCTCTCAAACTTTTTCGCTCTATGGACCCCTCAGCAAAATTAACTCTTTCTGTTTTGTTTCTGGTGTGTTTTTACGCTGAATATTCTTTATCCCACTTCCTTCTTTTTCCCTCTTTGTTTGTCATTATTTTATGATGCACCTGCCATGTTGTCTCTGCACTACCCTAAGGTCGACTGGTAGAAAATGTCCATGGCATTTCGTACGGTTTTTTTTTACTAGTGCATAAAGTTTTAATAAATAAATAAATTATTATTGATGGTTCGGACTAAATGGCGAGACGACACAATGCGACTCCCATGCATAGGTCCAGTCTCGTGGATCCCAATTTTGTACTCATGCACCTCCTGTGTGTTATGTGCTCGTATTGGTCAAAACCACGAGCATCAGATTGACGTGAAGCGAAGTAAAGGATCTGAAGTCACGTCTGAGACCCCTGGGGGTCTAGGTAAACCACTTTGAGAACTAATGACCTCAAGTCTAGACTGTCACGGTCTATGCGACTGCCGACCTTAGTGTTTCATGCTGATCATTAGACACACCTTTAAGACTAACTAAATAAGGTATCTTTTCCCTCAGCCTTTCCACCTGATTTGTTCAAGACATCTTGTCTAAATTGACCTTTGTTTTGAGATTAGAATTTGAATAAACTTTACTGGTTCTGTTCAATTGTTGTTCTCCACGCTTCACTGAACTAGGTTTATGTAATACATTTTCAAGATTGTCTCTGTTTATTATTTTTTGGACTGATTTTATTTTCTCAACCAGTATGAGAGAGAGAGAGATTAAGTCGTTTGTTTGTTTGTAACAGGTAATCTCTGGAAGTACGTACTGTACTGTAGTTCTATTCTGTCAGTCATAATCACGAATTGGTCGGCAGTTCATTTCATCTTAGTTTTAATGGTGACTTTTCACAGTATCGTCCTGCCGATCTTATTTCGACATCTACAATTTCGCTCAGTGTTGTTTCGAAGTTTTATTCCTGAAAAATGCAAAATTTCTGTGAGTAAGCTACGGAAACGAAGTCGCAGAAAAAGCTAGCTCTTCAATATGATTTCTTTGAAGGTCCCAATAAGTTTCAAGAGAATGTCGTAAGTTAATTTCCTAAAGAGTTTTGACTTTACAAATAGCTTGGAAATTACTCGGTTGTGACTCATGAACGATGACGCCGTTTATGGAGTACAACGGAAGGATTTATAAATAAAACCTTTCTTTAACAGCCTTGAGTGTATCAATGTACCTACTGCGTAATTAATTAAGAAGACTGATCTAATTGAAGTTGAAGTTATTATGCCATTGATTTATTATAATTACATATTAATTAGTCCACCGGTTTCCTGACAATACGCGCCGTGTCCAGGAGTACTGCTTTCTGGATCAAGCCCTTGATCATCTGCCCAACGACAGCCTTTTGAGATTGGTCGAGGCTCTTGGCAATTGTGCCATTGGGCGTCACGATTATCGGCACAATGACTGCTGTGCTCATATTCCACATGTCGACAACCTCGCGGGCCAAATCAAGATACTTTGTTTATTTATCTTTTTCAGCCTTCACGAGGTTCTCGTCATGCGGGACTGCTATATCAACAATCATTGCGCTCTAGTTGGTCTATCACCACTATATCAGGCTTATTGACAACAATATTCCTGTCAGTGATGATAGACTGATCCCAATACAACGTGCAATTGCCATTTCGAGAGTAAATTTTATTATTATTACTTTGGATATTTCCCCACTTACCAATTCACCTTCCATGTTTCCATCTTCCGTACAACTAAGAACAAATTTAAAAGCGTCTTATCGAGTCCTGACTCGATGGCGGTTCCTGTGTAAAGAGTCGGAAGTCTGAGCAGCAATATTGTAGAGACATCGACATAAAACTCCAGTTGGAGTGGAACTACCTACTACCTGCGTCTGTTTCCGAACGCATTCAACCCTGATCTCTTCAAAGTTAGAGTGAACAGGCTTCTTCTGGGTAAGCTCATTCCATCGTCGACTTTGTCTCTGTCACCTGCGACCTAGACTAGAGTCAAGAGCATATCCATCTAACAATAAAAAAAAAGTTCAATTGTTTTTTTAATACTGGTCTTGTACCACTACCCTTAATACAATTACATATTTAATAACTCAGCAAGGGTGCTGCAACACATATCTGCTTTTGTTATTGTATTTTAAATTGAAGTCAGTAAACTAGTGTTTTGTAATTTTTATTATAACATTGTAATTGAATGGCTGAATATAATTTATTATTTGTTTTGCCGCGGCAACTTTCGGTTAGTTTTTTAAAACTTGAAGTGTATTCATTAGATTAACCGTGAACATAAACATTTCCTACAAGTTAAATAAAATTATTATTGCGAGTCCATTTATCCTATTAAGGACCAATAGCGTGAACTTGAGTGTCGTTCGACTGGATGCGCGTGCGCAGGCCAAAGGACACAACAGGCCATTTATGAACCGCCCACGAGCTTGACAAGACAATAACGTCCCACGTTGCTTTGTGAGTATAAACCGGAGAAAATATAATTATTGCCTCGAACAAATTCCTAAAGGAATTATCGTGAAATTCGTGATTTTATATCATTGCAACTGATTTATACCGACTTCTGTCTCTAAAGCTGATGGAAAACGGTTTAAATAGGTTTGATTTAAAAAAATACACTTCTCGTCAAAAATATCGAAACAGTACGGCAAGTACTATTTAGTCGGAATTAAAACAAAAAAGAGGACTGATATAATAAAAAAAACACGCCTATAAATAGCTGGCAGTTTAGTCCAAATATGATATTATTGTATGGCCATTTTCACGATATTTCAATAGCCAGTACAAAAAATCAAAAGTAATCTGTATAAAAATGTTATTAGTCAAGGGAAAAGGGAACTTAATCGTATGACTGAAACACGCACGTATTTAAGTAAGTTGAAAATAGAACGATCGAAGAACATACCTGTATTAATATATAATGGGAATATATAGCTTAAAATAACTCAAATATCAAAAAAGTTAAAACATAAACCAAACAGACTGATCGTATTTGTTAGAACTCGGCAATATAAAGCCAAATAAATATTTTATTTCTTCGCGTGGGAGCAATACCCTGACCTTTACGAGAATATACTATGAAATGTAGTCGATGTTAATATAATCCTCTGTAATCCATAAAAGTACTGCTATTTCAATTGCTACAACTCTTTTTTGTGGATGGGAAATCATCAAATGACTTCTTCTCCGGAGGGAGCGGAAGGGAGTGTCAGACTCTTACTGACTAAAACCCATCCCGTGGTAATTCTTACGAACAAATTCCGCAAACGGTTCAAACTACCACGGCCCTGAGTCTGCTATTACAATAGTGTCAGAATGGTCTATCTTTGATTTCATAATTATTGTTGATTTTGACAAGTTGGTAATCTACTAATATAAAAGCGTCACTATGACTTTCCAATGGTCAACCCCTGACACTCCATTGAATGAAATGGCATACAATGGTAATCTCGTACATAATGACAAATGAATGACAAACGTATGCGGTAATCTGCTAACATTTTGACAGTTCCTTTGATCAATGATCTACCATTAGAACGTTATTGTGCATTCATTGCTTTTAATAGCTCGGTTATCAAAAAGTATTACGAGAACATTGACTGACCAATGATCGACCATTATGAATTTAGCAGATTGCGAAATTTTAGCAAAATGACAATGGGATTGTATTGGAATGTCCAATTTATAAAAATAGCTGACTTGGGGCCCAGGGAGTCAGGGGGAAATAGTCGATGCAATCTTATTCGAAACTTCGCTGGCATATTGCCGCTGCCTGCATCCAATCTCAGCAGTATTGCATTTTATCTCAAATCGGCCAAGTTTTCCATCTCCTCTTAATAACAAACAAAACAACGTTTTTGAATCGGGGCCGCTTCATTTCCGAGTAAGGGTTTGTTTACACGCGCCACAATAGATATCAGTTTCTTGTTGATCGCCTTCGTTGATGAAAGATATTCTATCAGCGCAAAACGATCGTCGAAATATGGCGTGGTTGCTCTCAAACATTATGGGTTAGTCGATAGAATCTTAGTTTTTTTTTTTAAGACAAGCTCAACGATAGCATGACACAGAACTCAGCAGAAAAATGTAGCCGAGCATTTTTTTTTTTCTTATACCACCGAGTCTTAAGTCTTTATTTCATATTCAATTCAACACACTGATCCATTGTTGTTAATTATATAAATCAATGGTTGCAAAATTTGCAACTGTGTCCCTTACTAGTAAACTGATTAAATTTACGTCTAGTGGTATTACTTTGTTGTACCTAATATTAGTATAGTATTCAGTGTTATTTTGGTTCTCACATTTGTAATCAATTGATAAATGTATACAAAATATGTATTGTAAAACTTATTTTGAAAAGAGTAACTATGGAGTTTCTTGTCTATTCTACTTTTTGCGAATGGACAAGTAGACTCACTATATTGACGTGACAAAGTCTAATACATCGATGGACGCCGGCTGCACACACGAAAATGGACGACTCAATGTAACGTTACGAAAAAAAAATTGTCTGTAATGTGGGTACATTGCAGACATTTTTTTTTTCGTATTGTTTTGACGTTCTGAAGTATCATTTAATGGTCTAGTTGAAATTAACATTTTCAGTTGCTCAGATGTAACAACGAGATAAGATACCATTGTAACTTAGTAAGTCTACATGCAAGGGGTGAACCATGGCAAAATGCTTCACGGTCACATTCAACTGTTGTTTTGTGATACCGTTGTCACGTTAAACTATCATCTGTAAACCGACTTTACAGACAAACAATATTTTTTGTGTTACCTCATACCATCTTACTGGGTTTACCAATTTTAATGATTTTATAATCGAAAGCTGGTATAGGCATGTGGTCCCATTTAAATCTTGGAAGAGCACCTTAGTATTTCGAGGTGGTCGGTTTCCAGTTTGGTGAAGATCTGATGAAGAACCCAGATAGGAAATGGAACTCCTCAAATCTTCCAGGATTGCTTGCTTGCTTTACACCAGCTTATAACACATTCTACCATTAAGAAGTGAAAAATAAACTTTTTACAAAAAGATACAACCGACTTCTAACGAAAAATACAAAAAGTATAAAATAAAATTTCAGAAGTCGATTTCTTCTTCGTTTTTTGAACACCGATTCTCGAAAATAAAGTTATTTGTAACAGAGTTTTCATTTCGACATACCTTGAAAGAAAAATAAAGAAAAAAAATGTGTTTGTTTGCGCCAATTATGATGGTTGCTCTATACAGGTTGGCAAAATATGAAACACATCTTCGCAAAACAGCCGACGTTAAACACAAACAAACCCTAAGGCTCGGCCCATACAGTTATGATGTTTCCATGGGAAATACACAACATATTGGCTATCGACGTTTTGATTCTATTTCCTTGCACGCACTTTGGTATTCAAATGTTTTCCTTTCATCTATCCCGTATTTACATAGGAGATGTGGTTCTGGATGGAAATGGGTAAAAATAACTTGTTTTGACACGAGTACGTACTTAGGTACGATACGTGGGCTAGATGTTATTATTATTGAGGGGGAAATGGGGAAAAAGGTCTGATTCCAAAATATTTTAATGCTATTTCTATTACAATTATACAGTCTGCTATTAAAATAGTGTCAGAATGGCCTATCATTGATTTCATAATGGTTGATTTTGACAAGTTTGGGAATCTACTAATATAAAAACGTCACTATGACTTTCCAATGGTCAACCACTGACACTCCATTGAAAGAAATGGCATAGAATGATAATCTCGCACATAATGACAAATGAATGGCAGACGTATGCGGTTATCTGCAAAAATTTTGACAGTTCCTTTGATTAGTGACCTGCCATTAGAACGTCATTGTGCAGTCATTGCTTTTAGTAGCTCGGCCATATGATAGACTATTGACCGACCAATGATCGACCATTATGAATTTAGCAGATGAACTGATGATAAATGCAAATGCAAAATGGCAGTGGGATCTTGTTGGAATACCAAATTTATAAAAATAGCAGACTTGGGGCCCAGACTTGCTAGGTTCTCGACGGCGCGGCGAGCAAAGCCACTGCCAAAAGCTACTCTTAATACTAACATATATAAGGTTGATTTTAGTACTGCTCATATCGGTAAGATGGCGGCCATAAACTAATTACTTGCTTCATAGATTCAGAACAGTAATCCGGCTTATCGAATCGTATGATAACTCTCAATAGATATTGATTTCCCAAAGCTATCGAAGCGAAAGGTTTCTCTCGCTGTTACTGTTCTTGTTCAATACTAACTCTCCAAACAAATCTGAATTTACAGTCTCTTTAAAGCCCAGTCGACTATCTTGGTCAGATCGACCAAAAGACGTCTAAGATCCACTCAGCTGGCGTGAACGTGTTCAGTTCAGAACGCATTTTTAACCGACTTCAAAAAGGAGGTTATCAATTCGATCCGTATGTATGTAATATTACCAGAATTGCCCAGTTTTTGTATATGTAGTCTATATCAGCGTCTGAACAAATGTGCCAAATTGCAAAAGTGTATGTATGTATGTATGTTTTTATTGTTACGAGCTTCGGGTTCGTTACAATTAAAATCAGCCGATTAAATAACCAAAAATGACACTTTTATTTACACCACACTAATTACACTATAAACGCACTAATCACAAAACACAATCGCACTATTAATCACTTGAGTTCGCAGTCGAAGATCGCTCTCGAAGTTATCACTTGTATTGCAAATCCAATACTGACTCGGTCGGCACATGTGCCGGCCTTATATAGGGCGCCGAGTAGAACTCCAGAAAGTTCGCGTACATATCGGTCGCGACCGACTAAGGTCCGAGAATTCTAGCATAGATAAATCTCGAAGGTCCTTGACTTCACTAGTTCTGCTACTCGATACTAGATGGCGCTAGTGGTACCGAATGCCGCCATCATCCTAACTTAATTCTGGCGCGCAACACTGCCCCCTCCTAAGACATGCTCGTCCCGAGCATTATCAGCGCCATAATAACGCGCCAGTCGATCAACATGGACGATCTTAGGAGTGCTTCTTGTACCTTTCTGAATACGGTAGGTTACGTCATTGATCTTCGTCACAATCCGGTACGGTCCGTCCCATTTAGCTTGAAGCTTAGGAGATTTCCCTTTGCTGCGAACTGGATTGTGCAACCACACTAGTGAACCTTCCTCGAACCCTTTATTGTTCATTTTGCGGTCATAGCGGGTTTTCATCTTTTCAGACATTTGCTGGCCCGATTGTCTGACATGCTCATGAATGTCGTTCATTTTGTTCCGCAAGTCATTCGCATAATCGGTTATACTGCGTGGGGCATCAGGGGGTATTCCGGTGATCAGGTCTGCAGGTAGCCGCAATTCTCTTCCAAAGTTTGCGAAAGCTGGTGTCACTGACGTGCTTTCATGAACAGCACTTCGGTATGACAGCAAAAACGGTTGTATGTGCTTGTCCCAATCTCGTTGCCGGTTTTCCACAACTTTGGCCAGATATCTCTCCAATGTCTGATTAAATCGTTCCACCATTCCATCCGATTGTGGGTGGTAAGAAGTTGTCCTCGTCTTATGAGTACCCATAACTCGGCAAGTTTCCTGGAATATTTGGGACTCAAAATTCCTTCCTTGATCGCTGTGAATCTCTAAGGGTACTCCAAAACGACAGAAGACTTCATGAACTAGTTTATCCGCAACTGTTGAAGCTTCTTGGTTTGGAATGGCGAAGACTTCCGGCCACTTAGTGAAATAATCCATAACCACCATGAAATACTTGTTACCACTTTCACTTTCCGGAAACGGTCCCGCAACGTCTAGCGCTATCCTTTCCCATGGTGCACCAACATTGTACAATTTCAATGCACCTCTGCTACGAGTCTGAGGTCCTTTTACAGCCGCACAACTTGTACACTTGCGACACCAGTCCTCAACATCGTCACGACAGTGGACCCAGTAAAACCGTTCCCGTATCTTCAGTAGAGTTCGTTTAACTCCCATATGGCCTCCTGAACAACCATTATGGTACAGCTGTAGAACATCCGGTATTTTAGCCTTAGGGACAACCATTTGCAAATGACAGTTGTCTCCCCGAGCATTTTCCCATTTACGGCACAGGACTCCATCCTGAATCACTAAGCTGTCCCATTGGGCCCAATAGCTTTTTGTGATTGAACTCATCGCTGAGACATCACTCCACGTAGGCTTCGGAGCACTGGCCTTCATCCACTCCAGGATCGGCTTGATGTCCAAATCATCCTGCTGTGCACGTTCCAAGTTTTCCTTCCACTCGTTACTAAGATCTGTCTTGATCATCCTCACAGGTACGACTTCTTTACCCTCTTGCCGAGTACAATGCTTGCAGTCTTCAGGGCAAGGTCTTCTTGATAATGCATCTGCGTTGCCATGAGATTTCCCGCTGCGATGTTCAATCACAAAGTCATATTCCTGAAGTAGTTCGATCCATCTCGCAACTTGTCCTTCTGGATTTTTGAATTGCAATAGCCATTTCAGCGCAGCATGGTCAGTTCGTAAGTGGAATTTCCTTCCCAGCAGATATTTGCTAAAATGCTGCAATGACTTGACCACAGCAAGTAATTCCCGTCTCGTGACACAATAATTCCTTTCCGGTTTTGACAGAGACTTGCTGAAGTACGCTATCACAACCTCTTGATCGCCATTCCGTTGAGATAACACACCGCCAAGTCCTATGTCGCTTGCATCTGTGTCAACTATAAATTCCTTGTCGGTATCAGGATACCCCAAAATAGGTGTTTTGCACAGACGTTCCTTGAGCTCCTGGAATGCAATGTCGCAACTCTCGTCCCAGCAGAAATGTCGCTTATCTTCGGTTAGCTTGTGCAGGGGTTTGGCTATGTCTGCAAAGTTCTTGACGAATCGCCGATAATAGGAGCACAAACCCAAAAATGCTCTGACCTGCGTCTTGTCTTTTGGAATTGGCCAGTCCTTGACTGCGGCGATTTTCTCTGGATCCGTGCGGATACCTTCTTCCGACACTACGTATCCCAAAAAGCTAACTTGCCGTTTGAAGAATGAACACTTCTTCGGACTTAACTTGAGGTTTGCACTCTGGATCTTCATGAGCACGCGTTCCAGGTTTTGCAGATGTTCATCAAACGTACGGCCTACGATGATGATGTCATCCAAGTAGACCAGACAAGCATCGCCAATCAACCCGGTTAGTACTAGTTCCATCAACCTTTCAAACGTTGCCGGAGCGTTGCACAAACCAAACGGCATGACTTTAAATTGCCACAGACCCTTTCCTGTCGAGAACGCAGTTTTCTCCTTGTCCTTAGGATCAATTTGGACCTGCCAGTAGCCACTTTTAAGGTCCAACGTGCTAAACCACTTTACTCCAGTAAGCATATCCAGCGTGTCATCAATTCTTGGCAACGGATAGCTGTCCTTCTTTGTAACGTCGTTCAGACGACGATAGTCAACACAAAACCGCATGGTGCCGTCCTTCTTTCTTACCAGTACAACAGGCGAACACCATGGACTTGATGAAGGTTCTATGACACCATCCTTCACCATTCCCTCAATCATGGTTTCCACTTCCTTTTCACGTGCTACTGGCAATCTCCTTGGCCGCTGACGGATAGGCAACTCATATCCTGTGTTTATTTTGTGTTGAACTAAATCAGTCTTCCCGATGTCAGCATCGTTTGAAGAGAAAACATTGGCGTACTTCAGTAACATTCTCTTCGCCTTAATCATTTCATTTTGAGACAGAACGCCGCGACAGTCGTCTAAAAGTGTGGTCACTTTCATTTGTGCATCCTTGCTAAGGTTCCCAGTCGATACATATTGGCTTCGACGTAACCAATCCACTTCCTCACATGTACCAATCAGGGTGCCCTTATCTATCATTTGTTCCTTATCACAGAGGTTCAGCACAGGTACTCTTGCGATGTCGGTGGCTCTGACCAAAGTTCGTGCCACTTTCCACGGAAGGTCATTATCTATCCTCTCCACGAGTACACACAGATGAGTCTGCCCAGGATTTCGAGGAAGCCTAACCGGCACAATCGTTTCCGATCTCGGAGGAAGAACAATCTTCTTTAGGCTGTACACATTTCCCGGTAACGCCCCTTCCATGAAAAGTTCCTCTTGACCACATTTCAATACTCCTTGCTTAACGTCGATCTCACAACAATTCTTCCTCATAAAGTCTAGGCCCAGGATGCAATCGTCCATTATATCAGCCACGATAAAATTGTGAAGATAGATCCTGTTTCCTAGCTTCAACTCCATCTCTTTTTCTCCGCGGACGGGTATGCGCTGACCGGTGGCCGTCACCAAATTTATGCGGTCTCGGTTGTATGCGGAGTCCCCAAGGAACCGACTTACTAGTTGGGAACTGACAACCGTGCGAGAGGCTCCAGTGTCTATTGTCAGCTTACATGGCGTTCCGTTGACCTCGCCCTTGACGATTAGGCTGTTCCCGTCATGGGTTTGTGAGATCGAAATCCTTGGGGCTCTTTGAACATCAGCCAGCACCCGCCCCGCAGTCCTGGCTTTTACTCGTTTCCCTGCTGTTGCTGGGCGGTGTTGTTAACCGCCCTACCCACTGGAGATTGACTATCTTCCCTGTCTGCAGTTCGCTTAGGGCAACTGGACCGTAGGTGGCCCCTTTCCCCACAGCCATAGCATCTAGGGCTGTATCCTTTAGACCGGTCGCATACAGTAGCCGCTGCAACCTCCCTGACGCGATGGGAACGATGATCCTGCCGCACAGCTTCCACTTCCAGAGCATGAGCCAAGGCGTCCTTGAGCGTCCCGTGATGACCGAGCCTCACAGCAGCTCTGACCTCAAGGTCGCGGATGCCGTCAATGAATGCCTGCACCAGGTTCCCTTGAATGAGCGCAGGTACAGACTGGTATGCTTTTCGGACCAGCTTCTCCACCTCAAGGGCCCACTGCTGCAGGTTTTCACCGCTGCGTTGCACGCGATCCTTTAGCTGCGCCCGAAACACGTGTTCCAGATGAGCGTCGCCATACCTAGCTTCCAGTGCCTCAACCAGCTGCTCGTAAGTCACCTCGTTACCGAGGGCTTCCAGGATAGTGAGGGCCTGGTCGCGGAGGCCTAGGGTGAGAGCAGTCATGGCCTGGTCCTTACTCCACCCGTTCGCCTTCATAACAGCGTCAAATTGCTTTTTATATGCCGACCAGGAAGATGTTCCATCGAACGGCGGCACTTTGAATCCACGTAGAGAAGGTGTAGTAGCAGCTACGGAGGTTGCAATTCCCTCTCCTACTTTTAGGTTATCCATTGCCTTTTTCATTTCAGCAATCTGGGTTTCAGCTTCTATCAGGCGGTTTTCATGTTGAATCACCTTATCTTTTACATCCTTCATTTCCTTGCCGAAAGTGGCGTGCAGATCCTTGATGAGGAACATCTGTTCTTCCTGGCGACGCGCCTGTTCCTCCTGTCGGCGGGCCTGTTCCTCCTTGTCATACTGCAGCTGTTCTTCCAACCGACGGGCTTGTTCCTCCTGACGACGGGCCTGTTCCTCTTGTCGGCGGGCCTGTTCCTCCTGACGACGAGCCTGTTCCTCCTGGCGGCGGGCCTGCTCCTGCAGCATCAGCATCAGAGCAGCAAAGTCTGGTGCTGATGATGATGCTGGAGCGGCGGTGGACGGGCCGGCCTCTAAGGTCGCCAGCTGTCTCTCCGTAGCCTGCGGCGTTGCACTTCCAAAACGCCTCTGGTCCGTCTCTTGCTGGCGTTGACTACGGGTACGGATACCCTCCGTGTCGTCCTTTGGTAGAATCGGCATCTTTTAAATCCACTCTTCTGACACCAATTGTTACGAGCTTCGGGTTCGTTACAATTAAAATCAGCCGATTAAATAACCAAAAATGACACTTTTATTTACACCACACTAATTACACTATAAACGCACTAATCACAAAACACAATCGCACTATTAATCACTTGAGTTCGCAGTCGAAGATCGCTCTCGAAGTTATCACTTGTATTGCAAATCCAATACTGACTCGGTCGGCACATGTGCCGGCCTTATATAGGGCGCCGAGTAGAACTCCAGAAAGTTCGCGTACATATCGGTCGCGACCGACTAAGGTCCGAGAATTCTAGCATAGATAAATCTCGAAGGTCCTTGACTTCACTAGTTCTGCTACTCGATACTAGATGGCGCTAGTGGTACCGAATGCCGCCATCATCCTAACTTAATTCTGGCGCGCAACATTATGTTTGTGTTCGCATATCTCCGGAACTACAAGGCCGATTTAAGTGATTATTTTTAAAAAAAATTTGATTGAGTCAGGCGTTACTTTGCGGAAATCCATTTTAAATTAGAAAATGAAAACAATATATCTAGTTTTAATTTCCGCGAATATTAGTGGGTTGCAGGTATGCACCTCCCTCCCGCCCGCTATATTATGCACATGCAAGATTACTAGGCAAATGCAAGAATTTTAAGCACATGCAGGAAGGCAATGCAAAACCCAACACCATTACCGACACGTGTTTCGCCTCTCCACGAGGCATCCTCAGGGGACGTGTTGACTCGCTGACCGTTGAGTTGCGACTGAGAAATAAGAGAAATTAGTTTTTTTTTTTTTTATATGGACCACTCGCAGTTCAGCACACTAAGGCTGGTTACTGCTTAACCGGACAATCCTGTGGTGGCCTCAAATGAATTTAAGGCCCCCAGCCAGGGCTAAAAACTACTAAAAAGCTAAATGACCGCTTCGCTAAGGGCATCCCCTGTGGGATACGGGCCTCGGCTTAACGGGGTCATTGAGAGGGGCAGCAAGGGACAGGCTGGGTCAGTTATTATTATTTAGGGGATTTAACGCTAATGGCTCAGCGGCGCGGGCTGGCTCGTTAGGCAAAAGTCGGGGAGGGGTGAGAAATTAGTACAAGGCACCCCCCTTTTATACACTGCCACCGTTGGTTATTTGTGTACAACTACCCACAAACATACGCAGTAAAGGGTAAGAAAGTAAATTAGAATAAGATATTGTTCAACTTAGGGAATACTGCAAGTTTCATCAAAATCGGTTCAGTTGTTTTTAAGATAGGGATTTTTTTCTATGTATGTACAGCGATTACGCAGAGATTTCTGATCCGATTTACGTGGTTGTTTTTTTATTCAATGAAGAATAGTTGCCATTTGGTCCCATGAGAATTTAGTTCAGTTTCGTGGAGTAGTTTTTAACGCCACAGGTACATGGTGGACTCATACGTACAAAACGTTTCGGGAATGTTTCCATTGTGCGTATAGCTAAGGAGCGAAATTGCTTTTTGGCATCTGTGTTTTTTAATAGCTTTCATTCAAGTGTGTATAGATTACTACTATGTAAGCGTGCTCCATCGCTGACCACGTCATCGCTTTCCACCAGTTGAGAGAAAAATCCAAGAGGATAAACGACAACAACAAAAAACGCATGTGGCCATAGCCGAACATTTTAGTCCAACATTTTATAACTGAACAACAACAACTCAACACAACACAACCCACACACAACACTCACAACACACACACACACACACACTCACAACACACACACACCACACACTCACAACCAACACACACTCACACTCAACTTTAATAGCTTTATCTTTCTTTTACCATCAAAGCCGTAAAATATGACCAAAAGATACTTCAATGAAAAGCGATTTTCATTAAAGTTACGTTTCAGATAGCCATTCCTTTGCCTTCAAAGCCATTGATTGATATTGGTTACTTTACAGCCTGTAACGGATACCAGAGAATCCATTATAAAGAGTGATGACACCCGATCCGTTTTACTTTTAATAACGGATCGTAATTTTAAACAACCTTCAGACGGTGTATTCAACTGTTATTTCGTTTTTATGTGGGTTATAATAAATGGAAGTTTATTTTATGCGCCATCCGTGTGTTTCTTCGGAATAACAGTAGCTTATGAAAATGAAGAGAGGAGAGGAGCTCGTGGCTAAATTATAAGTTAAGCAACTCTTGCCGAGGTTGGTCTGTGGATGGGTAACGACCATCTTAACACAACGAGACTTCTCTATGCCTCGGAAAGCATGTGAAGCCGTTGGTCCCGGCTGTCATTTGGATATCTTTGGCAGACGTTACGGATTGCCAGAAGCCAGAAAATCTGACACCAGTCTTGCCAAGAAGTACCGTGTTCCCCAGTTAATGGGTTGTGGAGGTCTGGTAGGCATCTGCTTCACGTAAAATACTGGTATACAGCTGAATCCGACTTGACTGGGGGCCGACCCCAATATAGTTAGGAAAAGGGTAGGCAGATGATAAACAGTAGCTTATGTAAATTAACTATGGTGTAGACTTCTACCAGTAAAAGATTTTTGTTGTTTGTCAAGACATCCTGATATGTTGGTGTACAAACATTAGATTATCAGTTTTACGTCTTCATAGGTTCTATTAGTTTTATAAAACGTTTTTGTGGACCAGACCTGTCTGGGCCAGTAGCAGTGGCTTCCAATTTTACTAACGTATTTTTTTTTTTGTTTCAGGTAACCAGTTGCAGTTTTATCAAAAACCTACAGATTTCATCAATATTAACTAAGGTCTTTATTCCATGCGGGCCTGCGGATGGCGAGCTATGGGTGGCTCGCCGTCCGATAGCAACCAGGCCCGAGTCGACGGCGCGTTGTGTTCCACGCGCGCCTCAAAGAGCCGTCAGCAAAGAAGACGGGGCCCCATAGGGTCAGTGCCTGCTAGGGTTGCGGAATTTGTTCGAAAGAGTCACCGCGACCCTGGAACGCAAAGGGCACAAGAAGGATCACGGGTGGGTTTTAGTCAGTAAGAGTCTGACACTCCCTTCCGCTCCGCCCAGAGCGGGAGAAGTCATTTGATGATTTCCCATCCAAAAAAAAATATCTATATTCAAAGTAAAAGAGAAGAAAGGCCTCTAATCAACTCATTCGCTATGACAACAGGAAAACCCTCGAATTCCCTGGATGACACGCGGTGGAGTTAAGTTGCAAGTTATGACTGGGAATATAGGGATAATTTAAAAGTAGGTATTAAATAAATTGGCTTGGTAAGTACTAAATGAAAATAGTTAGTGGTATCATCATTACTTTCTTAACAATATTAATAAATCTAAATCCCTTAATCGCTGTCTATTCGCCACCCACGGAGTTATATAACTATCACATAGTAGATACAGTCAACCGCTCGCATAAGTTAACAATTTCGCATTGGCATTGCCTTTATTTCAAAGGGAGAAGGGTGGGTCTGGGTTGTGAAGTTCAGTGTTACTGTTGTCAAGTAGTTGACTGTACTAGATAGTTTGAACAACTTGCGTGGGTGAAATTCAACAATTGGTTCTATTTTGGTCACTGGAATTATGCAAGCCATCACATAGGGCTAATATTATAGTTTGATAGTTTGGAAATAATTCCTAAAGGCCTT
Organism: Hecatera dysodea; assembly: GCA_905332915.2. Lineage (NCBI taxonomy): Eukaryota > Metazoa > Arthropoda > Insecta > Lepidoptera > Noctuidae > Hecatera > Hecatera dysodea. The sequence goes on along the minus strand of HG995288.1, from coordinate 20,360,348 downwards.
TTTTAAATTATCTGGGCAAAGCGAAAGAGTTATTTTATCATCATCATCTGCTTAGCCTTTTTTTTTTTTTTTTTAACTTGTTATAAACTAGTGCTTGACTGCGATCCCACCTGATGGTAAGCAGCGATGCAATCTCTGATGGTAAGGCGCACTAGTTTATGAGCCTATTCACTCTTGCCTTGAAGACATTCAGATTATAATCGGACGGGAAGACCGCCGCAGCCCAACCTGCGGCCTTTTCCCAACTATATCGGGATCAGCTTCCAGTCAAACCGGATTGAGCTGAATACCAGTATTTTACGTGGAGCGGCTCCCTACCAGACCTCCGCAACCCATTAACTGGGTTGGTTGGGTTGGGCTGGGGATGATGTGTTTCTGTTGCCGCTATAACAACAAATACTAAAACAACAGAATAAACTAAATATTTAAGAGGGATCCTATTCAACAAACGTGATCGTTTTTTCTCCTTTTTGCTCGATATTGATAGCGGCCACAGGTATACGCTTGAAATATTCACAGAATATTTATGTTATTAGGTATATTAAGTACTTTAAAATTCATAATTAACTTAAAATAAAACAAATATTGAAGGGGGACTCCCAAACAACAAACGTGATTTTTTTGACGTTTTTATAGAAAATGGTACGGAACCCGATGCGCGCGGTTTTTTAATTCAATTTAGGTATAAGTAGATACCTACTGGACTTAATTTTACGACTCCTAATAAATTCCTTCTAATTACGCTATTACGTGCAATATTTGCAGATTACAAGCAGTAAAATGTTTTATTAAAAGCAATTTATAATAATTATTCCGCAATCAAGATGGATACTAAAATAATTATGTCATTACCAATGATCGGAGTGTGTAGAGCTATTATTGTTATTTGCGAAATGTTTTCATAGTATGGACATGCTGGATCCCGGGATTCTCTGGGTTCTAAAAATATGTTAATATGCTTGTTAAGTTTGGTAATAATTTTTGGAGATACTTGTGTAAATTGATGGTTATATCTGAATTTAGATAAAACTAAATTTGACCGCATTAAAATAATTATATTACTGTAATTCCTAAGGCTATGTGAAACAGGTTGCGGTGGATAAGGTAAACTAAATTCGAAATCAGTTTGATTGATTATATTTTCAATTTTAAGTCCCAAAGTACTATACAGTTAAGAAACTTTTGAAATTTAAGTACTGAGCTATATTCATCTTTACTAATATTATAAAGCTGAAGAGTTTGTTTGTTTGTTTGTTTGAACGCGCTAATCTCAGGAACTACTGGTTCGAATTGAAAAATTCTTTTTGGGTTGAATAGCCCATTTATCGAGGAAGGCTTTAGGCTATATCATCACGCTTAAGCCAATAGGAGCGGAGCAGCGATAAAGAATGTTTTAAAATCGGGGATTCCACGGGGACGAAGTCGCGGGCAGCAGCTAGTATAGAATAAAATTTTCTTTGAATAAACCTTTTAGCTATCCCATGTTTTATCAATTTTCTCGATCATTTTGAAATCCCGGGATTCCTGCGTCGTATCCATACTCGTATTGATGATTCTTTTTATATTCGAAAGCTGGTGCTTGTTGTGTGGTCCCATTTACATAAATTTGATTGAGATATGACGACTAGTATTTGAGTTATCCCTAATAATACGTGGCTTAGTTTACATTTACGACGTTCTCATTCCCTTTTGTCGATGTAAAAAGAAAAAATAAAATTGTGTACAATGGTTTGGAAGACCATCTCAGTATTTCAACGTGGTCCCTTTCTAGTTTGGTGAAGATCTGATGAAGAACAGAGCTGATAGGAAACTGAACTCTTCAATAAATGATAGCAAGTTTTTCGGTATTGCTGAAATCGCATGTTTGTTTATTGTTTACACCAACGTGATGGGTACTTTTAGGGGGAGGGGGAGAGGGGTGTTCCACTAAAAAGTGAAAAATAAAAAAAACTTTTTACAAATAAATACAACTGACTTCTACACAGAAAAACCAGAAAGTACAAAATAACTTTAATTTCGAAAGTCGGTGTTGTATTTTTTTGTAAAAAGTTTTTTTTTTACAATAGTTTAAATTCAATACCTATGCATACTTTAAAAATAACTCTTTTCCTCGTTATAATAAGGTAGTATAGGCCACGTGAATGGAACCTTTCATCCATTCATCCATATTGGAATATTGATGGATGACTTGTTACTACGACAGCGTCCCAGATTAGAGGATTTAGGATGTCAAACGTTTTATTTATTGTTACGGCTGTTAGGAAAAATATGGAAGGTAGGTAGGGTAATAAAAAATGTTCATGTTGTGTTCTTTTATCGGAGTACGGTATATAGAATCAAAAATGAAAGAAAGAATAGTATTTATACCCTATCTGTTTAGGTAGTTGGTGTATTTTAACGAAAAATGTTTTTGAAAAATGTGAAATACGTTTTACAACATGAAATACTTCCAGATTTTCTAAAATTATAGATAATTGATTTGTATAAGTAGTAATATCCATATTTTAAAATATATTTTTACATAAAAAGACATACCAAGATTGTTTACCTAAAGTTAACTACCTAAACAGATAGGGTATAGTTTCACGCAACTGACGTGCTCACAAATTCTAATTTTAAACAAGGGAAAGAAAAATGAAGTGAGAAATTAAACGTTACCCGAAGTTTTATTTTTAAGATTTTGGACGTCCCTATTACTAAGCGTTTTTAGCGTTTTTTTGTTAATGGCAACAAATAAGTAAGTACATTCGCTAAAAATGAAAAGCGGACTGGTAGGGTGTTAAATGTTTCATCAAGGAAACGTTAACACTTTGTTATAAAACGATACATTTCATATTCAAATTAAATCTTCAACTTTTAACACCCACTTACGCTAATTGCCTACACAAGAAGGAAACTCCATACAACATCTTAAACCCTCGAGATTTCTATTCAAATTGAGACAAACTCCTTTCTTAATCCGTTCAAAGTAAATTATACTTCACACGTAATATATTTAACAAACATACTGACTAAAACCCACCCGTGTTCCTTCTTGTGCCCTTTGCGTTCCAGGGCCGCGGTAACTCTTTCGAACAAATTCCGCAACATGGTGATAGGCCTGCTTCCTTTTTTAAGGATGCGGAACCTTCACATTACTTCTGCTGTTCTGGGCGGAGAGGAAGAAAGTGTCAGGTTCTTACTGACTAAACCCATCTGTCTTCCTCCAAATGCCCTTTGCGTTCCAGGGCCGCGGTGACTCTTTGTAACAGAACTCTTTCGAACAAATTCCGTAACAGGCTTGCCCCCTACAACATCTTTTTCCTGGTCTCTAACCGTGCTACTTGGGGTCAGCGCAAGACGTTTTCTTCTAATATTCCGTCATGTAAAGCTATAATTTATGTGCTCTCTCAATATCATTCTCCACATAATCCATCCTTCTTTTCTTTTAGAGGCCAAAAACAATTGATGAATCGTACATGAGAATCTTCTAAATAATCAACAAATCTGGCCAAATTTAGCGTTCTACAGGTCTGCCTACCTCCCCGGGGAACACAGTCGTAATGTTATGAACAGTTAATGGTTGTTTTAATTAGATTGTCAGCAGCAAGCCTCCCAGAGGTGAGACTTTCTAATAATCTTATCCTTTGTCTGCTAGTGTGAATGAACTTGAGATGGGGTAGGAAAATTCTTCATTATTTTATACTGAAGTACGGGGTAAAAGATGTTGTTAGCCGTGAATTGAATGGGTATTCTTGGGCTCTGTGGGACTGTCTCTATTTTAATAAGTTAAAAAAAAAATTCTATGCGAAGTGATTTTTCGATGGGGAAAGTTCAATTGTATGCGGTAAAAGTTATGAAAAAATTATGGGGATTCCGATGGTAAAAAAATATACTTCATGATACAATTTCGTACACGTTTTTAAACGTATTGCTTTCACGGAGAACAGTGTCATTTGATAAGTTAGTAGAGTTGAATTTCGACCATTGAGCGACCACTGGTTTTAATTTAATATTTAGAAATTTAAAATGTAGATATTTATATCTGCTCCAGGTGTTTATCTTACTCTAAAAATATATACTCGTACCTGCGATCCCATTTGAAATATGGTCCCCGTTTTATTGTGCTGGGGGCAACGTCAGCAATTTCGCACAGGTGGTGCCAACTATTCGTATTCAAGAAAATACAGATTGCTCTGCAACAGGTCCATTGTGCATTGGACTTGAAACATTTACCCTAAAGCCAAAATTCTGAGCTTTAATTCAGCTAGATAATGAATGAATGACTGGTTATTCAACCTAAAGAAAGAAATTGAATATATTTAGCAACATTATGGTACTTGTTCAATTACTACGTCTGGCACAGGTTTCTGAATGAATGGTCGTTGTCTGTGCAGTCTTTGTTTTAGGTTATGTGTTTTCTTGATCAAATCAACAAGAAAATATTTTGATCAGATATAAGACAGACATACCTAGGTACAATAATGGTAGAGTCATTAGTCGCATACTTAATTCAATCTTCATTTCTATAATTCAAAATTTATATTTATGTATTACGATAATTCCGTTTAAATTATTCTTATTTTGTTCATGTTTTTTTTTAAACATTTAACGAACCACTTTAATCTAGTATGTGTAATTCATAATTTCAATGTCAAAATAGTTTTGTGAAAGTTGTGTATGGCTGTAAGTGACTTACTTTTTGTAAATCTTCTTTTATATTATTATAACTAGCTGCTGCCCGCGACTTCGTCCCCGTGGAATCCCCGATTTTAAAACATTCTTTATCGCTGCTCCGCTCCTATTGGCTTAAGCGTGATGATATATAGCCTAAAGCCTTCCTCGATAAATGGTCTATTCAACCCAAAAAGAATTTTTCAATTCGAACCAGTAGTTCCTGAGATTAGCGCGTTCAAACAAACAAACTCTTCAGCTTTATAATATTAGTATAGATTTAAAAGCGAAATACCACTCCCTGGTAGGTTTTTTATATGGTGTAGACATCCGCTAAGAACGGATTTGACGAAAGGGGGTAACACGGGTGTGGAAATTCTTTGTACTGCGCAGATGAAGTCGCGGGCGAAGTGGTAGTAAGTTATAAACTTGACAACCCACTTAAAGATAACTTCACCGTAGTTATCAAGGAGGAGATTGTTACAAAAATTCAGGTAGTTAGGTACATACTGTTCTTTGAAAGTCATCATCTGCCTAGCCTTTTTCCCAACTGTATTGAGGTCGGCTCCCAGTCATGCCGGATTCGACTGAATACCAGTATTTTACGTGAAGCGGCTGCCTACCAGACCTCCACAACCCATTAACTGGGGAACACGGTACTTCTTGGCAAGACTGGTGTCAGATTTTCTGGCTTCCGACAATCCGTAACGACTGCCAAAGATCTTCAAATGACAGCCGGGACCAACGGCTTAACGTGCTTTCCGAGGCACGGAGAAGTCTCGTTATGTTAAGATGGTCACCCATCCACAGACCAACCTCGGCAAGCGCTGTTGTTGTTATACTGTTCTTTGAAAGTACTGTGTATCTATTTGTTTCTCCATTAAGCAAGTTCGCGGCAAAGTAAACGAACGTTAATTTTACTTAGCTCCACCTAACATTCTAGCTGAACGCTAATTATGAAGTATTAAATTACTTGATCGCTACCTCGCTTCATTGCCAAGGCCTTTCTGAACCAATCTTCCCTTATTTCTTAGTAAAAGAAAAAATTTGAAAATGAAAATTTTCCATTTTCATTTTCAAATTTAAAATGGATTTCCGCAAAGTAACGGCTGACTAGATCAATTTTTTTTTTAAAAGAAAAAATGTTTATTTAGGACTCGCACAAAACACATAAAAAATTTGCGAGGCCAAAAAAGGTCCCTATCTCAGCATCTGCTGCGATATTTAATCAAATGATAATTAGCACAGCGCTGGTGTTCTGATAGGGCCTGTGATGCCATGGATACACTCACGGAATACAGACTCTTACTAACTAAAACCCATCCGTGATCATCCTAATTCCCTTTGCGTTCCAGGGCCGCGGTGACTCTTTCGAATAAACTCAGAACTTTTGGGGTTATCCCTATACTTTCTGATCAATCATTGTTACTATTAACTAGCTGCTTCCAGCGACTTCGCCCGATTGTAAGTTGTAACTTATCCGAAGGAAATTTATGCCGGAATTAAAATATCCGTTCACTATGTTTAGTGTGAAAGAATAACAATCCATCCGTCCAACAACGTTCTTAACTTACTTTTTAAACCTAAATATGCGTATTTTAAACAAACGTTACAAAAATTGATTAATAAATTCGTTTCCAAGAATAAGGACATGCGATGAGATTTTGTATGAAATACAGTTAAGACAGAGTAGAGAAACGCTATTTCTTAACGGGTTCTCTCCTCATACCTCCTCTATCATATCATCATCATGATCATCATATCAGCCGAAAGACGTCCACTGCTGGACAAAGGCCTCCTTCAAGTGTCGCCACAACAACCGTTCCTGTCAGCCTGTGCATCTCGCATCCATCGGCTACCCGCGACCCTCACCAGATCATCGGTCCTGGCGGCCATCCAACGCTACGTCTTCCGTTACACGGCCGCCACTCCAGAACTTATCGGCTCCATCGACCATCTGTTCTGCGAGCAGTGTGCCCTGCCCACTGCCAGTTCAGTTTGGCGATCCTTCGGGCTATGTCGCCCGCCACTGCTGGCCGTGCCTGCTGCCAAAACCAACCTGCTGTCAAAAACATCTCTCACCCGCACAGTAGGTGTACTTAATGAAGTGCATGAGAGGATTGACCTCAGCTGATCTGAGGGATTGATATATTTTCGTGTAAACTGAGTGAATTCGCAAGTTTTGTTGATTTTTGTTAGTTATAGTTAAATATGGTACGCCCAATTTTATTTATTTTTTTAAAGTTCCCTTTTTTGTATAATTATTAGAAATAGATTTTTTTGAGTCCGTCTTTAGATTAAGTTTTTTAATGTTGTTTCCTATTTTTAAAGTTAAGATTATTATTAAGCATTAGCATTAAGTTTTTGAAACCACTATTGTATTGGGGTCAACATGTAAAGATAGTGTGTGTTAGTGGAATAAACAAATTAATAACTTGGTGCTCTAGTGGGTAACGAAACATGCCTCTATCTATAATATAACATTTTAAAAGTAAAGTTTCTAAGATTCAATCAATAGTGACATTACACGGTACTTTGTTCCAGAAGCCATTTAAAATACTTAGAATATTACTTTCTATTTTCTATAAGAATCTCTTTGTGTCTGTAATAAAATATTTGATGACTTTAACGGTTACAATCCATTCCATACTACTCGTACATAAAACTTTAAATGCGAATGTGTGTCTGTTGCCTTTTCACGTGTAACCGTTGAACGTATTTTGATGAAACTTAGTACTCGGATAGATTATGTCCGGGATTACAACGTAGGATTTTTCATCTCGGTAGTAAGTTTTATTAGTATAGTAAAACACATTTTAAGAAAGCGAAACCGCGGGCCGCAGCGGGTATTAAATATTTAATGAGTTATACGGTTCAATATTCCATATCTAAGTGTGAAATCGATTTGAAATGACAGACGGACATAAAACGGTTTTAGTTGCGATTGTAAATGTATGAAAAGTGTCTATTACAAAAATAATGGCTCTTTTAACATCCCGTAGAAATTCAAATAAGTTTGTGGATGTCGGTTTTCGTTTTTACTACTGCTTCTCATACAATATCTTATATATACATATAAAGAGTCGCCACGGCCCTGGAACGCAAATATGGCACTTAGAGGAATACGGATGGGTTTTAGTCAGTAAGAGTCTGAAACTCCCTTCCGCTCCGCCCAGAACGGAAGAATTCATTTGATGATTTCCCATCGTTAACAAAAAATTGGTTTTCTCTCAAGTCAATTTACGGACGAAAGTTTAACATGACAACGTCATCACAAAACATTGATGAAATGATCGTCCCTCTCGCTCGCTCGTGCAGCGCTCTCGCTACGATCGCAACGTTACAATGAGCGTAACGTTACAACGAGTAATCCTTTTTCGTGCGTGTAGCCGGCGTTCATCGATTTATTAGACTTTGTCACGACAAAAACCGTTATGGAAATGATATCGTCTGGCTATCTCACATGTGACATCCAACCAATCTGCATTGGGTCAGCGTGATAGTATTTTTAAGCTATTGTATAGCTTCTTTCGCGGGCCTTGAGCGTGGCAACCGAATCCAGAAATTCCGTAACGAAAATAACCTAACACCGCTACGTCATTCGATTAGGCCCCGCCTTTTTAAAATGGTCGCTTCGTTACTGAGCTATTATGTCGCCGTCAACGAGCCGACCCGAACGTCTGCGTTCGGAAACAATCGGTGGGACAAAGTTAAGTGAAACGTATGTGATTTACATTAGTACAGTAACCCAGGTGAACGAATGGAGACCATATCACAATGACGCAGACTACTAAATATATAATTGCATAAGTTGATAAAAAATGCTATGCAATAGCTTTACCGCGGCAGTCCCCGAGTGCCACATGTATTTATTTTGTCTATGGCTCAATCTATATCACGGAGAAGAGACCTGGGTCTCAGCAGTGGGAACATGCTGATTTTGCTACCAAATAACTTACCCTTACTTCCTGACCAATATTATTATATACGCGAAAGTTTGTGTGTATGTACTCAGTGGTGTGCAGTGGTTCGAGTTAGGGTAGGCCAGAGAAAATGTCCAAATAAATTTAAAAAAATAACCACATTATTCAGGGTTGATTTTTAATGAAACGAGTTTTTTTTTGTTTTTTTTTTAAATAGCCTTTAAAAAAAAACCAAAAAAACACCACATTTCAACCCTGAATAATGTGGTGCGTTTTTTTTTTGGACATTTTCTCTGGCCTACCCTAACTCGAACCACTACACGCCATGTATGTACTCGTATTATGGATTTTAGTTACTCTTTCATGCGAAAACCACTGAATGGATCCTGATGAAATTTGGCATAGAGCTAGATTATAGTCTGAATCATCATATATCATATGCGTTATGCATATGATATATGATGATTTTTATGTCGGGAGTATGTTCCCTTCGGATAATTTTCGACATTTGAGTTTGAGGCCGTGGGCGACAGCAAGCACTATATACTTTAACCTTACATTGTACCTAACACGGAAAATGAATACCGAACATTATTGTCGGGAAAATTTGCGCCATTTAGTCTGAACAAACGCAACTACAAACGTTTTCCTACAGTTTAATATCCGTTTAACTCTGTTTAGTACTAATGTAATTACTATTCCGGTTAACTGCGGCTATTTCAATGGACTAACTGAATAGTTGAAGCTAGCTTTGTAGAGTGGAGGAAACAAATTAATCTGAATTTAGTTTTATGGAGAAAATAAACCGGCCACGGACTCGCGCTTCGAGAATCGAGCGTTTTAAAATGTTACTTTAAAATCACACAATTTATTAAGTAATTTAATTTATTTCAGTATATTTACATCTTAGAGGAAATATTTTGTTTGTTTGTACCGAATAATCTCCGAAACCACTGGACCGATTTTAACCATTTTTATCACCATTGGAAAGCTACATTCAGAGAGTAACCCTCGCATTTCTACGGGAATGGAAACTACGCGGGTGAAGCAGCGGCGCGCTGCTAGTTTTCTAATAACTTCAGAAATGAATATTATAAGAGTATAATAATTGAGACCCTTACGATAAGCCCTTTCATTTGATATAACAATAACAGCCGCACGGGTCGATCTCCAAGGTTAAGCAACGCTTGCCAAGGTTGGTCTGTGGATGGGTGATCATCTAAACATTTCGAGTTTATATCCAAGCTGTTGGTCCCTGCTGTCATTTGTAGATCTTTGGAAGTTGTTACGGACAGACACCAGTAAATCTGACTCCAGTCTTGCGAAGAACTACCGTGTTACGCATTTAATGGGTTGTGGAGGTCTGGTAGGCAGCCGCTCCACGTTGAATACTGGTATTCAGCTGAATCCGGTCTGACTGGAAGCCGACCCAAATACTTATAGTTGGGAAAAGGCTAGGCAGATGTAGCGCTTGTCTTAGAGTCACGAAGTTCATATGTGTACCGAATTTCAAATTCTTCAATCCATACGAATATTTGATTCGTATGGATTGAAGAATTTGAAATTGCCGGGTCAGACCGGCGCACGAGTGAACCTGTAGGGCTTTAGGTAAAAAACTAACTTCAAATCTTAGTAATTAACATTTAAAGCACCTTTTCCAATACCCTTTCACCCCTTTGATCAAAATTCCTTCAAAATCATATACCTATCCTAGCTTACTATCGGAGCTTTGAAACCTTATTCCCTTAAAACCAAATATTGACACATAAAGCTGTTTGACAGAGCGGCTCGATGCTATAAGCTAATTATATCGCCGTCAAAGCTATCAAAAGCTATATAGTTTCAATCAGGGATGTCACGGACGTGGTTTTATCGGAAACAAAATCGGAGTTTTGAAATTAAGTGCGTCGGAGTTGGAACCGGAGTTGGAGGTGATGGCAGAAGGGAGATTAGTTAGGGCTTAATAAAATCACACATATATTTCAGGCGCAGTCGAGTATATGATATTCATTTTGTAAATAAGTTAAACATAACACTTTTACTCGTCAATCTTTCTTAGTCATTTTAAAATAAATGAGGCATGGTTACGTACCTGAATACTGTGAGAAGAAGCACCGTCACAAACTCTAATACTACTGAAATGTTTTTAATAACAACTAGCTGCTGCCCGCGACTTCATCCCCGTGGAATCCCCGATTTTAAAATATTTTTTATCGCTGCTCCGCTCCTATTGGCTTAAGCGTGATGTTATATAGCCTAAAGCCTTCCTCGATAAATGGTCTATTCAACCCAAAAAGAATTTTTCAATTCGAACCAGTAGTTCCTGAGATTAGCGCGTTCAAACAAACAAACAAACTCTTCAGCTTTATAATATTAGTATAGATTAGTAAATTAAATCAAATGAATGAGGGTTTCTTGCAAATACGTACATTATGCAACACTGAAGCATCAGGTCCACGCTCCTGTCAAAACGCTCATGTTTACCGACACTAGTTCAACTTCATATTCACGTCTAAAGCCACGTTTTCAAAGAAAACCCTTCGCCTCAGTAGCGCCAAATTTCCTGAAAACCATAATTGTCTCCAAAAGTAGCGAATAGTGCTTCAACCATCGATTTAAAAAGCCGTCGGAGCCGAAGTAGGGACCAGAGGCTTAATATCAATCAGTATTCTCGACTTTTCCGGAGTCGGAACTCCGTAACATGCCTTTTTTGATAGGGTTGGAAATAATCAAATAACATCTTCCGCTTTGGGCAGAGCGAAAGGGAATGTCAAACACTTACTGACTAAAAAGCACCTGTCCCGCCATTAAAAATACCCTTTACGTTCCAGGGACGCGGTAACTCATTCGAAAAATACCGCTACCCCGGCAGGAACATCCCTAGTTTCAATCTGTGGCGGCCATTAAGTGGGCTCCGACGCGTCCGCTTTGACTAAACCTATTATGGATCGATAGTAATGATGGTAACAATAGATACTAGGTAATATTGCCGGTATCGGTAAACGGATTGTGATATAAGCGGCTTGATGTCATAAGCCGTGAAGAGAAATGAAGCATTTTAATAATTCATGTTGGTAAAATCACCGTCGTCTAGGTGGAAACCAGAGCACTGTTTGAGCATAGGTAGACTGTTCACTGCGTCGCCACAGTGACTGGTCCGTATGTATAAGCATAAACATAATCAGCATTTTAATGTCCCACTGCTAGGACACAGGCGTCTTCTCTAGGAGAGGGAATGGGCCGTAATCCACCACGCGGGCCCAGTGCGGGTTGGTGAATGTCACATGTCTTCGAATTTTTGGTTCTAGGTCATGCCGGTTTCCGCACGATGTTTTCCTTCACCATTTTGAGAGCAGTGGTCCGTATGTACTGGTAACCAATAGGTAACCACGAGTCCTTCTTCGCAAACATGCACATTTTAATTCCGACTACAAGACGTACATGGTGAGACATCCCACTCACACGCACAAAACTGTTTGGGATTACTTTCATTATGCATATAACTAAAAATTGGAATTCGTTGGAAGTTTTGGAGTCTAATTTTCCTGATACATAGTTACAACCTGGGAATCAAGTCAAGATTGCATAGATTGCTTCAAGGCAAGAGTGCCCCATTGTCGATGATGCCGCTTTAATTCAGGTGATATTCTGATTAAACGTGAACCTTTCATTAATAATGAAAAATAGCCAAGTAAGCTATGTTCAGACTATGTCGAATACCTTGGTTTCCCTGCGAATAAGCACATTTTTTTTTTCAATTTTGGTGACTTTGTTTCTCAGCAACACATTTCAGGCCCGCCGTGAGTAACGTAGCTTACGTAGCATAGTGATGTTCTGCTATGAGCATAATGCTTAGCTAATTTTTGTCACTAATAAAATAATTATGTTTAATGTCTTGACGCCTAGCTTAATGTGACTCCCAGGCCAAAACAAAGAAACATTACGGTCCTGTGCTGTCTCTAAATGGCCATTAAATTAAAGAGGTTGTTACAAAACTGTACTTAATGACACTGAAAGATGGTGTGCCACAGAATACCTACCATGAATCCACGGCGAGTAGAAATGACACTGTCAGAGGTTTCCATACAAACCAAGGGTTTCAGTAAATGTCACAGTTTAGTCAGGACATGACAGCCACAGACAGTTGTTCTGACTGTGGACTATGACTGCCGAAAGTTATGCTCAAAGCACATTGCGTGGATTCAGATGTTATTAGTTACTAGCAGCGCCACGCTGTTTCACCCGCGTGGTTCCCGTTCCCGTGAAAATGCGGGGATAAAATATTAGCCATTTCAGAGATTAGCCGGAACAGACAGACAGACTGACAAAAATTGTAAAAAAAATAGTTAGAAGTAGAAACAAATTCAGGCGAGAATAAGATTGCAAAAATACAAGAAGCAAGCCCCAAGGGTCAAACATTTCTGTAACTGTAAACATTGAAAGTAAAAGTGTTATTTCATTTTCAAGTGGAAACATTCCATATGAGTTTGGTGTATATACCGTATATATTAATATATGCATGTAGTAAAAAGCGGTTATTTCAATATTACAAAAAGACGCTCCATTTTTAACCGACTTCTAAAAAAGGAGGAGGTTCTCAATTCGGATGTTTGTATTTTTTTTTTTTATGTTTGTTCGCGCATAACTCCGTCGCTTGCCAACCGATTTGAAAAATTCTTTTTTTGTTGGAAAGGGTATACTTCCCAAATGGTCCCATGAAAATTTTACCAAAATCGAACAAGCGGTTTTTGAAAAATCAACAAAAATCTAAAAAAAATATCTACATTGTCTACATTGACGACCTTTTAGTTTACTCTGCATTGGAGCAGTGCATTTTTTTTACACCAATGTAATTGGTTCGTTTAGGTGGGGGAGGGGAGGGGGTGTAGGTACCACTAAAAAGTGAAAAATAAAAAAACTTTTTACAAAAAAATACAACCGACTTCCACAAAAAATAAAAAAAGTACAAAATAACTTTAATTCGGAAGTCGGTGTTCAAAAAACGAAAAAGGAACCACAAACACCGAGTTCCGAATTAAAGTTATTTTGTACTTTTTTTATTTTTTGTGGAAGTCGGTTGTATTTTTTTGTAAAAAGTTTTTTATGTATATGTATAGATGTCGCAAGTGACAATTTGTTTATTTTACGAAAAATATAAAACAAAACTATTCGATGACAGTAAAGCGACGGCGTTGCCGGCGCAGAAATTCTTTGCTCTATGGAAATTACGTTTAAAGTATTTTAAATAACGAAACGAAGGTCACAAAATGACAAATACACAAAAGCGTGACATGTTGCCCACTGTGACCATTAATCACGGCTTGCTTTGACAGTGACAGGATTCATGTTCTGTACAGGCGACGTGTATACAAAGTTGATTGCGAATTTTTAACACAGAAACATTGTTCCCTTGTGTACTCGAATAATGTTATGTCGTTTGTTTCAATCAATCAATTTACTAGACTGTTTCTACACGACGATGCGAAAGCGGTGCACATCTCTGGGGCGCAGGCTCCGGACCACCTCCAACACCATCCTGGGCGTATTTGCGAACAGGTTTGATTGTCAGTACATTAACCATTGTTGTATGGTTAATGTAATGACAAACAAGCAAATGACTCTGAGGCAGGCGTATTATTAACCATTTTTATTTTATTTTATTTTATTTTATTATTTTGAAAATTTTATTTTTTATTGTAACAGAATGAATGAAATAATGTATGATATGATCCTAAGGGGTTGAAATAAATGATATTTGAATTTGAATTTTATAATCAAATGTCGAAAGTGAGCATGTGCTTCGTTTACGAATAGGTAGGTATTAACACATAATAAAAAATATAATAGTAATAGGTAAGCTATTTTTTAGGGTTCCGTACCCGAAGGTTAACCAATTGGACTCTATTACTAAGCCTCCGTGGTCCGTCCGTCCGTCTGTCACCGGGCTGTACCTCAAGAACCGTAATAGGTACCAAAAACTGTTGAAATTTGCACAGAGTGTGTAGTTCCATTATTGCCGCTTTAACAAGTAATAGAAAAACTTAAATTAAATTAAAAATTAAAGGGGGCTTCCATACAAGAAACATGTTTTTTTTTCAACTCGTGTTTTGTCAGACTTGCACTTGGCCGGTTTTTACAAACCACTAAGTTAAGCCCGATCTTTGGACTTTGCGATCCCCTCCCCGAATTGGCTAACACATAACACATCATTTTTTCCCACAATACGAAAGAGTTTGAAGTGTCCTAGTCCATTGCCATTTGTTTGAGACAAAAAAAAAAAACTGACTAATCCTGCTGTCAATCAGTTTTTATTGAGTGCACTATGGTTAGACAGACGGATAGTTGAATAAGGTTAAACATAACTATCTCCTCATAATGTAAGGAAAAGGATTAATTAATAATCGCTATAAAATAGAAATCATTAAAGTTTTACACACTTCCTTCTAGACTGCATCATTTAAAGACCGGTTGGATTTGTTATTTTATTAGTAAAGGAAATATAATTTTTATTAAATTTAGTCTTTAATGGTTAAACTCTATACTAATATTAAAAAAATGGAACAGTTTCTTTGTTTAGTCGAACACGCTAGTCTCAGGAACAACTGGTTCTGCCCGCGACTTCGTCGTGGAATAGTTACTAACCGTTATTCATTGGTGCTCTGCTTCTATTGGTCGTAGCGTGATGAGCCTATAGCCTTCCTCGGTAAATGGGCTATCAAACACTGCAAGAATTTTTCAAATCGGACCAGTATTTCCTGAGATTACCGCGGTCACACAAACAAACTCTTCAGCTTTATAATATTAGTATAGATTAATATAGATGACGACAACGTTACGTTGGTAATATAAAAACGTTCCTCAGAAAAACCCATATTGTAAACAAAACCATTTGATTGCTAATTATTCTAGAGTTAATTTATAGAACTAAAGTACTAATTAATGTACCTACCAAATTCAGGCGAGACTAAGATTACAAAAATACAAGAAGCAAGCCCCAAGGGTTTACCTGAATCGAGGAACATTTCTGTAAAATTTTGAAAGTAAAAGTGTTATTTCATTTTCAAGTGAAAACTTTTCAAATAAGCCTAACACCTTAATTTGGAGTGTGTCTAATTAAGTTCCTACCTACCTAATCGTCTCGGGCGCGTGCAAAACTTGTCAGAAACTCGCACGCTTGCGCACCACGGGTTAACACTTGAGTTTATGTGGTCGTTCACTTAATTTGTTTAGGGAATGTTCATATTTCTTAGTTTCGTCTTCGTCATAATTATTATGAGTTCTCTTATACATAAAAATGATTATAAAACATAATATTTATTAGTTTATTATTTTAGCATATATGTATTTTATTAGTATTATATATATATTATTTATAATTTCCTTCCCAAAAACATTATTTTGTATTTTATTTATTTGTTGTACACCTACCACAGTGTTGTATTTTTAACCCAAAGGTTGACTGGTAGAGAGTGCCTTGTTGCATTAAGTCCGCCCATGCACCACTATTGTACATAAAGTTTAAATAAATAAATAAATAAAATTTTAGGCCAGAAACATTTTGCTTCCGCATTAGCCAGACCAACGTTTCGGTCAAAGCGATGGGAAACCATGTGTGATGACTTCTTCCGCTCTGCGCGGAGCGGAAGGGAGTGTCAGACTCTTACTGACTAAAACCCACCCGTGTTCCTCCTAGTGCCCTTTGCGTTCCAGAGCCGCGGACCGCGGTGACTCTTTCGAACAAAATCTGCAACTGGTATAAACACATATTGAGATAATATTTTCGTATCAAAAGCACCACGGCAAACTTATCATTTTCTAAATGATTGCTTTCCTACATTGAGAAACTACATCCACGTTCCATAAAGAATTCTGGCTTCCAGTGCTTACATAATATTAAGAATGCAAGGTCAGCCATTGAAATCTGAAATACAGGTATAAAGTGAGCTATTTTCGCAAGATCTATGTCAGTTGTGTGCCAAGATCCAGTCGCGTATGCATTTATGATTCTGAACATTCACAATTCATGAGGTATTTGTGATACTGTCTTTTAATGTTTTTCTAGAAGACAATTGATGGGAAACATTTTAAACCGACCATCTCTTAGAATTAAGTTAACACTACACCACAAACCGCACTGGACTCTCTAGAGGATCCACTTCGCTTCCAAGTCTACTTCATAAACAGTTTTGCAGTCAATCTAACGCGTCAGAGGGCGCCAGAATACACATACACAATTATTTAAGCCCAGCTGTACAGACAGTGGCTTGTATCTTAGCTGTGGCACAATTATAGGCTAATTAGATCATAAGTTGTCTAAAGTAGAGCATTATAATATGCAAAATCTATATGTATATATAAAAGCTAAATACCACTCACTGATTAATCACGAAGTCTCAGAAACTGTAACACCTACAAACTTAAAATTTGGCAAGGAGGTTAAGATTTTACGAAACTCTTAGGGCGGGAGTTTCGTAAAATCATCAATCAATCAATAAAAAGGGGTAAAACGGGGGTGGAAATTGTTTGTACTAAATCTGCGCAGGAAAAGTCGCGTGCGAAGTGCTAGTATATGTCTAAACACCTATGACAGTGTCTTTGAATGTTTGTTTAACAAAAAGTACAGTGTGCTAATTTGATGGCTGAACTGCTTGGACAAAATTTTGCGAGGATGTAACTGGTGTCTGTTGGTAAACCAAAAAAATCAACCACTCTCATGAGGAGCTAAAGTTTTATGGTAATTTTAGTTAATACTAGCAGCGCCTCGCGGTTTCACCCGCGTAGTTCTCATTCCCGTGGGAATATGAGGATAAAATATATCCTATGTCACCCTGGGAATGTAAAGCTTCACAACAGTGAAAGAATTTTTCAAATCGGTCTACTTGTTTTTGAGTTTATTCATTACATACAAAAATACAAATCTTTCCTCTTTATAATATTAGTATGGATTGGAAAACCACGTGGTCCTAAACGCGAACAAAACGCTTGTTTTACACATTATACAATGAGAATTCAATCTTCATTACCTACTGTTCTCAACAAAGACAGCGCTACGACCGTCGTTTGTTTGACGAACATTTGCGGCGTCTCCATCGTACTGCAGATTGAGAAACTGGGCAAATAAACCCAATTTTGGAATTAATATATCTGAAGCGGATATTGACTACTTAGCAATGCTGCAACAGATGTGCCTGGAGGCTCCTTTGCGGTACAGTCACGTACATTCTCAACAGTTAGAGGATCTAAGACTTATGTACATTTGGGAATAGCGGCGATGAACATGTAGTATATCTTCGTATGTGTTAGAGAGTTGTGTCTAGATAGGTATTATTTCTATTAGTTTGAATGAGAAAAATTCTTCCAGTGCATTAAGGGGTTTAGAATTTTAGCTAGACAGGGCCCTACTTATTTGTATTACAAAAATCTGGTAGAGAATATCTAGGGCATTACATCTAACGTTAGCTATCATTTTGCTTGTTTACCTACATTTGCGTCCTCAGCTCTCATATTAATAAAAATCCAGCTAAGTGCGAGATGGACTCTCCCTCGAAAGGTCCGTACCATAACAAAAAAAAACACGTTTGTAATTTTTAATTTAATTTAACTTTTATTATTTTATTTGTTGTTGTAGCGGCAATAGAAAAACACAGCGTGAAATTTTCAGTGTACCTATTACGGTTCATGAGATACAGCCCGCAGACAGACAGACGGACGGACGGACCGACAGCAGAGGTTTAGTAGTAGGGATCTTTCGGGTACGGAACCATAACAATGAAGACGCGAAATAAATATCCTGACATCATCAGGTACCGTTCCAACAGTATATTTTTATCAATACGATACCAAATAAAAGACGGGAAATACTCCTAAATTACGAGCTTTTGAACAAACATTACAGAACAAACATTTTCGAAGTATACTGATCACTCTTCTAACCGTTGGAGCTTAAACTGAACTAGGGATGTAGCTATGGAAATCTTAGCGGAATTACATACAGCGATAGACTCAGTGAAAAGTAACATTGTGAAAGTTGCGATAGTGATAGTTGAAACGCTTAAATTTTAGGAATTGACCACAAGACTTGTATAACAACTATTGCGTGACATTCAAACTTTTTTAGGTTTCGACCATTTTTATCATGAACTCTTGAAACATAACTGCTACATAGTTCAATAACATTTAGAAAGAGCAAACTTTTTTCACAAAAAACTATAGTTGAATTGTGGAGAGTAGTGATGGCCGAGTGGTACGAGTACGAGTGGTGTCGCGAGTTCAAACCCAGCCAGGCGCATTCCTTCGTGTAATTAATTTCATCACCACTGCTCTCAAAATTGTGAAAGAAAACATCGTGAGGAAACCGGCATGTCCTAGAACCAAAAATTCGAAGACATGTGACATTCACCAACCCGCACTGGGCCCGCGTGGTGGATTACGACCCATTCCCTCTCCTAGAGAGGAGGCCTGTGTCCCAGCAGTGGGAACATTAAAAGGCTGATTATGCTTATGAATTGTGGACTGCTCAATTTACCCACTGCTAAACGTTGGTCTCTCTTTTCTTTTGCCAATCCCAACGATCTTGTGCAATTACTGAATGGTTTAGAGCAGACATGAAATACGGTACACTAAAAACTCGCTCACTTGATTACTAAACTAGATGGCAGCTGTGATATGAAGGCATTCAAGGGCTGGGAAGGCACAAAAAGGGCTTCATACCTTTGTCTAAAACTTCCGCAGCCGACCCACAAATTCTTGCGGAATTTCCGCTCAGGCAGAAGCGAGGTGCCAGCACAGCCCTAAATCTTACGACCTAATCATACAAATTGATCCTCTCTACGATTCGGGAGATACTTAGAAGCTGTATGAATGGGGCCTATTACGAGTACATGGGGTCTAAGGAAGGATCTCTACAAGATATAGTTTTGGGATGCTGTGATCGAAACGATGGTAGGATTACACAGATAAGGAGTTTGTTATGAAATGTCGTTGAGATACGGAGGAAAAATTGGGAAGAGGATACCGGTCTTCAATTTTGTTGGCAATCCGCCATGGAAAGGATCAGTGAATTGTCATGTAGTGGACTTTCTCTATGAGGTAATTGTTTTAAGAGACCTTTTTTAGGGTTCCGCATCCAAAGGGTAAAACGGGAGCCTATTACTAAGACTCCGCTGTCCGTCTGTCTGTCTGTCTGTCTGTCCGTCCGTTTGTCACCAGGTTGTATCTCATGAATCTTCCACCCATTTCACAGATGATGTATTTCTGTTGCCGCTATAACAACAATTATAAAAACGCAGAATAAAAAATATTTAAGAGGGCTTCCGTACTACAAACGTGATTATTAGCCGTTGTTATAGCTAGAGGTACGGAAGCTTTTGTGCGCAATTCTGACTAGAATTTTGCCGGTTTTTGTACAATGATTATTGTTTGATTTTTATACCGAGTCAAGGGAGTCGTTAGCAAAACGTCTTTTAACTTTTATTATTTTAGAATATCAGCTAGTACTGCTTCTATTCTTATTGCATGTTATTTCAAGCATCAACAGAATTTGCTATCTCCCAAAGGTCGTCTTGCCCACGTTTAGAACTGAATTGCGTGGGACTCTCAAACAGATCTATTTTCAGTCACACTGGTTTTTTATGTTTATTTCGTTTGAATGAGGTCTGAAGGATAATAGAATAGTTCTTTATTTTCAGAGGAAGAAGGTACAAGTTACAAACACATACTTAGTCTCTTTATTAAACTTACCAACATTTATTTTTCCTAAATGTACGCTCATAATCATGATCCTGGCTTCCTGGTACTTCGCGTTTTCGGTTAGTAAAATTAATGTGTCGTTTCGGAAAAATATTTTAAGTGGCTACCTTACAACCTTAAAGCGTATTTGAATACGAAAAGCTTCATTTACTGTGCTTTGAGTTAAGTAAATAGTAGGTATATAAGGTGGCTTTTATATTCTGCAATGGAGCGCGATGAATGGGTCGACGTGTAGCCACTAATGTGTCCTCAGTTTACTCTTTTCAGTGGGACTTTTCGTTTAATTTAAAATGAATGATGTGGAATTTGTTTTGCCCGATTTAAATACTATTTCAAGCTTTTCTTGCTGAATGAACACTAAGCGAAAATGCATAACTGCATCGAAATTGATTTAAAAATGAATCAAACTTAAAACTGTAAAAAGTGCAGAAAATTCTACGGAGCATAAAAAAGCCTTTCTCTCATTTATTTGTGATTATTTTTGTCTTGTTAGAGCTCCTTGAAATGCCAATTAGGTAGTTTTATAATTTTTTAAATCTTAAGTCAATAACAGCCACACGGGTCGATTTCCAAGGTTCAGCAACCCTTGCCAAGGTTGGTTTGTGGATGGGTGACCATCTTAACATACCGAATTTCCTCCGTGTCTCTGAAAGCACGCTAAGCCGTTGATCCCGACTATCATTTGCAGATCTTTGGCAGTCGTCACGGATTGTCAGAAACCAGAAAATCTGATTTCCAGTCTTGCCAATAAATACCGTGTTACCCGGTCAATGGGTGGTGGAGGTCTGGTAGGCAGTCGCTTCACGTAAAATATTGGTATTCAGCTGAATTTGGTTTGACTGGAAACCAAATATAGTTGGGAAAAGGCTAAGCAGATAAAGATAATGTTTTAATCTTGATGTTAATCCGACTACAATGAAAGGGAAACTGCAATAGAAATGTTAACGAAAGACACTGCAAAAACATATACAATCACCATTATTTGTATAAGTACTGTCAATTTGTATTTCCAACTATTTTCATTTTATAACAGAAAGATTAGTGAAGGTTGATTAGAAAGAGGTTTTACTCATTAAACTTATAGACTTTTAGAAAACTTGGGTATATATTAAAGCATAAATATTTATCTTCTTTCTCACAAATATTTTCTCTTACAAACTAACAAAGTATAAATACCTCATAAAACGTTTAATTCTCTATGACTGTTTGTATAAAATCGTTCCCCACACGATAGGAATTTCACCTGTATCGTGGATGCGTTTACAAACATACACAAACAACCAGAGCCGGAACAGCTATCTGTAAGCAGTGAACGAAACTGGAATTGAACCCGCGACACGCGATGCTGCAGCTAATCGGTCAACCACTGCGCCAACCATGTCGTTTGTAACGCCTTCTCGCGTAACTAATTTGAATGAAAGTTGGCACAAGCCTACCGGTCTATAGACATATGCGTATCAGGGTGTAAAGTCCCACGAACTTTTTTTTTTTTTTTTTTTGGATGGGAAATCATCAAATGACCCCTCCCGCCCTGGGTGGAGCGGTAGGGAGTGTCAGACTCTTACTGACTAAAACCCACCCGTGTTCCTCTTGTGCCCTTTGCATTCCAGGGCCGCGGTAACTCTTTCGAACAAATTCCGCAACAAGTCCCACGAACGTCAGTTAAAAAGGGAGGATCCTACGACCAGAAGGGTGCTGTGTCTGGTGGGCAACCCAAACGCTGATATTTGGGCAGTTGTATATGTTCTCATCGCACGGAAAACTTGGATACCGCGATGTAGAATTTATGTGGCGTTAGGTCTTCAATCAGAACAGACCATGTCCTGGAATACGATATACAGGGTTATTTGAAAAACACCAACAACCTCTTAAGAGGCCATTGTACTCCGCATTAGGAACAACTTTTGCTATGGGACCAAACGTGAAATCGTGAAAAAATCAGATGTTCCTTACATTTATGTTCGTATAGCTCATCAAAATGTAGGGAGCAGCTGATTTTTTTTTTGTTGTTCATAGTGATGATTACAATGAACCCTTAACAGGTTGTTGGTGTTTTTCAAATAACCCTGTAGAATATTTTTTTTTTATTTAATAAATGTTGCGCCACACTAGGAATTTCTCCTGTGTTGTGGATGCGTTTACAAACATACAATCTCACATACACAAACAGCCAGACCGGTTACAACTATCTGTAGGCCATACAAATATTTGTTCCGTGCGGGAATCGAACCCACGACACGTAGCGCAGCAGCCAATCGCTCAACCGCTGTGCCAACCGTGTCGTCTCGAATTTTAATCTCAGAAGGATGTGCCTTCGGGTTCATTTTCGACTTTCACGCGGGTGATCCCGCTGGCAGAAGTCAGCACTAAATTGATATTAAAGGAACTCAATTCTCTTAAATGGAGACCGGGAAGGGAAGATCTCAATTCTTGTAATAAAGAGTCGTCTTCAATGGCAGTATCAAAGAGGTTGAATTGCTTTCTTTTGAGGAGGTCAGGAAGTTACAGACGCCGAGTTTCTTAGTAAAAAACTGGGATGGTTAAGATAATACCTAGTTAATTTTAATTTTATCACTTGCTTTTCTTTGTAGAATGAGCTTTGATATCATTTTGTAGTGCTGGTACTCGTAGCTTTCATTTAGCGTTTAATGCTAGAATAAAAAAGCGAAACTTAGAAATGATTTGGTTAAAAGAAAAAAAGCAAGATCTGAAACTTAAAAAAAAATGGTACCAAAGACTGCAAAATTTGATCATAAATGGAAGTGGCGACAATAAAAAATAGTGATAAATAAAGTACATAGGGGTGACTAATAAAGTCACCCCTCTGTCTGTGTCTGTACGCGATAAACTCAAAAACTATCCAACGGATTGTCATACGGTATTCACCAAAGACCATTTCAGACACAGATCTGCATGGTTCTCATAAAAATATTGTGAATGTGATGACTATGTAGATCGCCATATTGGGTTCTTATTTCAGTTAGTCTGGCAGTTTGAGTAATTCTTGCGGCCTACCCAAATGTCCTTACTTTGGTATTCAAAGTTTGAGCTACACGGTATCTGACAAATGTTTGCACTGTCTGGACAAGTCCACTCAAATCTGTGTGGCACTTTCTTCAAAAGGCTACCTCAGACATTAACCTACATGGTTCTCATATGATGGCTTGACCAGTACGGATTGTATGGACTTTAAAAGAGAATTTGACCTCTGAGTTTGTTTCTTCTCAGGGTAGTCGGCTAGGAAACACCGGCTTTATCTAGCTTAAAAATTACCAGAAATATTGAACGTGTAAAAGTGTTATGTTTAACCTACTTACAAAATAAATATCATTTACCAATGAACAGAGTGATACAATGAAGAAGATATAGTTGTATAACTCATTAAAATTTCGCGTTCATTGTCTGAAATATGACGAAATTCGTTGAAGATGACGAGAGAAATCATTGCATGACTTGGGAGCTTGGGCCCTGCAATCCGAGCGAAGCCGGGGCGACTTGCTAGCTAGAAAATAATATAACGGTATCTCAGCACCACCTTAAAACTAAGTATTGAGTCAAAGCTCAGTCCCAGTAATTACAAACCGTTAGACGAGGCGGCTTGCAATTAAACAGAATCTGTCGTTCACATTACTGGGAGATTGATCATGTTATGATATGCGACACGCGATTTTTGCATTAATTGCTCGGTGGTAGGCGTGGATAGAGATGGAATTCCTTGGAATGATATGAAGGTTTCGCACGCAAGTTATCTGGCAGTAACACCGAAGTTAGGGAGAAGGTATAATTATTTTTTTTAGAGTAATGTTCTGACGGTACGGACTTAGCGGATGGGGCGAAAAATATGTAAGAATTTAACTAGGCGAAAAAATATGTACGAATTTAACTAGGCGAAAAAATATGTAAGAATTTAACTAGGCGAAAAAATATCTAAGAATTTAACTAGGCGAAAAAATATGTAAGAATTTAACTAGGTGAAAAATATGTAAGAATTTAGCTAGGCGAAAAAATATGTAAGAATTTAACTAGGCGAAAAAATATGTAAGAATTTAACTAGGCGAAAATATATGTAAGAATTTAACTAGGCGAAAAAATATGTAAGAATTTAAGTAGGCGAAAAAATATGTAAGAATTTAACTAGGCGAAAAAATATGTAAGATTTTAACTATGCGAAAAAATATGTAAGAATTTAACTAGGCGAAAAATATGTAAGAATTTTTCGTCACAAATTTCCGTTACGACTCGTGTAGATGCTTATCCAAAGCGCATATGCTATTGGCTGTTCCCAGTCATAAGTGCGCGAAACCAATTATTACAACGATTGGATGTACAGATGGAGAATGTACTGATGAAGTTTATAATGAATTAGCTTCTGCCCGCGACTTCGTCCGCGTGGAATAGTTACTAACCCCAGATTCTTTGTAATATTGATTCGTTGGTGGGAGGCGCCCGTCGTGGCGGCACAGTGGTGTACTTGGACATTGCAACATTACTTCATTTTTCTAAAATAAAAGATTTTTTCTAAAATAAAAGTAGCCTAAGTTACTCCTTATTACAATGTTTTCAACTAACTTTTTAGACCTATGTAGCCTGCTTATGTGTGTAACATTTAATTAAAATCGGTTGAGTCATTTCGGAAAATAAGGACTTGAAAGTTTGTATGAAATGCCGTACAGCGTATACGCCCTTAGGGAATGTTCATATCTGACGGAAAATGCGTCGCGTATTATCGGTCGCGTAACGCCAGAACAGACAAATGTATAGAAAAACACTTAACCGTTCACACTCAACCGATGTTACGTTAGTGCGCCGAGTGCGAACGGTCAAGTGTTTTTCTATACATTTGTCTGTTCTGGCGTTACGCGACCGATAATACGCGACGCATGTTCCGTCAGATATGAACCTTCCCTTAATGTAGTGGACACAAATTGCGGCGCACCCGTACACCTGTGTCTGAGACTGAGTGCAATTTGTTCCGCGCTGCACTTTTGAAAAGAAATGGAAGATATGAAGCTCACCGCAGTAAATGTGGGACACTTATTCATTACGAGTGCACAGAGGAAATAGTGGGGTGAAACGCACGAGGCATTCATACAGAGATACTCATAGTTCATTAAAGGCTAACGGACAGGTTTGACGCCACGATGCGACAACGCATTTTCATACTTATTGTTCTAAAATCATTCTACAGCTTGAAGTAATCTATAAACTAGCATTGACGCGTCGTTTTTGCATTAGTTATATCGTTGTTGTCGCATTGTTGCGCCGTTGTCGCATTGTTGCGCTGTTGTCACATCACCGCCTCCGTATTGTATGTATAGTATACCTATATATTTTATAAATATAATATTAATCGCGTTTCTGTTTTTTTTTCGTATTGCGCCTACCACTATTAATCTCTGCGTCACTGCGGTTGAATGGTAGAAAATGCCAAACGCATTAAGTCCGCCTCTGCACATCTGTGTGCGCAAATATTAAATAAATAAAAACTTAAAGATAGGGATTGCAAATAATGGTTCAGTAATCCAATAAGAATGCTAAATTTCGTAAAACAGTTCTTGCATTTTTTTTTTTTTCTGGATGGGAAATCATCAAATGACCCCTCCCGCCCTGGGTGGAGCGGTGGGGAGTGTCAGACTTTTACTGACTAAAACCCACCCGTGCTCCTCCATGTGCCCTTTGCGTTCCAGGGCCGCGGTAACTCTTTCGAACAAATTCCGCAACCCTAGCAGGCACCGACCCTATGGGGCCCCGTCTCTGGTGCTGACGGCTCCGTGAGGCGCGCGTGAAGCACAACGCGTCGTCAACTCAGCCTGGTATCGGACGGCGAGCCACCCACGCTCACCGTCCATAGGCATCAGCCACTGCGCAATAGCACAGCGGCCGACTTGTCTCTGGAGGAGGCCGAAATGGGACCATTACTGGCACTCCATTTCAGCCCCCTCCCGAGTACCGGGAGTCGCAGCACCCACACAGACGATCTTCATCAAGTAACGCGGATTAACCTTCCCATACCCGCGGCGTGGTCTGTGAGACCGCCAATGAGTCCTAGGTTTTTTTTTCTTTTATCTTCTGTACATCAAAGCAAAGTGCGAAATGCATTTGTGCGAATAGCAAGGTCTGTGGGACCGATGCACTATGCAGGGGCGAGACTTCTAGTTACCTCAAATGTAATGATACCTTCTACCTAGAAGCCCTACCTCACCTAACGTGTGCATTAATAGGGATGTTGCCTGAGTAAAAAATATATGATTATGTTTAGTCCGTCAGTTAGATTATAGAAAAATATTGGACAAGTATTTTTTCCTTAATCAAATCTATGAAAACTGACGAAGATACAAAGCATCAAAGAGCAGGAGGCTTGTGACGTCACGGCTCGGTAAAAATTGTAGCGAGTAGTTACGTCACACGAGTTTTTTACGAACTGTATCGTCTTCATTTTTTGTTTAAGTGAAAAAAAAAATACGTGTCCAATATTTTTTGGAAATCTATCCGACGGACTAATTAGATTTTTTAGTTAACTACCCTATTGTAGACACATTCATATTCCCTTCTTTCAGATTTTATTTAACAGTAGCTTCTGCTCGCGACTTCGTTCGCGTGAAATAGTTACTAACCCCTCGATTTTATCATTCTATCGTCTTAGCGTGATGATATATAACTTATAGCAGCGCCCCGCGGTTTCACCCGCTTAGTTCCCGTTTCCGTGGAAATACGGGGATAAAATATAGCCTATGTTACTCAGGGTGAATGAAGCTTTCTAATAGTGAAAGAATTTTTGAAATCGTTCTAGTAGTTTTTGAGTTTATTCGTTACATACAAAAATACAAAACTTTCCTCTTTATAATAGTAGTATAGATTTATTTTCTACTGAAATTGGGTCTCGTCGGTCTCATAGACCACACGTTGGTATATGTGTCACAATTTTTGGCGCATGCGTAAAACGTTTACAAAAGAAAGCGCTTGATGAATGAAGGTAAAAAACCACTTGATTAGCAGACACGCCTACACGACTTATCAGTCATTAACTAAATATTTTATATCCTGCGATAGATAACGTAATTATAGTAGAAACGTATCCGACAACTTGACGAGAATTTCTACCGTTTATATCAGCGGTTCCCAACCTTTATTTGACCCCCGGGACCACTTCGATTTCTGCGTTGTTAGCAGGGACCAAAAAACAAGAATAAAATTTAACTGTGTTAATCTAAAAAGAAAACTTATCTTTAGATTAGAACATTTATTTATCTTAAGGACATTTAAAACTTGTAGCGTAACTATTCATTATATTATTGTAATAAAAAATGAAGAGCCTTGTCATAGAAAGCTCAACATTTCAGATAAAAACTTTTAAAATTAAACCATATTTTGGCGCTTGCCGGCTGCCAGTAGTTCGCGAACCGCAGCTTGAAAACCACTGGTTTACATCGCAAATTAATCTTCCAGTTAAACGGTCATATTTCTGGTATTCCGATGTACTTGGGGCTGTCACGGATATGGTGGTAATTGAGAGATAAGGTCAAATAAACACGAAGTTAAACTACTTACTTATGTACATATGTATACAAGGTCGATGAACCTATCATAGATTTAATTGGATGCTGCCTTTTATGGATTAAGTCTGTGTCAGAAATTGTCTTCTCATCATTATGAACAATTAATTGAATATATTGATAAAACTGGGGCTCCAGAAAAGTGACATTCCACGAGCGATAGCGATTATGATACTGCAAAAATATTTGGGATTAACTACGTGACATTTCGATAATGTCACGTCGTGCAACAAACACGACGTGTCAATATGATTTCATTTCTTTTTCGACAATTGTCATCTCACTTTGTTTAGAAACTCAGATTCTGATCAAGTTTTAGTAAGTTTCAAATGTCATGTAAGACAAAAGAACTCTATTCTTCCCGATCAGTAAATCATGTCATCTAAACACCATCACAATCTTATTTAACCACTCTGCTCGACAAGATTTTGACATTTGACACACTAGCTGAGTCGACGGGGTGTTGCATGTTACGTCAATAATTTCAGAAATTATCTCAACTTTCAGCATCTTAATTAACTATGATAAATTTGTTTCTGCAGCAATTTTATACGTTAAGTTATTGAGAAATATCTTAAATTTCAACTTAAGGTCGTTCAAATCACGTCAGTCAACTTAAAAATGCGTCTAAAATACGCATTACTACACCCTTCCAAAAGATAGTCGTCTTAGATTTGCTAAAATTATATATGTAAACAACCTTCTCGCTTGCTAAAAAGAGGTAAAACCGCAAAATCAAGACATATTCATTATATTTGCGATCTTTCTTTGTCATTTTCTATACACAAGTTAATTTAAAATACGGTTCAATTATGACAAAAAATATTACTTTTCAACTTTGATGGCAGTGGTGTTTGCGGCTAAAAAACATGAAAATTATGAATTCCAGAAACCCAAACTCCACTTGAGGAGTAGTGTTTGTTCATCATTTGATTATTTGACGAATTCATCTATATTTCTAAGGAAATATGTAGCGGTAATTAAGTTTTTTGGTATCCAAAGTCAAAGTTTCGCGCCAACTGTGTTTGTTTACGTTTTTATTTCACACAAAAATCACACACTCACATGTAAATACTATTAAAAATACACATATTATGATTCTAAATATCGTGAAGAACAAGAAAAAGCCCAGATCTAAATGCAATAAACGAACACAGATCCAATAACACGTAATATTCATTACCGCTAATTTATTTTTGTTTAAAATCGTCGGCCATTTTGATTTTTTTAATGCTAGGGTGTGGGAAAACGATTATTATAATCGATGGTTTTTTAATTTCGTTCGACTCGATAAATATAAATGAGCAATTATCATAAATCGATTATTAAAAAATATCGCAAAATATTTTATTTATCATAAAATCCAATAAGCATTTATAAAAACCATATTTGCGCTTTGCTAAGTAATTTAAATAGTTCTTTTTTTGGAAATCAACGAATAAAATCAACTGAACAAATTAATCGGACCCGTGCCGATTTCGCGCCAAAATGTCTATTTTATTCAAAATTTAAATGCAGAACCAGAATGCGCTCGTGACGTGATTCAGAAATATTTATTATTTTCACATTTTTTTTTTATCTCTATATTGACTATGGTATGGTTAAGTAGTGGATTGGTTTGAACTTTGATATAATGTTATTTGAATTCGATATGTTAGATAATGTGAAGAGTTTTTTTTATAAATTATTCTATATTATAGAATGTTTTTTGAAAGTATGTACCTGTGTATGTAAGTAGGTACATATGTATGTATATAATGTATTTTTGTAGTTACGTCTATTTCTTTGGAACGTCCGGTAGCCTAAACGGCAGCATAGGTTTTTCAAATCAGGTATCATTCGATTAGTCATAAATGCCGAACTGTCATAATAGGCTATTCCAATTTTGAAAAAAAAAAAAGTTTTTTTTTTCGAGGCGCACTGACGTCATTATGCCTAGCCTTTTCTTTTTCTAAATTGGGTTCTGCATCTAGCCTAATCGGATGTAGATGAATACCATTTTTTTACATAGAGCTATTGCTTAAGACCTCCACAATCTAGTAACTGAGTAGAACATACCTCTTGGCAATGTTGGGGTTACAGTTTGTGGCCTATCGACTGTCTAAGATGTTCGAATGACAGCCGGCACCAACGACATGCTTTCCAAGCCATGGTGGAAACTCAATTTGTATTAAATGGTGACCCATCCACTAGTCGATCTTGGCAAGCGTAGCTTAACTTCGAAGTTCGATTTGTGCGGACATTATTATTTATTTATTAAATATGTGCAATAAAAAAGCTCTATAAAGCAAAGGACCACTCATGTCACGCATACTCACGCATTTGAAACGATTCAGATGAAATTCGGTGGGTCATAATTATGAATTCCCGCAATCCAAACAAGATTCCGGCTCGCACTTTACCCGTTTTTGTTTTTTCATGGGATTTGATCGCAGATTCGTGATTAGGAACCCTATAAACCATGAAAATAACACCCATCACAAAAAACTAGAAAAATCTAGTCGGTGCCATTTTCACATAAAATACTTATTCAAATTTATTGAGATAGGTTATTTACCAAGTAGAATTTGGCCTTAATAACCTTTTTTAGAAGATAGTTTTAGAACCTTAATTTGAAAATATATTTTGTAGGTAAGTATGTGTAATTGTAATAAAATGCATTTTTCCGTGCCCTGCATGTACATATTAGATATTGGGTTTCAGTAGCAGGATGTCAAAATCGAAAAGTATTTTAAAAAGCAATATTCAATTTTCATAACATTATAAAAAATTCTGATACCATTACCCACTTTAGATAAAAAATATTTTTTAAATACTAGTGTAAATTTGTCTAGACCTACTTAACATACAATACATAAACTATAAGCTTGGAATTTCGTACGCAACCAGCTGAAAGTATCTAAAATAAAACTCTCAGTAATTTAAAAGGAATAAAATATTTTTCATTCTTATTTTGAATAACATAGACAATTCTGCGAAAATTAACCTTGGGTCCGATAATCTGTTGAGTAGATTTCTTTCTTGTTTGTAGAGAATCCTATTTGAATTACATAAGAAAGCATAAATAATAATTATGATTAATGCTTATTGTATTTTATGTCTTAAACGTATTTTTCCTAATATTTTAGTAACGAATTTAAATTAATCGATTAGGTTGAAATAAAAAAATAATCGATTCGCATAATCGTTTTGGTACACACTAACAATTAAAAAAAACAATAAGAATGATGGTTGATGGCGATTTTCACATTTATGCACTTCGATTTTATTTATGAAAATTAGTAAACTTGAGGGTTAAATATTAAAGAATTAATGGCGCTAAGATATGAGCATTTTATCTAATTGTTTTAATTAACGCCCATACATAAGATTTTTTAAGTGGCTTTATCAAAAATGCAATTATAAATTAGGATGTCGTATGACGTAACTCTGAGGTCCAATTGGTACTACAACCGAGCCGGCGGAGGTTTGCATGTCTAGTACCAATTGGTACTACTACCGAACTATACGGTTAAGCAAAACAAAATTCAGAATCATTCTAAATTTAAACGAAGGCAACTTGACGTCTTGCGTCAAACCACCGTGTATAGACTACGTATCACGTGTCAAACGGAACGCACTCGTAAAAGAAACAATGCAGCATTATGATTGGTTCTGACAGCACGGAGAGAGTCGTGAGGAACTTGATTGTGTTTATTTGAAATAGAATACATACGTCAAGATCTTCTTTATGTTTATGGTACGATTTTATGACACATGAGGCAGTCTTTTGTTTCGTTAATTATAATATACTTTTACGTCCGAATGTCGATCCTCGTACCTAAAAAACGTTCCAATTCAAGTCACAATATCGATTCAGCGAAAATCATACGGGTCACCATGTAGGAAAATTAGTCGTCTTTTTCACAGTTTGATAATGCGAACGCTCCTTAAAATACGAGATTCGCCCCTCAGTTCAGTCAAGGCTTTTTTTAATTACTATTTCCATCCCTGTATTTATGTACGTTCTTAGTTACAAGCAATGGTGTATATTCTAAGATTCGATGAAAAATACTAAATGGACCTAGACAAAATAAACTTATGTTATGAATTGCGGTTAGTCAGTTAACTTTTATGTGAGGAATAAAAATGGCGGTTAGCAGCTTTTGTGTAGAAAATAATTATGCCATATTATATATTTAATTTCAAATATATTAATATTGAAAAAAATGTCCTTGTATTGTTTTTTTTCGATTCTGGTTTTCTTCAAGAGATTTTTTTATCATGTAAATAGTACTTCTACACTCATAAATGTACTTATAAATGAAAATCCATTTCAAATATTTTAATTCGAAAACCATATAAAATCGTTGATTGAGTCAACAAGGGAGCAAGTTTACAGAGCAATCATGTGGCAGGCATACCCGCTGTATGTTTGTTCATCAAACTGGAATGACTGGAACACTGACCGCGCTCTTTTCAGCTTTTAATTGAAATTTTTAACATCGCTGTTTTTATTGCAGTTTATTGTTGGATACCAATTCGTGAACTATTATTAGCAGTATCCTTTTAGACTGGCAAGGCCATTTCCTAAATTAAAACCAAATTGAAAATTCGAATTGCAAAATTTGAATTTAGTGAATCAATTTAATTTAATGGAATTATTTTAATTTAATCTTTTGGAATTATTTTATTGTATATTTATTTTTGATTTAATTTTGTCTGTATGTTTTATAGTTTTGTAATGTGTACCTAGTTATGTGAATTAACCAGTTGTCTCACTTTGACTGATGTTATAACTGTTTATCCTTTGTTGGAGATAAATAAATATTTTAAAAAGGTACCTTTCATCCTATGTGAAGATGTTTTGAGACCATCAAAAGAAGTTTGCTGGAAAAACTCGTGTGAACGAGAACCAACCATTAGCAACGCTGTTAAACAATGTTTTAGTGAATCTCTTTCTTAACAAAATATAAGCAATTTATCTGACAGTCGATACACAACCCAAATGTGATGTTGAAGGTGTCATTTCGGTAGTGCATATTCCTGTATTTAATTTTTTGACAATGGTTATCGCTGATGGAATATCACTATATCAAGAACCCAATAACACCTTTATTACCCACAGACTCTTTGGTAAGCTTTAAAATCCACCTAACTGTAGGCTACAGGGTGTGCCCAGGAAATACTTGCATGTCACGCACATAAATTACGAATGGACATACACTAAAAACATTATTTCCACCTGTGGAATCGGATGATAAAAAGAGCGTCAAAAAGGACTTTGGTAACCTTTGCAGCTGACTGTACCATACAAAAACCAGTTTAAAAAAGTTTAATCTTTTAACATGTTGACGAATTGGAAATGTGACCAAACGGGAAATACCCCGGAAACCGCTGTTAATAATCAAGGAAGAGCGTAAAGTATCAATATCAAACCCAAACCAAACTATACCGTAACTGAGAACTCTTACCATCGAAATTCGAAACTCTATTATCTCCGAACTCGAAATATTTCACGAAACATCTCTCCTTTTCGACATTAGTGGTTGAAGTTTCGACGTCGACTCTGATTTCGATTTATTGACAGCTCAGTTTGTGAAGTTTGAACGGTGAACTATTGGCTTCATTCGGTTCGGGAAAGCTCCTGAATGGTATTGATTACAGGTTGTGAAACAAAGCATCCAGAAACATAAAGATTTAATATTTCCGGGTTTTGTGTTAATTTCCATATCTTATAAACAAATAAGAGCCTGATTAGAGATCTGATGTCAGATTCAATAAATTAACTGAAAAAATCTAATTACTCCAAAAATATTGGATACGCATTTTTTTTTTTCACGTAAACAAAAAATGAAGACGATAGAGTTCGTTGATAATTCGCGTGACGTCACTACGTGCTACAATTTTTACTAGCGACGTGACGTCACCAGCCCCCACTCTTGAACTAAAGTTGATGTGTTGATGAGCTTTATGTTTATATATTTTTTTTACGATTTGAAACGTCAACAAATACGTATCGAATATTTTCATATTTTTCAGTAAAATACCCTATTATATAGATACATATTGACTAAACAGAATTGTGATTTTTATATCTAGTAAAATACCCAATTAATTGTTGAACTGTACAGTCACAGAACACATGGTTTCACTTTGACCAAGAAAATGCCTAAGGATGGATGGAAAGATCGAACAGTTTATGAAAAGATTCGAAAAGTTGACATTCAAGTATTTGATCAGTCGATCATTACTTATGCTAAACTCAATATAAAACTTCATAGCTTGGCAATTTAAATCCAAGTACAAAAGAAACCTCAGAAATCAATACACCGTAGGTTAACCGAAATGAAGCCGCAAGAAGTCTCCAAAAACGCAAACAAGATGTAATGAAAGCCGGAACCGACTTCAAAGTCAAACGAGAAAGGTTTCAACTGTTTTGAACATTTAAAAAACTGAAGGACATTCAAGGGGACATCAAAGATAAGAAAGATAAAAGAAAAAGACCGATAGTATCTTTATTTAATAAAGAAGGCTTCTAACTGAGATGGTTTTTTCCAAAGTCATGTTTTCTTTCAAGATAAAAAAGTCATATTAATAGGGATGTTTCCTGAAGAATAAAAATATGATTCTATTTAGTCCGTCAATTAGTTTATCGAAAAATATTGGACGCGTATTTTTTGCTATATCAAATCTATAAAAATTGACGAAGATACAAAACTTCAAGATCATGAGTGGGGGCTTGTTTTGTGTTGTGTTATGGGGGCAAGAATTGAGTCCTTTTACATCCATTAATTGAAACCACCCATACAAACTTATCTCATTTTGTAACTTGCCTACCTACTAATATTTTATGATGTGTATTCAAAATATTTTTAAAATCATTTTGGGATTACATTTGAATATGTTTTTATTTATTAGTCTATAAAACTCGCGAATTAGTTACCTAATTAGTCTGTAATACTGTAACACTAAATTATGGACTAAATATTTGCATAGCATGTGACATTCACCAACCCGCACTGAGCCCGCGTGGTTGATTATGGCCGATTCCCTCTCCTAGAGAGGAGGCCTGCGTCCCAGCAGTGGGAACATTAAAAGGCTGATTATGCTATGCTTAAGCTATTTACATGTTATCACTATATTAGGGAATGTGTATATGCAATACATTGATTATGTAACGTCTATACCTATCAAAATATGTTATGCAAATAAATGATTTTGATTATTTGTTAGCGGACTTTTAAAGGATATTTTCAACTCGCTGCTAACTTTTATAAGCGAGAGGACACGAAAGCGAATTCGCGGAAAAAACCTATCCATAAATAAAATCATACAAGTCTTCGATACTCACCTTTCATTTAGTTTATCAAAGCAATCGAAACCCATCATATTAAACTTGAATAATGAACATAAATTTTACCATAATTAGCACATATTATGCACGCGAACTTACTGGAACTTTTTACAATGGAAGGTTCTGGAACTACCTGGCGCCCTATATAATGCCGCCACATATACCGACCGAGTCACGCCCTAAGCCGAGGTCCGTACCCCACAGGGGGTGCCCTTAGCGTGTAGTCGCTTAGTTTGTAAGTCTTTTTAAGCTCTGGCTGGAGGCTTTAATATTCACATTAAAGCCACCACAGGCAAGCCCGTTTAAGCAGTCGACAACCCTAGGCTGAACTGCGAAAGGCCACTCATAAAAAAAAACCGACCGAGTCAGTATTGGTCGTATTGGATTAGCGATATAAGTGATAACTTCGAGAGCAATCTTCGACTGCGAACTAAAGCGATTAATAGTTCGATTGTGTTTTATAATTAGTGAGTTTAAAGTTGTAATTAGTGTTCTGTAATTAAACTGTCATTTTTGGTTATTTTATATTTAATCGGCTATTTTTATTGTAACGAACCCGAAGCTCGTATCAGTATTAAATAAATGAATAAACGGCCTCATTTTCTACATCACCCTTCATTCCTATCACGCTTTCATTGTGACCGCCATCTTCCTTGACTTGCGCCAATCGACATTGAAATGTCGATATAATCTGCGCTGCCCATGACACGAGCTCGATAGAACTCCTCACTATTTTTTGTGTAGATTTAGCTGCATTGTGAAGGTAACTGGGACTGGTCGTGTCAGCCGCCCGATGAAGCCTTTTGACGGGGAGATCGGTCTCACTTCTGATGAACTGGGAGATAGGTCTCACTTCTGACTTGTTGGGACCGTTGTTTGCTTTTATGCGACTCATCCCATTCACCCTTTATTCCTATCATCTCTCTCACATGCTCCTTTTATGCCAGGCCTACGGGGAAGCGAAACTAAGTGGTCATGCTCATGTAGAACGTATAATTTGCCGCAAACGTGTGTCGATGAATTTGTCTTTTTTACAAAATGTGTCCTAAGACTAATGCCATTAAAGAGCTTAGTGCGAGATTTTAACATACTCGTTCGCGTTAACGTAATTGTTCGCTTATATTAAATTGTATGAATAAAATAGGTTTTCCGTTTTTACCACCAGACAGCGCTTAATCAGTTTTAATCAATATTGACGTATACGCTAACGTGTTCGAATCTCTCTAAGGCCACTGATGTCAGTGGCTATCAAGTTCCGTTTAACAGCTATAACGAAATTACTAGACTTATGTAAATTCCGAAATGACAACAAGCCCATCGGAAACTAGACTGATCTTAAAAAAAACAGACCGACTAGACGCAAGTGAACTCGCCACGCGTTCGGCTATCTTCGAAGGCAGTCGTGTGCGTGAATAAGTAATTAAAAAATGAAGTGAACTTTGTACGGAGAACGCGTAAAAGCAA
This sequence comes from Hecatera dysodea, assembly GCA_905332915.2. Taxonomy (NCBI): domain Eukaryota; kingdom Metazoa; phylum Arthropoda; class Insecta; order Lepidoptera; family Noctuidae; genus Hecatera; species Hecatera dysodea. Next base: position 20,323,671 of record HG995288.1, on the reverse strand, counting down.
ACGTTCGAACGGCTACTACGAGTAGGGCCGTTCGAACGTTTTTAAATCTATGTGAAATGTTTTTTTTTGTATGTTCCTAGCAATCTATATTTCTATAATAATATTACAAAGAGGTAAAGTTTGTGAGGATGCAGTGGGTAATCTCTGGTTCCGCCGAGCCGATTTTGAAAATTCTTTTACCAGTAGAAATCCACATTATTTTTGAGTGTCTATATTTTATCCCCGTATTCCCACAGGAACGGGAACAACGCGTGCGTAACCGCGAGACGCTGCTTGTCTACACTGAGATTAAAGAGGAAAGATTTGATTGTTTTTTTGTTTCTTTGTTTGCATTGAATAGGCCTCAATAGGATCCGAAACTACTTGACCGATTTGAAAACATTCTTTCAATTGTGGAAAGCTACACTATTCCCGGGTGACATAGGCTATATTATATCCCCATATTCCCACGGGGAAGGAACTACGCGGGTCAAGCCGCGGAGCGCTGCTAGTTTTATATAAAGTAACGTCATTGGTTCCTTGTTCTTATTTTATTCACACTCGCCGCCTTTCATGCCTTGTGTCGAGTTCGGAAATATCGATACCTGTCAATGACAGCGCGGTAGGTCGGGGTTCGATGTTCCATCAGCGAACTTAATGAAAACCGCGGAAATTGCTGTAGGACCACAAAATGGTTCTGTCGGCTTTACCTTGGTCATGTTCAGTGTTTAGAATTTATCTTTTAATGGTTTGGAAAACTTGGATGAAACTTTATGGTGTGAACATGTGTGGTGTAAACGTTGTAGGATTGCGCACCATTATATCGATAGTTTACTGTAAAAGCTGGATCTATGGTAAATCCTAAGACTTGCCAGGAAAACTAAAGATTCATCAAGAGTTTTAAGGTAGTACTGTTCTGCGATACTCTCTTTATTTTGGACTTCAGTAAATGTTACGATTAGTGTCAGACATCAGTAAATGTAGAAAAGATCATCATCGGACTCTGGTGAATTGGTCACTTGTCAACTTTTGAAATACCTTCATATACGAACATTTCAATGAAGCTCATTTTAAATAGCTAATCTATCATTAGGGCCACTCTTAATAGTGATGCCAAAAAATGAGCAGCAAGAAAATTAACCAAATAGAAGTTTAAATAAGTGAATAATTAAATCTTGCCTGTATTTTAATTGTTTTTGCTAACGTTAAATAAGTGGCTCTTTGAAATAAGCCGATAATACCTCCATATTGTAATAAGATCTTCTAGAGCTGTCGTTTGTCTGTACTTCATCTAGAAATTAGATGAAGTGGTTCTGGGGACGATTCAATAGCTATTGAGGTGATGTCAGAGCCCTCTCTGGCGATGATACCTGATACTTGACGAATAGGGTGTATTATGTGCTGCTTAGGTAGGTAAAACATGTTTACATTATCATCTTGCATGTTCTGGAAAGGGTATATAATAATTTAATTTAAAGACAGATAACAATGATTTACTTATATTAACTAACTTATAATTTATGTTAGTACGGTTACAAAAATACAATCGCAAAAAATACATTTACAACATAATAAAGGTATACATTTATTTTATTGTCCCTTTTTTTTTGGATGGGAAATCATCAAAATGACTTCTCCCGCTCTGGGTGGACGGAAGGGAGTGTCAGATTCTTACTGACTAAAACCCACTCGTGATCCTTCTTGTGCCCTTTGCGTTCCAGGGCCCCGGTGACTCTTTCGAACAAATTCCGCAACATTTTACTGTCCCTACCACAATACTTATCCAAAACGAGTGCATCGGACACTGATATTTGTTAGAAATGATCTTCAGTATGTCATTGCTGCTGCCGCGAACTCAGCCTAACAGCGACGACACACGCTCGCGTATTATTGCGTAAAAGTCATTTGTACAGTAAACATCGCAGAAACAGCTTGTACATTCAACTCGATTAATAACATAAACAAATGTTAATGTATTATCGTACTTATTGCATTTCACTAGACGGTATAGAATTATGTATTAACATTTTCTTTGGCTAGTTTATGTAAGACATGGCCACTAATGATCAGGAGATTATCTTTTTATTTTTCCTTTGCACACACAGCTTTGCTTGTTTTTGCTAGGGAGCGTTAAGAAATACAGCAAACTAGTTTTAACTCTATATTTTCTTCCTCTTGATTTTTCCTAGCACTGTATTTTTTATACCACATATTCAGATGTACAGCTGTTGTGAACATATTATTTACAGGAAAGAGATCCGAAGCTTAGGGGTCTTCTTTAAACCATAATGATTGTCGGAAAATAAAAATGTGAGGGACTAGAATGTACCTACTACTTAAATGTCAAAGGCTGGGTTTATTAATTGAGCAGATAGGGTTTCACAAGTTCCTTACTCATTGTAAGGAACTTGTGAAACCCTATCTACTCTTTGACAGGTATTAGGCAAAAATGGAGTTTGACAAATACTTGACGTGGCAACCGTACTCGTGAACAGACAAAACAGTGTGAGAAAATGCTACTCAAATGAACAGAATAATTTAGAAATCGGAGGCTAGTATTCAGACCCAAGTCAGGGGCAATCCATTAATTACCTCACACGTTTAGGGGGAGGGAGGGGGGTCGAAGAAGTGTGATATTGTGTGACAAGGGGGTGGGAGGGATCCTAAATTTCGTGACGTCACATTTCGAAATCTATTGTAATCCAAGTGTTGGAGTAAAACAAGAACAAAATTGTAAAATATGTGACGTCACAACAGGTAGTGGGTGGTCTCACAAATGTGACCAGCAAACAAGGAAGGGGGGGTGAAAAATGATGAAACTCTTGAAAACTTATGTTTTTATTTTTATTTGGGAATAGAACAAGATAAACGAAAAATGTAAACAAAAAAAAAATAGAATAAAACTACTAGTAAAAATAATTAACAAAAGCTTTTAATATAATTATCGTTTAAACGTGCGAGGCCAAAAAGGTTCGTATCTCAGCGTATGCTGTCACATTAAAAAAATCCCCGCACTGGTGTTATGATAGGTCCTATACGTGCTTTACGTAATTTTAGACTGATATCCAGGTAAATTTTCCCAGCTCACAGTAATCTAACTAAACGGGATGCGCTGCGAGTAGGAAATTGAACTGAAATTGCTCGGAAAAAATGCACACGGCATTACGTCCAGATGGAAAATGCTCGTTGGTACGTACTCCATATGAGGCTACGCTGGAGGACGCTCTCGTTAGGTGAGAAATGTGGCTTAAAAACTTTTATAGATATTTGCAAAATTGATTTTCAAAAGATGTCTGATTGGGAGCGAATTTTCCAACAAAACTTTTTAGCGAATTAGTCCATATTCTTTTCAAATTAATTGTGATAGTTGCGAGACCCTAAGGGAAGGTTCATATCTGACGGAACATGCGTCGCGTATTGTCGGTCGCATAACGCCAGAACAGACAAATGTATAGAAAAACACTCGAGCGTTCACACTCGACCGATGATACGTTAGTGCGTCGAGTGTGAACGCTATATGAACCTTCCCTAAAAAGACAGTTGAATCGACATTTGAGTCGGCGCTTTATTTGTTGTGAATTTTGTAAGTGGCCTGCAATTTTTCCGCACGAGTGCGAAATACACTACATTGCGTGCATAAAAGCGGGGGAGTAGGAAACATTTTCGAGTGTGTTGGTATGAGGGTAAGGTTAAAAGGCTACTAACATTTGAAATACTGATAGTATTTCGTATTTCAAATATGTATAAAAGCAGGCGTAACGGACCAGTTGTGGAATTCGTTCGACTCGAGAACGCAAAGGGCACTAGTAGGAACACGGGTGGGTTTTAATCAATAACAGTCCGAAACTCCCTTCCGCTCCGCCCAGAGCGGAAGAACTCATTTGATGATAACACATCCATAAAAAAAGGTTTTACTGAAATGTCAGAATCTACCACTCATTTAATTAAACACCATGTAAGGTAACCGCTATACTTACAATAAGTACCATTTGCTAGCAGTTGTACCACATATCGTTGATTAAGAGACGAGAGATTGATGTAGTACTTACCTTAACGGCCCTCTTGCCTCTTAAGAGAGGGACCAACTGTTGCAGTGTTACTGTACGTAAGTACTTAAGTACCTACTTCGCAGGGCGTAATGCGAATTATTGTGGCCCCGACCACCTCAACACGTTTTGATGTGTGTACTTGTACTTTTTAAACACTGGTCAAGGAGAGGGGAATAAAAGCTTTTAATTGAAATTCAATGTTTGTAAGTTTGTTTAGGATATATCTTGAAAGCTGAATTAGAAGCACTTCTGGTCTTGACCTACATTTTATTTTTTTAAGGATGGGAAATCTTTAAATGACTTCTACTCTGGACGGAGCGGAAAGGAGTGTCAGACTCTTACGGACTAAAACGCAACCGTGTTCCTCCTAGTGCCCTTTGCGTTCCAGGTCCGCGGTGACTCTTTCGAACAAATTCTGCTACCTTGCGCAGGATCTTCTCCTGCCTAGACCTTTACCCAGCTATATTGGGGTCACCTTGCGATTAGGTGGAGAGGTCACTTACTGGGTCCTGGACTGTGACGGTCAGAAAACAGTCACCTCGCGTTTTAAATACTGGTACTGAGCTGCCTAAAGCCAGACTAAAAGACCCCAATATAGATGGGAAACACTAAGGCAGATTTTGTTTTACCTTGGAATAGTAATAAGTAGGCGTTAAAAAAAAATTCAAGCAAATAGCAATTCTGTTGACACTGTTACTTATATTAGGGCCGCGGGTGAAATAATTGTGGTCGATAAAGGTTAATTATGAAACGAAAACATTGAATCCAATTGAAACCTCATTTGCGTGAATTCGGCAGCTTACTGATACTGTAATAATGTGATGTGGTTCCACTACCCAAGCAGCAAAATGTGGTCTAGTAATTGTCCTGGAACCACCATTTCATAGGACTATACCGGAATAGTAAGCAATTATAACCACGGAAAAGGGCCCAATTTATAGGCGTATTTTACCTAATTAAATGTCTATAGTAGAATTGGTGAATACCACTTTTACCAATAACAACCTCATAGTTGGACTACTTAAAACTATTTAATAATAATAATAATAAGTTCTCGAAAATGGCAATTGCACATTGTACTGGGATCGGTCTATCATCACTGACAGGACTATTGTTGCCAATAAGCCTGACATAGTGGTGATAGACCGACTAGAGCGTCGCGCAATGATTGTTGATATAGCAGTCCCGCATGACGAGAACCTCGTGAAGGCTGAGAAGGATAAACAATCGAAGTATCTTGACTTGGCTCGCGAGGTTGTCGACATGTGGGATGTGAACACAGCAGTCATTGTGCCGATAGTCGTGACGGCCAATGGCATAATTGCCAAGAGCCTCGACCAACATCTTAAGAGGCTCTCGTTGGGCAGCTGGATCAAGGGCTTGATCCAGAAAGCAGTGCTTCTTGACACGGCCCGCATAGTTAGGAGGTTTCTCTCTCGGGAGCCCTGACCACCGGTAGCTTGGACCCTGTTCCCGATACCGGTGGGCTACTATTTTTTATATTTTTAAATGTTTTTTTATTTTTTTATAGAAATATTTAAAAATGTAATAAGTATGTACAAAAAATAAATAAATGAAATAATAATAATAATTGTTTATTTATAAAACAGGGCACATATACAATAAAATAACTTGCATTTTTTATACAGAACACGATTAATTACATGCCTGAACTAGGTTGAACCTGTGTTTCAGGCTAGACAGTGCTTATACTAACTTAAAATAATAAATTAACAATGAATCAATGATTATATAATTAAAACTTAAATTAAAGAACACTTTTGCGCTCGCGAAGCTAACTATCAGCTGATAATGGAAACAAACACGACAGTAACGACCTTATAGTTGGACTACGTAGAACTATTTGCTCCCGCGAAGCTAACTATCAGCGCTTAATGGAACCAAATATGACAATAACGTACACAGTGAATCTGTTACAAGCTCATACAAAGTGTTGTGAATTGGTAAATGTTACTGCGCACATTTGTAAAGATAAAACATATCCATTTCTAATAAAGAAATATTATCTAGAATATAAATTATGAGTAGAGTGTTAGTTTACAATAACTCAAGATGTATAATGTGTTTGAATGAGCACAGCATGGCGCACGTATATTTTCTGTGAAGTACAATAAGTTTTTAATCAAAATTTTGACGCGCCCCTTGAAATTTGCGTTTTCATTAAGTTGAATTTTAAAATAATGTTAGTTTCAGTAAGACATACAGCGAAAAGTCGCCATTTTGACAAAGTTGGTTTTCCCAAATACATTAACAAACCGTTATAGGCTTACTTTGTTTAATAATGGTAAACATCAGAACCATTGCTTGGCCATATTGTTTGGAATTAGAGTTCCGTAAATATTTCTATAACCGAACGGTTCTTTTATATTGCTATTAGATACGTGGCTTATTTTAGTTCTTTGGTTTAGGTGTCAGCATTGAAAATGGTAATGTTTCTGGACGTCGATCGCTTTTTGACTAAAAGGGATTTCCGAGCTTTAAAAACCTTAATAATAGTAAAAACCAATGTATTCTTGTACAGGATACCATGGATATAATTTTGGATACTAAGTATATTAAATGAAACCTTTATAATCGTGTTAAGATTATAACAATTTTGGTTGATACCACTATAAAACCGCTCCATATTACTTATAATTGTTCCGTAAAGTGAATTTATAAACCATTATAAAACTAGGTAATAAATACAAATAGTTTCCGGTTTGTTTAGTTCTATTTGTCACTCTTATTGGCGTACTTTATTTATAGTAGTTCTATAAAGCTTCTTGTTAGCAGTTTGCACCCTTAATTTCTACCTATAAGTGATTATAAGTTAATGTATAAGATCAGAAATACTATAAGGCCCAACTTACTCCATGCTGGCTATTATAAGCGTGGTAGTAAATACTAGAACCGTTAAGAGAATATTATAAGTGCTGGAGGCCTATAACATCTGCATTATAGGATAATTTTGCTGCTTGGGTAATTAGGATGTTTGTCACGAAAACATTTGTATGTTGTCAGGCCACAACTACATATATTATTATATTCATATGCAGTTTGACGTACGTTTTAACTGAATTTAATTTGATGCATGTATGTAGATCGGAAGCAAAAATGAGACGAGAATGGTGTTATCCCTTCTTGTCTAGGGTTTTTTTTTAATATTGTTCTGAGGATGTACGAAAAGGGTCCGGTTTTACAGGCCTCCTCTCTAGCAGAGTGAATGAGCCGTAATCCACCCCGCGGGCCCAGTGCGGGTTGGTGAATCATCAATCATCATCACATGTCTTCGAATTTTTGGTTCTAGGACATGCCGGTTTCCTCACGATGTGTTGTGTATTTTTCGATGTTTTATTTTGAGCGAATTTACTATTTGTCAACTCTGTTTTGTAATTGTCAAATACTCCAAAATGAGATGCGTTATTGAAATATCACGTGGTCCCATATTTTTGGTTTTGGCAATCGTTGTTACCGATAGACTGCTGTCTAGATCCCCTTATGGGATTATTCGAAAGAGTAGACCGCACAGCCCTAGAACGCATAGGGCATTAGAAGGAACACGGGTGGGTTTTAGTCAGTAAGAGTCTTCATGGTTACAGGCCATGCGTTGGACTTGTATGCGGAGCTGTGTCAATTTTTTGTTCCGAATAATTACTATCGCTCTAGAAAGCACAAATTGTTGAACGTCCTATTTTGTCGCACAGTAGCTCAACCCACTTCTCTCATACCGCGTATGATAACTACACTCAACGGCTCGTGGGTACCAAACCTTAGATTGACTTGTTTGCTGATGAATGGAAAACGATTTTGTTAAAATGTAATGTAGTAAAAGGTTTAATTAATTTGGTGTAATTTTGGCTAATTTGCTGTACTTATTTTACTTTAAATCTAACTGTATATACACTTAACCTAAAAATAAACTGAAATCCTCCTTACTACAAAATAGCATAAAAAACTCGTCCGCATCGCTATCGACTGGGAGTGAATCCAATAGACTGGCGGCATTGCCACGTTGTATGGCAATGCTTATCCTCTGTCCGAAGTAAAAGCCAGCCCTTGGGTCACGCGAAGTGCCAACTAAACGTTTAGCAAGTTCATTTGCTGTACTAAATTTATAATATTAAATGAAAAGTCTGATACTCTCTCCCGCTCTAGGCGTCATGGCGTCATTTCTAAAAAAGTCTAAAGCCGCTGATTTAGTTACCAGTATCTGGCTGATAACAGAACCCAAACCAAAAAATACATAACACATTATATTTTCAACGACATAAAACCGGTGATAAAAGAAGCCTAATTTAGCAAAATGTAAATCGGAATCGTGTGTCAGAATAAGAACGTATCATAAATTATATACCTGTCTCCGTAATATGAATGTGTACTTCTTGCTATGTCTCCAAGGCGATTTCGGATATAAAGCTGTTTTTCTTTTTAGCTTATTTTACACGTCAACTAATTGGTAGCTACATAGAATATAAACACACGGACAGTTGCGACGCTTTATAATTTTTATTGAAGCGCGTTTTTGCATTGTCTTGATGATTTATCGAATGATTTCTTGTGTTGGGTGGAGTTTTTTCTAAAGTTTTTATTTTTTTACTAACGTATCTTTTGCCCAGGCCTTCCAGTCTTCCCGGTGTGTTGTTCTCTCTGGCCAAGTATGTTTTATAAAATTAAAGTGTTATTGAAACATTGAAACCTGCACTATAGTCAGAACGACTACTTCAATGAAATGCTTTTGCTAAAGTAATCTACACTAATATTATAAAGAGGAAAGATTTAATTGTTTTTTTGTTTGCATTGAATATGCTCCGAAACTACTTGACCGATTTGTTCACTGTTGGGAAGCTACGCTTCATCTCCGGTGAACATAGGCTATATAATATCCCCATATTCCCACGGGAAAGGGAACTACGAGGGTGAAACCGCGGCGCTATGCTAGTTAAGTTATAATTCAGTTTGTAACTACGGTTAAGTGGAATTGGCCTACTGTAAAAGTTTGACAAGCTTACAGTGAAAATGACTGAAAAACAGCTCTATGCAAGAAGCACGGACTAACTGGCACTTTATTATTTTTATATACGTCACCGGAAAATTGCAAACTCGATGAAAAAAACGTGTTGTATAGAAAAATAGTTACCAATTTCACGCGATATTTGACAATTATACGGCGTTTGCAATTTTCAAAAAAAAATAATCGTATATTATAAATTTCAAAAAATTGCAAATTCACATAAATATGTATATTATTTTAACTGTTAATTAGGCGATTAAAAGGCTCTTGAACGTCATCACGTTCAAGAACCTTTTAATCGCCTAATTGAAATAAACACTTTAACTTTGAGTCGATGTGGCGACGCTCAGCGGAGGTCCACGTTCAGCAGTGGACGGCTTACGACTAAAATTATCACGAAGATGGTAATGACGTCATCATTAATGTAACAATAGTTGTTCATCACAAAGCTGACGTCATCAAACATAGTAATGAATCATTAAAAACAGACAGCCAGCGCTCTCGACCGAGTTTTCAGCTTCACGCCGGCTCTTGAAATAAATTGGAGTAGTTTGAATAAAAACTTTGTGAATTCTTCATTAACCCACTTCGGTAGCAATTAACAGAGTTATACTTCCTAAGGAAATGGGATCTTTTACTAGAACATTTTACTCAATAAATGTTTATCTAAATATATATAACTCAAAAGGGACTGACTGACTGACATAGTGATCTATCAACGCACAGCCCAAACCACTGAACGGATCGGGCTGAAATTTGGCATGCAGGTAGATATTATGACGTAGGCATACGCTAAGAAAGGATTTTTGAAAATTCGTTCCCTAGGGGGTGAAAAAGGGGTTAACATTTTGTATGGAACTCCACGCGAACGAAGTCGCGGGCATAAGCTAGTTAGTGTATATACTTGGTTGAAGGTTGCGCTTGTTGAAGTTGGAGAACAAACTATACACTTCAGAATTTATTTGTTAGCCAGTGCCTACATATTAATAGGGAGGTACACTTTTTGGCTTATTGTTTTTACGAGGTCATCTCTAGAAGCACTGGTCCAATCTATACTATAATATTATAAAGCTGAAGAGTTTGTTTGTTTGGTTGAACGCGCTAATCTCTGAAATGACTGGTTCGGATTGGTAATGTAAGAAATAAAAATTCTTTTAGTGTATCCAACACTAAAAGAATTTTATCGAGGAAAGCTATAGACTATAAAGAAAAATATGAGTGGAGAATCAATGAACAATCTTTTAAAATCGGAGGTTAGTAAGTAGTAGTCGTGGGCAGAAGCTAGTTAAAAAATAAATGATTTGAAAACCTTATTTTTCGTCAGTTAGTAAAGATGTCTACTTATTTATTTATTTACATACAAATATCCTAGAGGCTAGACCCAATGCGATATTGTAGCATACTTAAAATTTAAAAAGTTCCACAGTTTCCACCATAGCAAATTCTATAAGTAGCTACTTACCTATGTATATATTTTTTTTTTAATAAATAAACGTTGCCCCAAACTAGGATTTACTCCTGTATCGTGGGTGCGTTCTCAAACATGTAAACTCACATACACAAGACACCCAGACCCGGAACAACTATCTGCAGGCCATACAAACATTTGTTCCGTGCGGGAATCGAACCCGCGGCACGTACCGCAACAGCCGAACGCTCAACCACTGCGCCAACCGTGTCGTCAAATATATTGAAACATGTATGTTTATTTGGTTCAACGTCATAAAGTGAGCATACACGCAGTGAAAATCGAATTTGAAAGTAACGCTCCCTCGCGCTCGAATTTAGTTACACGTGAAAATTTCATACGCACGTCTAAATTAACTCCACCCAGTATAACAAACGAGAATTTCACTTCAGTGTTGTATTTGCCTGCCAAGTTTAAATAATTACCGCAAAACTTGGTCATTAGCCAGCAATGTATTGTGTATGAGGCCGACTGTTTGTTTCAACTGCAATCATTTGGCAGCTACACTGAAATTGAAAACGAAACTAATTTCTCGCAAGCGGCGCGTGCGGAATCAATTTGCTTTTGAAGGGTATTGTAATGAAGGGAAAGTTTCTAGAATCTCTGTTATATCTGGAATGATCTGGAATGTGTGTTATAGGCACGCGTTCACTGAAAAAAATAGGTTAACTGAACAGTTCAGCTACTTGACTATCTATACTACTATTATAAAGAGGAAAGATTTGTTTGTATTGAATAGGCTCCGAAGCAACTGAACCGATTTGAAAATTTCTTTCACTGTTTGGAAGCTACGCTATCCCCGGGTGACATAGGCTATATTTTATCCGCATATTCCCATGGGAACGGGAACTACGCGGGTAAAACCGCGGAGCGCTGCTAGTTTACTATATAATAGTTAGTTGTAACTAAAGTTCAGCTCTGTTTTCTAAATTAATTTAGCTGTGGCATTAATTTAACAGGTTTTAACAAAATAATGAGTGTATACTCATTATTTTGTTAAAACCTGTTAAGTTGCTAACAACTAAATCATTTGGTAACTAAATACAAAAATATTGTTGTTTACTAAACCGCTTAGCTATTATCAGCTCGTCACTTATTTCGTTTAGTAATTGGTAGCAAAACTGTTATGTTATATCTTACCAAACAGTTTTGTAATGAGACCTAAATTAAGTAACTAAATTTGTTTTGTTACTGTACCCAAACGTTTGGCAGTCACCACAGCAACTAAACACTTTAGTAATTATCTAATGAAAATTCGGTAACTAGAAACTAAGTCGTTTTTTCAGTGTTTCAGTACAATCTCACCTGGTGAATAGCGATGATATGGTCGACGATGGAGCACGCTCGCCAAGAAAGCCCTCGCAGATGCAAATGCGACAAAATACTTCGACAAAACTTTGTCAAAGAAATTGTTCTACGTATAATGTATCATTAGAAAAAAACCCAGGTCTTGCATCATTGAACCTGCCTTATATGTAACACAGGGGAACATCGCCTATGTTGTTACTTGTTATTCTAACGATTGAGATTTAACTTCGTACTTATTTACGGTATCTGCCTTATAAGAGCGCTACTTCATAACTGTCATTTCAAACAAAGCATATTTTCCGTATTCTTAATTCAAAATACTTTTTATTCTTTTGTCAGACACTTTCAAAGTTCTATCGACAAACTTGTCTGCCAGTAACACGCAACCAAGGAGGCTAATCATCACAATATAAACAAAGCACGCCTCATTTATCGCTCTTTTTTTGGGAAAACTGAAAAAATCTGCTGCATGGTTTTGAAGAAAGATGTAATCGGAGAAATAGACGGGACGGGCGGCAAATTAATTCGAAGAGTATACTATTCGAGTCGAGTCGACGGCGAGTCGACGGCGCGTCGTGTTCCAAGCGCGCCTCAAAGAGCCGTCAGCAAAGAAGACGGGGCCCCATAGGGTCAGTGCCTGCTAGGGTTGCGGAATTTGTTCGAAAGAGTCACCAAGGCCCTGGAACGCAAAGGGCACAAATCACGGGTGGGGTTTTAGTCAGTAAGAGTCTGACAGTCTCTTCCGATCCGCCCAGAGCGGGAGAAGTCATTTGACGATTACCCATCCAAAAAAAAAAAGAATTGACATACATACATGCATACAAATAAAAACATACATTTAGAGATACGAGATTTTTTCTTCTAATGCATTCACTACTACTTTTGTTTGGGATAGGGTTGTCAAACAGAATATTTTATTTTTATTAAGCGATTAAATTGATTGAACGGTTATGAATGTATTTGACTCAAATAATATCCAATGCCATAGCGTTATTGTGTCTGTATTTACAACCATCCCAGCTGCAAGCCGACTGGCAGGTTTTTCAAAATGGCGGATTGGCAAGCCAATTATAAAGTTTAATCGAGTGTCAGTCAATTTAGTGAAGCTTGCGGCCCAGTTTAAACGGTGCAGAATAACCGCCAGACATATTGCAATATTTCATTCCTTTCTTCAAAGAGTAATTTCTTTATAATCATCTCCCTGCCCTTATCCTATGTGACTTGGGGTCGGCGCAACACGTTTTTTTCTTCCATTCTGTCCTGTCAGCCGTCACGCTATCACTAACTCCGTTCTCTTTCATATCACTCCTCACACAATCCATCCATCTTTTCTTTGGCCTACTTCTCCCTCTCCATTCATGCACATTTAAATTCAAAATTATTTTGATTACCTAACTAGTTAGAGTTCCGCAGACAAAAGGCAAAAACGTAACAGTGTATTGTTGGTTCTCATCTTAAAGATGTCTGAGCGACCTTTATTTACAAATTAAGATCTAGAAAAATAATGTTGTTTTTTTACTTATGTCTGCTGTCTTAAATATATACTGGTATTCATCTGAATCCGGTTGGATTGGGAGCTGACCCCTATACAATTAGAAAAAAAGCTAGGCAGATGATGAGCTATGTTCGCTGTCGATAAAATTATATTCCTCCGTACTACGGAACCCTGCACTATGAGTGTCGGACACGCTCTTGACTAGTTGTTTAGACACAGTCTATTTTTACTCAGAAAGTCACTATGTAAAAGCATTATGAATGCCGACACGATTTCCTTTGATCACTCCGTTCACCGGACGTCCGTTCTGAACTATTTTTCATAACAACGGACATTTTTACGAGTCCTATCGCATCCGCATAGTTTACCCCTTTGAATGCTTCTACCCTCTTTAATGAAATTCCGCCATTTTTATATTTCTTTTTGAAGTTTCTACTCTAGAAAAAGTTAAACGTACCGAATCGTTTTATCAGAACGGAAAATGTAATGACAAATAAATTTTATAAGACGGCTTTAAGCTTATATTATGTAGGTCCTACATTTCCTTTCGTATGTGAGTAAAATTTGTGGTGGTCTACATAAATCATGTCACGAAGATGTCGAAACACAAATGAACTTCTACTTTTCGACTTTCGGTGCAAAATAAGATAAGTATCACTACTGAGTATAAAACAAAGTCGAATCTCGCTGTCTATCTGTCCCTTAATATGCTTAGATCTTTAAAACTACGCAACGGATTTTGATGCAGTTTTTTAATAAATAGAGTGATTAAAGATGAAGGTTTATATCTATACTAATATTATAAAGCTGAAGAGTTTGTTTGTTTGTTTGTTTGTTTGTTTGAACGCGCTAATCTCAGGAACTACTGGTCCGAATTGAAAAATTCTTTTTGGGTTGAATAGACCATTTATCGAGGAAGGCTTTAGGCTATATATCATCACGCTTAAGTCAATAGGAGCGTAGCAGCGATAAAGAATGTTTTAAAATCGGGGATTCCACGGGGACGAAGTCGCGGGCAGCAGCTAGTGTATAATACATGCATAAAATAGTAGAGATTTAGTATCAGCATTGAACATTGCAAATATAAAGCTCAAAGATGTAAATCAAAATAAATAGAATACTTTAGATATTCATCACTTGATATACTATGACACCAGGATGGGACAAAGCTCCCCACCGAATGTGTCTCCACGTTGTCGTCGTGGTGGGGCTTGAGCGTCTCAATGATCTTGCGAGCTTTCCCGGTAGAGCCACTCATGCCGGAAGGTCGCAAGTGAGGGATCAGACCAAGAGAGACACACACGCGAGGAATCCCGCACACTGCCTTCTGGTACGCGTCTGCTCATCAGACGTGGCTGTGAAGGCAGTGAGCGGGTGGGAGGAGAGGCCCTGTGAGGGAGAAAGGGCGGAGGAGTAAGGGACCGCACCCTCTAAAAGGAAAATATGAGAAAAGGCATTTGTAAAATGAGTCCCCAGGTGGGTCCCGACTGCTCAGCGGTCGGGGAATCCCACCCCGCTTCGGCGGGCTGCCCTCCGTACTCTGAGGTGGGCACCAAACGCCTTCCGTTTGCCAGTGGCAACACGAGCCGAGGAGGCTCCCAATCGTCGTCATCCGAGTCCGCTTCCTTTAAGGAGCTGATGGCGTACGATTGCGTAGTGGAGGGTTCGCCTGAGCGCCGGGGTGGTGCGGAGTCGGATTCCGGCTCTGCGCCAGACCTAGTAACGGTCGGCTCGGCGGGCTCTGAAGACGGAGGAAGGGGGGTCGCTGCGGAGGGCGTCAAGCTCGTCCGCAAGCGGCCCAGACGGGAGGACGACAAGGAGTCGTCCTCCGAGGGCGAGTTCGCCTCCGCCCGCAAGATCCCCACCGCTAGGCGGGGCAGGGGCTGTGAGGCAGGGAGGGGGCTGGCTCCCTCTACCCGGGAGGAGCGTCGGGCCGGGAGGTCGGTGGAGGAGGGGCGTCGCCCTGGAGGGAGCGGTCGCAGGGCTCCCTCTACTCTTCCGCCTGCTCTCGACTCTGACGACTCGGAGTCCCCGGGGGAGGAACCTCCCGCTGCCGAGGAGCAGAGGGCCCGGTTTGAGGAGGTAGTGGAGGCCGCGATCCGCGCTGTGGCCTTCAAGAGGAAGCAATCCTCGAAGCGGGAGGCCATAAGCGCGGCCAAAGCCTCCATCCTGGCGGCAGCGGCGGCCAACGGACCTGCCTCAAAGGAGGCGTCAGAGTTGCGGGCGGGGATGGCCAGAGCGGCCTCTGTGGAGCCGCGAGGGGGACTGAGTCCGGCGGCGCCGGAGGGGGGCCAAGTGCTGAGCCAGGTACGGGACCTGGTGCGGCAGGAGCTGGCTCCCTTCCGGAGGCAGGTCTCCGCGTTGGAGGACATGGTCCGGCGTCCCCCGTTGGCGGCGACGCGGGGTCCCCCGGGACAGCAAAAGGCGGCTTCGTATGCGGCCGCCGTAGCTGCCAGCCCGGGAACGTCTGGCCGGGCGAAGGCGAAGGCCAAGGGCGGAGCCGCGCCGGCGCCAGCGCCGGCGCCTGTGACGCCGGCGACTGCGACGCCGGCGACGACGACCACGACCAAGGCGGCCCCGGCGAAGAGGGGTAGGAGGAAGGCTGGAGGAGCGGCTAAGGCTGCGGCGCCAGTGGTGCCGCAGCCGCCCCCACCCCCACCCTTGGACCCTCCTGCGGCCGGGGCCGAGTGGCAGGTTGCTGGCCAGAAACGGCAGGCGAAGAAGGCGGCCAAGAATAAGGCAAAGAGGCAGCGGCGGAAGGCCAACGCCATTGCGGCGAGACTTCGCGCCCCGAAATCCGCGGCTGTAGTGCTCACACTGCAGCCGGAAGCGGAACAGAGGGGCGTGACTTATCTCGCCGTATTGAAGCGGGCGAAGGAGGCGGTGAGCCTCCAAGAGCTGGGCATCAGCGGGGGCATCGGGGTCAGGAGGACCTTGACCGGTGCCCGGAAGCTCGAGCTCGCCGGAGCGGAGAGTGGCCCGTTCGCGGACGCCCTGGCCGAAAGGCTGAGTCTTACCCGCGGACGAGGTCCGGGTGTCCAGGCCGACTAAGCGCATTGACATGCGCATAGTGGGCCTGGATGACTCCGTGACGGAGGAGGAAGTTGTGGCCGCCGTCGCCAGGACTGGGGGGTGCTCTGCCGAGCTCGTCAAGGCGGGCACCCTCCGGTCTGACAACACGGGCATGCAAACCCTTGTGGTGAGCTGCCCCGTGACGGCGGCCAGAACTGTGTCGGAGGGCCGAAGGCTCTTGGTGGGATGGGTGTCTGCGCGGGTAAAACTGCTAGAACCCAGACCTCTGAGGTGCTACCGCTGCCATGTGGGTAAGCACACGGGAGCTATGTGCCCCTCGGAGGTCGACCGCAGCGGACTCTGTTTCCGCTGTGGTCAGCCCGGTCATAAGGCCGGCTCGTGTGCGGCTGCTGGCAAGCCGGCCGAGCACTGGGCTGGGGGAAGGGCCTGCGCGCCATCCGCCCCGACCAGGGGCAAGAGGTCCGCCGCCACCGCCGCCTCTGCCACCGCCGCGGCTTCTGTCGCTGCCACTGCCGCTTCTGCTGTGGGTGCTGCGGCTCCCAACACTCGGGAGGGTGCTGAGATGGAGTGCCAGTAATGGTCCCATTTCGGCCCCCTCCAGAGACAAGTCGGCCGCTGTGCTATCGCGCAGTGGCTGATGCCTGGGGACGGTGAGCGTGGGTGGCTCGCCGTCCGATACCAGGTTGAGTCGACGACGCGTTGTGTTCCACGCGCGCCGAAGGAGCCGTCAGCACCAAGGACGGGACCCCATAGGGTCGGTGCCTGCTAGGGTTGCGGAATTTGTTCGAAAGAGTTACCGCGGCCCTGGAACGCATAGGGCACAAGAAGGATCACGGGTGGGTTTTAGTCAGTAAAAGTCTGACACTCCCTACCGCTCCACCCAGGGCGGGATGGTCATTTGATGATTTCCCATCCAGAAAAAAAAAAAAAAAAAAAAAGGATGGGACAAAGCTCCAGCCGCCGCAACAGAAGAAGACCCCCCGGGCGTCGGGAAACGCAGGGCGATTCCCGACCACCGTAGCCGCGGCTTTTAGTAAGAATCTGACACTACCATCCGCTCCACCCAGAGCGGGAGAAGTCATTTGATGATTTCCCATCCCGAAAAAAAAAGGATGGGACAAAGGATGTCCCCAGTAGGTAGTCCTCCATCGAGAACGGTCTTGAGCTTCACGCTTTACCTCTCGTCGCCAGGTTTGACGGAAACGGCTCTTCATCTTTACCGTTTTTTTCCATCGCTTGCTTGGATATATAATAGAATAGAATAGAATAGAATAGATTTTTTATATTAGATATTCTTTATATTTAATGGCCAGACCTTGCTTGAGCTACTCCGCTCAAATAAAATTATTAAAACTGCTACAACAACATTAAAAATCTTTGTTCGCCCAGAAGTGCTTTAAAACTAGCAGAACTTCAACCCGTTAGGGATTTCGGCAACAATAGCTTTAACAAAATGTAAATTACTTTGGAAACAAAGTGTTTCTACCTCCCCCAATGGAATAAACTAAAATAAAACTCATATAAGGTTTCTAAACTGGTACGGTAGAGAAACACGAAAAGTTCGCTTTAGATATTATTATAATTGATATAAATTGATTGAGTGAGGAATAATATCCTTAACAATTTTTTAAAGATTCGGAAATCATCAAATTACTAGTCCCGTTCTGGGCGGAGCGGAAGGGAGTGTCAGACTCTTACTGACTAAAACTCATCCGTGTTCCTCAGAGTTCTAACCTACAGATCTCTGCGCTTATCTGTAGATTACAAAGTCAATGCAAATCAATTGCTTATTTAAAGCAGTTTGTGTCTGAAGAAATAAAGAAATTAAACTTGTTCAATAAATATATATCCAAATGGAATACTCGTAGATAATCGATTTCGACTACTGATTTAACTCCTGATGTTGTTTGCAAAGCTGAACGTATTTGTATTGTTAACGAGATATTTCCATTTCGATTTTATTGAGAAATAAATTAAAATAGAAAATCAAATCGAAGAGCAAAACGAAATCTATTTTCATTTTGCTGATTGATAACTACTAATAAGGTAGTTAACTAATAAAATCTGATTAGTCCGTCAGATAGATTTCGAAAAAATATTGGAGACGTATTTTTTCTTTTTTCGACAGAAGACGATACAGTGCGTTGAAAACTCGTGTGACGTCACTACCCGCTACAGTTTTTACCGGGCAGTGACGTCACACGCTCCTACTCCTGATCTTTGATGCTATCTAAGTATTATCTATCTATTAGGGTTTTTTTAATTTCTCGTTGCATCTTCAAAGTTAGAGTGTACTGGCTTCTTTTGGGTAATCTTATTTCGTCGTTGTCTTTGTCTCTGTTACCTCTGACCTAGACTAGAGTCAAGAGCAAACCCATCTCAAGTAAAAAATATAATAAAATATAATGATAACAAGAACTTTTATTATGTTCATTTTCACTCAAAACACTTCTAGTCACTAGTGGCTAAAATACTCGTAACTCATGAATATGTTCGAAGTTTTAACTACACGTTGCATCTTGTAAGCACTTGAACTTCGCTAGTCTTTAGGGTTCCGTACCAAATTGTTAAAATGAGACCCTTTTAAAAAGACTCCGGCGTTCGTCCGTCCGTCTGTCTATCCGTCTGTCACCAGGCTGTATCTCACGAACCGTGATAGTTAGACAGTTGAAATTTTCACAGATGTACATATTTCTGATGTCGGTATAACAACAACTAGAAAAAAAAAGCAGAATTAAATAAATATTTAAAGGCTCCCATACAACAGACATGATTTTTTTGACGTTTTTAACCGACTTCTAAAAAAGGAGGAGGTTCTCAATTCTTCTTTTTTTGTTGGAAAGGGTATACTTCCCAAATGGTCCCATGAAAATTTTATCGAAAGCGAACAAGCGGTTTTTGAAAAATCTAAAAAAATATCTACATTGTCTACATTGACGACCTTTTAGTTTACTCTGCATTGGAGCAGTGCGTTTTTTTTACACTAATGTAATTGGTTCGTTTAGGTGGGGGGAGGGGAGGGGGTTTAGGTACCACTAAAAAGTGAAAAATAAAAAACTTTTTACAAAAAAATACAACCGACTTTTCCACAAAAAATCAAAAAAGTACAAAATAACTTTAATTTCGGAAGTCGGTGTTCAAAAAATGAAAAAGGAACCACATACACCGAGTTCCGAAATTAAAGTTATTTTGTACTTTTTTGATTTTTTGTGGAAAAGTCGGTTGTATTTTTATACATAACCTATAAAAACGTCAAAAGATAAATTTAATAGGAACCCTTCGTGCGCCAGTCCGGCTTGCACTTGGCCGGGTTTCCCTTAAGGGGAGAAAGGGGACACTTTGTAACACTGTAAGTGGTATCTCTAAGTTAAGAGATGCTTGCACAGTCACTTGTTATTCTTAAGTTGAAGAGGATGAGTGGTTTTCTTCTGGTTTATCTGCATATCAACAAGATTTTGCCATTTTAATGCTAAAATAACATGTTTTACATCATTTTAATTGATTTTTCTTTTTTTATTGCAGGTACTAAACAGCTGTCTTTCTATAGAATATCGAAGTGGATGGGAGGCTTATGGGTATTTGAAAATATACATTCACGACCTTGGTTTTTCAAGGTAGGTTACACAGTGCTAAAGAATTCAGGGCTATTATCGACCGCTTTGATTCAGATGAAAAAGTAGATATCAGAATAAAAAAAATACATATCCATCCTGCATACCTACTATAATCCATTTATACTTATACTAGCTTACCCGCGCAACTTCGTTTGTGTCACATTTTTCATGACTACTCCGCTCCTATTGGTCATAGCGATGGGTTATCTAACACTGCAAGAATTTTTCAAATCGGACCAATAGTTGAGATTAGCGCGTTCAAGCACACAAACAAAATCTTCAGCTTTATAATATCAGTATAGATTATAAAGAGGAAAGATTTGCTTCTTTGTTTGTAGCGAATAAGCTCGGAAACTACTGGACTGATTTTAATTTTTTTTTCACCAATGGAAATCTACATTAATAGCGAGTAACAAAAGCTATATTTTATCCCCGTATTCCCAAGGGAACGAGAAATACACGGGTGAAACCCCGGGGCGCTGCTAATACTTAATATTCTATTACTTTTTTATCCTGGCAATATGCCCTAAACAGCTGGACCAATTATGATACATTTTAGTGTAGAGACCAACGCAACGTAAAAATGGGTATAGGCTTTTTATCCCGGGAATACGTTTCTGGGATATGTTACGTTATTTTTGTGTGTTTTGGAGACAATCTCGGGATATACTGATCCGAATTCGAATACCATTTGATAATGACTACCCTAATTATCAGTGCCTTAGGCAAATTTTCACGCCAGAAAAGCACTCGGCTCTTATAAAATACGACGACACGGTTGGCGCATTGGTTGAGCGATTGGCTGCTGCGCTACGTGCCGCGGCGGGTTCGATTCCCGCACGGAACAAATATTTGTATGGCCTACAGATAGTTGTTCCGGGTCTGGCTGTTTGTGTATGTGAGATTGTATGTTTGTAAACGCACCCACGACACAGGAGAAATTCCTAGTGTGAGCCAACATTTTTTTTAAAAAGAAAAAAAAAGAAGAAAGAATAAGAAAGAAAAGAAAATAGGGCCAAGGAAGCGAAGTCACAAAATTTAAAGACACTTTTAAAACTTTCCAAGCATAACATACTTCATGGCTTGCAATTCTCCGTAAACTGTAATCAAGATACAGAGATCAGAAATCCGATCTCTGATTCAATTAGTCTCGGATAACAGCTTCGCGATACAACTCAATTTACTTGTAATTTCTCACTTCCCTCTAATCTTGCAAACCGTAATCTTCGTCTCAAATAATCGGTGCCATATTTAGGCCATTTCTGACTTAGATTGTGTTATAATAATAATATAGCATTTATTTCTGGTAACAAAGATCGATAACATATTATATACCTTTTTTTTTTTTTTTTTGGATGGGAAATCATCAAATGACCCCTCCCGCCCTGGGTGGAGCGGTAGGGAGTGTCAGACTTTTACTGACTAAAACCCACCCGTGATCCTTCTTGTGCCCTATGCGTTCCAGGGCCGCGGCAACTCTTTCGAACAAATTCCGCAACCCTAGCAGGCACCGACCCTATGGGGCCCCGTCCTTGGTGCTGACGGCTCCTTGAGGCGCGCGTGGAACACAACGCGTCGTCGACTCAACCTGGTATCGGACGGCGAGCCACCCACGCTCACCGTCCCCAGGCATCAGCCACTGCGCAATAGCACAGCGGCCGACTTGTCTCTGGAGGAGGCCACGATGGGACCATTACTGGCACTCCATCTCGGCCCCCTCCCGAGAACCAGGAGTCGCAGCACCCACAGCAGTAGCGGCAGAAGCGGCGACGGAAGCCGCGGCGGCGGCAGAGGCGGCGGTGGCGGCGGACCTCTTGCCCCTGGTCGGGGCGGATGGCGCGCAGGCCCTTCCCCCAGCCCAGTGCTCGGCCGGCTTGCCAGCAGCCGCACATGCACTGCAGTGCGGCGTGGCCTCACACGAGCCGGCCCGATGACCGGGCTGACCACAGCGGAAACAAAGACCGCTGCGGTCCACCTCCGAGGGGCACATAGCTCCCGTGTGGTTGCCCACATGGCAGCGGTAGCACCTCAGAGGCCTGGGTTCCAGCAGTTTTACCCGCGCAGACACCCATCCCACCAAGAGCCTTCGGCCCTCCGACACAGTTCTGGCCGCCGTCACGGGGCAGCTCACCACAAGGGTTTGCATGCCCGTGTTGTCAGGCCGGAGGGTGCCCGCCTTGACGAGCTCGGCAGAGCACCCCCCAGTCCTGGCGACGGCGGCCACAACTTCCTCCTCCGTAACGGAGTCATCCAGGCCCACCATGCGCACGTCGATGCGCTTAGTCGGCCTGGACACCCGGACCTCGTCCGCGGGTAAGACCGCCCTCAGCCTTTCGGCCAGGGCGTCCGCGAACGGGCCACTCTCCGCTCCGGCGAGCTCGAGCTTGCGGGCACCGGTTAGGGTCCTCCTGACCCCGATGCCCCCGCTGATGCCCAGCTCTTGGAGGCTCACCGCCTCCTTCGCCCGCTTCAGTACGGCGAGATACGTCACGCCCCTCTGTTCCGCTTCCGGCTGCAGTGTTAACACCACAGCCGCGGACTTCGGGGCGCGAAGCCTCGCCGCAATAGCATTGGCCTTCCGCCGCTGCTTCTTGGCCTTGCTCTTAGCCGCTTTCTTGGCCCGCCGCTTCTCTCCAGCAACCTGCCACTCGGCCTCGGCCGCAGGAGGGTCCGAGGGTGGGGGTGGGGGCGGCTGCGGCACCACTGGCGCCGCAGCCTTAGCCGCTCCTCCCCGAGCCTTCCTCCCACCCCTTTTCGCCGGGGCCGACTTCGTCGTCGCCGGCGTCGCAGGTGCCGGCGCCACAGGCACTGGCGCGGCTCCTCCCTTGGCCTTCGCCGCCTGGCCAGACGTTGCCGGGCCGGCAGCCACCGCGGCTGCGTAAGAGGCCGCCTTCCGCCGGCCCGGGGCCTTCTGTGTCGCCGCTGTTGTTGGGGGGCGCCGGACCATGTCCTCCAGGGTGGAGAACTGCCTCCGGAAGGGAGCCAGCTCCTGCCGCACCAGGTTTCGCACCTGGCTCAGCACTAGGCTCCCCTCCAGAGGCGCCGGACTCAGCCCCCCTTGCAGCTCCTCAGAGGCCGCTCTGGCCATCCCCGCCAGGTCCCTCCGGAGCGACTCATTCTCCCGAACGAGTCGCTCCGTAAGAACCGCGAGGCGGGCGACCTCCGCCCGCAACTCAGTCGCCTCTTTGGCCTCCTTTGCCCCGCCGACGTTGGTTGCCGCTGCCGCCAGGATGGAGGCTTTGGCCGCGCTGATGGCCTCCCGCTTCGAGGACTGCTTCCTCTTGAAGGCCACAGCGCGAATCGCGGCCTCCACCACCTCCTCAAATTTTCTGCCTCTTTCAGCAGCGGGAGGTACCTCTCCCGGGGGCTCTGAGTCGTCAGAGTCGAGAGGAGGCGGAAGAGTAGAGGGAGCCCCACGACCGCTCCCTCCAGGGCGACGCCCCTCCTCCACCAACCTCTCGGCCCGACGCTCCGCCTCCCGGGTAGAGGGAGCCAGCCCCCTCCCTGCCTCACTGCCCCTGCCCCGCCTAGCGGTGGGGATTTTGCGGGCGGAGGCGAACTCGCCCTCGGAGGACGACTCCTTGTCATCCTCCCGTCTGGGCCGCTTGCGGAAGAACCTCACGCTCTCCGCAGCAGCCCCCCCTCCCTCGTCTCCAGAGCCCGCCGAGCTGACCGTTACTAGGTCTGGCGCGGAGCCGGAATCCGACTCCGCACCACCCCGGCGCTCAGGCGAACCCTCCTCTTCGCAACCGTACGCCATCAGCTCCTTAAAGGAAGCGGACTCGGATGACGACGATTGGGAGCCTCCTCGGCTCGTGTTGCCACTGGCAAGCGGAAGGCGTTTGGTGCCCACCCCAGAGTACGGAGGGCAGCCCGCCGAAGCGGGGTGGGATTCCCCGACCGCTGAGCAGTCGGGACCCACCTGGGGACTCATTTTGCAAATGCCTTTTTTCATTGTGTTCCTTTTAAGGGTGCGGTCCCTGTTCGCTCCGCCCCTTCTCAGGGCCCTCTCTCCTAACTCACCTCTCCACCTGCTCGCTGCTCCCACAGTCACGTCTGATAATCAGACGCGTACCAGAGAGCAGCGAGCAGGCGTGTGTCTCTCTTGGTCTGATCCCTCACTTGCGACCTTCCGGCATGAGTGGCTCTACCGGGAAAGCTCGCAAGATCATTGGGACGCTCAAGCCCCACCACGACGACAACGTGGAGACACATTCGGTGGGGACATATTATATACCTTACATCTATATCTATACTAATATTATAAAGAGGAAAGATTTGTATTTTTATATTTTTGTATGTAACGAATAACCTCAAAAACTGCTGGGCCGATTTCAAAAATTCTTTCACCATTAGAAAGATACATTCATCCTAAGTAACATAGGCTATATTTTATCTCCATATTCCCACGGGAACGGGAACTACGTGAGTAAAACCGCGGGGCGCTGCTAGTATTTATACATATAAAACACAAAAATATTATACTATTGTAAACGAAGATTGTGAGATTGTTATGGTTGAAACTACATATGTACATATATACTTTGTAGGTCTTCGATTTCTTTGCGAATTTTTTTTTCGCAAGAGTCACCGCGGCCCTGGAATGCAAAGGGCATTAGGAAACACACGGATGGGTTTTAGTCAGTAAGAGTCGTCCAGAGCGGAAGAAGTCATATGATGACGGGGAACCAATCCAAAAAAAAAACGGTCTTCGATTTCAGTCATGCTCTATTATGATTTGAAAAGTTTTTAGTAAACTCTGACCCTTTAACGCGTTTTTAACTTCATATTCTCAATTTTAAAAACCTGAAATTATTGTAGATTTTGTAAGGGTGAGGCCTTCTATCGCTGTTAGAATGTAAAATTGCCTAGGCTCTCAGTAGGTTTTATGAAATAATAGAATCATTCCGTTTATTTAATTCTCCGCAAGCTTTTAGACTGTAATTGATTTATATTGTATTGTAGAATTCTCTCAGCTGGTCTTACACTTCAAGTAAAGAAATTTCGACGAATTTATTTGAATTCTAACAAAAGCAAGAAAAACATATTCGTCCCTTTGAAGAGCAAAGGACGCAAATTTTCACCCACTTTTGACTTCAAACAAAGGCTATATTGATCCCAAAGGACGCCTGCCAATAAAATATTTAAGAGCCACTTTTCCTTAGATAAATAAACTTTTATTATCACACTTCCCTTGTTCAGGGCTGTGGAGGGGCTCGAGGGTAAATAATAACAGCCTGATGATTCGATCTTCGAGGTTAAGCATCGCTTGACGAGGTAGGTCTGTGGATCGGTGCTTCGGAAGGCATGTTAAGCTGTCTGTTCTGTCAGCTATTTGTTGATCTTTGACAGTCGACCGACAATTTGCTACCAGTCTTGCCAAGGGGTGTCGTGTTACCCAGTAACTGGGTTGTGGAGGTCTTATAGGCAGTTGCTCTATGTATAAATACTGGTACTCAGCTTCATCTAGTTAGTCTGGAAACCGACCTAATATAGTTTAGATCTCAATGAAATCCTCAGAGAGAGATCCTGACTTACTTGACTTAAGATCCTACCGTAATATAATGGGCCAAAGGCGTCCACAGTAGTCCTCCATGTTCAGCAGTCTTGAGCTTGAACTAAAATGGCAGTTGAGAGCATGTCATGCTCGCTCAAATGTTTCGCTGATGGTGGCGCGTGTGTTGGATCATTCGGTTCCCTTCAAAATGGTTGAGCTAAATGGTGCTAATATACGCGTCATGTTCGTGAACAGGCGCCGTCGGTTGAGACTGGTCACCTCTTAACTGACACTGACACTTTGTTTTAATCTTTATACTTTGAATTGTTTTTGTAGTTTCCTTTTTTTTCTTTGCATTGTCCTCACATATAGAAGCGACCAAGGATGTAACCAATGTTATGTAATACAGAACATGATTTAAAAGAGTGTCCGTGGAGTTTCTTGCACGTTCTTCTCCATAGAGATCTACGCTTTGGAATGTGCAGATAGCTTCACCTCTTTCGACTTGACAATTCAAAAGTGCCTGTAAAGGGTTTAATTGAAATAAATGTTTTGAATCTTGAATCTTGAATCTTGCTTCATGCCTCACTTCTCCCTACGTCATTCCGATCCTCGACCTTCCTGCCAAAACGCGTCAGCTGACAAAAACAGCCACGCTTCCTCTTTCCTTTGAGAATTCCAATCCCAGTCCTGTTTAGAAGTGTGATCGGTATCCCTGAGGAGATTACTAAATAGGCTGTTAGATTGTCATAGAAGTTTGACAAAACCCTTTATCAGTTAGTGGCACGGGGTTTCCAAAGCCGGTATTTGGGACAGCCCTGAATATAAAGGCGTTAACACACGGCCGGGTCCATCCTCTGGGGATCTGAATTGTTTAGGTCGTTATTAGTGGACTTTGGATATTGTTGGGATAAATGTTTGAACGGCACTTAGCTGGTTATTGTTATGAAATTCTGACAGGTTAGGGTACAAACTTTTGAATTGACCGTTAGGATTGCAGCGGCTTGTTTACGTTTGGTCCCTTTCTTAAACATGTTAAGTTCCTTTTTTAAATTTTTATCTTACCACACATTCGTTACATCGATTTAAATAGTAACTATTTATTTACGTCGAAACACTTATTCTAAATTCAGTTGGCGCAGTGGTTTAGCGACTGGCTGCTGCAGTATGTCGCGCGTTCGATTTCCGGACGGAAAAAAACATTTGTATGACCTGCAGATGGTTGTTCCAGGACTGTTTGTTTGTGTATGTGAGTTTATATGTTTGTATACGCACCCACGATACAGGAGAAATTCCTAGTGTGGGGCAACGTTTCTTTAAAAGACAAAAAAAAAAAGAAGAAACCTCTCAGGGCTTGCCTGTGTGCTGGCGAGTCACTATTATATTCTTAAATACATAATATGTTTTACTTTAATAAATATAATTTGTTAGTAAAACTAAACGCATTATGAATGTACAAACGTTTGTGCTTGTAACTTTTCGATCCTATTTTATAACTTTTGTAAGTCAACTGGAAGTTTGTTACGAAGGTAAGATACTAAATATGCAGCGACTCTCGATCCATACACATTGTAAAATTTTAGTAGATTAAACTTATTTGTTTTTTTTTTTTTGTTTTGGAGCAGTGGTGGCCGAGTAGTAACGGCCCCGACATACGAATTGTAGGTCGCGGGTTCAAACTCAGCCAGGCGCATTACTTTGTGTAATTAATTTCATCGCCACTACTCTTAAAACGGTGAAGGAAAACATCGTGAGGAAAACGGCATGTCCTAGAACCAAAAATTCGAAGATATGTGTCATTCACCAACCGCACTGGGCCCGCGTGGTGGATTACGGCCCATTTCTTCTCCTAGAGAGGAGGCCTGTGTTCCAGCAATGGGAACGTTAAAAGGCTGATTATGCTTATGCTATATTTATTTTTAAGTGATCAAAGAATTCAATTTTCATTTACGAGTTCAAAGATTCAATACCTAGTGAAGGTCCGAACATGGTCCGAACATTTGTTTCTACGCGTTTGTTATACAAGAAACACGACATTTTTTAATATCTCGCGCACACGGCGCATACGACCGCTCTCGAAGATTGCCGACAGCATGGCGAGTTAATTTAGGTCTAGTAGGGCCAATGTGGTTTTTTTAAGCTATTGCATAGCTTCTATCGCGGGCCTTGAGCGTGGCAACCGAATCCAGAAATTCCGTAACGAAAATAACCTAACACCGCTACGTCATTCGATTAGGCCCCGCCTTTTTAAAATGGTCGCTCGCCGTCACCGAGCCGACCCGAACGTCTGCGTTCGGAAACAATCGTTGGGACAAAGTTAAGTGAAACGTATGTGATTATATCTATGCGTATGTGATTTACATTAGTACAGTAACCCAGGTGAACGAATCGAGACCATATCACAATGACGCAGAGTACTAAATATATAATTGCATAAGTTGATAAAAAATGCTATGCAATAGCTTTACCGCGGCAGTCCCCGAGTGCCACATGTATTTTTTTTTTTATTTGTAGTATTCAAACTATGATTTACATTTATAAACTTTGCCCCACAAAACCGTAGTACTGGTTTGACTGTGTCTAATGAGTCTTTATACATTTTTTCTTAATACTAATTTTTTTTATATACTTACCAGTGTAACCCAGTAACTGTTACCCAGTAATTGGGTTGTGTAGGTCAGATAGGCAGCCATTCATGTAAAATACTGGTACTCAGCTTCATACAGTTAGTATGGAACCTGACCCAATATAATTTAGATCTCAATGAAATCCTCCGAGGGAGATCCTGACTTAATCGACTTCAAAGATTCAATACCTAGTATAAAGGTCCGAACATGGTCCGAACATTTGTTTCTACACGTAAAACCGCGTGGTTTACTCTGTCCTTATAACAAATATAATAATAAACGATCCATTACTGTTGTAAAGATTCAGTTATCAATAAACTATTATCTCTTCTCACAATATTTTGATAGCACTACACTATGCATGCCAATAAATAAATCAATTAATTAATTAATTTCGAACGCATTAAACCAAAAGCTTAACCATTAAACAGTTATCATGTGCAGAAACCACCCACAACCCATGTTTTTGCACCTGTCCACCGGAAGTCATGGTTTAATTAAATTATTACTGTTTTGATGTAACCGCTACAACCACCCATTCAAAAAACAACTCTAAAAAACAACATTTAAGATCTATTCCGATTAAGCAGTAATAGTACCAACCACCCACTCAAAAGAAAACCTTAAAGTTATCAAATTAAGATCTAGAATTGTCTAAAGATTAATAACACCTGATGGTGAGTTCGTTGACCCTGTACAAGAGCAATCTTCAGTTCATTCACGTACACCTGCTCAGTTGTAAACCAATGATTTTCGTTTCTAGTACTGTCACGAACAATGGTGTCTAATTGTAATTGATTTCGTTATTGATCTCTGTTGATAAACGGTATTTTTTTGAGAATACGATTAAGTTTTGTGATGTTGCAATTGTTGTTAAGGTCATCGGTTTTGGTGAGTTCTTTGGGTTTTTAATTTGATGTCAGCTTTTGATGAGAAGTCGTTTGGGTTCAGTACACGAAGGGTAGCAAACGGAACCCTATTCTATGCGACTAAGCCGCTGTTCGCCCCGTATCTCATGAACCGTAATAAATAAACAGTGGAAGTTTGATTGTCTTTTTTTTCTATTTCGCTAATACAAATAAAAATAAATTACAAAGAAACGGGTCACACATTATGATACTCACGAAACCTTTGTTTTCGAGTCCGCTTCGAATTTATCACCTGATATTGATTTTTGTAGTGAATTTAATCGCTACAAAAAAAGTTAGCAGAATAGTCGTCTTCCTATACTGGAAAAAAACGACTTCTTATATCTTTTTAGGGTTCTGTACCCAAAGGGTAAAACGGGACCCTATTTACTAAGACTCCGCTGTCGGTCCGTCCGTCTGTCTTTTCGTGTTTTTTTATTTAATGATATATAATATCGATAACGGCAACAGGTAGATGCTTGAAATATTCAAAGAATATTGAGTAATATTATTCACTTCAAAAATCAATAATGCTTTAAAAATAGATATTATTTTTTCGCCGTTTTTATAGTTTGTACGGAACCCTTCATGAGGAGTTTGTGGCTAAACTATAACAGCCGCACGGGTCAATCTTCAAGGCTAAGTAACGCTTGCCGAGGTTGGTCTCTGGATGAACGAGACTTCTCCGTGCTTCGGAAAGCACGTTAAGCCGTTGGTCCCGGTTGTCATTTGGAGATCTTTGGCAGTCGTTACGGATTGTCAGAAGCCAGAAAATCTGATACCAGTCATGCCAAGAAGTACCGTGTTCCCCATTTAATGGGTTGTGGAGGTCTGGTAGGTAGCCGTTTTACGTAAAATACTGGTATTCATCTGAATCCGGCTTGTCTGGGAGCCGATTCCAATATAGTTGAGAAAAGGCTAGAGGCAGATGATGTACGGAACCCTTCATGCGTGAGTCCATCTCCCACTTGACTTGTTTTTTATAGTACCTACTTAACTAACCTTTCCCGTTGCTGACTTGTTTTTCTACAATTATTCTAATCACGTTATTCTAAAGATCAAATCGAGCCATATAGCGTTGAAATGAGCGAAAACACGATGAAATTATATGCGAAGGCCCAGTAAACGTAGAGTCACCGCGGTCCTGGAACGCAAAGGGCACAAGAAGGATCACGGGTGGGTTTTAGTCAGTAAGAGTCTGACACTCCCTTCCGCTCCGCCCAGAGCGGGAGAAGTCATTTGATGATTTCCCATCCAGAAAAAAAAGGCCTAGTAAACGTAAGTGCAAATTGGGTTGTAAAAAAATAAGGGAATCGGAAGACCCAACCCCCCCGATTGGGGCTCTTGTTTTCACATCCCTTTTCGAAGAAATTTTAACTGGCTGGCTGGCCAAGAGCCGGCCAGAGGCTAAGCCTTGCCATTCAACATGGCCGCCAGTCTCTTGGGCACCAGCTGACAGTATTGAGGACGACATTTTTGGTTGCTATATTTTAGTTTTAATTAAGTTTATTAGTAATAGTTATTATTGTTATTTTTGTAATACGTTTATTTATAAAAAGAAAATAAAACAGTAATTTTATACCTCTTTAAATGGCTCTGATCATGTTCTTAGTTTAACATTGTTTTATCGTTTATGTTGTTTCTTGGATTTCATAAAAGAGAGCAATTATTTTCACTCGCAAAGATAACTAAATGAACACCTTTTGTATGATGATTAAACACAGGCAAAATCGTACAAAAAAAAGAAAACATTTTATATAAATGTTTAATTTGAACACTGTTTAGTGGAATCTGCTAATAAGTTTAGTATTTATCTAAGCATATGGTTTAAAAATATGAATAAGCCTGATGTTATAATTAAAAAACTTAGTGATCTCATTCGAATGTTATAAACTTGTAAATGTTTAAACAGTAATCAAGTATTCATCAACTTATGATTACTTTTATAATGCTTCTTAATAACTGAGGCACTTTGAATGTCAAAAAAGTTAAAATGAGAACTTTTAAATTCATAATTTAAGCTTATACTTACTTAATTTTAATTTGTTTCAATGTTAGAAATAATTATCTTAATTGAGTTATGAGGTTTATGTGACTAAATTAATTTGATAAAGAAGTACAGTACCTATCTTAATACGTAAATAAATTAGTCCGAGAATTTGAAACGATGCATGGATGTTTGTCACTCGATCATGTCTAAACTGCTGAATGGATCTAAATGAAATTTGGCTCAGCGATAGCTGACTGGAAGAGTACATGGGCTTTACCTCAGGAGTATGTTCCCTTGGGATAGTTTTTGACTTTCACGCGAGCGAAGCCACTGGCAAAAGCTAGTTGTTTATGACAGGTAATCTATCAAGAAATATTTATAACTAAAGTTCCTTCACTGAAAGAAAGCTTCATTACTGCTATGAGCTGCTGTTTTTGTTCTAGTTAGTAAAAAATATGATTTCAATCATTAATTTTATCCATTTTTTTAAGGATGGGAAATAAGCTCTTACTGACTGATACCCATCCGTGTTCCTCCTAATGCCCTTTCCGGTCCAGGGCCGCGGTAACTCTTTCGAACAAATTCCGCAATAATGTGATCCTTCTGTTTAATTTGCATGTTTGATTGTAATTATTATGGTATAGGTCGGTAAAGATTTTATTAACTGGTCAATGAACCATCAAATAGCTATATCATACACTCATTAAACTATTAAAATAAGTATAGATATTAGACGAAGCCTGATTGATATGTAATATAAAACATAGTCATAGTAATTTGAAGTTCTACATCGTTTGAAAATGGCTAGGTTAGAGATTTATTGAATCATACTCGTATTAGGTAATTTGGAGGAGCTCGTGGCTAAATTATACCAGCCGCATGGGTCGATTTTCGAGGTTAAGCAAGGCTTGCCGAGGTTGGTCTGTGGATGGGTGACCATCCTAACATAACGAGACTTCTCCGTGCCTCGGAAAGCACGTTAAGCCGTTGGTCCCGGCTGTCATTTGGAGATCTTTGGCAGTCGTTACGGATTGTCAGAAGCCAGAAAATCTGACACCAGCCTTGCCAAGAAGTACCGTGTTCCCCATTTAATGGGTTGTGGAGGTCTGGCAGGTAGCCGTTTCACATCAAATACTATTCAGCTGAATCCGGCTTGTCTGGGAGCCGACCCTGATATAGTTGGGAAAAGGCTAGGCAGATGATGATGATGACTAAGTAATGTATGCTGTTTGTGTTTCCTGATGGCTAAAATCTGGGGTGTCTTTAAGTCAAGCGATGAAAAGGTAACCTACAAGCGTACTTCATCGTCGAACATATCATAGCTTACCATCAGTTGACTGATGCCAGTGGCGTGCAGTGGTTCGAGTTAGGGTGGGCCAGAGAAAATGTTCCTATAAATTTAAAAAAATAACTACATTATTCAGGTTTGATTTTTAATGAAATGATTTTTTTTATTTTTTTTAAATTGCCTATTAAAAAAAAAAAAACAAAAAAAAAGACACCAAATTTCAACCCTGAATAATGTGGTGTGTTTTTTTTTGGACATTATTTTCTGGCCTACCCTAACTCGAACCACTGCACGCCACTGACTGATGCTATAGTGGTTCAGCGGCGGTATCCTCTCAGTCCCGGCCCTGCTGTGTGAATCCATGGTCCGGAGCGAGGAGGCATGGGAAGCGGTCACCACCTTCTACGAAGCATTAATACTAGCGAAGGAGAAGGTAGATCGCGCGTGGGATAGCGGAACTTCACGCTCGAGCCGCCGCAACAGAAGATGTCGCTCCGGGCTTCAGGAGTCTCAGGGTGATTCCCGGCCACCGTAGCCGCGGGTCTGCTGGTAGCGAGCTATGGGTGGCTTGCCGTCCGATAACAACCAGGCCCGGTTCGATGGCGCGTCGTGTTGCACACGCGCCTCAAAGAGCTGTCAGCAAAGCAGACTGGCCCCATAGTGTCAATGCTAGGGTTGCGGAATTTGTTCGAAGAAGTCACCACGGCCCTGGAACGCAAAGGGCACTATGAGAAAAACGGGTGGGTTTTAGTCAGTAAGAGTTGGACACTCCTTTCCGCTCCACTCAGAGCGGCAGATAATCATTCGTTGATTACTTTCGAACAAATTCCGCAACCCTAGTACACAACTACTTTTCTGGTTACCTAAGAGACTGAAACGTCTTTTAGGTAATATGAGTGAATAAAACCCCGCGTTCCCCTTTTCCATCAAGATTTTTATTAACTTATTCAATTTATTAGAAACTAAAAGGTTTTATTATTTCGTTTCTCTTTTACTAATTCCTGATACGAGTCTTGCCAATATTTTTATCAATAAAATTGAAAAAAAAACTGAAAAATAGAATCACTTCTGTCACGAACAGTACTTTCACCCAAATATTGATTCAAGTACAGTCGGGTAGAAGACGCTCTGTGTTTGTTTACATAACCCTTCATGGTCGTGTGTGACACCCGGACCTCATTGTCGGTGCTTTGAGTTCGATTCCCGTGCAGGGATTTGTTTGCTCGCTGCATTCTACAAATATTTGTAATGTCTGTATGTTTGCATTTAATTTAGTGTTGTTTGGTTGTTAAACTAGTTTTTGGGTGTTCTAATGTTGTTCGGAGTAATGAATTTTCGTTTGTACAGTGGGCAAGGTAAATACCCGTAACTCGTAAGCTACGATACATTGCCATTACATAATGGAGGAGCTCGTGAATAAATAATATAAGCTAAGGTTAAGAAAGCTTGTAGACATCGAAACATGGATGGGTGACCATCTTAACATTCCGAAATTACTCCATGCCTCGCAATGCACGCTAAGTTGTTGATGCCGCCTGCCATTTGTAGTAAGAAACCAAGAAATCTGTCTTACCAAGGGGTACTGTAAGACTAGGGAACCTCGCTCTTAGTGATACGCATATTGTACTGTATAAAACGTATTTTTTTTTTTTTTTTTGATAGGTCAGATATCGATACGTTATCTTCTGATAACGTATCGATATCTGACCTATCTAACATTTCCCAAAGTAATTATATTAGTTCTTTATCTATTCCAATCGTCCATTCAGTTCACGTAGATATCGTTTCTCTCAATATACGTGACCAATCAAATACTAATTGGGCTAGATAATTAGTTTATTGCCTACTTTTCCCCGAGGGTTTTAAAGCCTGAGCAGGCTTCTGATTAGGTGATCTCAAAGTTTTGTGATTGTTTTGGTAAGATAAAATGTCAAGAACTTACTTAATTATGTAAATCTGTTGACATTTGTTTTGATAACTTAAATTGCGTGTGTTTTGACTTAGAAAGAAAGATTATTCCGCCAGAAATGACGCACAACAAAAACAAACAAACGTAAAATAAAATAACTTAGTTTAACTTTTGTCTATGGCGTGACATCCGGTACCGACTGACGGTGACAACATACAAACAAAATAAACAAAGGAAATAAAAGTAGATAGTTCACATCTACTAGAAAATATTTATAAATGTAAATCTAGTTTATGCGTCGCAACCGAGCAAGAAACGGTCGTTGCTCAGCATATGCCACGAATCTGGACAAGTCCAACAACAACAAAAAAAAAAACAAATAATTAAAAAATACGCCTGCCATATCAAGAAGTGAAATAAAAAATTAAAAACAAGACAGATAATAATTCTTTTCATTGCAGTCGAGGGATGGTTGCTTTGAAGTCGGGGGACCTATAAGAACTATTCAAAGTTTGAATAGTTCTTATAGGTCCCCCGACTGTTTTTTATATTCCATACCTTTTTTGCAAGCTTTAGACGATGACAGTATTTATGTAGTCTAATTTTCATGAAAACAAAATATTTTGTTTTTTTTTTTTGTATTTATGAACCATGGGTCCATCCCCCTTTTTATTTAAAAAAAAATCACTAGCGTATAATACCCGGGATAACTCAATGATTCTAACGATACCACATACATACATTGATATCGGTTACGCCGTTAAGAAGTTATGGTGGAATAAAGAAACTCACAAACATACAGAGGTAGATATGATAGAACCCTGAAAACATAACACTTTTATTTTTGGGCAGTTACACGACTGCACAAAAAATAGGACCAAAATAGACCTGTAATACAATTATAAGATTAAAGGAACAATCTGAACATTTGGGTTTTGATCCGATTAGAATGTCTGTGTCAAGTTGGTTCTTTCCTAATTAAATATATGAATATTCACTGATTATATCGCTTTCACTGGGTAGGGAAATGGGCGGAAAATTGCTTTATTTTGTTCGTTATGTTTTTCTGGCAGCCTATTAAAATCGGGTTTGTGAATACTTTCGAAAATTGGGTTTATACTTATTTGATAGAACGATTTGTGAAAACAATATTTCACACAAAAAAAAAAAACCGCCATGTGCGATTCGGACTCGCGCACGAAGGGTTCCGTATTTATCCGGCCATGGTTCAATCCATGGCCCGGAGCGAGGAGGCATGGGAAGCGGTCATTTCCTTCTGCGAAGCAGTGATGCTAGCGTGGGAGGAGCCGGACCACGTGCGGGAGAGGGTGCGACTCTTTCGAACAAATTCCGCAACCCTAGCAGGCACTGACCCTATGCGGCCCCGTCTTCGTTGCTGACAGCTCTTTGAACGCGCGTGGAACACGACGCGCCGTCACCCCGGGCTTGGTTGCTGGCCTCTTATTGACTTAAACCCTTCCGTGATCCGCCTAATGCGCTCTGTATTCCAGCGCCGCGGTGACAAATTCCGCAACAATAGGGATGTTTCCTGAGTAAAAAATATATGATTATGTTTAGTCCATCAGTTAGATTATAGAAAAATATTGGACACGTATTTTTTCCTTTATCAAATCTATAAAAACTGACGAAGATACAAAGCATCAAAGATCAAGGGTGGGGGCTTGTGACGTTACGGCTCGGTAAAAATTGTAGCGAGTAGTGACGTCACACGAGTTTTCAACGCTCTATATCGGCTTCATTTTTTGTTTACGTGTTAAAAGAAAAAATACGTGTCCAATATTTTTTGGAAATCTATCTGACGGACTAATTAGATTTTTTTAGTCAACTACCCTATTGACGGCACGGTTGGCGCAGTGAGCGATTGGCTGCTGCGCTCCGTGTCGTGGGTTCGATTCCCGCACGGGACAAATATTTGTATGGCCTACGCATCCACGGCACAGGAGAAATACCTAGTGTGGGGCAACGTTTCTTTTTAAACAAAAAAAAAATCCGCAACATTGTCAGGATGAAAAGTATGCTGAGGAATGGTTTGATAATCAAGGTCGGAAACTATGGATCTATATTTTTATTTTGGGACTAGGTTCTACCAGTGGCTTCGCTGAGTTTATTTTTAATAGATGAGGTTTACACTACATGAGGTAGGTTAAGCAACGCTTGCCAAGGTTGGTCAGTGGATGGGTGACCATCTTAACATATCGAGACTTCTTCGTGCCTCGGAAAGCACGTTAAGCCGTTAGTCCCGGCTGTCACTAGGAGATCTTTGGCAATCGTTACGGATTTTTTTTATTAAAAATTAAATTAATAAACCTTACTAATTAATTAATTAAGTAGTGAGGTTTATCTTAAAATCTCGACCGAATACATTATACTACAATTTATAATAGGTACAAGCTAATATAATTATTTAAATTAAATGTGTCGTGTCGCGGGACTACTCTATATAAAATATCTGCCCCCTCCTTCAAACACCCAATTTGATAAAACACAAATGAAATCCTTTCGTTTTATACCCCACTCGGATATATTCTATTACTATCGTTTATGCATCCCCTCTTCCATCCCCTGTAACTATGAAACGGCTAAATCAATTTTCTTGAAAAGAACAGCTAAGAACACTCCCGAGTCCCGACTTAAAAAAACAACCAAATCAAAATTGGTTCCTCCGTTCGGGAGCTACGATACGACACACACACACTCGCACAAACACAGACACGTCAAACTTATAAAATCCCGTCGTTTTTGCGTGGGGGTTAATAAAGTGTATTCATGATTTTACAACGCGACACAATTTCTAAGAAAAACGGTCGCGGCTTTGTAACATCGTGCTCGTTCGACTTTAAATTACTAAAACATTTGTATTTAGTACAATTCATCTAAACAAACTCAATTTCGACTAGGAACTTTGTAACTTACTTGAAAATAAACCAAAATGTTCGTTTACATTCCATTTCAACATTGTGTTACAAGTTAGTTACGAGAACAATAGATATAACTTGCTATTTTGCATTAAGAAATCATTTTGGCACACTTTAAATACTTTTCTAAAATAAATGTTGTTTTAAATAATACTCATTTGACTTTCATTAAAGTACAAATGCAAGAAAATGTTTTCGTTAATTTTACTCTCGTTTTACGTAGTTCGTGATAAGACTACTTAATCAAGTATGTTCATATTATTTTCACTATTCAATCACCACCTGGAATTTTGAGACGTAGTGCCAATGGCCACTGCACCTGGACTGGCATGGATATACATACATACGTATGCCAAGCAAAGTTAAACTATACTTTTTTCCCTGTATTGGCATTGATAGATGCCAAGTTTAATCCATTTAAATTAAGTACACATTACATAAATTAAAACAGCAAATAATTTATAACAAAACATCTATAGAAGAAGTACATGACGCTAGGGATGATTCCTCAATCAGTTTACTTAGATTTTATTTCGATTAAGAGGAGGAAAGTTATCTACTTTATTTCATGGATAGCGTTAACCTCTTGGTCTATAAGCAGTATAAGCATCATGTGTTAACCAAGAATTCCTTATAAAGGGTTTTTTTTGTAATGATCCGCCATTTTATCTAGTAATCTATACTTTATGATTGATATAAAAAAGAAGAAAGGATTTTTTGTTTGTTTGTATCGAATAAGCTCTGAAACGACTGGATCGATATTAACAATTTTTTCACCAAAAGAAAGCTACATTATCAGCGAGTAACAAAGGCTATATTTTACAACCACATGCCCATGGGAAAGTGAATTATGCGGGTGTAACCACGGGGCGATGCTAAACAGGTATTAAGCAATAAAAAAACATTGAAAGTAATCTTATATAAGTAGGATCTTAACTTTAATATAACATACAAGCAATACAGATTTAGCCAAAGAATTGGGACAAATCCGCATTCTGTAGTTGTGTGGCTAATAAAGACCACTTCAGATATCAACCTAAATGGTTCTCGTATGATTTGACCATTACCTAGAATAGGGTATTTTACTGTAAAAATCTAATTAGTCCGTCTGATAGATTTACAAAAAATAGTGGACACGTATTTTTTCTTTTTTCACGTAAACAAAAAATGAAGACGATACAGTGCGTTGAAAACTCACGTGACGTCACTACGTTGCTACAATTTTTACCAGCGACGTGACGTCACGTGAGTTTTCAACGCACTGTATCGTCTTCATTTTTTGTTTACGTGAAAAAGAAAAAATACGTGTCCAATATTTTTTGTAAACCTATCAGGCGGACTAATTAGATTTTTACAGTAAAATACCCTATTGTATGACTGATGACTTCAAAAGAGACTGACCTCTGAGTTTGTTTCGGTGTTTCTTCTCAGGGTAGTCGGCTAGGAAACACCGGTCTCATCTAAACAGGTCACCTCCACTATAAGCATCGTGTAAAAGGTTTATTCACAACCTACTTAATAAATATTGAGCAGTGGTGGCCGAGTTGTAAAAGCCCCGAATTACGAATTGTAGGTCGCGGGTACAAACCCAGCCAGGCGCATTGCTTTTTGTAATTAATTTCGTCACCACTGCTCTCAAAACGGTGAAGGAAAACATCGTGAGGAAACCGGCATGTCCTAGAACCAAAAATTCGAAGACATGTGATATTCACCAACCCGCACTGGGCCCGCGAGCTACGGCTACGGCTCATTCCCTCTCCTAGAGAGAAGGCCTGTGTCCCAGAAATTGGAACATTAAAAAGCTGATTATCCTATGCTCAATAAATATTAAATTTCATTAAAAAATAAATATAATTTATCATTATCACTACATAGTATAAAACAAAGTCGGTTTCTCTGTCCCTATATCACTATGTATGCTTAAATCTTTAAAACTACGCAACAGATTTTGATGCGGTTTTTTTAATAGATAGAGTGATTCAAGAGGAAGGTTTATATGTATAATACATGCATATTATAGTAGAGAAAACATTAGTATCTACATTGCAGCCGTGCGAAGCCGGGGCGGGTCGCTAGTCATTAATAAACATTTAAACATGTCAAGTAAACTAATGTAACAACATACATATATATTGCAACAACATATATGCACATTTCAAGCGTAAGATGTCACTGATGGAAAGTGATTTTGTAATAGAATCTTATGTATGAAC
This sequence comes from Hecatera dysodea, assembly GCA_905332915.2. Taxonomy (NCBI): domain Eukaryota; kingdom Metazoa; phylum Arthropoda; class Insecta; order Lepidoptera; family Noctuidae; genus Hecatera; species Hecatera dysodea. The sequence continues at coordinate 20,284,343 of HG995288.1, read as the reverse complement.
GTGCCTACAAACACTCACTGTTTATAAATAGATAGTTACCATAATACTCGTATTTATTGAGCACGATGTTCAATTGAATCTATACAATATTTTCATGCAGAGTTTTTGCATCAAAAATTAATGCCCTTCTTAATTAAGGCCTCGTAGGGTCCTAATTAGGACAACGAGAAAATAATAAACATTGTAGCTAGGAATTGATTGAGTCAGGCGTTACTTTGCGGAAATCCATTTTAAATTTGAAAATGAAAACAATATATCTAGTTTTAATTTCCGCGAATATTAGTGGGTTGCAGGTATGCACCTCCCTCCCGCCCGCTATATTATGCACATGCAAGATTACTGGGCAAATGCAAGGATTTTAAGCACATGCAGGAAGGCAATGCAAAACCCAACACCATTACCGACACGTGTTTCGCCTCTCCACGAGGCATCCTCAGGGGACGTGTTGACTCGCTGACCGTTGAGTCAACACGTCCCCTGAGGATGCCTCGTGGAGAGGCGAAACACGTGTCGGTAATGGTGTTGGGTTTTGCATTGCCTTCCTGCATGTGCTTAAAATCCTTGCATTTGCCCAGTGATCTTGCATGTGCATAATATAGCGGGCGGGAGGGAGGTGCATACCTGCAACCCACTAATATTCGCGGAAATTAAAACTAGATATATTGTTTTCATTTTCAAATTGTAGCTAGGGTTGATGTCTTCAATTCTCTCTTGTTTAGTCTTTCAAAGTCGGGTAAAATTTGAAGTGCTTTTTTCCATTAGATTTTCGTTTTAACCTCGAATATTTGACTGTTAGTGCGTCGGGTCCGTTAGTTTTCCATAAATAATTCAATCGTTTATTGTGATGCCTGTCCTATCTCTTTGAACTAAACCAACCCATATTCCATTTAATTTTACGACCATCTATAGCTACATATACTCATAAATACTTAAGAGGACTTACAAACGTAATCAAACCATACTTAAAACATTCTAGATAAAACACGAAGCTAAAAAGTTTAAGGCCCTGCGCAGGAGCACCTAACATTGTATGTTAATAATGAGTATAATATACGATACGATATCTGCGGTGCTTTTCATCAGTTTTATAGTCGATTTTATCTATATTGATACAGTCTCGGATCGAGGACCAATAAATATTAATGTTGCCGTTCGATCGACTAAGTGGGCAGTGGTAGGAATTTTTAGGGCATTTTATATGAGCTATGTTGCAACTTTGTAACATAAGTGCAAGTCTATTTATGTCTGGTGGTTGCGTTGATATATACTAATATTATTACAACGAAAGATTTGTATTTTTGTATGTAACGAATAAAACTACTATACCGATTTCGTAAATAATTTCACCATTAGAAAGCTACATTCACCCTGAGTAACATAGGCTATATTTTATCCCCGTATTCCCACGGGAACGGGAACTACGCGGGAATTTGTAAAGGATTTATTTATCACTAAGTACGTAATACGCTTGTTAATAGTTCGTTTATGAAACTGCACTAACTACTACAGCACGGATTCCTTCCATCTTTCTTAAATCACCATTTTTTTTGGGATGATATATCATCATACCGCTGCAAAACGGAGTCGCTTGCTGAGGTTGGTCTGTGGACGGGTGACCATCTTAATATAACGAGACTTCTCCGAGCCTCGGAAAACACGTTAAGCCGTTGGCCCCGGCTGTCATTAGGAGATCTTTGGCAGTCGTTACGGATTGTCAGAAGCTAGAAAATCTGACACCAGTCTTGCCAGAAGTACCGCGGTCCCCAGTTAATGGGTTGTGGAGGTCTGGTAGGTAGCCGCTTCACGTAAAATACTGGTACTCAGAGGAATCCGACTTGACTGGGAGCTGACCCCAATATAGTTGGGAAAAGGCTAGGCAGATGATATCATCAAACGACTCCTTCCTGTCTAGGTAGACCGGAATAGTCTGAGACTCTTAATTGGCTTCCAACCCCATCCGTGTCCCTTCTTATTCCTTTGCGTTCCAGGGCCGGGGTGACTTTCGAACAAATTCCGCAACTTCTTAAATCACATAAGAATTCAATTTAGCTCTTAGTTCGTCATTGCTTAGGTTAGTGACTTGGTGGGTAGTTTTAACCTCTTTTCATCAGCTGTCATTGGTCTATTAATTAATCGACTCGACCTTTCATCGCTCAATCGACTACTGAACTCCTAGCTTACCGATCTATTGATCAACAAACAAGACTTACCTTTTCACTGGATATCTGCCTCTCTTTCAACCCTCAGAAACCGTTCAATTTATGTTTCCCAAACAGATTTCTGCACGCAACAAGTTTGCTCTACGTGTTGCGCCTAAACTTTGATATCAAATATTGCCAGTCTGAAAGTATTGAATAAGTTTATATTGAGAAAACCATCCATCACTATGCGTGACACTTCGATTTAATAATATCTGCTTACCTTTAGAATAAAAATAAACTTGTAAGGGGTGAAAAAACGAAAACTTATCGAAAGGATATTTGAGTTATTTTAGGGACAAAAAGGGGAAACTCAACATTTCCAAACGGCTTTCTGTATTATGCCAGGAGTGTGCCCTCAGCCTTTTCGGTCATATAATGCATTCATTCAAGCACAGTCTGGAAAGGCTCATGATATTGGGTCGGGTCGAAGGAAAACGCGCTTAAGGTAGAACATTGATTAGATGATCCGATGCCATAAAGAACGCTGTTGGAGGTAGCATGTGCAGAGCGGGCCACACTGCAGAAGACCGCATTCTTGGAGACGCGTCGTATGTTTCCTTACTGCTGAGGATCGCGACTACAATCCTCAGCAGTGAGGGAAAGACGATGAAGAATAAGACGCAGAAAACAAAAGAGGCATGCAGGGACTTTCTTAATACTATTTAGAGATTAGGATAACGACCTACCGAAAAGGAATAGTTACTAAAAAACAGAATAATATAAATATTTAAGGGGGTTCCCATAGAACAAACGTAATTTTTCGCTAATAAAATATAATTATATGTTCACTTTAAAAACAACTAATTAAATAAAATAAAACGAATCTTCTACGCTCCCATACAACAGACATGATTGTTTTGCCGTTTTTATAGAAAATGGTACGGAACCCTTCGCGCGCCAGTCCGACTCGAACTTGACCGGTCTTTTTTTACAACGAAGCGACAACTGATTTTAGAAGTGAGAAAAACCAAAGCTTAACTAGACAATAGTTATTTTGTTCCTGGAATACCATTAAGTTAGATAATAGTAAACGATACCTAGACGATCACGACCCTGCGGCGCTCCACCGCTAGACAGCAATCGATATAGATATCGATAGAAATAAATCGATTTATTTATGTACAGATATCAGATATCTAATATTAACCTTTGTCTGTCGGTCTGTGCGCCCGAGGGCAATATTGTAACCAACACTAAAGGATTCAGTTTTGTGTGCCACAAGCCACAAGAGGTAGAGTAGTTTGTTGTTTTTTGTATATATTTTCCTTCCTCTTTTTCACACACACGCTCGTGACGTATGTTTAGTCAGGCTTCTATCAGAATCCCACATTTATTTGTATACGATATTCATTCAAGCATATAATTTACGACTGTTCCCACCAACCAATCTTTTCTAATTGACGTTCATTGTCCGTCGTGAATAATTCGACTTAAAATCGTTCTCGGCTGTTCTAACTTCGCTATTGACTATTGTGGAGATTGTGAACATTTTCTAAATGCAAACACTACATTTAGTTTTCTTTGTTTAAAGCATTGTCGAGTTAAGCAAATCTTCAAAACAACATTCACAATAGTTCTTTAATTTCTTATCCAAGGTTTTCCAGAAACTTTCAACAAAAGAAATCTGGCTAAAATATCGGTAGGGTCAAATGTTGTACCTAATAACAGCTTAACCTGTGGACATCCGCCATTCTCAGAAAACTGAACGCTATAATCATTTAAGCCGTTAAGACATTTTTCATGTTGAGCTTACTGAATAACCGCCATTTGTATTTTGTATGCAGATTTTGTTCAGTAGGTTAGATCAAATTTGGTGGAGACCACAGGTGAATTTGTCCTAAAGTAAAAGTAAAACATTTGTCCATAAACTTTGGCCTTCCGCAATTACGACGAGAAATTATGTCTTACAAAATAAACACGGTGAAAATTCGCTTCTTCCTCTAACTTGGGCCAACCCCTATCTAATAGTGTTCGTGACCGATCCATACCGGGCCGGCCACAGTCCCTGTGCCCGCGGAAGTCTCACTTGACGGGCTACCATCCATTCCGGACATTCCCGGGACTGTTCCCCTCACTAGAGGGTGTTCATTGTGTGCAACCAACGGTTAAACAAGGATGTGCTTGCTTCCGCTACTTTATCAAAATATGTTGGTCCAAGTTTTTTTTGTGGTATTTTTATGCGTGCATGTTTGATAATACTGTGACAATGAACTGTACATGTTTGAGAAGGGTACGGGATACTAAAGAAAGAAAAAAAAGAAATATTTTTAATTCGGACTTGCACAAGACAAATGACAATAAAAAAAATCGTTTTAAACTGTGTGAGACAACATAATTAATGCACATGCTATAATTATACTGATACGGTATTAGTTTCGATTTGGCCACGCACCAAAAATCCTTTTAATTAAAAAAAAAGAAAAATGGTTTAACACAAACAAAACGCACGTTTCAAATAAAACATGACAAACTCTAATTTAACTTTTATTTATTTATTTAACAATTTATGTACACTTTTGTGTTTTTCATGTTTGTCACGCTCTGTGTTTGATAATAACATAAAAAATAAAATAATAGAGTTAAATAACCTTCGCCCATAATGTGGTAACACTAGCCTTTGAAATAATTCAAACAACCTACTAAAAAAAAAAACAAAGATCCCTTCTTTACAACACACTAGCCCAACCAAATAAGACCAACCGACAAACGATCAATCTGTTTGCTTGTGTCACCCATATTAGGAACACAAAACCTAAGTAATCGTGAAAGACTCGCCTACATTGGACCTTTTAATACAAAAGCTTTTCTTTAAAATCATTACGTCCATTCTGGCGTAACAAAGTCCTTACCCACTTCAGTAGGACTTCGTTAATTGATATTAATTGTTAGTATCCCACTTCTGATGTTTTATTTACGCATGCGTTGGTGTGATTACCCACGCGTCGATTTAAGGCAACGTTTGTGTCTTTAAAATTAATCTGTGTTTCGTAAGATTATTATGTTGTTATAATTATGAGTATGGTAATTATACGAACCTATAAATAACTATTTATCTTAACATACCGAGATTCCCCGGATATACTGAAGATAAGAAGGGATGGGCGTGCAGAAATCTGTTCGGGAAACGTATAATGTCTCATGTTTCTTACAAAAGTTTAAACTGAAATCAAATATTTCAAAAACATGATTTAAATCATTGTCTCTCTTGCAGTGTGGTCTAACGGTAAAACCTCTCAGAGAGGCAAAAAGGCCAAAAGCAGTGGGATCCATTAGACACATCCTATCTCAAAAGCTCGGGTGCCAATAAATCTCAGCCAGACTGCGGCTTTAGGATTTATTCGCTTTTAGTGCATCCGATTTAGGGACTTTATCTGTACTTATAATGAATTAGTATAATTATTTTTAATGGTATGGTGCTTTTGAGGGGTGTGTAGTGTTAGGTATAACTATTTTTACTAAAACAACGAGCAATTTGACTTCGTTTGATGTAATTTTCATTGATAAATGATTTTTTACTTGTAAGTAGGTTGTAAAAAACACTTTTACAGGTCAATCTTTTTTGGACTTTATAAAAACTAGACGAGGCCGGTGTTTCCTAGCTGACTACCCTGAGAAGAACACCGAAACAAATTCAGAGGTCAAGGTCTCTTTTGAAGTCCATACAATTGTACTGGTCAAATGTCAATTGGTTATCCTTTACCTTTGTTATGAAAACTTATGATATACATCCAAGAGATATAATTTCATTTCATTGAAACTTTATGTGACGTATAAATTTACCATTCACTTCAACTAACGCATAATACTTATAATGTTTATATATACATTTTTTTTTATTAAGGAAAACAAACAATTGTACATTTTGTCTTAAATCTAGGTATACAATAAAGTAGGTTAATGTAGAATCAACAACGTTTCCACATATTAATAAAAATATTATTCACTTACATACAGTATGGATGAAAGGTAGGGCTAAGTTTAATATTATACTAAATTATTATTAGGTTTTAAGTGTTTTAACTAATTATTTTTTAAATATTGGTACAAGATTTGTCAAAATTACATAAATGGAATTAGTAAATGCGTCTTGCTTACTTATAGCCAAGTTGTCGTCTCGAATAAGGTGTGATTTGATGATCACTAATTTTATCGAATGTCCACACATTCGGCTTAAATTATGGTCGTGGCCAAGGATGGTGACGGAACCCCGCTGCGCGAAGCTCCTATTTCTGCTTGCAGGGTTTAAAGGAACCTCACATGAATGGAATCACGAGAGCAAAGTTCGTAGAAACATAATTGGGAGTAATACTATACGAATAAAACATTAAGTTGTTTGTTTACCTTAAATATTTGTAAATGGTAATCGCTAGAAGTAATTACCTACTGGTTCGATTACAATAATTCTTTGACTGGTACAATGATAAGGTTGAACGGTGCGCTGGAACGCAAAGAGCATTAAGAGGAACGCGGTTGGGTTTTCGTCAATAAGAGTCTGACACTTCCTACCGCTCCGCCCATAGCCGTAGAAGTCATTTGATGATTTCCCATCCAAAAAACAAATGTGGTCGTTGTGACCACGGGAACAAATCACTACATAGTACCTATAAAACAAAGTCGCTTTCTCTGTCCCTATATACCTATGTATGCTTAAATCTTTAAAACTACGCAACGGATTTTGATGCGGTTTTTTTAATAAATAGAGTAATTGAAGAGGAAAGTTTATAAGTAAAATACATGCACATTATATTAGAGGAAACATTAGTCTACATACACAAACATCTACATTGCAGCAGTGCGAAGCCGGGGCGGGTCGTTAGTAAACGATAAAAAAAGAAACAAGTAGTCATATTTACATGCTTTAAGTTAGTGTCAGCTGTTCCAGTTTCGCATAAAAACTTCGAAGTTAAAGACCCACTTTCCGGTTTTCGATTAAGTTTTTTTTCTTTTTTGTAACATTATTTGGTTATATATAACCATTTATATTAAAAAAAAAACAGTATTTACCGCAACGGCGCTATAATTTCTCAAAGATTTTCGTAGCTTATTATGCCCATAGGATTACCCAGCTTTCATGTCACCCAAGGGTTGTCTCCCCATGACTGACACTGATAAATTATCCTTAAATATAATTAGGTACATCATAAAGTAAACTGGATGATATTTTCCTAAATGCAGACACGCATCAAGACGCGCGGAAGTAATCATGCTGTTTCATCGCCCCCATGAAATATTTTGAGTTTCTAAATCAATCTGTTTTTTCTCGCAGTTATAAGGTTACACATGACACATCAATCAAATGTCATTGTCAAAATCACATTTCGCTTATTGCTGACCAACATATTTATTAGTAGTTGTGTTGCTCTCTTTGAGCTAGTTAAATTGGATGCACATAAAAACGAAGCCAAAATGTAGGAAATTGACATCAAAAAACGGTAACTATACTGCATAGTGATATTTACAATAAGTGTACATAGTGCTGGCCCAAGCTCCATACATTTCTGGAACATCTCCTTATAGTATCTATACTTTAAATACTGCAGATACTATCATATTGTACTCTTAAACACTTACGTTTTCGGTATTTTATGCCTTTATCCATTGTAACATCTCATTATGTTCACATGTTTATCTTTGACTTTTAGATTATCTTCACAGTTACATGTACTGAAATTAATGAAGTGCTTGTATTAGTAGTGGAATTCGTTATTTAATGCTTTAGGCGCTGATTCTAAACGATTTCACTGGATATAAAATCACCTTTTAATATTTTTGTTGTTTATTTTTATTGTTGTGACTTTCTACGTCAGAGTTGTCAAACTGTAATATTTTTCTTTGTATAATTGCTCTATAGCTTTACTAAAAAGGTTTAACTGATTTAAATACTAAAATTCACTTTATATTTGTGTTTAATAGATTAATATGAGATGTTAAGTTATATTCTGTTTTCCTTCTGTATAGCTATGTTATAAACTGTACTTCTAAAATTCTTATGCAAGCTCTCAGACTTAGATTATTTGTTAATGGAATACTGGCCATAAACCTCACTGGCACTCTAACTGAATGGATTTCGAATTGTTCCGGAAGAAAAAGATACGGGGTGGAATTTTGAGGAACGGAACAGGAGAGTTTGGACGGGAGAAAGAGGTGGAGGAGCCAGGATGGGAGGTGGACGAAAGTTTTGAACGAAGAACCATCTCCAGGCGTTATACCTGGATTTCAACTGAAATCCATCTGAAGGTATTTGCAGGGCTCAACTGAAATCCATCTGAAGGTATTTGCAGGGCTCAACTGAAGTCCATCTGAAGAAAACCTTCACCAAGCGTTACGACGAGGTTCAACTAGGAACCACCACCGGAGTTCGCACTGCGGAAGCACTGGAGCCCGCGTGCAGGCCTTACTAGGGGGCCTCGCCTTCGGACCTGCTGCCTGGCCTCTCTGGCGGGGAGCCCAGAGGCTGTTCCAAGTTTGTGTCAGGGTTGTGATTCTTATGGAGAGCGATAGGTAGGGGTAGCTAGAGACAGTGTTAAGGTTTTAGTTTTAAGTCAACTGCTCTTCCTTAATATATTAGTACGTCTTATTTCCTCTCTTTTATTTAACTGTGAGGGAAAAACGTTACATCCTTTAGGAAAACCATCTCTCTTTAAGATGTATCAAAGCAACAACGCGACAGAAACTGTGCACACCAGTCGCCAAGTCTCAAAAACTTACGTTAAGATGCATCACAACTGTACAGTAAACGCTAAGCTCCGGAGAAAAGTGGCTTTTCAACAAATCATCTGTCACAACAGTAGCTTCTTCCTTCTATATTACACCAATTCATCACTCGAGACAAACGGAATCTCTTATATATTTAATTTACGGTTCTCGCCTCTACCGGCTTAGTTAAATTACAAGGAGGGTAAACAGATGGAGTGCTAAGATGGTTTTTTAATTCCTAGTTTAAAGCGTGAAAGAATTTAAGGAGATCAGGGGTGTCTTATGTCATGCTCGCTCAAATGTTTCGCTGATGGTGGCGTGTGTGTTGGATCATTCGGTTCCCTTCAAAATGGTTGAGCTAAATGGTGCCAATACACGCGTCATGTTCGTGAACGGGCGCCGTCGGTTGAGACTGGTCACCTCTTAACTGCCACTGACTTGTTTTAATCTTTATACTTTGAATTGTTTTTATAGTTTCCTTTTTGTTTCTTTGCATTGTCCTCACATATAGAAGCGACCAAGGATGTAACCAAGGTTATGTAATACAGAACATGATTTAAAAGAGTGTCCGTGGAGTTTCTTGCACGTTCTTCTCCATAGAGATCTACGCTTTGGAACGTGCAGATAGCTTCACCTCTTTCGACTTGACAATTCAAAAGTGCCTGTAAAAGGATTAATTGAAATAAATGCTTTGAATCTTGAATCTTGAATCTTAAATTATTCAATCATCAGAAACATTAAACAGTAGTATTCTTTGGTGTTTTTCTGGACTTAGGAATCTATACATGTACCTATTTGAAGAGGTAAGAGCTCGGGGCTAAGTTCTAACTGACGCATCACGCACATCTAAATGTACGACTGGGAAGAAGGAAGTATCCAATGAAAATACTGTTTCCGTTATCAATGGTAGAGAATACTATATGTTCTGATTGAGCCAAGTCCTCTGACTCGTAGCAGATTTAAGTCGGAACTATTACATATCGAGAACTTCTCTGTGCCTCAGAGAGCAAGTTAAACTATTGAACCCTTTGGCTGTCATTAGTTGATTTTTGAAGTTACGGGTCACCAAAGTTTTTCTGGCTTACGACTAGCCTGAATATCTTACTAAAGGGTATCGTGGCAGTTAGCCAGTTTCCGGGTAGTGAACTGGTCGCTCAATAAAAATGGTTGTATTCAGCTGCGGTTAAACAGCAAACAGATCCTAACACAGTGCGGAAAGGGCTCAAGAGGCAGGTCAAGATTATATTGTCTGTCTTAGGAGATTCGCGGTTGTCTCTGAATGGCTGCCAGTAAATAATGAACTCGCAGTGTTCATGATAGTATATCTGCGTAGCAACTGACAAATACATGCTTGTCAAAGCCTCAAGCTCAAGCTTGTCATGCTTGGCAAATATATGAGGTAAACAGATCATTTGCTGTCTAAGCGATTGGGTCCTTGAATAAATGTGTGTACGTCTTTCTAAAGGTCGATAACGTGACTAAAGTGACTCCTTTGGTATTGCAGATCTTCATCTTCATGGGTGGCGGTTAATATTTACGTTTGAAAATGAAAACAATATATCTAGTTTTAATTTCCGCGAATATTAGTGGGTTGCAGGTATGCACCTCCCTCCCGCCCGCTATATTATGCACATGCGAGATTACTGGGCAAATGCAAGGATTTTAAGCACATGCAGGAAGGCAATGCCCTTAAAATCCTTGCATTTGCCCAGTAATCTCGCATGTGCATAATATAGCGGGCGGGAGGGAGGTGCATACCTGCAACCCACTAATATTCGCGGAAATTAAAACTAGATATATTGTTTTCATTTTCAAATTTAAAATGGATTTCCGCAAAGTAACGCCTGACTCAATCAATTTTTTTTTTTTTTTTTTTTTTTTTTTAAATATTTACGTGTTGATGACTCATGACTCACATTACTGTTTGCTAATATAAAATGAGCATCTCAGCTTCTTAAGCTTCTCAGCATGAAATCAGCTTATTTAGTTCCCACTTTTGGGAAACCGCCTCTCTGTGACAGGGATCTACCATGTGGTGGGTCCACAAGGTGGATTGTTGCTCTATTTCAGGTCTTCCAAGTTGGATTGGTGTTTGGATGTCCATGTGTACGAACATTTACTTCTTGGATATGCTGGTTCTTCATGATGTTTGCCACCAATAAAAGTGCACTTAAAATCAAACTAATAATTCAAAATTAATCAGCAGCTCGATTCTTTAAAAGAACTCATGGTAAAAACTTAGACGAAGTGAGTTGTCTCGTTGCAACTGATGCTAGGGATTGATAGGTCAAATCACCTAAGTTATAGGCAAAATTGTCACATGACCCACAGCTAGTCTATGTATGTTTAACCCCCGACGCAAAAAGATGGATGCTATAAGTTTGACGTGTCTGTCTGTCTGTGGCATCATAGCTCCCGAACGGATGAAGGTGTTTTTTATATTAAAGTTGACTTATGTGCGAGTGTTCTTAGACATGTTTGATGAAAATCGGTTGAGCCGTTTAAAAGTTGTGGGGGGTGAAAGTGGGAAAGAATAACCGAATGTCTGCATATACACTCGAGTGGGGTCTAAAATGAAAGCGCACTGAAAGAGAATATTGATGACTTTATCGAGGGTGTTCTTATAAGTATGTACTTATAAAAAGATAAAAAAAAATAACTAAAAATTTAAAAACCCCCGACACAAAAACCTAAGTTCCCATTAAAAAAGTAAAAAAAAAAACTATCTTAGAGTACCTAAGTATGTATTAATAATTCTAAAAACTTCTGTTTTTGTCACATGAACTGATCTGTCAATCCAAACAAATAAGTTGGAATGACAGTTGACTTCATACTCACTCCACCTAAGCATACACGCTCGGTAGTTCAGCATTACATATTATTTTATGTTTTATTTTTGCTCGTTGCGTTTCCATTTCGTGTCGAACCTGTCACACACTGGCAGGTACTTTTTACAACATTACCACTCCATTTGTTTACGACTCCGTGGCAAAATTGCCTAACTTTCTACTTAAAATAGGTGACTTAACTATAGTAATTCCACTTGAAGGCAATAAAAAGAGTTCTCACAGTTTATCAGAATGTGCCAATGGTGCTAATGAATGATAGTGATACGATAGAAACCGTTCGGTTCCCATCGAGCCATTGTTGGGCTGATAGATATCTGGCCTAGTTAGGTTAGACTTAGAATATATACAAGATTTAGATCATGCACTTAGATAGTGTTGTAAGGAGATTGAAGACTTGTGTGGTTTATGAGATAGAAATCGTTGGAAGATTCTTACGAATTGTTTGATTTTTGGGTTGCGAACTTCCGTATGAAAAAGCGGAACCTTTATAGAATTGTCTTCCGTCTGTCACGCCCAATTTGGCCGATCCTTTATCTCCGAGACTACTTAGCCTAAATTGTCTAAAAAACAACATGTAATAGTTCTTTATTTATATTTTTATGGTTTCACAGCAATATGAAACAAAAAACATCATTCCTAAAGTAATATTCAAAAAGATACAGGAAGATAGCATTGCTTACTTAAAAAAAAACCCACACCCAATAATTCAGTGAAACAAAAACTTACTTGACACTCGAGAAAATAAATACGAATTGAAAAGGAAACTCGCACAAAAAAAGCATCAAATCGAAACATTACACAAAGAAACAATGTTCATTGAAATAACAAAACAGAACCAAGAAGACGAAAGTAACAAGTTCCTACTCAGAACAATACATATTCATTTCACAATTTCTCTCCCAGTCAAGTTAACAAAATCGACAATTGAGAATATAAAGTTTGCAAAAATACAAACTTTTTTTTTTTATTGAGTCAGGCGTAGTGTTGCCAGGTGTCCCGATTTGCGCGGGACGTCCCGATTTTCAGGGGTCTGGGGACGCGTCCCGATTTGTACCTGATCGGGACGCTAAATGTCCCGATTAATCAAAAAATGAAAAAAAAAAACATAAAAAGCAATTATATTTACGCTACATATTTTTTTTTTAACACGAAACGCCATTTCCAGGCTTTGGATATATTCAAATACATGGGGGCCGTAACTCCATTCGCTGCTACGAGATGGCGTTGCATACTTATACTTATTCCTTACCCGATTCATTGTAGAAACACCCTGAAAGTTTTCCGGCGGGCCGGTGCGCTTTTATTTATATTATTTTATTTATTTAGTTATATTATAAATATGAATGATTTTATCTTGGAGATTCTTCGCAGTTAAATAGTTCTTACCTGAGAATCTGTGTGATAATTTTTTTTTTTATAAAATTTAATAAAAACTAATCCCTAATTTACATTAATACTTAGGTACTGTATTCTTCTGAAGTGCCTCAATTACATTTAAAGTATGATTATATTTAAAACTAGCTGCTGCCCGCGACTTCGTCCCCGTGGAATCCCCGATTTTAAAACATTCTTTATCGCTGCTCCGCTCCTATTGGCTTAAGCGTGATAATATATAGCCTAAAGCCTTCCTCGATAAATGGTCTATTCAACCCAAAAAGAATTTTTCAATTCGAAACAGTAGTTCCTGAGATTAGCGCGTTCAAACAAACAAACAAACAAACAAACAAACAAACTCTTCAGCTTTATAATATTATATAATAGTATATAGATTTCTACTACTTTAGCAAGACTGATTACTAGCTATGTAAGATTAAATAGACTTAAAAACACTGTTCTTTTTTATATGTTTACTGTCCCGATCTGCAACCCTAAATCCCGATTTTTTGACCTCATGTACCGATTTACAACAAATTGGACCTGGCAACACTAGTCAGGCGTTACTTTGCGGAAATCCATTCCAAACTTGAAAATGAAAACAATATATCTAGTTTTAATTTCCGCGAATATTAGTGCAACTCAACGGTCAGCGAGTCAACACGTCCCCTGAGGATGCCTCGTGGAGAGGCGAAACACGTGTCGGTAATGGTGTTGGGTATTGCTTTGCCTTCCTGCATGTGCTTAAAATCCTTGCATTTGCCTTGTAATCTTGCATGTGCATAATATAGCGGGCGGGAGGGAGGTGCATACCTGCAACCCACTAATATTCGCGGAAATTAAAACTAGATATATTGTTTTCATTTTTATTTTTTTTGTAATATCTCCTCTCCCCTCTTCAAGACTCATCAATAATAATACTAGCGCTTCCCCCGCGACTTCGTCTGCGCAGATTTAGTTCAAACAATTTCCACCACCGTTTTATGCCCTTAGAGTTGGAGTTTCGTAAAATCTATAAGGAACCTACCTGCCAAATTTTAAGTTTGTAGATGTTATAGTTTCTGAGATTTCCTGATTAATCAGTGAGTGGTATTTCGCTTTTATATTATACAGTATGTTAAATAACAGAGGGCGTTCCCTTAAACTCGTTAATCTATATCATTAATAGATTAAAATAAAAATATCAGCATAGAAAAATAAGCTTATAAGAAACCGAATTCAAAAAAAAAAAATTGGCAATAAATTCGAAACATCGTCATCATCTGCCTAGCCTTTTTCCCAACTATATTGGAGTCGGCTCCCAGACAAGCCGGATTTAGCAGAATACCAGTATTTTACGTGGAGCGGCTGCCTACCAGACCTCCACAACCCATCAACTGGGGAACACGGTACTTCTGGCAAGACTGGTGTCAGATTTTCTGGCTTCTGACAATCCGTAACGACTGCCAAAGATCTCCAAATGACAGCCGGGACCAACGGCTTAACGTGCTTTCCGAGGCACTGAGGAGTCTCGTTATGTTAAGATGGTCACCCATCCACAGACCAACCTCGGCAAGCATTGCTTAACCTCGAAGATCGACCCGTGCCGTAATTTAGAATGTAAATGCCAAAGTAACTCGTGTCTGTCTGTTTGTAACTTTTTCGTATAGTCTAACCGAATTTGGATGATAATTGCCACATTTTAGGCCGTGTCTTGAATCAGGACAAAGTAGAGGATTTAATCCATAGGGCATGTTCCTTTGGGATAATCTTTCTAAACTCTGTTTGTCCATTATTCTTCACGTCTTAAAGACTGAACGAATTTCGATGAGACTTGGCAGATGGTTAGATCATGTCTTGGATTAAGACCATAGGCAGTCCCTTGGGTTAGTGGCAGAAGCTATAAGCTCATCATAATATTGTTTAGAAACTCGAATGAATGGAATGTATAAAACCGGCTAAGTGCGTGTCGGGGCTCGCACAGCGAAGGATTCCGTGGTTGCTCGTCCTGTAAATCTTGACCGATACGATGGATGGAAAAATATTTTTCACACACCCACAATATTTTTAAGCAAAAAAATTAGATAGACGATAAAAAAAGCGATCAATCCGCGGACAGACTGACAGACACACGGACATGGAGAGTCTATAAGGGTTCCTTCTTGACTACAGAACCTTAAAAAGAACTTTAAGAGTGGCCTCGAAAACACAGAAACATTTAAGAACTTCTATTCCACTTTGTAGTCCTAGTTTCTACTTCCCCGCTTGTGTTTGGTGCAAATTATAAACTTTCTGCGGATGTTTCATCTAAATCACGTAAATTGCCTGGCATTATGATGAACAGGGTTGTAGGGTACTTCTTTTTACTACTTTTCACTCGGTTACATTTTCATAAAATAACGATTCAAAAGTGTCTGTAAAATGGTTTAAATATTTCAATACAATCTATGTCATTGACTTTTTTTTGTGATTTACTACGGTAATTATCGCTTCAAGACCAAAATATTACTGCCAGTGCTGCTAAATTTATTCGAAAGAGTCACTGCGGCCCTGGAACGCAAAGGGCATTAGGAGGAACACGGATGGGTTTTAGTCAGTAAGAGTCTGACACTCCCGTCCGCTCCGCCCGGAGCGGCAGAAGACATTTGATGATTATCCATACTGTGCAAAAAGCGTAGCTACCGCTTTACAAAGTATTATACTTTTGACCGGCTATACGCGAATTACAAATTGCTGAAACATACCGAAGCTACATACAGGACAATACCTATGAAAAAACAAGACATGACTACCTATCCAACAACGAATTAAAAAATGAAGCATCTCCCTCAAAATCGCTGTTGCCTTGGACCAAACCCCGGTACTGAGCAAAATCGCATTTCCCATACAAACGAGCCATTTATTTTGTTACGTTCGTCTAGAAAATTGCATTCTACTTGAATTGTTTGCATTTATCGCACGATTGCGGAAACACGTTCAGATGAATTGCCTGTGCCTTCGCAAAAAGATAGACTCTTCTGAAGCAGAGGTGGTTTATGTTAAATTGCAATTCATGGAAACATCTTAATATATTATATTATTGTACTTTGCAACTGTAGAAACATTGAGCTGAATTTTGGCATTTAGTTACCTTGCGGAGTGTAGGGCAGTTCTTAGAATTTCCCAAAATTCCTATGGGAACGAAAAAAACAGCATATGCGCGGACGAAGTCGCGGGGTAAAGCTACCTGGAGTGACTGCACTCGGTACCGGAAGAGTTATATTATACTAGCATCGCCCGTAATTCCGCAACACGACCTTACGAATGTATTGAATTAGCTCTTAGCGGTTGCTACCCAAATTTGACACCAAAGATGCGTAGTGCTTGGTGAAATCCTGCAGTGTTAACTTTGTAATTTACCCGATTGCCAAAATTTTTGGCGATATTGCCCGACATGTGACAAGTTTTTGTCTGTTGTAGAGCTTCAAAGATCTAATACACATATATACAAATATACTAAATAGTTTTATAGACCCACGTAACAGTATTATAATACACTCTTATCTCACAGCCTCGAGAGAAAGTAGTAAATTCTGCACATTCCAGTAGCTTTTCTTGTGAATGATTAGAATTACCAGTTCTACACTGAACAGTAACTGGAATGTTCAATTTGCTTATATTAACATTTAAATGGCTAACGTTTACCTTTTTTGCCGTTTTGGTCTCGGCAGCAAATATATTAGTGTCCTGAATTATATCAGTAACTGTATACGAGTCCCAGCATTATGCTGAGCGAATATCTGCTCAACTTGAAAAGGTTTCCTTTTGTGTTTTTGATGGGTCATGCTTGGAGCTAATAAAGTTTTTTCTTTCTCTCTTTCATAATCAATTAACTTTGTCGAGATGTGAGTGTGGTGGATTCGTTAAAAGTATCAAGGCCGTATTTGATCGCGTTAACGTAAATTTTGACTTATGTAACTTTGTATATATTACTTATGTTATAATTAACTTATGTGTACAAAGTTACATATATTACAATTTCAGCGTGGTCCCATAGTAAAATTTGTTCACAATGATGAGTACAATGACCACTTTCCAGGGCCCCAAGTCTGTTATTTTTATAAATTCGTCATTCCGACACGATCCCATTGTCATTTTGCTAAAAGTTCGTAATCTGCTAAATTCATAATGGTCGATCAATGGTCTTGTAATAAGTTTTGATAACCGAGCTATTAAAAGCAATGACTGCACAATGAAGCTGTAATGGTAGGTCACTGATCAATGGAACTGTCAAAATTTTAGCAGATTACTGCATACGTCTGTCATTCATTTGTCATCATGTACGAGATTACCATTCTATGCCATTTCTTTCAATGGAGTGCCAGTGGTTGACCATTGGAAAGTCATAGTGACGCTTTTACATCATTAGATTACCAAACTTGTAAAAATGAACCATTATGAAATCAATGATAGACCATTCTGACACTATTGTAATAGCAGACTTGGGGCCCTGCTATTGCGTTTATTTTGTTACACGTTGTACAAACAAGAGGTTTTCCGGTTATGTCACCAAATGACTGAGACAAGACAGACGTTTGTAAGCGCAAACTGTCACTGCCGGGTTGATTATGGAGAACGCTTCTTCAGTTATCCAATAAATCACTAATCTATTTGTTATTCATGTCTATTTAAAGACAGCATGTTATGTGGTAAATATGACAACATCAAAACTCGCTGTCGATTTTTTTGATAGGTTTTTTCAACCATTCAATAATATGCATATACCACACATTTTTTTTCCTGCATTGGAAATCATCAAATGACTTTTCCCGCTGTGGGCAAAACGGAACGGAGTGTCAGACTCTTACAGACTAAAACCCATCCGTGATCCTCCTAGTGCCCTTTGCGTTCCAGGGCTGCGGTGACTCTTTTGAACAAACCCCGCTACCCTAGCAGGCACTGACCCTATGGGGCCCCGTCTTCTTTGCATTGCCAACACTTCAATTCAGTTTAATTTTACACACATGTAGGTAGATTAAGAACAATAGTATATTAAGAGCGTGTATGCCGTATGGCATTTCATAAAAATTTTCAAGTCACTATTTTGCGAAATAGCTGAACCGATTTTAATTAAACTTCGCACATATATAAAGAAAGAAAAAAAGAAAGAAACTCGTTTATTCCGCCATAGATGACGCACAAAAAAATAAAATAGACAAACTCAAAAACAAACCGAAAATAACATCTTAATAAAACTAAAAACAATGTCAGGACCGGGCACGACTACCACGAGTCTCTGGTCACACCACAGACAAAACAGAACACATTTAAAATTCTGTCTATGGCGTGACACCCGGCACCGACATTGACAGCAGGATACATAATTATGTCTAAAAAGTTAGTTAAAAACATTTTCGAAATGTCTTATTTAAAAAAGATAACTAGTAATTTATGTTTGTATGGAAAATTTAAAATGGGTATAATTTAACTATAACATTATTTATCGGCTCGTTAAGGTTTTTCATGTCGTACAGGAATAAAATATTCGAAACAAAATTATGCTGAATTAAAAAAGAAATTATGTAGGTATAACAGAATGAGCAAAATATTCATACAACACAAAATAATACTGCATAACTCAAAATATTATATTCAAAATGAAACGAATTGAGTTTCGAATATTTTCGTGAAATTGTTTCAGCGAATTCGTTACCGGCTCCCGCCCAGTTTGTGTTCAATTAACAGAAATATGATGTTTTTCTGTTTTTGTTCCAGTTTCACGAGGCGCTGACAAAATTCGTCAAAACTGGATACCAACTGAAAACATCAGCATCATGGATTCGGAGAGGTATGTTATCTTAACTGGATTTATTTATTCCAAGTTAATTAATTTAGCTAACGACGGTGGGGTCGCAGTGGTCAGAGTAGAAGTGGCCTTTTTTTTCTGGATGCAAAAGCATCAAATGATCTCTCCCGCTCTGGGCGGAGCGGAAGATAGTGTCAGACTTTTACTGACTAAACCCACCCGTGATCTTTCTAGTGCCCTTTACGTTCCAGGGCCGCGGTGACTCTTTCGAACAATATCCGCCACCCAGTATTAGATGGCCTTGAACGGATTCTTAGTAAATTGGCGTGAAGGAGCTCAACCACGGCCCTACTTTCCCACTCCAGGGGCCCAGATGCTTTGTACCGGCTGGAAAAAAAACCCGTGTGGGGCACTAGGAGGAACACGGATAGGTTTTAGTCTGTAAGAGTCTGAGACTCCCTTCCGCTCCGGCCAGGGTGGGAGAAATCATTTGATGATTTCCCATCAAAAGAAAAGTAAAAATATATCATCCATACACTACTCCAGCATACCATAGTATACCTTAATTATATGATTTTTGTTCAAAAGAGTTGTTGATATTTCCTGAATATTCATTGAACGAGCTATTTTAGTCATCATGCATGTGAATACAAGCACACACACACTGAAGTGGAAATTAATACAGATATTGTAACAATACCATAATTTAAATGAAAATACCTCATACTTTTTAAGACGATGACGTCTCGAACTATGGTGGGGTTTGTGCACATATTTAATCTCACGTTGTGTACGAAAGGTTAATTAATCAAGAAATTAAAACGGTTGAAAATTAATTGCAATATTTATAAGACACAATTAGACATACAAGAATGAATAAATACAATAAAAATAATGTTATTATTATAAAATTATATTTATGCCCCGCTTACAGCAGAGTTAACGCGTAAGCAAATATTGTTTTAATTATATTATTATTTTAAATCCGTTTTTGAGTTCTAAAAGCGTGGAACGTAGTGTATTTTAAAGTATACTTTACCAACTATGAGAAGAATTTTTAATAATTTGGGTACTTCAAAATATTTCTTGAAAAAATACAACTGAAAATACCTGAGCAACCCTTTGCTCCCTCTACAACCGTATTTATTATAATTAAACTGTACAAAACCGGCCCTTGCCGATCATTATAAGGGTTAATTATATTATGTGAAGTCCTATTTACTGTTTATATATTACTGTTAGCGCCCCGCGGTTTCACCCGCGTAGTTCCCGTTCCCGTGGGAATACGGGGATAAAATACTATGTTACTCGCTGATAACTCAGCTTTCCATTGGTGTTTTTCTGCACACACCGCTTTTTCAGTACACACAAACAAATAAATCCTTCCTCTTTATAATACTAGTATAGATGTTCATATCATCAATCAATGTATATACAAAACTAGCTGCTGTCCGCGACTTCGTCCCCGTGGAATCCCCGATTTTAAAACATTCTTTATCGCTGCTCCGCTCCTATTGCCTTAAGCGTGATGATATATAGCCTAAAGCCTTCCTCGATAAATGGTCTATTCAACCCAAAAAGAATTTTTCAATTCGAACCAGTAGTTCCTGAGATTAGCGCGTTCAAACAAACAAACAAACAAACTCTTCAGCTTTATAATATTAGTATAGATTATTGCGAAACTGATGACTGAGAGACAACGAACAGCCTAAACTACTTCTCGTAGAAAGATGAAGCACGAAAAAATGTTAAAAGAAAAGAAAGAACCCAGCGAGGCGCATTACTTTGTGTAATTAATTTCATCACCACTGCTCTCAAAACGGTGAAGGAAAACATCGTGAGGAAACCGGCATGTCCTAGAACCAAAAGTTCAAAGACATATGACATTCACCAACCCTATATAAAAGTACTCTGTGACCAACCCGCACTGGGCCCGAGTGGTGGATTACGGCCCATTCCCTCTCCTAGAGAGGAGGCCTGTGTCCCAGTGTCCCAACATTAAAAGGTTATTATGCTATGCTAAGATGGTCGCCTATCGACGGACTGACCTCGGCAAGTGTTGCTTAACCTCGATCCGTGCAGATGTTATTATTTAGCTACGAGCTCCTCTGTGCCACGACTGGGACAGGTCTCCTTCTCTATCTTTCCTAAGCACTTTACGACTAAAAACTTTATGCATCCAATTATCTAATAATAGCCACAAATTTAATTTAAAAAAAAACTAGGTATTTTTTTTATCATTTTCAATGTCATGTCATGCCAATTATGTTTTTATTTTTTTAATCCTGTAGGCAGAAATAGGAGACAAATGAAATTGTAATACCTACTTATCAAATTAAAACAACGGCAATAAAATATGCAATAATTATTTATTTATTTATTTATTTATGTACATGGAGGACTTACAGCTAACAAAAACAGACAAAATGGAAACATAGTCATCAAAAAGCCAATTACAAGTCCTCACGTGTAGACACACAATAATTATGTGTAGTGTGAGCACAAAAACAACAACCAGTAAAAAACAACACAAATACTTGGTTGGCAACTATATGAGAAAATAATAACATCAAACTGAAATAAATAATACATATAAACGACCGCTACTCGAAAAATTTAACGCTTAAGCACCTTTTGGCTGAATTTGAATAAACTAATATAAAAACGGCTTTATTTGCTGTTCTACAACTTATCGGAATGATTTCGAAAGATTATAGACTATCAAATTATGATGCGTAAAAAGACAATTTATCGACTGTTTACAATCATTCAAGATACTTAATAATCTAGCGGAGTTCGCTATTTTCCGGCGAGAGATACACATCAATCCGTTCCAACATGTTATATAAAAACTTTAGCAATAAATAATTCCCTGAAACTCCCAACGAAATAAAATATTTTAACGCTAAAACTAAGGATCTTCATTTGTATCAGAGAACAGTTCTATCATTCGCACTCGTTACCCTGAAAGTCTAAGTACCCTCATCATTTGGGAAACGGTACGAAATAGTACAAAATGTACGAAATGGTACAACATAATACGAATGGTACAAAATTTACGAATGGTACAATTTATTGAGTGCTAACTCGCAACTTTTATATCTACTTACGTATATTTTATTGTTTCTAATGGTCGGAGGAATGTAAAAAGGATTTTTGCTAGGTACAGTCGAACAACTTAATTGGGACGCAGGCAAGCAACATGCTCCTGTCTTAAACATTATTCTGACTGTGATTCCGAGTTGACATTTCTTTTAAATCTATATTAATATTATAAAGAGGAAAGATTTGTATTTTTGTATGTAACGAATAAACTAAAAAACTACTAGACCGATTTCAAAATTTCACCATTAAAAAGCTACATTCATCCTGAGTAACACAGGCTATATTTTATCCCCATATTCCCAAGGGAACGGGAACTACGCGGGTAAAACCGCGGGGCGATGCTAGTAAGCTTATAAAGTAGCGCAAGCACATTAACTACTGTTCATTAATTACTCTGACGGACCAGTACCTACATGGATACTTGTTGCGGAATTATTCGAAAGCGTTACAGCGACCCTTTTTTTTGGATGGGAAATCATCAAATGACTTCTCCCGCTCTGGGTGGAGTGGAAAGGAATTTCAGACTCTTACCGACCAAAACCCACCCGTGATCCTCCTTGTGCCCTTTGCGTTCCAGGGCCGCGGTGACTCTTTCGAACAAATTCCGCAACATTAGCAGGCAGTGACCCTATGGGGCCCCGTCTACCTTGTTACAGCGACCCTGGAACGCAACTTCAGTAAGAGTCTGATACTTCCTTCTGCTCCCCCCAGAGCGGGAAGAGTAATTTGACAATGTGCAAGAAAAAAAAACATTGCTAACCTGACCAGTTCTGTCTTTTAACACGTTTAGATCTTTGGAAGTTGTCTTTCGAACCAAGTAGTTTGATCGATTGTACTTTATTTTAGGTACCTAGGCTTCTGGCTTTTATAGTAATAAATTACATCAGGCTGGTTTTATCCCTTATCAGCAAAGGCGGCCCTTTTTCGAATAGGTCGGTTCCGAAACACCATTGCGTTTGATTCTACCTGCAAATACATTCAGGGATCGATTAGTCAGCTAGCTTATGCGTCTAGACGTTTTAGCCAAGTCGAATCTTGAGCCCTAATTTGTCCTATTTTAGGATTATCTACAGAACGTGTCAACCATTCGAATTTCTATTCTTTTGTCGGTGAAGTCGACAATCACATTATTCTTATTGAACTTGGCTCCCATTTTCGCAATGTATTTTACTACGTAACAAAATCATAATAGGGTAGTTGACTAAAAAAATCTAATTAGTCCGTTAGGTAGATTTCCAAAAAATATTGGACACGTATTTTTTCTTTTTTCACGTAAACAAAAAATGAAGACGATACAGTGCGTTGAAAACACGTGTGACGTCACTACTCGCTACAATTTTTACCGAGCCGTGACGTCACAAGCCCCCACTTCTGATCTTTGATGCTTTGTAACTTAAGCAAAAAATACGTGTCCAATATTTTTCTATAATCTAACTGACGGACTAAACATAATCATATATTTTTTACTCAGGAAACATCCCTATTCTATTTAGTCCGTCCGTTGGATTTTCAAAAAATATTGGACACGTATTTTTTGTCATTTCAAATTATAAAAACATATAAAGATAAAGTGCATCAAATTTTAAGAATGGGGGCTGGTGACGTCTCGTCGCTGGTTAAAATTATAGCACGTAGTGACGTCACACGTGTTTTCAACGCAACTGTATCGTATTAATTTTTTGTTTACTTGAAAAAATAAAAAATACGTTTTCAGTATTTTTTGTAAATCTATCAGACGGACTAATTGGAATTATGATTTTGATATGTAGTAGAAATGGGAGCCAAGTTACCCTACCTTACAAAATACCTTACTATGTTTGTGATGGGATGAGACTATAAATTCTTACGGTTTCCTCAACCATAAGTCACCGCTGAGTTACGGTTAAGGAAAACAGTAAGAATGTTTTAAAAAGTGCCACTGAAAAAGCCGTTTTTGAGCCGACGACGTGACAGTACGATAAGCCTGTAATTAAATCATGCGGGTGAAAATAACAATTTTATCTTGATTTTATGGGCAGACAATAACCCAAAATTAACTGAAAACAGAACCAAAACGGGTCTATATTCGAATACAATGCTATAGTATTGTTTTCAACAATGTATAAAAAACAATCTTCCTGTAGACCTATTCAGGATATCATTTCCTCCGTCGTTTAAATATAAAGACCGTAGTTGTCTATTTTCTCAAGCTCACTGACTGGAATTTCAGAACAAGAGAATTTCCTGTTCCTTAATTTATTTTCATTGCTTCCTACCTATTTTGCCAACAGGATATTGTCCTGTCGTGGACGTTGTTAACAAAAGCATGATCTTAATATTCAAATCTGCATAAAAGATGGCGAGTCCCGCTTTTAAATAAAACAAAAATTGTTCTATTTCCGAAACTCGGAAAACCATTCGTGCCTAGCATTGAACGTAAATTGTTAAAGATATAATGCCAGTTGCCGGGTATCCCAGGCCACAATATATACTTAAAGGCGAGGTGGTCAAACGCCTGGCTGTTAATTATTAAAAAAAAAGTTATTCAAAAATATTTTCTTCATGAAAATTCTATAGACACCTCTTTTCTATTTTTAAAACAAGGCAGCGGTAGTCCAATAGCCTGACATAAAACTAGTCGACTTATTGGAATATTTAATGATTTGAAAATTACATATTGTACAGACTTCAAAATAAACGTTCACCTCCAAATGGGCGTTAATGGCTGCGACACAGTTTACAACTAATGCAGTCATTATCGTACATAATTTTATTGTAATTGTGTTTTAGTTTCCAATAAATTATTATTATTATTATTAGTTTATTTGGTGTTTCTTCTCAGCTAGAAAACACTGGACGCACCTAGTTGTAAAAAATGCTCAAAATGTGTTAGTTTTAACCTATTTGCAATTAATGTCATTTCCAATCCAGATTTCGGCCATTAAGACACAACCAGATATGAAAAACACAATAATAACACTTAATAAAGTAACTGTCAACTAATGAGGGTTAGGGCTATTGTACATTGGCGCAATTTAGCGCATATTATTTTGAGCATCCTAAAGATACATTACAAATATTTTATCGTAAACTCGGTCGCTCTTTTGCCCATCGCGCTTCGTCTTGCTGAGACCTTGACCTTGCAGGGCCTCGGCAACTGGTGCAAGGTGACATCAATTCGCCTTGCCTTGTCACAACCATGTTGGTGTCGGCTTCTATTCTAACCAGATGCACCTGAATGCCATTTGACTTGAAGCGACTGTCTACCTGACCTTCATCACCCAGTAACTGGATGATGGAACACGATAATTAAGTACAAGATAATATATCAACCAGACTTGTCAAGAGATATCGTATCGATATCGTGTTACCACGCGAGACTATTGACCGACCAATGATCAACCATTATGAATTTAGAAGATCGTGTTGGAATGACCAATTTATAAAAAAACAGACTTGGGGCCCTAGTTTCTTACCGTCCTGTCCGAACGACTGCTTTCCGAGGCATTTAGTAGCATCCTTATGTAATGGATGCTCCCTATTGCTCACCCATCTTCGGACCAACTCCAGAATATGTTGTGAAATGACAATAATGGGACCGTGCGGTTGTTTTCTGATCTGTCCTTGACTTACCAACTGGTGCGAGTTGTAACTTGGTTCATATAACACTCCATGAAGAGCTGATTAATTATACATAAGATTAGGTAGGTACAATAGAACGATATAACGTGTCCTTTGGAATTAATCATTTAATAGCTGGGTTACCAGGATTTTCCTTTATTTGGGAAATGATTCATATTTTATCTTATCTGGGTGTAGGTACTGTTGGTGACATTGTTTTTTTTTTTCTTGATTTATTGCTTAGAGTTTTCTGCATACAGCAGAGTGCATGTCTATCGTAACGCTTTGACCTCGAGTTGGTCTAACTTTATAAAAAAAAATATACGAGGTCAGTTTGTATCACTGTTTCTCGGCCTACTGTACTTATTGTATTTCTTTTTGTTTTCTAAATTTCACTGATGCATTTATTTTATTTCATAATCAGCCTTTTAACGTTCCCACTGCTGGGACACAGGCCTCCTCTCTAGAAGAGGGAATGGGTCGTAATCCACCACGCGGGTCCAGAGCGAGTTTGTGAATGTCACATGTCTTCGAATTTTTGGTTCTAGGGCATGCCGGTTTCCTCACATTGTTTTCCTTCAGCGAAAGCAGTGGTGATGCTATTAATTACACAAAGTAATGCGCCTGGCTGGGTTTGAACCCACGACCTACAACTCGTAAGTCGGGGCCGTTACCACTCGGCCACCACTGCTCTTTATTATATTTAGTCAAAGATAATGTTTTTTTCAAAGGAATTTACAATTGAATTTTAACAGTATTTAATCACTTTCTTTCTATACACACAAAATGTAATGAAACCAAAGTTACATAAGAGGTACCTGTTCACCAGCATTCGCTTCACAAAGGTAAGCGTGAATCTTTTGTCCGTCCATTTTCACTTTATCCGTAATTACATACAATTCGCCGTTTCTTTTGTCAGCGCAATTCGTCAGACACGTCAAATTTTATGAATATTGTATGCTCTACTCTCTTCATTTGCTATAATAATTGGGTATTTACTAGATATCTGTGAGTCGGAAAAAAAATCAAAAAATATTGGACACTTATTTTTGATAATTTTAAATTGATAATGATAAAGCGCATCACAGTTCAAGAGTGGGGGCCGGTGACGTCACGTCGCTAGTAAAAATTGTACCTTCGTAGTGACGTCACGTGTGTTTTCAACGAACTCTATCGTCTTCATTATTTGTTTACGTGAAAAAAGAAAAAAAGCGTATTCAGTATTTTTTTAAAGCTATTTGACGGACTGATTAGATTTTTCAGAAAAATAACTTATTATATGAAACTAGCTACCGTCGGCGGCTTGGCCTGCTTGTAAGTCCGGAGCCATCCCAAGGAACCACTCCTGGGATGTAAATTAGCGTAATAGCTAGTATGTGCTATTCGAGATTATAATCTAAAAGGCAGAGGATGATTCATTAACTGACAACGCCCCGCGGTTTCGCCCGCGTAGTTAACGTTCCCGTGGGAATACAGGGATAAGTAGTTTCGGTGCTTATTCGGTACACACAAACAATGAAACCTCAGTATAATATTAGTATAGAAAACTAAGCATTACCTACATAGCTAACGTCTTAATCATTATTTTTTAAAATATTGTTTAAGAGATTCTAAATTCAAATTCTCCATAAAAAAATTGAATAAAGAATGTACATATCAGTATTTTAGTAATGGTTAAAAAGTTTTAATGATTACGGCTGTTAGTCTATGCTCGTTTAACAGTTCTGGCGTGTTTATTATCAAACATCCATCCAAACATTCGCATTTACGAGAGTATGTTATAAGATTTGCATTCTCACTACCTACGTGCATTCACTATTTGCCATAATTCAGATGCAAATTAATTTCCGTGTAGTTTTGATGTTTCAATCTCACGTCGTAATGACTTGGCGGAATGCTTCAGTATTCATAGGTGAGCAGCATTCTATGAATAGTAGAGCGAGGTGTTATGTTTTGAGAGAATATCGCACAAAATGTATGTTGAGATGGTTCCTCTTTGTGTTGGTGGAATTATAGTATCAAATATAATTTTCAAGAGTGGGTGTGATCATTTAACCTTAATATACCTACCTACTAACCTATATAATATTATAAACGCGAAAGTTTATATGTATTAAAATGAAACACTCTTCTCTAATCAATTGCTTTATATTTGATCATAATATTTTACAATAATCGTCTTATGTACAACTATTCTCAGTCGGACGTAGATTCTACAAGTCAACCGAAATGTTTCCAAGCTAGCACAAGACTGCCCAAAAATCCACAATAATGCCAGTTCGAGCCTCTGCCTCTACCACTTCGCAAACTAAACCGGTTACGCCAGGAAACAGCGGTCATCAGTGTTGCCATTTTAAACCAAAAAATACTAGAATCATGACATTGGAGTACTAGAATCATGACAGTATAGATGTATGAATGTTTGTTACTCTTTCACGCAAAAACTACGAAATGGATTGTGACAAAATTTGGCACAGAGGTAGATTTTAGTCTGGAAGGACCCCCTTTTTATCATGAGAGTATGTGCCCTTGGGATAATTTTCGCAATTCAGACGGGCGGATGCGCGGGCTAGTCCAAAAATAAATTTAATATTACTTAATCAGTTTTTTAATAAAATTTAAAAAAAAATATTTCTCAACGACCTTTTATAAATGTACTAGCTGACCGCGCAACTTCGTCTGCGTCACATTTTTCATGAATTTTTCAAATCGGACCAGAAGTCCCTGAGATTAGTAGCGCGTTCAAGCAAACAAACGAAACTCTTCAGCTTTATATATTAGTATAGATTTTATTGTGTTTGTCATTTTTTCCGATGAACAATCCCACCGGTCACAACTTTTGTGATGAAATATTCACAATCTACTAAATAAAAACGAGAACTACACTACATACTACTACTTTACATAGGGGAAATTAATATTTATAGCTACTGTCTCCCGGTCCAAAACAATCCTAAATACAAACATTGTACTAAGTATTTGTCTAAATAAATCGATTTATCTTCATTCCCGAATTCCCGAAGGCTCACGTAGAAATAAACCAATCAATTGACTATTTCTGCTACCTCCTAATACAAGGCAATTTATCACTAGCATTTCATGATTGCTACTGAATATTTTAGTGGCCCACCAGGCGTAAAGCAACTTAGGTAATTGGACCGACTTAAGTCACAAACTTAGTCTCGTGTAGCCCGAAAAATGTCATGAATATTGGAACAAATAATTAAGAACACACTAACTTTTGGAGTTCATGAATTTGAGTTGGAATTTCGTAAAATTCATGAGAAGATTTGAGAGTGAACTTTTCGTTAGGTTTCGTGAAAACTCGCTGTATGTTACGACACGTGTGAATAATTTGAAGCTTTTGAATTTCTTGTGAAATTAACCCACAAAGCTTGGTTGAAAAAATATCTCAATGTAAAAAAAAATGAAATGAAATTCTATCGTAACAAATAAATCTTTTCCAAATTCACGACATTACTTTTTCTTGATAAAATGTTACTAGTTTTCACATTGCAGCTATGAATTTTCCCTAACTAGGCCATGACTACTTGAAATTAAATTACATTCAGACAGAATATTATGTTGTTAAGTACAGCAAGGAACCTACTAATTATATTAAGTCTTGGCAGTTCAAGATGTGTGTGTCCTTCACGTATGCTGTTCCTGGTTAAAAAAAAATGTCATTTCATATGACAGAATTTTTAATCCCTTCGAATGTGCACACTGGTTACAAAGAAAGAAATGTAATTATTTGCTTCTCGCACAGGACTTATTATATTTTATTGTAATAAACAATAAAATTAGATTTAAACTAACAATATTAACTAAGTAAAAATAAGCTTACTACATACATAACTGCTTGGGTGAGGCCAAAAGACTCCTATCTGAACATGTGATGCGATATTTTAAAAAACAATCAGCACATTGACAGCTTACTACTGAAATTTTAATGTTCGCCTCTACTATTAAAATAAAATAATTCCAGTCTCATCCAATCTTCTCCTTACATAATATCTTATAAATAATCTTAAATAACCCATTGTTATGTCAACAGCTTAGGCATCATAAATAAACACGGCTCCAACGGTCTGTCATGTCGGTCACGGCCGCCATTTTTTGGCGGGAAAAAAAGATTGTATACGGAGGTCGTGTTGGCTGCAAACAGAAACCAATCTAGCGGTGACAATGTGAAAATAAACTTTGACACAGTTAGTTAGTTTTGGACGTTTTAGTTATTATTTTCGTTATTTATTACTGTGGTTAAAGTTTCGATAGATATTGAAGTGGTTTTATGAACTTTGACAGTTAGGTGATTAGTTTCTAGACTTTTAGTCTTGTCTATTGAAAATTGTTCTTTATTGAGTATTTAAGGTCAGTATCAAGCCACTACTGCTGTAGTACATACCGTAGTTTATTTATTTAAAACGACTAGAATAGTAAATAACAGTAAATAAACCAGTCAGGTGCGAGTCGGACACAGATTTGAAGTGTTCCGTGCCATAATGCTCAAAAAATCATTCATCACTGTCATCGTTTTTGTATGTTCCGTTTTTATTACTTGTTGTTCTAGCGGCAATAGAAATACACACTCTGTGAAAACCTCAACTGTCTTGACTGTTACTTCTCTTCTCTTCTGTTCATGAGAAACAGCCCGCAGTCAGACAGACAGATGGGCGGACGGAAGAACAGCGGAGATAACGTTATTGGGTTCCGCTGGTTTCACTACGGGTAGACGTGGAACATAAGTACTGGGCCCCAAGTCTACTATTTTTATAAATTTTTCATTCCAACACGATCCCATTGTCATTTTGCTAAAAGTTCGGTATCTACTAATTTCATAATGGTCGATCATTGGTCTGTCAATGGTCTCGTAATACTTTTTGATAACCGATCTATTAAAAGCAATGACTGTACAATGACGTTCTAATGGTAGGTGACTGATCAAAGGAACTGTCAAAATTTTAGCAGATTACCGCATACGTCTGTCATTCATTTGCCATTATTTACGAGATTACCATTCTATGTCATTTCTTTTAATGCCGTGTCAGTGGTTGACCTTTGGAAAGTTATAGTGACGCTTTTATATTAGTAGATTACCAAACTTGTCAAAATCAACAATTATGAAATAGATGATAGACCATTCTGACACTTATACTGAAACTAGCTGCTGCCCGCGACTTCGTCCCCGTGGAATCCCCGATTTTAAAACATTCTTTATTGCTGCTCCGCTCCTATTGGTCTTAGCGTGATGATATATAGCCTATAGCCTTCCTCGATAAATGGGCTATCTAACACTGAAAGATTTTTTCAAATCGGACCAGTAGTTCCTGAGATTAGCGCGTTCAAACAAACAAACAAACAAACTCTTCAGCTTTATAATATTAGTATAGATATGTCGTCAATAAACGTAGTCCATCTCATTAAAACGTTTAATGAAAGCCACAAATCTAGCCGTGTTTCCTCAAATCGTTTTGGAACTAGATTTAGAAGCAATAAAAAGCTTTTTAACGCTTTTGGTCTGTTCCCTGCGGGCGTACACGAGTTACTGAAATGTTTCAGTATGTTTCACATGTTTTATTCTATTTTTAAATGTTTTAGCAAGTTCCCCTACTCCATATTTGCATATTTTGCTGTGACTAAAAGCTCTGACAGTATTTTGAATCTACGTACATATATTCATATATACAGGGTTATTTGAAAAACACCAACAACCTCTTAAGGGGTCATTGTACTCATCATTATGAACAACTTTTATTATGGGACTAAACCTGAAATCGCGAAAGAAAAATCAGCTGTTCCCTACATTTTGAGAGTTATACGAACATAAATGTAAGGAACAGCTGTTTTTTTTTTCGAGAGTTCGTGTCAGTCTGACCTTGAGAACCGTTGCTTAACCTTGAAGATCAACCAGTATGACTATTTAACCAAGAGCGACTCAGGAGAAACCCTCGATTGAAGTGATATATATAACTAGCTTCTGTCCGCGACTTCGTCCGCGTGGAATAGTTATTTTAACCCCGATTTTGAAACTCTCAGCCCGATCGGTTTAAAATTGACAAAGTTTAATACTAACTTTGATCCCTTTCGACCAAATTTGATTACCATAAAAACGGTTCTAGTGAGTTAATCTTAAAAGATAGACATATACTGTCGCGGACATTTTTTTGGATCATTTTAAGAGGAATTATTCTTTCCTACATATTTTTTTGGTATCTTGAACCGTTTTCGCAGCGCACGCAACGGAAGCCCTCAAAGATGAATAATTTGCCCCGTTTTTTCCACATTTTCCATTTTTTCTTCGCTCCTATTACTCGCAGCGTGATGTTATATAGCCTAAAGCCTTCCTCGATAAATGGTCTATTCAACCCAAAACGATTTTTTCAATTCGAACCAGTAGTTACTGAGATTAGCGCGTTCAAAAAACAAACAAACATACAAACAAACTCTTCAGCTTTATAATATTAGTATAGATTTATCAGTCCATTGTCAATTTGATAAAATTCGTGTAATTGGAGGACATGCCTAATAAATACAGGGGTTCAAGATTCGAGGCGCCCCATAGTTTTAATATCTTATTGGCGGTTTTTCATTCACGAAAAATAAACTCGATCCAATTTTCCACATCGTTGAATCTATGCTTTCCTATCCATAGCTGCCTAACTTAAAAGTAATTTAATTTTAAAGTACGCCGCCATTACTTTGAAAGTACGTTCTTATCTACCTAAGGCCGTGATTTCCCCGAGGAACTAAATCTTGATAGGTACACAATTTAAGGTAGACAGTTCTATTAAGGTTTTTAATACTCTTTCGGAAACTGTATCTTGTAATTGAGTGTCACTTCTCGTCCACTGTATTTGATAGGAACATCATGATCATCTGCCTAGCCTTTTCCCAACTATATTGGGGTCGGCTTCCGGTCATACCGGATTCAGCTGAATACCAGTATTTAACGTGGAGCGGCTGCCTGCCAGACTTCTACAACCCATTAACTGGGGAACACGGTACTTCTTGGCAAGACTGATGTCAGATTTAATGGCTTCTGACAATCCGTAACGATTGCCAAAGATCTACAAATTACAGTCGGGACCAACGGCTTAACGTGCTTTCCGAGGCATGGAGGAAACTCGCTATGTTAAGATGGTCCTTGAATATCATAAGACTATTTAATACATACTTATTACAAAACATCAGAAAACCTTTGGGAGTATTTTAACCCCCGACGAAAAAAAGGGGTGTTATAAGTTTGACGTGTCTGTCTGTCTGTGGCTACGTAGCTTGCGAACGGATGAAGCGATTTCAATTTAGTTTTTTTTTTGTATGAAAGGTGAGTTACGGGCGAGTGTTCTTAGACATGTTTGATAAAAATTGGTTGAGCCGTTTAAAAACCCCAGACACAAAAACCTAAGTTCCCTTTCCCGGGGACTTATGTGATTTCCAAAGTCCAGAAACTGTTTAAGACAGTAGCTCTTGGCAAGACTGGTGTCAGATTTTTTGACCGTTAAAGATTCACAACATTCTAAATCGGCTTAATACTTAAGTATATTACCACATTCAAACACTCATACATTTTCAAACTTCTGTTGTGTAGTTTTAGTTTGCCTTTGTACGTTACGTTCGAGTGATATCGATTCCGATATCGCTATAAATACGTTTTGTCCCATTTTTCTCCGAAACTGCGATTCAACTCGACTAATGAAAATTCGCCTTAAGCTTGTAATTCTACCGGGTTCCTTTAAAGATGGAATCACTATCATGTTTCAAGGATTCCTAGAATTTATAGGTCAAACTAG
The DNA here is from genome assembly GCA_905332915.2 of Hecatera dysodea. Classification (NCBI taxonomy): domain Eukaryota; kingdom Metazoa; phylum Arthropoda; class Insecta; order Lepidoptera; family Noctuidae; genus Hecatera; species Hecatera dysodea. Next base: position 20,250,961 of record HG995288.1, on the reverse strand, counting down.
TTTCTGTGTCAAAGGTACCGATATCGATCGATATTTCATCCAATTCCTAGTAGCCGTTGACTTGAACTTATACTATACATCTTGACCGCTAGCAACAAAAGAGACTGCCGCGGGCTATGTAAATAATAGATCACCTTGAACGCTTGAACTTTGATCCTATCCGACAATATGGAGGCTAGCCTATATTTACCTATCACTAAAAACCTAAAAGTGCGTTTATTAATAGATTTACACAACACACAAACAGGTTACTTTTAGTTCATGCATCCACTTATGGCTGTCAAATCGAATTAGTACTTCTGCCTGGCTGCGCTCCCCTAAACTCTCAAACTCAAACTCAAAGCATTTATTTCAATTAAACCCTTTACAGGCACTTTTGAATTGTCAAGTCGAAAGAGGTGAAGCTATCTGCACGTTCCAAAGCGTAGATCTCTATGGAGAAGAACGTGCAAGAAACTCCACGGACACTATACGGACACTATTAAATCATGTTCTGTATTACCTACATAACCTTGGTTACATCCTTGTTGCTTCTATATGTGAGGACAACGTAAAAAAAAAAGAAGGAAACTATAAAACAATTCAAAGTAAATTAAAACAAATCAGTGGCAGTTAAGAGGTGACCAGTTTCAACCGACGGCGCCCGTCCACGAACATGACGCGTGTATCGGCACCATTTAGCTCAACCATTTTGAAGCGAACCGAATGATCCAACACACGCGACTCCATCAGCGAGACATTTGAGCAAGCATGACATGCTCTCAACTGCCAAAACAACCATTTGAAGTCAGCTCCCATTCCACCGGATTCAGCTGAATACCAGTATTTACATGGAGTGACTTTTGCCAATTCATTCATGCAGTTTTCATAGATATTATACCGAAGCATACTTAGATATGATCCAGGCCCTTGCAGATAGGTAATATGAAAACTTTGTCGCACTGTCTCAGTCTAATTCTTGTCATACAAAAGTATATGTAATCGAGATTTTTTTGGGGTTATGTTTGTAGCTTTTATGTTTTTTATGCTTTATGTTTTTTTTTTATCTGGTTTGTGCGAGTCCCAAATAAACATTTTTCTTTCTTTCTTTTGAACTATGTTTTATTCATAAAATAGATATTTGCATAGGCTAACAGCAGGCACGAGGCGCGACACAATTATCATTTCGCGATGTTTTATTCCTTTCTTTGGCTTTTACACGTAAAGTGTTTGAGTTTAATATTTAATCGAAATATAAAAGGGATAACCTGACGGAGTTATAACGTTATTTTCAACGTATAGGTCATGCAATACAGGCTATTCTTCTAAAAAAAAAGTCTATTAAGTCCGTCGTGTATATTTATAGTGCTTTGAAATCGCGAGTAACGTCGCGTCTTGAAACAAACAACCATCTACCAAAAGTCTATTACCCGTCGTATATATTTATAGTGCTTTGAAATCCTGAGTAACGTCACGCCTTGAAACACTATATACCAACAAGTGACGTCACTAACTTTGCTCCTGAATTATGATGCGCTTTATCTTTGTCCATTTTAATTGATTTGAAAAGGCAAAATATACATGTTCAATATTATTTTTGCATCTAATTGTCGGACTAAATAAAATTAACCTAAATGTAGGAGAATGCATAAGTACCCTATTGCTGCAAAATTTTAAAATCTATTGGTTAAAATAGATTGTGTGGACCTCGTTGTCCGCGGCTTTGATCACTACCACGTAAAAGTAGGCTATGGCGCTTCAGCTTTCAAAACATTATTGAATAGACGTGCAAGAGTAGGCATCATGAATCAGGTGAGATCAAGGTCAGGACTGTGTCCTTAGATAAAAAAAAAAAAACAATCCGAAATAACCTCTTCTATCAATCTTTTTAAACCAAGACTGGTAACGTTAAAAACTAAAAACCTTTTGATTAAAAAAGCAGACGATTACTCACATTTTCTTGTACCGCTCCATAATTCCAATAAACGCTTGAAAAGTGAATAACTTGTATTGCGCAAGCGCAGTTGTAATACAATGATAATCACTTTCGCTGAGCGTATTGACATGCGCGTGAGTGCTACCGGCTAACGCACTGCGCAGGTGACCACGAGTTTGTGAGACTATGGACAGTCTCGGTAGTGTAATATTTGTTTAGGATTCTGTGATACTGATTGTGGAATGTGTTCGAAAGAGTCACCGCGGTTCTGGAACGCAAAGGGCACTAGGAGGAATACGGGTGGGTTAGTATAAGTCATTTGATGATGTCCCTTACAGAAAATAAAAAGGGTCTGTGTTACTAAAATAATAATACCCTTTCTTTTTGTCTTTTTTGACGGTTAGAGAGTTTTTTTTAATAATTCACAACACCATCCGCCAATGCAACTCCTGAAAACCAGAATCAACAATGGTGACCACCAGAAAACCGCCGAAGCAAAGAAGCTCGAGGAATTAAGGAAATACGATGCAATTGCCTTGGATCCCCAAACGAATTCTGTAATAAAAAAGTGGAGGAGTAGACAAAGAGAGGTATTACCGTTGTTTCAGACATTTAAACTGGCATGCTTATAAATATACTAGAAAGATCTACGTTATCAAAGTAACTCCTTAACATTGAGGTTAGGGCCACTAAAAGAGAAAAACACTAATAAAACCACAAATATATGTAGATACGCGTACAATGAAAATCTAATTTACTTATGTTTCAGCACAAATATAGTAAACAGAAGCTAATGTGTTTTTTATGTTGTTCCTTTTTATACGAAAAGAATAACGCGTACGAGTATGAATAGAGAAATATGATGCTTTTGTATATTCTCTGGGGCACTCACAGATACGTACACATATTAACTTACAGTAATGTTTATCCTAATTAAATAATAATTTTACTATGTTTCCTTCGTACATGTTGTGTCATTAGCCTTATATCCACAATCGATTAGTTCTACTTCATATAATATTTTATTAACTTTTGGTTAAGCCTGTTTTGTGCATACGTGAAGCACGCGCGGTTCTTTTTTAATCGTTTTTTATTTTATTTTTATAAATTAGCTTTTTGCATATCTTCTCGTTCCTGTAGTAGTTTCGGGAAATCCTCCTTTTAGTGCTCCCCTACACTCTCCAAGATACGTATATGCCAAATTTCAGCTTTCTGCGACCAGAAGTTTCGGCTGTGCGTTGTCAGTAGACACTCTCCTGTAACGAAAGAAAGCAGACATTGAACTTATATACTAATACATAATTTCCTGTACTAAAGTGGAGCCTATATTTTAAGTTAGGCACCTAGCAGTAGAGTGGTGAAAACTGCGTTCAAATCTGCGTTAAATATCCGAATGGGCCGGACGCCGTCTAATTTGGCCGGACACTCGACCAAAAAGCCTGACTATGTCCGGCTTTATCCGTACGCCTGGCAATACGGTTATTATTATTAAGCAGTGAGCTTCTAAATGTAGATAATAATAGTGTATGACTATTACCGTAGTTACGGTGCCTTAATATATAAGATAACTTAGTTTACGTTACTTTCGAGTGATATCGATGCCGATATCGCTATAAATACGTGTTGTCCCATTTTTCTCCCATGCTGCAATTCGACTCGACTAATCAAAATTCGCCTTAAGCTTGTAATTCTACCGGGTTCCTTTAAAGATGGAATCACTATCATGTTTTAAGGATTCCTAGAATTTATAGGTCAAACTAGTTTCTGTATCAAAGGTACCGATATCGATCGATATTTCATCCAATTCCTAGTAGCCGTTGCCTTGAACTTATACATCTTGACCGCTAGCAACAAAAGAGATTGCCGCGGGCTATGTAAGCAATAGATCACCTTGAACGCTTGAACTTTGATCCTATCCGACAATATGGAGACTAGCCTATATTTACCTATCACTCATCATCTGCCAAGCCTTTTCCCAATTATATTGGGGTCGGCTCCCAGACAAACCGGATTCAGCTGAATACCAGTATTTTACATGGAGCGGCTGCCTACCAGACCTCCAACAACCCATTAAATGGGTAACACGGTACTTTTTGGCAAGACTGGTGTCAGATTTTCTGGCTTCTGACAATCCTTAACGACTGCCAAAGATCTCCAAATGATAGCCTTTACCTACTCTGTATTTACCTATCACTAAAAACCTAAAAGTGCGTTTAGTAATACATTTACACATCACACAAACAGGTTACTTTTAGCTCATGCATCCACTTAAGTCTGTCAAATCGAATTAGTACTTCTGCCTGGCTGCGCTCCCCTAAACGCTCAAACTCAAGCTCAAAGCATTTATTTCAATTAAACCCTTTACAGGCACTTTTGAATTGTCAAGTCGAAAGAGGTGAAGCTATCTGCACGTTCCAAAGCGTAGATCTCTATGGAGAAGAACGTGCAAGAAACTCCACGGACACTATACGGACACTATTAAATCATGTTCTGTATTACCTACATAACCTTGGTTACATCCTTGTTGCTTCTATATGTGAGGACAACGTAAAAAAAAAGAAGGAAACTATAAAACAATTCAAAGTAAATTAAAACAAATCAGTGGCAGTTAAGAGGTGACCAGTTTCAACCGACGGCGCCCGTCCACGAACATGACGCGTGTATCGGCACCATTTAGCTCAACCATTTTGAAGCGAACCGAATGATCCAACACACGCGACACCATCAGCGAGACATTTGAGCAAGCATGACATGCTCTCAACTGCCAAAACAACCATTTGAAGTCAGCTCCCATTCCACCGGATTCAGCTGAATACCAGTATTTACATGGAGTGACTTTTGCCAATTCATTCATGCAGTTTTCATAGATATTATACCGAAGCATACTTAGATATGATCCAGGCCCTTGCAGATAGGTAATATGAAAACTTTGTCGCACTGTCTCAGTCTAATTCTTGTCATACAAAAGTATATGTAATCGAGATTTTTTTTGGGGTTATGTTTGTAGCTTTTATGTTTTTTATGCTTTATGTTTTTTTTTTATCTGGTTTGTGCGAGTCCTAAATAAACATTTTTCTTTCTTTCTTTTGAACTATGTTTTATTCATAAAATAGATATTTGCATAGGCTAACAGCAGGCGCGAGGCGCGACACAATTAGCATTTCGCGATGTTTTATTCTTTTCTTTGGCTTTTACACGTAAAGTGTTTGAGTTTAATATTTAATCGAAATATAAAAGGGATAACCTGTCGGAGTTATAACGTTATTTTCAACGTATAGGTCATGCAAAATGGGGTATTCTTCTGAAAAAGTCTATTTAATCCGTCGTGTATATTTATAGTGCTTTGAAATCCCGAGTAACGTCGCGTCTTGAAACAAACAACCATCTACCAAAAGTCTATTACCCGTCGTATATATTTATAGTGCTTTGAAATCCTGAGTAACGTCGCGTCTTGAAACACTATCTACCAACAAGTGACGTCACTAACTTTGCTCCTGAATTATGATGCGCTTTATCTTTGTCCATTTTAATTGATATTTAAAAGGCAAAATATACATGATCAATATTATTTTTGCATCTAACTGTCGGACTAAATAAAATTAACTTAAATGTAGGAAAATGCATAATTGTATCCTATTGCTGCAAAATTTTCAAATCTATTGGTTAAAATAGATTGTGTGGACCTCGTTGTCCGCGGCTTTGATCACTACCACGTAAAAGTAGGCTATGGCGCTTCAGCTTTCAAAACATTATTGAATAGACGTGCAAGAGTAGGCATCATGAATCAGGTGAGATCAAGGTCAGGACTGTGTCCTTAGATAAAAAAAAACAATCCGAAATAACCTCTTCTATCAATCTTTTTAAACCAAGACTGGTAACGTTAAAAACTAAAAACCTTTTGATTAAAAAAGCAGACGATTACTCACATTTTCTTGTACCGCTCCATAATTCCAATAAACGCTTGAAAAGTGAATAACTTGTATTGCGCAAGCGCAGTTGTAATACAATGATAATCACTTTCGCTGAGCGTATTGACATGCGCGTGAGTGCTACCGGCTAACGCACTGCGCAGGTGGCCACGAGTTTGTGAGTCTATGGACAGTCTCGATCCTATGTAGTGTAGAGTGAATGATAAGTCAGAGTTTAGGATTCTGTGATACTGGTTGTGGATATTAGTTTGGGGTTCTTTGGTCGTGGAATTTATTCGAAAGAGTCACCGCGACTCTGGAACGCAAAGGGCACTAGGAGGAATACGGGTGGGTTAGTATAAGTCATTTGATGATGTCCCTTACAGAAAATAAAAAGGGTCTGTGTTACTAAAATAATAATACCCTTTCTTTTTGTCTTTTTTGACGGTTAGAGAGTTTTTTTTAATAATTCATAACACCATCCGCCAATGCAACTCCTGACAACCAGAATCAACAATGGTGACCACCAGAAAACCGCCGAAGCAATGAAGCTCGAGGAATTAAGGAAATACGATGCAATTGCCTTGGATCCCCAAACGAATTCGGTAATAAAAAAACAGTGTAGGAGTAGACAAAGAGAGAGATATTACCGTTGTTTCAGACATTTAAACTGGCATGCTTATAAATATACTAGAAAGATCTACGTTATCAAAGTAACTCCTTAACATTGAGGTTAGGGCCACGAAAAGAGAAAAACACTAATAAAACCACAAAAATATGTATGTAGATACGCGTACAATGAAAATCTAATTTACTTATGTTCCAGCACAAATATAGTAAACAGAAGCTTAATGTGTTTTTTATATTGTTCCTTTTTATACGAAAAGAATAACGCGTTACGAGTATGAATAGAGAAATATGATGCTTTTGTGTATTCTCTGGGGCAATTTGAAATACGTACACATATTAACTTACAGTAATGTTTATCCTAATTAAATAATTATTTTACTATGTTTCCTTCGTGCTTGTTGTGTCATTAGCCTTATATCCAACATCGATTAGTTCTACTTCATATAATATTTTATTAACGTTTGGTTAAGCCTGTTTTGTGCATACGTGAAGCACGCGCGGTTTTTTTTTAATCGTTTTTTTTTATTAACTAGCTTTTTGCCCTCGACCTTTGTACGCGCATATCTTCTCGTTCCTGTAAGAGTTTCGGGAAATCCCTCTCTTAGTAAATTTCAGCTTTCTGCGACCAGAAGTTTCCGTTGTGCGATGTCTGTCAGACACTCTCCTGTAACGAAAGAAAGCGGACATTTAACTTATAATTTTAAATAATTATGAGTATTTTTATACGACTGCCAAAAAGTACATTATAATGTATATAATATGTGTACTAGCTTTACCCGCGACTTAACGTACGCATGGTACTTAGAATCTGGTATCTACGGAAAAGATAATTTCCTGTGCTAAAATGTAGCCTATATTTTAAGTTAGGCATCTAGCAGTACAGCAATGAAAACTGCGTTCAAATTCATGCAGTCGCTTTTGCGTGAAGCGCGTACAAACATACAGACAGAAAGACAGAAAAAAAAATCAAAAACTGTTGTTTTGGCTGCTGTTGTTTTAACAAACAATATGTTATATTTAAACATGTGTAGTGACTCTTCGAGACATTATACTTATTATTAATGTAGACAGTCTCCTTCAATCCTCAACGGTATAGCCCCCCTACTCATGACGCAACGCTCACACCGGCGCCGGCGCAGACCTGACAAACAGTGGCATGCGGCTGTCACATTGTTATTAGTTGTGTTCGTGTTACGACACCGCCCGATTGGTTTCTGTTGCGTCGGTTCTTTATGGGATCAGTAGAAGTCTTTTTTCGTGTTTCGTCGATTTTTCATCGCAATAAACGTGTTTTCTCGGATATACTCGGTGGAACGTTTCCGAGATTCTCTCTCTCTCTCTCTCTCTCAGAAATTTAAGTCGATTCACAAACATTTTAATAGTTTCTTGAAGGGACTTAAGATTTGAAGGAAAAATACCAGCAATTTCAAAGTATCGTATTTTAGGTATCGCATTAGTGTTTATCTGTAATCTGCCAGGGATGCGGCGAATCGTTCGAAAGAGTCACCACGGCTCTGGAACGCAAAGGGCATTTGGAGGAACATGGTTTTAGTCAGTAAGATTCTGACACTCTCTTCCGCTCTGCCCAGAGCGGCCCAAGTCATTTGATGATTTTCCGACCAAAAAAAGGCTAACCTAAATGATGAGTAATAATGTGGATAAATGCGTTTCATATAACTTACTAGCAGCGCCCCGCGGTTTCACCTGCGTAGTTCCCGTTCCCGTGGGAATACGCGGATAAAATATAGCCTATGTTACTCAGAGTAAATGTAGCTTTCTAATGGTGAAAGAATTTTTGAAATCGGTCCAGTAGTTTTTGAGTTTATTCGTTACATACAAAAATATAAAAATACAAATCTTTCCTCTTTATAATATTACTATAGATATAATACTTGAGAAAGTTAGTTTGTTTCTTAGACTTTCACGCATAAAACCGCGCAACGATTTTGATACACAGAGATTGGGCCCTGGAGACGGTCATATTATATTTAACGCGAGCGAAGCCGTGGGCCGAAACTAGCAAATAAATAAGTTTTAGTCCGATGCGGATAGGACGACAGTTGACAAACATATTAGTTATCAACTTAGTTTATGAAGAAAAACTACAATAGAGATTAGGCTAAGTTTCCTCATACATACATGTTCTGAATACACTTTAATAAGCAAAGAAAGTTTTTTGACGATAAGGAAAACAAGCACAATAATATTTTTTTTTACTAATATTATAAAGAGGTAAAGTTTGTGAGTTTATGAGGTTCAAAATGAAAAAGTGAAATTCAAATGTAATTCATTTTAGTGTATGTAGGATGTACTGTTAGTGTGTTTGTGTGTGTAAATTCAGATACAAAATACTTGTTCATGAATAAATGACTATGACTATGACTATGACTATGTAGGGGCTAATTTCTGGATCTACTGAACCGATTTTGAAAATTCTTTAACCAATAGCAAACCACATTATTTGTGAGTGTCATAGGCTATACTTTATCGTTGTATTCTCACAGGAACACAACCACGCGGGTGAAACCGCGGGGCGCTGCTAGTGTGTTATAAACTTCCCGGATATCATAAGTCATAACACAAGAACACTATTTTCTCAAGAAGTAAGAAATAGCGAGTCAGTAAATCAAAACCATATTTTTGTTCACAATTTGAGTAAGAAAGTTTTGAGTTTTGTTCTTGAAACTTTTTGATAAATTACCAAGCTTACTTACTAGTGGTTGCAGTGCACATTTTCTCATTTATTACACCCTTTTAAGTAGGAATTGATTTGAACAAATATCTTGAATGGCCGTTCCTTCCCCACGGTTTAAGCTGTCAGTGTCCCCCCCCCCTTTTTAAGGAAAGGAAATCATCAACCGTGTTCCTCCTAATGTACTTTACGTTCCAGGGAATTATTTTTTTGGATGGGAAATCAAATGACTTCTCCCGCTCGGGGCGGAGCGGAAGGGAGTGACAGACTCTTACTGACTAAAACCCACCCGTGATCCTCCTTGTGCACTTTGCGTTCCAGGGCCGCGGCCACTTATTCGAAAAAATTCTGCATGTCATTGTCCCCCCATAACCATCAAAATCAATTAAGCAGTTTTCAGAAACTTAACAGATAAACGAACAAATATGCTTACCCATAAATGTGGAGCTGTTTATGAGAGCCCCAGAGATCGGTTCCATGTTTCTAACAAGTTTTTCTCACTGAGATTGCGCCGGGTTAGCTCGTGGTTATAAGTTACGCAGTAACTGGGACAGTTTACGGTACGGTTTAAATTGCCTCATCAGAAAAATACTGTGTAACTTTTCTTTTTATTCCATGTTGTTGGCGAAATTAATATTGTGCTATGACTGGGCAAAATGAAAAGCAAGCTGCCTAGACTTTTTATATACGGAGGCAAATCTTCGTGGATGTCCTCAGCCCTGGGGCTGGCGGAGGGGTCTGTCAGACTCTTACTGACTTAAACAACTCATGTTCTAAAATTGATTGAGTCAGGCGTTACTTTGCGGAAATCCATTTAAAATTTGAAAATGAAAACAATATATCTAGTTTTAATTTCCGCGAATATTAGTGGGTTGCAGGTATGCACCTCCCTCCCGCCCGCTATATTATGCACATGCAAGATTACAAGGCAAATGCAAGGATTTTATGCACATGCAGGAAGGCAAAGCAAAACCATTACCGACACGGGACGTGTTGACTCGCTGACCGTTGAGATGCGCTCAACTGTCAGCGAGTCAACACGTCCCCTGAGGATGCCTGGATTTTGCTTTGCCTTCCTGCATGTGCATAATATAGCGGGCGGGAGGGAGGTGCATACCTGCAACCCACTAATATTCGCGGAAATTAAAACTAGATATATTGTTTTCATTTTCAAACTCATGTTCTCATCTCCCACCTACGCTGGGGATCGCGAGGACTTACGCGACTTCCGTAATCCCCGGCTGGTGCCTGCCCCTGAAAAATTAACACTCCTTTTTTTATGCAGTCGTGTAAAAACAGTTATTTTCCTTGAAACCAACCAGACCTATTGTAATAAATCTCGTGTGTTAAAAAGAACGTGATCCTAATGCCTACGATTTCAATCTTATTATAATAATTTTAGGCGTTTCTCGTATTTCACTTTTATTTATGTAGTAAGGGTTAAGAAAATTAATGCTTCTTGCCTATTTTATTCTGATTTTAATTAAATTATGAAACAATAAATTAAATATAATTTATTTTGATTCCTGGAAAATTTTAATTTATTTATATAAGTTCAGTGCAATTTGTGTTCGTAAAAACCTATAAAATACTACAGTTTTCGTGATTTCAGGGTCGGCCTTTTCATAGCAAATTTTTAATATTCACATCAGCATCCCTATATCAACAATAACCTAGAAAAACTCAAGATGAATCCTCATTAAGCTCACTTTTAAATCCGGCGAAGTGTGTGTGGGGCACGCGCAGTGTATGGTTCCGTACAATTGTCGATACCAGCCAACCTTTCATGATAAGTAAAAAACTTATCATGACATTTTCACGTCTTCAAAAACAAACGGTTGATTTGGGGGGGTCACTTGACTCTAACAAAAAATAGCACTTTAAAGATTATAATTTCGCAAACGGATCATTGAATGGAAAAATGTTTTTCGCACACCCTCAACATTTTTAAATGACTTATCCAACATCATCCCACCCCATGGGATAAAGGACAAAATCATCGTCACTATGTAGGGGACAGTACCTACCCTTATTTATTTAATATTTTATTTGACCATTTTGCCGTCGTGATTAACAGAATTCCAACTTTCTAGGGTTTGGCGTCTTTGAGCTAAATTGAGGACAAACAGATAGACTGATGGACATGGCTAAACTATAAAGGTTCCTCGTTGACTACGGAACCCTAAAACAGATGAAAAGACACTAAACACAGTTTCCATGATGAATAGCCAAAAATAAATGTAAAACTGGGACTATTCATCACTCAAGAGACGTTTTATTTTGAAGACGCTTTTCATTCATTAAAAACCTTGGTGAGAATGTTTGAAAACTTGCCCATTGTTCTCACAAAGATTTATCTTAGTGAAGACTTGAATACTGTGGTCTAGGTCAGGGGCAGATGTCATATGATCGAGGGTACCTACTGCAAGTTGTCGGTTGTACGTGGGTTCCGTACGACCGTATTAAATAACGGAACCCATAAAGGGTCATTCTTGTGTCTTGTCCGTCTATGACAGTTAATTTGCTCCGAATCTGCTGAAACGATTAAGATGATATTTGGTACTCATAATATGAACTGTACCCAAAGTCAGATTCGTAACGAAAGATAAATAAATATCTTATCGAATCTGGTCTCTCCGCAAATATACAAATATGTTTTGAAATTGATAGGAATAAGAATGATAATTTTTAGGACTCCAGATTGGTGTTGGATCAAAATACAAGTAGCCTATTGCTTAATCAATAATTTGTGTTTTATTACAAGAAAATATAGAAGTCACTCAGGAACATACAAACATAATTCCACCACTGTCTGAGTTCACGGGAAGTACCATGTAGGTATTAATTCCCTTGCGAGGGTCGAAAATTTGCGGCATAAACGGCTGTATCTTTTGATTGCGTTGGCTCAGAAGTTTGATTTTTTTCACAGCTCTAAAGGACAGTAAACTTGAGTATTTGGTATAAATTCCAGCTTGATAATTTCACGCGTTCCTGAGCAAAAGGGTCTTGACAGACAGACGGACAGACGGACGGACAACAAAGTGATCCTATAAGGGTTCCGTATTTTTCCTTTAAAAAAATGACAATGATATCTCATATTCCTTGGCACTCCTGACGGACTTAATATAACTTTAAGAACCAACCCTGTTTGGGACATGTAGGAATATTCATTTGTTTAAAATTAAACTTCCTAGCATCCTTGGTTAGAGACAGATCAAATAAATTGATGACATTAGTTGTAGACTAGAAAATAATCTTAATGTTTAATTACTGCAAAAAGAGACCTTTATCTTACTGAATGCTCATAAAAGTATTACCACCTTATTTTAAATACACACCCTTCTTCCGTTAAAAATGTCCGCGATTGTCTTCTAACTTTCTACAACTAAGAAAAGCAGTTGCTCTTTGAATAAAGAATAAAGCGTACTTTCCATTAGTCCTTTCAAAATAGCCGTAACCGTATTCGAGGCCACGCCCCTGACCTTATAGCCGTTGAAACAGCAAACCTTTTGAAAGGCAACTTATTATTTAGAAGCGCAATGTTAAAGGTTTGTTTTAAAGAAATACTTACTTGTAGTACTAATCGCGATCGAACGATCGATTCGAGATTCCGAAGATTATTTCTGTCATAAAAAATATAGCCATATTAAGTACATACTTGTAACTAAAGGGCTTAAACTAAGCTTGTGGCTAAAGACTAACATACGCACAGGCCGATCTTCAAGGTTAAGCGACGCTTGCTAAGGTTTGTCCGTGGATGGGTGACCATCTTAACATAGCGAGGTTCCTCCGTGCCTCGGAAAGCACGCTAAGCCGTTGGTCCCGGCTGTCATTTGTAGATATTTGGCAGTCGGTAGGTCAGAAGCCAGTAAATCCGACTCCAGTCTTGCCAAGAAGTACCGTGTTACCGAGTTAATGGGTTGTGGAGGTCTGGTAGGCAGCCGCTCCCCGTAAAATACTGGTATTGAGCTGAATCCGGTATGACTGGGAGCCGACCCCAATATAGTTGGGAAAAGGCTAGGCAGATGTTGAAGTACATAGTTGTAACTTTAATTTAACGTGAACTATGTGTCAACAGTCCCACATTGTTACTGCTGCACTTATAAATTCTTTTTTTTGTTTCTTTCGCTACCTTCTAGCTAACTTAGCTTTATCAATGTCTTGAAAGTCTGTTAACTCGGTTTAAGAGATAATTGTCGTCATCTCGCTATCACTGTGCAATGTATGCAGACGCTGATGTGCTTGTAATTTTGTGGCAACTGCATTGTACTGTTCATTTATAGTGAAGTGAACATTCATAACTCATGTAAATTAATAATAAGCTGTTGAGTTTCCAATTAAATAAATAAACTGATAGAAAGTTAGATACCTATAAGGTAGATTTTATGCCTTATTATGGTATACATGGTTCCTGTGAGATTGATCTTGCAAGCAAAGGCACGAATAAAGCTTAGTATAAAGTTTGAATAGTAGTCGCAAATAACCGTTTTCGAGGCTACGCCCCTGACCTTATAGCCGTTGAAACGGCAGACGAAAGGTAACCGTGCCGCTGTTCTACCGCTGACAGACGGCTTCAGTGTGTAAGCCCATTTAAGCCATATCACCTGTTGGATGTGAATGAATAATGAGAGAGACATAGACAAATGGCAGGTACCTGGATGTTTTAGTAATATTGGGACCTAGGCTTTAAAGGAATTGCGCGGGAAATATCACGTTTGCTTCCATGATTTATTTTTCGTAGTAGTTTACGCCTTAATATTGAGGATAGAAGGTGAGCATTTCGCGCCGATGAAAAATCGCTTCTAGAGATTAATTTCTTTATTTAACTAACAAGTAAGAACATATTTTTTTCTGTATAGACTCAATCTATTTAGGACTGTATAATTTCTTGCAATAACGGCATATGTGTGAATATCTTAAAGTTAAACTATCAATTTTGGGTATGTCTGTCGGTTGGAGGCGTTATGTCCACTCAAAAGTCTTTCTGATGTGCGTATGTGTTTCATTCATCGTTTGGCTTGGTCAGCTGAGACTGGTCATCTCTCAATGGCCCGTTTTTTTTTTGTGCAATTTGAATATTTGAATTGTTCTTTTTTTTATTCCGGACGCCTCTATCGTGCACGTCTTTCTAAATCGTTCTCACATATGTAGATGAGTAATTGCAACAAGAACAATGTATCCACAACTTCGTAACAATTTATTGATCTAAAAGAGTGTCCGTGGAGTTTCTCGCATGTTCTACTCCATTTAAATCTACGCTTTGTAACGGCAAACAGCTTCACCTCTTTGAGTGAACGACCTTTAAAATTTTTGCATGTAAATGGTTTATTGAAATAAATGCTTTGAGTTTGTCTTCTTTAACGACTGTCTAAGATCTTCAAATGCCAGCCGGGATCAACAGCTTAACGTTCTTTCCGAGGCACTAAGGAGTTTCGATATATAATCGGTATGAATGGTCACCCATGTAAAGACAAACCTCGGCACGCTTCGCTTAACTAAAATTGTTTTTTTAGCCACAAAGTCCGCTTACCCAAAAGATTGGTCCACTCACCTTATACATATAACTTGAATCGTAATGAGGCCGTATAATGCGCCTTGTAAATAAAGCCATAAAAACAACATGGCCAAAAAGAATTTATAAACAGATCCTTAGTAGGTACCTCTCGCTGGTACACAGGTGAACGTTATTCATCCATCATCTTGATGACTTTGTTCCTTTACTGGTTGGGACAGCTTGTCTAGAGCTTCGGAGCTGTTTTATCCAATCTGTGAGTTACGGGAAGTAATGGATCACCGTCTTCCTGTGGATTTTAAAAGAACATTTATGTAAATGTAGAAAATGGGCATGAATTAACAAATCTAATCAATTTTTTTTTTCAAAATCAGCGGCTTTAATTCCTGAGATTAATTGCAATCAGTAGTAATATTAGCTAAGAGTTGTTAACTGCTTGTTTCAGCTTGTGACTTATTTTGGAGTCATTTAAGGCTTTTATTTCCTTCAATAACCAAGTAATTCCAACAATCTTATAAAAACAATGACATCATTTAAGCTCACAGACATTCCAAGGCAGATGCGTTTACAAAACCCAAGTAAACGTTTGCATCGTTACCAGAGACAAGTGGTCTACCTCAGCTGCATACATAATTCAGAGAAAGCCTGCCATCTGTGCTCGCGGCTGTGTCTTGAATCTTACAGCCTGTTCAGCCAGATTTATCGGTTGGCACACTTATATTTTTCTAAATGGGCTTGTTACCTAATCGCCTGAATGTTTTTTTTTTTTTTAGAAATATGGAGACTTTTTTATGTGGGCTTGTTAATCGCCAGAACGTTTTTAATTTTTTTAGAAATATGGAGATCTGAATAGGGATGTCTCTTGAGTAAAAAAAATGGTTATATTAAGGCCGTCAGTTAGACTATCGAAAAATATTGGACACGTATGTTTTGGTCTATCAAATCTATAAAATTTGACGAAGATAAAGAGCATCAAAGATCAGGAGTGCGGGCTTGTGACGTCACGTCTTTGTAAAAAAATTAGCGACTAGCGACGACGCACGAGTATTCAACACACTGCACACTGTATCGTCTACTTGATTTAGGAAAAAAAAAATTTGGAAATCTATCTGACGGACTAATTACATTTTATTTAGTCAACTATCCTATTAGTAGGCTTTTGATGTCATGGGGTAATACTACAATGTATTATTGTTTACAAGTATTTATTTATACGGGATTGAACTCCCGACCTGGATAAAAAGTCCCGTCTGTCAGCGCACTGTATTTCGCATTTTAACCTCAAAACAACAAATAATAATAAATCTATATCTACTGAATATGTACATAATAAAGCAGAAGAGTTTGTTTGTTTGCTTTGTCAGGTACTACTATACATAACCCATTTATCGGGCTCAATAGGCTCGAGGCTTGTTTTGGATGGAAAATCATCAGATGACTCCTCTAGCTCTGGGCGGAGCGAAAGGGAGTGTCAGACTCTTACTAAATAAAACCCACCCGTGTTCCTCCTAGTGCCTTTTGCTTAAGGGCCGCGGTTACTCTTTCGAACAATGCCGCATTCTCAAAAGTTTCAGAAATCGATTAAGCCTACCTTCTTAGCCCAAACTACAAATGTCCGTACAAATAATTTTCATTGCATAACAGCAATTTCCTTGACAAGAAAATAATCTCACTAGTGCGCGTTTTTCTACACATGTAGCCAACTTCCTAATATTACGCAATGGAAACATTAATCTTCTTGATATATCCCAACTTGTATTTTATTGTAAAAACTAGATTTTCCCTCGGATTTACTCTCGTGGTCTATCATATAAGAGCTGTGTATTTTTCCAGGAACTTTTTTCCGAAATCCTGTTTAAGCTATTCGTGAATTTTCAAAATCGTTTTATCACTTCGACTTTCCAGAGATTAAGTAGTAACCCACTCCTGCCACGCTAGTTGTCCTCTGACATTATCAGAGCCCTTTTTAAGCGATTTAATAGCCCCCATAGGGTTAGTGTCTGCTGGGGTTGCGGAATTTGTTTGAAAGAGTCACCGCGGCCATAAATCAAGTGGTACCTCCTTTTTTATGGATGGGAAATCATCAAATGACTTTGTGTCAGACTCTTACTGACTAAAATACATCCGTGTGTTCCAGGGCCGCGCTGACTCTTTCGAACAAATTCCACAACCCTGCCATTAGTACCTACCTACGCTATCTCGTATTTTATTGTATTACTGGCTGAATAAAAGATATCTTGGTAATATTTGAGATGGATCCAATTAGGTCCCGTGATGAATTAGATTGGTGATGATATTGTAAGAACAAAAATGGAAGTGATATATTGTGAATGCTTGTAAAAGATCTTTACTTATGTGAAATTGTGGATCTTTATAAAAGTGAGACAGGAATAGTGGCGGTGGGATGTTTTGCCATAAGGCATTCAAATATAATAACAAACCGAATAAACGTCAATAAACTGATTTCTAGCTAACGATTTTTATGATTGATGAATGATTCATTATGATACGAAGTGTAACGCTCCTGTCTAAATAATAACAGCCGCGCAGGTTGATTGTCAAGGTTAAGCAACGCTTACGGAGGTCGGTCCGTGGATGGGTGACCATCTTAATTTACTGAGATTCCTCCATGCCTTGGAAAGCACGTTAAGCTGTTGCTCCCGGATATATTTGTAGATCATTGGCAATCGTTACGGTTTGTCATAAGACAGGAAATCTGTCTCTGTCTTGCCAGGAAGTACCGTGTTACCCAGTTAATGGGTTGGGGAGATCTAGTAGGCAAGTGGTCAATGTAAATACTGTTATTCAGCTGAATCTGGTTTGACTGGAAGCCGACCCCAATACAGTTAGGAAAAGGCTAGGCAGATGATGAATCGATTAGAAGTATCGTGTTACCCAGCAGTGCATCAGCAAGACACGTGGTGGCCGAGTGGTAACGGCCTTGACTTACGAATTGTAGGTCGTGGGTTCTAACCCAGCCAGGCGCGAATTACTTTGTGTAATTAATTTCATCACCACTGCTCTCAAAACGGTGAAGGAAAACATCGTGAGGAAACCGGCATGTCCTAGAACCAAAAATTCAAAGACATGTGACATTCACCATCCCGCACTGGGCCTGCGTGGTGGATTACGGCCCATTCCCTGGAGATGAGGGCTGTGTCCCAGCAGTGGGAACATTAAAAGGTTAATGGGTTGTGTGTACCAACACAATCATATCAAACGCCTACCCACATCCTAATTCATCACATTTGTTATGGCAGTTACTAAGAATTTTTGTCTGTAACATTTATCTTTAACCTACAAAACTTCGTTCTTCTTTTAATTAGTGTCTTATTGAGTCCAAAGTTTTGTTATTGTTTCAAGTAACTTCATAAGATCAGGGCCCGAATTAGGAGGGGGGCGAAATGGGCAAATTCTCTTCGAGGTCAAAATTAAGGGCTGTTACGGGCTACTAAATAGTACTTTATGAATCTATTTAGTCCATCCCATTTTCAAAAATAGCAGACACGCGAGAAACGCATTTTTATTAACGGACGCATGATAATTTTATTATTCTATTTAGTCCGTCCGATTTTCAAAATATTAGTAACTAGCTGCTGCCCGCGACTTCATCCCCGTGGAATCCCCGATTTTAAAACATTCTTTATCGCTGCTCCGCTCCTATTGGCTTAAGCGTGATAATATATAGCCTAAAGCCTTCCTCGATAAACGGTCTATTCAACCCAAAAATAATTTTTCAATTCGAACCAGTAGTTCCTGAGATTAGCGCGTTCAAACAAACAAACAAACTCTTCAGCTTTATAATATTAGTATAGATAAGTATCAATTTTAAATAAATAAATAAATTAGTAATACAGTAGTACGATTTTCAAAAATACGTAATTTAACGCGAGTTATCAACGCACTGTATCGTCTTTATCTTTTATTTACGTGAATAAAGTACAAATACGTGCCAATATTTTTTTGGAAATGTATTTTACGGACTAATTAGATTTTTTCTGTAAAATGTTTTTTTATGAATTTAACATTTCTGAACTGCCAGCCTTTTCGTTGCATCAGCAAATATTGCTTAAAATCTGAAGCAGGATGCTAAAACTTTTCAACCACACTTCGCTTTATGCGATATTTCAATTACATGTTTTCTACTTCTGTGGGTTGTGCCATAAAAACTAAAGAACTGATTCCCTCTTCCTCGTTTTCAAACTGTCCCCAAACGAACTCATTTATCACTAACGTGACAAACAAATTTGCGACTTAAATACACCAAACATAACCTCTCAAATAACTAACAATGAGACCCAAAACTTCAAAACTGCGTATTTTAATAGCGTGATGATGGAGCCCAAATACTTGATAACAAATTAACATTGTTTGATAGTACTCAAACTGTAAATGTAATCACTCAACTTGGTTCTCATTTACTTCTGTTTGGACAGCATTGAATAGCAAGAGCAAAGTTTTAAAGATCACTGGAGAAAATACTTAACTCTTAACTAGAATTGGTAAATTGTCGGTTTGTTTGTTTATAAAATACTAACAGCGCCCCGCGATTTCACCCGCGTAGTTCCCGTTCCCGTGGGATTATTGGGATAAAATATAGCCTATGTTACTAAAGGTGAATGTAGCTTTCTAATGGTGAAAGAATTTTTGAAATCGGTCCAGAAGTTTTTGAGTTTATTCGTTACATACAAAAATACAAATCTTTTCTCTTTATAATATTAGTATAGATATATTTGTTTTAGTATAATCTTTAGAACGGTCTATGGAATAGTTTGAATTCATAAGATTTTTATAAATTATAAGTGTTTATTTACAATGTGCATGTTAGATGCATATCTAGTACGTGTTAGTTAGATATTTACAGCCTTATTAATAAGCAAATAAACCATACGATAAGTTTAATTGCAATCAGTAGGTGCTATAGACTTAAAGCAGATTATAAATTTAAATTCTTTCCAGAAAATATGAAGAAAGATTCATCCATCGGACACATTATTTTCTAAAAGGAATATAAATTTAAAATTTGCTTACCAGTATTTACAATTTAATCTATTTTGAGTTCTTTTTTTATAGTAACTGTTAAATGCGTAAGATTATAAAATACATGTGGCACTCGGGGACTGCCGCGGTAAAGCTATTGCATAGCATTTTTTATCAACTTATGCAGTTATATATTTAGTACTCTGCGTCATTGTGATATGGTCTCGATTCGTTCACCTGGGTTACTGTACTAATGTAAATCACATACGTTTCACTTAACTCTGTCCCACCGATTGTTTCCGAACGCAGACGTTCGGGTCGGCTCGGTGACGGCGATATAATAGCTCAGTAACGAAGCGACCATTTTAAAAAGGCAGGGGGGCCTAATCGAATGACGTAGCGGTGTTAAGTTATTTTCGTTACGGAATTTCTGGATTCGGTTGCCACGCTCAAGGCCCGCGATAGAAGCTATGAAATAGCTTAAAAAAATCTTGAGAAATTGTATTACGTTACGTTTCATAACTTGTTATTCTACAATTTCTCGGAACGACTTCGAGAGATAGACTATCTGTACGGGGCGGACGTGATCGACTGGACTGTAGGGTGGCCAGGGTAGGTTATCCTATTCTTCAAAAGTGGACTGTATGGTGACAACCCACCTAGGTATAAATGATCCAGACGCGTTGACGCTCCGTCTATGAGCTACGGGCCATGAGGATGCAACCCTCAGCTGAATACTTGCTATACTTGCTGTTATTGACACAGTATATAGGGGTAGGTATAGAGGGCTTACCAATAAAGTCACAATAAAACACTATTTAACTTGTTCACTATGCACTTAGCGATTTGAAGGGTGAAATTCGCGACTATATGATTCTACATTTAGGTATAAATCCAAATTATCTTGACAATGACTACAAATTCTATAAATTTTCAATGTTACTATTGTACGGCGCAACTATACCGTATCGACACCCAAAAAATCACCGTGTGTGATGAAGTTTATTAACTAAAATTTTCACTATGCTAATTCTAGATTTTAGGCTATATCTAGGCTTAGGTCTATGTGAGTAGGGGTTGTCGTACCTTTATGGATAGCCCTCGGTAAGCTCCATACAGCGGAGACGAATTCACCCCTTCATCCCCCTCCATGTAGGGGTGGGATGCCAAAAACTATACAAAACTATTGTAGGCACGAAGCTATTACCTACTTGGGGTGAATTTACCGTAAAACTATGCTAGGAGGGCTATACAGCTATATGTATCTCTATAGATACGACAACCCTCTACAAAACTACATATGTTTCAACCCTGTCACTTAAGGGGTTGCAACTCTATAAGCGTATATGTTTCAGGGGGATAAAAATAAACAGTTTTATTTAAACCTAAATTACGGCTTCATGCCTGCATACACCATAGACACCTATATATCCCCTGAAAGGATTTTTCAAGGCGGTTCTATTTCAGACATTTAGAAGTCTAGAATCTAGACCTGTTTTTTCGGGAAAGGAAGAGGGTAGATGCAAAGTGTTTTATTTTGTGCATACCTTCACCAGGGCTATTTATCAAAAACTGTTGACCAATCACGTACCAGCACCCTCCTGCTCTGTGATTGGTCAGTGTCGCTTTTAGCTATGCGACTACCTTTGACCTAATATTTCAAGTCTCAAATTACCAAGCCCTTTCTATTTACCTATGTATGTCTGTCTGTGTGTGTATATACCTCGATTACCTTATATACCACCGATATACCTTTATATACCTTTGTATACCTTGATTACCTTCATATACCTTCGATTACCAGGGTTACCATGTGTTTACTGTTATGTGTAAGGGATAGGATACCCTACCTAACTATATTCTATCTATTTGGAAGAAATAAAGGCTCCAAGGGCCTATATACTGCCTCTTGAGAGCAAACAACTGTAACGAATGTGTTTTATTTCAATAACAAACTATGTATCAACTATAGCTACCTATAACTATCTATACTATGCAGCTTTATCTGTTACAGCATTCTATGTGCTAACTAACTACCTATAACTACCTATACTATGTAGTCGCGGTTTTATTTATTTGCAACATTCTATGTACTACTATAGCTACCTATAACTACCTATACTATGTAGCTAAGACGCATCGTCGCGAACACTATCTTTGATGTATATAAAACTGTTCCAAATTTTCAGTCTACAATATCTCGAGATATTTTATAAACTTCCGTAAGTTGATTAAATATCTCGAGAGCTTGTAAACTCTCCGCAATCTCCTTAGATTGCGGTTTTCCGGAGACATAAATAAAAAATGCACGATATTTGCGAAAAGAAAAGAAAGGAAGGAAAGGAAGGGAACCGCATGAAAAAGCTTGTCTTAAACACGCAGAAAAAGTTTTAAGTACTTTGTGAAGTAACTTTCCTGTTCGAATTTGTTTTGAAGGCGTTTTTTTTGTACTGTTGATTTGATTATTTTTATTCTGTGCCAAAGATTTTACTTGATAGGTTAGTCATTGTATTAAGAGCTTTTAGGGGATTTTCCGTACAGTTGAATCCGCTTATAATGACATCGAAGGGACTCCATACTAAGCTGACCTCATAAAAAGCTTAATCTTAGGAATTCAAAAAATTCCCATCTCTGTTAGGTACCTATTAGTAAAATAAGGAGAAACACAAAAACATGTATGTATGGTAATAGTCGTAGATCAATCAAAACATATCCAGTTAGAAACAAATTAGGAATTATGTCACTCACTATAGCCAAACATAATTTCTAAAAGAATAGGTCATAATAAGCCACTTAACGAAGTCATTATGTCCGTATGTAGCATTAGCATAATCAGCCTTTTAATGTTCCCACTGCTGGGACACAGGCCTCCTCTCTAGGAGAGGGAATGGGCCGTAATCCACCACGCGGGCCGAGTGCGGGTTGGTGAATGTCACATGTCTTCTAATTTCTGGTTCTAGGACATGCCGGTTTCCTCACGATGTTTTCCTTCACCGTTTCGAGAGAGTAGTGGTGATGAAATTAATTTAGACAAAATAATGTGCCTGCAGCCTGCGGCTGGGTTTAAACTCGCGACCTACAATTCGTAAGTCGGGGCCGTTACCAGTTGGCCACCACTGATCTCCGTACTATTATTATATCCGTACTTAAAAAAAATATATGAAAACCATAATTAGCTCTGTTTTACTTCATATTACGCGGTTGGTCAATACAGGCGGCGCGGCGTCATAATAAACGTATTTATATACTCTTCTAGACAAATCTGCTTACTATAAAACTTAATATTTCTATCGCGATAAAATACGGACACAATCATACAATCTCACATACACGATAAGGTTGTAGTACACAGTACACGTTACTTTGTACTACAACCTGTTATCAGCCGCAGTCGGCCGGAAGCCACAACTGGTGTCAGCTGACTTCCGGCGGCGCCGGCGCTGCCTGCGGGTATTGTGTTGCGTACAAGTACAGCTGTTTACAATGTTAAAGTATGAAAATGTTGTGTTTATGGACTATAAAGTTGATATAATGCAACTAGCAACCTCGCTTTCATACGGGCATAATATAAGCTGCCAGTCGGCATTTTTCTCCACACAATTACTGTCAAAATCAAAATCAAATCAAAAGTCATTTATTCAAACTAGGCTGAGAGACAGCACTTTTTGAACGTCAAATTTTACATAAAGACAGTCCTCCAAAACGCCAAAACGCCCACCCGTCACCACCACAGAACAGAAAAAGTTCTGTGGTCACCACCTCCTAGTGTTTCAACTGGGAAGAAGTTGCGTAACAAACTCCCCAGCAACACATCTGTCTGCTGCGTTTTTAGAACTTGAATTTATACAATAGTATAATATAAAGTCATTAATACATGGCAAAGGTAGAAAAAAAAAACTATCCAACATGGAAATCATGAATCAATTCTCTAAATAATATATAATTCTCTAAAATGGCATTTCGGCTAATGTACACAAAACTTTAATGACAGACGGGACAGGGCATTTAAATGTGCTCATCTCTTATCGTATACGAATAAAGCCTTTTTCTCGTTGTCCCTAATCCATCCACCCTTCATTTTAAGCATTTAGTCCGAGAGGGCCCGTTAACTCATCGAATTATTATGCTTAGAGCATGATAGACCATTGTGTATAATAGAATATTGTTTGACAAAGTGTCTTCTACGCGTTATCATTGCATTAGCTTGTTTGAGCGTGAGTTTCCAAATTTAAATTTCTCAGCAGCAGCAAAATGACGATGTTGTACTTTTCTTCTCTTTTCTGTTTCATAGTTGTTTATTGTACATTCCAAATTAAAAACTAAAATATGACATAACTTAATGGGATTGCAAAATTTTAATTTAGTGAAACAATTTAACTTTTAATTTAATGGAATAATTTTAATTTAATATTTTGAATTATTTAACCTAATTTAATCTAATGGAATGATTTTATCTATTTTT
This sequence comes from Hecatera dysodea, assembly GCA_905332915.2. NCBI lineage: Eukaryota > Metazoa > Arthropoda > Insecta > Lepidoptera > Noctuidae > Hecatera > Hecatera dysodea. The sequence continues at coordinate 20,226,862 of HG995288.1, read as the reverse complement.
AATTTGTTTTTGTGTATTATGTATTATTTTATTATGTAAACCTAGTTATATGTGCGTGCTGTGGTCTCCTATAACTGAAGGAGCACATGTAAAGTAACCACTTGTATCACTGAAACTAATGTTACAACTGTGTATCCTTTGTTGGAGATCCAAATAAATAAATAAATTCTGCCATTTTCCTTTATGAAAACGGTCCAGTTCTGTCTCATAAATCATGCTGTTAAAAATATAATAGTAACACTTTTACATAATGACACTGTTCATAACTATGTAAATATCATTATCCACAGAACCCTCACCCCATCATTATTACATATATTGATCGCTGTTTTACAATAAACAGCTACAATAAGGGGAAATTCCCATTCTGTGGGAAAAAGGACACTCTGCAAACCCTATTAAGTTTTCATTATGCCATCTTGCCATGCCATTGTAGACTCTAATCGTTTGTAACAAGATACAATGTGACCCTTAATAGTCTTCCTTGGCGAATACAGCGAATCGCCCATGAAAGTAGGAAACATTTATTTTGAAATATTTTCTAAGCTTGGCGTCCTTTGAATTTCTCGAGAGTTTAATATCAAATATTGTTGTATAATCTTGTAGCAAGCTGAAACGTTAAGATTATTAAATATTCCAACAACGTAGCTAATATAATTCAATTTTGGTTTATCAACACGTTTGGAGGGTGAATTTTTACCGACCGATTTTGAAACCGATTTTATAAGGAGGCCTATAAAATCGGTTTTAAAATTGACTTATCTTCCTGTGAGAGACATTATATACTTGGAACCAAACTGTGGTCAAGTTGACTGCTAGGTCTGTAGATTTTTTTTCGAAAGAATCACCGCGGCCCTGGATCGCAAAGGGCACTAGGAGGAACACGGGTGGGTTTTAGTCAGTAAGAGTCTGACACTCCCTTCCGCTCCGCCCAGAGCGGGAGAAGTCATTTGATGATTCCTATCCAGGTAAAAAAAAAGATATTCAAATACTAATAATTTTCACATTACATCTAAGTTTTGTAGCTAATATGATGATCCTAATAACATTTTGATTTTAAACTTTCGATTAAAGATCTTTGAAATATGTCCAGACTGAAATGGATCCAATCTAAATTTAATTTCTTGTTTTAAAGACTAAAACTGAAATTGAGAATTTAAACGATTCGTTTAGTTCTTAGATTTGTGACAAACTTAGTAAGATCGCTATGATTGCAAAATAGATTGAATTTGAGCTGAAAAAGAAATTATTTTCGTCAAATAACTTGGGTTCGATGTTAATAATCAAATATATGTTTAATTGTAATTTTGCTTGTTGATAATTCTAAATAGTTACCCGACTCATTCAGCAGGAGGGGTGCTGCATCTTTCAATATTATTAGTTTTAAGAAAATTATAAGCCGAATGTGTGTCTGTTTTTGTTCTAAAAAAATAAAATAATATTTTGCTAGTACCATCCGTTTTCTCGTACTTTTTACGGTACAAATATAGTTTTATAGAACATGTGTACATACATAAATGAAATAAAAAAACGAATTGAGAACCTCCTTTTTATAAAGTCGATGAAAAACATACCAGTCTAATAATTAGCATATACATATATATAATGCAAAATTTCCCCATTTCACCGTCCTCATGCAAAAGTTCGTTACAATCGCAGCAGCTGCCGCCGAGGCACTCCTGCGCAGCCCACCTGCTGCGCGTGCGCCGATGTGCAGCCAACTGTGTCCGAATTCGCTTGTAATGGGCTTGTAAGCTCCCCGAGTGCTGTTGCTTGCTTAACGAGGTTTAAAAGATCGTTACGAGTTCAAAGTAACGTGGTGTTGCATAAGTATATAAAAGTTTTTCTACATAAATAAATAAAAATGCAGCATTCAAGAACGGCTAGACCTATCTGGCGAAGTCTTGTTCAAAAATATTCGTAACTAGCTTCTGCCCGCGACTTCGTCCGCGTGGAATAGTTACTTTACCCCCGATTTTGAAACTCTCAGCCCGATTGGTTTAAAATTGACAAAATTTCATACTTTCATCCCTTATTTTATGCCCTTGGGGGTAGAATAAATCAAAATCCTTTCTTAGCGGATGCCTACGTCATAACATCTACCTGCATGCCAAATTTCAGCCCGATCCGTTCAGTGGTTTGGGCTGTGCGTTGATAGATCACTATGTCAATCAGTCAATTTTGAGTTATATATATGTTTAGATTAGATATATTTAGAAGGTATCGAAAAATGGAAGACATTCCCGGAAAATTCTCAAATATTGGAATTGCAATTTTCTCGGAGTTTTTGCATGAATTCAGAAATTTGGAAAGGGCGTCTGTCGGGTTGGCTAATACTGAATAATAAGTGCCATCAATCAGCCTAAGGCCTCGTGGTGGAATCCGTGGCATATGGCTCTCTCGTATGTGGAAAAGTTATATAATCTCATATTGAATTTGTGTCTTTTGTCTGCGATTGTAAGTAATAAATTAGTCATTAACTTAAGAGCAAACTTCAATGCCAAGCACCTAATGTCACCTCGAATCTAAAACACCATCTAGCTAAGCCTATACGAGGGTAGTTGCCTAAAAAATCTAATTAGTCCGTAAGAGAGACTTCCCAAAAATATTGTGACACGTATTTTTTATTTTTTCATGTAAACAAACAACGAAGACGATATAGTGCGTTGAAAACTCGTGAGACGTCACTACTCGTACAATTTTTACCGAGCCGTGACGTCACAAGCCTCCACTCCTGATCTTTTTGATGCTTTGAATCTTCGTTAGTTTTTATAGATTTGATAAAGGAAAATATACGTGTCCAATATTTTTCGATAATCTAACTGGCGGACTAAATAGGATCATATTTTAATTCCTCAGGAAACATCCCTATTCACACAGCCCCTCCAAGTTAATAGCTACCTTATATATCTCAAAATAATCCTCTTTTAATACAAGAACCCTATCCTAATAGATTTCTGTCCTCATCGAATGCTTCCATACTTGTTTATCAGCTCCATATCGCCTTCCCTCCTGCTCGACACTGACTCCAGTAACTCCTCACTTTATTCGAGTACGAACTATCCCTTTCTTTCACTACAAATTAGAGAGGGATCGAAGAACTTTTCAAATCGATGTTGACCCTGGTGGGTCCACACGATACAGACTTGTATGTACAGATTTTGTATCTGTATATATTTTGAAGTCTGAATATTTTTAAAGCAAACATGCCGCAACGTAGATTTGATTTTTTTCTGAACATTTAGTTACGGAAAGTGTTGAAAGTATTTTCAGTAATTACTTAATTCATTATCAATAAGTTTTTTAGCTCCGATAAATGCACAGACTTACACGCATGCTCCAACTTTTCTACCTCACCGGCATTTGTCTGCATTCCTTTGTTATACAGACAAAATTTATGTAATTTATTGGAAGTTCGTATCGTGTGGACGCACCATTATAGCAGGGAAAGGTGCGGTGTCCGTTGTCTCGCTTCCTTGCGCAGGAGTCGATATTTTTTTTTGGAAATCGTATTATGTCCATGTTCGTGGTCTGACTTAGTTCGTTCGTTCTTAGTTCGTTTTAGAAATAGTGTTTCAGTTGTAATATTTTTTTATGTTTAAAATCGTGTTGGTTTTACTCAAATGTGAAGTGACGATGAATTATGTTAGATTGGAGAATTTGGACGACAGGTGAGTTTGTCTTTGTATTGGATTTTCAAGTGTAGGAGTTAACGAAATGAATTGTTAATTGATTGTTTATATATTTGATTTTAAAGGTTCAAACTTATTTTGTGTTAGTATGCTACATCAACTAATGAATGTGAAATATTTTCCATTCTAAAGTAGATTTAGTACAAATAGTGATTAAATATTTTGAAAGTAAGTAAATGTTAGTTCAAAGTACTAAACATCACTAACACTGTTTCTAAGTGCAATAGCCTAAATGCTGAAACTTCAAATAGAGATTAAAGATAATTAATAATCCTTATTAAAACGTCCAGTGTCGCCACACACGTATTTCATTTGTATTCATATTTCTTAAATTCCATTTCTAACCCCATTTCTTTGGATTTCAAGCAGTTATTTTTGATAGAGTTTTCAGACGTGTTTCATTTGAATTTTTATTCGAAAAAAATCTTATTTGAACTGTTTTTCTTACTGTAACTGTTTACGGCTGTCGGGGTAAGAGCACCTTGGCATAAACCACCTGATGGAAATCCATGATGTGGTGCATCATCAGTGGAGCATCTTTCTAATGCCAGCTTATTTTTTTTAATAGTATTACAAAAAAAGAAAAAACAATCATCATTGAATGATTTCTTCCGCTCTGGGCGGAATTGAAGGGAGTGTCAGGCTCTTACCGACGATGATACGACTAAAACCCATTAGTATTCCTCCAAATGCCCTTTGCGTTCCAGGGCCGCGGTGACTCTTTCGAACAAATTCCGCAACCTAGGACATTTCAGAGGGATAAAAACCACATTTCTTCCTCTTTTAATAACCACTACGACCTGTAACGGTAAAAACAGAAGCTGTACTCATAACAGTTAAAGACTTAACATCTTTATTAACTATCAGTTAAGTAATAGTGGACTTAACTCGATCGGTGAAGACATAAGTCTTCCGGATTACCGCTCGTTCGAATGTAATCTGCATATTGAGTGCTTCGTAATACCCGTAATCTTATTTTCTAGTTATCGGTTAGTCTCTATGGAAATTAACGTTAGGAAGTTACGGGGATTTAGTTACGAGAATAGATTTTATAGGTTTTTTTTTATCCTTTCAGTGCGGAACCCAAAAATGAACTCGCAATGACGACTGCGATATTTTGAGCATTTTTAGGGTTCCGTACGTCCGGAAGCCTTACAGGATCACTAGCGTGTTCGTCTGTCTGACTGTACCTCTGTAACAGCCAATTTGCTCCGAATCGATTGGACTGATTCAGTTGAAATTTCGTACACGTATGAAGTTCTGTGTGACACAAAAACGGACGCAGAACGTATATAAATAATGTTGATATATTTAATGGTTTCAGGATTATCCTTAAACCTAAGCTAACCTTCAAATTTCTCTTCATGTTCCTATTGTAAATTCCTCCTCGAGGTGGGCAATCCCCCTTAGAAGTTACCTTAAGATGCTATCGCAGAACTTGTGCAGCATCAAATTTCTTAATAGACAGAAGAGGTCCTTATCAGTAAGATCTCCATATGCAAAACCACGTAGGTGTTTAGTTAGCATTAATTACGGAGGATTCATGCTTTCTATTTCCGGATCAATATGCTAATGTCTCCGTTGATAGGAATCTTCTCGGTAGGTTGTGCATATCTGATCTTAGGCGCCTATTCAATTGTGGATAGCTCGGCAATATTTGATATAGTGTCCGATATGAAATAGATGAGAAAATTGTTATAATAGACTCTTCATTTCTTGCGACTTCGCTTCCGTGATCTACAAAAACCGCGCATTGTATTTTCCGGCTAAAAAGTTGGTGGGTAGATCCGCACTCAGCGGATCAGTAATTCAAGAGATTAGTTTTTACAAACATATTAACAAAACATTTTTCTCTTTATAATATTAGTTTTTTAGAGGAGGAGCTCGTGGCTAAAGAACAACAGCCGCATAGGTCGATCTTCAAGGTTAAGCAACGCTTGCCAAGGTTGGTCTGTGGATGGGTGACCATCTTAACATACCGAGTTTCCTCCGTGCCTCGGAAAGCACGTTAAGCCGTTGGTCCCGGCTGTCCTTTGTAGATCTTTGGCAGTCGTTACGGATTGTCAGAAGTTAGAATATCTGACACCAGTCTTGCCAAGAAGTACCGTGTTGTAGAGGTCGGCTAGACAGCCGCTCCACGTTAAATACTGGTATTCAGCTGAATCAGGTATGACTGGAAGCCAATATAGTTGGGAAAAGGCTAGGTAGATAGATATAGAATATTAGTTTTTTAAATGAAGGTACACACTTAATCCAGTAAGTGATTGCGGTGGTATATGGAGGGTTTTCGTAAATTACATATTTTTCTCTGCCAAGATTAAAATTCCTCGCTCAGGATTTTGAGTTTGAAATCCCATTACTGTGTGTCTGATAAATAATATAACTGCCAAAAAAGGTGCCAGTTAACTAAACATATAAGTATAGTATTATAGGCAAATACTTCAGACCCTTAGCAAACATATTTAGGTACTCAAATGTTATTCAATAACATCGTAACATTATAATCTTCTTATGTAAATAAGCCAATGTATTCAATAACTTACACATCATTTACTAACGATATTGGAACGTATTGAGAATAGGCTCAACAACTTATGTAAATGGGATAACGAGCTTGCTACTTTTACATACAATGTTTTTCTATACGTATTGAAATACAATTTTGTTATGAATGTATCTATTTCTATTTGAATGGAACTTTTGTAGTTGGTTGTTATTTATTGAGTATTTTTAGTTACTATCGACCCTCCTCGGTTATTTATTTATTGTTAATTAAAGACTCATATAGAGTTTTAGGTATAGTGAATGCATTCAACAAACAGATGTGTTGCTGGGGAGTTTGTTGCACCACTTCTTCCCAGCTAAAACACTAGGAAGTGGTGTCGGGTGGGCGTTTTGGGGGACTGTCTTTATGTAAAATTTGATGTTCAAAAAGTGTTGGCTCTCAGTCTACTTTGAATCAATGATTTTTGAATTTGATCACTTACAGTGTACAGCACTATCAGAGAAGTTAATAAAGACATGTTGGATATCTTTATTTGAAGTGTTTACAAGTTAATTAATTAATTAAATTTTCTGGTTTGTAAATAGTTCACACTAGAAGGAGCTCGTGGCTAAAGACTAAGAGCAGCACGGGTCGATTTTCAAGGTTATGCAACGCTTGCCAAGGTTGGTCTGGGGATGGGTGACCATCTTAACATACCGAGTTTCCTTTTTGCCTAGGAAAGCATGCTAAGCCGTTGGTCCCGGCTGCCAATTGTAGATCTTTGGCAGTCGTTACGGATTGTCAGAAGCCAGTAAATCTGATTCCAGTCTTGCCAAGAAGTACCGTGTTACTCAGTTACTGGGTTGTGGAGGTCTGGTAGGCAGTCACGCCACGTAAAATACTGGTATTCAGCTGAATCCGGCTTAGCTCTTAAATAGGTAAATATTATTAAATAAATACACTTATATAAATCACTAGCACTTCGCCTGTGACTTCGTCTGCGCAGACTTTGTACAAACATATTCCACTCCCGTTTTACCCCCTTTGGGGTTGAGTTTCGTAAAATCCGTTGTTTGGATGTCTACATCTTATAAGGAAACTACCTGCAAAATTTTAAGTTTGTAGGTGTTATAATTTCTGAGTATTCGTGATTAATCGGTGAGTGGGTATTTCGCTTTCAAAATCAATCAATGGCTTACATTAACGTTATCACTCTGTAATCACCTTTTTATTGACAGATAATGACACGTTCCGAATGACAGGTTTCAGACCTCAGTAATGGTACTAGACCTTAGCAGGAACAGCGCTGGCGTCAAATTATAGCCCCGTGGCTCTGTGTAACGGATAAGTCATATGTGGATGGTGGACCGAGGGAGAAGAGGAAGCGATTTGTTTCCGCTCTCATCCCTTGCTAAGTGACATCAACGATTTTTGAAAATAAAAAATCAAAAGTTGTTTATTCAAACTCGACTGAGAGACAGCACATTTTGAACATCAATTTTTACATACAGAGAGTCCCCTAAAACTCATCACCACTTCCTAATGTATTAGATGGGAAAAAGAAGTGGCGCAACTAACTCCCTGGCAGCACATCTGTCTGTTGCATTTTAAGAACTTGAATTTATACAATAGTATGCCAAGTCATAATGACGAACGGTTGAAAATAAAATCCAACAAGGAAATCATAAATAAATCCACTATAAAATATTGTAAAGAACAGATTGAGTCAATAAAGTAAAAACGGATTGACCTACTTAGTAATCAGATAAAAAAAACAATATTATAACTCCTATAACCTGTCATAAGCTAACTCGTAGAGAATGAAATGATAAATCGTCGGGTTCGAGCCCGGGTACCTGCTCCAACAAGGCTTCCAGAGCTGCGAATCGCAATTGAAGAGGAGTGGAATACAATTCCTCAAGATTTTATCGTCAGCCTCGTAAGGTCGATGAATACAAGGATGCTGGCAGTTATCCGAGCAAGGGGAGGGAATACGGAATATTGATTAAAAACTTTTTTTTGACTTTATCTTTGTTTTTGGCTTTAATTTTTTTTTTCACTTTATCATTACTAACGATTGTCACGACTGGAAAACGACTCTTCTTTGTAAAATCCTTAATAAACACTGAAATATTGATTAAACCCAATGAGTTTCCTTTCATTTTAATCACCATGAAACGCACTTTCTGTAGGTACAACTTTGATAATTGTAGGTTTTTTAGTTTTTGAGAAAATCGAATTAGAGTGCCTAGGTAGCGGGTGGCTCGGTTTATTTGCTGTCCAGTGTATATGGAAGTTGATTTTTCATTCACGATTTCAGTGTTGGTAAGATAGTAAACATCGTTTGCCTCTCATCACTTGTACCACACTCTGCGCGCCCACTTACCGTATCTCTGGGTCGGTAACGTTGTGCTTATAAATATTTCACGTAATACTCGAGGAAAGGCCCGCGCAACCAGCTGAGGGCTGTTCACTGTTTGCATAGACTCTGGAGAGGCATCGGAATACTATAAAGCTTGTTCTATAAGCTGGGATTTCCTTCTCCTAGAGAGGAGGCCTGTGTCCCAGCAGTGGGAACATTAAAACGCTGATTTTGCTTGCTTATGCTATAAGCTGGGATTTTGGGTAACGGTAAAATAATATTTTGTCAACATAGCTAGAAAACAACCAGGTCCTCAAGTCTGCTATTAAAGTAGCGTCAGAATGGTTTATCATTGATTTCATAACTGTTCTCTTTGTTAAAGGCGTCATAACGACTTTCCAATGGTCAACCACTGGCACTCCATTGAAAGAAATGGCATAGAATGATAATCTCGTACATAAAAACAAATGAATGGCAGAACTTACAACCAATGATCGACCATTATGAATTTAGCAGATCGCGAACTTTTATGGGATCGTGTTGGAATGACGAATTTATGAAAAATAGTAGACTTGGGCCCAGTGAACGCAAATAAAACATGGAAGCATTACTTCAAGGGATTTTAGCGCGAATCGTGACCCAAAAATCCAAACAAACTTACACATCAAAACCTCGTCGCTGATTCGCCGAACCACACCAACAACATTATTACTAATACGATGCACAGTCAAAAATTGACCTTATATCCCAAGTATTTGTGTTTAAATTTCCATGTAACGAATAGGCCGTGTAACTAAACACGTGAGCGGCGCAATCGGTAAGCCCCACCTACCGCGGCGCAATGTGCTTTGGGTCATTTTTTTGAGTTAGGAATGCTTCCATGTTTTATTTGCGTTCACTGCTTGGGGCCCAGATCCGTAGACTGTGTCCTGATAAATACAATCGGGGTTTGTTTGACCAACTGTGATTAGTTTACTTTTAGTAAATGGTACGTATTTACTTAGTAACAATATAATAATCTTCTTCATAATAACAACATCGCTAACCAACAAATCAGAGGCTATGGACCAGCTTATTCGCGGTCTTCGCTTCACGAATGTGTTTCTGATCGTCGATGGATGGTTCGATCCAAGATCAGCAGCCCTACCATGAAGTCTAAATCCATCATGATTCCTGTGTCAGAGAGAGACGGAGAGTTACACAAGACGAATAGCACTATCCCTTTCCCTCACACTGAATCATGATAGCATTGGCATTTCGTAGTACGGCCACAGATACAACTGTTCAGTTGCTGAGAGCAATAAGTATATGATTGATATAAGGTGAAAACATAAAAATAACAAAAACATGACTAGTCCTAATTTAGTAATGGACGGCGATAAACTACTTCAATCACAAAAGAGTCTAACAAATCCATCAATCAATTCAATACAATAGTTTGAGGTTTCACATGCAATGTATCAATTCAACCCCAATTAGTCTAATGATACACAAACAGTTATATTTACATAATCTACATACGCACATAAAATCACGAATTCGCACCGGTACTAGTGTAATTAGTGCCTAGATAATGTTGTTGTTTAGTAGGGCAATGCCGATCACTACTCAACAAGGAATGTGATTACCAGTGGTCGGAATAGGTAGATTGATTTTATGTGCTTGTATCACGAACTGATAGAGTTTTTTGTTCCTACCTTCCTAACATGTACCCACAGAGTTTGGGATAGGTTAATGACCGCTAAAGCCATGCTAAAACGAATCAACAAAAGCTGATAGTAGATATTGCAATTTGCAACACCAAAGACCTTTGGGTCTAGTGATACTTATTATTCTAATGAATAAAAAACGGATTGGGATTTAATTTGGTACTTATTTACGGCATCAAAGTCAAAAAAATTATAGTGACTCTAGTTGTCCATTCGCAAAAAGTAGATTCTTATGGAGAAGAGCGGACAAGAAACTCCATAGTTACTCTTTTCAAAAATTTACTCAATCCACTCTTTATAATGTTTTATAGTGAATTGATTTATGATTTCCATGTTGGATATTTTTTTTTTCTACCTTTGTCATGTATCAATGACTTTGCATACTATTGTATAAATTCAAGTTCTTAAAACGCAATAGACAGATGTGTTGCTGGGGAGTTTGTTGCGCCACTTCTTCTTCCCAGCTAAAACACTAGGAAGTGGTGACGGGTGGGCGTTTTGGGGGACTGTCTTTATGTAAAATTTGACGTTCAAAAAGTGCTGTCTATCAGCCTAGTTTGAATAAATGACTTTTGAATTTTGAATTTCAAATATGTATAAGTTTTACAATATTTTGTATAGGTACATTAACCAATTGATTATATATGAGGACGCATCTGCCTTATAAGAGCGCTACTACATGACTTTCATATAAAACCAAGCAATATTTTCCGTATTCATAATTCAAATACTTTTTATTCTTTTTCCAGATACTTCCAAAGTTCTATCGACAAACTTGTCTGCCAGTAACACGCAGCCAAGGAGGCTACTATCTTCACAATATCTAGTAGTAACGTTTGCTTGAGTAATTTAGAAGAGTTCCAATGTCGAACACACAAACTATAATAAATTATGCAACACACTTCGACTACATTTACATATACAAACATACATTATGTAGGTACTAATATACATACATACATACATATAGGTATGTGTATCTAACATAAGTAATGTGGAATTCGTGTCTACTCTATTATTAATGCAATATTATTTCGTATTCGAACGTGAATTTCTAGTTAGAATTGATACATGTTTTTCTTTGAAATGTGTAGCTCGTTTGAGGTTTACCTTCAATTTATTAGCTGTAATAGGAGACAAAGATGGATACCTAGATGTAACGTACAGTGTAGCTGTGGGTTGTCACCACTAAAAACTGAAAAACAATAAAACGTTAAAAAAAATACAGGAAGTCGGTGTTTTTGGTTGTTTCTTCGTTTTACTGAACACTCGCATTTTTGTTTAGAAGTCGGTTGTATTTTTTTAAAATTATTTATGCATAATCATCTCGTATAAAAGACGTTTACATTCTATTATGTTTCAGCTTTTATTAATTTCATATACGGTTGATTGCACAATTTATGACTAAGATTTTATGTTACAGCAACATTTATGAAATCATTTTTAAATCCTAACGTATATTATATATGTTTTAGTGAGTTTGTTTACCTCGCTATAACGCCTAAATCGCTGAATCGATTTTGATGAATTTTGATACGGAGATAGATGGGACCCTGGAGACGGTTTTGGGTACTTTTTGTTACAAAACTATATAAACGTGAGCATAAGCTAGTAACAAAATTAAAACGTTGTTTTCGAACGACCGCTAGATTTTCTGGACTGATAAAATTGTTATTACTAAGTTATTATCATACCTATTATATTCGATCGATTAGTTTTTGGTAATGGAAGCACTAACATTCGATAAACGCTTTATATCCACAGGTGTAGCGAAGGTAACATTTAATTTACCAAATGGATTGTAATTTATCAATAGAATAAGTTAAGTACAACAACATTACTTTCACAAAGTATAAGCTTTCGATTCAAATCAATGGCTCGGCAAAAATAGCTTAAGGCGGTACCCCGACCAAAAACCTTGCGATAGTGCGTTTTTCTTCGCTATTCAGAGACTATTAACTCATTAGTTATGACAAGTAATCTACATGTAAAAGCATATTATTAATATTCGATGTCTTATCATCATATTCCACGTTCTAATTTGTTTTTGTCTTAAAAATAAATTTAAAATCTACTTTAAAAAATGACTAAAATTGTTGATTTTATGCATCTGTTGCTAAATGCAACGCTCTAATCATTTGAGGATTACACTAATGGATAGATAATTTAAAAATCTATATTATACACGTTTTATTTCATTACAAAAGATCGCTTATCTTTTTTAATCAAAATAATTACAAAAATTGTGTGATTTCTATGATAAAATGCGCAGGGTGCGGGCGGCAAAGAGGGAACGAATGCTCAAGGTTATTTGGTCAGGGAAACGCCTTAACATACAACAAAAACCTACAGTAAATAAGTAAATAATATAAGAAGCAAGCAAGCAAGGATTTTCTTCATTTCCCTTCCGCAATTTAGCTAAACCGATTTGTGCTTACGATTTAGTTTCACGCTTCGATAAACAGGGAACACTGAAAAATGTTCAAGATTTACAGTGTATTTACAGAAGAGAATTATTGAGTATTGGAAACGAAAAGAAAAATTGCTTTTGTTAAGAAAATACTTCAGTGAAAATCTGTGCTGTTTGCCGTGAAAAGTCTCGGTAAAACACGTTTGGTTATCCAGTGCAGACCACAGACTAAAACTTTATTTCCAATAATAATAATTCAGTGTGATTAACATAGACAAAATAAAATAAATATTTTTTTTGGGTGGGAAGTCATCAAATGACTTTTTCCGCTCTGGGCTCTGGCTTTATTATTTTATTTTGATCCTTGAATGTAAAAAATGTGGAGTGTGTGGCTCTCAGTACAAACTGAAAATCGACCACGTTTTTGCTGTTTCTTCAAAGGTGCTTGTAGAATAATGAATATAAATCCTACTAATCGAAATTAAAAATTTTCCTTTTAATGTAATGACGACACGGTTGGCGCAGTGGTTGAGCTTGAGCGTTCGGCTGCTGCGCTGTGTCGCGGGTTCAATCACCGCACGGAACAAATATTTGTCTTTGGCCTATAGATAATTGTTCCGGGTCTGGGTGTCTTGTGTATGTGAATTTTCATGTTTGTGGACGCACCCACGATACAGGAGTAAATCCTAGTGTGGGGCAACGTTTTTATAAAAAATACCAATATCAACCAATAACAACTTTTCATGAACCGTATATGAGATTTATATGCAGATTAACTTACGTCTGGGTTCAGAAATGAATGTTATTTATTTTCCCAGTGCGGCCTTCACTTTAAACAACCTCCATAACACATTTTCAGCAATCATAAAAAGCAATACTGAAAACATATCCGCCACTCGAACTGATAGCTGTTAAAATAATCACAGTTTTCCAATTAATTCAGTTCATACGTGGAATTAAAATGTAAATCCGTTCAATGAAATATTCTCTGAAACCCCGATATTTCCCGAACACTCATTGTAAACAAAACATATTTATTTCATCATTGTAGGTATTTATTTTCACTTGGGAACAGATTTCAAAGGAACTTTTCAGTAAGGATGTCGGAAGTGTCGAAAAGTGTCGATATTTATGATGTGTCGATGTTTTTAAAATGTACCTATCGATATTGATGTTCTATCCATGTTTTTAAAATGTACCTTTCAATATTTATCTAATACTTTACGCACACGATTGTACAGAGGTAGAATTTAATGCTTTAGATATCGCTTTCAATTTATTCCACAAGAAAATCTACGTTTTTACGCACCAAACTCTTATCTTTTGAGCTATGATTTTGTTCCGATCGTCATAGTAGTAAAACATCGTTTTTAACACGTTTTCTATATTTTTTCTTGATAAACCCACTTTTGACCTTCATCTTCTCTGGTGGAGAGCGAATGGGTCGAACCTGAGATGGAACATGTGAGTCAGAAGATCCCTGTTTAAGTGTTCACTCTTTACTTTGATATCGAATAAAACTATCCATATATGGAAACATCGATATATTTTTCCGCTTACTCTATTTGCCAGGTAAACATTTGCCAATCGAACATTGTGGTCGATGTCAGCTTGCAACAGGAACGATTGCACGACCTACTTTGCTCTGTAAATATTTAAGTATCGGCATTTTCAGTATTGAATAAATAAGTTTCATGAGAGCGCCTAACGGACAATTTACACGAGTTTCCTCGCCTCGAATACGTGATAAAAAAAAATTAGGGAGTTGACTCGTGTGTACCAAGTACGTACAATACTCGTATTAGAATTTATTTATTTGTTATTTAATGTAGTTTTACATATTTATAAAATAACTTAATAGATTGTACCACAACATGTGGTGTACAAATTTTTAAATGTAATTCTTATTTATTCGTACCCTAAATTATAAGATTTGTAATATGATTAAAATATCTTTACTATTAAGCCAATGTCAAAATTAAGCGAAAGTGATCGTGGGTTGTAATAATATTCCATATATATTCGCCATGTCATAAAAGCAATTATATAATTATTAAAATTGATAGGGTCTTTTCTTGGAATCTAAGTGCGAATTTGAGTTATTTTAAAGCTACAAATGTTCGCGAATATAAATGTATGGAAATACATTATACATATGGCTTTTTGACACATTGTTACTGAGAAGGGAATGCGACCGTTGCTTACAAAATAGTGGAACTGGGCATTTGGCAAAAGTGACATTCTATCGGCGCATCGACTGTCGAAATGGCAAATATTTGCTATTGACCACGTGGCATTTTAGTTATATACAGTTTTGAGTTTTCGCTGTTAGAAGTCTAGACTAGGGTGTCCTTAACGGTGGGGCGCGCCTCACTCGCGGTGCGTAGAATGACGCAAGGGGGGCATGGCGGCTAGGGTTGTGGAATTCATTCGAAAGAGTCACCGCGGCCCTGGAACGGCAGTATGAGAATCACGGATGGGTTTTAGCCAGTAAGAGTCTGACACTTCCTTCTGATACACCCAGAGCGGGAGAAGTCATTTGATGGTTTCCCATGATCTAGAAAAAAAGGGGCCAAGGTGACTTTAAAAATGACTTGACGTTTACAAATTGTCAGAGTCAGAGGTGACAGTGAACTGAATGTAACTGAATAACGTAAATTGACGTTATTATGCTCTCATTCGGCACGCGTTATCGGCTTTTAACGGTTTCCCCTTACAGGGGTTGTAATAATTTTATAGTGGGATGTAAAAGTTTGGAGAACACTGTTCTAGAACGTTTGACAAAAATTCGTGTCGATCTTTCAAATTTCGCCTGCAAAACTAGCATGGACATTCTCGCCTCTCGCCGGGCGAGAATCTCTCCACATGTAAACGAACCTTCCATCTGAATTTATGATGACTGTAAACAACTGTAAAATGATACTTCACACAGACAGCGGCCGTATTGTGCAAATTTAATTAAACGAACGAAGTGGTTCACACAATATTGTGGCTGCAATATGTGTGTGATTGTTTATGTAAATTTTAAATATGTTATGACCCAGATTTTTTATACTTATGTCACCGGTAAATTGCAAACTCCGTAAGATTGTAAGCATTTTTATTATAATTTCTTTTTTAAAGGGTTATTAAAACACGACGTGTTGCATTTTTAACGTGCCACACTGTCGTTATCGAAATACCACTTACTGATTAATCACGAAATTTCAGAAACTGTAACACCTACAAACTTAAAATTTAGCAGGTAGGTTCCTTATACGAGGGCTGCCTTTTAAGTTTTGTTTTGAAATAAGTATAGGCGATCTGATAGATTATTACCATTGATTGTTTTTCAAAGAAATTCTCCGCGATATTTAATACACTTTTGCATGCGTTCGAACCAGTTTTTAAAACATGTATTCCACTCCGAAAAGGGAGTAGTCAAAATGGCCGATTTGTATGCGTTAGCAGCTTCTTCTGGTGAGCTGAAACGTTGATCACGAAGACTTTGCTTAATTTTGGGGAACGTAAAAAAATCGTTACGGCTCAAGTCAGGGCTGTAAGGCGGGTGATCTAAAATTTCGACATTTTGGGTGCTCAAAAACATCTCTGTATCGCGGGCGGTGTGCGAACATGCATTATCATGGTGCAGTATCATATAAAGTCTTGAGTTGTTTTTTCGAAACTCTGTGATGACTTGTGGCAAACAAACAGTAGTATACCAGTCAGCGTTAACCGTCTTGCGATCTTTTAGTACAATAGTGGTGACTTGACCACCCTTTACCACAAACGAGGCAACCCTTTTTTTAAGTGCTCCGTGAACGTACCACTTTGGTCGGTTTTGGCTCATTTTGGAAGATCCAGACACTTGATTGCTGCTTGGAATCTGGATCGTAAGCATATATCCAAGACTCGTCACCACTAACCACCATAAACACCAAACCATAAACGTGTTTTGACTCTCCTCGATTAAACCTATCTAACACGGGCTGCTTTTTGTTCATCACTAAGATGTGGTATCCAACAAGAGATCAACTTTCTTACGCCGAATTCTTCGTGCAAGATTTTTTGGAGAATATTCCTAGAAATGCCCACGGCTGCCACTATTTCACGGTATGTCATATGACGATCTTCGACGATTAACTGCCGCACGGCGTCGATATTCTCTTGCGTCATGGTGGTTTTTGAACTACCTTCACGTGGCTTGTCACTGAAGCTAGAGTGCCCACGTTGCCATTCTAAATACCAGTATTCTACAGTCCTATGACGTGGTGCTGCATCACTAAACACAGAAGTGATCTCCACAAAGCACTGAAGTCACGTTAATCCCCTTTGAAAGTTGTAGAAAGTTATCGCACGCATATTTTCCTTTGATATTTCCATTTTTACAACCGACTTGTTACTTTGAATAGACGCTACAATAAAACTATTCGACCGATCAAAAAAAAAACATTCTTTTGTTTTCGAATTCTAACTTCAATAAGATGAAAAAGCCATGTTTTTTTTTAATAATACCGGGAGGTTTGGATTCGACACGACTTAAAAGGCAGCCCTGTAGGGTGTAGACATCCGCTAAGAACGCATTTTACGAAACTCCACCCCTATGGAGGTAAAACGGGGTTGCGGAATTTGTTCGAAAGAGTCACCGCGGCCCTGGAACGCAAAGGGCACTAGAAGGATTCTCTCTCCGCTCCGCCCAGACCGGAATCCGGAAAAAAGAGAAATGACTTCTTGTCATTTGATGATTTCCCATCCAGAAATAAAAAGGTAAAACGGGAGTAGAAATTATTTGTACTAAATCTGCGCAGTAGAAGTCGCGGGCGAAATGTTAGTTAAAAATAAAGTGAAAAATAATACATAATTCTTTGGTATATCTTTACACTCCAATAAATTTACGTCGAACGTCTGACTCATCAATATCAATAGTTTCCGATTTATCTATCCTAACCTTATTTTTAGAAAGAGCAAAAAACAGTACATTCTCCGCTCAAAACAGAAATATCTACGGCCAAACAAAAACGTTGTTACCTTCAAACTACTTTCTAAATTAACATAGTTCTTCTAATTGCTCTAAAAGCTAATTTATTTCCTCCCAATTCACCTTTTGTCGAAAATCGCGTTAATAAACTCCGGCCTAACAAAATACCTCAGAAATGAATGTTAAGTGCAAAGTTAACGCTTTTCTCCAACTTTTAATGTGTCTACTAGTTATCTGTAGTTGGTATCTAATGACAAAGGTACATCAAAGGAACTAACTCAATGAAAATGGTAATTTTGTTCTTTAGTTCTCATTTAAATTAGGATAGATTAATTGTTTTTTAACCTTCGCTTTTGAAAGCAGATTCGTTTTAGATGATCTAATTAGCGAAGTGAATTTGCTAATCAGATAATCTTAAAATGACATTAGACAGAAGTTTAAATGTGTTCTGTTTTGTCTATGGTGTGACCAGAGACTCGGGGTAGTTGTGCCCGGTTCTGACATTGTTTTTAGTTTTAATTGAAAGTTATTTTTTCTTTTTAGTTAAGTTTGTTTTAGTTTATTTTTTTGTGCGTCATCTATGGCGGAATAAGCGAATTTTCTTTCCTTTCTTTTTTCTTTCAAAAAGATAAATTTGTTGGTTTATTTATTTGTAAAACCTTTTGACGTATGTTGTATGGTAATCAGCATTACGAAGATTCTGTCGCTGATGGAAAACTGTCTGAGTATCCTAATACATTTTCTTACAATTAGTCCACGAAATATTCATGTTACTTGTGTGGAAGGTCAAGGCAAGCGAACCCACGAGAAAAAGTCAAGGTCGCTATAAAGTGATCAAATAAATCTAAGCGATCACCATCATGTCGGAATAAGATTAACTTGTTTTTGGTAACAAGTTTCTGGTTAACTCTTATCTCATGCGGGTCTAATCTGCTACAACTTTGTTAAGTATATCATGAAAATTACTTATCGATTTGCAGCCAAGTTCATGTCTCTAATTTAGGTAGCCTTCTCCCGCTCTGGGCGGAGCGGAAGGGAGTGTCAGACTCTTACTGATCAAAACCCATCCGTGATCCTGCTTGTGCCCTTTACGTTCCAGAGCCGCGGTGACTGTTTTTAACAAATTCCGCGACATAATGTAGGTAGCCTGCCGTTTGTTTAATTATTAGGACAATATTTTCAACCCAACACGCCTTCGACCCGGGCCTGGTTATTATCGCCCGGCGAGCCACCCAACACCAACCCGCACTGGGCCCGCTGGTGGACTACGGCCCATTCCCTCTCCTAGAGAGGAGGCCTGTGTCCCAGCAGTGGGAACTTTAAAAGGCTGATTATGAGCCACCCAACGCTCGCCGCCCGCAGGTCTGCGCTTACGGGGTGTTCGGAAATCGTCCTGCGACTCCCGTCGCCGGGCATCTTCTTCTGTTGCGGCGGCTGGGTCATGAGGTTTACCTCTCTTAACCGAGGCTCTATAAGTGACATTCTGTCAACGGTAGTGCGGCGAAGGCAATTGTCAACTCATCAAATATGTGTGTGGGATTGACAAACGCTGTCAAAATCTGACGCGATCAATCATCTCTTTTGGGTTTCGATACTTGCATTGGTCCAGTTACTGGGTTATTCAGAGGCTCTAGACGAAACAATATGTCTAAAACCTCTGAACAACCCAGTCACTGGGTAACACAACGACCCTTTGTAGTCAGACTAAAGAACTAGGGAGTTAAACAGATTGTAAAACTGTCCAATTCAGCTCCTATTTCCGCGGGAATCGTGAAACGTGCCCTCTTAAAATTTACAACGTCTAATATGGTTTTACAATTTTCCTATTTTGTGGAGCAGTTCACAGATAAATCTCTAGTTTATTACGTTCGGGAATAGACGCTATCCTATAAGGCAGAACATTTCGCGCTTATGAGCAGTAAACAAAGACGTAATATAAGCTTCACAAGTAGCTTTATACTTGTAAAGCTTCCAACAAAGGTATAGCTTTCATTAAAAAAAATGATGAACTGAAATGTTACAGCGGTCGTAATACCATTTATTAATATTATCATTTTACAATGAAATAAATATTCCTATAATTAGCAACAGGTACTATACAATCGATACAAAAGATGCTCTTGACTATTTCGCTCTTTGGCCTTAAGTCCAAGTGACTGTCCCCCCTCCCCCTCCCCCCCTGCAGGTGCCAAATAAAAAAAAATATGACGGGATCAATAAACGCAATATTTTGACTTTTTCGCAAATGTTTATAGAATGTAACTTTGGTATAGAGATTCTTATCAACTATTCCCAAAAACCAAATGACTATCCACAAGCATCCTCTAATGATAATATCTCCTTTGTCCCCAGCCGGAGTGAGTCGGCTCTGAATAGCCCAACGGAGCCTGACGTATCGCTTGCGGCATCCCTCACCGACCCTCTGGAGGCGCACACCTTAGAGGAAGCCAGGAGGAGCATCAGGTAACATATTTAAGTCAGTCGGGGTTAATGTCTTAGCCAGCAACTAGGAAGTTTCACAAGTTGCAGCAAGTACTAAGGTGTTGGATAAGAGTTGTTGCTAAGCTATTTTTCTATTTGTGCCCTTTAATTAATTCCCGTATTTAACTAGGTCAGGAATAGGTTAGTTGACTAAAAAAATCTAATTAGTCCGTCAGATAGATTTCCCAAAAATATTGGACACGTATTTTTTCTTTTTTCACGTAAACAAAAAATGAAGCCGATACAGAGCGTTGAAAACTCGTGTGACGTCACTACTCGCTACAATTTTTACCGAGCCGTAACGTCACAAGCCCCCACTCCTGATCTTTGATGCTTTGTATCTTCGTCAGTTTTTATAGATTTAAAAAGGAAAAAATACGTGTCCAATATTTTTCGATAATCTAACTGACGGACTAAACATAATCATATATTTTTTACTCAGGAAACATCCCTATTCTTATCCTATTTCCTACCATAAAGTAAAAGTTACGATTTTTTATCAATTTCGCCTCAACAGCTGAACGAGACTATTTAGAATAGAATAGAATACTCTATAATATGTACACCATATAAATTATACAAAATATAGATGAAGAAAACATTACATAGGGTGACACAATGAGCGGCCTCATCGCTAAAAGAAGATCCTGGTAAAATGTTCCATTCCGATATAAAACACGTTTTACGCGAGCAAAACATAGAAAAATGCTCAAGAAATAAAAAATATAGGAAACAGCCACAAGTAAATTGAGTTGACTGTCTCATAAGTTGGTAAGACCTTGACTCTTAACAGTGACTTGGGAAAGTTTCCGCTAAAATAAGTTGGCAACAATATTATTTATCGATACGGTCGAATTGCTAGAGAACACACGACTCGGATAAGTCGGTGCGATACAATCCCTGGAGGATATGTGTCGCGATAAAGTGCTTCTGTGGAGGGTCGTGGTAGGAATTGACAACTTAATAGATATTAGCGACTGTTACGATGTTCAGGATAGTTCAATAGTATCTTCTAGGCGATTTATTTATTCTTTACTAGCTGCTGCCCGCGACTTCGTCCCTGTGGAATCCCCGATTTTAAAACATTCATTATCGCTGCTCCGCTCCTATTGGCTTAAGCGTGATGATATATAGCCTAAAGCCTTCCTCGATAAATGGTCTATTCAACCCAAAAAGAATTTTTCAATTCGAACCAGTAGTTCCTGAGATTAGCGCGTTCAAACAAACAAACAAACAAACAAACTCTTCAGCTTTATAATATTAGTATAGATTAAGGTTTATAGCGTCTCGGACATATCGTGACTATATCTAACACTTATTTTCTTCTGTTACAGAGATCTTCGAATGAAGTATCGCGCTCAGGCTCACCAGCTCCTAACATGGCGCCGCGCTCACCGCACACAAGAGGAACTAGTCACTCGCCTGCAGAAAGAGAAGGCGGAGCAGCTCAAATCCCTCTCCAGCCAACTTCTACTCTTCGAGTCGCGCCTCGTTCGCAAACAGAAAGAAATCAGCAGCATGCTCGCAGTACGAGAAACAATCATCATGAAACAACAAAAAGTCATAGAATCGCTCCAAGCCAAGCTGCTCGACAATGGCATTGAATCACAAAATATTCCAGACTTCAGAGACATGCTACAAGATTCCCACATCACTGGAGACTTCGATTCGCTCAATGATTCAGATTCTGCTGTCATCATGGAAGATGTTGACTTCGACAGCAGTAACACCCCCAATGTGCCAAGATTCAGGTCGACGAATCCCGACAGCGTCACCATTGTCCGGTCAATATCGGATGCCATAGATCCCAACCTAAAATACAACGTCGTACGGCGGTCGAATGGTTTCCTCCGAAGACCAGAGATTCTGGAAACTGTGTACAGCGTCGAAGAAGAAGTTGATGGTGACTCCACTAAGGGTCTCAGTGCGCAGAACAGCACAGAGAAAGAACTGAACGATGCTAACAAAACTGATGAAGAGAAGTACAAGGAAACAAGCCTCCTCGCTCAAAGGCGGGATAACTTTCGAATGAGGAGCGTAGTGCTTACCGCAGAGGTTAAGAGCATAGACAACGACAAGGAGTTAAAACCGAAGAACGGTAAAGAGGTGTGGTCGTATACGTATGTGCCAAAGAGGATGACTCCGTCGAACGAATCTGATGATGAGGGCACGTCGAATGCCGAGAGTGATGAAGAGCCAGAGCCAAAGTCGACGCAAGTGGTCACCTACAACAGAGTGATGTCGAACCACCGGAACGTGACCAAGCCCAAGGACGTCAAGTACAAAAGGATCAACAAGGCTAAGTCCAAAAGCTTGGAGGAGTTACGAGGGAGGCTAAAGAACTGGGTGGAGAAGGGAAACAAACTGTCAAACATACCTTTAGAACACGCTCAAAGTTACGCGTAAACTGAAAGTTCCTTGTAATTAAGTGTTGAATTCTGCGTGAGTCGTTACTCAAGTAAATGGAGATTTACTATAACATCACCGATCAAGTGGATCACAATTAATGATAGTATCCAAGTACCTTTTAAAATAAGGGTTGTAACCAGCTTTACAACGGAGGCAAATCTAATGAAAATATTCTTGATACTCAAACTATTGTAAATAAATATTTCTTCTATGTTAAATATATATTGTGCAACATTAAATTAGGCATAGTTTAGTTTGTTTGTTTTCGAGTTTTCTATTGTTTATGAACTAATTGTCTAACATTAATGTTTATACTTCTGAAGACTCATTTATTTAACGAAGATATAAACATATTTACACTATTACATAGTAGTGATTGTTATACTAAATTAATACATTTTTGTGTATAATCTTGAATGTTTCAATGTGTCGATTTTATATTGATTATTGGCCTAGAGAATATATTATTAAAATAGATACTTCATATAACTCATATTTACGATTTTTGAGCTTCTAAATGGACAGTGTAAATTCAATGTTTAATGTAATTTTTAAATAATAGTCGTCATATTTTCATTACATTGCTTACACGTTAATAAAAAATAAGCAAGTATTCATTCTGCCATTCATAATATTCATTTTATAATAGTACAAATAGTTTTTCTAGTAATGTTACATAAACAATAGAAAACTGAAAAAAAAAAATACTTTCGCGCGCACGACTGATTTTGAGTATTTCATTTTAAAATAAATAAAAAATTGTACAGCAAAACATCGCTTGATTGGAATTGAAAATTTCCTGTGATTTAGTGATTGTCTCGTCAAATTGTTTTCGCCAATTCGTTGTTACGTTAGGTAATAAATAATATAAACCAGAATAATTATTATTATTCTGAGAGATCTATAATAATTTAGATATTTATTGTCTCGGTGCCAATTATTAAAATAATTTTTCTCTTGATAATAAATAGTTATCTAATATTTTTTCCGTATACAGGCTGCTCGCTTATTAATGTACCTCATAAAGTGGTTTATTTTTTATTATCATCCATAAAAAAGACGCAATATCCCAATCAAATTTAATTATATATCCATCTCTAATATTCATAACATAAAATAAACAATGAAAATCAAAACTGTGGTAAAATGAATACCTCTAAAACGAATTAATCCTATCATAGAAATTCATTAGACTAATAAACCAATTTAACGTCAAATATTAAAGAAACATGACCCAAGTTGATTTGGCTTAAACCTTATATAAAAATAAAAAATACACTGTATTTTCTCTAGAGTATAAAAACCAAACTAATTTAAGACTAAAATAAAATGAGAAAATGTTAACTAAATCTCTTTTAGGCAACGTTACACTAATTGCTAGTACTAAGTAAAGGCACATGCCGAAGCACGTGCTAATTTAGCTCTAGTAATTAGTAGATACGTGGGCACATGCCCATTTAGCCTTTCGTTCATCGAAACACGTGTTTCTGTTGCTTTCAAGTAATTATACAACGTGTTGTTTTGAACAAAATTTTTAAAAACTTTTAATGATCTTTGTTGGAATGTTTTTTGATTTGTTTCAAGTTTTTCGGGGTTTTTGAATTATTTGATTGTTTTTTCTTTATTATTATTTAATTGCTTTAGTGCCTGTTATTGAAGATAACAGTGACGTTAAAAGAAAAACTGAGATTTATTTTTCATATTTTTTTAAATACGTTTTTTTAATCGCAATCTTACCTAATCAAAAACCAACTGTTTTTAAGCTTTGACTTAAATTACATTATACCTGGTATAAAGTTTAAAGAAATCAGAATCACATTTATCAATAGATGATTTTTTAAATTATTTACTTTTAGCCAGTCAATCGTATAACTGAGTTGTGGCGTAGCGCCTTTTAACTCAGTTGCTAAAAAACTCGTAGCCAAATGACGTAGGCTTGAACAGACTCGTTTGATTGGTTTATACCATGTCGTATGACACAGTAGGTAATGGTATGGCTTAAGCATTATGCCCCACTTGAATCGCTAAGCGTTAAGATATAACTTCAATAAACGAACAGCCTGTATGTATACATCCTACATATCACTTCCCGCTGTAAAATGGACGATAGCTTTGGAAATATATTTTAATATAATAACTGTGTACACCGCATTCCTAATAATAGTCAAACACTGATATTGAATTGAAAATAAATACCTATATCAATAAACATTTTTATTTTGTTTTATTCAAAATCCCCAATGAAATTTTTAAACGAGCTGATATAGAAGAACGATAAATATCAGGAAACAAAAGATTTAAGCCTAGGTAGGTACCTACTATCAATGGTCCGGAGCGAGGAGGCATGGGAAGCGGTCACCTCCTTCGAAGCAGTAATGCTAGCGAAGGAGGAAGCGGACCGCGTGAAAGATATCGAAACCTCACGCTGCAGCCGCCGTAATAGAAGAAAACACCCCAGGCGTCGGGAAACACAGGGCGATTCCCGGCCACCGTAGGCGCGGGCCTGCGGATAGCTAGCTATAGGTGGCTCGCCGTCCGATAGCAACCTGGCAAGGGTCGACGACGCGTCATGTACCACGCGCGCCTTATGAGCTGTCAGCTGAGGTCAAGAAGACGGGGCCCCATAGGGTGCCTGGTGCCTGCTAGTGTCGCGGAATTTGTTCGAAAGAGTCACCGCGGCCCTGGAATGCAAAGGGCACTAGGAGGAACACGGGTGGGTTTTAGTCAGTAAGAGTTTGACACTCTCTTCCGCCTAGAGAGATCATTTACGTTAAAATAATAAAGTGAATCTAGAAGACTTCCTAAAGTCTTTATTCGCAAAGGTGCGTAGACTCTTGTGGACAAGAAACTCCATAGTGACTCTTGTCTAATAAATATCTTACGATATTTGGTATACAAAAAAAAACATACATATATGTAAGAACGATGCACCAAGAGTATACTAATTAAAGAACCAAATATTTCCAGCAGAGGTGAACTTATTCATTTTATAAATAAGCACATGGTACTCACTTCTTATATACTGGTTATAACTTCCACACTCTCTGCTTACGGTGGCGCGGAATATAGATTCGCGCGTCGTCACGCCCAAATAAAACCCGCGCTCGTGTGTACCCGTCCTTAATGATACTTTTTCAGATTCCATACAAATTGAAGTTGAAGTTAACTCTAGGAATAAAAATCCCCATGAAGGGTCCGAACTGTGTCGATGTGACCTGATCCTCCGACCACTGATTGTTTTATCTCTCCACTCAATCACACGAAAGAACTACTAAGATATCAATTACACTACAATGTGCATAGTACTTACTACAAATCAGTCGGAAGGGAAGGCAAACGAATATTTATTGTAAACATAAGATTTAACGAGCGTCTCAATATTGGCCGCAGTAAGTTACCTCGGGTTTACGATCCCAGTACCCTCTTTTGCAGTAAAACAGCTAAATGTTTAGGATCTCACGTCTTGTGCCATACTGGGGAAGCATTGATCAAAAATTTGGGTTAATAAAATCTTTGGACTGCGATAAAAATTTTGTTCTGTTTTCGCGGTTGCGGAATTTGTTCAAAACAAGTCATTCAATACAATCATAAAAAAAAATAGGTAAAATTAGGTGACGAATCAAACAGAATTTGACATGAATTTCAAATATTTACATAAAAGAGAGGGTGGGTTGAGGCCTCATTTCAGTAAGTACGACTATTGACGTTTCAATGTTTCGGCTAGATAAATCGCAGCCATTTGAAATAAGCGTCAACAATAACGGAGATCGTATCGTAAATCTTATCATCTGAATTTCGTATCTAACGCCATATTGAATCCATTGGAACCTAAATCACATTAATCATCAAAATAGTCACAGCTTCTAGTTTTCATCAATACTTACTAATATTATAAAGAGGATATTTTTATTATTTAAGTAAGAGCTCCTTAATTTTGTAAGACCAAGGACTACAAAATAAATAAATTGATTTAGCTAGGTAAGCTTAATATGATGAGATATCGGAGCTTCAATTCATCTACTTATCAATAAGTTTTTGTGCAACCCTAACACCCAATTAAGTTAACAAATTCACCACATTGTTCAAGACAATCCTCACAAAAAATAAAAGTAATGAATCCATTCGTCGACAAGAAAAGAAAGTTCTAGCTAAACAATTTGCGCAAATTGAATCAACCTTTTACTCGTTCCACAAAGCGCGACTATACCTAATAATGGCCGGTGGGTGATTGGCAACCCCACCCCCAAGTACCCCTTAGTACCCCAAGTGCCCCTAATAGAATTACTTTGGCTGAATATCTCGAATTCTCGCGCCAATTCTTCGCCTCGGTTCAAAAGCGTTGATTGTCATGTCAGAACTTTCAGCTGCGATATTTTTCGCATAGAATTTAGATTGAGATCTTGTAGGTACAAGTTTATGTGTTTGAAAGATTTTCAATGAAAAAAAAGACCTTTACGGCTACCTGTCTTTTGTACTGATATTTTAATAAACTCTTCTCTTGAGTCTTGAACAAGAATCTTGGGTATGATTTCCGAAACCTAGGGACTTACCTACCTTTTTCTTATATGCTGCTTATCTAAGAGAAGAGATACAATTTAGATAAGTACCAATTATGTATTTTAATTTAAATTAATAATTGCATTTAACAGAAAACTGAAAACTTCTACAATAATAAAATGAAATGAGCAAGGCATTACTTAAAGTAATTTTGAAATTAATACGAATAAATTAGTGCCTCATATTTCATAAGATTTTGAAATAATTTATCTTTAGAAACCACAAATTAAAACAAAAATATTATGAATAAGATAAGACTACGAAGAAAAGTGGTTTTAATTTCGTTATCAAAAACTAAGTCGGCGTGTTTGGCTAACTTTTGGAATTTCTAGAAATCCGAATCATAATAAGACCTAAGGTTGGTCGGGACCAACGACTTAATATGCTTTCCGAGACACGGAGGAGTCTCGTTATGTTATATATATAAATTAAAAAATGAAACGATCTTCTGATGAAAAAGAGTCAAAATTAAACGAATACTTGGACTCTATGGTATTCGAATAAAATCATTTTGAAAAAGAAAACAGTTTTGGACGAAAATAAGAGAGAGAAACATTTATGTGCGCATCACTCGACAAAATGTCCTGAACAGCTGATTGTCTTTTTATGGGTTTGTTGCCATAGTAAAAGTTGTACCTACACCTAGGTGTCCAACTTCTTACCACGAATAAATATTAGAATACTCCAGATTCCAATAAATTAACATTGAATTTTGGCTCTCAAAATCTGATTTCCCAGGAGACGAAACCGGTACCCACGAACTTACCGCTGACAGTTCTAATTGGTATCGGCACCGGTACCGGGATCCGGATACCGCAATGACGACTATTATTAGATTATGAAATAACTTCAAACTGCAATCGAGGATTATTGGATTTTAGAGGGACTTGATTCATTTGTGGTTAATCGGATGTGGCAAGGATTTATTAATATTCTGGCAGGTTCGAATTTAAATTTTGGACAAGGTTTATAAGTTTCAAGTTTCGGCAAGGTAGAAGTAAAAGGGGACGGGGCCCATAGTGTCAGTGCCTGCTAGGGTTGAGGAGTTTGTTCGAAAGAGTCACCGCGGCCCTGGAACGTAAAAGGCACTAGGAGGAACATGAGTGGGTTTTAGTCGGTAAGAGTCTGACACTCTCTTTAGCTCCGCCCAGTGCGGAAGAAGTCATTTGATGATTTCCCATAAAAAAGGCGTACAAGTCAATTAGCAGATTCAGTCAATAACGTTCCCACTGCTGAGACAAAGGTCTACTCTCTCTGAGAAAAAGTGGGCTATCCAAGATCCAGCAGTGAGGATTGGTAAATAATAAAATACTATATTAATTTAATATTCGTATAGATACATTGAGTTCATATATACGTTACATAGTACCTCCTAGATTTTTTTTACAAATTCTCTGGATTCCCACATACAAAACACAAGGATTCCCTGTGTCATGGGGCGCAGTCTCATCCGAAGCAAGACAAATGTATTATTTTTTGGATAAAGTGATGGATAACTACAAAAAATAAAAGTAGA
Organism: Hecatera dysodea; assembly: GCA_905332915.2. NCBI lineage: Eukaryota > Metazoa > Arthropoda > Insecta > Lepidoptera > Noctuidae > Hecatera > Hecatera dysodea. Next base: position 20,198,284 of record HG995288.1, on the reverse strand, counting down.
TCTTTAATTGGTCTTCGATTTTTTTTATCTGTCTCTTGTTTCCTCGCGATTTTTCAAAGTTCTCAATTGTGATGTTGAAAAGTTAACTATCAGATCAAGAAACGCTGGAACAGGAACTTATCTACCAAAAGATGAATGCAAAATGGTTTTTGAAATTCAGAAACTTATGTAGTTTATTTGTGTCTATCCCATAATAAATGTTGATGCTAAAGATTGATGCATAACATAAACTCTAAACGAAGACCGACACATAATTAATTAAAACAGCCATCGTGAAAAAGAATCAAAGGAAAACAAAAAACTTCTAGAAATTATCTTTTATGAAAATAATTATAACTCAAAATCCCCCTCTGTCTATTATAAATTCGGGAGTGTGTTTGTCTGTTTTGTTTTCACTGCTGAACGAATTTTGATGAAGCCTTGTATAGGCTATTTGATGCCAGTTATTGTTCCTTGGAACTATTTCTGACTTTCGCTTTTACTGGTGCCCTGAAATCACGAGACGGGGCCACGGCAGACTACGAAGGAGATGGTGGGATGACTTGGATGTCTTCCTTGGGAATTGGCAGGATGTGGCACAGGATCGGGAGAAGTGGAAGGAGTGGAGGGAGGCCTTTGCCCAGCAGTGGGACATTTCAGGCTAGCTATAATAATAATAATAACTTTTACTGGAAAAGCCACTGGCAGCTGTAGTTGCAACATCTAAATTATTTCTCTTGTCTACATTACTGCCTGCGTCTGAGTGACTGATTCTCCACTGAGTTCTTCTAAACCGCACAACAGATATTGATACGGATTTCAATGATAATAAAAGTGATAAGACGAGGAAGGTTCGGTACTCGGTTCAATGACCTTCCCAATACCTATTTTGCAGAGTTATGAGAACAAAAATATACTGAACAGCTTTTTCTTGGTTTTTTGCAAGTACACTATATTTTTGCATACGTGTCTTTGATTGACAATCAAATCCTGGAAAAAAAATCACTGGTCATTGAAAAATAACCCTATATATGATTTGCATCCGCGCAAATCCGGGGAGAGTTGTTAGTATTCCTATAATAGGGAATGTTCCATAATTCAGTTTCTACTTCGACGGAACGGAAGTTTCTTAATTAAGACGTACGTACCGATCTCCAAGTCTCTTAGGAATTATAATTAGACGCTCACGAGCGCAAGAATTTGAGCTCAACTTACTCCTAAGTTGAGCTCGAAGATCCAGGTGCAATTAGATCTACGTTAAAGGGTTGTGCAACCAAGATCAGATGCACGAGGCTAGGAATTCATTGAACCTATCAGTGGGATAGGACCTTAGGGAAGGTTCATATCTGACGGAACATGCGTCGCGTATTGTCGGTCGCGTAACGCCAGAACAGACAAATGTATAGAAAAACACTCGAGCGTTCACACTCGACCGATGATACGTTAGTGCGTCGAGTCGTAGTGCGTCGTGCGTTAGTGCGTTAGTGCGTAATCTTACTTCTTTGAAGCAATACAGTCTAGAAGGCATTGAAGACTCCAAGAAGAAGGTTGTAACTCTTGGCACAAGCTCCTGCCAGACGAAACAACACCATCTAGACAAGATTATAGGACAAAGGAAACTAATGAGTCTAGTCATTAGTTCGCTTTTTCCGAAAATCTAGTCTAGCTAGATACCTACTTATTAATTTAACATTTAATGATCATTTTCTATACTAATATTATGAAGAGGAAAGATTTGTATTTTTATACTTTTGTATGTAACGAATAAACTCAAAAACTACTGGACCGATTTCAAAAATTCTTTCGCCATTAGAAAGCTACATTCACCTTGAGTAACATAGACTATATTTTATCCCCGTATTCCCACGGGAACGGGAACTACGCGAGTAAACCGCGGGGCGTTGCTAGTATGTTATAAGAGTAATCTTGAAGTGTGGCCTTGTTTCTCGGTCTAATATAATATATATTAAATGTAGCCGGCTGGGCTTTATGGCCCATATACCGAGCCTTGGTTAAATATTCAGTTGGTTCCTTCCTTATTGCGGACACAGCAAGATGTGTGTCAGTGAGAAATGGCTAGGGAATAGGTACTGGGAGCCAGGTGGACCTCACGGGATCGATCGAACGTCTTAAATAATTGGTATCAAGGTTTTTTTTTATGGAATAAGTCTCCAGACCGAATTACGGTCACAGCGGTCAAGAATAGGGGCGGTTGCGGAATTAGTTCGAACTAGCGACCCGCCCCGGCTTCGCACGGGTTCAATGTAGATACTAATGTTTCCTCTACTATAATATGCATGCATTATACATATAAACCTTCTTCTTCTTCAATCACTCTATCTATTAAAAAAAAACCGCATCAAAATCCGTTGCGTAGTTTTAAAGATTTAAGCATACATAGGGACAGACAGCGGGAAGCGACTTTGTTTTATACTATGTAGTGAAGAGTCACCGCGGCCCTGGAATGAAAATGTCATTAGGAGGCATATTTCCAAAGAGTTGTAACAAAGTGGCCCTCACACCACAAGCACATGGTATGCGGGTGGGTTTTAGTCAGTAAGAGGCTGACACTCCTTTCTTTTCCGCCCAGAGCGGAAGAAGTTATTTGATTATTTCCTATACGTAAAATGAAAAAAAAAAAACCTTTCCTGGTGTCCAACGTTGACATAGTTCAATGGGATAACATTTTGGAAAAAATCTGTATGTAAAGTGAATTCAATAAACAGACTTAAGTATTATACTTGAGATTATTAGAGAAATATTTGTACGCCATAGTATGGCAGGATATGCTCGAACTAAAATTGTAACATCTTTTGTACCATATTCTGACAAATAAACATTTTTGATTTGATTTGATTTGATTATAAGTATATTCCCGATGAACAAGCTGGATGATATGGTCTTCTGACTTAAAAAACGAGTTGCCTCACTTTTAGAGTAAAAATTTATTTTCTGGGCCGCACACGATCAAATAACAGGCGATATAATTATTACAGCAAACCGATTCACAGAAGTCCAAACCCAAGGCTTCTCAAAGAGCGAGGGAGCGAGTGTTTATAAATTACTAGCGACCCGCCCCGGCTTCGCACGTGTGCAATGCTGATACTAAATCTGTACTATATTGTGCATGTATTATACATATAAACCTTCCTCTTAAATCCTCTACCTATTTAAAAAAAACCGCATCAAAAATCGTTGTGTAGTTTTAAAGCTATGAGCATACATAGGGACAGACAGTGGGAAGCGACTTTGTTTTATACTATGTAGTGATAGTGAAACCCATCTATCAAATTCGTAACACTATAAAACCACACATTTACGAAACAGGACAGGCATCACCGGTGTTCGCTTCATCTTGCGTCATCTGCGAAGCTGGTGACATTCGGCTGGTCACACTCAGGCCCAAATTCTAAAACGTAGGCTCGAACTCCAATACCATCGGAGCATCAAACTGTCAATAAAGCTCATAAATTGAAGTTTTCGTGCTCGTGAGGAGCAAGCTCTTACGCATTTACTTGCTCATCTCACAAGCACGAAAACTTTTATTTATAAAGTTAATTAAACAAAACTTCATTGACGTTTTCGTGCTCATTTTAGAGTTGGAGTTTCGTTTATGTGGGTCTTAAGACTTACGTTTTGGAATATGGGCCTGAAGATCAAAGAGGGCCAGGATCGGCACGCATTTTTTGGCTGAGGAAGTTCGTCATTATAACCGAGCTAGGCCAGAAAGAACGGACTGCCCGGAATAGTTGGAATGACCACGGGGACCTTTACCCAGCAATGGCGCCATATAGATAAGTAAAAAAAAATCGCATTACAATTTCGAACTCCGTTAAAACATGTAGTTAAGCGCCCCAGTTTTACTCTCCAATATGCGTTCACAACAGTTTCAAGTATTGTTTGTTGTTAGTTTCCTACTCTCATAGCTTCAACATTTTCATACCAACACCAACTAACTTTGTTCTCATAGTTGAGACCCTCTCGTAACTATGCAACGTAAACGTATTTTTTTTAAAATTTAACAAGTATATTTGAAGCACTTTGTATACAGATCTACCTGACCTAATTCTACCAATAAGGTAATTCGGTCGGCCACCGTAGGCGCAGGTGTGCGGATGGCGAGCGATGATGGCTCGCCGTCCGATAACAAACAGGTCCGGATCGACAACGCCGCGTAGTGTTCCAAACGCGCCTCAAAGAAATGCAAAGTAGCCGGGCCCCATAGGGTCAGTGCCTGCTAGGGTTGCGGAAATTGTTCGAAAGAGTCATCGAAGCCGTTTTTCCGCTCTAGGTGGAGCGGAAGGGAGTGTCAGACTTTTACTGAATAAAACCCATCCGTGATATACCACTACCCTTGGTGCCCTTTGGGTTTCCGGGCCGCGGTGACCCTTTTGAAATGCTAGTGTGAGGCAACGTATTTAAAAAAAAAAGAGAAAAAAAAGTAGTTAATCTATACTAATATTATAAAGCTGAAGAGTTTGTTTGTTTGTTTGAACGCGCTAATCTCAGGAACTACTACTGGTTCGAATTGAAAAATTCTTTTTGGGTTGAATAGACCATTTATCGAGGAAGGCTTTAGGCTATATATCATCACGCTTAAGCCAATAGGAGCGGAGCAGCGATAAATAATGTTTTAAAATCGGGGATTCCACGGGGACGAAGTCGCGGGCAGCAGCTAGTAATATAATAACTACGACCAGCTGGCGTTACACGGTTGGTTAAAGGGCCTGATACAGAAGGCAGTGTTATGTGTGTATGTGAAGGCATTGTGAGGAGGTTCCGTTCTCTGGAGCCCTAACCACCGTCCGCCAGTGATCAAGCATTATTCATGTAATTTTCAAAATTCATCAAGTACACGTATTATCACAGTTTTTCGGGTTTTATTTACATAAAATAGGACTCGCAAATGTCTCACAAGCAGACATAAATTGACCACCGGTCCCGATACAGGTGGACTACTGCTTTTGTATTTTTAAATATATTTTTTATATTGTGTGTGTGTGTGTGTGTGTTTAAGAAATATTTTAAAATATAAAATTGTACGTAAATTAAAATAAATAAAGAGAATATAATAATAATACTTTATTTTTGTACACATCCTTACAATATGCTTGAGTTAAAGTAAGTAAGTATTTAAAGTCGTTACTAAAATATATCGCTTTGTGTGTGAATGTTATATAAACTGACATTTACATATTAGCGCGTCACACCTACATATTTCAAGTTTCAATAGAATTTGTTCAAAAATTGCTCTACAGATGGGACAACTTATTTGAAGACGCGTTATCATTCAATAGTTGTCCAACCTTTTTTTCCCGCCTTTCATTTGACAGGACAAAACTTACCTACTGATTTACGATTCGTTCAATTTTACGGATGTAGGTACAAGTCCGAGAAACTTCGAACACCTATAAATAAGTATTTCGAATGGTTTTGCGAAAGTAGTCCTTTGACTTTGTCGTTCCTCGCCTGGAATTCACTGGAATGGGATAAATTAGTTATTTGTTTGAGGAACAACGGGAAGCTGCCCGATACGCTCCCTCCAAAATCAGCAAGATTCGCCGTCCCCGGCATTCCCTGGTCGAACCCGGCCCCACCACCTAACTCCAGGAAAGCAATAGGGAAACCAGCACAATTTGAAAATACAAAAACAGACCGCGTTCCGTATTCCGGCCCCGCCGACGTGGCCCATCGCGACGCCCCCGTAACATCCCTCCCCGACTTTTGCCTAACGAGCCAGCCTGCGCCGCTGAGACATTACCTAAATACCACTAAAACTCTAAAAACCATTTTTCGAGATTATTTCCGAGTCACAAGAAAAACAGACTGCAAAAATCCTTTTAACTAAAGGATCATGCTGTATAAAAACCTTTTGGGTGAACCGTTAGTGAATAAAGCTTTTATTACCCCATTATATCTTGAAGTAATTTTGAATGGATAATAGCAGCCATTCTTTGTAGAACCTTAGATATGTCACAGGAAAATAGCAAACTTCGTAATACTAATAAATATCTTGAGAGAAAACGAAACGAAACGGTTTATTATTTTATTAGAGTGAAATTCCTTTATCAATATAGGTTTCTAATCTCTCTCTCTCTCTATACATCTTAACTTAATATTATAAATGTGAATGTAATCCCCGGGTGACATAGGCTATATTTTATCTCCATATTTCCACGGGAACGGGAACTATGCGGGTGAAACCGCGGGGCGTTGCTAGTTTACAAATAAACTGTCTGTTTGATATATCAACGCACAGCCAAAATAACTGGTACTAGGAACGAAACTTTTTGCACAAGGTTCCTTTTTATAACTAAGAGTTGCGGAATTTGTTCCAAAGTGTTACCGCGGCCCTGGAACGTAAACGACACTAAGATGAACACGGGTGGGTCTTAGTCAGTAAGAGTCTGACACTCCCTTCCGCTCCGCCTAGAGCGGGAGATGTCATTTGATGATTTCCCATCCAGAAAAAAAAAAAAACAAATATTTATACTAAGAAGGATTTCTTTTTGTAAATTTGGTTTATAAGGCGCGGGCGAAGTGCTAGTTAGTAGGTATTGCTATTATAAACTCCATTCAACGATAGACCAGATCAAAGAAAAAAAACACTTAGAGTGTTCTACATGCGGTCGAGTGTACCTATAAAACTTAAAAAAAACGAAAAGTAATAAATTAACGTTGGTCCCTTAAAAATGATAATCTTTTCAAAATTCTGGACCATAAAAATTTTGTTAGAACTCTGACGAATAAAAAGTCGGCAGCCTCATCAGTTACCTTGCTAACGAGGGCAAAAACAGCTCGAGCAAAACCTTACAATCTTCCGGAAAACGGCTGAAATAAAGGAGATGCCTTTAAAGGGGATGCTCCTGAAGTGGTTTTATCGGAAGCAAACTGTCGGAGGTTTTAACTTTGGTTTATCGGAGTCGGAACCGGGATCGCAGTCCGTGGTGGTGGAACAACAGGTCCGATAACAACCAGGCCCGGGTCGACGGCGCGTCGTGTTTTTCGCGCGAATTAACTAAGCGACAGCGGAAGAGTTTAATATAGTAAAGTTTATTTCGCCTCAAAGATACGTCAGCAAAGAAGATGGGCCCCATAAGGTTAGTGCTTGCTGGGGTTGCGGAATTTCTTCGAAGGAGTCACCGCGACCGTGGAAAGCTTAGGGCAGTAGTAGGATCACGGGTGGGTTTTAGTCGGTATGAGACTGACACTCCCTTCCGCTCCGCCCAGAGCGGAAGCAGTCATTTGATGATTTCCCATCCAGAAAAAGGCGGTGGTACAAGAGAGTGAATCACATATTTATCTAGTATCAACATTATTCAGTCAGCGTCTTTAATATAAATTAAGAAAAAAATAACGCAGGCGTTAAAAATAATCATGTTTTCAATAACAGATTAAATCAACAGAATCGATCGCAAAAGTAGCGAATTATGCATCGACCTCCGGTTTAAAAATGTCGAAGCCGAATTCGGAACCGGAGCTGTACTGAGCCGAAGCTCTGTAATATCCCTACTTTAAAGAAAATAAGATCCCGTACATTTTCAAGGTAATGATATGTCACAGAGATGTTTTATGGCTCTGCGGGCTGTAACGCTATATATTTTCCGAGCCTGATTTACAGTAGGTTGTGCCTTCGTGCCATACTTTTGTAAAACACTTGATTTTTCCCACGGCTTCGTTCCCGTGTGGCCTGAGAAAACGTGAATTGCCTATAAGACAAATAGCTATAGTCAATGTCGGTGCCGGTGCCGGATGTCACGCCATAGACAGAAGCTTAAATGTGTTCTGTTTTGTCTATGGTGTGACCAGAGACTCGTGGTAGTTGTGCCCGGTTCTGACTTTGGTTTTAGTTTTAATTGAAAATTATTTTTTCTTTTTAATTAAGTTTGTTTTAGTTTATTTTTATGTGCGTCATCTATGGCGGAATAAACGAGTTTTCTCTATATAGTGGAGATTTCTGTTACTCACTTAATTTTTGTAATCGGATCAATTCTGAAATAACTTAGTGAAAGAAACTGACAAACAAACAAAAAATAACCTCTTTTTATCCCCAATCTAACCATATGATTGTCTAAATACTAGATAGCAAATTTTGCATCAAAATTTTCTACAGAGAAAATGAATTTCGAATCCGCTACTGAATTATTTAAACCAATCGTATGGTGAGATTTTTTATGTATGAGCTTGAATATGTTTAGATAAGAAGATTTTTATTCAAGTGTATGTACGTATGTATCTTTTCCATACAGTCTCGTAACATTTTGTTTTGCATTAGAATCTTTTCCCAAGCTTTTTTTTTAAATCTTTAATCGAATTGATTTAAAATTCGGTATCTAAGTGAAATATTCTTTTGAAGAAACACGTGACTTTACTAAGGTCAAGGCCGTGTGAGGAAATTGTTATCAATGAGCAAAACATGTCATTTTGAAATATTAATTATTGTCACTAATTAATAAACGTGACTTTTTACTAAAATGCGTTATCACTTGACCAAGTGACGGTACTAAGAAATTGTATTAACACAACTTTCTTTCGAAATATTGATAACTTTTAGAGATCCGTGGGAATGAAGAAAAACTGTATCCTTCATAAGGTTTGTTTTATCTGTGACTTTGTCTTTTTTTTTTAGGTTGATCTGACAAGTAAAATTTGTGACAGTAATTATGTTTTAGTTTCAGTTCTGTTAATCTATACTTATATTATTAAATGGAAAGATTGTCTTGTTTGTTTGTATGGAATAAGCACTGAAACTAAAACCACTGAAAAAAACTCGAAACGTAAAAACACAAAATAATGCTGTAATATTGTATTTATCGTTAAGTCACACCGGAAAATTGCAGATCCCGTAAGTTTGTTATAAATCTTTATTCGATTATAATTTATCAATATATTCCAATTTTTTTTTGTGTACATATAAATCCCATCAAAACTCAATAGTTGCCAATTATATCCGTGTCTAATTAAAAAAAAAACAACAAACAATATCATGCGATAATTTACAATCTTACGACGTTTGCAATTTTCTCGGGACATACAAGTATAATATGGATCGGGAATTTGCTGACACCACAATTTGACCCGACTTTGGTTGAACTAGATCGAAACATACTCGCCCCACAGTCTATTTTCGAGAGTGGTCGAATTCAGTGTTTCTTGTAAGGTGAACCCATTTAGACAAGCGTTAGTTGCGAGGTGATCTTGACTTTTTAAATCTATAAATTCATCTTCATAAAGTGTGAATTAATCTGGATGATGCGTTCGTCTGGATATAGTAGGTCAAAAAGGGTAACACAGGGGCAAAATCCTTCGTCATTCTCGATACCATCTGTCAATCAAGACAAAAAGGGGTCATTATGATATTGGGGTTATTCATTTGCTCAGCTGGGAGTTTCAATCAGATGTAAGGTGTGGATAAGAGATGTACATACTTGAATAGTGACATTTTACAGGGCACTTATTTTAGTTTTAATTATGAAGAAAAAATATTAAATGAATTCAGCGTTTTACATATTTTATGAAGTACTCGTAGCTACCTGAACATTTAAAAACAGATAAGTAACTTCAGTTTCAAAAATTTGGCATGCGCAATAAGAAAAATTTTCTACGGTAACGGAAAAAACGGTATATGCGCACATGAAGTCGCGTGCAAAAGCTATTTTAATAAAAATATAAGCAGCTATTTGTAAATTTTTGACAGTCGTTACGAGAAGTCAGAAGCCAAGGATCCAGACACCAATGCCAAGGAGTATCAACTTGTTATGGAGGTCAGAAAGGCACAAAAAAAATCACTGGGTACACAGCTTCACCCGGTAAGACTCGAAGCTACCACAATATAGTTGGAAAAGTAATAATAATAATAATAGTTTATTTCGGAACAGTTTGCGGGTGTTGTAGTTTCTGAGATTTCGTGATTAATCAGTGAGTGGTAAATACCGCTTTTATATACATACAGTAAAACTTGGTTAAGTGGGACCTGGATAAGTGAGAAACCTCCATAGCTGGAACTCATGCTCAGGTCCCGACACTTCAGGTCCGACACCGACACAGCACTGAATTAACCTCTATATCTGGGATTGGTTCTTTCCATTTTATCGTCATAATTATCTCTATTATTGAAACAGTGAGTATATTTTACCTATTTTACTGAGATTATATTTTAGGGATTAGTTCTTTCGATTTTATTCGTCACAAGCACATCTATAATTGAGACAGCGAGTGTAATTTACCTCTTATAATGGGACTATATTTTGTGTACCTACATTATGTGGATGGAATGGAACTCTCCGTAAATGAGACAGATATCTTGTTATACCTGGATATCTGAGACACTGGGTAAGTGGAACACCTCTTTAAGTGAGACAAATTTGCAGGTCCCTTAAGGTCCCAGTTATCCAAGTTTGACTGTATATAGAACTAGCTTCTGCCCGCGTCTTCGTCCGCGTGGAATAGTTACTTTATCCCCGATTTTGAAACTCTCAGCCCGATCGATTTAAAATTGACAAAGTTTCATACAAACTTTCATCCCCTATTTTATCCCCTTGGGGGTAGAATTAATCAAAATCCTTTCTAAGCGGATGCCTACGTCATAACATCTACCTGCATGCCAAATTTCAGCCCGATCCGTTCAGTGGTTTGGGCTGTGCGTTGATAAATCACTATGTCAGTCAGTCACTTTTGAGTTATATATATTTAGATACATATGTACGGAACCATTAAACTAGACACGCACCTGCCATTGCTTTACATATATAAATCAACGCGAACTATTTACAGTTTATATAGAATACAACGTGGGAACTATTCAACTATTCAATAATATTTGTTTGCGAGTGCAGTCACTATAATAAACAACCATGAAGAATATAGTGGTCATTGTGTTTGTTTTATATCTGTGCCAGGTAAAATTTATTATGCTTTTATAAATTGTATTTTGTTTTGTATAATATTATATCGCACCCTTAGAATGAAATGGTCCTAACGAAAAAAATGTTTTTTTTAGAATTAAAATCTTTAAAAAGTGTTGGGTAAATAAAATAAATATCTCGCGAGACCTATGTATACAGGCCCGCCGTAAGCGGGCGTGCAAAGCGTGCACCGCACGCGGGCGTCACGTCCAAGGGGGCGGCAAATCAAGCGACTCATTACGTAATATTCAAAGTCATAGTATAAAATGTCATCACATTGAAAAAAAATCGAAGGCGCTATCTTAACAGTCAGCAAGTACCGCAGGAACCGCCCGCCACCGTTAGGACTCAAATTCAATACAAGTATTCCATAGTCGTATTCTATGAAAAGCAGTATTCGCGAAGTTTTGGGGTTTTACTCTGAGCTTATTTCTTAGTTGGTAGGTTAGGTAGGTACTTGTTGAGCACGCCACCATTGTGGCGTTAAATCCCCTTTTTGAGGAGTGGTTGGAGAGGAGACACGGCTTTCTCAGTACCGGTATTCACCGGGCACGGGTGTTTCGGGAGGTACCTGTTTTTGAATCCACGAGAGGACACGTCCGGGTCTCAACACTGTAGATCGCCTGGAGGACAAGAAGGAACATACGGTGGAGGTCTGCCCTGCTTGGACGGCGCAACGCTGTGTCCTCGTCAAGGCGATCGGCGACCTCTCGCCTTCGGCTTAGTTTCAATCCATGGTCCAAAGCGAGGAGGCATGGGAAGCGGTCACCTCTTTCTACAAAGCAGTAATGCTAGCGAAGGAGAAGGCAGACCGCGTGAGGGAGAAGGAAACCTTACGCCGCAGCAAAAGAAGACGCCCTGGGCGTCGGGAGTCGCAGAGCGATTCGCGGACGCCTTAGGCGTGGACCTGTGGATGATGGCTCGCCGTCCGACAATCAGGCTTATATATACTGAACCAAGTCAGAGAATCAAAATATTTTCCAATATACTGGATTGCTCACCAGATGTAAGTTACATGGAACAAATTACAGTTGTAATTAAGCATGTCCTTTTCACAATCCTTGTTACAATATAAATATTTTGACCAATGACTTAATTTAAACATTTTCGAAGACAGCGATAGCTCTTAGAATATTAATTACAAAGCCGCTTTCAGTTGCATCTGGCGAAAGATTATTTTCAAAATAAAAAAGTATCAAAAACTATCAACAATGCTTCAGCAGTTTTACACTTCAGTAAACAAAAATAACTAAGTATCTACCTAATCAAAATCATTTTTTTTTGCGTTTAGCATTTTTTCCCACCATAATGAAGAACTCATGAAATAGTCTTTTTTTTTAGCAAAACTCAGCATATGTAGTCGTAGGGCGGTAAAATTGGCATTGCACGCGGGCGATCAAACAGCTAGCAGCGGGCCTGTATGTATAAGCTGTCTCTTTCCCAATAATACTATATACGGAATCTTTTTCATCACTGGATTTTAGAGTATATTTTTTTACGATCAGTTTAAAGCAAAATTATAAGTAACAGGAATTTTTAGTTAAAGCTTTTTTAATTATGAGAGTACGATATTACTTTTAAATAAACTTGCTATAATAGGGGAGTTTGCCGAGTTAAGAAAATATTATTCTATTTAGTCCGTTGGCTAGATTATCGAAAAATATTGGGCACGTATTTTTTGCTTTTTCAAATCTATAAAAGTTGACAAAGATATAAAGCATCAAAGCTCAAGACTGGGGGCTTGTGAGGTCATGCCGTGGTCAAAATTGTGGCACGTAGTGACGTCACACGAGTTTTCAACGCACTGTATCGTCTTCGTTTTATGTTTATGTGAAAAAAGAAAAAATACGTGTCCAATATTTTTTGGAAATCTATGTGAGGGACTAGTTAGTTTTTTTTTTTTAGTTTTAACTATCCTATTGTATTTATTCTATAATGGTAAGAATTTTATTCTGCTAATTTAAATTTTCTTATTATTTGTGATTATGTAAATGATTTTGAGTTTGTTCAGCGGATTTTGGTTATATATTTATTCTATTCTGATATGAAATATACTTACTTTTTTAGGAGACCTAGTGAAAGCGTTAGTGTTGAAAATAATTCACAGTCGATCTGAATTTTTACCTCTTAAAGGTACAATAATTCAACGTCACACTAGAGGAAATGGTGAAAACGCATAAAAATATCAGAAAAGCTTCAATCGAAACGGACTCTGTTTGACTCCATACGAGGATTTTCAGTTTTACGAATAATTTTAATATCCTTATTAATATTATAAACGCGAAAGTTTGTGCGTATGGATGTTTGTTGATCTTTCACGCTAAACTACTGAATGGATCTTGATGAAATTTGGCACAGCGGTAGATACTTTTTATTCCGGGAGTGTGTTCCCCTTGTGTGTTTGTATACGACATACATGCGGGCAGTAGCTAGACTTAAAATATATTTCAATCCGACGTAATTTCAACCTTTAGTGATCAACCCAAATATAGACTTTAATGGTGTGGGTTGAGTTTTAAATAACCATTTGTATAAAAAAACCACAATAGGGATGTTTCCTGAGTAAAAAATATATGATTATATTTAGTCCGTCAGTTAGATTATAGAAAAATATTGGACACGTATTTTTTCCTTTATCAAATCTATAAAAACTGACGAAGATACAAAGCATCGAAGATCAGGAGTGGGGGCTTGTGACGTTACGGCTCGCTAAAAATTGTAGCGAGTAGTGACGTCACACGAGATTTCAACGCTCTGTATCGGCTTCATTTTTTGTTTACGTGAAAAAAGAAAAAATACGTGTCCAATATTTTTTGGAAATCTATCTGACGGACTAATTAGATTTTTTTAGTCAACTACCCTATTGCGGTGTAAGTTGATTCTTCAATAATGTTAGGTAACTCGAATTGTAAAATTCAAATAAATTCAAGATATTTCATGCTTTCCTTTTCAGAGTGCAATAGCCTACTGCTGTTTCCGCGACCCTTACACGCTGCCAACCAGACCATGCACCAACATGTGTGCCAACCCCACCAACTGCGCCGTCCCTTGCAAGTGCTTCAGAGATGTGTCAAACGTTTGTAATACTTGTGACGCACCTTCACCAGTCTGCCAATGTTTGGGCCAGTGTGACTGTGAAGGAACTTCGTACCCAATATACTTCCCTGAGGTAGTATATCCTGTGACTATCATGGAAATTGAGCCTTTCTTTTATAGAAGTTGCTTTTCTGCTTGATTTTTTTAATATAATAAACGCACTTATTAAATAGTCGTGACGGTTTCTTATTATTTTCCTATCATTATCCTACCTATAGTCCGTACTTTATAATAAACGAAATATAAATATGAGGATGATTTTTTTTATATTTTTGTTACTTTTTCACGCGAAAACTACGAAACGGATTTTGACGAGTCTCTTATTTGTATATTTATGTATAAATATATTGGGAATAGTAGGTACTCATTCCTCGAAGGCGGAGCCGCGGGCGGCTGCAAGTGACTACATCACAGGCTATAAGAAATTATATAAGCATAAATAATCAGCCTTTTAATGTTCCCACTGCTGGGACACAGGCCTCCTCTCTAGGAGAGGGAATGGGCCGTAATCCACCACGCGGGCCCCGTGCAGGTTGGTGAATGTCACATGTCTTCGATTTTTTGGTTCTAGGACATGCCGGTTACCTCACGATGTTTTCCTTCACCGTTTTGAGAGCAGTAGTGATGAAATAAATTACACAAAGTAATGCGCCTGGCTGGGTTTGAACCCGCGACCTAAGAAATTATATACAAGAACTATAAGAGGTACATAAATCTAAGATAATTTTACACAGTTGAAGTCACTGTAAGCTGAAGGCCAATTTTAAGGTATATATCTAATAAAGTATGAAACGTTCAAATCAAAAGTCTCTTTTGTACCCAAATCAGGGATGTTACGAATATGACATTTTGAATCTAGATACCTATTATAAATTAATAATCAGAAGTGCTGTTCAAAGTCAAAACTTTTATTTCAATTAGGCCATTACCTAATTGAAATAAATGTTTTGACTTAGACTTTGATTTCCACGTGCGCTGAATCTGTCGCCTCCGACAACGGTCTATCTCAGCGACAAACAATTCAATCAATATTCAGCGGGCGCGGAATATGAATAGTTTTTTCAATAAATATAAATGATGATGTGATGATGATATTATATGATACGATATAATAAACAAAATGGGATGAATTTCGCATCGCTGTCATCGAGAAAAATGAAAAACTGAGCATGTAATTTTTTTTAAGAATAAACTGTATCGAAACATTATAGATAGCACCCCATGGCAACTTGTGAGGTAACACCATCTTAAGTATCGTTCAAACTTACTGGGGCTGCCTCAGTTTTTGAACTGTAGACAGTGAACGCAAATAAAACATGGAAGCATTACTTCAAGGGATCTAAGCGCGAATCGTTACCAAAAAATCCAAACAAACTCACACATCGAAACCTCGTCGCTGATTCGCCGAACCACACCAACAACATTATTGCTAATACGATGCACAGTTAAAAATTGACCTTATTTCCCAAGTACTTGGGTTTAAATTACTATGTAACGAATAGGCCGTGTAACTAACACGTGAGCGGCGCAATCGGTAATATATAAAGCACATTGCGCCGCGGTAGGCGAGGCTACCGCGGCGCAATGTGCTTTGGGTCATTTTTTTGAGTTAGGAATGCTTCCATGTTTTATTTGCGTTCACTGACTGTAGAGCAATTGTATGAAAAACAATAAAAACTTTCGTTTTAGGTATTGTAAAATATATCCATTGTTAAGTAAGTATGAACAATTTCGGTTAAGGGTTACAAATTGGCCATACCAAGTGCGCCAAGCGCCAAGTTAGAACTAAGAACGAAGGGATTAGGAGGTGTAACACCCGAACCCACTTAACATGAACTTAATAACTGGGACACCCGGGTAGGTAAACCTGTGATTGTTATGCTTTTAGTTTGCCGTTGGGAATAAGTTTTTATTCAAATCTGTACCTACTGTAGCGAAATAAAAAGATAGCTTCTTTACATTAAAATGTAGGTATATTTTTGACAACAATGTAAACCTAAAAAATAAAATTCTAAACACTGATGACTATATTTACTTTGTACATTTATGATGCACTAGCTTCTGCCAGCGACTTCGTCCGCGTGGAATAGTTACTTTACCCCCGATTTTGAAACTCTCAGCCCGATCGGTTTAAAATTGACAAAAGATAGACATGCTGTTTCGGGATATTTTTTAGATAATTTTATGTAGAACATTTCCGTAATACATGATTTCTATGTAACTTTAACCATTAAGGCTACACACGCGACGGAAGCTTAAAAAATGGAGTAACTTCTTCCGTTTTCCCAACATTTTCCTTCACTGCTCTGCTCCTATTGATTGTAGCGTGATGAAAAGTATACTATAACCTGCCCAGGAGTATGAAGAATAATTGCACCAAGTTTCGTTAAAATCGGTCGAGTAGTTTTTGTTTCTATAAAGAACATACAGACAGACAGACAGACAGACAGACAGACAGACAGACAGACAGACAGAAAGACAGACAGACAGACAAAAAATTTACTGATTGCATTTTTGGCAACAGTATCGATCACTAATCACCCCCTGATAGTTATTTTGAAAATATATTCCTTGTACAGAATTGACCTCTCTACAGATTTATTATAAGTATAGATAAAATAAAAATTAATTAGTGTTTCGACATGACCGTTTAAAGAAAACGGATTGAATTATTTGTGACAGCATAGTGAAAAGGCGGGCAGAACATTGATATATGATATCCCAAGTAGGTTAAACATAACATTTTTACTCCAATATGTATTAATCATTTTAACCTTCTGCGACTGAGGTGGTAGTCTGTCGGACACCTCCAAACACAAAAACCGTTGCCAGATCGTAACATGGCGCGATGTAGCTCTGTCTCGCTGAGTACCTTCCTGTACCAGCTCGCGCTAACGGTCAGTGAGGAGCGGGTGGCCCTGCGGTGTGCAAGTTTGGAGTTTTCGACTGCTGGTGTCCCACAGACGTAAGTACAGCAATAAACGTTGATTCTGATAGACGTCACCTCACCAATATCGTTTTAGATTCATATTGTCTATTAGTCGTTTCATCAGTAAAATATTAATACTACCATAGTGTCTCTCAAACATAACCTCACATTTAATTGTAATATTCATAATTTTTTAGACGGCGGATCAAAGTACAGATAGTAGGCCACCAAACTGCTGCAACCTAGCGCTGGCCACGCCACCATTGCGGCGATAAGTCCCCTCTTTGAGGAGTGGTTGGAGAAACGCCGAGGCGATCGGCGGCGGTGACCTCTCACGTCCGGCCCTGGTTCAAGCCATGGTCCGGAGCGAGGAGGGATGGGAAGCGGTCGCCTCCTTCTGCGAAGCAGTAATGCTAGCTAAGGAGGAGGCGGAACGCTTGCGAGAGAGGGAAACCTCTCGCTCCAACCGCCGCAACAGAAGAAGACGCCCCGGGCGTCGGGAAACGCAGGGCGATTCCCGAGGAATGGCTTGAAGGCAGAGGAGGAAACCAGTTTAGCGATTTTGATGATTTGGTAGACTATCCTAACTGTGTGGAAGGAAATGTACAGCGTGCGTGCGTGCGTGTGTGTTCCTCGTGGAACAGAATGCCCAATCGAGTGAGAGCGATTTTAACTCTGAAGACGAGGAGCCCCTTACGGCCAGGTCCAGCTGGAAGTAAGCTATGCAGCATATGCCCCAGTACATTGAAGAGGCAAACAAGGTACCATTGTTGTGCATGCTAAAAGCCAATTTGTCTACAATGTTCTTCTCCACTTTGTCAAGACGAAGAAATCTAAGTTTTCAATTTAGGGTTAACTTTGAGACTGATTTGTGCCTAATTGAACCGTGATATCACGTTGTGTTTTTTGTTTTAGAACTATAAGATAACGCTTAAAAGATTAATATTAACATTTTTAAAGAAGTTTTATTATTTAGTTTTTTTTTAAATAGTTTTGTAAGTTTAAGCGGAAATATAACGAAAATACTGAACTCAATTAATGATTCCATAATAAACTCGTTTTTTGTTTTGAGCATGCTTATTCATTTTATTTCATTATTCATAAACCCATCAATAGTAAAACAAAACTAGAGCCCTATTATTTCTAAAAGTTATAAACGAATCATGCTGTATAATAGTGACGCCTGACAGACTACACCTCAGTCGAATGTTGACGAAAAACCCACCTCAGTTGCAGAAGGTTAAGCTAGATGAGGCCGGAGTTACCTAGCGGACTACCCTGAGAAGAAACACCGAAACAAACGGTTGGGGTGTAGCCTTAAGGGCGCTATGGAGAAAGGACTTTTTTTTGCAGTATCGGGTTAACCTTGTCTGTAGCAACCATTTAAGTTCTGGAGAAGTATGGCCCTACGACGCACCGTTTCCGAGTTATGAGCCTTTTTCTTTTTTATTTTATATAAAACGGTTTATATTTCCAAAATGGTAGCTCGAATGAGATTGTTTTCGGGCAAGAAATTGTTGCTCTACTCAAAAGCCATGAGGTTATGTAAAAAAATGAGCAAAAACTCCGGAAAAAAACATAAAAAAATTTGACTAAGTCCTCTGCCTCTAAGAATACTTTAGCTGAAACGACGACCGATACTTAGAAATAATAAATCATCATAAAACAAACGCAAAAAAGCGTAAAGTTGTTAAACGCAACATACAGTTCATTTACGTGGAACATCAAAAACCTTTGAAAGCCAGAATATTAATACCTCAATTCTATGCAGACATTATTCTAGGAAGGCTTCATTTTACCTTCATCTCAGTTACTAATGAATACGAGGAAATTCTCGTATGCAGTGACTTTGTAACTAATATTCCAGACTGTGGCTCAGCTGTGTTCCGGGAAATAGTTTCAGTTGTACAAAGGGAATAGCAGCCTTTGATAGATGATTTGATATTAATTAACGTGATTCTGCACATATGGATTAATCATAGATGTATATAATAGATGGATATAATGTTGTTAAGACAAATCATGTCATAGTTACGAGAAGAAAATAAATAATAACTCACCAATTCCCCAGGCTGAATTAAATTAGCTGGATAAACTTTGCAATTTAAAATTTATTGAGCGAAAAACACTTTGTCTAAATGGTTTCTTTTTCAAGACTACAAAGAAACTTGCACCACGATTGCAGAATCTCAGAACTTATTTTGTAGTAAAAAATAAGAAAGAGTTTTAAATGTACCCACTCGATCGTGTTAATATAAACTTCCACTTATGTCAAATCGTTTGAGTGTTTTTTTTTTAAATCCAAATCGCGTAAAGGCCACAGACAACAAAAATGTGCATGGTGTAGATTATAAAATAATTTTCACTCATTTGCACTTCCAACTAATAAAATTTCAGTCCTCAACGAAAATAACCCAGAATTAATTAAAAATACCCGCAACAAAATTATTTACCGTGAAATATTCGGGCAACCATTAAGTCTTAATTATTCAAAGCCTAAATTACTTTTTGGCGCGAAAATGCCTCCGCCATATTTAATTTTGTTGTGAGCTGTTCGTATACGTGAATATTAAGTTGATTTAATTAATTTTCCTTGGTAATCTGGGTACAGGGTGATGTTTGTTTCACGCTGCAATTTAAAAGGATCCGAAACATACATATATCAGCAACCAAAATGTCAAGAATAAATATAGTACAGTTTGCCGAGACTTCTCCGTGCCTCGGAAAGCACGATAACCCGTTGGTCGCGGTTGTCATTTGAAGATATTTCAGAATCCTCTTCGAAACCCCCTTTGAGCAACGCCTGTTAGGACACATCCCCGGGGAATGGGGGTACCATAGAAATATAAAATACAGGAGAAGTGGCAAGGGGGCGTGTCGGCGTCCACTCGACATGGTCTGGGCGAGCATGTTTACGCAAATGGTCGAATCCGCGAACTAGTGCGCTTCCGACCGTGAGCGTGACAAGATATAAGAATGCCGTGTTGTTCAGTGTTTTCTTGTAAAAACCGAAGCCTAAACCAAAACTTTGTTAATTATGGAATCACTTACCATATCAAAAAAAAAGTATTTTACTATATTTGTCTTCAAAATCATGAAAAACAACAAACCGTAAAATATTTCTTGCTTATACTATGTTATTTTTGTTTTCAAATGTCACAGCGACAATAACATATTACAATGAATACACTGCTCCTTAAACACTACCTAAGTTTGTCGCTAAGTGACTGGATAAGCAATGTAAAAATCACGAAACGATACTTTAGCAAGCCGATGTATCGCATAGTACGGCCGCTGCTTCTTGCCGCGAGTTAGTGATGTAATTGTGCAGATACACTGTCGACAACAATGTCGATTGTTGAATGAAATATTACAAAAGTGTACCGAACTTTCTTAGATTTCATTAAATTTTAGGTAAATAATCGTTCACGTGTTTTTGGCTTTGAATTATCGTATTTATGCCTTATCCTCGTGCTACTTCCTTACTTTTAATGGTAATTGTATTTTACTTTCGATAAAGTTTCGAATGCATTATAGTAGGTAATCGGCATGTTTAAGATTATATATTAGTGACCTTTGCTTAAAATTAGTCAACATATTCATGCTATTTATTTGTTATACATGGGCAGCATGGTATGTGTAATAAATGCCAGAATCGATAACTTTCCGATTTAGTCAATCACTAGCGTATATGTAAAATAAATTGCTTTTGCACAGCACAACGATACCCTCCGTTGTTTTTGTGTGAGTAAGTTGTACGGTGTACGGTAAATACAGGCTATGCTTAGTACACTAAGGTTTATAATTGATTGTATAGGACAGTCCGATTTCAAAAATGCGGGTGTGTGCGCTACTGCGTATCTATTGCTTTTACTGAACTGCATGCGTAGTAGTTGCCGGGTGGTAGGGCAAAACAGGAGACACAGGTTAAGATACATTTTCGGCTACAGGGCATATCTCCTTGTTTATTATATCTATGGGGGGTACTAACTTGCCTACTCCCCCTTTTATTTTTGGATGAGAAAGCATCCAGTGACAGCTTGGAGTATCAGACTCTTACTGACTCAAACAGTAAAACCCGCCTTAGTTCTTATTCGGGTAAAAGGTAACTTATTCGAAGAAATTCTGCAACACCGACCTACTACGTAAATCTATAGGTATGCTCGTTTGCTGCACCAAAAAAAAAATACATTTTCTACCAGTGTCGTCGGCAACTATGTACTTAATAAATTAATTGGATGAAAACATCATCATAACATGTTAGGGTACTTTTTATATATCCTTTAGTTTATTGGCTACCATTTCTATATTTATCGATCATCATTAAGTTAATTTATTCAGGAAGAGGTCGTGGCTAAAGACTAATAGCCGCACGGGTCAATCTTCAAGGTTAAGCAACGCTTGCCAAGGTTGGTCTGTGGATGAGTGATCATAACATACCGAGTTTACTCTCTCAATACCGTTGGGAAAAGGCTAGGCAGATGATGATGATCATTAAGTTAATTTATGTTGGTAACTTCTGTAGCTGATAGACTATAATCCGCAGATATAACATAAGTTCCCCACCGAATGTGTCTCCACGTTGTCGTCGTGGTGGGGCTTGAGCGTCTCAATGATCTTGCGAGCTTTCCCGGTAGAGCCACTCATGCCGGAAGGTCGCAAGTGAGGGATCAGACCAAGAGAGACACACGCTTGCTCGCTGCTCTCTGGTACGCGTCTGATCATCAGACGTGACTGTGAGAGCAGCGAGCAGGTGGAGAGGTGAGGTTGGGAGAGAGGGCCCTGAGAAGGGGTGGAGCGAAAAGGGACCGCACCCTTAAAAGGAACAAAAAATGAAAAAAGACGATTGCAAAATGAGTCCCCAGGTGGGTCCCGACTGCTCAGCGGTCGGGGAATCCCACCCCGCTTCGGCGGGCTGCCCTCCGTACTCTGGGGTGGGCACCAACCGTCTTCCGCTTGCCAGTGGCAACAAGAGCCGAGGAGGCTCAGAATCGACGTCATCCGGATCCGACTCCTTCAAGGAGCTGATGGCGTTCGGTTGTGATGCGGGGAGTTCGCCTGAGCGCCGGGGAGGTGCAGGGTCAGATTCTGGCTCTGGACTTGACCTAGTAACGGTCAGCTCGGCGGGCTCTGGAGACAGAGGAGAGGGGGCCGCTGCGGAGAAGTTCTTCCGCAAGCGACCCAGACGGGAGGATGACAAGGAGTCGTCCTCCGAGGGCGAGTTTGCCTCCGCCCGAAAAATCCCCACCGCAAGGCGGGGCAGGGGCAGTGAGGCAGGGAGGGGGCTGGCTCCCTCTACCCGGGAGGCGGGCCGTCGGGCCGAGAGGTCGGTGGAGGAGGGGCGTCGCCCTGGAGGGAGCGGTCGTGGGGCTCCCTCTACTCTTCCGCCCCCTCTCGACTCTGACGACGAAGAGTCCCCGAGAGAGGAACCGCCCGCTGCCGAGGAGCAGAGGGCCCGGTTTGAAGAGGTAGTGGAGGCCGCGATCCGCGCTGTGGCCTTCAAGAGGAAGCAGTCCTCTAAGAGGGAAGCCATCAGCGCGGCCAAGGCCTCCATTTTGGCGGCAGCGGCGGCCAACGTCGTCGGCGGGACAAAAGAGGCCAAAGAGGTGTCTGAGTTGCGGGCAGAGGTCGCCCGCCTCGCGGTTCTTACGGAGCGACTCGTTCGGGAGAATGAGTCGCTCCGGAGGGACCTTGCGGGGATGGCCAGAGCGGCCTCTGTGGAGCCGCGAGGGGGACTGAGTCCGGCAGCGCCGGAGGGGGGCCAAGTGCTGAGCCAGGTGCGGGACCTGGTGCGGCAGGAGCTGGCTCCCTTCCGGAGGCAGTTCTCCGTACTGGAGAACATGGTCCGGCGTCCCCCAACAGTGGCGACTCAGAGGGCCCCGGGCCAGCAGCAGAAGGCGGCTTCGTACGCGGCCGCCGTGGCTGCCGGCCCGGGAACGTCCGGCCAAGCGAAGGCCAAGGCGGGAGCCGCGCCAGCGCCTGTGACGCCGGCGCCTGCGACGCCGGCGACGACCAAGTCGGCCCCGGCGAAGAGGGGTGGGAGGAAGGCTGGGGGGGGAGCGGCTAAGGCTGCTGTGCCAGTGGCGCCGCGGCCGCCCCCACCCCCACCCTCGGACCCTCCTGCGGCCGAGGCCGATTGGCAGGTTGCTGGACAAAAGAAGGCGGCCAAAAACAAGGCCAAAAAGCAGCGGCGGAAGGCCAACGCCATCGCGGCGAGGCTTCGCGCCCCGAAGTCCGCGGCTGTGGTTTTAACACTGCAGCCGGAAGCGGAACAGAGGGGTGTGACGTACCTCGCCCTGATGAAGCGGGCGAAGGAGGCGGTGAACCTCCGGGAACTGGGCATCACTGGGGGCCTCGGGATCAGGAGAACCCTGACCGGTGCCCGGAAGCTCGAGCTCGCCGGAGCGGAGAGTGGCCCGTTCGCGGACGCCCTGGCCGAAAGGCTGAAGGAGGTCCTCCCCGCGGACGAGGTTCGAGTGTCCAGGCCGACTAAGTGCATTGACATGCGCATAGTGGGCCTGGACGACTCCGTGACGGAGGAGGAGGTTGTGGCCGCCGTCGCCAGGGGATGGGGACTGGGGGGTGCTCTGCCGAGCTCGTCAAGGCGGGCACCCTCCGGCCTGACAACACGGGCATGCAAACCCTTGTGGTGAGCTGCCCCGTGACGGCGGCCAGAACAGTGTCGGAGGGTCGAAGGCTCTTGGTGGGGTGGGTTTCTGCGCGGGTAAAACTGCTGGAACCCAGACCTCTGAGGTGCTACCGCTGCCATGTGGGCAACCACACGGGAGCTATGTGCCCCTCGGAGGTGGACCGCAGTGGACTTTGTTTCCGCTGTGGTCAGCCCGGTCATCGGGCCGGCTCGTGCGAGGCCACGCCGCACTGCAGTGCATGTGCGGCTGTTGGCAAGCCGGCCGAGCACTGGGCTGGGGGAAGGGCCTGCGCGCCATCCACCCCGACCAGGGGCAAGAGGTCCGCCGCCGCCGCCGCCTCTGCCGCCGCCGCGGCTTCCGTCGCCGCTTCTGCCGCTTCTGCTGTGGGTGCTGCGACTCCCGGTACTCGGGAGGGGGCTGAAATGGAGTGCCAGTAGTGGTCCCATTTCGGCCTCCTCCAGAGACAAGTCGGCCGCTGTGCTATTGCGCAGTGGCTGATGCCTGTGGACGGTGAGCGTGGGTGGCTCGCCGTCCGATACCAGGCTGAGTCGACGACGCGTTGTGCTTCACGCGCGCCTCAAGGAGCCGTCAGCACCAGAGACGGGGCCCCATAGGGTCGGTGCCTGCTAGGGTTGCGGAATTTGTTCGAGAGAGTTGCCGCGGCCCTGGAACGCAAAGGGCACATGGAGGAGCACGGGTGGGTTTTAGTCAGTAAAAGTCTGACACTCCCTACCGCTCCACCCAGGGCGGGAGGGGTCATTTGATGATTTCCCATCCAAAAAAAAAAAAAAAAAAGATATAACATAAGTTCAGGAATTGTGGTTTAATTAGTTACTTGTGTTAATTACACGCGAAGGTTACAGTTTTCATTAATTTATGGTGTAAATTATTTGACAGGATTATTGTTCCGTACAAATTCGAAGCCTTTATTAGAATTAGAACTCGCTGTAGGTATAGTGGATTCAAGATTCAAAGCGTTTATTTCAAACAAACCATTTTACGGGCACTTTTGGGTCAAGGTCGAGCAGACAAAAACACGAAGCTATTTGCACGATCGAAAGCGTACAGAAGAACGGACACTCTTTTAAATTATGTATGTATCCTAATTGCTTCTTTAAGTGAGGATAATGCAAAGAAAGAACTGTATAAAACAATTTTAAATAGGCATAAATATTAAAATAAGCTAATGGCAGTTAAGAGATGACCAGTCTCAAATGAAGGCGCCCGTTCACCAACATGACGCGTGTGTTGGCTCCATTCAGCTCAAAAATTTTGAAGGGAACTGAAATACGAGTACACGCACCACCATCAGCGAGACATTTGAGTAAAACTGCTCTCAACTTCCATGCCATGTATGGTCAAGTCAAAAAAGTAAACTATAAATGATCACTTATGTAAATGGCTCCATGGTACTCACATTTACAAAATTAAAAAAAAACTTCAACATTGTACCAAAAACCTAGTAAGTAGACCTCATCAATCGCTTAGCAAAAGTCTGAGTGATCTTTTGAGCCGAATTAAGTACATTGCAGCACGTCTCTGCACCTCAAGACGACTGGGAGTACGCCTTTTTTACGACCAAAAAAAAAAATCAAAAATCATCAAACGACCACTTTTGCTCTGGGCGGAGCGGAAGGAAGTGTCAGACGCTTATTGACTAAAACCCACCGTGTTCCTCCTAAGGCCTTTCCAGGGCCTTTCAAGGCGTTCCAGGGCCGCGGAGACTTTCAAATAAATTCTGCAACACTGGGAGTAAGTATGCCTGCAAGGACCGGTAACTGGCTTCAGTATACTAAACATCTCTTTGGGTAATATAAAAACTAAAAAGTGACTTTCAAGCCAGTTTCGTCTTACCGGTCCTATGGTAGCACTATCAGTCCAAACAGGTAGCACATAGAACTCACGTAAACATCTAAGTAATTTTACAAATACTTTTTGAAGTCTGAAACCTCAATCTATCATCAATATTAGTCTAATAAAATTCGTGGATTTAACAATGGCGACTTGACTTAGGTACTAAAACAACAACCTTATATGTGTCAGAAGTTGCAGAATTTGTCCGAAAGAGTCACCGCGGCCCTGGAACGCAAAGGAAATTTGCAGGAACACGGATGGGTTTGAGTCAATAAGAGTCTGACACTCCCTTTTGCTTCGCCCAGAGTGGAAAATCTCGTTTGATGATTTTCCATACTTAAAAAATGGGTCATAAAAATAGATAAACATTGTTTACTAACCTTCGCGATTAATCTGTCGTCCTACATGTGAACTAACATTAGAAAGACGTTCTCTGCAACTGTTCCACTCACTTTCCGAACGGGAACGGCAGGCTTTAACATAGGTATCTACTGATCTATAGTAGCTAAACAAGTGGTGTCTGGTCTAAATTCAAAGCCGTTGTAGATTAAGTATGTACATCCTTTGATTACAATGAATAAATAGCACGTATTGACATGTCATGGCCAAATAAAAATAGCCGCCCAGTTCGATTCTCAAGGTTAAGCAACGCTTGCCTGTTTGCCAGTAGATGGTGAACCGATCGTAATTAACAGAGACTCCTGCGCAGGTCGAAAACCACGTGAAGCTGTTGGTCGCAGCTGCCTGTTGCTGTTAACCAGCCTCAGGCAGCTCCTAGTTGTCTGACATTTTGCCAAACTGGACCTATTTGGCGCAGCCGCTGTTCACACAATGTTCATCTACATTATGTGTATAATTTGTTTTCTTTCTTTCTTCTTTCTTATGGACCTTTAACAGTCGTTGCGGTTTGCTAGAAAGCCTGTCCCCAAGTCTTACCAACTTACTCAGTAACAGGGATGTATAGGTCAGATAGGCAAGCGCTCCATGTACAATGCCGTCATCCAGCTGCTTACAGCTCGACTGAAAGCCAACCCAATATAGGTGTTGTGGCGAGTAGGCAAGTAAAGTAGAACGCAGCACAGCCACTTTTCGGCGGTCCGCTGTAATATGTTGGCACGCAGATTTGCTAGGTGTAGTCTGGAGGTAAAGATCACACTGTTTAAAGCATTCTGCCAAACTCTCTACACCTGCAATCTGTGGGTCAGCTATACGCAGCGGGCCATCAACGCTCCGAATTCAATATAATAACGCTTTCAGGGTGCTGGTGGGGCTCCCACGCTGCTGTAGTGCGTCTGCGTTGTTTGCGCACGCGCACACAGACGGCTTTCACACTGTGTTGCGGCGCCGCATCGCTTCGCTGATGTTCCGTACGCGTGGGAGCACCAACACCATCCTGAACGTGCTTAGCCACAAGCTGGACAGCCCCCTTCTGGGGCACTGGGTCCAGGCGCAAGTCCGTGTGCCTGGGGCCCCAGAGGGCGGCAAATACCTAAATTAATTTCATATTTTTATTTTCTTTTAACATAGTTTTTTTTAAGTCTCACTAATATTATTATGGACCAATTAAGTCTGAAATAAAAAGATTTTTTTTTTTTTTTTTTTTTTTTTTTTTTTTGTAAGCTGCGCCTCAGATATAAGGATTTTAACTATGTGTGCGTTGCGTAGTTCACACACGGACGACCGCAGCTTGCGATCCTTTTGTCTAGGATGATGACTCTCACATTGAAGCGGTTCCTAACGGTGACGTAATTTGTTTTCCGGCTACTGTAAATACTGCATCCTGATGGTATCGACACACACTCCGCTTGCTCACCTGTTTTGTACGCTTATTTGTATAAACAATGAACGAATAAGCATAAGCTTATTCGTATTTCAATTAAACTCATCTGCATCCGACAAGTAGCCTACCCTACCTATTTATCTATATGCTAGTGCTCGCACAGTTAGTGGGCCAGGGCGGCGTTATTTCATCGCACGCGCATACCCACTTCATTGGTGACCCCGTTTCCGTTGTTAAGAGGAGAATTTAGTCGAGAATCAAACCGGTTAGACTGTAAAAGTCCTACGTTCGGACAATGGTCGTGAATATGTTAATAACGATATATTTACCTTTCATAAGGAAAATAGCATCGTACATCAAATCACGATTCCGTACACACCTCAGTCGACAGCCCTACATGATCCTGTAACGCTTGAATTACCAGGAGCTCCTGAAGCTGAACCCAGTGAAGAACAAACCTTCGAAAGGAGTTATTCTATTCAGGAACGACATCCTCCTAAACGATAAAGTCAGTCTGACCTCTTCATGACTTCAGACCTCGAACCGGAGACTTATAAAGAATTTACAGATCATCCCCAAAAAGAAAAATGGCTCGAAGCAATGAAAGCTGAATATGACTCATTAATGAAGCATGGAACATTGATTCTCGTTGACCGCCCCTCCTATAGGAAAATTACAAAGAATAAATGGGTATTTAAAATGAAAAAATACACAAGCGGACAGATCACTGAATACAAAGCCAGAGTAGTAGCAAAAGGGTTCACCCAAGTAGCAGGTGTGGACTACGGCGAAACTTTTTCACCTGTCGCTAGACTGTCTTCAGTACGGCTATTAATAGCAGTTGCTGTCGTAGTGTGCAGTAGCATTACCAGACCGTGTGTCACAACAACCGAGTTGTTCGTGGACGATACCAGACCGATGAGAATCGTAACAGTGTCGCGGTACCATTTGACGTCAGCAACTGGAATATCACTGTCACACCCGGTCCCGTCACAGTTCCCCACTATAGGGGTTATGGATTGTAGATGAAACCTAAAGTTTCCAACCGTGTGAAAGTAAATTTATAAAGGTATATATACATAAATATCTGGAAAGACTGAAATTAAAGACATACCTCAATACACATACAAAGTTTATTCACTATAAAAAGAAGTATCACCTTCCATAGAAATACAGTGAATGAGGCAGCTAATCATAAATAACACCTCCCAGACTTACACACTAATATGTGTAACCCTGTTAGACCCTGTCTCCGTACCAAGGTATAACAGAGGTACACCACATGAGATATTACAAAACAACGTCTCAGGTCGCTACTCGCTTGTAAGGATTCGCGAGGTGAACGCCTAAATACCACTAGCTCAATCGCAAGGTATTGACCAACCAGGGCTGTGCACGTTAAGAAACCTACTCACTATGGTACAGTATACCCGTGACACAACTTAATACAAAAGGAAGTTATTACTGGTCTTGTTACTTAACACATTAACAAAAGGCCTAACTCTTTGTATGAAAATAAACCCAGTAGACAGGTCTAATGCATCTCCCTCATAATAATTAATAGCAGCTCAATTACTACTCAATTGCTCAATTCAATTAGTCAATTGCTCAATTAGTGCTCAACGACTCAATTAGTCAATTAGCTCAATTAGCAAATACTTAATGCTCAAGTCTCTCTCAAACAGTGCAAGACTTACGCACTATAATACAAGACTACTCAATTAGTGGAACAGAATCCCTCGGCATGGCACCAAGGCTAAAAACCTTGGTACCCACGAACAGACGCGGCCTACGGGAGAAGTCCAGCAGGATTGCTGTTACCTGGAACGGCGATGTTTCCTCAACGAGGTTTCGGATTGGTAAGGCCTTCCTGTACCATGGACGGCCACACTGTCTCAAATCTCGTCGAGCCAAACCTGAACGATGCACGTTCTCCGGATGGCTTCAGGCATTCATCAATCCCGGACCTCAAATATCCAGGCTAGTAAAACAGCCAGACCTGGAACAAAATCTCCGTAGTCAAATACACGTGCCTTTGGACTTTCAGAATGGGAAACAAATGGAGGACGAAATACTCACAGGGTTCAGCCTTTTAATGCACTTGAAAACCCCTCGGGTTTCGGGTCACCGTTGTAAAAACAAGTGCTTTTATAATATCATTTGTTCGTCTCTCTGTGACCTCTGCGGTGCAAAAGGACGCCACAATTCTCCACTCTGTCGTAAAGTCCTTTGCGAGAAGCTTCCATGCCACAGACTAAATACTCTCGATTCCGACATGTTCCTAATTATTTTAATTTATTAAACTTTATGCGTTTATGCAATTTTTATGTGTTTTGATTAATTTACATCTACTTATTTGATAATATTTATTAAGTTTTAAAAAGACGATCGATCTCTAGCGCCATCTGTTGTTTAAACTAGGGGCTCTGTCAAATGTGATTCCATTTGTCCGCTAAAGATGTCGCTGCGAGTTACATTTCTTGTTTTGCAACGTCACATCACCCACGATGATTTCGGTACTGATGTTTCGCGTTAAACGCAGCTCGTCGAGACCGCCTATGGTTATAACACGTAATCCCTTACTTGTAAGCCAACGGGGCTGCGGTTGTAACGCGGTTGTAAAACTGCTGTACATGGCATCCGCGGTTTTGAAGCGAAACGTTTCCACGAGGCGCATAGCTTGATTGAAACCATTGCGTGTGAGCGCGGGACGATTCAAGTAGGTGGCTTCGGCGTGTCTCACCATGTATGTACGTGATGGTGTCGTCGCCAGTTTGCATGATGTAGCATCGTATTACTACAAAGAACAGAACTATCTGTAACATTTTTGTATTGTTGTGTACGCGCGCTTATTTACACGTCGTCAAAACTACGGTATTTGTTGAAACACGTCACCTATAATTATGATAACATTAAGACAACATGTAACGGTAGCTTGGTGTGAAGTTGTTTCGTGGGACTGTTGGGATCATTTCAAACCGAGGTTTCGTTTCGTCTGAACGTAGGAATGACCATTTCGTGTATAATCTTCATGAACCACTTGGCCATCGGCTTGTCCGATCGCGTGTCGGGATGCTTCGGAATGCTAGTTTGACGGCAGCTCCGATGACGTCCCTAGTTGTGGCCGTGACAGCCCCAACCTATTATGAAGACTTGTCCACTTAATTTTCCACTCGTCCGGTATTAACTAGTACGACTTTTTAACATCCTCGTACCCGAGGATGGCGGCCAGCTCCTTCAGCTTGCAGGCCATCCTGTCCGGGGGTATAACCACACCCTAGCACTCGAACTTGGTGGCATCGTCGTCGCTCAACGGAAACTCGAAACGTTGTAAAGCCATGTCGACGATGTATTTATCGTATTGATTAACGAATAGGGATTTAGTTGTAGGTAGATCTTGTTGCCGCAAGTTCTGGAAATTCATTGACACACCGCCAGAGTTATCGAGCAAGTACCGACGAATGTTGACCTTTTATCCTTAGACGTTCGATTTTCTTTTACGTACCACCGTCAGCGCTAATATCGTTGGGTAAATTAAACAACGTTAGTTGTGGCGAATACATAATTCGTTTATTATGCATAAAAAGGTTTATTCGATAGAGTAGCATATTTTCCGCGTTGATATCGTTACGCTCGTGATGCCATTGTGCTATATAGTACAATGTACACGATGAGGTTGATTGAATAAAAACTACATAATTATGAAATAGTTCCAAGAGTTTTATTGATCATATTTCGGAAGGTAATCTTTATATGGATATATGTATATCATATGGATGATGTCACATTTGATACGTTCTCGACGAATGTTCATACTCATTATAAAACACGAACATCGTACACCTTACTGGTGTGTAAACGTTTAAACTCCTCCACGGGATTTCCCTTTATACATCCACCTTCACAATCGTATCGGAATATATTGCAAGGTCCCACTCCACAAAAGTAACCATCGTGAACTTTTCCATCTCCACACACGGACATTTTGCAGATGCCTTCGTAGGTGTTTCTGCCGTACGATTGATCCACGGGGTTGTAGCCTGCGCCGAAGTCACTGCAGTGTTTGCCCGCGTTGCTCGATCTTGCCTCTTCTTTATTTATAATACCGTAAGTGTAGGTGGTGCGAAAGCCTATCTTGGTGTATCCACAACGTTCACTCGAAGTCTCGTCGCACAACATCATTAGCGATAAAATTGTCGATAACAGAAATATTTTCACCTCCATCTTTCAAACAGCTCGCTTCGTGCCTCGTTGTAATGTGAAATTGTTCGACACCATCACTCGTATAATACTCCGGCTAATACGAACATGTTGAAAACCGCTGTTATTAATAAATCTGCTGTTACACTTCACGACGTCATTGTGGAGTTAAAGCTCCAGTTCGTGCAGCAAACGGGTTCGCCAGCCAGCCACATGCTGCGTCTTTGTTAATCTGTGTTCGTACACGTATCGTTCTGCAGTGTTTTCATGATGTACCGGTAAATACCGTACAATAATCGTATCGTATTGTTTGTAATACATATTTGAACTCGCATCGATAATTACCATGGACGTTGAGCATTACAACATGTCGAACGAACGGGCGTGCTTCGTGATAAGCAACAAGGATTACGTCGCAAAAAAGACAAGGATTGGCTGATGGACACTATGACTGTGATGGATATGACTACTACTACTGTCTATCGTGACTTGTCCGCGCAAGATACGTTGCGAAAGTTGGAACAGTTTGCCGAATCAACAAAGCATCGCAAGATTTCGTGCGTGATGGTTTTTGCTTATGCACGGTACGAAACGTGGGCAAGTGTACATCGATGGCGAGCTGTGTGCAATGTCTAAAATTGTAGACTCTCTCAATGAGCAAGCTTTGGAGGGTGTGCCTAAGATTTTTATTGTGCAATCGAATCGAAAGTACAAATCGAAGTTTGACGATTTACAAACATATTTCTTATCATAGTTCTTTGTCATTATTCGTTCCGTAAATAGCCGTTACCTAGAGACACAATGCTCCTCCTTCCCGTATTTACAACTAAGTTTCTAGATTCGTCACCCAGTGCTGCTCCAGTTTATGATGCTGAATTTAAATTCCAATATGTCACTTCTACTGATATTGTAAAAACGTTTAATTCAATGAATGTTAAAAAGACTGCAGATCTATAGGGTAATTCTGTTGTAGTTGTTCTTGCTGAGTCTATTATATAATACGCATTGTAACATCTACTTTAGCTGTTATTTTTAATAATTGTATAGCCCGTGGTGAGTTTCCTGATCTAATGAAATGAAGTAAAATAATACCTTTATTTAAATCGTTTAGTACATCAGACCCTTCCAATTATAGACCTATATCAGTGCTACCAACTTTTAGTAACATTTTTGAGAAACTTATTTTAAATCAAATGCTATTTTAATAAACACAATTTTTTACATAAAATAATAAAGATACATAATAGAATAACGGAACAAAATAGAATAAATATAGGTATTTAAACATAATGAGCAGTTTGGTTTTACGAGGGGTCTTTCAACAACTGATGTGTTGAACTTCTAGGACACATTTATAATGCATAGGCGGACAAATGGGATGCTTTGGGCATTTTTTGCGATTTGTCCAAGGCGTTTGATTGCATTCTCTCTCTCAGTGTAATTTCCTGATCAATGTCCATACATTGATCAGGAAATTACACTATTGCGGAATCAGGAACGCCTCTTTGGATCATCTTACTTCATACTTGAGTGATAGGATTCAGTCAGTTAATGTCAATGGTAAAAGATCTCCTGGATCTGCAGTCAGGATGGGGGTACCCCAGGGCTTAATTTTAGGTCCCTTCTTTTTTCTCATTTATATTAATGTCTTCCCGTACCTCATAAAAGATAAACACGATAAAGTGTTATTTGCAGACGACACGTCGCTTTTGTTTAAACTAAAACGCCAGCAGATGGCTACTGACGATGTAAATAATGTCCTTGCAACTGTAGTTAACTGGTTTAATGTTAATAATAGTCTAATTAACGAGAAAGAGACAAATTGCATAAAATTAACTTTATCTCATGTGCGACAAGTGAACACTGTTGTATCGATAAAGGGTGAAGAGTTGAAACCACAGTGTTCTTAGGCATTACTTTGATTACGAAGCTTCAGTGGGGCTCCCATATAGTATATTCAATGTACAGAATTGATCTCTCCACAGTTTTATTATAAGTATAGAAGATAGAGTATAAATGATATTATACAGCAAGACTGTTGTGTATTGTCCATCTGTCGTAAGACATCGGGTACGAGCAGTCGGATCTAGTCGCAAGTTCAAACAAAGCATCACGTTAAATGAATTTATTTTCAAACAAACACACAGTTTAGAATTACATATGTTTCAATACATCACGGGGTTAATTTTACGTTAAACAAGGAAACGTTTCATTTATTTCGCAATTATAAACCTGTTCTCGATGCCTACGTGTTTGACTGCATCTCCGTGAATCCTTTTGAAATTCTCAACTGGATCTCCCGATTTGCATTCACCATCGCAGTTGCAACCGAAAATGTTGCACGATCCGGTGGCACAGTAGTAACCTTTTCCAGATTTCCTACCGTCGTTGCAGATTAAGGCTTCACATTTGCCGCCCGTGTTCGGTACCACCATGCCCGGCTCCATGTACGGACCACCATCATAGTCCTCGCAAAAACCTCGGGTCTTCCAATAATGAATTCTAGTATTCCAACAACACTTGGCGTCGCCCAGTGTGGTGCAAGAGAAAACAACAAAGAGTAGTGCACAGACGAACTTGAGCAACATCTTGTCTGTAACTGATGTTGTTTCGAGTACAACAGCCCTATTTATACAGGCATATTATGTACTGATAACCCACATTGTGACCTGATCGTTAAACATGATGACATCTTATCAAATGTCTACATTGGGTGGTGTGTGAAAAAGATTGAAAACAAGCAATGATTGCACAATGTATACCTAAAACATACAGACGTAAACATTTTATCAACAAAATGCTTTCCACAGAACAATCCCAGCGTCTCCGATACCGTTTATCCTCAACTTATTTTTGTTGATTATCACACCGAGAGACGGTTTTTACCCACGACGGTATGGAGACAGTGTAATCATCCTCTCACCCCAATGATGTTTGTTTGTTTGTTTATGCGAAGCAATGTTCCCATTTATCTCCAGTACCTACTACTAGTCCGATTTTCATGCGGTTCTCAGTGATGGGTTCAGAAATTTGATTGGTGCATATTCTTAGATGGGTGTTACGGTGACAACTCAATAGTGGGCGCGCAGTAAACATAATGTGTTTTTGCAAAAAAAAAAAAACAAAGCTACTTCGATTTTCATGCGGTTCTCAGTGATGGGTTCGAGTTTGATTGGTGCATGTTCTTAGATAGGTGTTATGGTGACAACTCACCATTTCTAACTACTATTCCAATTTTGATGGTTTCTTTTCAACTTGATAGTAACTAATAGTAATATTAAAAACTCGACTGGTTTGATATTCATGTATTTGATCTCAATGAAGAAATGACTGCACCCCTGCGTTACCTACCGTTAGGTATTAGGAACTATTTCCGCCTTCACCGCGTGGAGGTACTCCCAGCTTATTTTGTTATTGGATCAGAAATCATTCAAGGAGACGTATCGCAGGTTTAGAAAACCAATAGTAGCTGTAATATTTAAATTGAGTGATAAGATAAACTCACCTTGACTATTTGAGACACATTTTTTTCTTTCTTTATTTAAAAATGTTTTACATACCTACATTCTAGGCAATGATATCGAGTTGAGTTACATGTAACCACACAACAAAGCCCCTGGTATTTTTTTATTGGTATTAAAATAAATACTTATTGAATTATTATTCTTATTAAATAAACTATATCTACATATATATAATTATAGTACAATGTTCATAATAAAGTTCTCTCTAAAAAGTTTTAAATAAAAGGCAAAATTGAAAATTTAGAAAAAACCCACGACTGTAAAACATAATTGAAAAATAATTAAATAAATAATAAAAACCCTCGACTTACAGAATTAATGTAACCCAAGAATATCCGTCAGGGCTGCTATTAAATGAGCTAGTTTTGCAGATAGTGATGGCAGCCCCCGATGGATATTCTTGGGTTATTAGAGCTCTTATAAACTCTCTAGCAAACGAGCCGCAATAGAGTGTAAGCTGATAGAGGGTAAGGTAAGT
Source organism: Hecatera dysodea (assembly GCA_905332915.2). Lineage (NCBI taxonomy): Eukaryota > Metazoa > Arthropoda > Insecta > Lepidoptera > Noctuidae > Hecatera > Hecatera dysodea. The sequence continues at coordinate 20,162,890 of HG995288.1, read as the reverse complement.
TTTTAACTTTAACTTTAACAGCAACTTTATATGTTTTTTTATATAGGTACTGGCACGTACCCTGGAGTATAGTGATAGTACCGTTCAGGAACACTTCTATAGCTAACCAGTAGTGTTCTTCACTATAGCGAAGTACTTAATTTAGTGAATTTTAATTTAGTGAATTGATTTATGATTTCCATGTTGGATAATTATATTTTTTTTTCTACCTTTGTCATGTATCAATGACTTTGCATACTATTGTATAAATTCAAGTTCTTAAAACGCAATAGACAGATGTGTTGCTGGGGAGTTTGTTGCGCCACTTCTTCTTCCCAGCTAAAACACTAGGAAGTGGTGACGGGTGGGCGTTTTGGGGGACTGTCTTTATGTAAAATTTGACGTTCAAAAAGTGCTGTTTATCAGCCTAGTTTGAATAAATGACTTTTGAATTTTGAGCAATTTAGTACCTACTGTCATCGCCGTCGACAAACTGTTAACGTCGAAAATGCTGTATTCTTCCCGGAATCTATATCGTGTTGGATGAATGTTATGCTCTTGAAAGTGCCAGAATTTCTCATCGGTCTTACTTAGCCATATTACCTCATGAAACTGGTCACCGTTCAAGGAAAAAGCGAGTCCTAATTCGTCTCCTAATAATTTATCAAACATTGGCCACAACTCTTTTCTGGTGCGGTGTTTTCTGACGTTTTTCGTATAGTGTAGGTCGTGGAAAATGTTTTATGTTCGACGATTTCCCGTTTAGCCTTTACAACGTTGGGTTTAGTAATTGGCATCACGGCTTCATCATCGCTGTCGACCAGCACCATATCGGGGACCGGAGTCACGTCCATAACGTCGTCATCGTCATCATCGGCAAACGTCGGACTGTATGCACGTCGGTAAATTGCGCTAGTTCTGATGCTAGTTCACCGCCAGTGCAATTTAATCTCAGTGTGGTATTTCCTAAACACTGCTGCTCCGTTACATTTCCTATTGAACAGGACATATCGACAGAACAACTAACTGAGAAACATGTCTAATATCTGATCGTTACGAGGTTAATCGCAATTTTCTTTTAAATCGTAATAACATGTTGCAAGTCAATAACTAACATCATTGGTCGTATTTGTGACACGAAACGGTGACATGATGACACTATGAAACAGTCGCACAATGACAGTTCGTCTATGCGCTAATAATGAGCTCTTAAGCTACCCGCGGCAGAAGTATTCCGGCATTGGTCTTTTGGAGCAGTACTAATCGAGCTTCGAAAGACTGGCGAGTCGTGTTAATTACGTCTCGTTACACAAGACACGATATCGTAGTCGTAACATACCGACCCACCCACGTTATTCGCATTACAATCAACTATTGGGTTGCTCTATTCCGTAGTAGCTATGATACTGGGGCTTACCCATTATAGTACCACCACTTTTCAAGTCAGTTACAGCATAGATATTGGCGTCTTCGTCTTTGACAGCACTACGTAAAATGGTAAATGTGCTCTTGTCCTGTGCAATGTATGATGTTAAACTTCCCTCCCTGTGTCTTGTAATTTCAATACTTCCAGCAGATAACGAGCGTCTTGAACGTAGTTATCGTAGAGGAACATCTCGTGTTCTACGATCGACAATGGAAATAGCTTGAGTCTCGTGTAGAACTTGAGCAGCTTCAGCTCGTCCACGTCAACGTGCTCGATTTTAAAATCAACATCAATGGTACGATCGTCGTCGTCGATATTACCTTCTATCATACCTACGTTGTATTTTGCCATACCGAGAGTGATACGCACTAATTACATTTCTTACAATAACAAAGTCAATTCGATAATATAGTCTACGATAGCAAAAGTGCGGACAAATAACAAAATTGCGTCAGGCGATAAGCGGAGGGAAGTCCCCAGTAATAGACAATACACAGAATACACCGACCAAAAATAAGCGACGGGGAATTCCCCGTTCCGTTTGATAGATCACGGGTCAATTGATAGTGGTGTTGACAACCTTGTGATCGTTTTTTTTTAATTCTAGATAATTTTTATTATTGATAATATCGTCTATTTTTTCAGTTCAGGTTGGGGGCCCTCTGTATCCACGGGGCCTCGGGCTGCATCTCTTTTTCCAGGCGCAAGGCAATTTAATGAGAGCGGGCAACATGCATGCAATGGACATTGAAAACAGACGACCATGTTACGAGTATGGAGGCCTTTATGTAACGAGAAACTACTACGACACATGTCCAAGTGTTATTACAAATTTACTCGATAAAATAAATTCAAAAGCAAATCGTATATAGTAACAAATTATTAAGAGAAGTGGCACGCCATATCATATTTTGTAGTACCTACATCGCGTTCTATTTTTGTTGTCTAAAATCATAAATACAATAAATTGAAAATCGGAGCTTTTAATCCGACCAGGTGTTAAGTAAAATTATAGTTCACAATAAAGGGAGGTTCACATAGGGCTTTTTCAGTACACTTGCACTGAAAAAGTTTTAAATCGAACCTGCCTTCCAAAAACAAACCTATTTATTCTAAAACTGAAAACTTTAGCGTGGAAATCGTAAAATCAGGTTACGTTCGATAATCTGGAAAGTTAGCAGGCAGCGTGCCACCGTAATCCGTTTAGTGTAGCGCGGAGAGAACAGGCCTGTGGGTGGAGGGGTTCTACGAAATATTGATCGCAATTACCTTGAATAGCAACACAAGCATTTGTGTTTGGCGACCTCACCTACGGCAAAGCCAAAAGGAAAGGGTTTTTTTAATGGGAAAAGCTCGCTATATTATTCTTGTACTGTAAATCCTAGTCGAATGAATGCTAAGCTGATGAAGTTCGACAGCTCCCAGAGTTATGACTGAACATTTTTTTTTCTGGGTGGGAAATCATCATCATCTTCTCCCTACTCCCACTCTTTGGCGGAGCGGAAGGGAGTATCAGACTCTTACTAACTTAAACCCACCCGTGATCCTTCTAGTGCCCTTTGCATTCCAGGGCCGCGGGGGCTCTTTCGAACAAATTTCGAAACCCTAGTGGAATATGGGCCTCAGATGCTCAGCGGCTCTAATCATTGTCTACAGGATGACTTTGAATAGATGCGACAAAATGAAATGGGAGGTTCAGTTACAGTAACATAGTAATTATAAACTGTTTTTTCTACAATCTAAATCGTTAAAAAAAGTTACGTGGTTGGCGTTTTAAAATGATCCATCGATGTTAATATCTTTATTTAAGTACGAATTATCGGTATTCCAGAAAAATAATTAATATGCAAAATAAATAAGAAAAATTAAAGTATCAAAAAATCTCGTCCAACAAATCGCAGTGCTCAATGATCGTTGTGGAGTACTCGCGTTATTAAACGTTGCCATTTATAGCGGTGATAAAAGTTCATTAATTTTACATTTGGTGTGTTCTAAATTTTCTTGACAACACGTATTATTGTATATTTAAATATGTCGCATCTATTCAATTTCACCCTGTATATGTATGCATACCTATTTTTATAATTGGACAAGCCGGCACATATACCCAACCAGAATCAAAAAAAGGCAAGAAGCCAGAATCAAAAACGGCGACAATAAAAAAGGCCGGATCAATGAAGCACGCCGAGTCTCGGAGAAAAGATTCCACTGTCTTGGAACTCAACTGCAGAGGAAACCTAACCTAAGCCGAACGAAACAGTAGATATATTGGTGTCCTAGTTTCATATCATCAAGTATGAATTCACAACACTTAAATATTTTATTACATTTAAAATCAAATCCACCCGCCAACCCTATTCATGCGGGTGTATTCAGCTGAAGTTAAATATTAACAAGCGGCCGGATTGGATAGAATTATTTATGGCCAATAAGCCCCTATGCCGCTAATTTTCTATCATTTGTTCAACATTCACTACTTATTTGAAAAGGATGACGGGTACTAGGGCGTCCTTAACTCAGTAGTTTAACACAAAATAATCATAGACGAACAAAAGGGTTTCCGAAAAGAGCTTTACTGCTTATTTCATTCGTATAGAAAACGAAGTTAGAAAGTACTATGTAGGTACTTCATTTAATCATATGTATCTTAACTAATATTATAAATATAAATGTGTGTTTGTTTCGCTTTAACGCCTAAACCATTCAACAAATTTTAAAAATGATTCGCCAATGGAAAGCTACATTATGAATGAGTAACGTAGTCAATATTTTATGGGAATTACGCGGGTGAAACCGCGGGGCGTAGACTAATGTATAATTACAAGGTGTATCAGAAGTGATACGAAATCTGAACATTGCATTATTACGAACCACATCATTATTATTTCCAACTGTCCTACGACGGCCTTGAAATTGTGCAAAAAATAAATCTGATATTGATGTTTACTCCGCCATGTTGGTTAAAGGCGCCCAAAAATGTCCTAAATTTTTTTTTTATTGACAATGTATGCAGAAGATTTGCAAACTGATTATCCTGTGAAAATACAGTTTAGTTAAAATAAATAATATTTTAGAATATTTTGGGCGCCTTTCTGATATCATTTCTATCCGTCTCTGATGAGCGTAAATGATGTAGTTCCTTTTAAGCTGAGTACCTTCTCTTCAACTATAAAACATACTCATTAAGTATCAAATTAATCTGTAACATTTAGTCATAAAATTACCCGAGATCAAGAGGTTTTCAAGCGCATACTAAATGCTATTTTCCTATTGCTTTTACAGATAAGTAGGTGGGCCGTTTTTTATATGGATAGAGGGAAATTGTAAAACGCCTTCTTCCGCTCTGGGCGCAGTGGACGGGTGTCCCAGACTCTGACTACCTAAAACCAATCCGTGGCCGCGTGGACTCTTTCGATCAAATTCCGCAACCCTAGTAGGCACCCAAAATATTTTCTTTATATTATCGATAGGAACTCTGTCAGACCCTAACTAAGGGGAATAAATACCTTTCAAAAGTGCGAGTGGAGTTTCTTGCACGTTCTTGTCCATAAAGATCGACGGAACGGTCACATAGCGTCACCTCTTTGGATTGACCGACCTTGACAATTCAAAAGTTCCTGTAAATGTATTGAACACCCAATGACACTTTTTGCCGATGATAGTACTATTACCATTAACTGTAAAAATAAAGAGACATACGAAGCTGATATTAACAATTCCATGAAATCAATGATAAAATGGTTAGAAAACAACAATCTTAAGATTAATCTTGAAAAAACTAATATTATGCATTTTTCCCAAAGATCAACCATTCCAAATGTTACTGTACAGTATAATAATGGTAAAGTAGACAAAGTTGACACAACCAAATTTCTTGGAGTGACTATAGATAGTAAATTAGATTGGAAAGCACATTCGGAAGCCTTAAGCAAAAAAATTAGTAATGCTACTTATGCACTGTACAAATTAGCCCCGATGTTAAATGTCGACGCGCTGCTAACTGCTTACCATGGCTTGGTGTCTTCTAACTTAAGATATGGTGTAATTTTTTGGGGCAATTCGACAAATAAGAATATTGTTTTTAAAACCCAAAAGAGGTGTCTTAGAACAATGTTTGGACTTCATGTCACTGAGAGCTGCAAACCACTTTTAAAAAAATATAGAATATTAACTCTTCCATCTATGTACATTTTAGAGACTATTATGTTTGTCAAAGCGAATCCACACTTATTCCCCCTGTTGTCAGATAAAGTAATGCGAAATAGACGCGACAATAGCAAACTTTGCAATCCCAGATCCAGGACAGCTCTTATGCGTAAAAGTATATTCTGTATGGCGCCAATTCTCTATAATACGTTACCGAAATATTGGAGAGAAAATACTACGGAAAAATTAAAAAGTAGATTGAAAAGCCTTCTTTTAGAGAAAGCTTACTACAGCAATGACGAATTTCTGAATGATAAATTAATTTAATTTGATTATCCTTAATTGCCTTGACATTTAACTGACATTTTTTTTTTTACATCTATGATGAGTTGTTGTTGACATGGTTTAATTGAAATAAATGCATTGGTTTTGAGTTTAAAACCAAAAATACATTTTTCAATATTATTAAAAATTTTAGTAGAGTTTAAAGTTTGCCAGTATGTGAACTGGATTAAATGATAAAACCTAACTCATCTATGTTGGTGAAACGTGTACGGACCTAGATCTACTTTATTTGTTACAAACAAAACTACATGTGAGGCTTACAAATGAGAAAAGTTCTGATAACAGCACCGCATTTACCTAACTAGCACCTGGCAACACAATAGTGACAAGGTGAGTTAAATCGTGGGAGAAAGATACAAATAACATTTTTTTGACAACCGTCGGGAACACGAGCACAAAACTAAATAAAATGTGACAGAAAAAAAAACCAAAAAGTACAAAATAACTTTAATTTCGGAACTCGGTGTTTTTGGTTGCTTCATGTTTTTGAACACACCGACTTCCGAAATTAAAGTTATTTTGTATTTTTTGTTTTGTTTAGAAGTCGGTTTTATTTTTTGTAAAAAGTTTTTTTAGTGGTTCACTCCCAGCTAAACATACCCATCACAGCGTACGATTTGCTATCATTTATTGAAATTAACAAAAAACCGCTTGTTCGATTTGGATAAAATTTTCATGGGACCATTTGGGAAGTATACCCTTTCCAACAAAACAAGAATTTTTCAAATCGGTTGCCAAGCGACGGAGTTATGCGCGAACAAACATTAAAAAAAAAAACATACAAACATCCGAATTGAGAACCTCCTCCTTTTTTAGAAGTCGGTTAAAAAACGAGCGTGCCTTACAGTAGTCGCATAATTATGATGTGTAGCATCCTTAGTTTATTTTGATATAGCCTATGTGTTGCTCAGGGATAATTTAGCAATCTAATGGTAAAAGAATTTTTTAAATTAGTCCAGTCGTTTTTGTGATTTTTCGTTACAAACATACAATGTTGCAACATGATTTTTCATCAAATTTCATTCTTTAATTTAAAAACAAAATATAAAAGAAACTTTAATTTCGGAAATCGGTGTTTAAAAATGAAATAACAACCAAATGAAATAAAACCGGAAGTAAGTAGGTACCTATTTGCCATATTAGATATCTCGACGAAAATCTCGAAGCTCTAAGTACACATTATTTGATCCTTACCTACTAGGAAAATTAAATAGGTACATACTATGAAATCTGGTTCGTTTGTGCGTCAGAGGCTCAATAAGATCAGAGTAGAGTTCAGTAAGAGATTGCCTTGTGCGATAAGACCGCCCATTGTACACTTGTTTTTATCAATTTTTCCTGTTATTATTACAAGATGTATAATATAGTATATAATAATAACCTTGCAAACTACTTACAAGCAACATAAGTCAAAATTTTTCAATTCCTATATAAAATCAAAAATCAATCTTTTTCAAGAAAATCTCAATTTAAACACACTTCCAAAGAATCCTGATTAAAAGCTGGGTAAGAAAAGTCTTAAACACATAAACCGGCGCATAAAGTAGACTATGAAAAGAAATTTAAGAAAGAGCCCCAGATGACGTCTGTCAAGGACGTCAAAAATCAACATGCAATAGAAATGGAATGAAACGATAACATTATGTTGACTAGGGCCTCGAGTCTGCTATGTTTATAAATTTGTCATTCCAACACGATCCCATTGTCATTTTGCTAAAAGTCCGCAATCTGCTAAATTCATAATGGTCCATCATTGGTCGGACAATGTTCTCGTAATACTTTTTGGTGACCGAGCAATTAAAAGCAATGACTTCACAATTAAGTTCTAATGGTAGGTCACTGATCAAAGGAACTGTCAAAATTTTAGCAGATTACTGCATACGTCTGTCATTCATTTTTCATTATGTACGAGATTACCACTCTATTCCATTTTTTTCAATGGAGTGTCAGAGGTTGACCATTGGAAAGTCATAGTGACGCTTTTATATTAATAGATTACCGAAGTTGTAAAAAACGACCATTATGAAATCAATGATAGACCACCCTTTGTTTTTTTCTTGATGGGAAATCATCAAATGACTTCTCCCGCTTTGGGCGGAGCGGAAGGGAGTGTCAGACTTTTACTGACTAAAACCCACCCGTGATCCTTCTTGTGCCCTTTGCGCAGGGCCGCGGTGACTCCTTCGAACAAATTCCGCATCCCCAGCAGGCACAGACCCTATGGGGCCCCGTCTTTGTTGCTGACGGCTCTTTGAGGCGCGCGTGGAACACTACGCGCCGTCGACTCGGGCCTGGTTGGTATTAGACGGCGAGCCACCCATGGCTCGCCATCCGCAGGCCCGCGCCTACGGTGGCCGGGAATCGCCCTGCGTTTCCCGACGCCCGGGGCGTTTTCTTCTGTTGCGGCGGTTGGGGCATGAGGTTTCCCTCTCTCGTACGCGTTACGCTTCCACCTTCGCTAGCATTACTGATTCGCAGAAGGGGGCGACCGCGAACCAGGGCCGGACGCGAAAGGTCGCCGCCGCCGATCGCCTCGACGAGGACACGGCGTTGGTCCGCCCAAGCAGGGCAGACCTCCACCGTATGCTCCACCGTGTCCTACGGACGATCCACACAGTGTTTACACCCGGACGTGTCCTCCCGCTGGATCCAACACAGGTACCTCCCGAAACAGCCGTGTCCGGTGAGCACCTGCATCAGACGGAAGGTGAGGACGCCGTGGCGTCTCTCCATCCACTCCTCAAAGAGGGGGACTTATCGCCATAATGGTGGCGTGCCCAAATGATAGACCATCCTGACACTATTGTAATAACAGACTTGAGGCCCTGAGCAGCTCATCTTCGCGCACACCATCCACCCTTGGGCTCGCCGTTCAGCTCCACCACGCAGCCGCCGGACATCGAATCGCAAGTGTCACCGGCCGCAGTCGCGTCGAGCTCGAGCGACGAGTATGTCTCTCCAGTCCGCGTCGAAAACACCTGTACGTCGGCAGGGGAGAGGCCGGCCACCGAGGGACTTGGGACCAAGGGACCAACCGGCCGGGTCCCCGCTACCGGTGGTTGTGTGCAGCGCATGAGATGGACTCAGTCTACCAGTGAGAACGTCATGCGCGCATATTACGACATTACAGAGGGGGGAATTAACCTCGCTGCGTATCGTGTTAGGATGCTGTCTCTGTTTCAGGACCTGGAAACAACTATGAACGTCTCGGCCCAACGATTGTTGGATCAGGTGCGGGTCATCCAACGTAGTCACAGGCTGGACGACGCCGCACAGGTTAAATGGTATCGGTGTTACAGAGATTGTTCTGTGGAAAGCATTTTGATAAAAAGTTTACGTCTGTATGTTAACTAAGAATACAAACAAAAAAAAAAGAATACAAACAAAACAAACAACGATTGCACAATGTATAAAAATTATACATTGTGCAATCGTTGTTTGTTTTCGATCTTTTTCACACACCACCCAATGTATACATTTGATAAGATGTCGTAATGTTTCACGATCAGGTCACAATGTGGGTTATCAGTACAGATGCCAGTATAAATAGGGCTGTTGTGCTCGAAACAACAACGGTTACAGACAAGATGTTGCTCAAGTCCGTGTGCGCACTACTCGCTGTTTTTATTTCTTGCACCACACTGGGCGACGCCAAGTGCTGTCGGAATACTAGAATTCATTATTGGAAGACCCGAGGTTTTTGCGAGGACTATGGTGGTGGTCCGTACATGGAGCCCGGCATGGTGGTACCGAACACGGGCGGCAAATGTGAAGCCTTAATATGCAACGACGGTAGGAAATCTGGAAAAGGTTACTACTGTGCTACCGGATCGTGCAACATTTTCGGTTGCAACTGCGATGGTGAATGCAAATCGGGAGATCCAGTTGAGAATTTCAAAAGGATTCACGGAGATGCAGTCGAACACGTAGGCATCGAGAACAGGTTTATAGTTGCGAAATGAATTAAACGTTTCTTTGTTTAACGTAATTGTTTTTTATTTGAATGTATATTTTCAATACATAGGTATGTAGTTCTAAACTGTATGTTTGTGTGAAAATAAATTTGTTAAACATGTTCCTTTTTTGTAACTTGCGACTAGATCCTACTGCTCGTACCCGATGTCTTTCGACTGATAGACAATACACAACAGTCATGCTTTACAATATCATTAATCTGTCGATGCCACCGGGACGAAACTCGAGTTCTACTTCTTGGGGTTAGTCGTCGACTACTTGCGATCGATGATGACGCTTGATCTCTTAATTTTGCTTGTTTTTCGAGACCTTGCTACAACTCTTGTTCTCGCGGACGACGATCTTCTTCTGTTTTTTTGAGCTGTGGAGCAAGCAACCTTCCGTGGCGAACTCGGATCAATTTCTTTCGCCAACATAACAGCATATATCGGCGCGTGCGATGCCTCTAGTTTACGTAGGCATAAGTGCAAGGGAGAAAATATAGTTTGAAGGAAGGGTAAGACCGCCAACACAAAATATTGGAATAGCGCGAGAGGTCTCCGCCGCCGATCACCCCCATGAGGGCACGACGATGCTCCGCACAAGCAGGTCACACCTCAACTGTGAGCTCCACCATGTCCTCCGGGCGTTCCGCATAGTGGCGAAACCCGGGCGTCACTTCCGCACGAATCCGGTACCTCCCGAACTTGCCATGTCCGGTGAGGACCTGTATGACACAGGTCCTCAGGCGGAAGGTAAGAACGCCGTGAGGTCTTTCCAGCCACTCAAAGAGGGCACTTACCGTCATAATTGTGGCGTCCCAGCACTGGGTTGCGTTAGTCGCTGACGCCATTTCACCATGAGATCCCACCGGGGCTCTGTCCGCCATGTGGTGACCTGTCGCGGCAGCGCAATTTCACCCCGGCGTTGAAAGATCCCAGGGTGGTAGGCCAGCAAGGCTGCGCTTCGCGGGAAATCGTGCGGTATCCCTGCACCACACGTATTGCCATGACCCTCTGGCATGCGTTCAGCATGGCCGCCGGTCGCTTTTGCAGCGACGCGTGACGGCCCACACCGGCGCCCCGTAAGGGGCCATGAAACGAACGATCCCCACGTAGAGCCTCCGGCAAGAGGCGTCTGGACCCCCAAGGTTGGGCAGGAGCCGCTAGAGAGCGGCCCCAGTCCGGTTCAGTTTGAGGGCCGTCAAAACACATAGCCCCGGATTTGTGCAGCGCCACCCCTTTTTTTTGGATGGGAAATCATCAAATGATTTTTCCCGCTCTGGGCGGAGCGGAAGACAGTGTCAGACTCTTATTGACTAAAACCCACCCGTGTTCCTTCTTGTGCCATTTGCGTTCCAGGGCCGCGGTGACTCTTTCGAACAAATTCCGCAACCCTAGCAGGCACTGACCCTATGGGGCCCCGTCTTCTTTGCTGACGACTCTTTGAGGCGCGCGTGGTACACGACGCGCCGTCGACTCGGGCCTGGTTGCTATCGGACGGCGAGCCACCCATAGCTCGCCATCTGCAGGCCCGCGCCTACGGTGGCCGGGAATCGCCCTGCGTTTCCCGACGCCCGGGGCGTCTCCTTCTGTTGCGGCGGCTGGAGCGAGAGGTTTCCCTCTTTCGCACGCGTTCCGCCTCCTCCTTTGCTAGCATTACTGCTTCGCAGAAGGAGGCGACCGCTTCCCATGCCTCCTCACTCCGGACCATGGCTTGAACCAGGGCCGGACGTGAGAGGTCGCCGCCGCCGATCGCCTCGACGAGGACACGGCGGTGCTCCGCCCAAGCAGGACAGACCTCCACCGTATGCTCCACCGAGGCCTCCGGGCGATCCACACAGTGATGACACCCGGACGTGTCCTCCCGCTGGATCCGACACAGGTACCTCCCGTAACAGTCGTGTCTGGTGAGCACCTGCGTCAGGCGGAAGGTGAGGACGTCGTGGCGTCTCTCCAGCCACTCCTCAAAGAGGGGACTTACCGCCGCAATGGTGGCGTGCCCAGCGCTGGGATGCAGCAGTCGCTGTCTCCAGACCTCCGTGAGTTCCCGCCGGAGCTCCGTCCGCTGCGCAGCAATTTGCCGCGGCAGCAGAGTTTCACCCCGGTATAGCGCCTCCACGCGCAACGCGTAGACGTGCGCGAGGGCTCTCGCCTCAAGATCCCACGGCAAGGTCCCAAATCCTGGCAATTCGACCTTTGGCTGGCCTAGCGAAGCAATGAGTCTCAATGTAATAAGAGGTCAGCTTATATTAGTACTAATTACCATTTTCAAGGGCTCATTACCGTTTGCTAAAATACGAACGGGAAAAAATGGTAATTATATAAATGGTAATTAGGTATTTGTACACTTTCTCACATTATACGTTCTTTACCGGAATTAATAATTTTGGAACTTAATCAAAGCAAAAAGTATCCTATAGCGACTATTAGAAAGCTTACGCTTCACGATTAATAAAAATAATAGACTGACCACGGGAAACTTGAACGGTGAGGAGATTTTTATTTGCCAAACACGATTTCTGGGCGGTTAAGGTACGCTAAAATTGGCACCAAAACATTATTTGACGTGTACCCGCACGATTCGAGACGCGGAACCATACGTGATCGAGGAGAAATTGCACTTTAAATAACAATACATTACGCAAAAAAATAATCCTGCGACTGTGTGAACAAATGGTAGTGAGTAAAAAGTGTTGGTACAATTTTCAAAGTCACAAAAAATGACCCATAACTGTTCTTTAATGTATATAGTTTTGTCAGTTTTGTTAAACAGTAAAACATGTTTTGTACTATCTAAATTGCTACTTAAAATTACGTTCTTTAAGGTATATTTATAACTTTTCGCGCATGAACTGCTAACATTCGGAAATTGGGACACAAATGGTGATGAGATTTGAGGAACGTTTATAAAGATAACTTAGTTGTTTATAGCAATAGGAACATATTGTGTACATCTGTATATAGTGCTGGAAGTATGTTTAATGTGAAATAAATAAAAACACAAGTTTATACCTCACAAAGTAGTTATTTGGGGAGGGCCGCGTGATATGCACGTGTTCAAAGAATCACCCATTTTGATGATATGAAGCTAGGACACCAATATATCTACTGTTTTGTTAGGGGTTAGGTGAGGTTTCCTCTGCAGTTGAGTTCCAAGACAGTTGAATCTTTTCTCCGAGACTCGGCGTGCTTTTATCTGGCCTTTTTTCTTGTCGCCATTTTTGATTCCGGCTTCTCGCCCTTTTTTATTTTGGTTGGGAACATGTGCCGGCTTGTCCCATTATAAAAATAAGTATACATACATGTAGACAGTGATTAGAGCCGCTGAGCATCTAAGGCCCATATTCCACAGTTTCGGAATTTATTTGAAAGAGTCATCGCGTCGCTTAAACGCAAAGGGCACAAGAAGGATCACAGGTGGGTTTTAGTCGGACGGGGCCCCATAGGGTCGGTGCCTGCTAGGGTTGCGGAATTTGTTCGAAAGAGTTACCGCGGCCCTGGAATGCAAAAGGCATAAGAGGAACAGGGGTGGTTAGTCAGTAAGAGTCTGACACTCCCTACCGCTCCACCCAGGGCGGGAGGGGTCATTTGATGACTTCCCATCCAAAAAAAAAAAGGTGGGTTTTAGTCAGTAAGAGCTTGATACTCCCTTCCGCGCCGCCCCGAAGCGGGAGATTTGATGATTTCCCATCCAAAACATATTCCAAAACGTAAACTTAAACTCAAATCGAACTCTAAATCCTAAATAAGCGCAAAAATGTCAATAAAACCTTGCATTTGCATAATTGATGTTTTGGTGCTCGAAGATAAGTTTTAGCTGAGCAAGCACGTGTTTACTCATTTGCTTGCTGTCTCTCGAGTACGAAAACTTTAATTTATGACGAGCTTTATTGACAGTTTGTGTTGGAGTTTACGTTTTGGAATAGGAACCAAAATGTGCAGTCATAACTCTGGGAGCTGTCGAGCTACATCGGTTTAGCAGTCTTGTGGACGCCACTCTTAGCTCCCAGAAGGTGTGTGTTAGGAACAGTATAGCGAGCTTTTCCCATAAAAAAACCCTAACCTTTTGGCTTTCCCGTAGTTAGGTCGCCAAACACAAATGCTTGTGTTGCTATTCAAGGTAATTGCGATAAATATTTCGTAGAACCCCTCCATCCCCAGCCCTGTTCTCTCCGCGCTACACTAAACGGATTACGGTAGCACGCTGCCTGCTAACTTTCCGGATTATCGAACGTAATCTGATTTTACGATTTCCACGCTAAAGTTTTCAGTTTCAGAATAAATAGGTTTGTTTTTATTTAGAATAGAATAGAATAGAAAAACTTTTATTCAGAACTTTTTGGAAGGCAGGTTCGATTTAAAACTTTTTCAGTGCAAGTGTACTGAAATAGCCCTTTGTGAACCTTCCTATATTGTGAACTATACTTTTACTTAACACCTGGTCGGATAAAAAGATTTTCAATTTATTGTAATTAAGATTTTCAATTTATTGTAATTATGATTTTACGCAACTAAAATATACTACAAAATATTGGCGTGCCACTTCTCTTAATAATTTGTTACTATATATGATTTGCATTTATTTTGTCGAGTAAATGTGTAATAACACTTGGGCATGTGTCGTAGTAGTTTCTCGTTACATAAAGGCCTCCATACTTGTAACATGGTCGTCTGTTTTCAATGTCCATTGCATTCACGTTGCCCACTCTCATTAAATTGCCTTGCGCCTGGCAAAAGCTTTTTGGGCTGCAGCCCAAGGCCCCGTGGATACAGAGGGCCCCCAACCTGAACTGAAAACAATAGACGATATGGTCAATAATAAAAAATATCTAGAATTAAAAAAAAAAAAAAAAACGATCGCAAGGTTGTCAACATCACTATTAATCGACCCGTGTGCGCATCTATTAAACGGAACAGGGAATTCCCCGTCGCTTGTTTTCGGTTGGTGTATTCCGTGTATTATCTATTACTGGGAACTTCTCTCCGCTTATCGCCTGACGCAATTTTGTTATTTTTCCGCAATTTTTGCTATCGTTGACTATATTATTTATTTAACAATTTATGTATACACACATTTAATAAAACGATAAGAAGAAGGAAACAGAAAAATAGGTACAACGGTGATGCTTATTCCTATAGAAATCTCTTCCAGCATACCTGCGATAGGAGAGTCAAGTAAAAATTGATGTATTGTGTGTAAAAGTATTAAGTAGGAAAAATGAAAACAATACAGATTAAATATAACATACAATCCATAATATAATACTAATAGAGCTTTATTTATTCCACACAATTTGAAAAATCAAAAATACAAATTTAAAAAGTTCAAAATTAAATTGCATGCAGTAGGAGCTACAGTCTCGCTATCATTCAAAATATCTAATAACAATAATTAATGAAATTGGTGCTAAAAATTACTGAGAAATAAATAAGATTAAATAACTAATTGATTAAAGATCACGATTTAATAAAATTTGATAATTTACACATGCATAATTCATAATTAATTTTGATAACTGAGATCAGTATAGTGTGGACCCCCTTCGGGTAAAAGCCTCCTCCAAAGAATTCCACGTTTCTCTATCTGAAGCGGTTGCAACCCAGTCATGGCCAGCATTTTCCACAATCTCATCTTGCCATCGGGCGCACGGCCGGCCTCTGCTTCTGGAACCTTTAGGACCTTTCCATTTGGTTGTCCTTAAAGTCCATCGATTGTCGCAATACCTTGCAACGTGTCCAGCCCACCTCCATTTAAGGCTTTGCGAAAAAACTAGAGCATCGGTGACTTTAGTCTTGCTACGAATAGCAGTGTTTCTTACTCTGTCACTCAGTCTGATATTTAAGCAGCTTCGCTCCATAGCTCTTTGCGTTGTCTGGATCTTCTTTCTCGCCCTGGTATCGAATATCCAAGTTTGGCAGCCATAAGTAAGACTCGGTAAAATTGTAGAGTCTAGCACTGTCTTTTTCAGCTCGATGGGAAGTTTTGATTTAAATATCTCTTTATGAGCCCAATACTTTCTCCAGGTAAGAGCTATTCTTCGGTCTATTTCTTCTAAATTTCTACTGTTCTTAAATGAGATTTGTTTGCCCAGATAAATGTAGTCTTTGACGTACTCGAGTGGCATTTCATTGACTAAGATAGGCGTCGTCGTGCTGTTGGTCATGACTTTTGTTTTGCTAAGGTTCATCTCTAATCCCACAGATTCGCTCGCTGTTTGTAAATCGTTTACCGTAGTGTTAAGATCTTTGGGATTTTCAGCGAATATGACGATGTCGTCCGCAAAACGTAAGTGGCTTAGATGTTTTCCATCGACATTAATACCTTGCCTTGACCAAGGAAGGTCTGCCATTATATACTGTAACACAGCAATAAACAACTTCGGAGAGATAGGATCACCTTGCCGGACTCCTCTATTGATATTGATTTTAGCACCGACTCTGTCTAGCTTGACCCGACTTGTACTTTTGGAGTAGATATTTTTAATAATATTTATATATTTTGAGTTGATATTTTGTTTATTTAATGCCTTCCATATACTTTTATGTGAGATAGAGTCAAAAGCTTTTTTGTAATCAATAAAAGCTATGTAAAGCGGCTTTCGGTATTCTAGATATTTTTGAATGACCTGGTCTATAGTATGAATATGGTCGGTAGTGCTGTACCCTTTTCTGAAGCCTGCTTGTTCCATCGGTTGGTATGAGTCTAGATCTGATGATAGTCTGTCAAGTAGACACGATGCAAATAATTTATACAGGCAGGGCATAATACTTATCGGGCGGTAATTACTTATGTCTACTGGGTCGCCTTTTTTGTAAAGCAAAATTATTTCAGATTCAGTCCATTGTTGGGGCACCACTTCTTCGTCTAAAATCTTGTTAAATAATACTGTAAGAGGTGACAATAGAAGAGTTTTAGCGTGTATAATGCATTCATTAACGATTCCATCTGGCCCTGGACTTTTCTCTGTTTTCAATTTTAGTATTTGTTTCAGAATTTCTGATTCATTAAATATTTGAATGGTTGACGTATTCATCGGTTGATTGTTGTCCTCAATGTGTTGTGACGAGTTAGGTTCACTATACAGGCTATCGTAAAAGTCTGTCGCTATACTTATAATTTTACTACGGGATGTACTATTTGTTGCGCCATGTTGAAGAGATGGGATCCAGGTCTTTGTTCTATCTAATTCTTTGAATGCTTTTTTTGCAGATCTTGACGTTTCAATGAGTTTTTTTATAGTTTCCATTCTATGTGTTACATAACATTTTTTAATTTCTTTATTTGTTTGTTTGTAGAGGTTTTTTAAATCTTCTTTGTCTTGCTTGTTGAGATGAGGTTTGTTTTGTAATATAGTTCTTTTTTCCATTAAATTGATTGCCTTTTCTGTTAATATTGAGTGTTTCTTAGGGTTTGATTTATTTTTTAGGCTTGTTTTTAATGCACATTCAATCATCTGGCAGTATTCATTGGCTGTATATTTATAGTGCGTTTCTAATAATTTTGGTATATACTCACTTAGGCTTTTTATATACTTTTCTCGGTCTTCTGCGTGTTTAAGCGTGGATATGCTGCCAGTGAAGTTTCGTCTAGACTTTTTTGTAGTTCCTAGGTTAAGAGTTGCTCGTAGTAATCTGTGATCGGATCCAAAGTGTAGAGAACTTAGGACCTCAAATTTTGAAAATAAGTACGGCTTGGTAGTTGTTATATAATCGATCTCATTTTTCGTCTTTTTATCTGGTGATATCCATGTCCATCTGTTACTCCATAATAATACATACTTATACGCAGCTAAGATGGGAAGGAAAGATAGTGTTCTTTCACTCTTTTTTTTTAAACTGCAAGTGTTTGGCAGTTCCTAATGTCAGGCGGTAGCGAATTCCACAACCGAACCGCATGAACAGTAAAAGAGTAGGAGTGAAAATCGGTAGAGTGGGCGGGGGATTAAAGGAGATTTCTAAGATGCGACCTGTAAAGCACATCAGAAGGACGGGAATAGGACAAACGTTCCCGCAGGTAGGATGGCATTTTAGGGTTGTGAAGAACGTTAAACAGTAAACACAATATCCGAGAGTTCCTGCGAAGTTGAATAGGGTGCCACTTGAGAACCTTGCGAAATTCTGAAACATGATCATATTTTGCAATCGCTCAAGTTTATTTAAAAGCTCCTCGGTGGCATACAAATACGAGTAACAGGCATGAGCATAGTCTATGATGGGATGGGTTGAATGAGAGTTTGGGCAAGAGAGATTTTGGTCTTCATAGGCAAAAAACTTTGGAGACACTTCAGCGAATGGAATGTGTAGTGGACCTTGCGGCTGACTTCAGCGATATAGAACTAACCGTCCACGATAAATAGGAGTTTTTGCGTATTCAATCTGTACTCCATTCAACCAGAGTGGAGACAGTGTCGCAATATCCAGCCTGTTCTGCATATATCTACCGTCGATAACCAGCGCCTGAGACTTCTTGGAATTGATTTGCAACCCAAAGGACCGCGACCACTCCTCAATAGACCTCAGATCACGATCCACGGCGGATACAGCAGCTTCCGCATCTTACTTTGAAAAGTGATAGTCAATCTGCAGATCGTCGGCATAGAGATGGAAGTTAGAGGAGATGACTTTAGTGACAGAGTTAATAAAAATAGGAAAAAGAAGAGGAGAGAGAACGCCATCCGGAGGCACGCCCGTAGTAAAGGAGCTCCAATCTGAAGAGGATTCATCAAGGCGTATACCCGCTGAGAATGGCCTCGAAGATAGGAGTCAAACCATCTAATAACGGAAGAAGAGAAATTTACAGTTTTGAGGATCCCAAGGAGGATATCGAAGTCAACAGGCGTTGAAGGCGCTGCTGAAATCCAGAAGAACAAGCAATGACAGAGATTTATGGTCCATAGCCCAGTGGATGTCATCAGTAACCTTTAAAAGAGCTGTGACAGTGCTGTGACCAGGTCGAAAGCCGGATTGAAAAGAACTGAGAAGATCATTGCTAGATAGAAACAAAGAAAGCTGATGGATAATGTGCTCAAGTACTTTAGATAGATCAGGGAGGATGGAAATTGGTCTTAGATCAGTCGGATATTAACGAATTGACTTTGTTATGGTAAAAAATGTGTTTAGTGCGTGTCACTCTCGGTATGGTAGAATACCCAACAATATCCGACGGAGTGGGCGCCGTTCCACATTTCCGTTCCTTCGGCTCACTCCGTTCGCCTCGTCACTCTCGGTGGAGTAGAATGGTCGATAATATAAATGAAATCCGAGAAAGTGCAGTAAAATACTGGTTCGGTCGGCGCCTATTCCACTATTTTAGTTTTAAAACTCAATATTACCTTGTTACCTTATTTTACCTTGTTACCTCAAGTTATCAAGTCGAAGGGATCAGTCAGCTAAGAAATTACGTTACCATGTCTAGCTGCTTCCAGAGTGCGCCACGAGGAGGCTCCTTTCATGCACCCCGCTAGCCTAAAATTCAGACAGGCAAATTTCTTCATGTCTCTCCACAAAGTTAGGGACGGTGCATTGCTATCGTGAAGAATACTACGGGTTGGCTATAGTAGTGTTCCTGAACGTTACTATCACTTGTAACGAGTTTCTAATCTCGTCACAGGTTTTATGGTTATTAGTCCATTTCTGGACGACACTTTTTCTTATTTCTACTGTGCTGCAGCTGTCATTTTTGACAGGTACTCTACGATCCTGCTTGATCATGGCCGGTCGATAAAAAAAACGATTTTAACTAAATATTTTTTAAATCCGTAGTTATCTCGGATAGTTTTGGTTAATATTATGTTATTTGGAATTACCGAGGACGATGAGATGATGGATTAACCTTAATTTTTTATCTGAATAATTTTTGCTCAATTGCTAGAAATAGAGTTGCGTGGAGCACACATATTTTTTTTCTTTTACTTTGGAGTCCGTCATCGGTCATCGCTTTCTTTGGTTATATCCTACTATTTTTAAAGCCAGCAACCATTGCACCATGTTTGGCAATTAAAAAGTGTTTTATTAGTATGAAGCTAAGGGTCCATAAATAGAGAGAGGACAAAAGAATTTCGATTGTTTTATTTCTTTATTTAGTCTCCCACCGGCAGATTAAAAGTCTGACTCTTCGAATTCTTTCCGGCGATCTTTACTATACTGGAAAATCTTAGGCACACCCTCCAAAGCTTGCTCATTGAGAGAGTCTACAATTTTAGACATTGCATATAGCTCGCCATCGATTTACACTTGCCTACGTTTCGTACAGTGCGTAAGCACAAACAACATCACGCACGAAATCTTGCGATGCTTCGTTGATTCGGCAAACTGCTCTAATATTCGCAACGTATCTTGCGCGGACAAGTCACGATAGACAGTAGTAGTAGTCATATCCATACACACACATATTTTTTTTGCGACGTAATCCTTATTGCTTATCACGAAGCACGCCCGTTCGTTCGACATTTCGTAATGCTCAACTTTCATGGTAATTATCGATGCAAGTTAATTTAATTACTGTACGGTATTTACCGGTACATCATGAAAACACTGCAGGACGATACGATACGACCACAGATTTACAAAGATGCAGCATGTGGCTGGCTGGCGAACCTGTTTGCTGCACGAACTGGAGCTTTAACTCCACGACCACGTCGTGAAGTGTAACAGCAGATTTATTAATAACAGCGGTTATCAATATTGATAACCTCTGTTCGTATTAGCCGGAGTATATATACAAGTGATGGTGTCGAACAATTTCACATTACAACGAGGCACGAGGCGAGCTGTTTGAAAGATGGAGGTGAAAATATTTCTATTATCGACAATTTTATCGCTAATGATGTTGTGCGACGAGACTTCGAGTGAACGTTGTGGATACACCACGATTGGCTTTCGCACCACCTTCACTTACGGTATTGTGAATAAAGAACACGAAAGATTGAGCAACGCGGGTAAACACTGCAGAGACTTCGGCGCAGACTTCAACCCCGTGGATCAATCATACGGCAGAAACACCTACGAAGGCATCTGCAAAATTTCCGTGTGTGGAGATGGAAGAGTTCACGATGGCTACTATTGTGGAGCAGGACCCTGCAATATATTCGGATACGATTGTAAAGGTGGATGTATAAAGGGAAATCCCGTGGAGGAGTTTAAACGTTTACACACCAATAAGGTGTACGATGTTCGTGTTTTATAATGAGTATGAGAATCCGTCGAGAATGTATCAAATGTGGCATCATCCAATAAAGATTAAAAAAGAAAAAGCTATGGCCAATGAAATCCAGTAAAAACTGAAATAACTTCAACTAGAGGATTGGATTACTTAATAAATTAATGATAACGATTAGGTACTTGTAAAAATTAATTGGTCCGAACTTTTCAGTGGCCTCAGGCCTTTCATTTTGATAAATGGTACGATCAGATGACTGTCCACTCCCGGCTGGAGCTCACCCCTCAGCACCCAGTCGTACCTGATGTTCCACAGGGGCGGGCCCAAGACCGAACCCTGTGGAACGCCGCACGACATGGGGCGCTGGTGTCTACCATTACCTCCCAGATAGTGAACTCCTCTCCGCTAAGTAAGCCCCAACGACGCGGCGGAGGTAGGGAGGCACTCGATGATAGCGCAGTGCCTCCCGAATACAACTCCAGGGCAGAGTGTCGAAGGCGTTGGATATGTCCAAGGACAACGCCAATACCACCCCGGGATACCGCTTCCTCCGCCAGGACTCTCACTCGCGATATCGCCGTGATAGTGGAGCGCCCGTGCCGAAACCCGAACTGGCATTCCGCCAGGTCCGGCCCCTCTCCGCACAAGTGGCTGACGAGGCGAGCTGCGACTATACGCTCAAACAGCTTTCCCACCTCGTCCAGCAGCACTATGGGCTGGTACAAAGACGGTGAGTCCGCAGGGCTCGCCGCCTTCCTGAGCTCCTGCACAGGAAGGCGGGGCGCCCCAGACGACCAGATTTCCACTAAGTAGGAAAAAGTCCCTGCTCCAGACACGCTGAGTAGAGTCCTCTCAGTTGGAGCTCCAGCTTCTTCAAAGCGAGGGCCAACACGCAGCCGTAAATCCCATCGGGCCCGGCCGCCCTCAGCTCTGCTTGTGTCACCTCTGGGACGCTGGCGTTCTCTTCGGGCTCTGCGGCTGTGGGCAAAGCCATCGGCGGCGAAATGTGCACCGCTCGTGCTGAGAAGAGGGCTGCGACCACGTCCTCCAGCAGCTCTGGTTGGAGACTCACCGTAAGCGGGGGCGCCCATGGTCCGAGTTTCCCCCGGACCGAGCGATAAGGGCGCCCCACGGATCCCCATTCTCCAACATCTCCCTAGCTCGCGTCTCCGCCTCGCCAATGGCATATCAACAGAGCGGGGTGCGGTTAGTGGGGTTATGTGGTGCCCCGCGCCACCCGCACACTATTCGCACGCGTCTCCTTCATCTCTTCGCTTACAAATACATACAATCGAAAAAAAAACTTTTTTTTACCATTTAGGCGCCCCCTAGGATTTGGCGCCTGGAGCGACTGCTCCGTTCGCCGTATGGGCGGGCCGGCCCTGATTACAAGTTTTCAGCAATTTTTCCTTGGCCACAGCTAGTCTTCAGCATACTGTTATTCCGGCATGAATAATTAATATATTCTGGGACAGTTCCAGAGATTTCATTTACAGCCTTCATAACTGCCTCAAGTTATTGTTTTGTTGTTCTAAAAATTCTTATAAGTTGTAAGAAAATTATTAAAAAAAAAAGGTTTAAATTTTTTTTTAAGATATATAAGTATATAATGTTGTTGGGATTTACGGTATAGTTAGGTTCAAAGCTAATGGCGGCGCGGAATACGAAGTGTGCCGCTGCGCAGTTACGAATTGATGTGACAGCGTGGATTAGGGGTGGAGTATTGCGCTGAAGAGAAGAGCTAACTTCACAGTGGCCGTTATGGTTGAAACGATGTTTATTATTCGGAAGTTGGTGTTACAAAACAAAGTAACAAACAAAAACACCGACTACCAAAATTAAAGTTTATTTTAGACATTCTTAAAATTAAAGAATGAAATGTGATGAAAAATCATGTTGTACCTACCTATTACCTATAATAACCCTAAAATAATAAAAATTCATAAGTCAGGGACTTATGACTTGCGAGAATTAGATGTTAATTCATTACCACATTACACTTACACCACCATTTCTGAAACACTTACCTTCTCAACATCAAACAAATACATACCTATTTATATGAACAAAAATAAAGTAAACATTCAAGAGTACTTCGTGAACGGAAGTAGGTATACGCCATATTAGATTTCTCGACGTAAATCTCGAAGCTCTACACATTATTTGATCCTACATGATTACCTACCAGGAAAATTAAATAGGTACATACTATGAAATCTGGTCAGAGGTATAATAAAATCAGAGTAGAGTTCAGTAAGAGATTGCCTTGTGCGATAAGTCCGCCCATTGTACACTTGTTCTTATCAAAGTTTTTCCTGTTATTATTACAAGGTTTACAATAAAGTAAATATTTTTTTTAATGTTTATTTTAAGGGACTTTTGAACTTAGTTCACAGAGCGAAGCCCCGGGCGGTGGCCCTGCTTGCCACCCCTTTTTTTTTTTTTTTTTTTTTTTTTGATGGGAAATCATCAAATGACCCCTCCCGCCCTGGGTGGAGCGGTAGGGAGTGTCAGACTTTTACTGACTAAAACCCACCCGTGATCCTTCTTGTGCCCTATGCGTTCCAGGGTCGCGGTAAGTCTTTCGAACAAATTCCGCAACCCTAGCAGGCACCGACCCTATGGGGCCCCGTCCTCGGTGCTGACGGCTCCTTGAGGCGCGCGTGGAACACAACGCGTCGTCGACTCAACCTGGTATCGGACGGCGAGCCACCCACGCTCACCGTCCCCAGGCATCAGCCACTGCGCGATAGCACAGCGGCCGACTTGTCTCTGGAGGGGGCCGAAATGGGACCATTACTGGCACTCCATCTCAGCACCCTCCCGAGTGTTGGTAGCCGCAGCACCCGCAGCAGAAGCGGCAGTGGCGGCGACAGAAGCCGCGGCGGCGGCAGAGGCGGCGGTGGCGGCGGACCTCTTGCCCCTGGTCGGGGCGGATGGCGCGCAGGCCCTTCCCCCAGCCCAGTGCTCGGCCGGCTTGCCAGCAGCCGCACATGCACTGCAGTGCGGCGTGGCCTCACACGAGCCGGCCCGATGACCGGGCTGACCACAGCGGAAACAAAGTCCGCTGCGGTCCACCTCCGAGGGGCACATAGCTCCCGTGTGGTTGCCCACATGGCAGCGGTAGCACCTCAGAGGCCTGGGTTCCAGCAGTTTTACCCGCGCAGACACCCATCCCACCAAGAGCCTTCGGCCGTCCGACACAGTTCTGGCCGCCGTCACGGGGCAGCTCACCACAAGGGTTTGCATGCCCGTGTTGTCAGGCCGGAGGGTGCCCGCCTTGACGAGCTCGGCAGAGCACCCCCCAGTCCTGACGACGGCGGCCACAACTTCCTCCTCCGTCACGGAGTCATCCAGGCCCACTATGCGCATGTCAATGCGCTTAGTCGGCCTGGACACCCGGACCTCGTCCGCGGGTAAGACCGCCCTCAGCCTTTCGGCCAGGGCGTCCGCGAACGGGCCACTCTCCACTCCGGCGAGCTCGAGCTTGCGGGCACCGGTTAAGGTCCTCCTGACCCCGATGCCCCCGCTGATGCCCAGCTCTTGGAGGCTCACCGCCTCCTTCGCCCGCTTCAGTACGGCGAGATACGTCACGCCCCTCTGTTCCGCTTCCGGCTGCAGTGTGAGCACTACAGCCGCGGATTTCGGGGCGCGAAGCCTCGCCGCAATGGCGTTGGCCTTCCGCTGCTGCCTCCTCGCCTTGTTTTTGGCCGCTTTCGCGGCCCGCCGTTTCTGGCCAGCAACCTGCCACTCGGCCTCGGCCGCAGGAGGGTCCGAGGGTGGGGGTGGGGGCGGCTGCGGCACCACTGGCGCCGCAGCCTTAGCCGCTCCTCCAGCCTTCCTCCTACCCCTCTTCGCCAGGGCCGCCTTGGTCGTCGCCGGCGTCGCCACGGCGGCCGCGTACGAAGCCGCCTTCTGCCGGCCCTAGGGCCTCTGTGTCGCCGCTAGTGGGGGACGCCGAATCATGTCCTCCAAAACGGAGAACTGCTTCTGGTAGGGAGCCAGCTCCTGCCGCATCAGGCTCCGCACCTGGCTCAGCACTAGGCTCCCCTCCAGCGTCGCCGGACTCGGCCCCCCCTGCGGCTCCTCCGAGACCGCTCTGGCCATGCCAGCCAGGTCCCTCCGGAGCGACTCATTCTCCGCAATGAGTCGCTCCGTTACGGCCGCGAGGCGGGCGACTTCCGCCCGCAACTCTGTCGCCTCTCCGGACCCGCCGACGTTGACCGCCGCCGCCGCCATAATGGAGGCCTTGGCCGCGCTAATAGCCTCCCGCTTAGAGGACTGCTTCCTCTTGAAGGCCACAGCGCGGATCGCGGCCTCCACGACCTCCTCCAGCTTGGCCCTCTTCTCCTCGGCAGTGGGAGGTACCTCTCCCGGGGACACCGAGTCATCGGAGTTGAGAGGAGGCGGACGAGTAGAGGGAGCCCTGCGACCGCTCCCCCCAGGGCGATGCCCCTCCCCCGCCAACCTCTCGGCCCGACGCTCCACCTCCCGGGTAGAGGCAGCCAGCCCCCTCCCCGCCTCACAACCCCTGCCCCGCCTAGCGGTGGGGATTTTGCGGGCGGAGGCAAATTCACCCTCGGAGGACGACCCGCTGTCATCCTCCCGTCTGGGCCGCTTGCGGAAGAACTTTACGTTCTCCGCAGCAGCCCCCCCTCTTTCATCTCCCGAGCCCGCCGAGCTGACCGTTACTAGGTCTAGCGCGGAGCCGGAATCCAACTCCACGCCACCCCGGCGCTCAGGCGAACCCTCCTCTGCAAATTCGTGCGCCATCAGCTCCTTAAAGGAGGCGGATCCGGATGACGACGACGAATTGGAGCCTCCTCGGCTCTTGTTGCCACTGGCAAGCGGAAGACGTTTGGTGCCCACCCCAGAGTACGGAGGGCAGCCCGCCGAAGCGGGGTGGGATTCCCCGACCGCTGAGCAGTCGGGACCCACCTGGGGACTCATTTTGCAAGCGTCTTTTTTCATTTTTGTTCTTTTTAAGGGTGTGGTCCCTTTTCGCTCCGCCCCTTCTCAGGGCCCTCTCTCCCAACCTCACCTCTCCACCTGCTCGCTGCTCCCACAGTCACGTCTGATGATCAGACGCGTACCAGAGAGCAGCGAGCAAGCGTGTGTCTCTCTTGGTCTGATCCCTCACTTGCGACCTTCCGGCATGAGTGGCTCTACCGGGAAAGCTCGCAAGATCATTGGGACGCTCAAGCCCCACCACGACGACAACGTGGAGACACATTCGGTGGGGTGCTTGCCACCCCCTAAGGCCGCCAATGACAGGGAAACCTATTGAATTCCCATAAAATTATTTTTTGCAAAAAATAAACACCGACTTCAAAAAACCCTAGAAGCACTAAAAAGTTAAAAATAATTCTATAACCTACCTATATAAATAAACCTAACCTAACCTACGATTAACCTATAATAAAATTTAACAATTTTTTGGAGTCGGTGCTAAGCTAAGTAATGAAAGGACTAGTAATCTCAGAGTATTCTTCCGTTTTAGTACAACAAAGCTCGATATATGGCGTTGTTCATTGAGGCCTCATTTCTGCATCGCGCTATGGTTTCGTTACCGATATTTCTCGTAAGTAAGGTTGCTACACAAATTTTGCTCATTATGTTCACGTGACTCAAGATCAAGCTGTTAATCGTCGAACTCCTTGCTTTTCTTGCGTTGTTACATTGTGTAAACTGTTTTAGCTCTGATTTAATTAATTTGTATTTAATGTATGTAAAAATATATTATTACTAGCTGCTGCCCGCGACTTCGTCCCGTGGAATCCCCGATTTTAAAACATTATTTATCGCTGCTCCGCTCCTATTGGCTTAAGAGTGATGATAATTATATAGCCTAAAGCCTTCCTCGATAAATGGTCTATTCAACCCATAAAGAATTTTTCAATTCGAACCAGTAGTTCCTGAGATTAGCGCGTTCAAACAAACAAACAAACAAACTCTTCAGCTTTATAATATTAGTATAGATTAATTATAAATATTAACGTTAGTATATTTTTTCTTCGTGCCTAAATATTAGGTATTAGGTAATCTATCATAAAGTAATTTTGTTGTTTTCCAATTTGATTTAATATTTAGAAGGTGTAACATTTATGTTTTATTTTTCTGGTCTTAGTCTGTAGGTATATAGTAATTTAGGTATCGTAAATTGCTTGGCACCGACTCCGAAAAATTGTTAAATTTTATTATAGGTTAATCGTAGGTTATGTTAGCTTTATTAATATAGGTAGGTTATAGAATTATTTTTAACTTTTTAGTGCTTCTAGGGTTTTTTGAAGTTGGTGTTTTTTTTTTAGCAAAAAATAATTTTATTCGTTAATTTTTAGTGACATAGGGGAAAGTGGTCACCATTCGTACGCGGGGCACATTCGTACATTTAGTGTAACAGAAAAACTAAACGGCTCACAAATACGCTTTTCCATGTATGCATAGACATACCAGCCACCATGTTGCTAGCAGAGTTTCGCGCCAGCCGCACCACGATGTATCGACTGACAAGAAGGAACGTGTTTTCGCGCGCAGTGAGTAATTTTTTTCCCTATATTTAATTTGAAAATGAAAACAATATATCTAGTTTTAATTTCCGCGAATATTAGTGGGTTGCAGGTATGCACCTCCCTCCCGCCCGCTATATTATGCACATGCAAGATTACTGGGCAAATGCAAGGATTTTAAGCACATGCAGGAAGGCAATGCAAAACCCAACACCATTACCGACACGTGTTTCGCCTCTCCACGAGGCATCCTCAGGGGACGTGTTGACTCGCTGACCGTTGAGTTGCGACTGAGCATTTAGTACAAGGCACCCCCCTTTTATACACTGCCACCGTTGGTTATTTGTGTACAACTACCCACAAACATTCGCAGTAAAGGGGAAGAAACCAAATTCGTCTGGTCATTCAACAGTGCAAAATTATTATTATTACTATGTTTAAAAAAAAATCTCTAATTGTTCTAAAACACACAGCCGGAAACCCTTATCACAAATAGAACAAATAATAGTTTTAGAACAATTAGAGATTTTTAAACATAGTAATAATAATAATTTTGCACTGTTGAATGACCAGACGAATTTGGTTTCTTCCCCTTTACTGCGAATGTTTGTGGGTAGTTGTACACAAATAACCAACGGTGGCAGTGTATAAAAGGGGGGTGCCTTGTACTAAATGCTCCCCTCCCCGACTTTTGCCTAACGAGCCAGCCCGCGCTGCTGAGCCATTAGCGTTAAATCCCCTAAATAATATCAATCAGACCCAGCCTGTCCCTTGCTGCCCCCCCTCAATGACCCCGCTAAGCCGAGGCCCGTGTCCCACAGGGGATGCCCTTAGCGAGCGGCCATTTAGTTTTTAAGTAGTTTTAAGCCCCGGCTGGGGGCCTTAGAATCTAAGGCAACCACGGGATTGCCCGGTTGAGCAGTAACCAGCCTTAATGTGCTGAACTGCGAGTAGTCCATTCAAAAAAAAAAAAAAAAAAAAAAAAAAAAAAAAAAAAAAAAAAAAAAAAAAAACTAAATGCTCAGTCGCAACTCAACGGTCAGCGAGTCAACACGTCCCCTGAGGATGCCTCGTGGAGAGGCGAAACACGTGTCGGTAATGGTGTTGGGTTTTGCATTGCCTTCCTGCATGTGCTTAAAATCCTTGCATTTGCCCAGTAATCTTGCATGTGCATAATATAGCGGGCGGGAGGGAGGTGCATACCTGCAACCCACTAATATTCGCGGAAATTAAAACTAGATATATTGTTTTCATTTTCAAATTTAAAATGGATTTCCGCAAAGTAACGCCTGACTCAATCAATTCTATATTTAATTGGCAATTTTAAGTAGAATTGTTATACTTTTGACAAAATGGTGATGATTAATTAATGTTAACATTGTTTATTTTGAGCTTTAATTGTTATATTTCTCAGACTAAATTAGAATCTGTATAAAGTTATATTTTAATTTTGTTCAAGGCATGGGGTGCATTCGGACAGCCAAACATGGGGCACATTCGTACGCGTATGAATGCGAAGAAAACCGGGTATATCCCGTATATATACAGATACACCTGAAAAAACTGAATTAGAAGAGATATAGACAGAAAGAATTGATAAAAATAGAACAGGCAAGGAAAGCTAGAGCCAAAACTCTCAGTCATTGTTCGGGTACAGAGCTGAAAATATCTTCGGATGAAAACAGGATCATGGTCATTCTTTTTCCCTGATATAAAAGCCATACTCTGTATATCAGCGATGTCGCCATGATCTGCCCTGATCCACAACCACGAGCGGGCTGTACAGTACAACAACTACCTATTGTACGAATGTACCCCGTACGTGGGGTACGTTCGTACAAATATCTTATCGTAGAAAAATTACTATAACTCTTGAACCTTTTGATATAATAGTGTCGGACTTTTTTGTAACAAACTACAATATATTTGTCACACATCGGTACATAAACTAGATAAATTCGACGATTAATCATAAATTAAAAAAATAATATCTAAAAAGTGTACGAAGGGTGACCACTTTCCCCTATTTTTAATCTTTTAAAATATGGGTAGGCCTAGTAAAGATGCTTCTCGTATAAGAAAACGGCGTGGACCTGAAACTGAGAATGAAAAAGGAAAACGCTTAAAATAAATTAGAGAAAGAAATGCTCAACGCATTTCGAATGGGAACCCCGACCAGCGCAAAAACAGACTTGCAATTGCAAAGCAGAGGACCTATATGTTACGTAGGTTGAATTAGGAAAGTCAAGAAGGTTATAATCGTCGTCTTAGTTTAATTCGTACTCGATTGGCCACTGAAAGCCAAGAAGATTACGATCATCGTTTAACAGAATTATGTACAAACATTAATATATCCGGAGAATGGAGAATGATATTTTGAATGAAGAAAAAATTTTCTATTTTTTTTTTTTAATAATATATAATTATCAGTGGTTCACCTGGAAAGTGCATACCGTTACAATTCCAACAAACCCAAACACGCCTAGGATACATTGTCTTATTCTGGAGTTCCGGTGCCTGTCTCTTGGCTTCATCATCAGATCTGATGAACAAAAAATACAAACATCCGAATAGAGAACCTCCTCTTTTTTAGAAGTCGGTTAAAAACGCACTGCTCCAATGCAGAGTAAACTAAAAGATCGTTAATGTAGACAATGTAGATATTTTTTTTAGATTTTGTTAATTTTCCGAAAAACGCTTGTTCGATTTCGGTAAAATTTTCATGGGACCATTTGAGAAGTATACCCTTTCCAAAGAATTTTTCAAATCGGTTGGCAAGCGACGGAGTTATGCGCGAACAAACGTTAAAAAAAATGATTGAGTCAGGCGTTTACGTTTTTTTGTGTTAATATTCGCGGAAATTAAAACTAGATATATTATTTTCATTTTCAAATTAAAACAAATACAAACATCCAAATTGAGAACCTCCTCCTTTTTTAGAAGTCGGTTAAAAATACATATTTATAAACCAAACGGTCTCGTGACATTAAAATCATTATAAAATCAGTCAGTATCATCAGTCATACAGAACGATTCAACAGATTGTTTCAAATAACAGGGGCTTTTCATGTCATGCCCATTCAATTTGAAACCCTTTATCATATTTGATATCGGAATATTGGACAGAAAACTTTTCGTTTTCAATTTAAAACGATTCGGTATGACAATTTTGCATGAAATGAACGAGTGAATCTTTGAATGTTAAATTATGATTGCAATCGTGTGTTTGTTATTTGATTGAGCGACACTATGACTGTTACCACCGAACGAAGATACTGTGCCTACCATGGCCCGATTTACAGTTGTAGATTGAATATCGTGTTTCATTCAGTGGCGTGATGTCAAACTACAGTGGTGCAAAATTATCGTGTGTACTTTATAAACAACAATATCATGTTCGATAGCTGCACAGCGTTGTATTGAAACGATGTGGCGCACCTGGCGTCTACTGGAAATTATAACTTGATGTGCACTTGTGCAGCCGTGTGTAAAAGTATTAGTTACTAGTACTGTTGATCTATCTATCTATCTTCTATCTATCTATACTTATAATAAATCTGTAGAGAGGTCAATTCTGTACAAGGAATATATTTTCAAAATAACTATCAGGGGGTGATTAGTGATCGATACTGATGCCAAAAATGCAATCAGTAAAATTTTTGTCTGTCTGTCTGTCTGTCTGTCTGTATATTCTTTATAGAAACAAAAACTACTCGACCGATTTTAACGAAACTTGGTGCAATTATTCTTCATACTCCTGGGCAGGTTATAGTATACTTTTCATCACGCTACAACCAATAGGAGCAGAGCAGTGAAGGAAAATGTTGGGAAATCGGGAGAAGTTACTCCATTTTTTAGCTTCTATCGCGTGTGTAGCCTTAATGGTTAAAGTTACATAGAAATCATGTATTACGGAAATGTTTTACATAAAATTATCTAAAAAATATCCCGGAACAGCATATGTCTATCTTTTATGGTTGACTCACAATAACACGTGTAACTCGCGATAGCTTAGCAGTTCGGAGCTTTCTGATTATATTTGTTTACTCTTACGTTTATAATACTCTCACTTATCCCTAATTAAAAAAAGTTAACATTATTACCTATTCAATAAAAAAAAATCATAGAAATCGGTATAGAAACACCAAACTTATACATGAATACATTGATAAGCCATCGCGCCGTTGCGCTTTTATACTGAATGAATCATGCTGTAAGATGTTGTTGTGATTATTTTTGTGTAACTTTTGTTGCTATTTTATAAAATAGGTAGGTACTTATTAGTTACTAGCTTCTGCCAGCGACTTCGTCCGCGTGGAATAGTTACTTTACCCCCGATTTTGAAACTCTCAGCCCAATCGGTTTAAAATTGACAAAAGATAGACATGCTGTTTCGGGATATTTTTTAGATAATTTTATGTAGAACATTTCCGTAATACATGATTTCTATGTAACTTTAACCATTAAGGCTACACACGCGACGGAAGCTTAAAAAATGGAGTAACTTCTTCCGTTTTCCCAACATTTTCCTTCACTGCTCTGCTCCTATTGATTGTAGCGTGATGAAAAGTATACTATAACCTGCCCAGGAGTATGAAGAATAATTGCACCAAGTTTCGTTAAAATCGGTCGAGTAGTTTTTGTTTCTATAAAGAACATACAGACAGACAGACAGACAGACAGACAGACAGACAGACAGAAAGACAGACAGACAGACAAAAAATTTACTGATTGCATTTTTGGCACCAGTATCGATCACTAATCACCCCCTGATAGTTATTTTGAAAATATATTCCTTGTACAGAATTGACCTCTCTACAGATTTATTATAAGTATATAGATTTGGTAATGTTTAAATATTCGTTCAAATTACAAATTGTTAATAGTTTCAATAGGGGTGTTTCCTGAGTAAAAAATATATGATTATATTTATTTTAGTCCGTCAGTTAGATTATAGAAAAATATTGGACACGTATTTTTTCCTTTATCAAATCTATAAAAACTGACGAAGATACAAAGCATCAAAGATCAGGAGTGGGGGCTTGTGACGTTACGGCTCGTTAAAAATTGTAGCGAGTAGTGACGTCACACGAGTTTTCAACGCTCTGTATCGGCTTCATTTTTTGTTTACGTGAAAAAAGAAAAAATACGTGTCCAATATTTTTTGGAAATCTATCTGACGGACTAATTAGATTTTTTTAGTCAACTACCCTATTTTATTTCTTTTTAGGTGAAGTAGTAGTAGAAGTAGGAGCATAGATTTTTAGATACCGATAGGTTAGTTTTGGCTAATTTATGTTCTGTTTTTTTAGTATTAAGTAGGTAAAAGTGTAGATACTTTTATTAATTAACTAGCTTCTGCCAGCGACTTCGTCCGCGTGGAATAGTTACTTTACCCCCGATTTTGAAACTCTCAGCCCGATCGGTTTAAAATTGACAAAAATTCATACAAATAATCAGAAAGCGCCGAACTGCTAAGCTATCGGGAGTTACACGTGTTATTGTGAGTCAACCATAAATTATAGACATATGCTGTTTGGGACATTTTTTAGATAATTTTATGTAAAACATTTCCGTAATACATGATTTCTATGTAACTTTAACCATTAAGGCTACACACGCGACGGAAGCTTAAAAAATGGAGTAACTTCTCCCGTTTTCCCAACATTTTCCTTCACAGCTCTGCTCCTATTGATTGTAGCGTGATGAAAAGTATACTATAACCTGCCCAGGAGTATGAAGAATAATTGCACCAAGTTTCGTTAAAATCGGTAGAGTAGTTTTTGTTTCTATAAAGAACATACAGACAGACAGACAGACAAAAATTTTACTGATTGCGTTTTTGGCACCAGTATCGATCACTAATCACCCCCTGATAGTTATTTTGAAAATATATTCCTTGTACAGAATGAAGAATGTTACTTGGTATGCCAAATAGCGTGAAATTTTGTCTCAGTAAAGCCTGTATGTATACAAGTACATTAGTTTTTGTTGTAGTCAAAAATACCTAGTAAGTAGTTTTGATTTTATAGGCATTCAAAGTTTCGAAAAATATCGAGACCCGCTTACAGTCACGTGACGCCTATGACGTCATGTTACAACGCGCCTCGCGGGCCGCGGCCCGCTTCGTATCAAGTGGCCAGCGGTTATAGTGGATGTAATAGCTTGCGCAGTATTTTGTTGTGTTTTCGTCCGCGTATTACGTTAATAGTCTAATAATAGTAAATATTATTCGATTAATAAATGGATGAAGGATTCGAAAAAGGGCAATCGGATAATCTACCTAAAATAGATGGATTAATGGTTGCGCATTATTTATCAACAAATAGTGATTCCGTTGCCGCCGAAATTCGAGGAATAAAAATGAATAAAAATGTATTATTGTTTTATTAAAATGAATAAAATGCAAAAATACCTACCTAAGTAAACTTTCCTTGCTACTACTTAAGCTTAATAGTTTATCTGTTCTAAATTGTTTTATCTAAACAAAATACCCAACTAATATCGTACTGGAAGAATGCAACTCAAATAGTAGAAGTACCTACCTACCATTAAATTTTACGTTAAGACAACAAATATGTATTATAGTTTTGTGGCTATAGGTAGGTACGTATGTATATAAAGGTAGGTTCCGCTCTTCTTAGTAAATTTAAATGAATACATACATTGATTTATTGCAAACTAGCTTCCGCCAGCAGCTTCGCCCCCGTTTCCCTCGGGAACTGCACATTTTCCCAGGATTAAAAGTAGCCTACGTGTTATTCCAGACTTTGTCCAGATCCGTTCAGTAGTTTTTGCGTGAAAGATCACAAACTTTCGCATTTATAATATTAGTAGGAAGTAGGATAGGTACTTAGGATGTAGATGTAGTAGATTGAACGTTACAGATGTACTAAA
Organism: Hecatera dysodea; assembly: GCA_905332915.2. NCBI lineage: Eukaryota > Metazoa > Arthropoda > Insecta > Lepidoptera > Noctuidae > Hecatera > Hecatera dysodea. The sequence continues at coordinate 20,128,477 of HG995288.1, read as the reverse complement.
CCTTTTTTTTATTTGTAATTTTTTTACTAACAAAATACGTAAGGCCATTTATTTTTATTTGATACTTATTTCAGATCGGCAAGAGAGCTATGGCGATGATTCTATTGGTTATGTTGAAGTAAAAAGAGTAGGTGATGTATGTATGGTTAAATGTAGAATCACGCCAGAACACCGCGTACGTACCACACCTTATCATTGCAGTTTAGAATGCAATTAAAAGGATCAATAAGTTTTAAATGTAACCTGCGAAGACTGTACTGCCAGCAGAGATGGCTGTAAACATACTATAGCATTTTTAATGTGACTACATCGTCGAAGCGAGGAGAAAAAACAACTTTTCCGGCGAATTAGTAGTTGTATTTTTACAGTTAGGCATGGTTAGGCACAACACATGATTTCCTTGTATCTGGATTGGACATTTTAAAAAGTATTAAGGTATAATTTCGACGGTGAAGGCGCGCGACTGCGAGCGGACTGAGTGAGCCAGACTGAGCGTGTTGTACGATGACGTCATACCGTCACCGGCAGCCCGCGTCGTGGAGTTGCAACTTATTTTACTTCTAAATCGGAAACTAATTGACGTATCGAAGTAATTCTTTCACTAGTATTTTTTATTTTTGACAGAGAATATGGAGTGCTAATAATCAAAATTAGTTAACATTCTTCATTGACCTCTCTACAGATTTATTATAAGTATAGATAGTTATTTTATTAATTAGTTATACGTAGTTATAGGTATTTATTTTTAAGTGAAGTAGGTATAGGTTATTATAATATAATTTTGCACAGGCATTTCAGCTTTACTTTCATTTCTTTTTTTGTTGTAAGTTGTACATATTTCACACACACATAGTGATCTATCAATGCACAGCCCAAACCACTGAACGGATCGGGCTGAAATTTGGCATGCAGGTACATATATGTTATGACGTAGGCATCCGTTAAGAAAGGATTTTGATTAATTCTACCCCCAAGGGGATAAAATAGGGGATGAACGTTTGTATGAAACTTTGTCAATTTTAAACCGATCGGGCTGAGAGTTTCAAAATTGGGGGTAAAGTAACTATTCCGCGCGGACGAAGTCGCTGGCAGAAGCTAGTAATTATATAAAAGGAAGAATGTAGGGTTCATAAAAACTACAGTCAATAACGATCTGTGTGATGCGAAAGCCCGCCAATTATATCCAATGCTGGATTCTAGCCTATACGATTACTTTTTTTGGATGGTTGATCATCAAATGACTTCTCCCGCTCTGGGCGAAGCGGAAGGGAGTGTCAGACTCTTACTGACTAAAACCCACCCGTGATCCTTCTTGTGCCCTTTGCGTTCCAGGGCCTCGGTGACTCTTTAGAAAAAAATTCGCAACAAGCCCATACGATGCGTTTTGAATTTTATGTAGGCACGCTAACACACTACTCGTCTTAACGAACCAGTTTCCAAATAGTAAAACTTAAAAATGTTGTCATCCCTATATTTATCCCGTCAATATATTTATTATTGTTATCTCCCGTTCACAGCGTTCAAATAAAAATTGAAGAAATCGCATTGTATGTTGCGTTCAGTAAATTTATTGATCATCAGTCATAAACTTAGGTACCTACATCATGCAGAGGATAGCGGATAACGAGAAATGATGGCCGCTTGTCGCTATCGTACGATGTGTGAAGCGCACTAAATCTTCGGGTTTTCCCAAGAATATCCGTCGGGGGCAGGGTTGCCAACCAAAAAAAAAAGATTCCTCGTACATGTGTAGCTGAAAATCTCGTATATTGACTTTCAAACCTCGTAATTAAAATTTATTAAGGGCCAATATACCCCTGAGAATTACCGACAATTTTGTTTGACAGGTTTTCAACCATAATAATGAAAATAATCGTTCGAAACTTTACAGATAGATTATTTAGTTTATAATTTAGTGAATTCTCGTAAATCTATACTTTAATATTATAAAGCTGAAGAGTTTGTTTGTTTGTTTGTTTGAACGCGCTAATCTCAGGAACTACTGGTCCGCTTTGAAAAAATCTTTCACTGTTAGATAGCCCATTTATCGAGGAAGGCTATAGGCTATATTTTATCCCCATATTCCCACGGGAACGGGAACTACGCGGGTGAAACCGCGAGGCGCTGCTAGTTAAAAATATATGGAAACAAATAAAATTACAGTTTTATTATCATCGAGAAATCTGCAACACATGAAATTAATAATATCAATAATGAGTTGTTAAAAATAATTGAGGAAGGAGATTTCACAGCTTTTGACTAAAACCATTCATAGGATGCGGATATATTCTTTGGTAGTGAATCAAATTAATTATCTTGTCACAGCATAATTAATAATAACTTTATCATTTGCTCTGTAAGATGAAGTATACTATTGAAATTAACTAGCAAACATAACTACAGATGGCGATATAACAGTATTCAATACTGATGTTAAAGAAGGATGCTCATTATGAAATAATAATGAATCAATAGATGTCAGGCTGATATCGCTAACTCGAAGAAAAAAAAAGCTGATCTAGTTCTTGCAGAAGTAACCCCACCCAAATGATCGTATGGCCTAGAGTCCGGTGAAGTAGCGAAAGCTCATTTGCAACTAGCTACATAATCCATAAAAAAAAATCGCATGCCCATAATGTTATCAAAATCTCGTACATAATTGTACGAGGTTGATAGCGTCCTCGTACCTCGTACGGAAGACCACAAATCTCGTATTTGTACGAGGAACCTCGTACGGTTGGCAACCCTGGTCGGGGGCTGCCATCACTATCTGCAAAACTAGCTCATTTAATGGCAGCCCTGACGGATATTCTAGGGTTACATTAATTCTGTAAGTCGGTGGTTTTTACTGTTTATTTAATTCTTTTTCAATTATATTTTACAGTTGTGGCTTTTTCAAAATTTGAAATTTTGCCTTTTATAGATCCAGAAGTTTAGCTTAGCTAAGGTAAACTTACACTGATAAACTTGGTAATATATTATAACCTACATACATACATACCTACAATTGTAACTACCTTTATATTTTTCTTAAGGTATACTTACATGCATAATGTACCTACTCAGTTAAATCAATACAGACAACAGTGTTAAAAAATCGTTTTTATTTCTGAGGTGAAAAAAAAAGATTGAAGAAAAAACATGAAAACAAAAACAGCTCTCATCTGGTTTAGGTTTTTTTTTTTTCAAAATTACGAAAATAAAAATATAGATTATCATTAAAAATGAGCTGATATTAAATTTACTTTTGGTTAACGTACCATTTATTTTTTAAAAATATTAATTATATGTCTCAAAATAATTGGCAATACTCATTGAAGTTTACATTTACGGATGGGGATTACCCCAATTTTATCTTCAAAGTTTATGTTTTGTTTACATTCACTGTAGACTGCCGATAGCTTGAGACAATGAGAGTTCGTTTTTGTAAGTGTGAGTGTGAAATTATTATACCTAAATTAAAATTGTGTTGAATAATTTTCTGTAATTGGTTATACTTATTTGTAAATATGCCGACGATACAGCTGATAGCACTGATGAACGTTTAAATATTTTTTAAGTTCATATGTATTATTATCTAGCTCTATGAATAATTTCTAATTTCAACATAATTTGACTTGAATTAAAATTAAACCATTCATATACCTACATTATATTAAAACATTCATATTTTATTTTATATTATTCCATTTTATTTAATGTATTCCACTTTTTCTGAAAAAAAAAAAATCCAATGTAGAAAAAAACGACGGTGCCAAGTTATTTTTCATGTTTTCTTTATCTTTTTTTTTTAAAAAAAACAATTGTTTTTTTTTTTCAATTAACAACTCTAATACAGACTCATCATCTGCCTAGTCTTTTTTCTAACTACATTGGGATCGGCTCCCAGTTAAGCCGGATTCAGCTGAATACCAGTATTTTACGTGAAACGGCTGCCTACCAGACATCCACAACCCATTAACTGGGGAACACGGTACTTCTTGGCAAGACTGGTGTCAGATTTTCTAGCTTCTCTCAATCCGTAAAGACTGCCAAAGATCTCCAAATGATAGCCGAGACCAACGGCTTTCCGAGGCATGAAAAAGTCTCGTTATGTTAAGATGGTCAGCCATCCACAGACCAACCTCGGCAAGTTTTGCTTAACCTTGAAGATCAACCCGTGAGGCTGTTATAATTTAACCACGAGCTCCTCAAATAAATACAGTCTAATTAAATAGTGTTATTATTATTTATGTCAAATTAAATAATGGCAAAAATAAAACATGAAAACAAAATCCAGACTGGAGCAAATAGTGTTCTGGGCACTTTTCCTGTTGACAGCGATGTGGACGAATTTTTCGATGCCCTATGAGTCTTTTCTCCTTTTTACTCCGCTTGTACATATAATATATTCTATATTATATCTTGTTTAGTTGTATTTTGTAAATATTAAGATTATGTACAGTTTATATATTATCTTTGTATTAATTAAATATTAATCGCGTTTCAGTCTAATATTCCAAATGAGGTCATAATCTCCAACCTCACTGCATGTGGTAAATGCAGTAATCGAAAGTTAAGTCCAGGGTTCAATTCCCGTTACGGAATTTGTTCGAAAGAGTCACCGCGGCCCTGGAACGCAAAGGGCACTAGGAGGATCACGGGTGGGTTTTAGTCAGTAAGAGTCTGACACTCCCTTCCGCTCCGCCCAGAGCGGGAGAAGTCATTTGATGATTTCCCATACAAAAAAAAGGTTTCAATTCCCGATTTTAAGTATATTTACGGGTTTCATTACTTATTAGTAGTAGTTGTTTTTCTTTCATACGTTCCCTTTAGTAACTCTTGGGTTCGATTCCCAGGTCTAATTTAAATGTGTAAGTATATTGAGTTGTTTTATTTGCTTCTCCTCGTACAGTGGCTTAATAACCGTTACTACTGTAAATATTGAACATCATGAAGTATTGACGGCGAGTTCTAGAGCCAAATAATATCAGTGTAACTGCCGAATGAGAAGTTTCGATTCCAAATCAAATTAAAAATAATGTATTATTGAGTTATGTTACTTGTTTGTACTCGTGCAGCGATTTACCGTTACTACTGTTGCATAACAGGATGTGTTGACGCCAAGTTCTAGAACCAAATTACGACTTATTCCATTTTACTAAGCATCGGTTATAATTTCAAGGATCGACTTTTAGATCGAGAAAATTGTTAGAGTTTTTTCTACTTATTTGTCTATCCGTTTAGGAATGTTTCATATTCATAACTTCTTACCTAGTATTTCTTTTCATTTTAGGTCGACATTTGTGAATCCATTCGAGTCCGATGTAGAGTTGCAACCCAACGAGCCCTCTACATCGTTTAAACCGAAGAAAAATATTAATTCAAAGCGGCTAAAGGAAAATCGAAGAAAGTAGCTGTTGCCTCAACTGAATCTGCGAAATAACTATTTGGTAGTAAGTCGGATTCCAAAACCCAGCTGATTCTTCGGTGAGTTTAGTCAACGTTAATTATATATTATATACTAGCTTCTGCCAGCGACTTCGTCCGCGTGGAATAGTTACTTTACCCCCGATTTTGAAACTCTCAGCCCGATCGGTTTAAAATTGACAAAGTTTAATACAAACGTTGATCCCCTATTTTATCCCCTTGAGAATAGAATTAATTAAAATCATTTCTTAGTGGATGCCTACGTCATAACATCTACCTGCATGCCAAATTTCAGCCCGATCCGTTCAGTGGTTTGTGCTGCGCATCGATAGATCACTATGTGTGTGTGAAATATGTACAACTTATTATATACTATACCTATAACTACGTATAACTAAATAATAAAATAACTACTAATTAATAAAAGTATCGGAAGCTTAAAAAGGAGTAACTTCTCCCGTTTTCCCAACATTTTCCTTCACTGCTCTGCTCCTATTGATTGTAGCGTGATGAAAAGTATACTATAACCTGCCCAGGAGTATGAAGAATAATTGCACCAAGTTTCGTTAAAATCGGTCGAGTAGTTTTTGTTTCTATAAAGAACATACAGACAGACAGACAGACAGACAAAAATTTTACTGATTGCATTTTTGGCACCAGTATTGATCACTAATCACCCCCTGATAGTTATTTTGAAAATATATTCCTTGTACAGAATTGACCTCTCTACAGATTTATTATAAGTATAGATAGATAGATATTTCATCAAAACTTTGTGTTCAATAATTATAATTACCCACAAAATTTGAATTTGATAATTTATTCCCACTGCTGCGCCAGCCTGAGTTCGAACCGACAACTTGTAAGTGGAGGCTGTTACCACTGAGCCACCATTAATCTCCTGGCCTACTCTCATCAATATGTTTATCTAATTTTATTTTATAACAATATTTACAGGAGGAAGACGGAGATCTTGAACCTATGGATGAGGGCAACTGCACTGCGATCGTCCCTGTCCAGAAGAACAGCTTCTGGAAAATCCTACCAACAGGATCTTCGTATTTATAACTGATTAATTTAATATTGCAGTGAAAGAAGTTTAGCGAGTTTACTTTAATATTATAATTAACTAGCTGCTGCCCGCGACTTCGTCCCCGTGGAGTCCCCGATTTTAAAACATTCTTTATCGCTGCTCCGCTCCTATTGGCTTTAGCGTGATGATATATAGCCTAAAGCCTTCCTCGATAAATGGTCTATTTAACCCAAAAATAATTTTTCAATTCGAACCAGTAGTTCCTGAGATTAGCGCGTTCAAACAAACAAACAAACAAACTCTTCAGCTTTATAATATTAGTATAGATTAGACCTGTACAACAGCTGAATAACGTTCACAGAGCAGAGAGTAGACTTGTGTAGTCTTGTATCTGCGGTTAAAGCTGAATTTAAGGGGGTGCAGCCTTCTAGCCTGCTTGGGTGGAGCAACGCCAAGTCCTCGTCGAGGCGATCGGCGGCGGCGACCTCTGGCGTCCAGCCCTGGTTCAAACCATGGTCCGGAGCGAGGAGGCATGGGAAGCGGTCAACTCCTTCTGCGAAGCAGTAATGCTAGCGAAGGAGGAGGCGGAACGCGTGCGAGAGAGGTAAACCTCACGCTCCAGCCGCCGCAACAGAAGAAGACGACCCGGGCGTTGGGAAACGTAGGGCGATTCCCGGCCACCGTAGGCACGGGCCTATGGATGGCGAGCTATGGGTGGCTCGCCGTCCGATAGCAAGGCTTGGGTCGACGGCGCGTCGTGTTCCAAGCGTGCCTCAAAGAGCTGTCAGCAAAGAAGACAGGGCCCATAGGGTCAGTGCCTGCTAGGGTTGCGGAATTTGTTCAAAAGAGTCACCGCGGCCCTGGAACTAATCTATACAGGCTCATCATGCCCTTGAATCGCCGTTTTCTATGGCTTCATATATGACACAAGGAAGGTGCGCAAATTCGTATCAATTTTATACAACTCCAACACCTTCAAGAGTCATGATGTGGCACAGAATCATAGGCCTTCTTGTAATCTATCCAACATGTCGACAGATCCTTAGGGGAGCGATGAACCTGTTGGCTTACTTGTATGGCCATGGCTATGAGGAGTAGCTCCTTAGTGCCCCTTCCTACATCCATTCTGAGAGGAGGACATAGTCGAGTTACTTTTAATATGCTAATTAATTTTCTTTCTCAGAATGGATGTAAGAAGTTACTAGACCGTCTACAAACAAGTAATCGGTCTATAATTCTTGGGTTCCGCGGGCTACCTGTCTTATGGAGGTGGGTAACGCCAGTTATTAGAAATTGTGGTAGCGTCCCAAACTCTAAAGATGACTGGAATTGAGATGTCAGGAGCGCATGTGAGCTGCTACAGCACTTAAGCCAAAAGTTGTGCATCTGTGGTCCGTCCGGTCCCGGGGATTTCCAGTTCGATAACGGATGGACTGCTGTGGCTACATCTGATGGTGTTATGGTCATTTTTCCATTTGTGGTAGAGCTTCACACACCCATCCAGTCACCTTCGGTATGATGGATGGGCACCGACCAGATGATTCGCCAGAATGTAAAGAAAGAAAAGAAAGAAAACGAGTTTATTTGGCACAATAGAGACACACAAAATACACACCATAAAAACTTAATTCTAAAACAAGAAAAGAAATGCGTGTCCTGCGGCTGCGCCAAATAGGTTCAGTTCAGCATAATGCCAGACAACTTATTGCCTGACGCTGGTTCCGTCACACTTTGTTCAGGTCGCTCCCAAGCTCTATACAACCACCTCTCATCGCTCTGGAACATGCGATTCTGTGTGTATTGGTCAACCCGCCGCTTATACCGCCGAATACGGTTTGCCCATGCACAAACTTTCTGCTTCCGGAAGTCGATGCGCTCTGTGATACGGGACGTATATTCATGAGGGCTGATTCCAGTCCCCGCAAACACCCGCCTCACAAAGCGTATCACACGTGGTCGTGTATTGCCCTCCCTGAAGCAGTATAGTTTGCTAATGAGTGTCCTAGCCTCCTCGATACGCCGCTCGATCTTGCACTGCCAAGCTGGTGCAGCAGGTTTAACGGGGAATATTTTATGGCGACAGTTTGAGTCCACTTTGGTTTTGCTTAGCTCTGAATCCTCTAAGCAAACTGCAGGAGGATTCAGGCCTAGGTTGAGAAAAGGTGGTCAGGCCATATCTCACCTTCTTTACATGGAAGATCTGAAAATCTTTGCGACTGATGGAGCTATAACACTGAAAGTAACTGAAACTTTTAATAGTGCCATCAGGATGGAATTTGGTGTGGACAAATATGCAGTCAGATTATGGAATCTGAGGGAATTCCACTATCGTATTCCATACAGGTTAGATCCCTCAGCTCGACCGAAACCTACAAGTATTTGGGTATGTCGGAAACGTTAGGCATTAATGTTGCTGACATGAAGCAATCGCTGAAGGAGCGCTTCTTTGGTCGTCTGAAAAAGGTTTTCAACCGCCTTTTGTCGGGTGGAAATAAGGTGCGCGCCTTCAACGGTTGGATCATGCCGGTATTAATGTACTCTTTCGGCGTACTCAAATGGACTCAAACCGAACTCGACGCCCTGGATAGGAGAGTTCGTACACTGCTGACCGCAAACCGGATGCATCACCCACGATGAGACTGTACATCCCGCGGATGTGTGGAGATCGAGGCTTCTTAAATGCCTCGCCAGTCTTTCGAAGCTCGATTAGTACTGCTCCAAAAAAGCAATGCCGGAATACTTCTGCCGCGGGTAGAACTTAGACCTCATTATTAGCACATAGACGCCCGCGTCGCTGATCAACTGTCGTTGTGTCACCGTTTCATAGTGTCATCGTGCCACAGTTTCGTAGCACCATCGTTACCGTATTATCGTGTCACAAATACGACCAATGATATTATTATTATTATTAACCTCGTAACAATCAGATTTTAGACACGTTTTTCAGTTAGTTGCTCTGTCGATATGTCTGTTTCAATCGGAAATGTAAAAGAGCAGCAGTGTTTAGGAAATACCACACTGAGATTAAATTGCACTGGCGGTGAACTAGCATCGGAAAAAGTTTGCCGATGATGTCGATGACGACGTTGTTGACGGGACTCCGGTCCCGGATACGGTGCTGGTCGACAGCGATGATGAAGATGTAATGCCATAAATCAACAGTCTTAAAGGTTAAACGGGAAATCGTCGAGCATAAAACATTTCCCACGACCACTATACGAAAAACGTCAAAATAGCACCGCACCAGAAAAGATCAATGTTTGACAAATTATTTGGAGACGCATTAGGACTTGCTTTTTCCTTGAACCGTGACCAGATTCATGAGGTAATACGGCAAAGTAAGACCGATGAGAAATTGTGGCACATTCAAAAGCATACCATTCTTCCAACACAATATAGATACCGGGAGGAATACAGCATTTTCGACGTTAACAGTCGTCGGCGATGATAGTACTAAATGGCTATCGTGAAGAATACTACGGGTTAGCTATAGTAGTGTTCCTGAACGGTACTATTACTATACGCCAGGGTACGTGCGAGTACATAAAACATATAAAGTTGCTGTTAAAGTTAAAAACTTAACTTACTGTGTATCAGGTAGCTACACTCTGTTGCGGCTCGTTTGCTAGATAGTTTATAAGAGCTCTAATACCGTCAGTCGGTGTGATAATCAACAAAAATATATTGAGGTTAAATGGTATCGGTGCAACAGAGACGCTGGGATTGTTTCGTGGAAAGCATTTTGATAAAAAGTTTACGTTTGTGTATGTTAACTAAGAATGCAATTTTTATTCATTGTGCAATCGTTGTTTGTTTTCAATCTTACACACACACACCACCCAATGTAGACATTTGATAAGATGTCATAATGTTTTACGATCAGGTCACAATGTGAGTTATCAGTACATATGCCAGTATAAATAGGGCTGTTTTGCTCGAAACAACATCAGTTACAGACAAGATGTTGCTCAAGTTCGTCTGTGCACTACTCGCTGTTTTTATTTCTTGCACCACACTGGGTGACGCCAAGTGCTGTCGGCGTACTAGAATTCATTTTTGGAAGACCCGAGGTATTTGCGAGCACTATGGAGGTGTTCCGTACATGGAGCCCGGCATGGTGGTACCGAACACGGGCGGCAAATGTGAAGCCTTAATATGCAAAGACGGTAGGAAACCTGGAAAAGGTTACTACTGTTCCAGCGGATCGTGCAACATTTTCGGTTGCAACTGCGATGGTGAATGCAAATCGGGAGATCCAGTTGAGAATTTCCAAAAGATTCACGGAGATGCCGTCGAATCCGTAGGCATCGAGAACAGGTTTATAGTTGCGTAATAAATGAAACGTTTTCTTGTTTAACGTAATTGTTTTTTTAATTGAATGTATTGACCCCGTAACACAAACATACAGTTAATAATAATAATAATAAACATGGATGATCTGAAACTCTTTGCCCCCAGTAATCTGCAACTGATGGAGCTACTGAAGGTAACTGAAACCTTCAGTAACGCCATCAGGATGAGGTTTAGTGTGGACAAATGTGCGGTCATGTATGTAAAGCGTGGAGAGATTATGGAATCCGTGGGAACTCAACTCTCGGATTCCATAAACCTGAGATCCCTCTCTTCAACTGAAACTTACAAGTATTTGGGTATGTCGGAAGCGTTAGGTATCAATGTTACTGACATGAAGCAATCGTTGAGGGAGCGCTTCTTTGGCCGCCTGAAGAAGGTATTCAATAGCCTTTTATCGGGCGGAAATATGGTGCACGCCTTCAATGGTTGGGTCATGCCGGTATTGATGTACTCTTTCGGCGTACTCAAATGGACTCAAACGGAACTTGACGCCCTGGATAGACGGGTCCGTACATTGGATACTACATATCGAATGCATCACCCACGGTCGTCGGTAATGAGACTGTATATCCTGCGAAAGTGTGGAGGTCGAGGTTTTTTAAATGCTAAGATTCTCCACAATCGCGAGATATGCAGTCTCAGGGAATATTTCCTAGCCGCCGACGTGGGTATGCATCGAGATATAGTGGCGGTGAATAAGGGACTAACCCCGCTCTCCTTGGCAAATGAGAACTGGCGCAAACCTGCGGTGCTTGACATTAACGATCGCAGGGCAGTATGGCAGAGTAAGGAACTACACGGACGCTTTTTCCGGGCCCTACATGGGCCCAACGTAGATCAATTAGCGTCCATAGCCTGGCTACGCTTCGGTGATCTCTTTTTGGAGAAACCGAAGGTTTTGTCTGTGCAATTATGGACGAAGTTATCATGACTAATAACTACCGGAGATTTATTGTGAAGGACGGCACGGTTGACATATGTCGGGCATGTCACCGTCCGGGAGAATCAATTCGCCACATTGTTTCTGGTTGTTCTAGTCTAGCTAACGGAGAGTACTTGCATAGGCACAACCTCTAAGCCAGGATTATCCACCAGCAACTTGCTCTAAAATACTCACTTGTGGAATCAGAGGTGCCGTACTACAGGTATGTTGGTACACTCGTCTCGAATATATGTTCATAGTTAAAGCTATATAGCACATTTAGTTTGTTTGTGAGAGTCATAAAAGTTAGTTGTTTTTTGTTAGTTGTTTTGTTGTCATAATGTTTTGCGTGTTCGGCGATTTTCTGCTGTCGAAAAACATGGATCAAAGAGTTTGCACTAAATTTTGTGTGAAAAATGGAATCAAGTACTCCAAAACACTTGAAATGTTGAAAGTAGCATACGGTGCTTGTATATACTTTAAGCCAAAAAAATGTTTACAAGTGGTACAAGACAGACCACAGAAGGTCGAGAAGATGTGAATGACGACGCTCGTCTTGGACGCCCCAGCACGTCAACAACCGATGAAATTGTTGAGGAAGTGAAAAAAATTGTTATGGAGAACACTAGAATCACTATTAGAAAAGTTGCTGAGGATGACGACATATCGGTTGGCTCATGCCATGCAATTTTTTTGGAAATTTTGGGCATGAAGCGTGTGGCAGCGAAGTTTGTTCCAAACTTGCTGAATTTTGACTGACTGAATTGCTATTTTTTGGCCAAAAACAACACCGTAATCATGCCTCAGCTACCGTATTCACCAGATTTGGCCCTGTTAAAGTATCAAAATAAATAAAAAGAAAAAGGCCTTCAATTGACTAGCGCACAGTCACACAACTTCCTCGATCCAAACAGTTCCTACATTCCATTCATTCATTTCTTCCTTCCGGATCAATTCAATCCCTTAAAAACTCACACACAAGAACTCAACATAAAAAATGGCGCGTGCGATCTTCTGCCGGCTATAAATTATAATTGAACAATGCTGTAAGTGTAACCAAAACCCACCTACGAAGACTTTCAACAATTCAGTGAAGTGTTAAGTGACAAAAGAGGGACGTCCGCGGACTGTATTGGAGTGGCGCCACGAAACCCTCGTTTGCGAAGAAGACTCGTGAGTACCTTCCTTTCAATCCCAGTTTTTTCCCGTGATTGTGCTCGACTTTAGGTCGCCTATGGCCACAGTTCCATCGAAGGTTTTATTCAACATTTACCTACCATAACATTTTGGTCATTCGAGCCCGATTTATATACGTGTACCTCTAACTTTAGTCGTAACATCACAAGTGCGGCGTCCATATTTGCCATTTCATTTCACAGAAAACACGATATTTATGTATGTATCATAATATTTTGAGTTATAACACGTAATAACTCATTAAACAAGCATCATATCATCAAAACGAACAGTTTTGTAAAGTTTTCTCAACTTCGATACGAAGTTTGAAATCTTGAACCAGTTTTGACCGGTCGTAGGTAGGTAGGTATTTACAGAAATTTTGAATCTGAACATTACAAGCGTTGTTTTAAAGTGTAACATATAACACTAAAACATCATTCTATAGCATTATCATTCATACGTATTTTTCACGTAATTTTATTCGCATACGTAACATATATAACGTTGCAATAAATAGTCTAACATTCTGAGTTCTTTAGTCGTGGAATTTATAAATAACATATAATTTATAAATTACAACATTGTATTTTATCATTTTAAGGTCCTTCGAAACATTCATTTTCTTATTATTTATTGGACATAGGTACATTTTGTAGTTATTTAGCATACAGCTAATAGCGACATCTAGTTTCCAGTAACGTAACAAAACAATCGATCTTTCACTCACCATTTCTACTCAATCTTCAGTGTTGTCAGCTCTAAAGTGTTGCCAATGTTGTAGTTTTTGGTGAATGTTTGCTATCATTGCTGTCATAATATCACAAAATTGACAGCTGTCATCAAACAACATTTTGAACTAATTCAAAACATAGGATTACCTTATTTTGGTTACGAAAATATATTTTTCACTTAATATTAGCATATTTTAACAACATGAGTGAAGCTATGGCAGCTCATCATGAATCAAAGCGCAACATTGCGCACAAGCGATTAACAGATGCTGTTGTCTGCGCTCGCAAATGCATAAATGATGCAAGCCTTCTACCGCGTTTAGAAACATGGGGATCGCGTGTAGAATCTCTTATGGAAGCATTTAATGATGCTCACATAAAACTTTTGTGTGAATATAAAAATCTTGATATCAGTGATGAACAAATGTTAAAACAAACAATGTATCAAGAGCAAGCAGATGATATGTATTTTGAAGTATTAGAAACCATTCGTAAACTCTTACCTGATCAGAAAGCAGATACATTAAAATGTCACACATCCTCAATAGAAAACAGGAAACCTACAAAGTTGTCTGCGATAAAGCTACCTTCTTTCTCAGGTCAGTTTAAAGATTTTCCCGGTTTTATTGATTTGTTTAACACACTAGTCCATAACAGGACAGATATATCAAAAGTAGAAAAATTCCAATATCTTGTCAGTTGCCTTTCAGGAGAACCACTTAATCTTCTTAGAGCTTTTCCAATTTCTGAAGCTAATTATATTAGCGCTTACCAAGCACTTGTTAATAGATATAATAACAAGCGATATTTATCATTTGTATGTTGGGAACAAATATGCAACCTTAAACCAATAACCACACCGTCTGCGCAAAGCTTAAGAAAACTTTTGGATACATTTTCTGAAAATCTTTCAATGTTAAACTCATTGGGGTTGCCCACATCCAACTGGGATTTTGTTTTATTTCATTCACTTTTAGTAAAAATAGATAAAAAATCTCGTGAAGCTTTTGAACTTTCATGCAGTGGGTGTGAGTTTCCACGGTTTGACCAGTTGCAATCATTTTTATTAGAAAGATGTAATGCATTAGAGCGTTCATCCTTAACAAATATTTCAACAGTGACGTTGCCTAATAATACCAATTTTAACAAAAATATCACAAACTTAAATAACAACTATCAAAACAAAAATAAAAATAATTCTATAAATCAAACATCCACTATGCTTTTGGCTCAAACGCCTCAATTATATAATTGCATCATTTGCAAAGAAAATCATTCTCTATTTTCATGTGACAAGTTTGTTGCTAAAACACCTCAAGAACGCTTTCAAATTGCAAAGCAACATAAACTTTGTTTAAATTGTCTGCGTTCAAATCACAACACTTCAAAATGTGTATCAAGTCATACTTGTAAAACTTGTAAACAGCGTCATAACAGCCTATTACATTTTACAAAGGGTACCACCCATTCAAATCAAAATAATAATTCAAATGAACAAAATTCATCACAAGTTGCTGTAAATCAGGCTAGCTCTTCTAATACCGTTACCCCGGTTACAACATTATCAAATATCACCAGAGCGTCTGCTCCTTCCTTTGTTTTGCTTGCCACAGTACAAGTGGAAATCATGGATGGGCATAACACTTATCAAAGGGTAAGAGCTTTATTAGATCCCGGAAGCCAAAGTCATATAATTTCAAATTCTTGTGCACGGAGACTTGGTTTGATTCGAGTTAAATGTAACACTCCAATGTCAGGAATAGGGGATGCTCCTGCTTTATCATGTAGTAAGGTCTTTCTGGATATTCGTCCTTTGGAAAATTCCAATAAAACATTTACAATGGAAGCAGTGGTTTTAGATAAAATTTGCAGTGATATGCCAACACATGCAGTAGATATCAATGATTTCAAGCATATATCAAATCTCAAGTTAGCTGATCCTGATTTTCATAAATCTCGCCCTATTGACATCCTAATTGGTGGAGAGATTTTCCCACAGATTTTGTTACCAGGCAAAATTGATAGCAATAATCATACAGCAACAGCAATTAATACTGTATTTGGGTATGTTCTCATGGGTAGGACACAAGCAGCCAATCCCATTGAGTCTATTCCAGTATCAATCAATCATGTATCAATGGATGCCAATTTAGATATTGCTGTCCAAAAGTTTTGGGATACCGACAACATACCATCGGAAGCAAAACAAGCAACCTCTGCTGACGACATTCGTTGCGAGGACATTTATCAATCAACATGTAAGCGTGATGCTGCCGGTCGTTATATCGTGCATTTACCATTTAGAAATTCATCATTACCATCATTCAACGATTCGTATACGGTTGCGCTTCGGCGATTTAATCAACTTGAAAAACGTTTTCATCAGAATCCAATTTTCGGAGAAGAGTACAAATCTCACATACTGGAGTATATATCAAGTGGACAGATGGAACCTGTCTCACCTAATGATTATCAGTCATCTTCAGCATATTATATACCCCACCATGCAGTTTTAAAACCCAATAGCGTTTCTACACGTTTAAGAGTTGTCTATGACGCCTCAGCTAAGGATAGACAGGGTCGATCTCTTAATGACACATTGTTGACCGGCGCTAAATTGCAAGCAGATATTAATAACATCATTTTAAGATTTCGCCTCAACAGCACATCTATCCTGTTGCTGCAAAGGTGCTGCGAACAGATCTTTACGTCGATGACGTAGTCACCGGCTGTGATAACATCCAACAAGCAACTCATTTGCAGCAAGAGTTAGTCAAAATCATGGCTGCCGGTGGTTTTGAGCTTAGGAAGTGGTCCAGCAACCATGCGGCTGTACTGCAAAACATACCTGAAGAACATAAAATGGTACCAGATTTGACGTTTGACAGTGACACCGACTTCGTCAAGGTTCTTGGCCTTGCCTGGAATGCTCATCAAGATGTTTTTAATTATCAAGTGAATCAAATCCCACGCGGCTGTACAAAGCGGACAATGCTCTCTGAGCTTGCTCGTATCTATGACCCTATCGGTCTACTGACACCATTAACATTTTTGGCAAAATTTCTTATTCAACGTCTGTGGTTACTAGGGTCTTCTTGGGATGAACCTGTACCTGATGACATTCATCAAATTTGGACGAAGTATACGCACCAATTATCAAATCTCTCTCAATTACGTATTCCAAGACGTATTACACATGATCAAGCAGCGTCTTATCAAATTCATGGCTTCTGCGATGCTAGTGAAGCTGGTTATGCGGCCGTAGTCTTTCTTCGTTCCAGTATTTCACAAGATCAATATCAAGTCCGTCTGGTGAGCGCAAGATCACGTGTTGCTCCCACCAAGCGTAGAACGCTGCCGAGACTCGAGCTCTGCGCCGCATCATTATTAGCAGATCTCATGAGTTATATCATAAACATATATTCTAACATTATCAATATTGAAGGCGTGTTCGCATGGTCAGATGCCATGATAGTGCTAGCATGGATCAAATCAAACTCCACCAATTTTAAAGCATATGTCGGTAATCGTATAGCAAACATTCAAAGAAAACTACCAAATGCTACCTGGAAACATGTGCCAGGCAAGCAGAATCCGGCTGATTGCGCAAGTCGTGGTCTACTACCAGACGAGCTTATCAGCCACGCCCTCTGGTGGACCGGACCGGAGTGGTTATCACTAAATCATAATCAATGGCCCAACGAGCCATTAAATACAGAATCATGTTGCATTACAGATAATGATGTAACCTGTGAACAACGTGTCACACCCAACCAGCAAAAACTAGGCTTAAAACAATCTCTAGACTACTGTTTTGTTGCTCTTAAATCACTCCTATATAATGATATAAGCCCGGATTTGGGCACCAATTATAAGCTTATTTAGTTTAATATCGTTCTAATATCAGTCTAATTGAATGCTGTTTGCACTTACTGAAATCTAGCCAAAGTTAATTTAAGCCGACTTAGGCTAATATTGCTTTTACGTAAGTATCATGTAAGCCTGCATAGGCTTATATTGGTCTAAGGTTAGAATATTTTGAGAATTTTTCGTCAGATCCAACTTAAAAGTTTGTGTGAGTGTTGGCTTGAAATTAAATGAAACAAATTAAAGTTAATATTGTGTGAAGTTAATGTTTATACTGTGTGGTACGGCACTTTAGTACCTATAAAAGTAGTTAAACGGTAAGTAATCTTATTGGAATTTATTATTTACTGTTAAATAGACCTCGTTTTACGCTTCAAAATTCATGCGCCTTGTTAAATAAGGTATTTCCTGTTCTCGTTTAATTATTTTATTTGTTAATTTGTATTGATAGTGTCGCCATTAGTATAGCTGCATTTTACAAGCGCACTATTAAACTAATGTAAGATTGTTTACTCTAATATTAGCATTCGGTATACTAAAGATAACTCCATATTGGAATAAATTAGGGTTCCTCGCAACATTTCATTGTACTTCTTTACAATTTTCCTCCTGTAGCCACCAGTTTTCTTCAACCTTTTCCAGTTTTTGTAATCCATTATAACAATTAAATTTAAAAACTTAAAATAAAATATGGTCAGCAAAATTACTCTTAAAACTATTTAAATTAGTTATTCCCAAAATCGATCTAAGATCAAACACTCTTATATGGGTCTTGTCTTTTATATTGTAAATATGTTGAACCCAAATCACTCTAATATCATACTTAACCAGTGGTATTGATCTTATATTAGTTTCAAATAAGATCAGAAATGCACGTACTCACAGTACTCTTAAGCTATGCTGATATTAGTCTGACATCTTACAATAGCATTTAGCAAGTCTAATATAAAATCAAACGAGCTTAGAAAATACCCATAGGTATAAGAGCAAGTTTTTCTCAAGTGCAACTAGTCTTAGTAAATGCTCTTATATACATAAATGAGACTTGGTTATGAGACTGACCATTCTTGAGGCCATACCGGCTTGTCTAAAAGTAAAATAGGATCCATGGTATGTTCTAAAACAAATATAAGAGCGCTTTAAGCCTACTACTCTTAAAAAGTGCGAGTTCTGAGACTGTTTTGCTGGTTGGGCAGTGCTCTCAAACAGCTTAAACGATAGCAACCCTTTAGAAAATCTCATTAACAAATTTTCGTCGTTACGTAAAATTCAACGTATTTTAGCATATTGTATCAGATTCATTAAAGCTTTACGCAAAAACAAAGTAGTTGACCATTTAACAGAAGATGAGCTACACAATGCCCTCATGGAGCTTGTTAAACACGTACAACGTATTGAATTTAAAGATGAAATCAAACAATTATTAGCAAAAAAACTTTTACCTAAACCTTTCAGGAAACTTAACCCATTTATAGATCACTCTGGTGTTTTGCGGGTGGGGGGAAGGCTCTCTCGTTCTGATTTAGAATTTGAAACAAAACATCCATCTTTGCTTCCTCGCAAACATCTTTTAACTCAGCGCATCATTGAATCGGTGCATAATGAAAACATGCATCCAGGATTACAAACACTTCATTATTTAATTCTTCAAAATTTCTGGATTTTGTCTCCAAGGCGGGCAATTCACCAAGTTTTATCAAATTGTTATAAATGTTTGCGTGTCAAGCCCACGGCATTTGAGCCTAAAATGGCAGATTTACCTAAACTCCGTGTCACTCAATTAAAATCATTTCAAGCAGTTGGTTGCGATTATGCAGGTCCCTTTAATGTAACCCCCGTCAGAAGGCGTGGATCACGTGTTACGAAGGCGTACCTTTGTCTTTTTGTGTGCTTTGCCACAAAAGCACTCCACTTGGAGCTAGCTTCGGATATGTCATCTGCGGCATTCCTAGCGGCATTACGCAGATTCATCGCACGGCGTGGTAGATGTAATGTTATCCACTCAGATTGCGGAACAAATTTTAAAGGCGCTCAATCAGAGTTGTCCAATATCATGAAGTCAGCGTGTGAGACCGAACATATATCATTTCATTTCAACCCTCCTGGGGCCCCCCACTTCGGAGGACTTTGGGAAGCTGGGGTTAAGTCTGTTAAGACGCATCTTTATCGTGTGATAGGTACACAGATACTTACATATGAAGAGCTCAATACCTTACTTGTCCAGGTGGAATCCGTTTTAAATTCAAGACCTTTATGCTCCATTAGTTCGGATCCCAATGACATCTCGGCACTCACACCAGGCCATTTTTTAACGTTAGCACCGTTAACAACATTACCAGCACCAAATTATACAAACATACCAACTAACCGTCTGACACGTTGGCAACTTTTGCAACGTATGCATCAGGACTTTTGGTCACGATGGCACTCGGAATACTTAACACATTTGACGCAACGTTTGAAATGGAATGAGTCCTCACGTGATGTTCACATCAATCAGTTAGTCATTATTAAAGATGAATGTAATCATCCGTTACAATGGCGCCTTGGTAAGATAATAAAATTATATCCTGGTCGTGATGGGATTCCTCGTTCGGCCACTGTCAAAACTGCTCAAGGTACGCTTGACAGACCTTTAGTAAAATTATGTCCTCTCCCTGATGGGCATAATTAAATTTTCATTACTTTTATATCATAATTTAATATTGTATTAATAACATACACATCATATTTTTTGCATATCCATCAATCACATCATTTATATATATTATCAGTTTTGGTTAATATGGACGTAGCTTTATTGTAGAGTTCAGGCTCCATAATTTCGCCAGCAGGGGGGTAATGTTCACAGCATAGTGGTGGTAATGTTAAAGTATCAAAATAAATAAAAAGAAAAAGGCCTTCAATTGACTAGCGCACAGTCACACAACTTCCTCGATCCAAACAGTTCCTACATTCCATTCATTCATTTCTTCCTTCCGGATCAATTCAATCCCTTAAAAACTCACACACAAGAACTCAACATAAAAAATGGCGCGTGCGATCTTCTGCCGGCTATAAATTATAATTGAACAATGCTGTAAGTGTAACCAAAACCCACCTACGAAGACTTTCAACAATTCAGTGAAGTGTTAAGTGACAAAAGAGGGACGTCCGCGGACTGTATTGGAGTGGCGCCACGAAACCCTCGTTTGCGAAGAAGACTCGTGAGTACCTTCCTTTCAATCCCAGTTTTTTCCCGTGATTGTGCTCGACTTTAGGTCGCCTATGGCCACAGTTCCATCGAAGGTTTTATTCAACATTTACCTACCATAACAGGCCCTCTGCCACTTTTTTCTGTTCCCAAGATTGAAGAGACCCATGAAAGGACGGCGTTTTTAGACGATTGAGGAGATACAAACCGAATCGCTGAGAGAGCTCAAGAGCATACCAAAAAGTGCATATCAGAACTGCTTCGAGGATGGGAAGAAACGCTGGCATAAGTGTATTATATCTGAGGGGGACTACTTTGAAGGGGACAAAATAGAAATTGATGAACAAAGAAATATTTTTTGAGAAAAATTAAAATTCACCTTATTTTTTGAACAGACAGTGTATGTAGTGGACGTCTACTCATCCTCGGACCGACTTCTGCACGCATTTCTTAACCCTGATGGTCAAGTGCGCGGTTATTATTACTTAACCACGAGCTTCACAACATTCTCTACCCTCAATATTAATGCCTCATATTGCCCAATAAGATCCCGGCAGCTAGTATATGTCCGCGACATCACCCGCATTCAAAATTTAACCCTGTCCTCACTGCGTCCCTTAAGGGATGGAATTTTGGTAAATTCTTGGCAAAGTGTAGTTATGTTTACATCGCCGAACTGGTAGGTACCCACCGGAGCTTTATTGGTACTGAGGTAACCAGGTACCTACATATTTCCGGACATTACATTATGATGAATACAAATTCGGGACATGCATTTTAAAGCATGAAAAGCATTTTATATCATCATTATCATCTATTCTAGTACTAGTAAGTCTGTCTGTCTTTTTTACATATATTTTTTTATTTGATATTTCATACTATTGTTTATTGATTTTTATTCGATTCGAGCTTTCTTTTTATTTAAGAAATAGCTGCTGAACGGTTCCAAAGCATCTTCACGAGGTTTTTATGGGATGATTTCCTACCCTCACGCAGGTGAAATTGCTGGTAGACGCAAGACGCTTATAGTATTACAGACTCATACCTACTATGCCCTGAATGGTTAGCCGAAAGTTCTACACCTCTTTTTTTCTGGATGGGAAATCATAAAATGACTTCTCCCGCACTGGGCGGAGCGGAAGGGAGTGTCAGACTCTTACTTACTAAACCCCACCCGTGATCCTTCTATTGCCCTTTGCGTTCCAGGGCCGCGGTGACTCTTTCGAACAAATTCCGCAACCCTAGCAGGCTGACTCTATGGGGCCCCGTTTTCTTTGCTGACAGTTCTTCGAAGCGGGTGTGGAACACGACGCGCCGTCGACGCCGACGCGGGCCTTGTTGCTATCAGACGGCGAGCCACCCATAGCTCCCCGTCCGCAGGCCCGCACCTGCGGTGGCCGGGAATCACCCTGCGTTTCTCGCCTGGGGAAAGTTCTACACCTTAGCCAGCAATTATATTAACCCAGCCACAAGTCCAGGCTCTAAGCTGCAGTTGCCAATTATTTAGCCTCGAGCCCTTCTCAGACAGCTTGTATAGTTGAACGTCGTTTCAAACTTAATGGCGGCAGTGAGGTGAGCTGTTCACTGCGCAGTATCTACCCCTCAACCCCCGCTGTCATATGTACATATTTGCTTCTCGCATCGTTTTCCGGATACTGCTAAGTATTAAGTTTGAATTTAACTTCTGTTTTCAATCCAACGCTTTACAGGGAAACCTATTGAACGCCCAAAATACATACAAACCGAACGGTATCATGGCATTAAAATCAATATAAAATCTTCATACAGAACGATTCAACAGATTGTTTCAAATAACCGGGGCTTTTCATGTCACGCCCATTCAATTCGAAACCCTTTGTTGTAGTAAAATTGATATCGGAATATTGGACAGAAAACTGTTCGTATTCAATGTAAAACGATTCGATATGACAATTAGGGTAGATATTGCATGATTGAGTGAATGAGTGAATGTTTGAATGATGCATGATGATTGCAATCGCGTGTTTATTTTATTGAGCGACACTATGACTGTGAACATCGAACGTACTGTGTCTACCACAAACATAAAAATGTATATCTTCTATATATATAAAAATCGGTTGAGCGAAAGAGAAAATATTGACTGCAAAAAACGTTGATGTCAACGAAATTAATTTTCAAATTCTAAATTAGATATTTGGCGAATTAATGACATGCAAATCTATTGATTCACTTACTAACCAAGATGATGTTGACAACTATCCGACGGAGTTTCGCTGGAATAGACCGTATTACCACCTCATAATCAGCTACTAAAAATCGGATCGGCAATCATTATGTTGCGGAAAATAAACCAGCCACTTCTTTGTAATGGCCCCCTACTTGGGGTGAAGAAATTAATGAACAACTTCAACGAAGCCACAATTTTGAAAGGGAAGTGCAAAGGCGATGTCGTTGTGATTTCACGGGTTCCTTTGATTTCGAACAACATGCCATTCGGCTTTAAACGGATACAATTTCCAGTGAGTTTAACATTTGCAATGTCGATAAATAAATCTCAAGCACAGTCGTTCAGTATTTGTGGCATTAATCTTGAAAATCATGCATATGTCAATATAGTTAAAACTGGACAACGTCTGTCGGGTCCGCTAGTTATTGTATAATGTTTGATTGTTTGTGTGATCCTATTACAAAAATTCTTCACTGGAAGAACCATGTTGGAGTCACAGTAATTCGCATGTATACCAAACAAATAATTTGATCCAGTAGATTCGGAGCAAATTGGCCATGGTAGACGGACAAACAAACAGAGTAATCCTGTAAGGGTTCTGTTTTTATACCGACGTGAGGAACCCTAAGAATGACCAGTTGATAGTTACTTCATTTACTTGGTATCCATCAACAGATTCTTTTTTCAATTTAGAAGATTTTTTATATGATAATTAATGTTTATAGAAATACTAATGTTTCAAGAAAGCTTATGGATGTGGATTGGAACGTAGGTTTGTAGGTCACGCGAAGATAATCAAATCATCAGATATCTAAGCTTTAGCATAGATGCTTAGCGGAGTGTAAATAATATATTCCTCATAATATTCAATACGTTTACCTGTTAGCTTAGGATTATCTCCGATCTGATTTTATTTTATTGTGCAGACAGACGCGATGTAATTTTGTTGTTCAAATTATGCCCCACATAATTTGAACAACTTCTATGAAAAGATCTTGTTGCGACTGTCGCGTCGTGCCTGCCTTTAATCTTACTTTTCGTTGATTATTATTAGTCAGTGAAATATCCGGCCCGCTAAAAAAAATTCCGTCACTAATGAAGAAACATTTCATTTCAAGCAACCAATATACCTATTGGATTCCTAGGTTCCTTCATTTTATAAGTGCCATTTCTTTGATATTTAATATTGAACTCATTATTCTTTTAAATAAAATATAAATAGTTTAGCAACGTCAAAGCAAACGCTTCAAAATCCCGTAGTGACCGTTATTGGATTTTGGAGGGAAAATTCAAAACGTAGCCATCAAAGAGCTGCGAGGAAATGACTGGTGTATTTTCGTACCGAAGTTCCGAGAAAAACGAGTTTCGCCGGTCAAAAGGTTGAAAAGGCAGGAACGAAATGATTTTTCCAATAAAAGACGTAAATAGTTTATACGATTTTGATTTTGAAATTGGAAACCCGAAGCTTGAGCGGTACCTAGGTACCTATTAATTTGATAACTTTTTTTTAGTTTTTTTTTTTCGATTGCCATTACTGAAAGAAAAACCAAATAACTAAAATCAAAAGGTTATGTAAAATAGTGAAGTTAAGGACGGTTTTTACCCTACAGTATTTCGAACCGAACAATATTTTATCTATACTTAATATTATAAAGCTGAAGAGTTTGTTTGTTTGTTTGTTTGAACGCGCTAATCTCAGGAACTACTGGTTCGAATTGAAAAATTATTTTTGGGTTGAATAGACCATTTATCGAGGAAGGCTTTAGGCTATATATCATCACGCTTAAGCCAATAGGAGCGGAGCAGCGATAAATAATGTTTTAAAATCGGGGATTCCACGGGGACGAAGTCGCGGGCAGCAGCTATTTACGTATATTTTCAACTTGTTTTGCACGATGAAACTGCTCCCCGAATCCCAGGTTTAATCTGCAGCTACGAGTACAAAAAAATTGAAAATCCTATTCATAATCCCATTAAAAAGTCGCCACTCCGCGACTGAGAGGTGTAAAATCATATGAATATTTCAACAGCTCGGTGCAGAAAAATTTTAAAGGTAAATGCGCGCCAATTTTGTGTGGCGGGAAAATTTTAAAATGTCCGAGCACGTCCTGCAATATGGCCGCCATTTAACTGCACTGCAATAGGTTTCCAGTTTTGTATGACTTCGCGCAATTAATAATGAATGGAACTGTGCAGTGAATATTGTAGTTACGTCACGTTTGGGAGAATATAATTTTGAAATGGTCGTAAAGAGTATGTACACCGGGTGAACTAGATCACTTATGTATAAAAGTAGGTATGTATGTCTATTTATTACTAAATAGACATTGCAGTAATTTATTAAGTAATAAAGAGTCTATAGATATTAAGCAATTACTAAAAACTAACCTACACTCAATAAAAAAAAAAATGAAGATCGAACGAATTTATTGCTTGAGATAAGTAATGTTGCTTAGTTTAGAACTTTTTCAAGTCTTTTCGAAAAGAGTCCGCGTAGCTAGGCAGAGCGAAATTAATTTCAATGAAAAGTGGAAAATCTCTCTTGGTATCTTGCGAGTGCATTTTAGGTAAAATTCAATCTTGCCTTTGTGTTATATCTCTCATCTCGGGAACAGGAATTCCTCACAAAATGTTATAAGTATTTCTCAGAATTTTTAAGTAAATATTGAGATTCAGTGCGAACGTTCAGCGTTGGACATTACCATTCAGAACACGTGTCCAATATACGATGGAATAACCGAACTGAAACTATATGTAATGTAGATACTTGGTATAGCATAAAATTTACATTTCCTGTATTAGTTATGGTTGGTGCGTAGTGTCCTTGGTTGCAAACATTTAGTCGACCGCACGTCGAAACTCTTTGACCTTGAGCTGGGGTAGTAGGAATTTTGAACAGAATGGCTTGCTTATAGGAAATTAAATGAAATCTGTCTCCATATTTATCAAAGTTTCACTGGTCAACAAAAACACGCGTTTAGTGTGTCGCAAGAAAACTTTTAACAAATCAAGCTTAGAACATGTTTAAGTAACATAGACGATACTGGAGAAATTCCTAGTGTGGGACAACTTTTTTTTATAAAACAAAAAACATACCTAAATACCTAACGATAGAAAGCAACAAATATTCAA
The DNA here is from genome assembly GCA_905332915.2 of Hecatera dysodea. Lineage (NCBI taxonomy): Eukaryota > Metazoa > Arthropoda > Insecta > Lepidoptera > Noctuidae > Hecatera > Hecatera dysodea. The sequence goes on along the minus strand of HG995288.1, from coordinate 20,102,449 downwards.
AAGTCAGACGAGTCACAAGCCTGAAACTAGCAAATGACGGGCGTGAATGTGGCGCTGACGTTTTTCCACTGCTTTGAACCTCTTGTGATTTTTCCCAGCATAACTGGCTTTGGCGGCTTAATAACTGGCTTTATGGAAAGCCTTATTGACCAACAACGCGAGTCCAATAAAGGAGGATGTTCACAATTCGGTTGTATTTTTTTAAATGTTTGTTACGTCATAAACCGATTTGAAAAAATGTTATTTTACTTTTACATCTTTATATATTTATTAGGTAGCAATTTTTGTCAAAACGAGCAAACATCTGTTTGCAAAACCGCAATCCGTTAGGAATGTTTTTAAAGATTTCTTCTCTACCTGACAGAACTGCCCTTTTTGAGAAGAGTTTTTTTAGTATGTCAACAAGAAGATATAATAAACTACCTATAAAAATTTTGAAGACAATAGATTTACAAGATTTTAAGAAAAAATTGCAAGTATTTTTATTAGATAAGGCTTACTATACAATGACAGAATATTTAAACGATAACATTAGATAATTTAGATGATAAAGTAGGATAGAGTTAAGTAATTATAATTTAAGATTAATGTTTTTATGTAGATTAAACCTAATATTTGTACGCAGTACTAGCAGGACATAGTGATACATTTGTTATTAGCACCATCTTTGTTAACCTATGACCACAAATAAAAGACTTTGACTTTCTTACGCCGAGTTCATCATGCAGAATTTTTTGGATAGTAGTTCCTGATATGCCCGCGGCTGCGTCTATTTCACGGTATGTCACATGACGATCTTCGGCGATTAGCTGCCGCACGGCGTCGATATTCTCTTGCGTCATGGCGGTTTTTGAGGACCGTCGTATCTTGTCACTGGCGCTAGAGTCCGAAGACATGGTGTTTGTGCTTCACTAAACACGAAAGTGATCTCCTTAAAGCACTGAAGCCCTTTGAAAGTTGTAGAAAGTTATCGCACGCATATTTTCCTTTGATATTTCTATTTTTACAACCGACTTGTCACCTTTGAATAGACGCTACAATAAAACTATTCGACCGATCAAAACACATTCTTTTGTTTTCGAATTCTAAATTCAAAAAGATGATAAAGCCATGATGTTTTTTTACATAATTGCGGGAGCCCTTGTATAAAATAACGGAAGGCGGTGTATATCTATAATAGTACTTTGTTTAATTATTTGGAAGTCGGTTAAATATTATTTACAAAAAAAGATTTTTTTACTTCTTTCATGAGAACATTCCTTTTCACAAATAAACAAACCGCTAACGTGCTTGAATTTTACTACGTTATAATACTGCCCAAAAAAGCAGTGTTATGTTTTCAGGGTCCATGTATGTGGCGTCGCGCGTCGGGAAGGGCGATGCCCGGCCACCGTAGGCGCGGGCCTGCGGATGGCGAGCTATGGGTGGCTCGCCGTCCGGCCCAAGTCGACGGCGCGTCGTGTTCCACGCGCGCCGCAAAGAGCCGTCAGCAAAAAAGACGGGGCCCCATAGGGTCAGTGCCTGCTAGGGTTGTGGAATTTGTTCGAAAGAGTCACCGCAGCCCTGGAACGCAAAGGGTACAAGAAGGATCACTGGTGGGTTTTTGTCAGTAAGAGTCTGACACTCCCTTCCGCTCCGCCCAGAGCGGGAGAAGTCATTTGATGATTTCCCATACAGAAAAAAAAGGGTCCATTGTATGTATGTCTGTTTGTGAGTTTCTTAAATTGCTAGTCAGTGAGGTTGTAAAGAACATTATAAACAGAGTAGCTTATGAATAATTACGTAGTAGGTACATAAATTAAGATAATATTGAAGGTTACCAGTTTCATATTATTTGTGTATAAGTTGGCCTTCGTGTAATTAAGTCCTTGCCTCGTGGAGGCTATAAAACAATAGAGAATTAATTACCACGTACCGACACGTCCTTGAGAGTTCGCTTGCATTTAGTGCAGCATTTGTGGTTACACAGGAATAATAAGGCGCTATTCAGAGGCAAAAACTTTTAGTTATGCAAAAGGCATGCGGGCGTCATTGTAAAGTTTTTTATTTTAGGCACCTACTAGCTTATGCTCACGGCTTCGTCTGCGTGAATGTCGGAAATTATTGCTTTGCAATACTCTATCTCAGCGCCAAATTTCATCCAGATCCGTTCTGGCGTAAGTAATGTGCGTCATTCGTTACCACTAGCGCCATCTAGAATCTAGTAGCAGAACTAGTAGAGTCAAGACCCCTCGACATTTTTCTATGCGAAAAAAGAAAAGGTTCGGGAATAAACTGACGCCCTATATAAGACCAAGGATACAAGCGATAACTTGGAGAGCAATCGTGAGTATTAAAGTGATCATTACTGCAATTCTGTTTTATAATTCGTGAGTTTAAAGTTGTAATAAGTGTTGTTTAATTAAAGTGCCTATTTTAACGTAGTTACCCCAAGCTCAGAACAGTAACAAATACCCATCCAAACTTTCACACTTATAATAGTAGAAAGATTCACGTCTGGCATCAATTTTATGGGCACGCTATTACAGCAGTAAGTCATCTCTTTGAGGAGTGGTTGGAGAGACGCCGCGGCGTCCTCACCTTCCGCCGTATGCAGGTGCTCACCGGAAGTGGCTGTTTCGGGTATACCTGTTTCAGATTCAGCGGGAAGACGCGTTCGGGTGTCAACACTGTGTGGATCGCCCGTGACACACGGTAGAGCATGCGGTGGAGGTCTGCCCTGCTTGGGTGGAGCAACGCCATGTCCTCATTAAAGCGATTGGCGGGAGCAACGTCTTGTTTCCGGCCCTGGTTCACACTGGGAAGCAGTCACCTCCTTCTACGCAGCAGTAATGCTAGCGAAGGAGAAGGCAGAACATGCGCGGGAGAGGGAAACCTCACGTCCTGGCCGCCTCAACAGAAGTAGACGCCCCGAAACGCAGGGTGATTCCCGGCCACGAATGCAAATGCAAAATGCGAGTATGGTTTGTTCACCATCCCGATAACAATCAGGCTAGAGTCGACGGCGCGTCGTGTTCCACGCGCGCTTCAAAGAGCTGTCAGCAAAGAAGATGGGGCCCCATAGGGTTAGTGCCTATTAGGGTTGCGGAATTTGTTCGAAAGGGTCACCGAGGCCCTGAAACGCAAAGGGCACTAAGAGGAACACGGGAGGGTTTGAGTCAGTAAGAGTCTTACGCTCCGCCCAGAGCGGGTTAAGTCAATGACTGATTTCTCACCTAGAAAAAAAATGTACCAGTTGCGTACAAACCTTATGGCTTCTGTAGGCTAGGTTAAGAAATGTTACAGCTTAACAAAACACCCCAACATTACTCATTTTCGGACGTTATTCATGAATAATGTGAGCGTGAACCGTGTAGGTACCTACTCTTTACACGTCCAGAAATTCATTTGCATCCAACACTGTAGTTATTTTAGCACAGATTAAAATACATACCGTAGATAATGCTTTGGTTTGATTACTTATAGTTATTTTTTCGGTATTTATTTGGAACCAAAGAAATCATACATAATTATGTGTATTAGAGCATTTTAATGCAAGACTAACTTACAGGGGCGGATCTACTTAAAGGCTTTTTGGGCTGCAGCCCAGGGCCCCGTGGATGCAGAGGCCCCACAACCTGAACTGAAAACAATAGACGTTATTGTCTATACTTATAATAAATCTGTAGAGAGGTCAATTCTGTACAGGGAATATATTTTCAAAATAACTATCAGGGGGTGATTAGTGATCGATACTGGTGCCAAAAATGCAATACTTATAATAAATCTGTAGAGAGGTCAATTCTGTACAGGGAATATATTTTCAAAATAACTATCAGGGGGTGATTAGTGATCGATACTGGTGCCAAAAATGCAATCAGTAAAATTTTTGATAAAATAGGGGATGAACGTTTGTATGAAACTTTGTCAATTTTAAACCGATCGGGCTGAGAGTTTCAAAATCGGGGGTAAAGTAACTATTCCACGCGGACGAAGTCGCTGGCAGAAGCTAGTCAATAATAAAAATGATCTAGAATTAAAAAGAAAATCCGATAATAAGGTCGACAACACTGCGATCAATCAACCCGTGTTGACGAGCTGAGATGCGCATCTATCAAACGGAACGGGGAATTCCCCGTCGCTTGTTTTCGGTCGGTGTATTCTGTGTATTGTCTATTACTGGCACTACCCTCCGCTTATCGCCTGACGCAATTTTGTTATTTTTCCGCACTTCTGCTATCATCGACTATATTACCGAAATGACTTTGTTATTGTTAGAAATGTGTTTAGTTTACTAAATGATAGATAAAAGTAATAAGGACCGGACCTTTCTTTTACTTTACTAAAAGGGGCCGTTCAATTATTACGTAAACAGATTTTTTGAAATTTTTTACCGCCCCCTCCCCCGCGTCAGCAAAAGTAAGAAAGGCTCTTACCCCCCCCCCCATGCTTACGTAAACATATTTATAAGTATTATTGAATCTGTTCTGGTTTCCTTATTGGTTCATGAAGCAGCAGTTAATAAGTCTAGAAATAAGGAATTTTTAGTCTGAAATTAAGTTTATAGCCCAGAGGGGTATACGAGACCTCGCTGGATCGCCTGGATGTTCAAACCATAATCGAATAAATTGACTAAAATCTGAAAAATTAAATAAATCTATAATGCTGACGTAATCACATCCCAGATTCCCCCATCCCCTATATCATCAAAAATAAGCAAATCAAGAATCCCACCGCTCTCTGGCCGCGGGTGTCCACCTCAGCCCATGCTCGTCATTTTGTTGTTTTTTGTTTTAAAAACGTAACTTCGTCGGGCGAGCGCCTACTTTAAAAGTGATAGCAACGCTCGCCCGTATGTATAGCTGCATTTGTGGACTGCAGGCATTGTCGCGACACTGCACTCAGTGCCGCTTCTTCACGGTACCTCGGCGGTCAGTCCCCGCCAGCTGAGACCCCTAGTGACCTGGGGGAGGCCTAGCGAGAACGACCTGCGACAGAGGTGCGGCTTGGTTGACTCGCCTGCAGTGATATGAATGCCCCCGCCCCCCTTTAGTGCTTACTTGAATGGGCAAAATTAAAAGTATTCAGCGTTAGTAGACTTCCTGCTTTTAGTAGGTAAGTAAAAAGAATTATAAAACATGACTTTTTTATTTTAATTTCCGTTCGATTTTTAATGATAATTTGTGAATTGCTACACTCATTACAAAGTAGGTATTAAAATTAAAAGTTCTATTAAGTTCTTTGTTTATTTTCAGAAAAATATCTTATTTACACAATATTTCTGTTAAAAATATAAAAGTGAAGCTGAAAAACGAAAATTACAGTTTGATCGAGAAAAAGAAAGAAATAAAAGCGCAAAAATTGAAACATAGAAACGCGAATGAAAGAGCTACAAATCCATTAAAAATCGTAAAGGCAGGTGTTTTATGCGAAGAGAATACAACTGAAGGCAGCAAAAAATCGCAAGTGATAAACATATGAAAGATTTTGAAAACCAAAAAAATACCAACGGTGGAAATGTGCAAGATCTTGACTTCCAGCAACCTTCTGGTTCCTCTGAAAACGACATTGGTGTTCAGCAAAAGGAAGGTACTACCGATACCGAGGTGGAAAGAAATTTAGAAAATATTAAGTTGCCAGATTTGCTAAATAATGATTTTATTAATGACGTCCTCTCACATGAAATGACTGGCTTTCAAGATAAAGATCCGAAAAATATACATATATTCAGCTTCAATAAAGAAATACAAAGAACAAAACAGATCTTTTTCAAATAGGTATTTCATTAGGAAAATGAAAAATGGCCAATTACTGGAAAGATCTTGGTTATGTTATTCAAAAAGGGTTGGTAATGTTTTTTGTTCGACTTGCAAACTTTTTTCTAAACTCCTTCTCAATACACAACCGGATTTTCTGATTGGAAACACATAGGATTTTGTTGAAATAATCGCAAAAATTCTAATGAACATAAGAATTCAATGCTAGTCTAGTGTGGTTGACTCGAAAAGAAAATAAGTCTCAGCTTCAGGAGCAATTATATAAAGAAACGGAATATTATCACAATGTCCTAAAACGGGTTATAGCTGTTCTAAAATTTTTGAGTATAAGAGGCTTAGCATTTAGAGATTCCGAGAAATTATTTGGTTCTCCACATAATAGTAATTTTATGGGTGCCCTAGAGCTATTGGCAGAGTCCGACCCATTCGTACGTGAACATATTGAACAACGAGAGCTGCGACCAAACCCTGTTATGTCATACTTATTAAAAACAGTATAAGAATTATTTGAGATTTTGGGTAAACAGATAATTAAACAAATTATAACTCAAATAAATAACGCCGACACGAAGTATTATTCAATTGTGATGGATTCAACCCCAGATCTGTTTCATGATGACCAACTTGCTATTGTATTACTATACTGTTTTCGGGGAAAAGTGCATGAAAGGTTAAGAAATTAGTAGTCATACTAGCTTATATTATTTTATTTAATATTCTACAAGCTTTTTTGGAAACAAATGGACTACTACTGGATAGTTGCAGGGGACAGTCATATGACAACGCTGCTAATATGGCCGGAATCTACAATGGTGTACAAGCATTACTAAAAGAAAAAAATCAATCCGCGGATTACGTGCCATGTGCTGCGCATTCCCTTAACCCAGGTGGTCAAGAATCTGTGAAGGTTGCAACTGAAATTGTAAACTTTTTTGGAGTAGTGCTAAAAATAATATGTTTTCTCCTCTGCTTCGACCCATAGGTGGGAACCGTTACATACTGAAACAAAACTGAAATTTATGTTAAAAAGTTTAAGCCATTCCAGATGGTCTTCTCACTATGATGCTGTTAGAGCTTTAAAAAGTAATTATAATGGCATTATGAAAATTCTAAATAATTTCGGCGGAAATAACGATGACAAAGTTGATTTCCGAAAAGAGCCACGAAATTTATTGAATAAACACTAAACTAGAAACTGCAATTTTGATTGTTTTTTGGGAAGAAATTTTGGAGATGTAGCTAATAAAAAAGTTCAGAGCACTAGTTTAGACATTGGTGAAGGCAATAAGTTAATTGAGTCATTAAAAGAGTTCGTGAAGAACATAAGGCAACAATCAGATCAGAAGCTAAAGGAATACGAAGAGAAAGCTAAAAAATTAAGTACTAGTGTGGGACGAGACTACAGTGACAAAAATAAGTAGGTCCCAGTTGCAATGGAGCGGTGTTTCCAATAACTTCTTCGGCGTACGTTACAGGAAACGTAATCGTTGCTGTAAAAAATGCGACGTACAGGAGCATTGTGCCACAAGGTAACGGCTACTTACGGAACGACTAATGACACATGCCAACTATTATTGATCGTTTTATACCCGATACATGAAAGAAAAGCCTACAAAATTATTTTTATTCTAAAATCTATTGTAATGGAAATTATATATATGATACAAATTTCGAAATTCCTAATGTCATAAAGTAATTAAAAAATTATAACAATTCGTCAGTTATCAACGTAAGTGTTGTGTAACCGCGAACTCGATGGGTATTAAATGGATAAACAATGATTTTTACGGTCATTTGAGGAAAATTATAGACATTAACGTCGGTTTTATGAAAACCACACTGATTAGATAAATCATTTAGCCGAAGTATATATACGACGGATGGTGTCGAACAATTTCACATTACAACGAAGAGCTGTTTGAAAGATGGAGGTGAAAATATTTCTATTATCGACAATTTTATCGCTAATGATGTTGTGTGACGAGACTTCGAGTGAACGTTGTGGATACACCAAGATTGGCTTTCGCACCAGCTACACTTACGGTATTGTGGACAAAGAACACGCAAAATTAAGTAACGCGGGTAAACACTGCAAAGACTTCGGCGCAGACTTCAACCCCGTGGATCAATCGTACGGCAGAAACACCTACGAAGGCATCTGCAAAATTTCCGTGTGTGGAGATGGAAGAGTTCACAAGGGTTACTATTGTGGAGCGGGACCCTGCAATATATTCGGATACAATTGTGACGGTGGATGTATAAAGGGAAATCCCGTGGAGGAGTTTAAACGTTTACACACCGGTAAGGTGTACGATGTTCGTGTTTTATAATGAGTATGAACATCCGTCGCAGGGGCGGATCTTGCAGTATTAGCCCAGGGGCCCTACCTAATTACTCAACCAATTGCCATTGTGTCAATAACTGTTTTCTGTAGTTATGTAGTTACACATAATATATGTTAAGTACAGGAAGAAAATATGACAACATACTATTTTATTTATTTATTAAAACATTATTTATTGCAAAATAAATTGACAGGTTATGAATGGTTCTGTTATATAACCACCACAGGGGCCTAAGTCTGCTATTTTTATAAATTTGTCATTCCAACACAATTTCATTGTCATTTTGCTAAAAGTTCGTAATCTGCTAAATTCATAATGGTCAATCACTGGTCGGTCAATGGTCTCGTAATACTTTTTGATAACCGAACTATTAAAAGCAATGACTGCACAATGACGTTCTAATGGTAGGTCACTGATTAAAGGAACTGTCAAAATTTTAGCAGACTACCGCATACGTCTGTAATTCATTTGTCATTATGTACGAGATTACCATTCTATGTCATTTCTTTCTGACACTATTTGATTACCCTCCTATCCTATTGATTTTACCCTTGAACCCGCTTAAGAGAAACTACAAATCTCATCCCATGTTTTAAAAAGGATTCCTAGTTGCGCAAGCTCAGACAGCTTTCCAGCCAGCCGAGGATCTCGCAGTCAAGTGCTCTCTTCCCAAGCCAACCGAGAGGCACCTCGGGAGATTCGTCTCGCCGCCAGGATCTAGAGGAGCATCTGGGGCCTGGACGCGAGACCCGTTCCTCGAGTCCACTTGAAGCCTCTCACGGAGACGACTGTGCGGCTGGCGGACCCGTCAAGCGATAGCGCAGGCGGGACGATTTTTTTTTATTTTCTTTTATTCCTACTTCTACTTTTGATATTTATTTTCATACGGTTCCTGTAAGAACCAATTGGTTACCTTAGTCCGGTTTTCAAAAGTGGAAACCGGCCCTTATCAGATTTAAATTGAGGATCTTGGATTCGACGTTCCGCATTCATCTGGAAGTATATTGGACACCTCCGTCGGCTCCGGGATCTGGGACTCTTCAAGTCCCTGGCGCCCATTTATCTTTACTTAGTATCTAGTACAATAACTGGAAGGAAGGTTCTTATTCTAACTTAATACTGAACTTGTAGAATTTAATTATCACCCTCAAACGGAACAGTACCTGTGCTTATCTCTAGCTCCCCACGACCATAGCTCCTCCTACTGAAGTTTTAGCTGGCTGGCAATAGTAGGTTTGAGTGTATTACAGTAAAATTAATTTTTTATTTATTAACAATATACATTGTTTACCACAGTTGTGTAATTTCATTTTCACCACCAAACCACTAGAGGATAATTTATTAAATTGTAACAGTGGCTCCTAGGATTTCTGACACTATTGCCATAGCAGACTCAGGGCCCAGGGCCCTGAGTCTGCTATTACAATAGTGTCAGAATGGTCTAACATTGATCTCATAATGGTTCATTTTTACAAGTTTGGTAATCTACTAATAAAATAGCGTCACTATGACTTTCCAGTGGTCAACCATTGACACTCCATTGAAAGAAATGGCATAGAATGGTAATCTCGTACATAATGACAAATGAATTACAGACGTATGCGGTAGTCTGCTAAAATTTTGACAGTTCCTTTAATCAGTGACCTACCATTAGAACGTCATTGTGCAGTCATTGCTTTTAATAGCTCGGTTATCAAAAAGTATTACGAGACCATTGACCGACCAGTGATCGACCATTATGAATTTAGCAGATTACGAACTTTTAGCAAAATGACAATGGAATCGTGTTGGAATGACAAATTTATAAAAATAGCAGACTTAGGCCCCTGGTTTGTTGTACTTATATGGTGTAAATAATAAAGAGTATTCTATTCTATTCTATTAATTAAAAAGAATCCTTTCTGCATGTTTGTGCTGCAAATTCTTTTATCTGGTCATCGCACTGTAAGTACTTTGTTAAATCGCAATTTATGGAAGGAACTGATAAATGATTTCGACGATAGTTCGACATTGTTGTCCAGTTTTTTTTCTTCTATATACGACATCCTGGAGAAAGGGCGCTCCACTTCACATATGTAGGTAGTGATCGGCAACGTTAATAAAATCTTTTAGATGGTATAGCAATTTGGGAAAACATCAACAAGTTTGTTTTCATACATTAGCCAAACATTTCACTGCAGTAAGTAACATTTTAACTGAATGCACACATTCACTATTTATGATCGTCTACGTCATTTGGATAATCATCAATAATATTACGTACACTTTTCGGATCTATGTGTACTTTATTTTTGTTTTGCAAATCCTTTGAAAATTGAACTTTTTTGCTATATGTCTCAAAGGCTTGGCTTCTATTATTTAAATCGATAATCATCTTATCCATCGCAACGTTAAGCGTATCTGTTTTAAATTTTTCTGTGCCGTTTACTAAGATTTCATCTGTAGATTTATCTGAAACTTTTGAAGTAATGCGTCTCATATTTATGTCACTGTAGTCTGGTCCCACACTAGTACTTAATTTTTCCGCCCCTGCCGATAACAACCAGGCCCGTGTCGCGTTCCACGTGCGCTTCAAAGAGTGCACAGCAAATATGACAGGGCCCCATAGGGTCAGTGCCTACTACATTTGCGGAAGTTGTTCGAAAGAGTCACCGAGCCTTGAAACGCAAACGGCACTAGGAAGAACACGGGCAGGCATTAATCAGTAAGAGTCTGACACTCCCTTCCGCTCCGCCCAGAACTGGAGAAGTCATGTGATGATTTCTCATCCAGAAAAAAAGGCATCAATTCAATGGCAAAAATCACAAGTTGAGGAATTGATGAATAGAACCGACCGACAGTGATACCTACTTTTATCTCAGGAGTACTTGTGTTGATGTTCCTTTGATTTAATTTTGACATTCGCGCTACTGATAGAAGCTTGTAGGTACCTACAAATATGATAAGTACTTGGGGGAGACCTATCTCGAGTTTCTCGGCGAAAATTATGATTGATCTGCGTGAATTTAGCGAATCAAAAACAAGGTTATATTTCCATTTTCATTTTTGTTCAAAAATATAATTTTTCGTCAAATACTTACTTCTATGTAACTTCAGTTCAAGATGATAAAAATAATTACTTGTTCTTTCCTTTTAAATACTGGTATCATTGAACCTTCATTTCTTGAGAAACCTATTTTGGTGTGTGCTTATTATATTTTGTTTTTGTTATAGTATTTTGTTCTTTTGGTACCCAAAATTATCTTATAGTCATGGCATGCGACAGAATCATTCTACTAAAAAGCAAGCTCGATACATAATATTTTTTTCTCCTTTTATGGCAACTGACACATACTACATTATTTCTAACATTTTCTTTGTGAAACATATGAAAGGAATTTTTGATAACTTGGAAATTGCTTCGATTGCAGGTGACAATTATTTCCAAGGATTTGTGTTACAAACACAGACATACATATTAGAATCAGATTCAACACACCCTGCCTGACTGTCAAGCGAGAACAATACTGTTACTGTGTCATGTATGCCTTTGCATACTTATATATTATAAAAAAAAACAATTTCTTAAAACGCAACAGTCAGATGTATTGCTGAGGAGTTTGTTGCGCCGCTTCTTCTTCCCAGCTAAAACACTAGGAAGTGGTGATGGGTGGGCGTTTTGGGGTCTGTTTTTATGTAAAATTTGACGTTCATAAAGTGCTGGCTCTCAGCCTAGTTTAAATAAATGACTTTTGATTTTGTTTTTTTTTTTTTAAATACGGAAAGCGCGGGAGACAGAGCCATCGTGAGACCAGTTGACTTTTTAGCCGAATGCCATAGTATTCTATTTCTATATCACGACCCGTTTCCTAAATGACAGCGTACGCTTTCATTTCGGCTGAAGTGAACATTTATTTTAGTTCCAACAATCAGCAGCAGATTAAATGCAACCATATACATCAGACTGCTTGATGAGTGACACATTTTAGGCGTTTTTTGATATAACTGTTTTTCGTAGAATCGTTTCGCGATTGTACCGCGCCACAACTCCACAAGCTCTATCACCTTTTTTTTCAGGATGGGAACTCATCAAATGACTTCTCCCGCTCTGGGTGGAGCGGAAGGGAATGTCAGACTTTTACTGACTAAACCCCACCCCTGATCCTTCTAGTGCCCTTTGCGTTCCAAGGCCGCGCTGACTCTTTCGAACAAATTCCGCAACCCTAGCAGGCAGCAGAACAAGCAGACCCTATGGGGCTCCGTCTACTTTCCTGACAGCGCTTTGAGGAACGCGTCGTGTTCCACGCGCGCCGTCGATCCGGGCCTGGTTGCTATCGGACGGCGAGCCACCAATAGCTCGTCATCCGCAAGCGTGTACGGTGGCCGGGAATCGCCCTGCGTTTCCCGACACCCGGGGCATCTTCTTCTGTTGCGGCGGCTGTGGTGTGAGGTTTCCCTTTCCCGCACGTCGCAGAAGGAGGTGACCGCTTCCCATGCTTCCTCGCTCCAGACCATGGATTGAACCAGGGCCGGACGTGAGAGATCGTCACCGCAAGCTCTATCACCTTCAGCGTGTTAAAACTGAAAAGAGACAGGTTTTCAGGGCGCACACTTTAACCTTTTCTTCAGATACAGTAGTAAATTTTTTAACAATAATGTTCTATATAAGTTCTATATCTAGACAATGTAAGTAGGTAAGTATCTGGCTGGCATTCCAATAAACGAGAAGTAGAATAATAATTTATGAAGAGAAAGACGGTTTCAAAAACTTTGACCATTAGAATTTACTGCTACATCTTGAGCCTTTTTAGCCGCCTTAGTTTTCAAACTATTTTCTTAGTGTATGGTACTCTCCCATCTAGAAAAAAGAGGGTATGTTACTCTAACGTTACCTAATAGACTTTTAGAAAAAAGTTATGAAATGATTCTTACTTCTTTGGACTGGTTAACAAAAGAAGATCCGAGGAATTAGGTTATTTTTTTTTAATATATATGTAGTTGCTTCTCAACCAGTATTTAAGTAGGTTAACGACGCCTAATTTTTAAACGAGACCAGTACAACCAGACAACTAAGTCCAAATTATTTTACAACCCATTCTGTTATTTCTTTTTAATACTTACACAAACTTGAGTTGATTGTGCTGGATTGAAATAATCTCGAATCTATACTAATATATAAATTTGTAGAGTTTGTTTGTTTGTTTGCCGCACTATTATCAGGAACTACTGGCCCGATTTGAAAAATTATTTCAGTGTTAGATAGCCCAGTTATCGAGGAAGGCTATATCGATACGGTAAGACCAATAGAAGCGGATCACCAATGAAGAATGTTTAATAACTATTCCACGCGGAAGAAGTCGCGGGCAGAAGCTTGTTATGAATACAACTACAAATATAAAAGACACACCACCCAACTACCAACTACACAGCAATTTTTTCATCATCTATATTTTCTGTAACTTATATGGTGTATATAATAATGAGTCGAGAAGAGTAAGAGATCGCGGAATGCGATAAGGCCACCCATTGTCCATGTGTTTTAGTTAAGTTTGTAGTTTTCTTTTTTTTTGTTAACCACGGTGTACAATTAAGTATATAATAAACGAGCTTCTGCTCGCGACTTCGTCCGCGTGGAATAATTACTTTACCCCCGATTTTGAAACTCTCAGCCCGATCGGTTTAAAATTATTTTATCTATTTTATCCCTTTGGAAGTAGAATTAATCAAAATCCTTTCTTAGCGGATGCCTACGTCATAACATCTACCTGCATGCCAAATTTCAGCTAGATCCGTTCAGTGGTTTGGGCTATGCGTTGATAGATCGCTATGTTAGTCAGTCAGTCCCTTTTGAGTTTTATATATTTAAAGATAAATAAATAAGAGTATTCTATTCTATTCTACATCCTTCGTAACTAACATACCTCCATCGGTACTGACAGCTAGTACAGGTGGGTACTCCTCTCCTCTCCCCTCCCCCGGCCAGTGGGATGTCGCAATCCAATTTGCTTCCTCTTTGAGACGTTTGTCGAGATTTGCAGTGGCCAACTAACGAGATTTTGCTCTTAAATATAAATGTTTTAACCTGTTTAAGTAGCATTTAAGATAAAAGATACGTATTTTTCTTAGATTTTCCTTAGAGAAAGGATGGATTTGTGGGTCGGTCGGTATTGCTTAACTTCCTCATCAACCCTCCTTCGCGTCAACCAAACAAACTGTTCGACTTTATAATATTACTAGCACAGCGCCCCGCGGTTTCACCAGCGTTCTTCTCGTTCTCGTGGCAATACGGGGATAAAATATAGCCTATGTTATTCAGGGTGAATGTAGCTTTCTAATGATGAAAGAATTTTTGAAATCGGTCCATTAGTTTTTGAGTTTATTCGTTACATACAAAAATACAAATCTTTCCTCTTTATAATATTAGTATAGATTAGAAGTATTTCTGACTTGACTTTTGGAATGCTCTACTTCGTAATTCTTATATACAAACCAGTAATTTCAAAGAAGGTAAATTATTAACTCCTGTTTTCCTATTAAAGGGTCGTTCTTAGGAGTTAACTTAATCCTTAATTTAATTATTAAGCTGTTGTATAGAGACAATATCTTTTGCAAAGTTTCATGTATCTAATAGATAGAAAGTTAATTTACAAAACTGCAATGTAGGATAATAAACATTATAAAAGCTTTAAAACATTCAGTTGGCAGAAATTCCGTAACGCTATTAAGATGCATTTTCCTTGAAAAGTATTTTCCTCAAGGCAAAATATTCTGTAACATCTCAGTCCAAGGAAAACAAGAAAGAACATAACACTACGTTTTCATAAAACAAGCTGAAATACTTGTTTATATCTCAGATTCTCAGAACTACCTACATACAATGAGGATACGTTTGAATTATTCAATTACGGGAGGAAAACTCGCACATTTTGCAATAATAAAACAAATCCTTATATTTTATATCCCGTGTTTTACGACGTTCCGACGAAGGCCGAATACGTACATATACATAATGTAATTTTCATGTGTGAGATCGCTGAAAACAGAAATTGGTTCTGCGCTACCTTGGAAGGTACTTACTCAACTAAATATAACGTTCAGTTTTAAGTGTTGAAATCTTCGATCAAATTATTGATCGAAGGTTGAAATGCAATCCTTTTTGTGTCGGTAGTATGTTAAAATTTTTCCTAATTGGCAGAGGTAAAGTTATAAGAAATGTATAGTCTACGAAGATAAAAAAAATACGGTTTCACTTCTAATTTGAATTTCGAAAGGTTATCGATTTTATGCCTACTCACTAGGGAAATAAATTCTCTAAACATTCTAAATCGGTTCGAATAATGATAGGGTGCATGAGAGTTGCCAAGAATAGACATAAACTAGTATTTCGCTTGGGGGCGCGAGTTGCAAGCAACTCGCGGTGTCATTTTAGTATTTTTTGACTAACAATTATTATTTCTCTGTGAAAATACGCAAAGGGGTTGAAAGAAGGGGGTTGAAAACGGTTAAATAGGGTTGAATTTTGATTCGCCATATACTCACCCAGATACCCTCTATACAACCCCGAAGACCATTTTTCTCTAAAATGTCAGATTTCTGAGATACGCAAAGGGGTTGAAACAAGTGTGTTGAAAAGGGTTGAATAGGGTTGATTTTTTATTGGCCATATACTCACCCAGATACCCTCTATACAACCCCGAAGACCATTTTTCTCTACAATGTCAAGTTTCTGGGTTACGCAAAGGGGTTGAAACAAGGGGGTTGAAAAGGGTTTAATAGGGTTGATTTTTTTATTGGCCATATACTCACCCAGATACCCTGCTGCCTGTTTCTGCTATAATGACGATATCGTCTGCAAATCGCAAGTGAGAGATGTACTCGCCATTGATGTTAATGCCACGTTCTTTCCAGTTCAGCGTCTTGAACATATCCTCCATTGCATTAGTGAACAATTTCGGGGAAATAACATCCCCTAGTCTCACTCCTCGATGCAACGGTATGGTACTTGTTTGCTGATTCTGTACTTGAACGGACATGGTGGCGGCCTCGTAGAGACATCTCATCACTTGGATGTATCGCCAGTTTACTTGGCAGCGCTGCAGGGACTCCAGAACAGACCAGATTTCAACAGAGTCAAAGGCCTTTTCATAGTCCACAAATGCTAGACACAGGGGCTGATTGTACTCTTCGGTCTTCTGTATAATTTGCCGCACTGTGTGGATGTAGTCTATGGTGCCATATCCGCTCCGAAACCTAGCCTGCTCCGGTGGTTGGAATTCGTCGAGTCTTCGCGCAAGACGGTTCGTGATCACTCTTGAAAACAGCTTATAGACGTGGCTTAGAAGGGATGTGGGTCGATAGTTCTTCAACAGGGTCTTGTTTCCCTTTTTGAAGAACAAAACGACCACACTTCTACTCCACGCCTCTGGAGTTCTCCCTTCAAATAAGACAGCGTTAAAAAGCTTCTGGAGCTCCCTAAGTACGGGGTTACCTCCAGCTTTCAGCAGCTCTGTGGGAACGCCGTCTTCTCCAGGGGCTTTTCCATTTTTAAGCTGCGCAAGAGCGATCTCGATTTCGCCAATACTGACTTCTGGCAGGTCTTCGGTGAAATGGCGTGTCAATGTGGCTCTAAGACCCTCATTTTCGGGATCAGGACGAGATGCATGCGATGCGTATAACCGGCTATAGAAGTCCTCCACTTCCGAAAGGACTGCTGGCTTCGAAGAAACGAATTCTCCACTTGCTGTGGTCAACTTCGTCAGGTGGCTTCTTCCGAGAGATTGTACGAACACCTTTGACCCCCGATTCTGCTCGATTGCTCTTTCAACCGAAAGAGCATTGAAGCGCCGGAGGTCGCGTCGTACGTGTTTGTTGATCTCTCGGTTTAGAAACCGCTTTGCCGACGAAGTGGTGGGTGGGTTTTCACGTCGTTCCTTCATTAGCCCTAAAGTTCCTTCTGAAAGCTTGGACTTCTTGCCCTTACGCTGCATATCACAGAATCTCATACCTTCTTCCCTGAGGATCCGAGTCACATTTTCGAGGTTCTGGTTTACGTCTGTTGTGGTTTCCACGGCAGCGAATCGGTTTACCAGGTTTGCCTGGAACGTTTCAGATCCTGCCATGGACATTCATCAGATAGACACGTTCGGCCTTGAAGTTAATATTCAGAGAGCCTCGTACAAGTCGGTGATCGCTACCGGTATTGAACCTATTGATCACGGAGACGTCTCTGAATATATGCCTCTTGTCCGTTATGATGAAGTCGATCTCATTTTTGGTCATAGTGTCGGAGCTTTGCCACGTCCACTTCCTAACACACACTATACAACCTCGAAAACTATTTTTCTCTACTATGTCAGGTTTCTGAGATACGCAAAGGGGTTGAAAAGGGTTGTATTTTTTAATCGCCATATACTTGTCCAAATACCCTCCATACAAACCTGAAAACCGTTTTGCTCTACTATATCAGGTTTCTGAGATACGCAAAGGGGTTGAATAAAACAATCCATACATGCTCTGTGTGACACAGATGTTCACAGAACTGTATTTGTTCATAAACTGTATCTCAAAGTGTGTGTATTCTAGAAACTAAGATGTATTTTTGCATGCAAAATAAAATAAACTTATTATTATTATTATCAGTTATCTTTTTTTTCTCAGTTCTTTTTTGGCTGGTTTTTACCACATTTACGGGCCAAGCCAAGTAAATGTAGCGTGTGGTGCGTTTAATGGATTGTGTGATGAGGTCCTACTTCGTTGTCATCTATCTGCATACATTTTCTGACAATTCTGCATGTATTTAGAATCGCAGCCTTTTGCAATGTTATGTAGAGGGTTTCTGTAAGATCTAATAATTTTAAACTATGGAGGAGATTATTTGGGATAACAACCGTGGTGGAAAGTACTATTGGGACTACACATACTTTTTCTTGACGCCAGATTCTCATAACTTCATCTTTGAGTTCTGCGTATTTACTTATTTTTTCAGTGATCGTCTCCTGAATGTTATGTGTATTGGGGATTGCAATGTCTATCAAATAAGTTATTTGATTTATTTTATCCTGTAATGTTATATTCGGTCTATTATAATGTATGGTTCTGTCGGTGAGAATGGCACGGTCGTAGTAGAGCTTAAAATGGTTTGTGGTGTATAGTTGTAGTAAGGGGTTTTAGTGTTTTGAATGAGTGCGTGTTTGAGAGCTAGTTTTTGATGGATGACGTTTGCTACTTGGTTATGCCTATGAGTGTAATCGGTCTGCGTGAGTGTTGTGCAGGCGCCAGTAATATGCTGAATGGTTTCAGGTTGGGTGTGACACCTGCGACATTTATCGTTTGTTACTGTAGGGTCTTTAATTATATATTTTCTGTGTTTTTTTGTGTTAATGATCTGTTATTATTATTATTTCCTTTATTCATTACATAAATACATATAAATTACATTTTTAAACATTAAAATACAATTGTATAAAAATATTTAAAAATATAAAAAATAGTAGCCCACCGGTATCGGGAACAGGGTCCAAGCTACCGGCGGTCAGGGCCGCAAAAAGAGGAACCTCCTAACAATGCGAGCCGTGTCCAGAAGTACCGCTTTCTGGATCAAGCCCTTGATCCAGCTGCCTAAAGAGAGCCTCTTAAGGTGTTGGTCGAGGCTCTTGGCTATTAAGCCATTGACGGAAACGACTATCGGTACAATGATTGCTGAATCCACATCCCACATGTCGACAACCTCGCGAGCCAAGTCAAGATATTTAATTTGCTTATCTCTCTCGGCTTTCACGAGGTTCTCGTCATGTGGAACAGTTATGTCTACAATCATTGCACGCCTTACGATTCGGTCCACCACCACTATATCAGGCTTATTGGCAACAATAGTCCTGTCAGTGATGATGGACCGATCCCAGTACAATGTGATATTGCCATTATCGAGAACTGGGTCGGGCACATACCTGTAGTACGGCACCTCCGATTCCACAAGTGAGTATTTTAGAGCAAGTTGCTGGTGGATAATCCTGGCTACGAGGTTGTGCCTATGCAAATACTCTCAATACTTATTATTGTTATTATGTAATCCCGAAGACCATTTTTCTCTACAATGTCAAGTTTCTGAGATACGCAAAGGGGTTGAAAGTAGGGGGTTGAAAAGGGTTGAATAGGGTTGAATTTTTTATTGGCCATATACTCATACAGACACCTTTTATACAACCCCGAATACCATTTTTCTCTAAAATGTCAGATTTCTGAGATACGCAAAGGGGTTGAAAGAAGGGGGTTGAAAAGGGTTGATTTTTTTACAGTCCATATACTCACCTAGATACCCTCTATACAACCCCGAAAACCATTTTTCTCTACGATGTCAGCTTTCTGAGATGGGTCTACCCTTTATAGCAGAACTTTTAATGTCATAATATTATTTTGCATAACAACGGATATCATAATTTTCACTTCGCAGAAAATTGTTTGGTGTACCCTCATTTATCATACATTAAAAAGTCATAATTTTGTGAGTCAGAATCATCTTTAGGCATAAATTTCATATCCATAATGATTAAAAAGTAGAACCATCTTATCGCAGAAAGTTCACAGTCAGAATTGTCTTTTGGCAAACATTTCATATCGGTAGTCATTAAAAGGCAGAACTGGCATATTTCCGAAAGTTAACAGAATCATCTTTTGTCATACATTTTGACATCCATAAATAGAAAGACACATCTGTTATATTACAGAAAATTCAGTTACAATAATTTTGCATTTCTTACCAGAACAATAAAATTTGTACAAGCAAGCATGCAGCATGCAAGAAAGCACGCAGCATGCAAGCAAGCAAGCAGCATGCAAGCAAGCATGCAGCATGCAAGCAAGCAAGCAACATGCAGCAAGCATGGTTTCTGTCACGGCTACGGCGCTGCGGGGTTCCGGCGGTCCCACGCGAGTTTATCGTTGCAGATGGGTTTAACGCTCACCACCGCAGCTTCGGCTTGCTGCCCGGCTTCGCCGGCCAGCCTCAGCCGCGGCGGCGAGTGTTACAACCACCTGCTCCTCAAATCGCGGGCCGCCTCACCCCTCCGCGCCTTCGCGGTTTTAAATTACACTCTAGGGGTAGGGCAGACAAGACTACGTGGAGTCGGTTTTGCAGCGATTCGTTTCTGTCACTAAATTTTTAGTAAAAAGCGTTTACTGTTAAGACAATGTTTAAATTTTAATATACCTAAGATTAGATACAAATGCTTGTTTTATGGAAATGGTTAAATAGATTCATCCCAGGTGAAATTCTGCCATCTTCATAGTATGGCAAGTGAAATTTATTATGCAAAATGATCGTTGTTCCAAGTAAACATTGTGCTAAACGAAATTATGCGATGTTTTAACAATGCTAAAGGTAATTATGCCAAATAAAATTCTGCCATCCTAATAGTATGCTATTGTAAATTCGGGCATATAAATATTCGGCCAAACAATAGTTATACTAAATATTTTTTATGCCTTATAAATACTCGTTTAAAAAAGATTATGCCAAGTGTGTTATGCCAAGTAAAATTCGGAGCAACAAGATTCTGCCAGATAGAGGGAACCCTTCTGAGATACGCAAAAGGGTTTTTTTTATTTTTTTATTTACAGTTCATTACCGCGGACTTGGTGGTCCGCGCCTTTTTTTACAGGTTAAACTTGTTTAGATTTTTTTTTTACATTACATATAGTATGTGCTTCCACATAGGACACTTTTCCTTAATCTACGCACAAGTTATTCCTGTGAGCATACAATAAAAGCATTTCGTAGCTTATGGTCTATGTGAGTCCATCATTTTTTTCTTTTTTTTTCTTTGTGTTTTTATTTTGTTTTTTTTTTAATGTTTCTTTTTTTTATTTTTTTTATGTATAATCTTCAGACTTTTTGTTCTAAATTACTTATTACTATATTAGTTAAAACACGTATGTTTTGACACACTTAAAACAAATGGATATACATAAAGGGGTGATGCATGGCAGTTTGAGCCGGCCAACCTCGACCTTGCGGGAACGTGAGTATGACAGACTCACTCTGCCATGCAGCTTTACATAATGGTATTTTATTTAACATTATGGAGAATACAGAGTTTGGGCGGAGTTTATTATTGGGGACAGGGATTAGTTTAGGTGGGCCTAATGACCAGGGACTTCGCTAGTTTCTTCTTTCTTCGCAGAGAAGGAGAAAAGCTGGGTATAAGCTTCTGCATAGGCTCAAGCCGACCTAGAGCCCGAATACCTATCTCACCTGGCCTTGCAGCTCTGACCAACGGAAGCACCAGCAAAACGACCATAAAAGGTAGCAAGTATGCTGCACTGCCCCAAATGGTAGTTGCCACTCACCGATGCCGTATAATGCGAACCAAAGGGAAGACGATCGCATTATTCGAGTGGAGAGAGGAGACTCCATTTGCCCAGGCGAGCTCGCTGCTCCAACAAATCAGAGAGGCAGGAGAACACACGGTCACAGCCCGCACTATAAGTGTTGACGCGGTGGTGGTCGGAGGGGAAAGAGGAGACGTCGCAGACCGCTTCGGCTGTTTAAAAGCCTCAGAACAGCATGAGTTAGTCGTCTATGAGGACAGAGGGGAAAGTTTGAGCTTTCTCAGAGCCCCAAGAGACCCAACAGCCAGCGCGACGAGCTCCAGAACGAGTCCGACCACTCAAAGTGGATCCGAGAGGGCCCAGGAGAAGGCAGCCGCCGAAAAAGCTGCAAAGGAGCAGAGCAAAACTACCAGCCCAGAGGACCAAGCCCGGTCGAGGAGTCGCCTGAAAGCAATCGGCACTTTCCTCAGTTCTCTACTCCCTAGCACCAGCCGCAAATCACAAGCTGATAAGCAGGGGGAAGCAGTGGAGAGGTTCTTCAGAAAAACACCAAGAGAACCATCACCGAAGAAGCCCACACCAACAAGAGCCGACAAAGGGCATGTTATCCCACCGACCCTCGCAGCCAATTCAGGCACTACGGACCACGTGAAGAGCGCTTTCCTCGAGTACATAGCAATCGTGAGAGTGACCAGAGAGGTTAATCTCATGACATGCAAGAAGATCCTGCAGACCTTCCAGAGAAACACTGAAGGACTGCTAAGGGTACTGCTCGAGGAGGCCGAGGCGGCCGTATACGACAACGTCAAATCTCAAGTCATCATAGGAGAAATGACGGGGTCGTATAGTGCAGCTTTCAGCGCGGAGAGTGGCTTTGTGACCCTGTACGAGGAGGAAACGGAGCGCTCAGGCAAAATAAAATTCAGAGCACCGAACATCGACCCGATACTGATTACCGCCAAGTGTACCAAAATCATGCTGGATGACAAGATCCTTGAAATGGCTCAGTCCATTCTGGGGACTTCAGACATCCAGGAGCATTGGGCGGTAGGTACCCAGTATCAGGTGGGTAAACGGAGTTCCGGGTTGCGGCAAGACAACCTGGGTGGTGAAACACTTCGACGAGGAAAAGGACGTTGTGGCCACCACGACAACTGAAGCTGCCAAAGATCTCAGGGAGAAGCTTGCGCACCGCTTAGGAGACCGAGTAAAGACAAAGGTGCGCACTATGGCCTCAATCTTAGTAAACGGGTTCAGGAAACAACAGAAATGCTACCGCCTCACGGTAGACGAGGCTCTTATGAACCATTATGGGGCCATAGTCATCGCAGTAAAGTTGTCTGGAGCAAGCGAGATTGTCCTTATCGGACCATGTTTGGACAGAGTGAACCTATTCGTATACCCGTCCATATATGGTGGCTGGCATCACCCAGGAACTCCTATGCACACATCGCAACCCGATGGATGGGCAGTAACGCGCGTTCTCGCTGATGTTGCTCGCGAACGGTGGTGAATTCCGGGATTCGCTAGGGGCCAGATTTTAGGGCTCTTTATGCCCTTTCAAACGACACCAACCTCGGTCTTCTAGCACCAGGGGTTACGAAGATAACTTGCGGGGGGGTGAGGTAGTCCCGAGGGGGAGGGGGAGGGGGAGGTTTCGTGGGGAGAAGATAGGCGGTGGGGTCTTGGTGGGGGGTGGGGGTCTTGGGGGGTCTCGTGGGGAGGTGAGGGGTGGTGGGGTCTTGGGAGTGGGGGTCTTGGGGGATCGTCACTCGTGTGGTGGTTTGGAGGTTTAAGTTGGGGGTATTCCCAGGTTGGGAGGAGGTGGTTGTGAAAAGTAAGGGGGGGGGGGGGTAAACCCCGCGAACGGTGCTGAATTCCGGGATTCGCTAGGGACCAGATTTTAGGGCTTTTTATGCCCTTTCAAACGACACCAATCTCGGTCTTCTAGCACCAGGGGTTACGAAGATAACTTGCGGGGGGTGAGGTAGTCCCGAGGGGGGAGGGGGGAGGGGAAGGTTTCGTGGGGAGACGATAGGCGGTGGGGTCTTGGGGGGTCTCGTGCGGAGGTAAGAGTGGGTGGGGTCTTGGTGGGGGGTCTTGGGGGTCTCGTGGGGTAGGGTGAAGGGTTCAGGAGTTCCCTCAGGACTTACGTATGCGCTGGTGCGGAGCTGGAGCGGATTCTTCACGTCGGTCCGCGTGATGGCCGGTGTGGTAGAATAATTCTTCGGCCGGCTTCGGAGTCTTCACACAAGGCTGATATATTAAAGAAAAGCACGTGGTGACAAAAAGTGTGGTTATACCATGCGGTTTGAGGTTGTTTTTTTGGTAATAACCTCGTGCTTTTTGGCGATCTTGCTACCTTTATGTCTTTATTGGTTTCCCTCCGATTTCCAAGATTCTTACGCCGTTGAATTTGCCTTCGCCTCCTCTCTCTGGGTGAATGTGGGAGAGGTAATCCGACTACGCAAAGGGGTTGAAAGAAGGGGGTCGATAAGGGTTGAATAGGGTTGAATTTTTTATTGGTCGTATACTCATCCAGATACCCTCTATACAACCCCGAAGACCATTTTTCTCTACAATGTCAGCTTTCTGAGATACGCAAAGGGGTTGAAAAGGGTTGAATAGGGTTGATTTTTTTGGCCATATACTCATCCAGACACCTTCTATACAACCCCGAAGACCATTTTCCTCTAGAATGTCAGGTTTCTGAGATACGCAAAGGGGTTGAAACAAGGGGGATGAAAAGGGCTGAATATTTTATTCGTCATATACTCATCCAGATACCCTCTATACAACCCCGAAGTCCATTTTTTTCTACAATGTCAAGTTTCTGAGATACGCAAAGTGGTTGAAAGTAGGGGGTTGAAAAGGATTGAATAGGGTTGAATTTTTTAGTGGCCATATACTCATCCAGACACCTTCTATACAACCCCGAAAACCATTTTTCTCTACAATGTCAGGTTTCCGAGATATGCCAAGGGGTTGAAACAAGGGGGTTGAAAAGGGTTGAATTTTTTACTGGCTATATACTCATCCAGATACCCTCTATACAACCCCGAAAACCATTTTTCTCTAGAATGTCAGGTTTCTGAGATACGCAAAGGGGTTGAAAGAAGGGGGTTGAAAAGGGTTGAATAGGGTTGAATTTTTTATTGGCCATATACTCATCCAGACACCCTCTATACAACCCCGAAGACCATTTTTCTCTAGAATGTCAGGTTTCTGAGATACGCAAAGGGGTTGAAACAAGGGGGTTGAAAGGGTTGAATAGGGTTGAATTTTTTATTGGCCATATACTCATCCAGACACCCTCTATACAACCCCGAAGACCATTTTTCTCTACAATGTCAAGTTTCTGAGATACGCAAAGGGGTTGAAAGTAGGGGGTTGAATAGGGTTGAATTTTTTATTGGCTATATACTCATCCAAACACCCTTTATACAACCCCGAAAACCATTTTTCTCTAAAATGTCAGATTTCTGAGATACGCAAAGGGGTTGTAAAAAGGGGGTTGAAAAGGGGTAGGTTTTTTCTTCGTTTTCTACTCATCCAAACACCTTCTATACAACCCCGAAAACCATTTTTCTCTT
Source organism: Hecatera dysodea (assembly GCA_905332915.2). NCBI lineage: Eukaryota > Metazoa > Arthropoda > Insecta > Lepidoptera > Noctuidae > Hecatera > Hecatera dysodea. The sequence goes on along the minus strand of HG995288.1, from coordinate 20,077,450 downwards.
CGACGTCAGGTTTCTGAGATAAGCAATGGGGATGAAAGATGGGGGTGGAAAAGGGGTAGTTTCGGATTTTTCCCATACTCACCCCGATACCTTCTATACAACCCCATAAAAAGTTTTCCCCTCCTAACACGGGAAGTGGGAGAACAATTATGTCAATCAGTCAGTGGTTATTTAATTGTATATAATATAATTGTGTGATTGGAGAAGACCCTGTCGATGATGAGAATAATGTGTAGGTACCTACCACTTGCATTTGATCGCCCGGAGGACACGGTGGAGCATATGGTGGAGGTCTGCCCTGCTTGGGCAGAGCCGTGTCCTCGTCGAGGTGATTAGCGGCGGCGACCTCTCCTTCCGGCCTTGATTCAATCCATGATCCGGAGTGAAGGAGCATGAGAAGCGGTCACCTCCTTCTGTGAAGCAGTAATGCTAGCGAAGGAGGAGACAGAACGCGCGTGGGAGCGGGAATCCTAAAGCCGCGGCTGCCGCAACAGAAGAAGACGCCCCGGGCGTCGGGAAACGCAGAGCGATTCACGGCCAACGTAGGCGCGGGCCTGCGGATGGCGAGCTATGGGTGGCTCGCCATCCGAGCTGAGATTTTGGCAAATAAGACGAGGCTCCATAGGATCCGTGCCTGCTAGGGTTACGGAATTTGTTCGAGAGAGTCACCGCAGCCCTGGAACGCAAAGGGCACTAGGAGGAACATGGAAAGATTTTAGTCAGTAAGAGTGTGATACTCCCTTTTGCTCCGCCCAAAGCGGGATAAGTCCATTGATGATTTCCCACCCAAAAAAAAGGTAACACTTGCGTATCTCAGACCTTATAGCTTTTGTTAAATACATAGAGGTTAAAAAATGTTACTGCTTACCAAAACGGTTACAGTTTCCAGTAATAACAATTTTGTTGCACTTTAATTTTCGCACGGTAAGGTAACTGTTAAACAAACATCCCGTTACTCATTTTCGGACGTTATTCATGAATAATGTGAGCGTAATACCGTGTACCTACTCTGTAGGTAATTAATTTGCATCCAACCCTGTAGTTATTTTAGCACAGATTAAAAATGCATGCCAAAGATAATGCTTTGGTTTGATGATTGATAGTTATTTTATTTTGGGATTTATTTTTAATCAAAGAAATCGTAGCGAGGCAATCGGGGCAATTTTATGAATTTCAATAGCAACCCCCAGACAAAGTCATTTAGGCGTCTAAAGATCCTTATAGACCTCTAAAATGTGTGGGTAATTAGAAGATGTTTCTGCATCGTTTATATCTTTTACAGTGTATTTTTTATTTGAGTCGGTACTTATATTCTCTTTAGTCAAATTAAATAAATAGTAGGTACCTATTCTATGACCACTAATTTCCAAAATAAAATAAGAAGATAGGTACAATTAACTTTTTTTCTCTCTTCATATATGAATTTCAAATACTTTTTTACAGATGTCAGCCAGCTTTTTTTTTAAATCAAGTACTCGGTAGGTTTTAGAATCTTTGCTTCAACGACCTTCTTGTACAATATTTTTATTTCGACCCTTGAGAACTTATTCTGAGATTGTTGTTTCATTAAAAGTTGGTGCACCTAATTGCTATAGGATTTGGGCGATAAAAGGATGAATAGGTACTGCAATTTTAGAGTGAAAACGCAACAGCCTCATACAACAGTTTACATATTTTTGGTGATATTGGCATTCACAGCACTGTCCGAACAGTAACGCTTCAGAAAGCAATTTGTAGCCAAATTAAATTGATCACGAACCAACAGTTCCGTTTCGTATGCGGGTATTGGACTACGTTTATTGACAAAATACTTTTTAACGGCAATATGAAACAAAGAAAACATACCTATTCCGAAGTACTAAGAACGTGGCTGAAACTTTCAAGTCAATATAACATAGACATCACAACAAACACACTTTTTTTAAGGATAGTAAATCATCAAATTACTTCTTCCGCTCTCATCATCATCATCAACAGCCTGTTGCAGTCCACTGCTGGACATAGGCCTCTCCAATTGCACGCCACTTAGATCTATTTTCAGCTTCTCGCATCCAGTTTCTGCCAGCCGTCCTGCGCAAATCGTCACTCTACCGTGCCTGAGGACGTCCTACACTACGTTTGCCGCTTCCGCTCTGGGCGGAGCGAAAGGGAGTACCAGACTCTTACTGACTCAAACCTAACCGTGTTCCTCCAGATGCCCATTGCGTTCCAGAGCCGCGGTGACTCTTTCGAACAGATTCCGCAAACCGGACAGGCACTGGCCCTGCCTAACCAAACACACACATGTATCTCGGCAATAATGTTTCTGTCTTTTCTTTTTGAGGAAAATGAGACTGCATCACACGTATCGTGAAGAAAGTTTTGAAAAACGATAAATATAGAAGACCAAAGAAAAGCTGGCTTCCCAGATAAGTAAATAGAGAAGTATGTAAATATACATACATATGTAAGAAGAAGAAATGTTGCAACGCCCACCATGTTGACAAATCGGGAATGTGTCATAACGGGAAGTAGCCCGCGCGCGCATCCACCCCTGCCACAAAGCAACTGAAAGATGGTAGAAAAATTATGACTCATCAACATAGGTTACCTACTTATGTACTTTGCCCGATGCTTTTTCTGTCATCAAAATAAATTGCAAGCACGAGTCTTTTTCATAAAAATAAAACTTTGAACATTCATAGCGGATTTTTCAGCGAAGTTTTTATAGATTCACATCAGCTCAGAAATGTAGGTCGAGTCGCGCTCTTCAATAAAATAATATATGTGTGGTTGACGAAATTAAGTTTGTTAATAAATAATCTTATTTTCTACCAAGCCGGTACTAATCCGTGCTTGGCAAACCTACCGTCTGCAGATATTTAATTTTGTACCAAGTTTTTTATGAATTACGGGTAATTTACAATATTTTCGACTTACAGTAAATAGTTAAGATAAGAGATATTTATTTTGCAAATATGGGTACAAAACACGGTGATATAAAATATAAATAGCAGCAACCATATTTTACCAGAAGGCATGCAAATGTACAAAATACGCTCGGTAAATATTTTAAGTACATAAAAATATAGATACCTAAACAATGTCAATATAAAGACTGATTAACTACAATTATAATATTTAATTATGAAGTGCTTTAATAGCTTTTTATATTATTCACTATTCCTAAGAAAATACCTTATAAATAAGTAAAACTATAACACGCTTTGTTTACTAAAAATTTGTTGTGAATAATGTAGTTTCAGTGAGTTGATAATAATGTTTTGGAACCGGCGGAAAAAATACATTTTAGAAGTTAATTAATATCTAGGTAAGTAATTAGAATTCTACATACCTATCTTAATCATTCAAATTCACCTGTAGTTTTTATGTTATTGATAGTGGGTAGGTAGGTACCTCAGGAAGTAGGTACTTCCTGAATATATAGCGAATAGGTATTCGCTCATGTTTTTACATTAGGTGGGTACCTAAGTATGTGTAATACAAAGTGCAATGCTTACCTACAAACCTAATTACCGCCGCTTCTCACTGGTGGGACTATACGTTTAGCTAATACATGCCTCTCACGAGATCAAAGTGGCTGGCTAATTAGATTGTTTCCTGATTGCGACTCGTGAGCTCAGGTTAAAACTAACACAAAGACCGCAACGTTTAGGGCAACAGTTTTGAAGGTAAAACTGGGAGTTTTAGAACTTCCAGATACTGTTTGGCCCGAATAAATTAGGCGCTAAAGATGCAAGATGTCGTATTTTATTTTATAAGTGCCGATCGGGCAGTCCATTCTGAACATACAAACAGGATTAATGCGGATTATGTGTGCAGCACCTCTCTCCTCCTCTCATAATTATCATCCATGACAATAATAATAATTATTATCATGGATGTGTGGATAACAAAAACTAATAAAATAAATGTACCCAAAACGTTCTCATGAAGTACTAAGCACGTAGGTACTAAGTCTTGCCTAATAGAATTTTAAATATCTTCTGACCAAGCTTTTTCAGCAATGCAGTGGTGGAGCAGTGGTGGCCGAGTGGTAACGGCCCTGACTTACGAGTAGGTAGTAGGTCGCGGGCAAACCCAGCCAGGCGTATTACTTTGCGTAATTATTTCATCACCACTGCTCTCAAAACGGTGAAGGAAAACATCGTAAGGAAAAACCGATATGTCCTAGAACCAAAAATTCGAAGACATGTAACATTCAACAACCCGCACTGGGCCCGCGTGGTGGATTACGTCCCATTCCCTCTCCTAGAGAAGAGGCCTGTGTCCCAGCAGTGGGAAATATTAAAAGGCTGATTATGATTAGCTTTTCCACGCAGCATCGCGCCAGTTTCATAAAAATCCGTGTGTAAGTGCGAATCAGACTCACATACGAAGGGTTCCCTCCATAGGTATAGTAAACAGAAAAATCCCATTTTTTGTTTACCTAAGCGGCAATATAAATACACACTGAAAAATCTGTCTACCTATAACGTCACCTACATGAGCCCACTGCCAGGGAGCAGGAACAGCCCTAACCCGAGCAGGCACTGACCGTATGGGGCCCCGCCATCGATGTTGACAGCTCTTTGAGGCGCGCGTGGAACACGACGCGCCGTGTCGACCCGGGCCTGGTTGCTATCAGACGGCAAGCCACCCATAGCTCGCCGTCCGCGGCGTTTGTTGCTAGTCTTGTACAGTTAATATGGCTCTATTGATTGTTATTTAATTTATTGTTTTTAATTAAATTGATCGTTCATAATTTTATTTGTTGATTTTAATTTTAATTGTTTTTGAATTTAATTTAACTTTTTAATTCAACCCTTTGGCTGTATGTATTTGTCTGTCTATATGATGATTATATTTTGTTATATTTGTGGATAGTTGTGATGAAATGGGTGTAATTTACCTGAATAAATGAAGTTATTATTATTATTAAGATGGGTATAATCCGAATTAGTAAGAGTAATAGAGATAGCAATATTAAAAACAGGTTTTGGAGGGGGCTTGTTGTTGCTGGACCCGACTTCTTCATCCGAATTTTTAAAAATTGTAACGATACACATTATAATATTATATCCTGAGTATTTTTTTTTTTATCTTAAGTTTAATTTCCTATTTATATATTATATATAATAATATTTAATTTCAAATGTTCCACAACTCGTCCCTGGGTCCATTTGAAAACCAGCGCCAGGCAGCGTCAGTCTGTCTGGCATAACGCTGAAATGGACCTTTTTAGTGCTGCCATGACACACACAGTAGTCTACTAGCACATGTACTATTTTTTTTTTTTAATTTTTCTCATTCTTTGTACCGTGTGTGTTTTCTGCACTAAATAAATTTTATTCTTTCTTTCTTTCTTTCTTTTCTTTAGATCCAAAGAAAACTAAACTAATATTATAAAGAGGATTTTTTAAGTATACATGTACCTATTTATTTGTTTGCTGGCGGTAATCCCTGGAAGTACTAATCTGATTAATCGGATCATCGACTACCAACAAAGAACAATAAAAGAAATAGCCTGGCATAAACGCTTTGCGATCAAAGTCTTTTTCCAAGTAAAGGAATAAAAAAAACAACAAAAAAATGTGCTTTGCTAAAAATATGCTGAAAAAATACTTTTATCTTTTTCGCAATACTTTATTTTTTGTCTGTCAAAATAGTTAATACGTTATTTTTTTTCAAAAAAGGTGGCAACCCTAACAACCGGTCTATTTTGTTAACACGGTGTAGGTAACCATAGGTGGAGTGAACATGACATGAACTGTCATTTATTAAGCTATTGCAGAGCTTTTATTGCGGGCTTTGAGCGCGGCGACCGAATCAAGAAATTCCGTAACGAAAATAAACCTAACACCGTAGCCGCCAGTACTCGTAGCAGCGCTACGCGGAGCTACGAAGTTGTCTACAACTCGCTACGCTCCGCGCATCATTGCCGGCTAGTTTACGTTTGATCGACTACGAGTGCGTAAGTGCTAGCGGTCGGTCGACGTTCGCGTTTTTGGTAAGGGTTAAAACGACAGTTTCGTGGTACTTGGGGGAAACCTTACGGTGCCAACGAACCCAAGTGGTGTGAACCCGACACACAGCTCGGCCCCTTCAGGCCGAGCCGAGTTTATACGTTATGAGACGCACCCTTTACATGGTGGTATGTTTATAGAACAATCCGGCAGGAGTACATACTACGTAGGCATTGGCCATTTCTCATACTTACTCATCAGTTTTCCCGATTCGCTCAGCTACACATATAAAATTAGGCAAAGCTTTATAAAAGTTTTGTTTAAATCACATACTTCACTGATTGTACCCAGTCAAAGTTGGTAATAACCAAAGTTTTCTCGAATTACCCGGTGGGTACTCTTTTATTAACATTTTGTTAGGTACCTTACTAACAGTTCTTCTGAAGTCCGTTAAATTTTCACAATATTAATTCCCTTAAGGGGAAAGAGATCCTTCCTAAAAATTGAAATGCAAATATTAGGCACCCAAATAATGTAATTAACTTGATTATAACGATATTGAGCTAGTAAATGGAACAAACTGGTTAAAAGTCAAATCAAGATTGTTCACAATCATCTTAAATATATATAACTCAAAAGTGACTGACTGACACTGAACGGATCGGGCTGAAATTTGGCATGCAGGTAGATGTTATGACGTAGGCATCCGCTAAGTAAGGATTTTGATTAATTCTACCCCCAAGGGGATAAAATAGGGGATGAAAGTTTGTATGAAACTTTGTCAATTTTAAACCGATCGGGGGTAAAGTAACTATTCCACGCGGACGAAGTCGCGGGCAGAAGCTAGTAAAATATATAGATTGTTGGTAGGTTATAACAGCTGTCGCGGAATTTGTTCGAAAGATTCACGGAGGTCCTAGAACGCAAAGGACACTAGGAGAACTTATATATGTCCCATCCAGAAAAAGGACAGCTTTCACCATGCCCTTCGGGCAATACACACGGTGTTGACACCCGTACGTGTCCTCCCGCTGAATCCGAAAAAGTAACCATCCGGAACAGCCGTGTCGTGTCGTACGCAGGTACTCACCGGCGGAAAATCAGGACACCGTGGCGTCTCTCCAACCACTTCTCAAAGAGGGGACTTATCGCCACAATGGTGACGTGCCCAAGAAAAAAAGAATTTTTCACACACACACACACACACACACGGAGTTATGCGCGAACAAACATAAAAAAATACAAACATCAGAATTGAGAACCTCCTCCTTTTTTAGAAGTCGGTTAAAAAGCTGTTCTAACGTGACTCATCTTTACTCCTCTGCCCCTATCCGAAACTTTTATCTAATACTAGCTGACCCAGCAAACGCTGTTTTGCCATAAAGGGTTTCATCGTAGAGGGGTAAAAATTTTAGGTTGTATGTATTTTTGTATGCTGTATCATAAAAAATAAAAACAAAAAATGTTGTCCAAAAATAAAATAAAAAATATAGGGGTGGACCACCCTTAACATTTAGGGGGATGAAAAATAGATGTTGTCCGATTCGCCACCCTAGCCGATACGCACGCTAAGATTCACGAAAATCGGTCGAGCCGTTTCGGAGGAGTTCAACCACAAACGCCGTGACACGAGAATTTTATATATAAGATATAACTTTCTAAACTAGGCTTAAACTAACTACTAACTAACATACGCATCAATTATGTGCCTACGTATCTGCATCACTCACATAGGGACTCATACCCATGTCCCGAGCGTAATTAACTGTTCAGTAACGATAACTGACGGCTAAACGCGACGGATGACGGACAAAAACAGTGTTTGTGGTTAATTACATATATGGCTCGTTTTTGTGCATTGTGAAATGGTTAAGCCTAGCTGCCGGATGAATGCTGACATCCTGTTGAAATAGCGTATTTTGGGTGTCTCTTATCTCCTCTCAGTCGAAGATGAAGATGATGCTGGCAGTCTTAAGTGTTCCGCAGTCCAGAATCATGTTTGCTAGTTGACCATCCGTTCTGCGAGCAATATGACCACTGCCTAAAGTTTTCCAATTTTTGGTGTTATGTTCGTGAACTTTAAATTAAAGGGCAAGCCTACCATACACATGCCTATAGCATTAAACAGCTGTCTGCAGTATAATAGGCTCCTTTCCGATCTGGAATAAAGGAGGTCCTAGCAAAGTTTTGTGTTTGATGACTGTGAAAATTCGTAAAAGGTAAAAATAAAGTGCTTTAACAAATAAACAATTGACCAACAATAAAACTATTCGTAAAGAAATAATTTCACAAACAATATAAATGGAAAAAGAAACGATAAAGATGGTCAAATTCCGACCACAAAACGACACACCACACTATTTAGCATAGCATAGCATAATCAGTATTTTTAATGTTCCCACTGCTGGGACACAGGCCTCCTCTCTAGGAGAGGGAATGGGTCGTAATCCACCACGCGGGCCTAGTGCGGGTTGATGAATTAGATTGACGATAAATCCTAATCCATTTTAAATGTCGTTAACAGTTTAGCCAGTCATTCTGCGTAACACCCAGTCGTTTCAAAGGTTTCCATCATTAGATACACATTTAGGCGGCAAAGCTTGAATAATAAAGTTTTTAATGTAAATCGTAACTTCACAGGTAACTGGGGCGTAACGACGTGGGTGGATAATGGCAGGATAAAGTTTTGAGTTTCGTGTGAATTTGGGAATAATGCATCGCAAAAGCATTAATGTGTTTGGTGCTTGTAAGTTTTGTTGTTAGTGTTAAGTTTTGTTGTTAGTGATAAGTTATATTTGGTTTACTAAGTAGACAGAGAAGTAGGTATCTATCTGTCTGAAATGTTTGACTTGGAAACGAATCGTCTTCTTGGCTTGCTGTGGCCGCGACTACGAAGTGCCAATGGTATCATGATTCAGTGTGAGGGAAAGGGATAGTGCTATTCGTCTTGTGTAACTCCGTCTCTCTCTGATACAGGAATCATGATGGATTTAAGACGTCATGGTAGGGCTGCTGATGGCAATCTATACGCAGTCGGCGGCAACTCAACTATGAGTTTGACGTTTTCAGAAGAATCTATCAGTGCATGTGAAGATTACAGGCAATAGGACACGCAGGATCGTATGTGGAACGGCACGAAACTTACACTCTAGGACGAAACGGACGGATGGAAACATCTATGAATCTTTACATACCTGGAAAGAAAAAAAGGTAAAACGAAACAATAGGGTAGTTGACTTAAAAAATCTAATTAGTCCGTCAGATAGATTTCCAAAGAATATTGGACACGTCTTTTTTATTTTTTTACGTAAACAAAACGAAGACGATACAGTGCGTTGAAAACTTTGTGCTACGATTTTTACCACGCCGTGACGTCACAAGCCCCCCACTCATGATCTTTGAAGCTTTTTATCTTCGTCAATTTTTATAGATTATATTGATAAAGCAAAAACACGTGTCAAATATTTTTCGATAATCTAACTGACGGACTACATAGAATAATATTTTTATTCCTCAGGAAACATCCCTATTATTTGATGAAACAAAAAAACTGTAAAACAAAGCAAATCAAACACAATTTTAGTACATACTTTTTCAACAAATAAAATACTTAATAACAACTGATCTAAGTACCTATGTTTTGCATCCTTGATTCTGGTTGAGATCAAGAGTAGATTGTAGACGTAACAGCTAAACTTTATAAACAAAAACAGAACAGTGAAACAGCACAAAATAATCAAGTGACCACAAAAACATCTTTTAAAACTTTAACTAATTTTCATCTAGTTAAATAAACGATGACCCCAAACAAACTTATTAACTTTAAAAGTAGCGGTCTAGACCGAACAGAGACATATTGGTTACAAACAAACAAAGTTAGCTAACTCGTTTTAGACTGAACGTTTAAAATGCAGCTCAAAGATGGAACTTTGTACATTCGACCGTGTTTTGCAATATGTTGCTATTTGGTACTTGGGAAACAATATCATGTTTTAAAGACCTGACAAGGCGTAAAGGTCTAAACCGCAAAGGAAAAATAAATTGCAAATATCTATCACTTAATAGGAAGGTATGTAAATGTTTTTTGAGAGAATGTACCTTACATTCTCTCAAAAAACATTTAGATACCTTCCTCCTGGAGCGATTGGGAAACTAGCGACAACACATCTTTTTACCTGACTATTTGTAGGTAGCTAACTCAGACCCTGCCCAGACGCTGCGCTGCTGTGAACCTGTCAACAGGGGTTCGAAACAGCTAGGCCCAGCTACAGGCACGAGTGACCAGAATGGCTTCGTGAAAGTGGCGAGGAAGAAGAGGAAGATGCCTCCTAGTCGGTACCAGTGCAGGACCGCGCTGGTAGGACCCAATATGCTGAGTCCGGCAATACCTACGACGCAGCTCTATGTGTCTCGGTTACATCACACCACGAAGGTTGAGGAGATCGTGGAGTATGTTTGAGCGAAGAGCAGCTGGACCTTGAGGGTAGAGAAGTTGGAGCCGCGCCACCACAAATTTCAAGTCGTTCGTGGTACGAGTTCCGACTCATCGTATTGAGACCTTCCTCAAGGAAGAGTTTTGGCCGAAGGGTGTCATGTATCGGCGATTCCGCGGAATGCTACGTGACACCACCGACACTTCGTGTAAAATAGTGTATCGTTTATGTGGTTTATATTTATAAAATGTGTATGATAGTCTGTAAGGTATATGTATGTTATGGGTCTTTGTTACCCGAAATAAATGATATATTATTATTATAGCAACTAGCATGTTGACTGGCTTATAGGTAGGTACACTACCTACAAACTTTTCGAATTCGCTGTCATGCTCAAAGAGACTCACAATATTGTCATGTTTCTAAACATCGTCTAGCTACCTAGAATTTAATCTGTTCTCAGTTATTTCATAAACAAATTTTTTCAGGGTAGTTATCTCCTCCCAGTGAATTTGTGCAGACGAAATTTATTTAAGTAACATAATAGTGTATGCTACATGCCTGAATTCCCTTAAAGGTAAGGTTGTGGTGTACCTATGCGATAGCCACATTTCACCAATTACGTTTAAATAGCAAGTTATTGCCATCAATCGAGCTGAATACCAGACCTCGTGCTAATTCCTAATGGAAAACAGGCGATCCATTCTATAATCACTTAATCGTAAAAACGTAACTTCATTGTCGTGAAGCAAGCAAGCTTGAAGTGAATAATAGTCATTCCACTTTGTTTGTATGGATTGATTTAAAGCTCACATCATGTTCATTTCGCGTAAGTTTTCACTGACTTACTTACAGAATAGCACTACTGAATAATAATCACCTATCTCAGATCAGCACATTATAAGAATCAGCCCAAAGACGTCCACTGTTGGACATAGGTCTTCCCCAAGTGTTTCCACAACAACTGGACCTGTGCGTCTCGTATCCATCGGCAACCTGCGACCCTCACCAGGTCATCGGTCCACCTTGTTGGAGGCCATCCAACGCTGCGTCTTCCGGTACGTGGTCGCCACTCCAGAACTTTTCGGCTCCATCTTCCATCTGTTCTGCGAGCAATGTGCACTAAGCTGCCTACTGCCTATGGGCGAACCCAGAGGGGGGCAGGGGATGCAAGCAGGATCATTTGCGGCTGTTTTACTACACACTACATATAGAATATAGATACCTAATGTTTCATGTGTCTGTGGATGTTTTTGTGTAGTGTGTAGGCATGACAAAACAGCCACGGATGATCTAACTTAAAAAGTCTGACTTGCCTCCCCCTAGGCCCGTTACGCCCATGCTACTGCCACTTTAATTTGGCGATCCTTCGGGCTATGTCGGTAACCTTGGTTTTCTTGCAGATATCATTTAATTCGAATTCACGAATCAGAAATGGTGAATGATCAGATTAGCACATAGGACTCTTAATCTACTCTATCTACTCTTTCGAATAACATAAGTATAAAATACTTTCAGAAATTGGATGACTGCTATCTAAGCTTCAACTCTGATAGTTGTCCAAGTTTTGAGAAATATTATGGAAATACATATGTATGTAGGTAACTATACACGTACCTAATTGCTATCTATTGAATATTGACTACGTACCTAAGTTGTTCATACAATTTTCTGAAAGTTCAAGAGATTTTTGTTTGCTCGTACAAAAATCTCTTGAACTTTCAGAAAATTGTATGAAGAACATGATGATAATCTGACAATGTAGAAACTATTACCTATGTACTTGCATCTGTACACAGAAACCTTAAAATTTCTCAACAACTGATCATGGAACATTTCTGGCCAACAAAGATGTAGTAGGTACACAAAGTAGCCAAACAGTTGTCAAGAAAAATCATAAAATTATGCTTGCACACACCAACATGCTCGTAAAACAATCCGATAACGGTACTCGTAATAAGAAAAAACAGTCAAGAAAAACACCAATTTACTTTACTTTTCCGGATCAACTGTTAATTCTAAAAACACTCTTACTTCGGTATTAAGCTTCAATACCAAATCATCTGATTGTTTATATATTTGTTCGGATAAATCTTTAAGTAGCGTGCGCATCGGGGGTCCCAAACGTACACCAGTCCTCAACCATTCAAAGAAATTGCTCATGAACGCATGGAAAGGATCGACAACACTTCGTTTGCTATACGCATGATCCAAATCTGATAGAATGCCATGCACTAACTCTGTGTCTCTCGCTTTTATGCTATGTTTCTTCGATTCTAATGAAGCCAGTCTTTCTGCAACAGTTTTATGTATAGAAAGTAAAACTTCTCTCGATGGAACACTATCAGAGTATGCCATATCGTTCAGTATAATTTGTAGCTCGTTCGCTGTCACTTCGCTCAAATGCTCGTAAAATTTGGTTTCCATTATCGATTCTGATACATGCCGAAGGAAGATTTTCACATTTTCATCCTTCATCTCTTTAAAAGATTCCAATAAAGTGTGCAAGGCTTTCGTACATTCATAAGTTTTGACGCAAATGTTGTATTCTGCGCAGAGTTTGCTTTCATACTTTCCTTCAATTATCACAGAGGCCACGACGAATTTCTGCGTCAATTTCTTCTTAACTGTGTTCAAATCAGCCGGAGTGCCCTCTATTCTTTCAGTAGCAAACACAATAGCTTCTGTTTGGAACATTACACTTATCCTTTTAATAACTTCAGTCCATGCGAAAGCATAGTTGTTTTCTCCCACTTTTGAGTTAATATATCTGAGCATTTTTCGTATTTCTTCCAAACATTTCTTAAGTTCCTCTTCGAATATGAAGCTTCTTCCCTCGTGGTCGGTTTCGTTTTGAAAAATGATTCCCTTAAGGATGGCTTCTATGGATTTAGTTTGTACCAGTATGTATTCGTTCAAGAATTTTTCTAAAACACCGTCGCAGAAATGTAGGCCTCTACATATGTATGAAGATTGGATGATCAGAAATAGGACATCGGTGTCTTGATTAGGAATTACAGACCGTCGTGCGGACTCGACCTCGAAGTTTCTTCGCATGTAATGTGACACGGTATCCATAACTTCTTTGCCGAAGGTAAGTGATCCCTGCATGTTAACTTTGACTGCATCACTCAGGCATATTATAGCTGAAAAAATAACTGACACATAAAATTTGACGTATGATTTAGAAAGTTTCTAATTAGGTAGATATTTTTACAATTATTTTAGTATATTATCTTCTTTGTCACGTTATAAATTTTCTAGGTAGGTAGATATTATTATTATTATCTACTTATTTTAAGTATACGTTTTTTTTATTTATTAAATAAAACCCTCACCGAAAACCGCAAACAAATACTTTTTATAATCCATGTTCAATAAAAAGTACAGATTTTATTAAAAATAAATAACATTTTATTGAAATACCTATAAACTGGTTGACGGCTTTCCTATTTTCCTTGAAATAAATTTCAAAATGGAGTCGTGATTCAATTTGACAGTCGTAAACAGTAAAAGCGAAGTAAACAGGTTTAGTAGAAGACGGGAAATAAATAAAACCATTCGTTTTAGAGGATACCTACTAAAGGCTGTGTGCTCACAACTCAAGTTTAGTGCTTTTGCTTCCTTATTCAGTTAGAGTAATTTTATCAGTGCGGAATGGGTTATCTTGAAAGCAACAAAGGCAACTTTTTGGGTCTTCTTGTCACGCTTTTCCGTAAATTACTTAAGTGAGTCGCCTGAGTTTCGACATGGCGTGAGCAGCATACGGATGGGTGACTAGCCATATATTCTATCGCGACTCCTCCGTGCTTCGTAAAGCAATTTTATTTAAGCCGTTTGTCCGGCTATCAGTCGTGACGGCAACGGCGCGGCGGTAACAAGCCTTATAATTTGACACGTCTTGCCAAGTCCAAATACTACTTTGTGGAGGTCAAGCAGGCAGTAGTTCATGAACAATACCGGTACAAAGCTGTATCTGTTTTAATTAGCTTAGCCGTTCCCCAATTTGGTTGACATGGCAAGTTGCAAGACTAGGCAGATGATCCAATATAGGTACAAAAAATTGAATGATTATAAAACTGCAATGCTTGAAAAGGCTGTTATTTCATAAGTACTAACATAACATCACATCAACATTGCACACTTAGTTCGCAATAAACGTTTTGGTTTGACTTAGACATATACATATATCGTACTTATTATATAGGCACCCATAAATTACATTTCTTAAACCTAATATTTCGCAAACGGATATCTGAATCGTAAAATGAAAGATTGTGAAAATGCTAGTTAGATTGTTTGAACACTATAATTTATTCTGACCAAACATTTTTATTAGCAAATAATTAGGTAGGTAGGTACATACTCTGAAAACTTAGGTATAACTATAAAAAAGTCACCGACTGAACTCACACATCCTAAATAATTGTACCTACAGGTTGACTGGTAGTTCAGTGCAATCGAAACTGCATCAGTTTTGACAGCTTATACTTTATGAAGTTTCATTTCCAAAGAAACGGATATTTTTCGCTTTTTAACAAACACCCATTGTGTTTTTTAAAAAGCGAAAAATATCCGTTTACCTACTATTCTGAGTGGAATAGATTTCTCTCATTTTGTAGTAAGTAATTGGTTGTGAGGCAAAAACTTTCTAAAAAAACATTGAGGAGTTGAAAACAACCCGATTCAAATACCAGGGTTCAGGGTCAAAATCATTGTAATTTACAAATTAGCTTTATTGCGGCCCAATGGGGAGGCGAAGGCAAAGTCAATTACAGATGGCGCGACAATCGTTGGTACCTCATTCAGCTGTCCGCAACTCTTTGGGGTTATGCATTAATCATGCTTTGTTTTTTAAAATAAAATAATTAGGTGTTACTGTGTGTCTTTCGTAAAATAAAATGTGTTCCTCGTTGACTGTGGCTCAATTAAAAGAAGAGTTGCGCAAAAGAAAAGCTAAAACAACAGGAAAGAAGGCTGTTGTCATAGCTAGGTAGGTATTGAATATTTACACAAAAATCGACACCATTATTTTTATTGTGCATAAATCACAACGTGTATAATTAATTTCTGTATTTATTGTTCCAGATTAGAAGCACATGATTTAAATTTTAATATAGTAACTGAGGATAATGAAGATGAGTTCTGTCACGTTTCAGTTATAGGAGTCCCAATAACTCTTTGCACAGCGTGCTTCATAACGTAATGATCTTCTTGATTTAGATTGCTCTTCACACTTAGAAAAGGAGAAAATCAAGGGGATGGCGCCTTTCTTCAATAACTTCTTTTCCAATTTAATACCTGTAAATAAATGCATAATATGTTATGTAATAGGTACTTATATTTCCTCTTAATAAATGTTTTTACTGTTATTGATTGAATATCTCACCTGTATACTTGCTTTCTTCATAATAATCACTTGGTTTAAAATGTTTTGCACATAACGTCGAAGTCGGAGTCGGCTTCCAATTTTTCCGACGTATTGCTTTGATCCAAGATTGCAAGCATTTTTTGTCCCTAGGAAAACGATGAATTCCAATATTTTCACAATTATAAGCACAGCATCGCGGCATTTCGTTAATTTTATAATGCAAAAAGTTTAATCACTTAAAACATATGTTTTGTTTTGACCAAGTTTTGACAGTGCGTCAGGTACCAACGACAAGACGCCACCTACCGAGAGAAATTGGCGCTTTTTCTCCCCATTCAAGGACATCACTTACGGCCGAACCCAATAACCGATCTATCACATACTGGAGATAGAAAAACAAATGAAACAACAGAAAACCTACATAATTTTTCTGTTGTTTCATTTGTTTTTCTATCTCCAGTATCTGACAGATCGGTTATTGGGTTCGGCCGTTAATCACCTTTTACCCAGTAGACGTAGTTACAGTCAAAAGGAAACAAAGAAACTTCTTGGTACCTACTCCACTGCCATATTCAAACAACGTTAAAAATCAAGGCTTGCGATAACGTAATATATAATTATATGTAAGTAATATAAACCTTTGGACTCTCTGCAAAGGCGTGCCATTGAATAGTTCAGTACAAGAGGTCCTTTATCAGGTTTATCCCTAGTCTGAAAGACAATGACGACAGACTTTTTGGTATTATACGCCAAGCCATGTACTTTGGCAAACGCTTTACAGACTGACGCGCTCAGCAGCACCATGTCGTCCGCATAACTGATGTTGACAGAGATACCATTCACGTGACATGCAACCCAGGTACTACTACCAGGTACTGCAGATCGCCCGAAGGACACGGTGGAGGTCTTCCCTGCTTGAGCGGAGCAACTCCGTGTCCTCGTCAAGGCGATCTGCAGCTCAGTAGTACCTGGGTTGGATGTTACGTGAATGGTACCTGTGTCAAAATCAGTACCAAAAAGTCTGTGGTAATTGTTTCCTTCGCTAGCGGTAATGCTAGTGTTGGGGAATTTTAGGGATTTTTCAAGAAAACTCAAAATTGCTCTTACTTAGTCAAACGTAGGTATTGCTCCGAAATGAATTACAAAGATGAAGCGTTATGACGTACACGTAAATCAAACCCTACATCCAGTCAACGTGATGTGACACGTTGCGCCGTTGATTTGCTCAACAAAACGAGCAGGCGTTTGATGACTCGAAGCCAAACTCGAACATGCCCCGGGACCTTGAAAGCAGAAGGTGCGCTTTCAAGCAGACGCAGATTCAACGGGCAGTGGGCAGAAACTGTCGAAGGCTCTTCTGACGACACCAACGGAAGTTTTGATGTCTGCCACGCGAACAATTCTATCTGACCCTGCATGTCCATGCAGGGTCAGAATTGTTCGCGTGCGAATCCATTTGAGGGGAGGCAGATGGTCCTCCTTTAAAACGACCAAGGAGCCGAACTTCTGCGTGTCTTTGCAGGCGCGCCACTTGGTCCTTTGCTGCAGCTCAGAGACGAAGGAAGAGGCAGAACGCGTGCGAGAGAGGGAAACCTCACGCCCCAGCCGCTGCAACAGAAGAAGACGCCCCGGGCGTCGCGAAACGCAGGTCGATTCGCGACCACCGTAGGCGCGGGCCTGCGGATGGCGAGCTATGGGTGGCTCGCCGTCCGATAGCAACCAGTACCGGGTCGACGGCGCGTCGTGTTCCACGTGCGCTTCAAAGAGCTTTCAGCAAAGAAGACGGTGTCCCATAGCGTCAGTGCTTCCTAGAGTTGCGGAATTTGTTCGAAAGAGTCACCGCGGCCCTGGAACGTAAAAGGCACTAAAAGGGTCACGGGTGGGTTTTAGTCAGTAAGAGCCTGACACTCCCTTCCGCTCCGCCCAGAGCGGTAGAAGTCATTTCCCATCCAGAAAAAAACACATATACATAGGTTGAACAACGTAGGTGAGCTCAACCCATCCTACGTACACCCCACACTCCAATTCTACCGACGAGCAAAAGTCCCAGCCCATCGCACAGTGTTGAGCTAGTTTCCATACCAAAACATTAAAATGCTTATGAGTTCTATGGGCAACTCAGCATTCACAACAACTGACGCAATTTTTTTTTAATCGTATTTTTCTCATTTTCTTACTAATTCTGCGTTTTGGCTAAGAATATTAAATTTTACAATACGCATATTATAGCACGCGACCCTAGTTTACAAAGAAGATACTACTTAAACGATGGCCAGGAAAATCTAAAATTAATTATATTCTGCTATTTTTTTATGTTTGAACACCTCTAACTACGCTGTTCTGCACTGTTCATCATCTGGTCAGTGGATTGTCTTAGGGACAGCTTCACGTACGTACTTAGATACGTTGTTTGTATTTTAATGGGAAACGAATCTATTGCAATACGGGATTACAACTGTCATTACGAATGGTCCTACAGAATGCGGGACGATTGGCCGCCTTATCCCACAGCCAAGTAATTGTGCAACATGTTACCTACTTCGCTAATCAATATCTCGTTCAAAAAAATTGAATTCTCAGCTCCACTTACCGTGATCGCGTCTGTTTCAATGACTCCACAAATGATTCAGTTGCGTGGAAAGTTGAGACACAGAACTACACCAATCTCCAATTCCATCACAAACCATTATTTACACATCAAATTGCGAATGAATTTAAATAAACCACTGAATCACTGAATTTCACTTCAAAAACTCCCGCTAAAACTCCAATATGTCAGATCACTGTCAGTGTTACTACTCAGAATAATAATTTAAAAAATAAAACCATAGACGTGGTTCTATTACTTTACTCTATGGACGTGGTAAAAATTGATGTTAGTAATAATGTGTAAACATAATTTTTTATGTATATATGTCATCGGATAATTATAAAATGCGTAAGATTAAAACAGTGTCGACATAAACTGACGCGTTAGCAAACAATCAGCGTATGGTTCTACAATGTGTCGGATTATCTGGCCTAACCATGTATTTGAACATGGAACACAGGGAACTTTGGGCTCCCCGACACGGATAGGTTAGGTTTGAATGATATGATGTCATTCATGTTAGTTTTTTTAAACCCTGCAGACAAAAATAGAAACCCGCGTAGCGGGGCTCTTCCGTCGTTTACAATGTCGAAACTGTAATACTTAACTTTCGTTACTTGCTTTTTTACAATTTCTCGGAGTGACTTCAAGAGATTGCAGACTAGGTATCAAATTGTGATGCGTAGAAAAATGTTCCAAAATATGTTCAGTTGACGATTTATCGAAAGTTTACTGTCTCAAAATATTTCATGATCTTAGAAAGTTTGCCATTTTTCGGTGACATATTCACACATTGCATGCCCGAAGGATCGCCACCATTCAATCTCATTTTAGCGGTGCGGCATTATACAGCTATCTTATTTTAATTTTGCAAATTGTGATGCGTAGAAAAATGTTCCAAAATATGTTCAGTTGACGATTTATCGAAAGTTTACTGTCTCAAAATATTTCATGATCTTAGAAAGTTTGCCATTTTTCGGTGACATATTCACACATTGCATGCCCGAAGGATCGCCACCATTCTTATATCTCATTTTAGCGGTGCGGCATTATACAGCTATCTTATTTTAATTTTGTAATTTTTCACAAGTAAGAAAACTGGAACAAATATCATATCTCGAAAAATTGTTACCTACCACTATCACTATCGCCTTGTTCATGTAATTTTTATTTCTTAAAAGTACACATAAAAACACAACCACCAAAATGCGTTTAATGCACAGTATAATGTGAATGCGAATCGTACAGTGAGTGTCATTGTACAATTATACACATTTTAGTCGTTTGGTTTTAATTTTTAATTATAAATGTAGAGTGGAGATGAATATCCAAAGAAAAATAAAGGGATTACCATGAATTATCGTTTTGGAACCGTACTTGGCATGAAATGAGTTCATTAAATAAAAATACTGTCAAGAAACCTATCAATGCAGTTAACGTGTTAGTAGAAGGTCTGATTTTGTAACTGGTTACGTTACGTTGATAATTTTTTACCACGGTAAATAACAATGCCATTATGTGGAATTTTCGTGAAATGGCGTAGTCTCAAAAGGCAAGATTTCACATGATAAATGACTGACGTTAAAACGTTATCTGTGGCAACATTTACTTTTGACGTTCCGCACAGCTGTCAAATCTTTTTGGTTCGGCCATTTTCGCCGAACGTTTGGTGTTAACTTTAGGTCACGTATCTTTTCGTGGCCTTTAGATCACTTAAATAAAACTCATTCAAGATGGTGCAGAAGAAGGTAAAAGCCATGTGCGTTTAGTAAATTATTATATTTTCGTTTCACAAAGTGATTTTACCGTGAAGTTTACACCATAACATGTTTGGTGGTACCGTCGTTGTTTTTGGCGTCGAAACTGTTTTATTTTGATAAGATCAGGTATTTCTACTGAATCGTGCATTTGAACAGTTCAAGCTTTAAACGATAGTGCTCCTCAAATGATTCATTACTAAATGCAATTGATTTTTGGTGAATTGTTACAACATAACCTCAAAATACTACCATGATGTTAACATTCCAATGAGTGCTATGATTACCACCGTATTATCACCAAGATCGCTGAAGACACATTATTATACGATTTATACTGACATGCACGTGACCTTAGCTGACGATGTTGTTGTAATTTCAGCCTAAGAAGAAGGTAGGAAAGAAAGTAGCGGCCGCACCTCTGGTCGTGAAGAAAGTTGAGCCTAAGAAGGTAGTGAACCC
Organism: Hecatera dysodea; assembly: GCA_905332915.2. NCBI lineage: Eukaryota > Metazoa > Arthropoda > Insecta > Lepidoptera > Noctuidae > Hecatera > Hecatera dysodea. The sequence continues at coordinate 20,056,892 of HG995288.1, read as the reverse complement.
ACTCTTCGAAAAGAGGACGAAGAACTTCTCTATCGGTAAGTTTGCTTTTATATTTTCTAGTGTTATTATTATTTGTTACAAACAGGCGGAAGTGTTTCACTCAAGTACATCAGTGTTTGAAGTTGGACGTGTTCTGTTTTTGAAATGAAAGTGTTGTGTTCCTGTGATTTTGGCGCTAAAAGAAAATGGACTGAAATGATGTAAATAATATCTGAAATCACCATGTGGTTACGAAATATACGAGCTTTTTAACACTGATTTGTCCAATTTCGTCCATACTACACACATAACCTTGAATTTGTAGATAAATAACACATAATGTGATCACTAAAATGTGGATACAAACTATCAATATAATACCAATATCAATAAATAAGTTGTCACAAATTGTATTGTATTTGTAAAACTTTGTTGTCCCCCTTATCTCCTTTAGTTTTCATCATCTCATTTTAACCAATAATTATCCTTATCTAGGCCAGGACATCCAGCCCACAAGGGACCTGTCTCGCTTCGTGAGATGGCCCAAGTACATCCGCATCCAGCGCCAGAAGGCCGTCCTTCAGCGCAGACTCAAGGTGCCTCCACCAATCAACCAGTTCACCCAGACACTTGACAAGACCACAGGTTTGTTATAAATATTAAGTTTATGTTTGCAGAAATAATATAGTTGCAGCAAACTTACAATCTTGTGTAGATTTTGTTTTGCTTGCCTGAAATAAATTATAGAAGTTCATGTTTCTGTGATTGAAAAAGCTGTTTCGTGTGATTATGAGTTTCAGCAAAAACTCAGTGTAGTAATCACTTTTAAAAAAAATCAAGGTTTATTTTTAAGTAAAAAATGTTTTATTTCAAAATAGTGGCTGTTGTTGGAAAATCACCAACTTTATTTATTGTTGAAACTGGTTACTGAATTAAGTATTTGGAGTTGCAATGTGCTTAGACCTTTCCAAATGCCAAAGCTTGACAGTGCCTTTATTTGTATCACAAAAGATATTTTTCATTGAGACATTATGAACACAGGCAAGAAGAACTCTAAATTGGATTTCTGTATCAATCTAAACAGACAATAAATGCATCAATAAAACAATTTTTTTTACCTAGTCCAAAGAAAAAAACATATTTTTGTCGTCAACTTTGTAGGTTAGAGGTTTTAACATGATGATTACCAAATGCAACGATGAATCACTATGATTATCAAAAAATATATACGAGCTTTTTAACTCTGACATACAACAAATAGCAATTAATTACGAGTTTTACTGTTGCATTACGTTTCAAACAGGTTTCTTTGTGTTACAGCCAAGGGTTTGTTCAAGATCTTGGAGAAATACAGGCCAGAGACTGAGGCAGTCAGGAAAGAGCGCCTAAAGAAGGCTGCAGAAGCTAAGGTATGATACAATAACAGTTACTATAGTATTCTCATAGATCTAGATTTACTAAACCATTGAATTTTAATTTTGCTCATTAGAGAACATAACTTGGCTGTTGAAGAATGTTTTACTCAACAATATTAGACCTTTAGGAATATAAATCGAAATGAAGAAATTTACAAAACTCTGAATGCCATGAGGACACTTACCACCAAGATCTCAGATCGAACAAACCTCAACTAATAACTGTGTCCTTGAACTATAAAATTGTTTGACCACCACACAATTCTCTTTCAGGTCGCCAAGAAGGATGAGCCTCCACCAAAGAGGCCCAACACCATCCGTGCCGGCACCAACACTGTCACCAAGCTGGTCGAGAAGAAGAAGGCACAGCTTGTTGTCATCGCTCATGATGTTGACCCCATTGAGGTAGGATATTAAAGCTTTCTTAACATTTGTGTTAGAAAAAATAACAGCAAGTTCATTAAGTGCCTAGCAACTGCATCTGATAATATGTCCAACATCCATCAAGCACTTTAATGCAGTTGAGTTAAATCTGCAATTTAATTGTTTTTTTTTTTTGCAGTTTGGTCATGTTTGGAAATATTATAATTTTGATAGCAGCCATATATATAACCCTAAATAAAAAGCATTTATTGTAATAGAACTACTCACTGAATTTATTCAGGCTTCATTCATAGGAATAAGTTTCAATAGTTATTTTCTAATTGCTATGGAATTTGCTCATTTTATGTAGTTACAATGATGTTAGAATTTCTTCACCTGAGGCTTTAAATATAAATTATTTTCAGCTGCATGAAGATTATTGACTCTGAGTGCCATTATATAAACTTAATCATTACTTCTCCATCCAACCTCATATATGATTAACAAATATAACATTGTTCACAGCTGGTTCTATTCCTGCCCGCCCTCTGCCGTAAGATGGGTGTGCCGTACTGTATTGTGAAGGGCAAGTCCCGTCTGGGAGCCCTTGTCCACCGCAAGACATGCACCTGCGTTGCAATCACACATGTATGTATTATTTTATGTCCATTTACTTTGTCCCAAATAAACATGAATGATGGTCAATGAAATGTGTCCAAGATGTGCATGTAATGATGATTTATTTGCTATCATACAGCCATGCTGAAAACCCATCTACCACCAATAGATTTTATCTGAGGATGCCATCTACGACACAGCACCTTCACATTCTTGGCACAAAATGTTTGAATTTGCCAATGTTCTGGATTTCGTATTTTATTTTTGAAAAAAAGTCACAAACAAATCAAGCAACTGTTGTAATGTGAAGAGGAGTTCGACCACAATAATTCCGAAAAGTAACATCAAAACATTTCTCTATTCTGAACCATACTCACCATATCCTCATGTCCTCTCAGGTTGAGTCTGGCGACCGTGCCTCCTTCTCCAAGGTCACGGAAGCCATCAAGACTAACTTCAACGAGAGGTACGAAGAGCTCCGCAAACACTGGGGCGGCGGCGTCCTCGGCAACAAGTCCAATGCCCGCATCGCTAAGCTCGAGAAGGCGAAGGCCCGTGAGCTGGCGCAGAAACAAGGCTAAGCCTAATAAAGTTTAAGACCTAACATATTTGCTGTTGTTTTCTTTTGATTGTGAACCTTTTTTCGTTGTGTTAACCCTCTTTTTCAGTTGCAACACTGAATAACTAGACATTTAATTGATCTAACACACATACACACGCAAAACGACACTAACTTATGAGGTTTAAAGATAAAAGGGACTTTTGGATGTTAATGTGAGAGAAAATTACTTTTCAAATAGTTCACTATTTCAATGGATGGTCATTTAAATTAGTTGTGTGTTGAGGATGTTTTATTTACAGAATGGTTTAGTAGGTATTGTTCTAAAGAGCAAGCGAGGACACTGGAACAAAGGTTTTGAAGACAACAGATGCATAGCAAACAGTCCCAACTTGAATGGATGTCTACTGATAACTTCTGTTCTGAGATAGTATGATGCTGGGCTACTTCAATGCAGTCTGGGGTGCTGCCCAAGTCATACTTCAAGACCATAGGTTTGTATTTTTTAATACCTATTTAAAATTTTATTTTTTTTATATTTATGCTGTTATAAGTCTATTTACTTATCATCACATTTTATCTACCAGCATCATTTGATGCTGGTAGATAAAATGTGTCCAATGTGTGCATGAAATGATGTTTCATTTACTACCATGTAACTATGCAGTAAACACATCTCAAAAATCTTATTTAGTTTGATTTTTTTGATGAAGCTGTATTGTTTAGTTTGAATTTTACTTGAGGGATTATTTTTTTGTTACAACATGAGCTCTAAATTAAATTCACAATGAAATTTTATTTATATCATATTATATCAATATTGCTTTCAAATAAGTTTCTTTGTTACAGCCTACGGATTGATCAAAGTGCAGGAATACAGGCCAGTGACTTGGTAAATACCTTTATTAAACATATATAATTTCGAGTTCAAAGAAATTGTCTGAACCACGAATTTTATTTTTAAACAATAAGACTTCATAAATAAATCATTGACAATAACTCATATATTTACCGAAATGAAGACCAATATAAAACTCTGAACGCCGTGAGGACACCTACCACCAAGATCTCAGATCGAACATACATCAACAGCAAATGGTATCCTCCTATTATCACATTTTCTGACTGGAAAAACTTCTTTCAGGTCGCAGAGAAGGATCAGCACACATTGAGATGAAGAGGGCACAGCTTGCTGTCATTTCTTCTATTGAGGTAAGCATGCTATGCTCTTCTACATTTTAATTATTTATTACCAGCTATTAGAAGATTGTGATTGAACTTTTTATCAAGATAAGTTGTGAAGTTACTAGTATGTAGATTTTCATAGCGTAGTGCTTTTTTTTTAAGTCTGGTTTCCTATATTCTTGTATGTTTTCATGAAGTTAATTAGGTTATTTTATTCCAACATGATGATTACCAAATGCAACGATGAATACCATGATTATCAAAAAATATATGCGAGCTTTTTAACTCTGAGATTTAAGTATTAGCTATTATTTACAAGTTTGCAATTTCCATAGGTTTCAAATTAGTTTGTGTTACAGTCATAGGCTTGATCGAGATTCGAGAAATACAAGCCCAAGATTGCGGCAGGTACAGACCACTTCAGGAATCCAGCTATAGCTGTTATGGTATGTAATTTAAAAAAAGCATTCTCATATAAATTGTGAACTGTTTGATGTTTATAAATTGTAAAAGACTGTTGATCACAAATAAATAGAAAACAAAAAAGCATTGAATATTATCAAATTGACAAAATAAGTTACAAAAACACGACAACACGGTTGGCGCAGTGGTTGAGCGATTGTCTGCTGCGCTGCGTGGCGCAGGTTCGATTCCCGCACGGAACAAATTTTATATGTTTGTAAACGCACCCACGATACAGGAGAACTTCCTAGTGTGGGGAAACGTTTTTTCTCAACAAAAAAAAACTCAAAATGAAGAAAATACTAAACTCCGTCAACTTCCTTCGGTGTCAACTGTACATTAGTAGTAACATTTAAACGTGTTAGGAATATAAATCGAAATGAAGAAAAATACAAAACTCTGAATGCCATGAGGACACTTACCACCAAGATCTCAGATCGAAAAAACATCAACTAATAACTGTGTTCTTCTATATGCACAATGTTTGACCACACAACTTTTTTCAGGTCGCTAAGGATGATTCTACACCAAAGAAGCCCAATACCATCCAAAAATCCAACCCCAACAATGTCGCCAAACCTGGTGGTGCTGGCCAAGATGAAGAGTGCAGAGCTCGGTTTCATTTGACGTAAGCATAATTATCATGTTCAGCAGACTTTTATAATTGGTTAATAGTAGTATCAAGCAAAAACAAAAAATTAAAACACGAAGTTGAAAAAAAAATCCGACCAAGTGGGAGTCCGACACGCACGAATGGTTCCGTACCGTTATCTAAAAAAACGACAAAGAATCACATTTTTTGTACGGGAGCCCCTTAAGCATTTGTTTTATTTTAATTTGACTATTTATTTTTACATTTTAATATATGTATGTATAACTAAATATTCCGTGAATATTTCAAGAGTCTACCTGTTGCCGTTATTATTATCCAGCAAAAACGAGCACAAAATCGCGTTTGGTATATAGGGCCTCTTTAAATATTTATTTTATTCTGTTTTATAGTGTTTCTTGTTATAGCGGCAACAGAAATACATCAATCTGTGAAAATTTCAACTGTCTAATTACCATGGTTCATGAGATACAGTCTGGTGACAGACAGACAGACAGCAGTCTTAGTAATAGGGGTCCCGTTTTACATTTTGGATACGGAACCCTAAAGAGAAGCGAACGGAACCTGATTTCCGAAATTGAAGAAATTTTCAATATTATGTGTTTCTAAAGTTGTTTAATTTTGAAGTTTTTGCTGAAGATATTTAGGATGTTTAGTTTTAACATGATGATTACCAAATGCAACGATGAATACTATGATTATCAAAAATATATACGAGCTTTTTAACTCTGAGATACAAGTTACAGCCAAGTTATGAGTCAACATGAGGCATCAGGCTTCAATGAAGTTTTTTTTTTATGTTACAGTAAAAGATTTCTACAAGATCTTGAGAAATGACCGAGGAAGTCACAGAGTACCTAAGGATTGCTACTGAAACTAAGGTATGTTATGTAAAAAAAAGAAGTAATTTTATCCAATTAGTAGACTCTTTAACCCTTAAATATTATCAATTTTGACTTTTAAAACGAGTCATACTATAATTATGTTAAACATAACTTAATTTGCCTGTGATTGTATTAGAAATATTAGAAAGTAATCATTTTTTATTAATATTGACTGCAAATAAATATATTTATCTATCGAAATGAAGAAATTTACAAAACTGAATGCCATGAGGACACTTACCACCAAGATCTCAGATCGAATAAACTCCAACTAATAATTGTGTTCTACCATTATAAAATTGATTGACCGCACAATCCTCTTTCAGGTCTCCAAGAAGTGTTAGCCTCCACCAATGAGGGCCAACACCATTCATCCTGGCACCAACATTGTCATCGCAGACTGATCAGCTCTTTGCAGACATGACTTGATCAATCCTTTGTGGGTTTTGCTACATTAAAGATCCTGCAATAACTGGGGCTGCTTGGAAAAATGGCGCCAAGTGTCACGCGCAATAACAAAAGTTAGGACAAAATATATGAACAGGGTGTCCATTTTCTGGAAAGTTATGGAAGAATCGGGAAGCGATGCGCCATCTGCCGGTCTGTTCTCTCAACATCTCACCGTGACAACTTGGTGGAGTGGTTGTGTATAGTGAACTGACAGTTCTTCATGTTACCGTTGTTACCTTCCACCTTGATGTGCGCGCCGAGTTTATAAAAACCAGCGGCGGCGCGCCTTGAAAACTACCTCAGCGGCGGCGTGACGCCGGCGGCGTGAGAATTTCAGCTTATTTTCGTTTAGTAACTGTAAATTTAGGTGATATATTAAAAACAATCCCATTTTTGAAAAGTTACTTTATTACAAAATCAAAACCAAGCAAGGATCACGTCTTTGACATCTTTTTTGCATTTCTTGTAATTGTCATGGACAAATATTATTTTATTTAGTCTCCGGGGGCTCAGGCAAGATCTTTTTGCAGTAATTACGAGCCCTGCAACAAAACAACCGTTCACCCGGCGTGCTTGTTGCTAGAATGCATAATACTGCTTGTGCTAAGGCTGACATGGGTATTTCTTCTTTTCTTCCAGTAAGCCAGGACATCGCCGTTTTCGAGCTCTGTGGAATCCGGGTGGGAAATCATCAAATGACTTCTCCCACTCTGGGTGGAGCGGATGGGAGTGTCAGACTACTCGTAAAACCCACCCGTGATCCTTCTTGTGCCCTTTGCGTTCCAGGGCCGCGGTGACTCTTTCGAACAAATTCCTGCACCCTAGCAGGCAGTGACGCTATGGTTACCCGTCTTCGTTGCTGACAGCTCTTTGAGGCACGCGTGGAACACGACGCGCCGTCGACCCGCGCCTGGTTGCTATCGGACGGCGAGCCACCCGTAGCTCGCCGTCCGCACCTCTGCGGGATCTGCAGTTGCGATATATTTCCAGACTCCTTGGTCGATATATTCAACACTCTCTGAATGATGTTGGGAGTAGTTATATTTGCGAGACAGCTGAGTTAGTAGTGATTCCTTACTTGTTGTACTTGGGCTTTGGATTAATTCTTGTGGATCTTGACCTTGGTCTCAATGCTTGGTCACAATGGATTTTATTTCTATTGCACGCTCTGCTACGATATATGCAGGCGTCTTCTCTTTGGCTTCGAGGTACATATGTGTCTATTTCTTTAAGCCTCATAAGACGGCAGTCTAGCAAAGATGCAGTGACAAGCGTTTCTGTTTGGGAACCTATTGTCGAGTTTGGCCAACATATTGTTTTTCAAAGCCAACGTGATCAACGTTTTGTCATCTGAAGCACTTCCTTTAACTCTGTTTTGAAAACAAGTCAGAGATTAATTAATAATAGTGCATCTTTTTTGATATGATAAAACCCCCACCACTTCTCGGAACTGAACTCGGCGCAAAATTTCGAACGGTCGGCGGCGGCGGCGGCGCGCTATGGCTAGGTGGCGGCGGCGGGCCGCGGCGGCGCGCACCTCTACCCACCTACTCGTAAATTTACACAATGAGATAGTAACAGAATCGCTCTGCCGTCGACATTCAGTTCACACAGTGAGATATTAATTAATAAAACTACAGAAAAAATTTAAATAAACTTTTCTTCTTATTTCCTTTCTTTCACATTCTAGGCAAACCTCCAGATTAATTTGAAAAACAACTAGTCAGTCAATTTTGAAAAACCATAGACTGGTATTTTACTTTTAAATAGGAAAATCCGTAATGTGATTAGTTAGGTACTATGTAGTATATAAATTGAGTGCTGCTCGCACGTAACCGGGTTTTTTAGTATAACCTTCCTTTATATGGGTACTTACTATACTCTATGGTATAACAAAGGATCAGAAGAAAATTAAAGAATTACATTGCTTATAAGCGCCATCTATATTTCTCTAAGCGAATAGTTTAGTGAGCTGCTACTACTACCATCCAGTGTTTACAATTTGCCTCTTAGTTGAGTTGCGAGTAGGTACCTAACTAATAGATGGCGCTGGTAGTAGGTAAATAAAACCCCAATGATAGCAAGAACGCTTGATTAAGGTGAATGCTACGGGTTGTTCGTGGCCATTTTCCCGTTAGATGGCGCTGAAGTCGACATTTTCAGTTTTATTTAGTTTTGAGTGTAATTGGAACAATATTTTGTCACAGAAATAACACCGCGCAAATCGGAGATTCCACTTTACCGAGATTAATCAAATTAAAGCCTCAAAACCCATTTGATTCGCCATATTTCATACAAATCTGATTATAGTATCGTTTACACACACATAGACATGAGCGACTACTTTAAAGTCAAAAGCATTTAGCAAAATTAACCACTAGATGGCGTGAAATGAAAAATTATTAGGCTGTACTTACGTCGAAATTAGAATTGTCTGGGGGGTAAGTTTATTCTAACGCCACCCGTTACAATTATATGTATTATGAAATACAAGGAATTATGATTATATAATAAAAGGTGGTATTTCTGGTGTAAACTATTTATTATTTTAGGAATGAAATGAATGTCAAGACTGCAATAGATAGTTTTATTATATTACCTTATACATTATTTAAAAAAAACATATGTACCAACTAACAAAAATTACAAGTATTTATAGTGACAATTTATGTCTTGCTTGATACATAACTGTTTACTAAAAACAATCTTTATCAAAATAGGTATTTAGTCCCAATGCAAGTTTGAAGTAATTCAAGGTATATTTATTTACAACAATCACACACTAGTACAAGACAAACGCAAGACATTATAAATCATAACAAGACAACAAATTAGAATGAGAGATTACAACCAAGAAGGTGGAAAATGTTTGATAATATCGAAGCATCCATAATCACATATAACTAACAAATGGTTATACATATCTGCTAAAGTATTGTTGTGATTGTAAAGGAAATAAAAAAGCAAGAGTTCTTTTTTGTTTTTCAGAAACCTGAAAAAAAAGGGTCAATGTATTGATTACATTACGATGAGCACACCATTTCAGGTTTCTGGTAAACAAAAAATTTGATTTCAAACATTGATAATTATTAGCTGCTTTATAATTTAGAAAGTATAATAGTAAATTAAAATTAATTTAATACTTTACAATGTTTTTCTCGATTGAAATCATTTAATTATTGAAAAAGTTAATTTAAAAAGAAATAAATAAGTAATTAAAAAACAAAAACGATAAGCTCAATGTGGGGATTGAACCCTGAGCGCCCGCGTAGCAGTCGGAGACACCACTGACTAGGCTATTTTGCCGTTAGTGCTAGTGATGAAAATAAACAAGTATATCAGTTACACGTGGAGTTTCAAAGGCTTATTTCTTCGAAACTACTGGCCATTCTGAAATAATCCTTTAGGGTTTGCATACCCTTATGGGAAACTACTACCACACGCAGTCTCGTCCCGAAGTGAATTTCCCACACCGTGCCCTTCGTGCCCCCTTGTAAAACAAAAATCATTTGATGTGTTGTTTTCACTCTTCCTGATGTTCTTGATTTTCTTGTCCGTAAACCGCTGCCACACAGCTGCTACGAAAGGAAATTACTATAATTAGTATATTTTGTGTGTAACTTTTGATGTGGATGTTGAAAAACAATTTCCCACAAGAAAAAATGGAAATTAGTAAGTAAATAAATAGACAAGTAATAATTTAGTGTACCTTTCATATCAATACATTTCGAATTTTTTTGAACTCGTCTCAAAATTATTTCTGGCAGAATACAGTATTTAAAAAAGACTAATAGCTTTGGCATCATATTGCTGATAAATTCATTATCTCGATAAACTTCTATAACAGTCAAAGGTTCATTGACTGAAATAAAACATATGAAGTAACATTTATCCATGTTACTGACACGCATTTGTCCTTGAACCTGAAATAGATTTAATATTGTAGTAAGAGTAAATAACATGCTAAAATAAATTATAAAGTGGACATGCAATAGAATTATTAACTTACTTGATAGTAATAATCATGCTTTTTATTCATAACTAGAACATTATTATCCAATGTGAGAGCAAAGTTTTTCTTTTCTAGTGCAGCTGCCTCTAGGCTTTGGTTTTTCCTCGCCAATGATGGAAAACACTTGATCTCTATTATTGCTCTCTCAATTTCAATTACACCTATAACAAATTTACGTGATTATAACTAGTGTTATAATTTTTTTCCATATTTATCAAATGTATAGGTAAGATCCAATTTATACACATATGATACATGAATATTGATAAAGAAAGACTTACCATCTGGACTGCCAGCTAAACATCCAAATTCTTCATCAACAAAAAGACCTGAAGGCCTTACAGTTTTATTATACTGTTGCATAAATATGCTTTTTGCCACATTTTCATTTTGCTGTCCATATAACATGTCTTTTGTAAAAATATTTTTTTTATATTGAATATCCTTGACAAAATTGTGACATGGTGTTGTACTCTGGCGTTTGCATACCTGTAAAAGTAAGATAAAATATTTTTTTAAAAAAATATTTTATCTTACTAAAGAAAGGGTAAATTCCCCGTTGAAACGTGGCCAATACTGAACTTTTAGATAAGAAAATAAAAATATTCTCCAAATCACAATTTTAGGACATTTTTCTCATTATACAGATTAGTTAGTATATTACTGCAACTATTTGATTATAAATAGAAGAACAAAAAGTGATCGAATACTTAAAAAACATCGAATACTTACGAGTGAAAGGATAATCCGTCAATCTTCATCAAACTATAACTTTTATAGGTTATTACACTGCATCTTACCATTTTGCACTATTGCACAAACTTAATATGTCAAATTGAGCACGAAAAGATACGTATTCTGTTGTTATTTGGACGTAATTGTTAAAAATCAATTAGATGCAAATCGACAACAGTCACAAACGTCAAACTCGTTGTGCACAATAATGTGCGCTCAGCCGACACGCGATAAAGGACAGAAATATTGCTACTCCGTCTCTTTTCTTTGCTAGTGACGATAATATGTTTGTCTTTGTCTTTTGCGAATGCAAAGGAAGATAATATCCAGCAGTCTATAGGAATAATCTGTCTACGAACCATATACATGAAACGCGATTGCAGTAAAGTCAGTAAACTAATGTTTGTTTGTTCGTTGTCCGTCGATAACTATTTGTATTACAAATGTGAAAAAGTAATATGACAGGAAATACAATATATTTATATATATAGCGACTTAAAAATTAAGTTTACAAATGATACTTACATAATAATATTATTTAGTACTTAGGTACTTATGTACTTATAAAATGTTGTATACTTGATATTATTATAACTTTACAATATCGATCGGTGATTTCTATCTATTATGAGAAGATTTTAGTTTGTAGGTAATTGTTTGTAATAGCCAGCAAAACTCACGGGCCGACTTGCTAACACCACCGAAAGACTACTTTTATTTGAAAATAAAATTGCGTGTAAGCAACCTATACTACAATACCTTGCAATAATGATATGAAATTGTAATGAAATACATACAAGAAAATAATATTAGTTCAAATCAATGAAAATGCATACAATTTAAAATATACAAGCAATTCCGCGCGTAAAGCCTATCACCGCACTAGCTAGCTTGGTTTCAAAATGTATTTCAAGTCAATCGAATCCTCACATTGCGAAGTTTGGCAACAGATTTTCTTAGAAATTCCGACGTTACGTCTAAGGTCAAAGGGTCAAGTAATAAGAACGGCAACCTCGCGCGCCGCGTCTTACGTAGTATGATGAATAAAACACCTACTAACAATAATCATAAACTAGGTACCTAATGCTAACAATTTTTTGATAACAACAATATTTTATGTTTTTGTTTATGATAGTTTTATGTTATTACAATGTTTTTTTTTAATGAAATCCATTATTATAAATTGAGTAATGATTTTTCAAATTTATATTACCGGTTGCACGCCATCTAGCGTCAAATTATTATAACATATCGCAATCATGGCGGTATGTTTTGGTATGGTTTTGGTTGTCAAATCGCACTCACACTAGTAAACGAAATGTCAAATTTTGCCCGGTTTTTAAAACTGTTTTTCTCAATATATAGTGCAAATTATTCACCAAAAAGTCTAATGCGCACCTATTTCATTGTAGAAAAGTGATAAAATGATTCGTTTTGAGAAAAAAGTGTCTATCTACGGAGTAGAATGTATGCTTTAAATGTATGAACAGGCCAGCGAAACAATCACCTTAAAGAATATAGCGTTGTTTCCTGCCTATTAACACACTTCTATCCCATATATTTTTATAGGTACTTATTGGGATCTTGTTCCATATATGGGGAAATGCATATGTGGGGAAATGCCGCCGATATGCAGACAATATTTGTTTTACAAAAAAGAGCTATTCGTGCGATTTATAAATTAAATCCCAGACACTCACTCAGAGAAAAAATTAAAGAGATTAATATAATGACTGTGCCCTCTCAGTATATCTATGAGAATCTCTTGTACGCACATAAAAATATTAATCTGTTTAAAAAATACAGTGATATCCATAGCATAAATACTAGGAACAAACACAATTTTGTTGTTCCTAAAACCAGGCTCAAGAAAATAGGTGGTTCCTTTCGTTGCCAATGTATACATTTTTATAATAAACTTCCTGGCCGCATTCAAGAACTAAGCATAAATAAATTCAAAGTATTTATAAAACGTAAGCTATGCCAGAAAGCTTTTTACACAGTTAAAGACTATCTGGAGGACAAGAAGGCTTGGGATTGAGCTGCTTCAGTTGTGTACATGGCCCAATGTTTTATGTTGTTGTTTTGTTTCTGTGTTTTTCTTTTATATTTTTACACTTTGACATGTTTCAATTTTCGTTTAGTTTACTTTTGACATGAATGTTTACTTTTTAAAGTATTCTTTTTATTTTATTACAATTTCTTATTTTGACATGAATACTTACTTTGTAAAGTATTATATTTTTTAATTTATTTACTATTGTGAATATGAGGACTATATGGGTTATTATTGCTTTTTCCTCTTCAAGTATTTTTTTTCCTTTTTTTTAGCGTTGTCTGGCTGTTTGAGTTTTTTTGTGGCCTACCCAAATGTCCTTTCATTGGCATTGTTCGTCGAGTCGTTGAGCTCCTTATTGGTTCTAAGTTGAGCTACTCGACTACTGACCAAGGCTTGCAATGAATGGACAGGTCCACTCAAATCTGTGTGGTTCTTTCCTCAAAAGACCACTTCAGACACTGACATGGTCCTCATATAACGTACCTATTGTGAATGTGAGGACCATGTAGATCGCTATGTTAGGGGCTCATTTCTTGTTAGTCTGGCGGTTTGAGTTCTTTATGTGGCCTACCCAAATGTCCTTACTTTAGCATTGATCGTCAAATCGAGGAGCTCCTTAAAGTTCTAAGTTTGAGCTACTCGGTAACTGACAAATGCTTGCACTGTCTGGACAGGTCAACTCAAATCTGTGTGGTACTTTCCCCAAAAGACCACTTCAGACACCAACCTACATGGTTCTCATATGATTTGACCAGTACAATTGTATGGACTTTAAAAGAGACCTTGACCTCTGAGTTTGTTTCGGTGTTTCTTCTCAGGGTAGTCAGCTAGGAAACACCGGCCTCATCTAGTTTATAACGACCAAAAATATTTACGTGTAAAAGTGTTATTTACAACCTACTTACAAAATAAATATCATTTATCATTATCATTTATCATTTATAGATTTTTTAGACGAGGTGTGAGTGCCCAGTAGCGTAGCTATGCTGGAAGGGGAGGGGGGGAGATGACACCCGACCGTTTGGGGACTGCTTTTCGTCACGGTTGGGTGTCACCGAAATGGTTGACGCAATGAAACCTTTTTTTTTTTTTTTTTTTTCTGGATGGGAAATCATCAAATGACTTCTCCCGCTCTGGGCGGAGCGGAAGGGAGTGTCAGACTCTTACTGACTAAAACCCACCCGTGATCCTTCTTGTGCCCTTTGCGTTCCAGGGCTGCGGTGACTCTTTCGAACAAATTCCGCAACCCTAGCAGGCACTGACCCTATGGGGCCCCGTCTTCTTTGCTGACGGCTCTTTGAGGCGCGCGTGGAACACGACGCGCCGTCGACTCGGGCCTGGTTGCTATCGGACGGCGAGCCACCCATAGCTCGCCATCCGCAGGCCCGCGCCTACGGTGGCCGGGAATCGCCCTGCGTTTCCCGACGCCCGGGGCGTCTTCTTCTGTTGCGGCGGCTGGAGCGAGGGGCTTCCCTCTCTCGCACGCGCTCCGCCTCCTCCTTCGCTAGCATTACTGCTTCGCAGAAGGAGGCGACCGCTTCCCATGCCTCCTCGCTCCGGACCATGGCCCGAACCAGGGCCGGACGCGAGAGGTCGCCGCCGCCGATCGCCTCGACGAGGACACGGCGGTACTCCGCCCAAGCAGGGCAGACCTCCACCGTATGCTCCACCGTGTCCTCCGGACGATCCACACAGTGATGACACCCGGACGTGTCCTCCCGCTGGATCCGACACAGGTACCTCCCGAAGCAGCCGTGTCCGGTGAGCACCTGCGTCAGGCGGAAGGTGAGAACGCCGTGACGTCTCTCCAGCCACGCCTCAAAGAGGGGACTTATCGCCACAATAGTGGCGTGCCCAGCACTGGGTTGCGATAGTCGCTGTCTCCAAACCTCCGTGAGATCCCGCCGGAGCTCCGTCCGCTGCGCGGCAATTTGCCGCGGCAGCAGCGTTTCACCCCGGCTTAGCGCCTCCACGCGCAACGCGTAAACGTGCGCGAGGGCTCTCGCCTCCAGATCCCACGGCAGTAATCCGGCAAGGAGATTCGCCGCTTCGCCAGAGACCGTGCGGTATCCACGGACTAGCCGAATGGCCATGACCCTCTGGGCCGAGACCAGGTGGCGCGCTGGCAGTCGCCTTAGCGACAGCGCCCACACTGGGGCCCCGTAGAGGGCCATGGACCGCACGATCCCCGCGTACAGCCTCCGGCAGGAGGCGTTTGGTCCCCCCAGATTGGGCAAGAGCCGCTTGAAGGCAGCCCCAGCCCGCCCCAGTTTGGGTGCCAAACGTCGGAAATGCTCCGCGAAGTTCCACCGGCTATCGAGGACGAGGCCCAGGTACCTCATCGTTGACCCGACGCCGATGTGAACCCCTCCTACCGTTACCTGGGTTCCCGGTGGTGGCCGGTTCCGAGGGCCATGAAAACACATGGCCTCGGACTTGTGTAGGGCCACCTCGAGACCCAGTTGCCGGATTCTGTCAACGACTATCGCAACCCCGCGTGTCATCAACTCAGCCGCCGCCTGGTGCGACCCCCCTTGCGCTAAAACCAGCGTGTCGTCAGCGTAGCAGACTACGCTGACGCCGCGAGGGAGGTCGGCGCGCAGCACCCAGTCGTAGCCGATGTTCCACAGGGGCGGCCCCAGAACCGAACCCTGTGGAACACCGCACGACATCTCTCGCCGGTTCCACTCTCCCCGGTGACCGGGGTAGATGACGGCTCTATCCGTCAGGTAGTCCTCGACCACGCGACGGAGGTAGGTTGGCACCCGGTGATACCGGAGTGCCTCTCTAATGCAACTCCAGGGCAGGGAATTAAAGGCGTTTGCGATGTCAAGGGACACCGCCACGACCACCCTACCCCGGGAAATCGCCTCCCCCGTCGTGAGGGCTCTCACGCGCATGATGGCGTCCACCGTCGAGCGCCCTGCGCGGAAACCAAACTGGTTCTCCGCCAGATCCGGCCCAGCTCTCACCAAGTGCTTGACGAGGCGGTTTGCAATTACTCTTTCAAAGAGCTTGCCCACCTCGTCAAGCAGCACGATGGGCCGGTATGCGGACGGAGAGTCCGCAGGGAGCCCTGGCTTCCCAATGAGGACCAGTTTCCCCGTCTTCCAGCGACGTGGGAACTGGCCCCTCTCCATGCATGCGCTTAGGAGCCCACGTAGTCGAGGCCCGAGAGCCTCCGAGGCCAGGACCCAGGCTTTCCCAGGTAAGCCATCGGGTCCTGGGGCGGTATTTCTGGCCTTGAGCCTATTAACCGCCGCTCTCAGGTCTACCTCGGTCACCTCCGGAGTATCGTCGTCGTCGGTGTGGTCCGCATCGGGCACCGCAGGTGGCGGAGCCATGGGCGGGGGAGCATGGTCCCCTCGCAACGGGAACAGAGCGCTCACCACGTCCTCCACTAGCTGGGGCCGGAGACTCTGCGTCAACGGGGGGGCCCAGGTGCGGAGTTTGTTCCGCACCATTTTGTAGGGCCTTCCCCACGGGTCCCTGTCCAGAGACTCCAGCAGCTCTCTGCGAGCCAGATCCCTGGCCCGCAAGATCCCCGCTTGGAGGGCGGTCTTCGCCGCTCTGTACTCCTCGTACAGCTCCGCCTCCCTGGCCTGCGCATTCGGAGGGCGAATGCGAAGCCGGCGATGCCTGGTGTACGGGCGACGCGCAGCAACGCACGCTTCTCTCAGCGTCGTCAGCTCGCGCGACCACCAGTACACCTGACGGCGGGCGCGTCCTGGCCGGACCCGGGGCATTGCCACGTCGCATATACCCGACATGGTCTCCCGGAACCACTCCACCTCATCGTTGATGTCCGCAGGCCTGTCCGGTGGTGACACCCAGGCCTGCACGATCGAGGCTTCCAGGAGAAGCTCCCGGTCCAGCTGCTTCAGCGCCCACCGCGGACCACTCGGGGTCTGTCGGACTGGCGCGCTTGAGGTCTGGGCGGAGACGTCGAACCGGATATACCGGTGGTCGGAATAGGTCTCCACCTCCTCCACAACACGCCAGTCGACGACACGCGGCGACAGAGCGGGGCTGGCGAACGAGATGTCCACGCAATGAAACTTGAAGTGCCTTTTGAAGAGTCGGTCAATTCTATTGAAATTAAGGATGTTCAAAAGAAAATATAAACCTATTCGAGGTGGAATTCTAAAATTTTCGAGCTGTCTCACATTGTCTCTTCGTTACCTACTGAGATTACCCGCGTCATTTAACAAAGCTAGGTACCTACTTCTAATTTAGTTTAGATAATTTAAAGAAACTCATAACCTAGCTATCCGAGTAAGGTAGAGATGCAATATTTTATGAGCTTCTAATGGGCTCATCAACTAGTACCTACTTGCGGACAAATGGTACATATTGTCTAACGAACAATGACGAAAAACAACAATGGAGCTCCCCATTTTCCCCTGAAAAATGGGTTGTGACGCCGTCACCAGAACGAAAGTCATAAGTGTCGCAACCCATTATTATTTTGGGTCCCCGGGGCTCCACTTGTGGGACAGTTGTTTGACACCACACTATCCGCACCGGGAGTCACCCACGCTACGCCACTGTGGGTGCCTATTTTAATGTCCTCACTCATCAATAATTGCAGTCAGCTGTGTAGGAAGCAAGCAGACAATTCATCGGGAATCGGAGCCGAGGTGCCTAACTAGTTTGTCACAGCAATTTCCGTAGGTAAACTGAGTTCTCACGTGGAGCAGTTATTAGACCGATCCGGTACGTACCTACTGAAGGAAATACAAATAATTGTTTGAAGGTATTGTGCTTACAGTTTCTTACTGTGTAGGTACTTATCACGTGCAAATTGAAGACTTGTACAGTCTGTTGTCAACATTATCTGACCCACCCTTAAAACAAACGAATTTGGACCCTCTGTCTGTAACATTAAAGTTTATTCAATTTATATAAGCTTATTAGACAAGTGCTCGAGGACTTGATGAACAAATACAATACCGACACGCAAATTTGATCTTTAACACGTAACGTTAAGGTAAGCGTATAATTTTGTTAAGCTATTTTAATCATTATCTCGTTGACATTAAAGTTGAAAGCTTTTAAGTCACACTATATAATTACCTACAACGGAATTTTTAATTTCGCGCATTAGCAGTAAGTTCTCGTGGCTTAGCGGTTTGACGCTGGATTTGCGACCAATAATTTTTGGTTTTAGGACATGCCGGTTTTCTTATGATGTTTTCCTTCACCGTTTTGAAAGCAGGCACTACAAGTCAGACTCGTCTCTATAAGTCACACGACGTGAAGACTACAGGCAAGCAATATGGATTAAATTACACAAAGTAATACGCCTAGCTGGGTTTGAACCCGCGACCTACAATTCGTAAGTCGGGGCCGTTACCACTCGGCTACCACTGCTCCGGACATGCCCTCCTGCCAAATCCGAAACAGGTACCTATCTCCCGAAAGAACCGTGTCCGGTGAGTACCTGGGAAGGTGAGGACGCCGTGGCGCTTCCCTAGCCGCTCCTCAAAGAAGGGACTTAACACAATAGTGGCGTGTTATGCAATACGTCCCTCAGATGCTTACGACGCATAATACATAGATTAAAAAAAAATCACTTAATTATTTATTTTAGCCCCTCAGTTCTATTCTAATTAATTTCGTTGTCACTTAATTATTTATTTTAGCCCCTCAGTTCTATTCTAATTAATTTCGTTGCGTGATCCAAGACACTTAAATCGTTTATCCGGGGCTCATTAAACTGCTTTGACATTTTTCCGGTGGTCGCCAATGTTGATCCTTAGGAGTTTGCAGTGGATGGGAATAGGAATATAGTTTCGTGAGTAAAAAAAATATGATTCTAATTAGTCCGTCAGCTAAATTATAGAAAAATATTGGACACGTATTCTTTGCTTTAGCAAATATATAAAAAAAAAAATGAAGATAAAAGCATCAAAGATCAGGAGTGGGGGGCTTATGCCGTCACGCGCCGCCTCGCCGTGGTTACAATAGTGATGTTGCCTTAGTAAAAAATATATGATTATGTTTAGTCCGTCAGTTAGATTATAGAAAAATATTTGACACGGATTTTTTCCTTTATCAAATCTATAAAAACTGACGAAGATAAAAAGCATCTTAAGATCAGGAGTGGGAGCGTGTGACGTCACGTCCCGGTAAAAATTGTAGCGAGTAGTGACGTCACACGAGTTTTCAACGTACTGTATCGTCTTTGTTTTTTGTTAACGTGAAAAAAGAAAAAACTCGTGTCAACTACCCTATTGTGTGGAATTACCATAATTAGTAGGTAGTTTATGATCATATCAGACGCCCGGACGAAATTAATAAGTTAATCTGTTGAGCCTGGTTTTGTCTGCGCACGTGTATGGCTCAGTCTCGACCTTGTCGCCCAGGCAAGGTGGATAGACAGTGTAGAGGGGCTTCAGTGTTCGGACGACACCGAAAGTAAGCTGAAAACTCAGAAATATTATAAACACTTGATAAGTAAACTTAGTGTAACGGGTGTTCAGTGGGGAAATGAGACGCACACTTTTTGCGCAAACGCCAACACATGAAAAGGGAATATCTTTCTAGCCACGCTCGAGCAAAAAGTATCGCCGCCAACCGGAAGTCAAACTAACGTCCCCTATTTAAAAATTTAAAATATTCTGGACACTTACATAAACTCCTTATAATAATCATAAGAATATAACCTATCTGTTTTATAAAGTACACTTTAAAAAACAAAAAGGATATTATAAGTTAATATTAAAATTTATAATTATGTTTTTTTTATAGTATCTTTATAAATTAATAGATGGCGCTATAAGTCTGTTGGAGGATTGCATCAGTAGATCTAACGGCTGCTGTTATACTAGTTGCCTTCAATGCCGGAAGATGGTGTTAGCCGCTTATTCTTGACGATGCTTCTGTAGGGTATAGTTTGCATGAATCTTTTTCAAACAGCAGATCAAAAATGAAAAATGTGTACAGTAGGTACCTTCCTAGAGTGTCATTTGTGGCCTTATGTAAACTGCATTCAAACCGAAATAAGCTTTGTGTGCCATAATTGTTTTTTTTTTTCACTAATATGAAACAAAAGGCAAGTACCTACTTACCTATTATTTATCAAAGTAACTTTATTTTTATTTACAATGTTACAAATATCCCTTGTAAACTGTTACAACCAACCCGAGGACAGGGATGGTTGTATCAATTTGCACTTCAAATATTTAGTAGTTTTTCTCAAAGTCTGTAACATAAATTGCATTTATGCTGGTGTTTAAAAGACAGCTAAAAGATCAAACTATCATGTGTATTAATTAGAATTTTAGTATTCAGAAATCTTTGTGAAATATTAAAAAAAAAACTAAACTAGTTACGTTCATAAACGCATAGTAGTACCTCCCTCCCCCCCGCCAAGCCACAAGTTAACCGTATTGTTTGTCACATATTTGTGACGTTAGTTTTCAAAAGCTGAAACAACTCTATACTACACAGGTGCGTAGAGGTAGAGTGTAATATTAACGTATTTCTTATCCTTTGATAACCATAAAGGGGCTACCACGCGGCTGAAAGAAGCCACTTACATTTTAAAACTCATTTTTTGCCAATAAAATTATGCCAGTGCTTTACGGAGATAATTTCCCCCTAATCTGCCGTGCCTACAGCGAGAATACCCCATCTGTACCTTCATAGATAAGAGCACAGTAAGAGGATGGAGACTTCCGCTCATTCAACGTCGAAATCTTTTGTTGCTTGGATTCTTTGCATCCATTCTGAAAAGAATCGCCCCTCGCAGCGGTTATCCTAAAATGATTACCTGAAAAGTGGTTCTTTTTTCAGGGGTATTTAATGGAAGGTGTTAAATTTTTCTTTCAGGGTTTTTAAGTAGGTTTGGGTGGATCTGAGAGAGTATACCTATCTTTTTTTTTTGTATGTAACGAATAAAAAAAAATGTAAAAATTGTTACTGAATTAAATGAAATGAATGAATAAAGTCAAAAACTACTGGACCGATTTCAAAAATCTTTCACCATTAGAAAGCTACATTCACCCTGAGTAACATAGGCTATATTTTATCCCCGTATTCCCACGGGAACGGGAACTACGCTGGTGAAACCGCGGGGCGCTAGTACATAATATACCTAATGATATTTGATGATTGATTTCACGACAAGGAAAAAGCCCTAGTCGTTAAGTCGATGTTCTCACAGTTTATCGATGATCTTTCAGCAGATTAAATATGTAGTTCCCTGCAGCTTTCAGACACGTGGATCAGTCTTGAAGTTTTGTGCTATGATTTCAAGTTCTTATTACTCATTAAAATATGTAGATAAATTTACCTACTTATATACTTTGTAAACAACTGTATGTACTTATAAGAATGGAAGCCTTAAAAGAGGACGAATGAACGTTATTATACTAATTAGTACCTAAACAAGCCGTTTACCTACCACAGAAAGTAAATTGGAATTGTTCGATGAAGGCTCACCACAGACAGACCCGTTACCGACCCATTACAGTGTTATAATTCAAACCTTTAGCGTTTGTCATCAATTGCTCAATGATTCAGCTTGTTTTATAATCGCAAGCAAAAAAAAAAATAGTAGAACCAAAAATTCGAAGACATGTGACATTTCACCAACCCGCACTGGGCCCGCGTGGTGGATTACGGCTTACGGCCAATTCCCTCTCCTAGAGAGGAGGCCTGTTGCAAAAAGGCTGTTTATGCTATTATGCTTATGCTATGTAATCTTAAAGTAGGTTAAGTACCTACCTACTTATTTATACCTAAGCATATACCTACAGCAAAAACGTAAAACAACAGGTATCTCATTCTTCTTATTTTCCCTCGTAAGTGGAACTCTAAACGGTATTAATTCTCGAGTTGGACCAGCGCCAAGTCCGCAGCCAGGTGCAGGGAGATAACGTATGGATTTGAAGTTGCTACCGCGACTTCCGACGGCCAGGTCAAAAGTCGAGAAGTTCTGTTAGGTAAATTGCTAGATATTTGAACATTTAATTTCCGTTTTGAAATACATACTCTATAGAATATGAATGTGAAGGTGTGTAGGTATTTCATTTAGCTAGAGTTGCAAAATTGTATGTTACTTGGGATTGGTTGGGTTACCTATTTAAAGAGTTATTTTAATAATTAGATCATTGTCTACTGAATCTAAATTGACACCAGTTGTTCCAAGCTATACCTCTGAAGTTCATATCTACATGTCTGATGTCTAATGACACTTAAAAAAATACATGTGTGCAATTCACACGTGGTAGAAGTGAAACCTTCAAAAATTTTGGCTTCAAGATAATGAGATGAAGCGACAGTAAAAAGAAACCAACACATGAATTTATGTGTCTGTCGCTTTTTCGTTTCATAAACTTTCAAATCATAACGATGCTAAAGAAGTTTTCATAACTTCAAAAATAATAAGTAGGTAGGTAGGTACCTAACTTGTTCAGTAATTTGTTCATCAGTTAATTGACAGATCTATTTAAGACCAAGAAGGCAACTTAATACTGTATTTAAAATACAGAACAGGCAACAATATTCAGGGCACCGAATACCTATATTATGGACCTATCTGGGCTTTGTGAAAAAGACTGCAAGGAAAATATGATAACTTAGTTACTCATTTACTAACCAAGTTCATAAGGTAGGCAGTTTTTCTTCTTTTTTATTGCCAAAGAATCTCGATTATATTACCTACTCACTTGAATCGAGTGTCACACCAAAAACGACATGAAAGCAAAGTTATAGGTACGGAGTTCTGAAGATTACAATCTATGCCGGAGACACTTTGACAGCTTTCCTTCCATTTGTCCTGCGATATAGACCTTCTATGGTAACCTTTTTGGCCACCTTACATCAATATCTATGTACCTATGTATGTGTGAAATTCCAGCAACGGTTATCGTGACATAATATATATTCCATCTATGATTATTTGTGTTTGTTTCCTGATAGCTACAACCTAAGTAGTCCAAGGTAGTCTGCAAGTCGAGCCTGGTGGTCTGGTGGAATAGGTTACTTTTAGGTAAGCATGCTCTATCGTCCACCACATCGTCACAACCACCTGACTAGCATCAGACACCATCTGTCTGGCAAAATTGCAAAATTGATCCATTTTGGCGCAACCGCTAGTCACTGATATTTATTTTTAATGTTTGTCACTTTTTATTTTATTTTATTTGTGTCTACCTGATTGACTCTCGTCAAATAAATGTTTTTCTTCATCCCTTCCGTTTTATTTCCGCTCCATCAATCCAGTCTAAATTAGCTCCCTAGTTTACCAACACAATGTGCTTTCATAGAGATTACTATGTCGACGACGACCACACAGGTGTTAAAAGATTTGCCCGTCCTCAGTACAAATATAAATAATTGCTTTTCACACGGTTTTAGCTTGAAGTGTCAATTTAGGAAGCAACTGTTAACCAAAGCAGTTTATAACTGATGGCCACTTAAAGCCCATTGAGGCTATAAAATCGAATATTTTATTGCCCATTTACAGCCTTTAGAGGCGCTGAACTGAACATCTTTAGACTGTCTTTGAACTTGTGTTGTTTATTGGATATTTTGATTAGTTTCCTACTTTCTCCTCTTTGGTGTCAGGTCTGGTAGGAGGGGAGAGGGCACATGAGCTCGCGAACACAACTCTATTGTGCGTACGGCTAAGGAGTGAAATAGTAGATAATAGAAAAAGTAAGGAGGAGCAGTGGTGGCCGAGTGGTAACTGCCCCGACTTCGACTGCCCGACTTGTGGGTTCAAACCCAGCCAGGCGCATTACTTTGTGTAATTAATTTCATCACCACTGCTCTCAAAACGGTGAAGGAAAAAATCGTGAGGAAACCGGCATGTCCTAGAATCAAAAATTCGAAGACATGTGACATTCACCAACCTGCACTGGCCCCGCGTGGTGGATTACGGCCCATTCCCTCTACTAGAGAGGAGCCCTGTGTCCCAGCAGTGGGAACATTAAAAGGCTGATTATGCTAAGGAGTGAAATTGCATGTCTGTGTTTCCTCATAAAGATCATTTATTTGTCCAATCCTGATAAAAATGCTTGTGAAAGGCTAAGTAAGTACTTCAAGGCACGCCTGATCCTTCGTCGAGACACCTGGCGACGCTTTCGACCACAAACTCATCTTATGAATAAGGCGAGATTTGGGTCAAACGTGCACCAGTCAATAATAAAAAAATCTTGTCTCCGCTAAGATTGGCAACCGTTCGAAATTCGGTCAGGTTCATTTGTGCAAGTATAATTGTACAAAACTTAATAAAAATGCACGTGCCAATGCTGAGCATGTGTTTCTGATTTTCAGACCAGATCATGCAGTCTTATTTCGTTACTAGCTGCTGCCCGCGACTTCGTCCCCGTGGAATCCCCGATTTTAAAACATTCTTTATCGCTGCTCCGCTCCTATTGGCTTAAGCGTGATGATATATAGCCTAAAGCCTTCCTCGATAAATGGTCTATTCAACCCAAAAAGAATTTTTCAATTCGAACCAGTAGTTCCTGAGATTAGCGCGTTCAAACAAACAAACAAACAAACTCTTCAGCTTTATAATATTAAGTATAGATACAGGATCTCAAGAGCACCTGGGAATTTGGATTAGTTGTCTAATAGGGTATTTTACTGTAAAAATCTAATTAGTCCGTCTGATAGATTTCCAAAAAATATTGGACACGTATTTTTTCTTTTTTCACGTAAACAAAAAATGAAGGCGATACAGTGCATTGAAAACTCACGTGACGTCACTACGTTGCTACAATTTTTACCAGCGCCGTGACGTCACGTGAGTTTTCAACGCACTGTATCGTCTTCATTTTTTGTTTACGTGAAAAAAGAAAAAATACGTGTCCAATATTTTTTGGAAATCTATCAGACGGACTAATTAGATTTTTACAGTAAAATACCCTATTGCTGTTTGCAATAACCAAGTCCTTTCTACGTTTTTTTTCCGGTTTGGGCGGGCGAAGGCGTCTGTCAGACTCTTACTGCCTAAAACCACCCCAGGGTTCCCACACTTGCACCGGGATCGTGAGAATTAATGCGCCTTCCAAGATAGCTGAACTTCAACCAACTGAAAACAGCTGAAAGTGAATATTATATGGTATTATAATGGATATTTCTTACTTCTTTACTGACCCTTCTGATTAATTTCGTTGCGGGATCAATGATAGTTAAATTGTTTCACGGCGACTTGCCGAGTTTCACTGACTCGGCATTTTTCTGATGGTCGCCACTGGTAATTCTGGCTCTCAGAAGTGGCAGTGGTTGGGAAAAAAGTGGCGGGGTTGACTCTAAAAATAAAATAAAAACTAGACTTAACTAGGTAAATATGGGCAAAGTGACATCTCTGATTACTTTTGCACACATCTTTGATACGAGATGCGATGTTTAAGTACGGTAAGTAAACTTCAATAGTACAGTAAAGGTACAGTCAGCGATAAAAATCGCTGAACACTGTTACTTTTACATAAAATAGAAAAGAAAACCATAGTGCTTATCGGTTTTTGTCGCAGACTGTATCTACCTATTGAAGTTTTCACAACGTATCCCCACTTATGACGTTAGTGCTAATGTAGGTAATTCCAGAGACATGAAACATCTCCAACGTCTCGAGGTCAGGCCTAATGTAATGAAACTCAGGGGCTAGGGCTTGTCTCGGATGGACGTGACTTTTGAAGTAGGTACATATGTACTTAAATATCGTTGTTCTATGTAGTTGTAGCTAATGGACTGATGTAGGTACACCAAGTCCTGAATACGATAAAGGGACTTAGGAATCGTCTGTTCTATTAAGTAGAACGTTATCTTGGCTTGCAGAATACAAGTTTAAATTGCAATTTTTTTTTTGCGCTTTGAGGGCCAATAGGGTAGGTAGTTGACTAAAAAATCTAATAAGTCCGTCAGATAGATTTCCAAAAAATATTGGACACGTATTTTTTCTTTTTTAACATAAACAAAAAACGAAGACGTTACAGTGCGTTGAAAACTTGTGTGACGTCACTACGTGCTACAATTTTTACCACGGCGTGACGTCACAAGCCCTCACTCCTGATCTTTGATGTACAATTTTGAAAAAGCAAAAAACGTGTCCAATATTTATCGATAATCTAACTGACGAACTAAATAGAATCATATTTTTTTTACTCAGGAAACATCCCTATTCTACTATTTTTAAGCTACTTAAAAAAAAAAGGCTCGCGGCTCTTTCGGTTTCGGTCAATACGTATACATATGTACCTAACTATCTAAAAAATTATGAAAGTTTGGATGGATGTATTAAATGCAAAAGTTTGGGTGTTTGTAGGTAATGCAATCACGCCAGGATGGCTGAACGGATCTTGATGAAATTCGGCACGGTAGATTATAGTCTGGAATAAGACATAGGCATAAGATACTTTGTTATTACATTTAGTTTTAGGATCTCGGGTAAATGTTCCCTTGGGACAGATTTCGACATTCACGGGGGTGGAACCGCGGGCGGTAGCTAGTGCAAAATAAATACCTAGTAAAAAATGATATACATGAAACGGTTCCAAAACCATTTACTAAGGGTACCCCACGATGTTGCGGAATTTGTTCGAAAGAGTTACCGTGGCCCTGGAACGCAAAGAGCACAAGAGGAACACGGGTATGTTTTAGTCATTAAGAGTCTGACACTCTCTACCGCTCCACCCAGGGCGGGCCATTTTTTTTTGGATGGGAAATCATCAAATGACCCCTTCATTTGATGATTTCCCATCCAAAAAAAAGGGTACCCCACGATACTTAGGTACCACCTTTACGTGCAGGCATAATCTGGGATTGGGCACGCCGCCATTGCGGCGATAAGTCCCCTCTTTGAGGAGTGGTTAGAGAGACGCCACGGCGTCCTCACCTTCCGCCTGACACAGGTGCTCACCGGACACGGCTGTTTCGGGAGGTACCTGTGTCGGATCCAGCGGGAGGACACGTCCGGGTGTCATCACTGTGTGGATCGCCCGGAGGACACGGTGGAGCACACGGTGGAGGTCTGCCCTGCCTGGGCGGAGCACCGCCGTGTCCTCATCGAGGCGATCGGCGGCGGCGACCTCTCACGTCCGGCCCTGGTTCAAGCCATGGTCGGGAGTGAGGAGGCATGGGAGGCGGCCGCCTCCTTCTGCGAAGCAGTAATGCTAGAGAAGGAGGAGGCGGAGCGCGTGCGAGAGAGGGAAGCCCCTCTCTCCAGCCGCCGCAACAGGAGAAGACGCCCCGGGCGTCGGGAAACGCAGGGCGATTCCCGGCCACCGTAGGCGCGGGCCTGCGGATGGCGAGCTATGGGTGGCTCGCCGTCCGATAGCAACCAGGCCCGAGTCGACGGCGCGTCGTGGTCCACGCGCGCCTCAAAGAGCCGTCAGCAAAGAAGACGGGGCCCCATAGGGTCAGTGCCTGCTAGGGTTGCGGAATTTGTTCGAAAGAGTCACCGCGGCCCTGGAACGCAAAAGGCACAAGCAGGAACACGGGTGGGTTTTAGTCAGTAAGAGTCTGACACTCCATTCCGCTCCGCCCAGAGCGGGAGAAGTCATATGATGATTTCCCATCCAAAAAAAAAAAAAAGGCATAATCTGGGATATTTTCTTTACTTACTGGTTAGTTTCTGACATAGCTTTACGGTTGCTACTAAACAGTCCGTATTTCACCAGAAATAAGGTTCTTATATAATATTGTTTGTATTTTATATTATACCTATTCGATTACTATCGAATAGAAAAACAACAATAGAATAGAATTCTCTCGTATATGTCCAATAAGTTGAAGGATCGCCAAATGTAGGTACATACATATAACTGACATTGAATCAATAAAACTCCAGGAAGCTTATTAAGTAGAAAGAATAAATTACAATACACAGTAATATTGTTCGGATTGTATGGTATCTGAACCCTTCAATTTATTCATAAATTTACAGATAAGCTTTACATCCAGCTTTGTCAATCAAAGAGCAAGTCGCCGTGATTGACAAAGCGGCTTAACGAAGGAGAAAACAGATCCAGTCGTATCGAGCAAAAATAGAACAAACGGAAATGGCGAATGACGCGCTCAATCCGACTACGGTTCTAATTGCATCCTAACTAACAATCAAGAAATTGTCAACGGCTATTATGCAAACTTAATAATAAACGCCTCTGTTAATGGTTCCGTACTCGTTCAGTAGTACGCAAGCGCCAAACCATCCGAAATGTAACAGGTACTGTGAACTCTACGGACGCTTTGCTCAGTCGCGAAATGTCGGGATAGCCGCGCAGGCGTGTCGCCTGTGCTTTCTCAAATAATTCCAGAGCAATAAAAAAAAAACAAACGTCAAATAAACCCCGCCAATTGAGGATTGAATTTCAAAAATGGAATTGGATTTTTACTGTCATGGGGTTCCAATATGGCGTGATTTTGTGAAAATGTTACGGTTTGTAAGTGGCGTGTATTGACTTTTCGTGTTTTGTTTTGTGATAATTTGTGATAGCGATGCCAAGTGGATATGGGTGTGATAATGATAACTGTTTGTGGGATTGGATTGCTCAATGCATCGGACTCTATGGTAAGTTACACATTTTAGAGTTCCGTAATTATATTATAAAACGCTTATAGGTATAACAAAAATTGCAGGAATATCTACTTATTAATAGTTTGAAACTTATTTAAATTTAACCGTCTGGAATCTCTGCGAGATAAGTCTAAAAAAGTAATGTTAAGTTTAAGACAATTCAGCGAAAGGCTGAAACAGAATTAGAATTTCATTACTGAAACGTTTCTTCAAAGACAAATTCCTTATAACGGAAGCGGAGATTAAGAATTTTAACTATTTAGTTAGAATTCTCCACTTTACTTCATTCCTAATTCAAATGAATTTTGCAGAGAATATCTACTTACAGTTTGTAGAAATGAACGGATTCAAAATCATTGTTTAATTTACGTAATTTTAAAAGACTTCTGAGAACAAGGTTAAATTTATTCAGCTGGTGCGTGCCGTTTTTTTTTTTAAGAATATAAAAATGACAAATCAGAAGCTCCAATCGCAAGAGCCACATCAATGATTACAACGAATAAGACTGATACTGTTATTAATGCAGAATAATCTATAGAACTTATAGACACAGAAGAAAAGAATACCAATATAGAACTTCTAAATGGTTCTGTTATTAAAATTCGTAGCTATCAGCCGTCACGTAGACAATAGCTTTGGGACTGGCGGTCACGTAGACCAGTCATACAGCTGCGATCGTTCAGATTCAAACTCTGAACGTTAATGATCTGACATGATCAATAGAATCATTCAATATCATCATTGTTAATATTGTAAAGCCTTTTCCTAAACATGATACTCAGACAGTCGTCACTGTTAATCAGAAGGACGAAATCCTGACAATGTTTCTGGTAACCAACGACTGTCATGTTATCGAATAACTGGTTTTTGTAGTTTAGATTGCCAGCCGCTCCAAACAAAATACTGGTACCTATTAAGATGCATGTTGTAAGAATGGAAGTCGACTATTGGGAAAAAGCTAGGCAGATGATGAGCATCATCTTTGACAAGCCTTACAAGTATTTTTGTGAACATCTTAACTATCTTGAAATGACTTTTTGATCAATAAAAAGAGTGAACCAAGTCGATATCAACGATATCAAGATTCAAGATTCAAAGCATTTGTTTTCATTTTCACATTTGAATTGTCGGTCAGTCAAAGACATGAAGCTATTTGCACGTTCGAAAGCGTAGATCACTATGGAGAAGAACGTGCAAGAAACTCCACGGACACTCTTATCTTAATCGTTATCTTATCCTTTTCCGAAGTTATCGCACAAGCAATAGACGAAAGTTATTGAGACACGTTTTAGCTTTTAAAGATGGGTTAGCTTTCATTAAACCTAGAACCGAAGCTTTACTAAAGCGTTCGTAAAAATTTCCAATACGAACAATTGATTTTTCTTGCGGTTGCTATAGTTTAGAGTTTTACTATTTAGGTGATATTATTTACTGGTCTGAATTACTACCTACTCGTGGCGTTGTTTCCCTTAACGAAATTCTTAATCACTTCATGGTTTAAAGATATATCTTTAATATAATTATTAATTATGTTTCTCCAATTGCTCCGGCTTTTATCTTTGACAACATTCGCATACGGTCTGATACGCGTATAGGAATTACCTTTTTATTCAAAACCTGTAAATGTAATATAGTATGTATTAATGGCTTCATCGGATGATCTGACAAATGTTGATACAACGCTTTTGTATTATAAAACAAATATGTAGATAATACGTGAAGAGGCTCGTCAAAACACACGTCAGTATCTCTATTGATATCTATAACACTAAATATAATTTTCATTAGAAATTCTATATCCTTCAAACAATAGACTATATTCAAATTATTCATGTTTCATATTCATCTAGCTCAAAATAATTAATTTAATAACAAAATTATACAAACAGCGGAGTCTTAGAACAGTCTCGTCAAATATCACCTTAAAGATTAAGCTAAGGACGCACTCGTAACTTTAGAAGATTTCAGACAAAAGATAATGTCAGAAACATTAAATTCTAGTATCATAGCTATTTTGTAAATCGATGTTCAATGTAACGTTGAAATAATCGCACGTCAATCTATCGTTATTTAATAATATAAAGAGGTAACGTTTGTGAGTTTGTGACGTTGTAAGAGGTAATCTCTTGATCTACTTAACCGATTTTCAAAATTATATTACCAATAGAAAACTACGTAATTGTGGAGTGGCTATACTTTATCCCCGTATTGCCACGGGAACGGGAACAACGCGGGTGAAACCGCGGGGCGCCCCTAGTTGGTTATATGAATGGTTGCGTTGTTAGGGTTGAAGCACACGATTGATTTTCGGCTGTCGTGTAATGGTTCCTCTTTTTGGCTGTGCC
Organism: Hecatera dysodea; assembly: GCA_905332915.2. NCBI lineage: Eukaryota > Metazoa > Arthropoda > Insecta > Lepidoptera > Noctuidae > Hecatera > Hecatera dysodea. The sequence goes on along the minus strand of HG995288.1, from coordinate 20,025,681 downwards.
AGTATTGTTCGGATCGGCTCCTGTCTTGGTAATTGTGAATCTTTTGGTGAACAATTAAAACGTCGTGACTTTTATAATTCTGAAAGCCAATTCTCGTACTCAAAAGATATTCAAATTTATCTTAGTGACGATGAAAGTTAAAATCTTGACTTGAAATGAAGGGAAATTAAATGTGTTTTTTTTTTTTTACAATTTCTGACTGCGTTGCGAAGCCAATGCTGAGAGAATTCCCTTCAGAACGCAAATATTGTTCGGTTCCCGATAAATGCAGATTATTATGCACCCTTTGGCCGATTGTTTACACCTGCTGATGTTTTAGATATATTCAATTTTTGTAGAAATGTGTTGTTGGCTCAGCTAATATTGACATATCTCCTTTAAAGATAAGTCATTTCGCCAGTCTCAATATTAAAACTTACGACATTAATCCAAAAGAAGAAATAATTATTACCGTTTTAAATTTTGCTAAATGAAAATTCAAAGTGAGGTTAAAATTGTCTTCAATCTCTCGTGAAGTCGTATATTAAAGAAATATGAGTTGAATATTAAAAAAATATGATAGATCTTTAAACGTCGTCAGCCCAGTAACCCAGTTCTTTATAATTCTTTTGCGTGGGAAGATAACAGCTGATACCCGTTCCGATAATAATCCGGAATCAACAAATAATAGACGGACTCGTTCGTCTTAATTTTCTTCTAATCACCGATTTCAGATGAACTGTAGTTTCTACAGGTATTTTGGTGCATTAAGGTCTATCATCATTGCTGTCGCATACGGATCCCTTGAAACATTGTTCCGTCCATCCTTTATTGCAATTTGTCATATTATATTGATGGCTTTATGGCATAATCTGCATAATATTGTCTAAAGAATCATTGAAATAAAATTACCTACTACTTTTCACCAGCTTCTAAAACTACACTTTAAAATTGTTTATACTAATGCCAACGTAACACTTCCACAAACACACAACCTATCAGTTTATTTTGATGGGCTATCTAAAATTACACGCTATATCCTTCAACAGTACTAATATTGGATTTTATTCCGGAAAACATTAATTCCTAATACCATTAAACATTTGAATCATAACAATGAGCTCTTCCGGTGATGAAGAACTTTATGACTGCAAACAAACAATTCCTTATAATCCATATCACATTTTCACTGCGAAATTTTATTGTAATCTATACTAATATTATAAAGCTGAAGAGTTTGTTTGTTTGTTTGTTTGAACGCGCTAATCTCAGGAACTACTGGTTCGAATTGAAAAAATCTTTTTGGGTTGAATAGACCATTTATCGAGGAAGGCTTTAGGCTATATAACATCACGCTTAAGTCAATAGGAGCGGAGCAGCGATAAAGAATGTTTTAAAATCGGGGATTCCACGGGGACGAAGTCGCGGACAGAAGCTAATAACGTTCATAAAGTTGTTTTAGAACTGGAGAGGAATGTATGAAGAATTTTTGAAGTAAACAATGTTCTTTCTGTGCTTGCTGTTGATTCAAAATCTCTCTCTGAGGTAGGCATAATTTCATTAAGTCGTGACTTCAAAGTCGCGTCTGACCTAGACGGTTCATCTGTGTCGTTAGGGCAGATCAATGCACTGGAAAATTCTCAGATTTAATTAAAGGTCTGCGTATAAATAAACTTCTGATGTAGATTTATTACGTTGCGCTTTAATTTCATTTTTGTGTTAGGGTTTCGGCGTGGGAGGGTTTTATGGTTCTGCTCATTATGGTTTAATAGTTTTTCGTATGTTTTCTTCTGTGTTTCTCGCATTTGCTTTAAAACGCAATAAATTTATATTAAAATTATGAAATCATAATTACTATTCCTGTTACAAGAACTATAACGCCGATAGCTCCTGTTTAAAGGTCATGGTCTATAATCTACTAAGTGAAATGGGTGATCAAAATTTGTTTTCATTAATTTACTTCTCTAGAATATAATGTTCTTAAAAGTGCAATTACATAAGATTGAATTACTGCAACTGCACTGATTCTAAAATTAATAATAAAATTTGAATAAAAATTAAAATATTAATAAAATAGTATGTTGTTATTATTTGCTTTAAAACGCAATAGCTTGTTGTAAAAGTTTGCAATTAGAATATCATTGTCAACAAACATCAAGAGTTGATTCTGTTCCATCATCAAATTTACCTTCAAACAAATCTTCATAAGTTCATCATTGTCCTGTCACATGGGTTTGTTTCAATAAAACTGAGTGAGTGATATTATTAATTTATTTGTAGGCACTTCGCTTTTTCATTACTTGAACATCGAACATACCTATGGAGGACGTGGGCATAGACAAAAAATTAGAGCATAGCTTTTTTAAACATAGAATTATAATTTGTACATAAAACACGGTTAACCATAGACCGCTTCTAAATCTAAACTAGATAATTATACAGCTGTAGAGTTTTTTCTTCTTTGGTTGAACGCGCTAATCGCGGGGAACACTAGTTTGAATTCAAAATTCTTTTGTGTTCGAGGGTCCATTTATCAAGGAAAGCCATTGGTTATCTAACATCACGCTACGACCAATAGGAGCGGAGCAACAATGAAAAATGCTGTAGTTTCTTTTTTACTCTCTCTTTCACGGCGCAGACGGATTCGTCAGCCCGGTGAGGTAGTTCATAATCATCTAACACCGTCTAAGTCTAAAATAATGTCTTTAACAAAGACCTTTTACAAACACTAACATTTATCGAGATCGCAAATCCTAACACAGTTTGGACTTCTCAAGATCATTTCTAGAACGAAACTTAATCCAATTATGAAGGCGATGCGAAATTTCTAGTTCCATTTAGGCGGCTGCGAAGCCTGATGGCTGTTAGCTCATAATCTTATTATGTTATTAATAGGAATGTTATAGAGGTGGTTAGGATATACTTAACCACCTCCGTAAAACCGAGAAGTCAGAAAATGTTATTCAATCGGCGATTACAATTTAATGTCGACTAGTCAAAGTGTAGCAAATTGACCATGTTAGAAATATATTCGCAACTGTGGCAGTGTCGCAGTTATGGACCTGTTAATAAAGTAGTATTTGAAGCAAAGAACATGGAAATTTAACAGTTTGTCAGGCTAAAATTGGATATTGACAAAAACTCATAAGTTAGAAGAGATGACTTAAGGTCTAGTAAAATAAATAGTATAGATTGTTTAGACTACGTCACCTGTAAAAAAAGCCAAGGACAAAAGCAAAGAACATGGAAATTTAACAGGTTTCAGCCAAAATGAGAGTTTAACAAAAACTCATGGGAAAAATGTCATTCAATCGGCGATTAAAATTTAATGTCGACACAGTCAAAGTGTAAGGAATTCACCATGGTAGAAATATTCGTAATTGTGGGTCTATTCTGTATCTACAATTTGACCTTTTTGTTTAACGTCTCCGCTGATGTAATGCCACTTTTTCATAGGCCTGATTTACAAAACATTGATTGATCCTACCAGTGACTAGGAACGAGCACCATTGTCTTGGCAACGGAACCCGTTGTATAGTAACGTATGAAGCTAAAAGAAAATCAGTCAATTAACTGGTTACCAAAATGGCGCGAGGATGTGCTGGAGATATTGTGATTAATCGCCTATTGTTTCATTAACCGCTCAGTGTAAATGAATACGTGCGATAAGATTCAATGAAACGAACTATTTGATATATTTCAAGACCGTGTTGTAAGTCTTTCGGCTTATTTTATCTTCCCAGTAGCACATCTTAACTATGTAAAGGATTATACTCATAGATTTTAATCTATCTGATTGGTTTAATACTTTGTTTTGCAAACATATATACATTACATGACACTAAAATATGCTACTGTTGGACAGTGAAAATTTGCAGAAGAATCTTTAAATATTTCGATGGTTATTTTTAGCTGGTTTTTTCAGGACTTGAGTTGGTTTATATTGAAGTATGTATGTAGATGTTGCAGCCAACCAACATAATTAGTCGTTTAATTGGTTGCCTAGCCTTTTCAGTGAACGGCGCCGTTTTTCCGAATTCGTTTCGTTGAATCTTATCGCACGTATTAATTGAAAATGGGCGGTAAATGAAACAATAGGCGATTAATCACAATATCTTCAGCACATCCTCGCGCCACTTTGGTAACCAGTTAATTGATTTACTTTAAGCTCCATGCGTTACTACGCAACGGGTTCCGTTGACAACAGTGGCGGCTTTAGAGGGTGGCGAGCTGGGCATCGGCCCGGGGCCTCGCGCTGGCATGGGCCTCGCGCGTCCCGAGTTCAGACACCTTACATTTGAAACGAATTATATTTTTAGTAAAAAAAAATACAGTTATTTCAAATCAAATTACAATTCTTCGAATTTGAGGAATTCGGCGACGCTAGATTGTTTCAGCTTTATAATGTTTCAAATTGGAAACTTCGTAGTTCATCTTGGTTTTATTTAAAACTAGCTATCCAGGCTATCTGTATATATAGATATATATAATAGCCACAGTATTACAATATTTCCTATATTCTTATACTGTGTAATAGCTATTATTTTTTCATTAAGTATATTCATTCATATAAACCTCATCCCGGTAACGTAAATAACAAACAAACCGATCATGCCGTTAAATGAGTTTTACGGAGACTAACAAACAGTTAAATTATTTTTTATACAAACTTTACTACTGTCAGTATAGATCAAATCTTAGGAAAAACCGCAAACGAATAATAATACCTACTTTTGATTCATCATCAATTTTAAAAAGAACAAGGGCCTCGCAAACGTCTGCCGTCCGGGGCCTCGCAACAGTAAAGGCCGGCCCTGGTTGCCAAGACAAAGGTGCTCGTTCCTGGTTACAGTTAGGATCAATCAGTGTTTTGTAAATCTGGCCCAAGAAAAAGTGACATTACGTCGTGATGATGACGTTTAACAAAAAGGTTTCGACATTAAATTTTTGAATGACGATTGAATGACATTTCCCCCATGAGTTCTGTCAAACTCTAATTTTGGCTGAAATCTGTTCTTTGTTTCAAATACTACTTCATAAACAGGTTAACTCATCTCTTCTACCTTATGAGTTTTTGTCAATATCCAATTTTAGCCTGACAAACTGTTAAATGTTCTTTACTTGAAATACTACCTACTTCATAAACAAAACGTAGTCTAAACTCTAAAGTACCTTCATGTCATTCATCGTCATAACGTATCGTAGAATACCTTCAAAAATAAGGTTACCTTGATACCTCAAAGTAATTTTATTGTTCGAATATATCACATTGTTCTTCAACCCCTTTTAGGATTCCGTATCTTATTCGGCAAAAACGGAACCCTTACTGTAGTACAGGAATTGTTATCCGTTTGTCTGTCCATCTGTCAAGACCCTGAAGTCCAAATTAATATCAAATACTCAAGTCTACTATCCCTTGAAGCAGTAAAAAAATCAAACATCTAAGTCAACACAGTCTTAAGATAAGGCCGTTTATGCTCCGTTTATGGCGCATGTTTTAACCGGAATCAAATCCTATAGGGGCTATAGGGTAGGGCTAGGGGGGTAGGGTAGATTTTTTTTTACAAAAAATCTCAAAATCAGTATGTCCATCGATCTTATCTGCTATATTTTGCTTTTATAAATTTCCGTAGTTGTTAATGTAGGAATACTCGGAACAAATGTGTTGTTTATTGTTGTTTTAAAACTGGGTGTCGCAACATTTTTATTTTTAGTTCAGTCGGTTTTTGTAAAAAATATTACTTGACCTTATAATGTGTGTTTTCGTTTTCGAGCGTATGGCAATTGTGGGTTGCAGCTGAAAATCAGTGTCTGGAGGTATTGTGTTTTGCCATCTGGCATTATGCTGAGCTGAGGCCCTTCTCTAAAATCTAGATTCGAGCGGAACCTCGGTGCGTGAGTCTGACTCGCACTTGACCGATTTTTTTTTTCATATAATTATCCGTCTCGTTCATATTTTTCCCAGAAAAAATATTTTGGAACTTTAACGTTGTTTGTGAGACAGAACTGAAAACGTGCCCGATATTTTTCGATAATCTAACTGGCGGACTAAATAGAATCATATTTTTATTCAGGAAACATTCCTATTCTGTCTGAGTCTCTGATATACTTCATTTATAACAACTTAATTAACCTCACGGACGCTCTTTAACCGACTTCCAAAAAAGGAGGAGGTTCTCAATTCGGATGAATGTATTTTTTTATGTATGTTGTGTGTGTCGCAACTCAACGTTCAGCGAGTCAACACGTCCCCTGAGGATGCCTCGTGGAGAGGCGAAACACGTGTCGGTAATGGTGTTGGGTATTGCTTTGCCTTCCTGCATGTGCATAAAATCCTTGCATTTGCCAAGTAATCTTGCATGTGCATAATATAGCGGGCGGGAGGGAGGTGCATACCTGCAACCCACTAATATTCGCGGAAATTAAAACTAGATATATTGTTTTCAATTTTAAATTATACCTAACTCCGTCAAATATTGACGGTTTTGCAAAATTATTTTTTTATTCGAAACGGGTTTATTCCGAAATGTTCCCATTTGAATTTCATATAGATCTATCTGACGATGGGTTTCGGAGACAGACAACGGAACTCTTCAAAAATGACAGCAAATCAAACGCAATCGCTGCTTTCGCGTAAATATGTTTGTTTGTCAATCATACATCACGTCTGTACAATCGAAAGGGTTACGCAAAATGTTTCAGTATATCAGGGTACTTACCACATTTCCTATCAAAGTTAGTATTAGTTACATATTTTTTCGCGACTAGATTGGTCGATGGAAATTATAGGTATGTAGGGCTAACGTGATACTTGGGTAGGTACTACTTAAGTGAGGGAGGCGTACCTAAAAAGTGAAAAATAAAAAACTTTTTTTTTAACGTGGTTTAGGTAGTCAGAGCTAAAATTATCTAAAAATAAATCCAAGACTCATGAAACCTACAAAAAATTACCTTCTTTTGGGGCAGGCGGGTAGAAGTTCAGATCCAATATGTTACCAGTGGCGTAACTATATGTACCATCGGGGCCCGTGGCAAATTCTTTTGACGGGGACTTCCCAGTCTTATTTTCAAAAGCATAAATAGGTTTATAAATGTCACCGGAAAACGGCAACCTCCGTAAGATTATAAAATATCTTAAGAGATTGTAAACTCTCGATAAATTGTCAACTGAACATTTGGAACACTTTTTACGCATCAACATTTTTTTATAGTCTATAATCTCCCGATTTAATTCCGAGAAATTCCGCCGGATCTTGAAGGGCCCCCAACCTGAGAGGGCCCCGGCGGCGGTAGATGAGCAGGGGCCCTCTCAGGTTGGGGGCCTGTGGCATTTTGCCAGCCCTGCCACCCTATATTTACGCCACTGCATGTTACCTACTTATTTGAATGAATTCATCCATTCACAAAAGTTTTGTTACTTCTTATGCACTTTAGATTAGGTTTGCTAACGGCTGATGCTGATCAACGGGTGGTTTTCATGAAGCAAAAATCACAACGGGGAGTGTAATTTTTTAATGGTTCCCAAAAGACCCGGTGCCTTTTAAAGGTATCCCCTGGAGGACAAAAGAAGAAAAAATAAATAGGTTCCCTGAGCTTTAACACAATTGCCAAACAATAAAAAAAACTTTTTACAAAAAAATACAACCGACTTCCACAAAAAATCAAAAAAGTACAAAATAACTTTAATTCGGAACTCGGTGTTTGTGGTTCCTTTTTCGTTTTTTGAACACCGACTTCCGAATTAAAGTTATTTTGTACTTTTTTGATTTTTTGTGGAAGTCGGTTGTATTTTTTTGTAAAAAGTTTTTTATTTTTCACTTTTTAGTGGTACCTACACCCCCTCCCCTCCCCCACCTAAACGAACCAATTACATTGGTGCAAAAAATGAACTGCTCCAATGCAGAGTAAACTAAAAGGTCGTCAATGTAGACAATGTAGATATTTTTTTTAGATTTTTGTTGATTTTTCAAAAACCGCTTGTTCGTTTTCGATAAAATTTTCATGGGACCATTTGGGAAGTATACCCTTTCCAACAAAAAAAGAATTTTTCAAATCGGTTGGCAAGCGACGGAGTTATGCGCGAACAAACATAAAAAAAAAAAAAAAAAATACAAACATCCGAATTGAGAACCTCCTCCTTTTTTAGAAGTCGGTTAAAAAAACCATGCACATCGTTATAAAAACCTTCCCATCATCGAGCACAGCAATCGGCTTGCCTTCGCGTATAAAATCAATTCCATTCAGTTCATAGTTGAGTGGCGCTGTTCAGGAATTCAATAGATATTCAGTTTTATTCAAGTAGGTAAGTATTCAGACTGAGATGTTCCTCACGTTATTGCATGCTTTATACATAGGTCGATGGCGATGTATTATTTTTGATAGACTATTGTTATAGAAACATAGTTTCAAAAAACCTGAAACCTGTTTATTTTTAAACATTGCCCCACACTAGGATTTACTCCTGTATCGTTTATATCGCGTTCATAGACATGAAACAACGGTACACCCAATACAAAGTTATGAGGTAACAAACATAAAAGAAAGAAAAAAAAAGTCGACTGAAAACTCACATACACAAGACACCCAGATCCGGAACAATTATCTGTATGTAGGTCATACAAACATTTGTTCCGTGCGGTGATCGAATCCGCGACACGTAGCGTAGCAGCCGAATGCTCAACCATTGCGCCAACCGTATTGCTATGGGACATCGAGATCATATAGGTACCACAGTGTCTCAAGACGCAAGTCTATGACCAGTGCGTGTTGATAGTGATGACTTACGGACTTGAAACGTGGTTTCCCCCAATGAGCCTCATCAGAAGGCTAAAAGTCACCCAAATGGCAATGGAGAGGGCAAAATTCCTTGCGTGATCGAATCAGGTATGATGATATCCGCAAGAGAATCAAGGTTACCGACATAACCCGAAGGATCGCCAAACTGAAGTGGCAGTGGACAGGGCACACTGCTCGCAGAACAGATAGTCGATGGGGTTGAAAAGTTCTTGAGTGAATTTTGCTCTGTGACTTCATTATTTCAGCCTATCAAAGCCTCCGTTATGTGAAACATTTATCTATCAGTCAGTACTATTCAGAAGGATCTCCCTATTTTCTTGTTTATTGCAAAATATATTGATGGAAAATCGAAGAACCTTGATCAAAGATTAGAAACCACGTTACAACTGCCTTTCTTCATAGTCGTTTCATTTCAATCTTCCTTTCCTGAACTGTGAGAACACCCATGTTAAATAACATTTCCGTAGAAACATAAGATCTGTGATCAGTCCATCGCTCGTTATATAGGTCAAACCTCTGTTGTTCTCTTCCAAATTAGGCAATGTAACGTGTTTTATATGGTTCTTGTAATGAGTGCCTACTTCATTGGTTCATTGTGAGTTCAGAGCGTGTTACGGTGTATGAATGAATTTGTAGTGTTTGTACGTATTTGAATCTTCATCTAAATGACAATGTGCAATTCTGATATAATGTTTTATTTTGAAGTTGGAAAGAAGATATCTTGTTAAGTGTGGATTGTCGTGGCTATTGAGAAAATCTAACACATTTCTTGCAGCATCACCGATCTCTTAAAGCCTTCTAACATCCAACTATTACTTAACCGTCAATGATTTATTTATTGCAGTCGACATGATTTCTCTGGCAGTAATTTAGAATGTAATGAGATCAGACGGGCATATTAAAACAGTAATGGCCCCACCACGGACCTTCCCGCTGTATCATCACCTTAAAATAACATTAACAATCACCGTGGTCCATAAACAGCGCGAACAGAAGAAAATAGAAAACGCTATCCACATTTTCAACATACCCTATCTTATTCAAAGACAGGTAATTTCTTCTCAAGGACGACAACCACAACACAGTGTTCTAGCATCAAAATCTTAACTCCACTTATTTTATTTATTTAAACTTTATGTAGGTACAATATTGGTACATGGGCGGACTTAATGCAACAAAGCATTCTCTACCAGTCAACCTTTGGGTTAAAAAGACAACACAGTGGTAGGTGTACAACAAATAAAAAACCCTTAAAATAAGCCCTCTTGTGCCAAAATTATCCCTTAATTATAATAATTACGTAACACAAAAAGAAACTGCCTATTACCTACTCTAATCCCTCCAGAATCTCGTGTGAGTGGGAGTTATTTATGTGCTCACAATGTAATAAAACAAGGCCATTGTGATTTATTAGTACCTACAGACATTATTTTTAGAAGTCCTTGGATCTTCTTATCTGAAATCTTATTTTCAACCGACTTCCAAAAAAGGAGGAGGTTCTCAATTCGACTGTATTTTTTTTACGTTTGTTACCTCATAACTTTGTGTTGGGTGTACCGATTTTGATGATTCTTTTTATATTCGAAAGCTGATGCTTGTCGTGTGGTCCCATTTAAATTTGATTGAGAGTATTTGAGTAATCCCTAATAATGCGTAGCTTAGTCTACATTGATGATGTTCTCATTCCCTCTTGTCGATGTAAAATGAAAAAGAAAATTGTGTACGATAGTTTGGAAGATCATCTTAGTATTTCAAGGTGGTGTCTTTCTAGTTTGGTGAAGGTCTGATGAAGAACAGAGATGATGGGAAACGGAACTCTTCAATAACTGATAGCAAATCGTCCGGTATTGCTGAAATCGCATGTTTGTTTAGAGTTTACACCAAAGTGATTGGTAAATTAAAGTTATTTTGTACTTTTTGATTTCTTTGTGTAGAAGTCGGTTGTATTTTTTGTAAAAAGTTTTTTTTTTTGGGAAAGGATTTTCTTTATTACTCTGGCTGTAGTCTGGATATAGATCCTATGGTTGATGGCGATCCTGCCAAGGTTGAGGAATTTGTTCGAAAGAGTTACCGCGGCCCTGGAACGCAAAGGGCACAAGAAGGATCACGGGTGGGTTTTAGTCAGTAACAGTCTGACACTCCCTTCCGCTCCACCCAGAGCGGAAGAAGTCATTCGACAATTGCCCATACATTAAAAAAAAATGCTTGATGGCGATACATCTTTTAAGTGATACCTCTAACACAGATATTTGATCAAAGATGTTCTGTGGTTGCAGCTGCAATGCAGCCAATCCTATTAGATAGGAACATAAGAATTTCAGAAGCAGACTCGGCAGATTTAATCGGCTTTGCAGACGCATCAAGCAAGACAGCCTTATTTTATTTAACTTATTTATTATTATTACCAATTTAACAGGACAAATTACATACAGTCTTAAATATATATCTTAATTCTAAGTATTACGAGCCTGAACTAGGAAATCCTGTGTTTCAGGCGAGAAGAACTAAAATAATTTAAAATTAACAAATAATCAAAAAGATTCTATAGTACAATAAAAATGTGCAAAAAATCTGTGTAATAGACAATTAAAAACTTAACTTAAATAATAAGGTACCTACTTAAACTAGGTCAAGAATTGTATAAAAACAAAATCACCTTAGCACAGTCAGTAAATTCTTTGTATCATCATAGGACATTTTTTGAAGAGTTAAATCCTACGGATGCTGTGTGTACCTGCGACTCACAAATCAATCAGGTACAACAAAACTGCATCTACTCTGTTCCAAATCGCAAATTAACCCTATCCAAAAGAAAGGAATGACTGTGCCAAGGCTTGAATTGAATGCTGCACTATTGCTATCGAAATTAATTTTGAAGACTCCTAATACACTCTGGATTAAAATTAACATAAGGCATGTTTGTTTATTCAGTGACTCACAAATTGTCCTTGCATGGTTAAATTCTGAGCTTACAAATATTCAAGCTTACATATCAAACAGAGTAAGTGTAATTCGCCACAGCTGGATGTAGTTGGCATTATGTCAATACAAAAGACAACCCTGCTGATCTCATTAGCCGAGGTGTCAACCCGAACGAGCTGAGTAGCTGTGATATTTGGTGGAATGGTCCAAAGTTTCTGCAAAACAGTGAGTATGTCTTTCCTGCTTACAGCTCTACCACTGACTCTCTCTCAATGGAACCCTGCTCAGACCCTTCCAGTTACTTGGTATGCCAAAGTCCAAATCCACTTGATTATGTGTTCAAATGCTTGTATAATTACTCCAATTTAAGTAAAATAGTAAGGCTAGCATACGGTTCTCTATTGTGTCACCTAACTTTTTTTATCCATAATTTAAAGAGCCATAACTTTTTTTGTCCTAATCATCATTTGTCCGAATGATAAGTTACCCGAACTTAATATCACCTAATATCTGATGCCATAAAATTGAAATCCCTAAATATAATATGTCCTAAATCCGTTTGTCATAAATATTACAATCAATAATATACATAATTTATAAAATCGTTTTCAATAAAAGTTATAAGTCCTAAATTCAAGTTACATAATGTTTATTTATAATAATAATATTCTTAGATCTTATAACAAAGCAATTGCTATGAGCGTCTCTCATTTGTTATAATTAAAAATATCTGATCATGCATTATAATCTTCATCTATATTTTCTGTAACTTATATGGTGTACATAATAAAGAGTATAATTCTATTCTATTCTTTAATATTTTATTATACGTAAATAAATATATTATACATGTACTCAATAAAGCAGTTGATTGTGAACATGTGGTTTTTGTAAGCAAGCAAGCATGCAGCATGCAAGCAAGCAAGCATGCAGCATGCAAGCAAGCAAGCAAGCAAGCATGCAGCATGCAAGCAGGCATGCAGCATGCAAGCAAGCATGCAGCAGGCAAGCAAGCATACAGCATGCAAGCAAGCACGCAGCATGCAAACAAGCACGCAGCATACAAGCAAGCACGTAGCATGCAGCATGCAATCAAGCATGCAGCATGCAAGCAAGCACGCAGCATGCAAGCAAGCATGCAACATGCAGCAGGCATGGTTTCTGTCACGGCTCCGGCGCTGCGGGGCTCCGGCGGTCCCACGCGAGTTTATCGTCGCAGATGGGTTTAACGCTCTCCACCGCAGCTTCGGCTTGCTGGCCGGCTACGCCGGCCAGCCTCAGCCGTGGCGGCGAGTGTTACAACCACCTGCTCCTCAACTCGCGGGCCACCTCGCCCCTCCGCGCCTACGCGATTTTAAATTACACTCTAGGGGTAGGGCAGACAAGACTGCGTGGAGTCGGATTTACAGCGATTCGTTTCTGTCACTACAACCTATTTTTAGCAAATGTTTTAGGACTAAAATATTTGTTATAAATGAACATTCGGAATAATACACATTATTAAACACAATACTTAGGACATATGACTTTAGGGCATGTAAAATTAGGAGATTCAATTATTATGGTACTCGATGTTATGACAGAATACTTTTAGAACTAAAGATAATTATGCTGAACAAAATTTCGGGGTTTTGAACATTATGATTACTGCAGTTTATAACAAACGTGTTATGGATAATGATTTTCGGACAAACAATTTTATGTGAAGAAAGGGAGTACCCTAGCATACATATTGCGATTTTTAAACAATATCAATAAAAATAAAACGAAAATAAACACAAACTTTTTGCAAAGTTCTGAGTTAGATCATGCATTAATGTCAATAATTAAACATGAACAAAATATATATATTTTAAATCTGAAATCAAAGCTATAAGCAATAATAACAATTTGAAAGGAAATCTATCAGGCTTGCATCCCTTTCTCGATAACCAAGGTCCAATACAGACGTGAAGAATAACTTATCCGACGTTTTATTTTCCACCTTCATCGGCACCAACGTACCAGCACCTCATCAGCACCTATCACCTAAACTAGAACGCTACACAATGGATTTTTTTAGTCAACTACCCTATTACAAAGAGCACTTAGAAAAAGAGTACCAAAGTAAAAAATAGAGCCTCTCTTGCGACCGTGCTCGCAAAACTTTTTGGAACGGTATCCAGGTCGGGCAAATTGTTATTGGGTTTTTCAGTTAGGAAAAGTTTTGTTTGAACAGGTTGAAGTTCGGAATAGCGTCCGCTACGAGAAGCTTAGGCTATCGTGCAAATAATAGGTGGATAATTGTTAGACTATCAAAACAGTATCTAGAATAGAGAATTTCAACGAGCGATGGCGGTTGAAGACGTCGTTCCGTGGATGGGTCCATCCGATATAGCCGAGACTCCTTCGCGCCTCCGATGGTCACAGTAGGAAGCCAGAAAATCTGGCAGCCATACCAAGTTACTAGGTTGTAGAAGTCAAATAGGTCACCATCATCATCATCATATTAGTCGAAAGACGTCCACAACTGGACATAGGCTTACCAATGTTGCGCCACAACAACCGGTCCAGTGCGTCTCGCATCCATCGGCTACCCGCGACCCTCATCAGGTCATCGGTCCTGGTGACCTTCCAACGCTGCGTCTTCCGCTACACGGCCGCCACTCCAGAACTTTTCGGCCCCATCCACCATCTGTTCTGCGAACAATGTGTGTGACAGGCAATCAAAAGTCAAAACGTTTATATAAACGGCACTTTTGAACGTCATCAGTAAAATTTATCATAATTAAGTGACTCTAGCGTCCATTCGCAAAGGTAGATTCTTATGGAGAAGAACGGACAAGAAACTTCATAGTTACTCTTTTCAAATAAATGTTTTACAATATTTGTTATAATACAAAAAATACTTCATATACTTATGTGAGGACGATGCACCAAGTATACTAGTTATAGAACTTCTAAATATCTCATGGTCATGGTACTCACATATTTACAAATATTGAAATAGTAAGTAAACAGAAAAAAAAAGGACAAGACACAAAAAAATGCATTCATAATCAACTCAAAAAAAAATCGCTTCAACTACAATGGTATTCTGGTACTCAGATGCATCCCGTTTGAGTGGAAGACATCGCCAACTTAGTCGTGAAAAGGCGGGGCAGATGGTCTATCATACAGGCGTGATTTTATCGACTTAAGTACCCATGTACATTACTAACATGTTCAAAATTTCCCAAGAGAGCCAGTAGGCCGTATATCGGTTCCCAAGAGAGCCAGTAGGCCGTATATTGGTTCCCGAGTGTGTCTATCTCCACATAGTGACTTATACGAGTATGTCCTACGTCCTTGAAACGTCAACGATGTCTCAAGGTCACCGAATACCAAGATGTAGGTAAAGTTCAGGATCTTCTGTTGTTGATGCCTATTATCATGTGGGAGACCTTCCAACGCTGCGTCTTCCACTACTCTTCAACTAAAATACTGGTACTCAGATGCATCGCGTTTGACTGGAAGACATCGCCAACTTAGTTGTGAAAAGGCAGGGCAGATGGTTTAACATACAGGCGTGATTTTATCGACAAACCTACATTATCTACATTACTAACATGTTTAAAATTTCCCAAGAGAGCCAGTAGGCCGTATATTGGTTCCCAAGTGTGTCTATCTTCACATACGAGAATGTCCTATGTCCTTGAAACGTCAACGATGTCTCAAGGTCACCGAATACCAAGATGTAGGTAAAGTTCAGGGTCTTCTGTCAGGTTGTTGATGCCTATTGTCTGTCCTTTTTCTTTCATTGCTATCGCTTGAGACAGGTTCAGTGTTCGTGAGTTATGATGAATTGCTTAAGTTGGGTAAGAGGGCAGGATGTCTGCCTTTTGCGATAAGACCGTCGTTTGGTCTGAGTTGGTATGTCTTCTAGTCATTGGTTAAATTGTGTGACACTGTATATCATCAAGGTTTTCACAGGCAGGTACATGCAATATTTATTTTGCAGACAGATACGAAGCGACAAAGCGTTATTGCAAACTGAAAATGCGTTTTCATAAAACACACACAAAACCACAATTTCTTTTTAAACGTACGACACGTTTTTTGTCGCTTTGTACCCGTCGCGAAAGTATATACGCTTTGAAAAACAGCCTATTATGTACCATTCTAGGTTTTTGCTGAACATAAAACTCTCCTCTGTCCCTCCTGTCTAAGTGACAGTCTAATCATAAAACTTGATACCTCATTATTTAGATTATGAAATCTATTATTCTTTGCTACAACGCTTTGGAACCTTAACTTAAAACGGATATTTATTACTGAAACGTACCTAATGAAAATGTTGAGCCGAATTTATTTTCTCCATAAACTCGGTGTGTCCTAATCGTTTCGGGTTGGGTCCACTGCGATAAAGTTCACAACTTAGTTAAAAACGTAGGTACAAAATAGAAACTAAAAGCCTCCATACCCTTAAATTATGTGGATATATTTAATATACCCAGTAACTGAGTTGAAGTTCAGTTAGCCAGATGCTCCTTCTAAAATAGTGGAACCAGTGGCCGTATTACGAAGTGCCAATGCTATCATGATTCTTGTGAGGGAAGGAGATAGTGCTATTCGTCTTGTGTAACTCCGTCTCTCTCTGACACAGAAATCATGATGGATTTAAGACGTCATAATAGGTCGCCTGCTGTATCTTGTAATCCGGTTAAGTTAGAAGATGACCCTCCTTTTTTGGGGCTGGGAAAAGACTGGGCAGACGATGAGGATAAACCATTATTATGTGTTTTTTCGCATCACGAACTTACTTACCTATCCTGGTAAGCTCGGATTACCAGAAATCCGAAATCATGTGAAAATACCCTTCACACTTATCGATAAATTCGAAACCGAACCGAACTATCTCTCCGAAACACGAGAGTTTCTCGTTGAGGTAACAGTTTGGTCAGATACCCTTGAAATTCAATCTTTGATAACTTAATTAGCTTCATTGAGATGCCTACTTGCCCTCGCCGATGGATCACAAAAAAAAAGATAAATAAAAAGTAGTTTAATTCCTCCCGAACAGACATGTCATTATTACAACATATTTATGTAGGTACAAATAAATACAAAAATGGGGAAATATTGCATAAAAGTTAAAAATGATATGCATAGAAAACATGAGACTAATAACAGAATTTTCAGAATCTGAATGCTTTGTTTGTCTTTCTTTATTTCATAAACAGATTTTATTTAAAGTGCTACATATATTTGATCTAGTTACATCTATTTTTCGTAACTGTGACCGCATCACAGCAGGCTAACCCGAACAGTAACCAACGGAACCCTATTATAAGCCTTCGCCATAGATATAATAAACAAGATTTCTATGGCCTTCGCTATCCGTTCGTCCGTCTGTCTATTAGCGGGCTGTATCTCAAGAACCATAATAGGTAGCCAGTAGGAATTTTCACAGAGTGAGTAGGTACTGTCATTTTTATTGCCAGTATAACAACGAAAAAAAAAATTAAGGGGGCTCCCATGCATTTTTTTTCGGTTTATGGTAAGGAACCCTTTGTCTGACTCGCACTCATGGGCGTCTGACTCACAATTGGCCAGTTTTTTTTTTTAATTGATTGAGTCAGGCGTTACTTAGCGGAAATCCATTTTAAATTTGAAGATGAAAATAATATATCTAGTTTTAATTTCCGCGAATATTAGTTTGGGTGGTGGTGGGGAGGTGCATACCTGCAACCCACTAATATTCGCGGAAATTAAAACTAGATATATTATTTTCATTTTCAGTTTTTTTTTATTTAAATATCGCAGCACATGCTGAGATACGAGCCTTTTGGCCTCGCACAGGTATTTTATATTGTGTATTTTATAGGTCTTATGCGAGTCACAAATAAACACGTACGTATTCTTCAGATAAGCCATAACAATTTTCAAATAGCTAAATATTTGTATTGAAACAACAAGCTTAATGGATTTTAAACGCACTTCAAACAGTAACAACTTCCGTTAAAAATGTATTTCTGCACAGAGGAAATTCTCAAAGCATTGAACAACTGAAAAGTGGCGTTAAATTCTCTCTGCACTTGTTTTGTGTTGTTGATGAGAATTTCAGAATACTGTTAAATTGGACAAGTTGAATATAACACAAATAGGTATTTGAGCTGCAGCTGAAAATCTGAAAACATGCAGCTTTTTGAGGAAGTGTACCTTGTACACTTCTAATTTTCATAAATTCATGAGCTTAGCCTTGCTCTGCTTGGTTTGCGGAATTTAATTCGAAATTCGAAAGAGTCACCGCAGCCTTGGAACGCAAAGGGCATTAGGAGGAAACCCAATGGGTTTTAGTCAGTAAGAGTCTGATACTCCCTTCCGCTTCTCTCAGAGCGGAGGAAAACATTTGATGATTTCCCATCCAAAAAAAAGCTTTGCTATGACGTGTTAATGCCATCGTCACTTGTGACAGACAGACAAACCTATACGTGACGAATAGCATTATCCCCTTCTTCTCGAAACGAAACTTTATTTTTCTATAGAAAAATTAAAAACGTACTTCATTTCTCAAGACCTAAACACTTTTTCGAAAAAGTTCAAGGTACTTATCTAACATTTTAGTCCTTTTTTTTTTTTTTTTTTTCTGGATGGGAAATCATCAAATGACCCCTCCCGCCCTGGGTGGAGCGGTAGGGAGTGTCAGACTTTTACTGACTAAAACCCACCCGTGATCCTTCTTGTGCCCTATGCGTTCCAGGGCCGCGGTAACTCTTTCGAACAAATTCCGCAACCCTAGCAGTCCGCAACCCTAGCAGAACATTTTAGTCCTAGGATCTCGTATTTACCATTCGACATTCCTCTATACAAGGCCTTTTTTTCAATGATGGTAGATCATCAAATGACTTCTTCCGCTCTGGGTGGAGCGGAAGGGAGTGTACGACTCTTACTGACTAAAACCTATCTGTGTTCCTCTTAATGCCCTTTGCATTCCAGGGCCGCGGTGACTCTATCCAACAAATTCTGAAACTTACAATTAGGTACAATACAGGCGTCGTTCGTCAACATATATTATACATAGTTACAGCATCTGTAGCCAATTTTATTAGTCACGATTTTTTACCCAAATGAAAATGGACAAGAAAAATAAATATCAATTTCTTAGGATACATTTCACGAACTAGAATAATGAGACGTTTTATATTCTTTACGAACAGAATGTGATTTATTTTCAAAAAGAGAAAAGAATAAGTAATCTCTAATAACAGTTGAAGAGAACATAGATAATACTTATTAGAGTATTATTTCAATGGACGTCGCAATTATTCGTTTCTGAAGAAAAGTTTTACTTTAGTAAGTAAAGTATTCTTTTGTAGTAAAAAGATTTTGTTTGCTAATATTATGAAAAGAAACAAAGATTGAATTGTTTGCTTGTATTGAATTGGCTCCGAAACTACTGAACCGATTTGAAAAAATCATTCACTGTTGGGAAGCTATACTATCACCGGGTACCATAGTCTGTAATTTATCCCCATATTCCCACGGGAGATGGAACTACGCGGGTGAAACCTCGGGGCGCTGCTAGTATCCCAATAAACAGAGTTGTATGTACCTTGCCAGATATCTCTAACGCCTACAAACACCTAAATGAGGTAAGACAATAGGGATGTTGCCTGAGTAAAAAATATATGACTATGTTTAGTCCGTTAGTTACATTATAGAAAAATATTTGACACGTATTTTTTCCTTTATCAAATTTATAAAAACTGACGAAGTTAAAAAGCATCAAAGATCAGGAGTGGGAGCGTATGACGTCATGGCCCGGTAAAAATTATAGCGAGTAGTGACGTCACACGAGTTTTCAACGCACTGTATCGTCTTGGTTTTTTGTTTATGTGAAAAAGGAAAAAATACGTCTCCAATATTTTTTGGAAATCCATCTGACGGACTAATCAGATTTTTTTAGTTAACTACTCTATTAGCCCTGAGATGTGGAGACACATCTTACTTTTTCGTATCGTAAATACTTTTTAAACAAAACTGAAGTTACGACAAAAAAAAAATAGAACCTCTTTACTCTATTAACAAGACATCGTAAGCACTTTACCTCCCACAAACAATACCTGTATAAATACATAAATAAGCTAAACTAACTTCAGCGAGCAGACTGAGCTCGTCTAATTTTAGCTCGTAAAATTAGCTCATAATTCATTTAATAAACGCTCAGACATACAGACAAAAAATAATAATAACATAAATATTTATAGAACACCCACCTGTGGTTGTTACTTTGGAAAAAGTGTTAAATATTTTCAAAATAAACAAAACATATCATGATTTATAGGGCACAGAGTAACGATTCGTGTCGGTGGCCATTGCTGGAAACGGTATGTCATAGGTTCCGTACAAAATAAACGTGTAAGTGATTATCATTGTGCACATAGAACTGAGGGTTTTCAGGATTATTTACAGTAGAAATTGGCGCCACCTAAGCGAGAGATTCTTTGTCTTGAAAACGTTACTTATGTCGAAAATAAGAGATTGATATCAATTTATCTATACAGGGTTATTTGTAAAACACCAACAACCTCTTAAGAGGTCATTGTACTCATCATTATGAATAACTTTTACTACGGGACCAAACCTGAAACCGCGAAAAAAATCTCTAGTCTCTGGAACTGCTGGTCCGATTTGAAAAATTATTTTAGTGTTAGATAGCTTATTTTTCGAGGAAGGCTATGGGCTATTTATCATCACCCTAAAAGCAATAGGAGCGGAGCAGTCATGTGATACAAACGAAGTTGCGCGGTTCAGCTAGTCGGTTATATATCGGTCAATATGTAGGAAAACATAAGTGTTTTGACAGGTATCTGACCCAGCGTCTCGGTTCTGCCACCTGATGCACGTCTTTTCAGACAACCCTACCACTGACCTTATATATTTTTGTTGGTATTGGGAAATCACCAAATGACTTCTCGCAAAAGGTGGAGCGGGGGTGTCACTCTTAGTAACTAAAACCCACCCGTGTTCCCTCATTCTCTTTGCATTCTAGGGCCGCGGCATTTTCGATTCGAAAATGTTACGGCGCAACACGTAATGACCTACCTATACCCCATTCACGATAAGACTAGACAGTGAAATACATCTTTTTTACAGTCCGTTCAACCAATTTTGACTTCTATTGGTTTATATTCACATGGTAGTTGCAATAAACAGTTGGTATTATAATCACGTTTTTGCTTTTAATGCCATCCTTATTAGCCTATGGAATAGAAGTAAAAATCAGTTAAACGGACTGTAAACAATTTTGTTCCAATGTCTAATCTTATCGTGAATGGAGTATAGATGGTTATGACAGCCGAAACTTATGCTCAGCGCAGATCGCAAGAGCATTATCAGTAACGGCATTTCTAGTCGCCTTGCGTGCTCTGTGTTAACAAGGAACGTTAGACTTTTAACAGGTTTTTGAAAAGTGAATATTCATCAACATTTCTAGGTTGATTATAAAATATAACAGCTGTTTGTCTGTCCGGACAAACAGGAAATGTTGTATTATTTTCATACGTTTTCTGTCTACAGAAGAATTTCTACGCAGAAATACTTTGACGTACCAAATGTTTAGTACCTATCAGCAATCATCAATCATCTGTAGTGCAGAAAGTAAATTCGGCTCTTGATGGCTGATGTTTTAATAAAAAATAAAAAAAACTCGGTGTTTTTGGTTGCTCTTTTGCTTTTGAGCACACCGACTTCCGAAATTAAAGTTATTTTGTACTTTTTGGTTTTTTTCTTTAGAAGTCGGTTGTATTTATTGTAAAAAGTTTTTTATTTTTCTCTTTTTAGTGGTTTACTCCCAGCTAAATATACCCATCACAGCGTACGAGGAATAAATTGGTGTAAACAATAAACAAACATGCGATTTCAGCTATCCCGACAGATTTGCTATCATTTATTGAAATTAACAAAAAACCGCTTTTTCGATTTCGATAAAATTATCATGGGGCCATTTGGGAAGTATACCCTTTCCAACAAAAAAAGAATTTTTCAAATCGGTTTGCAAGCGACGGAGTTATGCCCAAACAAACATTTAAAAAAAATACAAACATCCGAATTGAGAACCTCCTCCTTTTTTAGAAGTCGGTAAAAAAAAACAATAGTATACTTGCAGAGTATCAAACTAATTTCTAATTCTAAACATGTATTGTAAAAGATGCGGCTTTCAGGATGATTATAATATAGTGGAGATTTAGGTTAATTATATTCGTTCCTGTGTAACCCACGCCGCTCCATTTAAAAGTTCGGACGCTGTTCTGAATGCTAATTTTACAGGCTTTTCTTGATAGCTGTTCTAGACTATTTAGGTAGCTTTATAAATATGCATTTTGTGTATAAAATATAATTGTATGTGAGAAACTCTGTTTAAACAAAGCAGTCTTTAGTGGCAACGCCCGTCGCGCTGTAATGACAAGATGAAGTGAACGTATTGTTAGGGCGAATAAATGGCTTAGGAGATAGCCGCAATATAGGGTAGTTGATTAAAAAAATCTAATTAATCCGTCAGATAGATTTCCAAAAAATATTGGACACGTATTTTTTACTTTTTTCACGTAAACAAAAAACGAAGACGATACAGTGCGTTGAAAACTCGTGTGACGTCACTTCGTGCTACGATTTTTACCACGTCGTGACATCACAAGCCCCCACTTCTGATCTTTGATGCTTTTTATCTTCGTAAATTTGTATAGATTTGATAAAGCGAAAAATACGTGTCCAATATTTTTCGATAATCTAAGTGACGGACTAAAAAGAATTATATTTTCATCCCCCAGGAAACAACCGTATTGTTTATTTTCGAGGAATGTTACCAGTCCGCATTTAGTTACTTTCTCTAATAACAATGATAATCAGCTCCCTTGTTCACCCGCTTCCTTCGCTTCCTTCGCTAGAGAAATAAAGTAATGTTGCAATGTCCAAGTTTTGTCCAGTACCGCGCGCAGCTCACGCGCATGCCACCACTGTGCCGTCACGTCGGGCGCCCCCCACCAACGCATCAATATCACAAAGAAGCGGGGGGCTAGTAACTATTGCAGGCGGGCGAAGTCGCGGGCAGAAGCTAGTAGATAAATAAATAGCATGCGATTCATCCGCGAAACTAGATTAATCACAACCGGGGCTACTACTATACTACTGGGGCATCTATCCCGGTTTTACCCAATAGAAGAGACGACATTACCTAAATGAAATGTTCCTTTCAATAGAATCTGAGAAAGTTCAGTAGGTATAGATTGTATCTGTCTCATACAATGTCCGAGTATTGTCCATTACCGCGCACAGCTCACGCGCACGCCACTGGCATTGCCACCACTGTGCCGTCACGTCGGGCGCCTCCCACCACTTCTCCCACCAACGCATCAATATCAAAAAGAATAGGGGGGTTAGTAACTATTTCACGCGGACGAAGTCGCGGGCAGAAGCTAGTAGATAAATAAAATAGCACGCGATTCATCCGCGAAACTAGATTAAGCACAACCGGGGCACCTATACTACTAGGCCATCTATCCCAGTTTTACTCAATAGAAGAGACGACATTACCTAAATGAAATGTTCCTTTCAATAGAATCTGAGAAAGTTCAGTAGGTATAGATTGTATCTGTCTCATACAGTTACACAACATTTGGATTGTTACAGCGAAAACACACGGCTTTTGGATTTGCGACCGACAAGCTTCGGCTTTAAAACACACTTTAGCGTCCGCGAAGAAATCCTCTGAGTTGTATGGAGATCGGTTTTTAATTTTTATATGTAAAAACTAGCAGAGTCCCGCGATTTCACCCGCGTCTTTCCCGTTCCCGTGGGAATATGGGGATAAAATATAGCCTATGTCCCCCGGGGATAGTATAGTGAAATAATTTTTCAAATCGGTTCAGTAGTTTCGGAGCCTATTCAATGCAAACAAACAAACATTAAAATCCGTCCTCTTTATACCTAGTATTAATATAGATAGTTTTTGTTGTACTGGTTGTTTAATTTTGTTTTTTTTTTTTGAGTTCATATCGTGCTGTAATTCATTTGAATTTTTGACCCCCGACGAAAAACGAGGGGTGTTATAAGTTTAACGAGTCTGTCTGTCTGTGGCTCTGTAGCTCGCGAACGGATGAAGGGATATCAATTTAATTAGTTTTTTTATGAAAGGTGAGTTACGGGCGAGTGTTCTTAGACATGGTTGATGAAAATTGGTGGAGTCGTTTAAAAGTTGTGGGGGGTGAAAGCGGGGAAGAATAACTGAATGTTGCAAATATACTCGAGTGGGGTCTCAAATGAAAGCGCACTGAAAGAGAATATTGATGATGACTTAATCGAGAGTGTTCTTATAAGTATGTACTTATAAAAAGTATAAAATTAAATTTAAAAAATTAAAAAATCCCCGACACAAAAACCTAAGTTCCCTTTAAAAAGTAAAAAAGAATAAAAAAACTAAATCTTAAAGTACCTAAGTATGTATTAATAAAAAAAAGTACGTTGATTTGGGGGACCGCGCTGCTTAGCGCTGGTAATAGACTATTTGTAATTAAATTGTACACCAAAACAACTTATATTATATTAGAATGTGAAGAGAATAAAGTGCATGTACAAAACTACAAAGGCGAGCTTTCTGTCCGTGTATGAGTCTGAAATGAATTTGGCTGGTTTTAACTAAGAATGTATTAAGTTAGAATATTAGTTGCTCATCATAATAACTTCAAAACTAGTTTTGCTGTTGCAGTATAACGTCACTTTACGCAATATCTTTAATTGTTTATCCGGGAATTAAAGCTTATTCGAAAAATAATGGTCTGTACCTACCCTTTAAATTCACCAAAAAAAATGTTATAACAATAAGCATACATATATACGTATAAAACCCGAACGTAAAGCAAAATACAGACCCTAAAATTTTTATAGCCTGTGGGCTATTTCTTTATTTTTAACACGTCCATCGCGACGCGTACGTGCATTTTGGCTTTTATAGCCAAAAATCGCGGAGAGAAGAGGAAAAAATGGGAATTGATTACATAGTGGGAGCCCTTGTGGAGCTTTTGTTTACAGGGAGCTAATTATAGCATAAGCATAATCAGTCTTTAGATGTTCCCACTGCTGGGACACAGGCCTCCTCTCTAGGAGAGGGAATGGGCCGTAATCCACCACGCGGGCCCAGTGCGGGTTGGTGAATGTCACATGTCTTCGAATTTTTGGTTCTAGGACATGCCGGTTTCCTCACGATGTTTCCTTCACCGTTTTGAGAGCAGTGGTGATGAAATTAATTACACAAAGTACAGCGCCTGGCTGAGTTTGAACCCGCGACCTACAATTCGTAAGTCGGGGCCGTTACCACTTGGCCACGCTCTCGAGATAAGTATGTTTGCGGATAATGATGACAAAGGTATCTTAAGGTGATTTGCTCTTGACTCTAGTCTAGATCACAGGAGACAGAGACAAACTCTACGATGGAATGAGCATACCCAGAAGAAGCCTGTTCACTTTAACTTTGAATGCGTTAAGATTAGAGTTGAATGCGTTCGGAAATGCAGACGCAGGCAGAGAGAGAGTTCCACTCCTTTACTGTGCGCATTATAAAAGACGATTGGAAACGCTTTCAGTTAAACATTTCAGTTGTCAACTAGCTGTCTCCACCAGTAGGATTGTTGGCAACATGTGTTCGAACAACGATGATATTATGTACGTAGTATAAATTATTACTTGTACATATATCTAGCGAAAAGAAACGGAAGCACAAATATTGGGAACGACTAAGCCTCAAAGGTTTTGAAGTTCATGTAGCTCCATAACATCACTGATAGTTTTTTAGTTTTCATATCTTTAGTCTCATAGTACTGTTTGTGTGTGGTATTAATTATTATTAACGTTTTGGTTAATTCGTTCGTCAACATGATAGACATGTTTCTGTTTCCATGGAGCGTATCCACAGAGCGAATGAATATCGGCCATCAAACGATTCCCGATATTTGTTTACAAATTTTGTTGC